>JARGGL010000003.1:13335220-14745220 GCA_029955375.1 Rubus parviflorus
CGACCCACCGATGATTCTGTCTCTCTCCCAAAATTGAAGTACCGGGAGACCAAGATCCACGAGGCGAAGAAGCTCATCCACGACATGAAGCTCAGGCTGAACCTGTCTCTGTCCAGACGCGACGAGATCAAGGCCATGATCGATAAAGTTACCGAAAGTGAGTACAGCCATGGTAATTGGTTCAATGTTTTGATTGGTGCTTGCGCTTATGTTGCTATGAGGAGGGATAACAAGTCTGTGCCGATCGCTGAGATCGGTTCGACTATTGGCTGCGATGATTATGAACTTGGTAGGATGATTATGCGTGTTGTTGATTTTCTCGAATTGAAAAAACCGTATTTTCCGCAGTTTGATATTGTGAAATTGTATGAGAGGACCCTTAAGAATTGGCGCATGTTTGGGAGTCTATGAAGAATTTCCACTAATTGCCGATATATAATTATAACTTCCATAATTGAAATTCCACCCTTGATATCTGAAGCATCAATCATTGGTGAATCAAGCCATATGTACCAGTTATTCCCTCCTGACAATTTACATTCATCTTACTGCTTGAGCATAAATTAGAAGTTTGAAACTCCACTGATTCATCCTTGCATCCTTGACATTAGTCATCGTTTCTTTATTACTTGGAAATGATTTAGAGGAGTAGCTATGAAGACTAAACTGCATTGAGGAATCTGCCAAATATGTATTGTGACTATTGTCTAAGCTCATACCACCCATAGCTGTATATTGTATAATGGTCACTGAAAAGATCAGAATTTTGACAGAGAGTAGACTCAGTTGAAGTAACATTTGGTTAACATCTATCTACATCTAGGAGGGGCATTTCATAGATGTACAATAATTATTTTCCGATGGTCCAAGGTTTCTGTGCTAATTTCCCCCAAAGCACCATACTTTGAGGTGAAGAGGAGTTTAAGAGGAGGTTGTCATCTACACTTGGAGTCACCAAGGAGCTGCTGGCCATCATCCCTTGAGAATTTCTTAACCCTACTCTAGTTATTCTTTGTATTCATGTTTTCATTCTTGACAATATTGATGTATTTCCTAAACATGTGTGAGTAGTCCTTTAGATTGGGGGCTAGGGTTGTGTGCCCTAGCCCATGATGATGTATTGATGAACCGTAATGTTTATGTATGTTGATTGAAAGATGAACATGTTATCTGTCAATTTAATCATGTTTGATGCTTGTTATTGAATAAGACTAATTCTTGAGCATGTGTTGAACTTGTATTGTGTGAGATTGTTAAGATTAGTCACCTTAACACTCTTGGACAGTTGACATTTGAGCATGATGAGTATGAGCTTTAGGCTTGCCTTGTTTGAATTCCTAGTCTTAAAGTCCTTTGCCTTACTTAATTAACTTGGGAATCTTAAAACGGTTTGGGTTAATTGAGTAGGAGTTCAAGTTGTGTGAATAGCACAACTTGGCACGAGAGGATGATTGAGACTCAGTCTTAGAACCTTAATATGACTAAGATACGGAATTTGGTTCGTTAATTAATCAACATTGAATACTCATTAGGTTTGAGATTCATCGGATTGGGTTAGAGTAACCCGAAACCCCAATCATCTTCATTCCTTTGATCATAACACACTTCACTTTCATTGAGTTTGTAAGCTTATGCATGTGCCTTTGCTAAGTTTTATTTGCTTACTTTTGTTACTGCTTTGGTTACAAGTTACTCTTTAAAGCATCACAATCTATGAACACTACACCATATTGCACATAATTCACCTCACTAGTACATAGTCCATCTCTTACCCTACCATTTTAGTGTCAAGAATCTTCGGTTACACCAAGTGGAATTTTGGGTCTTCCAATCCCCGTGGTACGACAAACCCCGGTTTTAATCTATACATCCACATTCTTTGACATTCGTATAGGCGCATTCGCTTATGTGAAAATATACGACACGTCACTTACTCCCTTTACCGAAAATCCATGTGAAGTTTTGGTTGGTTTTGCTGATGTCGGGTACCTCTCTGACCCGCAAAGGTCGTTCTCAAACTGGTTATGTCTTTACCATGGGTAACACGGCGATATCTTGGAGGTCTACCAAGCAGACGTTAGTTGCTACTACCTCGAATCATGCAGAGATAATTGCTCTACATGAAGCTGTTCGTGAATGTGTATGGTTAAGGTCTGTCATTACACATATTCGAGGACCAAGTGGTTTGAAGTCTACCACTGAGGAACCTACTTGTATTTATAAGGATAATGCTGCTTGCATCGAGCAGATGAAGCAAGGTTTTATTAAGGGTGACAATACCAAGCATATTTCGCCTAAGTTCTTTTATAATCAGCAACAACAGACTCTCCTAAAGATTCAAGTGAATCAATTAGTTCCGAGAAGAATGTGGCAGATTTATTTACTAAGTTTTTACCTAATCCACATTTGAAAAACATGTTAAAAGCATTGGTATGCTTAAGTTATCCGAGCTCCCATGATTGTAGGAATCAGGGGGAGGTGCAGACGTGAGGGGGAGTCTGGCACATACATGTCACTTTCAAATGTGAAGGTGCGTTGTACTCTTTTTCCCTTCGACTAAGGTTATTTTTTCCCAAGGGTTTTATTGGTACTTGACAAGGTTTTTAATGAGGCAACATAGAAAGCATCACCTAGTTGTGAGCGGCACAAGGGGGAGTGTTTCAGGATATTATTATTGTGTGCCTTGTCAAACTAGGACTTTAGAATAGGTTTATCCTTCTAGAATATGGATTGTATTTAGAATAGATTTACTACATCAATACAGATTGTATCTTGTACTCCTTTATATATAGAGGCCTTTATTCATTATTGAAATACATCATATTCTCTGCTCATTCTCTTTGTTATTTACGTTTCCCTTAAACAATGACAACTAAGTTAATTTCTTTGAAATTGGGTAAATTATCTACCTAGGCTCTTGCCTAATGCCTAGATTTGTAGGTAAATTAATTCATGACGACTAAATTTTTATGTAAGTAAATTGATAGATTAAGTTGGAAAATTCTAGTGTATGTTAACGTATCTCATACGTACAATTACCGTTTTTAAAACTTAATTACTCAAACGAGAACTTATTTACTCTAATGAGGACCTTATTTACCTTAATGGGGGCTTTATCGTAGTTACCACATGAGTTCTCGAAGTGGTAATATGTGTCCTCAAGTCGTAAAATATTATAATTACTATTTTTAGGACTTAATTATTACTCAAACGAGAACCTAATTTACTCTAATGATGACCTTATTTACCTTAACAAGGACTTTCTTTCCGCATTATGTATGAGAAATGTTAACATACCATAGCCTTACTCGATTAAGTTATAAGCTTTTAATAAAAGATTGGAAAGTGAATACACTATAACAAAACTTTTGAATAATGGTATTAGTTATAGGAATTTATTGCTAGTGAAAATTTAAATAGTAGATATATGTAAAGAAAAATTGAATAAATGCTTGATTATAGGAAATCTAATTAAAAGTTGAATGAAATTAATATTTTATGACAATGGCAAATATTGTAAATAAGTTAATAGATATGGCATGAAGATATACTATGTGGTATCTACAATTTAATATTGGATCAAATCTAATAATAAAAAAGCCAACGAATTATTTCCTATAAAATAAAAGTGGCAAGGATTTTTATCTAAATATCCCTTAAATAAATAATTAACGTATTTGTTGTCAATTTCTATGATGATCGAACAGTGACAATATATGTGAGCTTGGCGCTACGGATGCTTGTGCTTACGAACAATTAACTTAGGAAAATGATTGTTGGCCTCAATTGAGGCCTAACAATTGTGGCCTCAATCCTATGTGGCATACCACATAACTAAATATCAATTTAAAATTTAAATTCACATAATATATCTTGCCATATCATAATCTTGCAATACCAACTTTAATCTTTTATATTTTTCTTTGAATTTTATTTTTTATAGACTTATTATCTGCAATCTAAACTCAAAAAACAATCAAAAATTAATAAACATTTAAATGCTTTCAATGAGAATCGAAACTTCAACAAAATGTTCGCAACTTTATTAATAAACCAATTAACTAACATGCTAATCTTAATATAAATACACATAAATTGATATGTATCTAATTGAAACAATAAAAGCAATAGGTAATGAACATTAAATAATTTTAGAAAATAAAATTGTAAAACCATAATAAAAACAAACAAAAAAAATGAAATTTGTGCCAAGAACCCATAAAGAATTTGAACTTTCTTTAACAAAAAAAAATTGGACAATTCTTTTTCCAATCAAAAATTCATTAAAAGATAATTTTTTATATGAAATTATAATCGTTTTTTTTATCCATCTTTGACCCACGTTACAATGTGTCTTCCTCATCATTAAGTAAGAAAAAAATAAAAAATAAAAAATAAAAAAAAACTATATTAAAATGCCACATAAGCACTTAACGGAATATTTAACGGTAGGTACTATAATGGCTAACGGAGACATAGTTCAGGTACCATCAGGTTACTTATGAAAGTTCAGGTACCAAAAATTGCATTTGGTGATAGTTCATGTACTATATGGAGGTTTTTCTCTTACTATTTTGATCAGGAAAAATGTGCTCATGAGAATACAAGCTAGTACATAACACTCTAGTGCAAAAGGAGTTAAGCATGAGAAATATAATAAAAGATTCCTCGAAGGAAGTCCTTCCTTGAATTATGATGTTTTAAAGTTGTTACTTGTAGGGTTTAGGGTTTAGAGTTTAGGGTTTGTTATATTTAGGGTTTACGGTTTACGGTTTACGGTTTGTTGTATTTGGGGTTTAGGGTTTGTTGTGTTTAGGTTTAGGGGGTAGGTTAGGTTTAGGATTCAGGTCTCAAAAATTTAGGATTTAGGGTTTAGGGTTTGTGGTGTTTAGGTTTTAGGATTAGGTTTAGGGTTCAAGTCTCAAAATATAGGGTTTAGTATTATTTATATTCTACTAATTACAAAGATTATTGATTGAATCATTTAGGTCAAAAGTGATTTAGGTTTGAATTGTGGATTCATTGTGACCTAAGTTCGAATTATATTTTACAATTTTTATGAAATATTTTTTTGTGCTTGCTAGAGGTGCAGAAAAATCAGTTTTTTTTTTTTTTTTTGTGGATTCATCTTAGATATTGGTTTGTACTGAAGCATCTTACCTTTTAGTTCCCCTATACTTTGAAGAACAATGTTAGCTTTCATTACCTATTGTTTTTACTGTTTCAATTAGATACATATCAATTTATGTGTATTTATATCAAGATTAGCATGTTGGTTAATTGGTTTATTAATAAAGTTGTGAACACTTTGTTGAAGTTTCGATTCTTGTTGAAAACATTTAAAGGTTTATTAATTTTTATTTGCTTTTTGAGTTTAGATTACAGATAATAAGTCTATAAAAAAAAAAATTCAAAGAAAAATATAAAAGGTTAAAATTGGTATTACAAGATTATGATGTGGCAAGATATATTATGTGGATTTACAATTTAAATTAGTATTTAGTTATGTGGCATGCCACCTAGGATTGAGGCCACAATTGTTAGGCCTCAATTGAGGCCCTCTATCATTGCCCATTAACTCACTATCCAGATTGCACCAAAGATCCATGTGATGTTTTGGTTGGTTTTGCTGATGCCGGGTATCTCTCTGACCCGCACAAAGGTCGTTCCCAAACTGGTTATGTCTTTACCATGGGTAACACGGCGATATCTTGGAGGTCTACTAAGCAGACATTAGTTGCTACTTCCTCGAATCATGCAGAGATAATTGCTCTACATGAAGCTGTTCGTGAATGCATCGAGCAGATGAAGCAAAGTTTCATTAAGGGTGACAATACCAAGCATATTTCGCCTAAGTTCTTTTATAATCAGCAACAACAGACTCTCCTAAAGATTCAAGTGAATCAAGTTAGTTCCGAGGAGAATGTGGCAGATTTATTTACTAAGTTTTTGCCTAAGTCCACATTTGAAAATCATGTTAAAAGCATTGGTATGCTTAAGTTATCCGAGCTCCCATGATTGTAGGAATCAGGGTGAGGTGCAAACGTGAGGGGGAGTGTGGCACATACATGTCACTTTCAAATGTGAAGGGTGCGTTGTACTCTTTTTCCCTTTGACTAAGGTTATTTTTTCCCACTGTGTTTTATTGTTACTTGACAAGGTTTTTAATGAGGCAACATGGAAAGCATCACCTAGTTGTGACCAGCACAAGGGGGAGTGTTTCAGGATATTATTATTGTGTGCTTTGTCAAACTAGGACTTTAGAATAGGTTTATCCTTCTAGAATATGGATTGTATTTAGAATAGATTTCCAACGTCAATACAGATTGTATCTTGTACTCCTCTATTGTCACGCCCCAAATTTCGTAATATAAATAACAACTTGTTATTATCAATAAAACAAATCTGGAACGCGAAGGCTCGGTTACAAAACAACTGGAATATTTTTTTCTTTTATTCCAATAACAAAAACACACCGAACCAACAAATGTAAACATAGACTCGTTCTTTAGAGTCAACTATTACATTATACAAATTTACATATTAAATTGAAACTTCAAAATAATAAGTAATTACCCACTCAGAGTATATTACATAGCGGAAGTCTAACAAAACCCCAATACGTTAAACGTACATTTAGGAAACCTCAGCTTCAGTCCTGGTTACCCTAACCTGCAAGATTAACCCCTACACCATGGAATAGTGCACCGGGTTGAAATAACAAACCCGGTAAGCTTTTTAAGCTTGTATGAGTAAACACAACACACACTCACAAGAGATAACGATTTATTATATCTCAACTTAATAATCAAATTAAGTAATTCCACAAAACATCCCAACATTTATTTCAACAACTTAATGAAAGAAATGCAAATCCGACAAATAACAAACACAACCATGATTCCAATGATATATGTAATGCTTATACAAAATCATCAATCAATAAATCCAAGTCGAATCTGGACAATAAAAGAACGAATACTCTTGAGACATCTTTTAGAAAACACATCGGGCTCATTCCCGGCTTCTGTATCACAGGCTCATTCCCGATAACACAGAAACAATTGGTAGACAGACTAGAGCTCTAACTGATGGGACGCTTGCCCAACTCATACCATAGGGTCCGAAACCCCTTCCACAACACAAATGAGAGAGAGATTCATTCTCATGACAACGAACAATACAATTACGTGAATCACATTCACCAATTAACCATTGTGAGTTTACTCACATCCAATCAAACATCAATCTCAATGTATATACTCTTTCCTTAAATCAATATATGCATATCCTCGCCATTTATTCAACTCACATCCAATCACAATAGCAATATGATCTATCTCATAATGCTATATTTTAAAACAACAAATAATTTCACAAATAAACTTAGTTTTCACTTACCTATGAACCGTTGACGATCAAGTCCATATATATTTCAAAACAAAACTTTACTTTCAAAATATAATTTCCTATGGCTAATTATTAAATCTGCCGTTCTTCAAGCTCCTCAAATGCACCCAATATATCAGAAATCCTCTACACCAATATTACGCAACAATTTATATCACAAGCCTAAATGCAATTCCAATATCGAGAATTCATGATATTAAGAATATACTGAATTTACATGTCTCATTCCGTGTAGATTCATACTAATATTACGCAACAATTTATATCATAAACCTAAATGCAATTCCAATATCGAGAATTCATGATATTAAGAATATACTGAATTTACACGTCCCATTCCGTGTAGATTCATACTAAGGTGACTCTAAAATTCAAACAATATAAATATCCAACAAAATCAATATATCACAAACAATAATAAGAATATTTCCAAATAATCAATCCATCGTGAGTTTACTCACCTTTGTAAATTCCAGCAGCGTCAACGAACTCAACACTTAACCAGGTAATCAACAAGAAACGTCCGCTCGGCTACACGGTTTCCAAAAACACCTAAGAACAAGCATTTCGTTTCTCAGCATAAAAACAACCAAACGACAAATGAAAAGTGACCGTATCACTTCCAAAGTTAATCGGATGTCCTTAGAATATCGAAAACTATAAACCGGACTAGTTTGACCAAAAGTCAACTGTCGGTCAATGTGGGTCCCACATCACTATTCTTCAAACGGGTCCCACGTCAACTATTCATCAAACGGGTCCCACCAAAAGTCTAAAACATCAAAATTTACAGCAGGTTAAAAACTAGCACCCTAACAACATATTAAAATTTGGTGACAATCCGACGGTCGGATTATCACCGATCGAACGATCCACAATTCCGTGTTAATTATCATCAGTCTAACGATCGAATCTCAAAAACCCGTAAACACGAAAGATGTTTGTATCGACAAACACAACTCAACAAAGCAAAAATATCCTAAAAAGGTGGCCGGACGCGCCCCCACGCGCCGCCACAGACGGCGGTGAGAAAACCCTCACGCCGCCGGACCAAGGTCCAAACTCAAAAAATAGCTAAAACCCAACGGTCAACTTGTAGAACACACAAAATGGAACAACTTTAAAACTTGCCTCGAGGTGAGTTAACGGCCGGATCGGCCTAGATCTCCGTCCAAAGTCGCGACTGCCCAAAATTCAAATGCAAAATTCTCCTTCCTCGGGAATCCGATTGAGGTGAAACCAGCGGCAATAGGTTCGTATGGATGAGGCCTTCAAAGCCCAGTAGGTGTCTCAGGTCGAATTGGCCGTAAACAGTGCCAGAAAGGGTCGGAAGTATCTGCAGTTTTGGGTTGTTTTTGGGTGAGTTTCTCCCATTAAATTCTCCTCCAACACTAATAATTTAAGCAAGAAACTTATGTAGGATTGAAGAGCATTGAGTGGTGAAGAATTTGGGACAAATTTCACACCTTGGGGTGGCCGGATCACCGAGATATCGGCCGGCAAAGAAAAGGCACCGGGAAGGGATTTCTGGAATTTTTCCAGAAAATTTCCAAAAATTGATTTTCTGAATTTTGTATTTATAGGCAAAATACACTAAACTTCAAAAATTCATAACTCTCTCAAACGAACTCCGTTTTAGGCAAACTTTATGTCCTCGAACTCGTATCGACGAGCTCTACAACTCTCGTGAAGGAAGTTTTCCCAAAAACATAGCTGATCAGAAAAACATCCGAACGCCAATCGAATTGTGACATGTGTCGCATGGTGACTCACCAGACAAAGCTGAGTCACCATGTGTGCTGTTCCAATCACTACCCGCCATGTGTCGGTTACTATTTAGACACTATTTGCTACTATTCACAAATAATACAAATACGTACAAATAATTAATACGTATAATTATATCGTATTTACACAAATATGCCACATCATCAACAAAATACGAAAAAACATAAATCTCACCAAATAATTATTTTCACATTTCTGAAAATTAAAGATGAAAATTCGGGGTATTACAATCTACCCTCCTTAAAGAAATTTCGTCCCGAAATTTAAGCTCGAAACACAACTGCAGATAAGGGTGTTTTATTCCCTTACTTAATCTCACTACTCAACAATAACCACAACACAACCACAACTGGGTTCTCACAACCTCAAATTCAAATCCCATAATTCCATTGTTAAGAACTTAGATAGTACACAACACACCACAAGTATAACTAGAAAACAACTTGCACACACTCCTATTACAAATTCTGAAATGCCTCACAAGGCTTTAACTACCAGAAACCATCCTTAAACCTCCAATAGTGACTTCGTGGATAAGAGGCCGGATGTCTCGGAATTCCATACATCATAAGCTGATAGAAATATGCTGCCTCCACGAAACACTTGCAAGTGTCGCAACATTCTCTAGCTGCATGCCTATCTCCATCCACGTCCCACATGTCCTGGCCAAAAGGACGCCAAAAACTTGACTCACCGCAAGTAAGACATTTACCGGCGGGCAGGAAAGCAGTAGTCGACGGAAAATACAATAACAGATGCTCATGACAAAACTCGGCCTGATGCATCATCCGCTCGACTTCTTCTCTACAGTAGTAGACGTTCCATCCGCTTCTCCACCAGACGAGAGCTTCACACAGTCGGTGCACCATTTTCTGCTGCTCGGCTCGTGGTCCCAATATCATCCTTATCATACACGCTGCATAAAATGCAACATGATGACCTACCACCAAACTGGGACGTGCACCATAAAATGTTCCTGGTTTGCATGCCGCATCGAAGTACTCCAGGGCCAAAGGTATGTTCGCTGCTTCTACGAGTACTCGTATTCCCATTCGGAACAGAGACTCCGGGTTCTTCGCTTCCCAGCAACGATTTGCGAAGATACGCACTTGCAGATCCGCTTCTATAGAACCAGTGGGTCTGGATCCACCATCGAATCCATCCATGTCGATTGCCGCAAAGGTAGACCAGCTATCGGCATAGTCCTTGAAAGTCTTCGAGACACAACGGAGTTCCATTGTGCTCTGCAGAGATGCGGTAGCCACCAACTGGAATATATACTTCCAGATCTCCACCGGAAGTTCACTCCAATCAGTATTTTTGGAACGCTTGCTGCACTCTCCTTTGTTCACCATTGTGTAAGAGAAAAATTGAGATGCTTGTTTGATAACAGATATGAGGTGAGTAACACAACTCCTTATCTCATGTATTTAAACCAAATTTCCACCGTTAGGGAAACATTTCTTTAATGTGAGTGCGGTGCACTCAACAACCCACTAAGAAAAATTATTGCTCATATCTGTCTCAATTACTCAAAAGTATCGCCCACGATGCAAGATTCCACAAGATTTAAATCAACAAAATCTCAGTTTTCCACTAACATCGATCATAATGGCTCTTTACTTTAACTTTCGCATAATTAATTCCTCAAAAGATGCGAGGTCACACAAGAGTGGAACTGTACGAAGAAAAATCATGCATCGGAAAAATAATTCTCCACGATCTCCAAGATCTCCAAGATCAATAGCTGTAAATCAGCCGCTCACTTTTGCTTTTGAATTTTCAAACGATCCACCAACAATAAATAACTCCCTTTACCCAACCATTAACAGACACTTCCCATTAGTGCCATAACCTCTTTTATCTTTCATAGAGGACTTCTTCACTCAAACTTCTCAGAAAATTACACCAACTCAAACATGTCACGCAAAGTGAATTCGTTCAGTGAATTACTTCAATCTGATCCCTCTGAAAGCCAATTTTTTGAGGGCTTAGATGAAATAATTTCACCAGCAATCGAATTCAACAACGATATCGACATGCTAGACATGCTTCTAGCAGAAGACGAAGCCATTGAAGTAGCCCCAAGTCCACAAGTATCATCTCCACAAGCTGAACCTGGTCCATCCCAACGTATTCCACTGAGGAAGAGCTTCACCAAATACCAAGTCCAAGCATTGAAGGACATCGTCGAGGCTTTTCCACAGCCAACTGTTCAACAGCGACAAGATTTGGGTGACCAAATAAGGTTAACGTTTGCACAAGTCTCTGCCTGGGTGATAAAGCATCGACCCCGAACGCCTGCCCAAACAACTCGTCAACAAAATTTTCTGCTAAGACAGAAAATCAATGAGCTTCAAGCTCAACTTAGTCAGTACCAAGCTGCATTCAGCCGAATCAACTGCAACCATTGTGGAAATCGAGTCACTCCCAATAGTGAGCTACTAAAAGGGATTGAAGAGACTACCCCACAACCTCAGACTCTTCCAATTCCTGCAGTCATCGGTCCAAGGGAAAAGTCTCACATGAGGAGGGATATTCAAAAGTGTATGTCGATCCCACATCACTCTTCTTCTACACAACAACCATCAGTCAACATCAACCGTTCAGAACCTGAAGAAGCATCTGCCGTGGCAGAAGCATCTGTCGTGGCAGACACAACTAAGATTTCTGAAATCATTGTGTCGGTCAGAGATGAGCTAATCATCATGGCATCTGCTGCTGCGCCACTGTGGATCTCTGCACTCAAATCCAGCTCTGTCACGCTTCATGAGTTCCTGAATGAAGCAGAGTACAAGAGAATCTTCACTAACGGTATTGATCTTACTCCCACTAACTTCCAAACTGAAGCTTCACGCTACACAGCCACTATTCCCCTCAGTCCTGTCGTACTCGTGAATCTCTTCATGGATGTGGACCAATGGTCCACCATATTCGGTAGCATCATCTCGAGGGCAACGATCCTTGACATGTTGTCAACAGGGACAACTGGAAGCTACAACGAAACCATCCAAGTCATGACTGCTGAATTTCAGGTGACCAGTCCATCTGTCTCCACTCGTGTAACTCACTTTGTTCGCTATTGCCAACGACAAACAGAACAAAGTTGGGCAATAATTGATGTCTCTGTGGACGGTTTAAGTTCAAATCTGGGTCCACATTCAAAATCTCAATGCAAGAAGCGTCCATCCGGATGCTTAATCCAAGATTTGTTCAACGGCAGCTCTCGTGTCGTATGGGTGGAACATGTTGATGTACAGGATCAAATCATGCACCAAACATACCGAACGCTAGTGGAGTCAGGCTTAGCCTTCGGAGCAAGGCGATGGGTAGAAATACTTCAGAGGCAAGCGGAAAGGTTAAATTATTCCGCGGCTGACACTTATCCACCTCAAGACTTTTGTGTCATACCATCTGTGGAAGGAAGAAGAAACTTGTTGCAGATGGCATGCAGAATAGTGACAGACTTTTGCACAGACATCGGCAACTCTACTGCTCATAAATGGAAGGTAGCCGAACAAACCAAGTTCAGGGGTTCAGGGATAAGAGTCTCCACCAACAAAATCTGGAACAGGCTGAATAAGCCTCATGGTCTCACTCGAACTGCATCTGCAATAATCCAGCATCATGTCTCTCACAGAAAGCTCTTTGACTTCTTCATTGACGTACAAACTCGGAACCAGTGGGACCATCTAGCATTGGAAAAAGAAGTACAGGAGATTGCACATATCACAACTGGTCATGATCCACGCAATTGTGTCTCCTTGTTGCAAATGCACAATACCTATATACTCCAAGAAAGTTGTACTGATTCAACAGGGTCATACGTGATTTATGCCCCTATTAGTCAGTCAACGGTGCAGAAGTTACTAGGTGGTAGTGAGTTAGGTACTGTTGTATTCCTAACTTCAGGTTTTTCGATTCTACCAGATATGCCTACTGCTGGGAGAACAGAAGGGATCTCAGACAATCCATACATTGGTTGTCTAGTAACGGTAGCAACACAGATCTCTACTGAGTTGCTGAAGAACAAGAAAGGGTCAGTGGATCAAGTTTGTCGTTTGATCCAGGGTACGGTTGAGAGAATTAGAAATGTAGCCATGTAAGACTATCATTTAAGGAATTGTAATTTGTACTTTATATCCTTAACAACACAACAGCACTGAAGAGCATAGGATGGGGATCCGCCGCGGACGGGTCATCACTCGATAAATACTGTGTGTAATTAAGCATATGAAGTAACCATTACATAGATGAGTTTACTAACCTAACGCTTAACCTCACTAAAGCTTTAAACTCTAATTCCACCTCACAATTCAACTTAACTCAAACACTTCTCCAGAGCATTCCATAGCTCATTCACTTCCCATAGAGCGTTCTTTTGCTCTGATACCAAACTGTCACGCCCCAAATTTCGTAATATAAATAACAACTTGTTATTATCAATAAAACAAATCTGGAACGCGAAGGCTCGGTTACAAAACAACTGGAATATTTTTTTCTTTTATTCCAATAACAAAAACACACCGAACCAACAAATGTAAACATAGACTCGTTCTTTAGAGTCAACTATTACATTATACAAATTTACATATTAAATTGAAACTTCAAAATAATAAGTAATTACCCACTCAGAGTATATTACATAGCGGAAGTCTAACAAAACCCCAATACGTTAAACGTACATTTAGGAAACCTCAGCTTCAGTCCTGGTTACCCTAACCTGCAAGATTAACCCCTACACCATGGAATAGTGCACCGGGTTGAAATAACAAACCCGGTAAGCTTTTTAAGCTTGTATGAGTAAACACAACACACACTCACAAGAGATAACGATTTATTATATCTCAACTTAATAATCAAATTAAGTAATTCCACAAAACATCCCAACATTTATTTCAACAACTTAATGAAAGAAATGCAAATCCGACAAATAACAAACACAACCATGATTCCAATGATATATGTAATGCTTATACAAAATCATCAATCAATAAATCCAAGTCGAATCTGGACAATAAAAGAACGAATACTCTTGAGACATCTTTTAGAAAACACATCGGGCTCATTCCCGGCTTCTGTATCACAGGCTCATTCCCGATAACACAGAAACAATTGGTAGACAGACTAGAGCTCTAACTGATGGGACGCTTGCCCAACTCATACCATAGGGTCCGAAACCCCTTCCACAACACAAATGAGAGAGAGATTCATTCTCATGACAACGAACAATACAATTACGTGAATCACATTCACCAATTAACCATTGTGAGTTTACTCACATCCAATCAAACATCAATCTCAATGTATATACTCTTTCCTTAAATCAATATATGCATATCCTCGCCATTTATTCAACTCACATCCAATCACAATAGCAATATGATCTATCTCATAATGCTATATTTTAAAACAACAAATAATTTCACAAATAAACTTAGTTTTCACTTACCTATGAACCGTTGACGATCAAGTCCATATATATTTCAAAACAAAACTTTACTTTCAAAATATAATTTCCTATGGCTAATTATTAAATCTGCCGTTCTTCAAGCTCCTCAAATGCACCCAATATATCAGAAATCCTCTACACCAATATTACGCAACAATTTATATCACAAGCCTAAATGCAATTCCAATATCGAGAATTCATGATATTAAGAATATACTGAATTTACATGTCTCATTCCGTGTAGATTCATACTAATATTACGCAACAATTTATATCATAAACCTAAATGCAATTCCAATATCGAGAATTCATGATATTAAGAATATACTGAATTTACACGTCCCATTCCGTGTAGATTCATACTAAGGTGACTCTAAAATTCAAACAATATAAATATCCAACAAAATCAATATATCACAAACAATAATAAGAATATTTCCAAATAATCAATCCATCGTGAGTTTACTCACCTTTGTAAATTCCAGCAGCGTCAACGAACTCAACACTTAACCAGGTAATCAACAAGAAACGTCCGCTCGGCTACACGGTTTCCAAAAACACCTAAGAACAAGCATTTCGTTTCTCAGCATAAAAACAACCAAACGACAAATGAAAAGTGACCGTATCACTTCCAAAGTTAATCGGATGTCCTTAGAATATCGAAAACTATAAACCGGACTAGTTTGACCAAAAGTCAACTGTCGGTCAATGTGGGTCCCACATCACTATTCTTCAAACGGGTCCCACGTCAACTATTCATCAAACGGGTCCCACCAAAAGTCTAAAACATCAAAATTTACAGCAGGTTAAAAACTAGCACCCTAACAACATATTAAAATTTGGTGACAATCCGACGGTCGGATTATCACCGATCGAACGATCCACAATTCCGTGTTAATTATCATCAGTCTAACGATCGAATCTCAAAAACCCGTAAACACGAAAGATGTTTGTATCGACAAACACAACTCAACAAAGCAAAAATATCCTAAAAAGGTGGCCGGACGCGCCCCCACGCGCCGCCACAGACGGCGGTGAGAAAACCCTCACGCCGCCGGACCAAGGTCCAAACTCAAAAAATAGCTAAAACCCAACGGTCAACTTGTAGAACACACAAAATGGAACAACTTTAAAACTTGCCTCGAGGTGAGTTAACGGCCGGATCGGCCTAGATCTCCGTCCAAAGTCGCGACTGCCCAAAATTCAAATGCAAAATTCTCCTTCCTCGGGAATCCGATTGAGGTGAAACCAGCGGCAATAGGTTCGTATGGATGAGGCCTTCAAAGCCCAGTAGGTGTCTCAGGTCGAATTGGCCGTAAACAGTGCCAGAAAGGGTCGGAAGTATCTGCAGTTTTGGGTTGTTTTTGGGTGAGTTTCTCCCATTAAATTCTCCTCCAACACTAATAATTTAAGCAAGAAACTTATGTAGGATTGAAGAGCATTGAGTGGTGAAGAATTTGGGACAAATTTCACACCTTGGGGTGGCCGGATCACCGAGATATCGGCCGGCAAAGAAAAGGCACCGGGAAGGGATTTCTGGAATTTTTCCAGAAAATTTCCAAAAATTGATTTTCTGAATTTTGTATTTATAGGCAAAATACACTAAACTTCAAAAATTCATAACTCTCTCAAACGAACTCCGTTTTAGGCAAACTTTATGTCCTCGAACTCGTATCGACGAGCTCTACAACTCTCGTGAAGGAAGTTTTCCCAAAAACATAGCTGATCAGAAAAACATCCGAACGCCAATCGAATTGTGACATGTGTCGCATGGTGACTCACCAGACAAAGCTGAGTCACCATGTGTGCTGTTCCAATCACTACCCGCCATGTGTCGGTTACTATTTAGACACTATTTGCTACTATTCACAAATAATACAAATACGTACAAATAATTAATACGTATAATTATATCGTATTTACACAAATATGCCACATCATCAACAAAATACGAAAAAACATAAATCTCACCAAATAATTATTTTCACATTTCTGAAAATTAAAGATGAAAATTCGGGGTATTACATCTATATATAGAGGCCCTTATTCATTAATGAAATACATCATATTCTCTGCTCATTCTCTTTGTTATTTACGTTTCCTTTAAACAATGACAACTAATTTTCTTTGAAATTGGGTAAATTATCTACCTAGGCTCTTGCCTAATGCCTAGATTTGTAGGTAAATTAATTCATGACAACTAATTTTCTATGAAATTAGGTAAATTATCTAGTTGGGCTCTTGACTAGTGCCTAGATTTATAGGTAAATTAATTCATGACGACTAAATTTTTATGTAAGTAAATTGATAGATTAAGTTATAAGCTTTTAATAAAAGATTGGAAAGTGAATACACTATAACAAAACTTTTGAATAATGGTATTAGTTATAGGAATTTATTGCTAATGAAAATTTAAATAGTAGGTATATGTAAAGGAAAATTGAATAAATGCTTGATTATAGGAAATCTAATTAAAAGTTGAATGAAATTAATATTTTATGATAATGGCAAATTTTGTAAATAAGTTAATAGATATGGTATGAAGATATACTATGTGGTATCTACAATTTAATATTGGCAAGGATTTTTATCTAAATATCCCTTAAATAAATAATTAACGTATTTGTTGTCAATTTCTATGATGATCGAACAGTGACAATATATGTGAACTTGGCGCTACGGATGCTTGTGCTTACAAACAATTAACTTAGGAAAATGATTGTTGGCCTCAATTGAGGCCTAACAATTGTGGCCTCAATCCTATGTGGTATGCCACATAACTAAATATCAATTTAAAATTTAAATCCACATAATATATCTTGCCATATCATAATCTTGCAATACCAACTTTAATCTTTTATATTTTTCTATGTTTTATTGTTACTTGACAAGGTTTTTAATGAGGCAACATGGAAAGCATCACCTAGTTGTGACCAGCACAAGGGGGAGTGTTTCAGGATATTATTATTGTGTGCCTTGTCAAACTAGGACTTTAGAATAGGTTTATCCTTCTAGAATATGGATTGTATTTAGAATAGATTTCCTACGTCAATACATATTGTATCTCGTACTCCTCTATATATAGAGGCCCTTATTCATTAATGAAATACATCATATTCTCTGCTCATTATCTTTGTTATTTACGTTTCCTTTAAACAATGACAACTAATTTTCTTTGAAATTGGGTAAATTATCTACCTAGGCTCTTGCCTAATGCCTAGATTTGTAGGTAAATTAATTCATGACAACTAATTTTCTATGAAATTAGGTAAATTATCTAGTTGGCCTCTTGACTAGTGCCTAGATTTATAGGTAAATTAATTCATGACGACTAAATTTTTATGTAAGTAAATTGATAGATTAAGTTATAAGTGTCACGCCCCAAATTTCGTAATATAAATAACAACTTGTTATTATCAATAAAACAAATCTGGAACGCGAAGGCTCGGTTACAAAACAACTGGAATATTTTTTTCTTTTATTCCAATAACAAAACACACCGAACCTACAAATGTAAACATAGACTCGTTCTTTAGAGTCAACTATTACATTATACAAATTTACATATTAAATTGAAACTTCAAAATAATAAGTAATTACCCACTCAGAGTATATTACATAGCGGAAGTCTAACAAAACTCCAATACGTTAAACGTACATCTAGGAAGCCTCAGCTTCAGTCCTGGTTACCCTAACCTGCAAGATTAACCCCTACACCATGGAATAGTGCACCGGGTTGAAATAACAAACCCGGTAAGCTTTTGAAAGCTTGTATGAGTAAACAATTAACCGCACACACATTCCACAATTTAATAATCTCAACTTAATATCAAATTAAGCAATAACACGAGATCAATCTCAATCATCAAATTTAAACCATATAAATTCATGTCCAATCTGGATAATAAAAGAATGAATACTCTTGAAACATCTTTTAGAATTATACATCACACACACGATTCCAATGATATATGTATGCTTATAAGAAATCATCAATCAATAAATCCATGTCCAATCTAAACAATAAAAGAATGAATACTCTTGAGACATCTTTTAGAAAACACATCGGGCTCATTCCCGGCTTCTGTATCACAGGCTCTCCCTGATAACACAGAAACAATTGGTAGACAGACTAGAGCTCTAACTGATGGGACGCTTGCCCAACTCATACCACAGGGTTCGAAACCCCTTCCACAACACAAATGAGAGAGAGATTCATTCTCATGACAATATACAATTTAATCGATAACACCATAATCAATATTGTGAACTTTGTTTCCCACAAATATCAAGTGAGTTTACTCACATCCAATCAAACATCTATCTCAATGTATATACTCTTTCCTTAAATCAATATATACATATCCTCGCCATTTATTCAACTCATACCCAATCACAATAGTAATATAATCTCTCTCATAATGCTTTATTTTAAAACAACAAATAATTTCACAAATAAACTTAGTTTTCACTTACCTATGAACCGTTGACGATCAAGTCCATATATATTTCAAAACAAAACTTTACTTTCAAAATATAATTTCCTATGGCTAATTATTAAATCTGCCGTTCTTCAAGCTCCTCAAATGCACCCAATATATCAGAAATCTTCTACACCAATATTACGCAACAATTATAACATAAGCCTAAATGAAATTCCAATATCGAGAATTCATGATATTAAGAATATACTGAATTTACACGTCCCATTCCGTGTAGATTCATACTAATATTACGCAATAATTATAACATAAGCCTAAATGCAATTCCAATATCGAGAATTCATGATATTAAGAATATACTGAATTTACACGTCCCATTCCGTGTAGATTCATACTAATATTACGCAACAATTTAACACATCACAATTCCACCAAAACAGCATATATATCAATCACACAATTAATTCTATCTATAACGTAATTTTGTAAATTACGTTCAACAATAACCATTGTGAGTTTACTCACCTTTGTAAATTCCAGCAGCGTCAACGATCTCAACACTTAACCAGGTAATCAACAAGAAACGTCCGCTCGGCTACACGGTTTCCAAAAACACCTAAGAACAAGTATTTCGTTTCTCAGCACAAAAACAACTAAAAGACAAACGAAAAGTGACCGTATCACTCCCAAAGTTAATCGGATGTCCTTAGAATATCGAAAACTATAAACTAGACTAGTTTGACCAAAAGTCAACTGTCGGTCAATGTGGGTCCCACATCACTATTCCTCAAGCGGGTCCCACGTCAACTATTCATTTAACGGGTCCCACCTAACTTCAAAATACTAAAATAACAGTAAGCTTAATTCTAGCATTCTAACATCATACTCAAAAATAGTGACGATCCGACGGTCGGATTATCACGGATCGAACGATCCACAATTCTGGGTAAAATCAACATCAGTCAAACAATCGAATCTCAGAAACCCGTAAATATGAAAGATGTTTGTATCGACAAACACAACACAACAAAGCAAAAACATCCTAAAAATGTGGCCGGACGCGCCGCCACGCGCCGCCACAGACGGTGGTGAGAAACTCACGCGCCGCCGGACCAAAGTACAAACTAGCTAAAACCCAACGGTCAACTTGTAGAAAACACAAAATAGAACAACTTTAAAACTTGTCTCGAAGTGAGTTAACGGCCAGATCGGCCTAGATCTCCGTCCAAAGTCGCGACTGCCCAAAATTCAAATGCAAAATTCTCCTTCCTCGGGAATCCGATTGAGGTGAAACCAGTGGCCATAGGTTCGTATGGATGAGGACTTCAAAGCCCAGTAAGTGTCTCAGGTAGAATTGGCCGGAAACAGTGCCAGAAAGGGTCGGAAGTTTCTGCAGTTTTGGGTTGTGTTTGGGTGAGTTTCTCCCATTAAATTCTCCTCCAACACTAAGAATTTATGCAAGAAACTTATGTAGGATTGAAGAGCATTGAGTGGTGAAGAATTTGGGACAAATTTCACACTTTGGGGTGGCCGGATCACCGAGATATCGGCCGGCAAAGAAAAGGCACCGGGAAGGGATTTCTGGAATTTTTCCAGAAAATTTCCAAAAATTGATTTTCTGAATTTTGTATTTATAGGCAAAATACATTAAACTTCAAAAATTCATAACTCTCTCAAACGAACTCCGTTTTAGGCAAACTTTATGTCCTCGAACTCGTATCGACGAGCTCTACAACTCTCGTGAAGGAAGTTTTCCCAAAAACATAGCCGACCAGAAAAACATCCGAACGCCAATCGAATTGCGACATGTGTCGCATGGTGACTCACCAGACAAAGCTGAGTCACCATGTGTGCTGTTCCAATCACTACCCGCCATGTGTCGGTTACTATTTAGACACTATTTGCCACTATTCACAAATAATACAAATACGTACAAATAATTAATACGTATAATTATATCGTATTTACACAAATATGCCACATCATCAACAAAACACGGAAAAACATAAATCTCACCAAATATTTATTTAACGGTTAGAGAAATTATTAACGAAAAATCGGGGTATTACAATAAGCTTTTAATAAAAGATTGGAAAGTGAATACACTATAACAAAACTTTTGAATAATGGTATTAGTTATAGGAATTTATTGCTAATGAAAATTTAAATAGTAGGTATATGTAAAGGAAAATTGAATAAATGCTTGATTATAGGAAATCTAATTAAAAGTTGAATGAAATTAATATTTTATGATAATGGCAAATTTTGTAAATAAGTTAATAGATATGGTATGAAGATATACTATGTGGTATCTACAATTTAATATTGGCAAGGATTTTTATCTAAATATCCCTTAAATAAATAATTAACGTATTTGTTGTCAATTTCTATGATGATCGAACAGTGACAATATATGTGAACTTGGCGCTACGGATGCTTGTGCTTACAAACAATTAACTTAGGAAAATGATTGTTGGCCTCAATTGAGGCCTAACAATTGTGGCCTCAATCCTATGTGGTATGCCACATAACTAAATATCAATTTAAAATTTAAATCCACATAATATATCTTGCCATATCATAATCTTGCAATTCCAACTTTAATCTTTTATATTTTTCTATGTTTTTGTCACGCCCCGATTTTCAAATCAATTAATAAGGCATTTTGCCCTTAATTACAAACCAATTCGGGAACGTGACTACATGGAATCAAATACAAATATGCACTAGAATTTTTTCTTTTTAATTCAAGTACACAACACCAACTCCATGCCCAACATTGTAATTTCAAACTCAATACAAGAGTCGAATATTACATACCAAATATTTATATAATAAATTGATACAACAAAATATTACATAAATAAATCTTCAGAGTGCGAAGCATAAAATAGCGGAAGTCTTATAACCCAACAAAATGTATGCAGCCTTGCTTACTCCTGGTTATCCTAACCTGCAGGTATAACCACTACACCGTGGAATAGTGTACCGGGTTATATCAACAAACCCGGTCAGCTTACGAAGCTGGTATGAGTGATCTATGTTTTATTCACACTGTAACATTTTCCCAATTGAATTCTTTTATTTTCAGAAATCAATTAAAACCCAAAAGTTCAATTTCAAATCCGGAAGATTCGTATTATCTAATATACTGAACCTACGTGCCCCATACCACGTATTTTAACCCCACACGCCCCATAAACGTGTATGTTAATACCAGGGTAATCCAGTATGTTAAATAATATAAACCCTCGATCTTTACTCACACAAAACCATTTATAACTTAGCCTGATTAAAAGTGAGATGCATCTCCTTTTAATACATCAAGTTATTTTTAACTTCGCCTGATTAAAAGTGAGAATACTATTTTTCTTCTCCTTTTAATACATCAAGTTAATCATACAATATGCAGTCTAGAGCTCTAACTGAATGGGCTACCATTTTTCACCCATTTACTTTGTCCAAAATCATTCAAATAGGCAAACACAATATCATATTTTTGAAATGTTGTGTTCCCACAAAATCCACAAATCAAAACAATAAAATGAATATTTTCAAATATTGTTTTAACACCAAATTCACAAAGCCGATATATCAATTAAATTATTTATTTAATTGTATATCACAAAATCATTTAAATAAATGTAATCATTTATTTTCACAAACAACACAATATGAATTAATATTCATATATATAAAAACATCGTGAGATTCACTCACCTCTAATTCCTGCTGCGTCTTCAAATAGTAACCAGGAATCGACAAGCGTGTACGCAACACCTTTCATAATCACCTATGATTATGCAATATCCAATTAGCATAATACATTTCCAAAATAATCCAAAGTTCCTCAAATGTCACCTAGGACATCGGAAATATTAATCGAGACCATTTGACCAAAAGTCAACCATCGGTCAACGTGGGTCCCACGTCTACTATTCATCAACGGGTCCCACACGAAATCCAAAACTTCCAAAATCCATCAACATGCTTATTTCTAGCATCCTAACATCATATCCAAAAATGGTGATGATCCAACGGTCGGATCATCACGGATCTAACGATCCATAATCATTGCATAATTGATCGTTGATCAAACGATCTAATTTCAATAATCCAACGGTCCAACATGCTTATAATCTCAATATTAACCACACGATCAAATTTGATGATCATCGGACGGTCGGATCTCTCGAATCGTAAATCGTACGATCCGATAAATCGGGTTAATTGATCATCGATCAAACGACCGAATTTGACAAAACTTAAAACACGAAACTTGTTCGTATCGACGAACTAAGCACAACGGAGCAAAGAATTGCTCCGGGAACAGGCCGGACGCGCCGCCACGCGCCGCCACCGACGGTGGCCAGCAGCCGGTCAAACTTCTCCGATTGCCTTGAAATTTTAACACAATGTTCTACACATTACCAGCAACAACTTTCATAACTGACACAAGGGCCAATTTAAAGTAGAAAGTCTCGAATTTACCTCGATAGCTCCAAAACCCTAGGATTTCAAATCCAAAATTCTCCTTCGTCCGAACTCCGATTGAGGCGTATTTTATGTTGCTGGAAAGCCCCTGACAAGTGCTATAAAGCCCAGTAGGTAAGGTGACTCGATTTGGCCGGAAACTTGCCCAGAAACTGATGAACAGTTCGGCAGCGTTTTCTCCATTTTTCTTTTCTTGATTTCTCTTTCTATACTGAAAATCAATGAATGAAACTAGTATAGAATCGAAGAGGACGAAGAGAAGAAGAGATTGAGACAAGTCTCATGCAAATCGGTCGCCGGAGGAGGGAGAAATGGCCGGAAGAAAATCGGGTTACTGTTCACGGCGTGAACAGTAATTTTCTGGGGGATTTCTGATTTTTTGGTGAATAGTAAAACCCAAAATCCTTTTTATAGAAAATTGTCAAACTTCCGAGGGCCATAACTTGTTCATACGATGTCCGTTTTCGATGAACCAATTTCCTACGAACTCGATTCGACGAGCTCTACAACTTTCATGAAGGAAGTTTTCCCAAATTCTCAACGGGTAAAAATTTACCTTAATTAACCTTGTGTAACTTATAATTACCACCGTAATTATCGTTTTACGACGAAAACCCCTAAAAATATGAAATCACACCATTTCACTTCAAATTTCACGACCTATTTTATAAAAATAGTATCGAAATTTTCGAGGTATTACAGTCTACCCTCCTTAAAGAAATTTCGTCCCGAAATTAGGACGCAGAGTATTCCCAAGGTTATCACACTTCAATTCCAAAATCCAAAGTTTTATTCATTAATAACCTGGTAGTACACATCAAACCACAACATAAAAAACCACACTACAACTTGCACACACTCTTATTACAAATTCTAAAATGCCTCACAGGGCTTACACTACCAGAAGCCATCCTTAAACCTCCAATAGTGACTTCGTGGATAAGAGGCCGGATGTCTCGGAATTCCATACATCATCAGCTGGTAGAAATATGCTGCCTCTACGAAACACTTGCAAGTGTCGCAACATTCTCTAGCTGCATGCCTATCTCCATCCACATCCCACATGTCCTGGCCAAAAGGACGCCAAAAACTTGACTCACCGCAAGTAAGACATTTACCTGCGGGCAGGAAAGCAGTAGTCGACGGAAAATACAATAGTAGATGCTCATGACAAAACTCAGCCTGATGCATCATCCGCTCGACTTCTTGTCTACAGAAGTAGATGTTCCATCCGCTTCTCCACCAGTCTAGGGCTTCACACAGTTGCTGCACCACTTCCTGCTGCTTGGCTCGTGGTCCCAATATCATTCTTATCATACACGCTGCATAAAATGCAACATGATGACCTACCACCGAACTGGGACGCGAACCATACAATGTTCCTGGTTTGCATGCTGCATCGAAGTACTCCAGGGCTAAAGATATATTCGCTGCCTCCACAAGTACTCGTATTCCCATTCGGAACAGAGACTCCGGGTTCTTCGCTTCCCAGCACCGATTTGCGAAGATGCGCACTTGTCTATCTGCTTCTATAGAACCCGTGGGTCTGGATCCACCATCGAACCCATCCATGTCGATCGCCGCAAGAGTGGACCAACTGTCGGCGTACTCCTTGAAAGTCTTAGAGACACAACGGAGTTCCATTGTGCTCTGCAGGGATGCGGTTGCCACTAACTGGAATATGTACTTCCAGATTTCCACTGGAAGTTCACTCCAGTCAGTATTCCTTGATCGCTTGCTGCACTCTCCTTTGTTCACCATTTTGCAAGAGAAAATTTTGAGAAGAATGATTGATAACAGATATGAGTTAAGTAACACAGCTCCTTATCCCATGTATTTAAGACAACATTTCCCACCGTAAGGAAACCATTCTTTAATGCGAGTGCGGTGCACTCAGCAACCCACTAAGAGTAATTATTGCTCATATCTGTCTCAATTACTCAAAAGTATCGCCCACGATACAAGATTCCACAAGATTTAACCAACAAAAACTCAGTCTTCCACTAACACCGGTCATAATAACTCTTTACTTTAACTTTCGCATATTTAATTCCTCAAAAGATGCGAGCTCTCACAAGAGTGGAACTGTATGTGGAAAAACAGTGCATCGGGGAAAGAAAATCTTCCACGATCTCCAAGGGCTCCGACAATTAGCTGTAAATCAGCCACACACTTTTGCTTTTGAATTTTTCAAATCCTCCACCAACCATAAATATATCCTTACGTATCCACTAACAGATACTTTCCATTAGTGTCATAACCTCCTTTCTCTTTCAAAGAGGACTTCTTCATTCAACTTCTCAGAAATTTCACCAACTCAAACATGTCACGCAAAGTGAATTCGTTCAGTGAATTACTTCAATCTGATCCCTCTGAAAGCCAATTCTTTGAGGGCTTAGATGAAATAATTTCACCAGCAATCGAATTCAACACCGATATCGACATGCTAGACATGCTTCTAGCAGAAGATGAAGCCATTGAAGTAGCCCCAAGTCCACAAGTATCATCTCCACAAGCTGAACCTGGTTCATCCAAACGTATTCCACCGAGGAAGAGCTTCACCAAATGCCAAGTCCAAGCATTGAAGGACTTCGTCGAGACTTTTCCACAGCCAACTGTTCAACAACGACAAGATTTGGGTGACCAAATAAGGTTAACGTTTGCACAAGTCTCTGCGTGGGTGATAAAGCATCGACCCAAAACGCCTGCCCAAACAACTCGTCAACAAAATTTTCTGCTGAGACAGCAAATCAATGAGCTTCAAGCTCAACTTAGCCAGTACCAAGCAGCATTCAACAGAATCAACTGCAACCACTGTGGAAAACGAGTTACTCCCAATAGTGAGCTACTAAAAGGGATTGAAGAGACTACCCCACAACCTCAGACTCTTCCAATTCCTGCAGTCATCGGTCCAAGGGAAAAGTCTCACATGAGGAGGGATATTCAAAAGTGTATGTCGATCCCACATCACTCTTCTTCTACACAACAACCATCAGACAACATCAACCGTTCAGAACCTGAAGAAGCATCTGCCGTGGCAGAAGCATCTATCGTGGCAGACACAACTAAGATTTCTGAAATCATTGTGTCGGTCAGAGATGAGCTAATCATCATGACATCTGCTGCTGCGCCACTGTGGATCTCTGCACTCAAATCCAGCTCTGTCACGCTTCATGAGTTCCTGAATGAAGCAGAGTACAAGAGAATCTTCACTAACGGTATTGATCTCACTCCCACTAACTTCCAAACCGAAGCTTCACGCTACACAGCCACTATTCCCCTCAGTCCTGTCGTACTCGTGAATCTCTTCATGGATGTGGACCAATGGTCCACCATATTCGGTAGCATCATCTCGAGGGCAACGATTCTTGACGTGTTGTCAACAGGGACAACTGGGAGATACAACGAAACCATCCAAGTCATGACTGCTGAATTTCAGGTGACCAGTCCATCTGTCTCCACTCGTGTAACTCACTTTGTTCGTTATTGCCAACGACAAACAGAACAAAGTTGGGCAATAATTGACGTCTCTGTGGACGGTCTAAGCTCAAATCTGGGTCCACACCCAAGATCTCAATGCAAGAAGCGTCCATCCGGATGCTTAATCCAAGATTTGTTCAACGGCAGCTCTCGTGTCGTATGGGTGGAACATGTTGATGTACAGGATCAACTCATGCACCAAACATACCGAACGCTAGTGGAGTCAGGCTTAGGCTTTGGAGCAAGGCGATGGGTAGAAATACTTCAGAGGCAAGCGGAACGGTTAAATTATTCCGCGGCTGACACTTATCCACCTCAAGACTTTTGTGTCATACCATCTGTGGAAGGAAGAAGAAACTTGTTGCAGATGGCATGCAGAATAGTGACAGACTTTTTCACAGACATCGGCAACTCTACTGCTCATGAATGGAAGGTAGCTGAACAAACCAAGTTCAGGGGTTCAGGGATAAGAGTCTCCACCAACAAAATCTGGAACAGGCTGAATAAGCCTCATGGTCTCACTCGAACTGCATCTGCAATAATCCAGCATCATGTCTCTCACAGAAAGCTCTTTGACTTCTTCATTGACGTACAAACTCGGAACCAGTGGGACCACCTAGCATTGGAAAAAGAAGTACAGGAGATTGCACACATCACAACTGGTCATGATCCACGCAATTGTGTCTCCTTGTTGCAAATGCACAACACCTATATACTCCAAGAAAGTTGTACTGATTCAACAGGGTCATACGTGATTTATGCCCCTATTAGTCAGTCAACGGTACAGAAGTTAATAGGCGGTTGTGAGTTAGGTACAATTGTATTCCTAACTTCAGGTTTTTCAATTCTACCAGATATGCCTACTGCTGGAAGAACAGAAGGGGTCTCAGACAATCCATACATTGGTTGTCTAGTAACGGTAGCAACACAGATCTCTACTGAGTTACTGAAGAACAAGAAAGGGTCAGTGGATCAAGTCTGTCGTTTGATCCAGGGTACGGTTGAGAGAATTAGAAATGTAGCCATGTAAGACTATCCTTTAAGGAATTGTAATTTGTACTTTATATTTTTAACAACACAACAGCACTGAAGAGCACATGATGGGGATCCGCCGCGGTCGGGCCATCACTCGATAAATACTGTGCGTAATTAAGCATACGAAGTAACCATTACTTGAATGAATCTAAGAACCTAACGTCAAACCGTAAACCAATTCTAAGCTCTAACCCTAACTTCACTTCACAAAACCAAAACTCGTTTCATCACCGTAGAGCGTTCCATTGCTCAATCACTTCCTTAGAGCATTGTTTTGCTCTGATACCAATCTGTCACGCCCCGATTTTCAAATCAATTAATAAGGCATTTTGCCCTTAATTACAAACCAATTCGGGAACGTGACTACATGGAATCAAATACAAATATGCACTAGAATTTTTTCTTTTTAATTCAAGTACACAACACCAACTCCATGCCCAACATTGTAATTTCAAACTCAATACAAGAGTCGAATATTACATACCAAATATTTATATAATAAATTGATACAACAAAATATTACATAAATAAATCTTCAGAGTGCGAAGCATAAAATAGCGGAAGTCTTATAACCCAACAAAATGTATGCAGCCTTGCTTACTCCTGGTTATCCTAACCTGCAGGTATAACCACTACACCGTGGAATAGTGTACCGGGTTATATCAACAAACCCGGTCAGCTTACGAAGCTGGTATGAGTGATCTATGTTTTATTCACACTGTAACATTTTCCCAATTGAATTCTTTTATTTTCAGAAATCAATTAAAACCCAAAAGTTCAATTTCAAATCCGGAAGATTCGTATTATCTAATATACTGAACCTACGTGCCCCATACCACGTATTTTAACCCCACACGCCCCATAAACGTGTATGTTAATACCAGGGTAATCCAGTATGTTAAATAATATAAACCCTCGATCTTTACTCACACAAAACCATTTATAACTTAGCCTGATTAAAAGTGAGATGCATCTCCTTTTAATACATCAAGTTATTTTTAACTTCGCCTGATTAAAAGTGAGAATACTATTTTTCTTCTCCTTTTAATACATCAAGTTAATCATACAATATGCAGTCTAGAGCTCTAACTGAATGGGCTACCATTTTTCACCCATTTACTTTGTCCAAAATCATTCAAATAGGCAAACACAATATCATATTTTTGAAATGTTGTGTTCCCACAAAATCCACAAATCAAAACAATAAAATGAATATTTTCAAATATTGTTTTAACACCAAATTCACAAAGCCGATATATCAATTAAATTATTTATTTAATTGTATATCACAAAATCATTTAAATAAATGTAATCATTTATTTTCACAAACAACACAATATGAATTAATATTCATATATATAAAAACATCGTGAGATTCACTCACCTCTAATTCCTGCTGCGTCTTCAAATAGTAACCAGGAATCGACAAGCGTGTACGCAACACCTTTCATAATCACCTATGATTATGCAATATCCAATTAGCATAATACATTTCCAAAATAATCCAAAGTTCCTCAAATGTCACCTAGGACATCGGAAATATTAATCGAGACCATTTGACCAAAAGTCAACCATCGGTCAACGTGGGTCCCACGTCTACTATTCATCAACGGGTCCCACACGAAATCCAAAACTTCCAAAATCCATCAACATGCTTATTTCTAGCATCCTAACATCATATCCAAAAATGGTGATGATCCAACGGTCGGATCATCACGGATCTAACGATCCATAATCATTGCATAATTGATCGTTGATCAAACGATCTAATTTCAATAATCCAACGGTCCAACATGCTTATAATCTCAATATTAACCACACGATCAAATTTGATGATCATCGGACGGTCGGATCTCTCGAATCGTAAATCGTACGATCCGATAAATCGGGTTAATTGATCATCGATCAAACGACCGAATTTGACAAAACTTAAAACACGAAACTTGTTCGTATCGACGAACTAAGCACAACGGAGCAAAGAATTGCTCCGGGAACAGGCCGGACGCGCCGCCACGCGCCGCCACCGACGGTGGCCAGCAGCCGGTCAAACTTCTCCGATTGCCTTGAAATTTTAACACAATGTTCTACACATTACCAGCAACAACTTTCATAACTGCCACAAGGGCCAATTTAAAGTAGAAAGTCTCGAATTTACCTCGATAGCTCCAAAACCCTAGGATTTCAAATCCAAAATTCTCCTTCGTCCGAACTCCGATTGAGGCGTATTTTATGTTGCTGGAAAGCCCCTGACAAGTGCTATAAAGCCCAGTAGGTAAGGTGACTCGATTTGGCCGGAAACTTGCCCAGAAACTGATGAACAGTTCGGCAGCGTTTTCTCCATTTTTCTTTTCTTGATTTCTCTTTCTATACTGAAAATCAATGAATGAAACTAGTATAGAATCGAAGAGGACGAAGAGAAGAAGAGATTGAGACAAGTATCATGCAAATCGGTCGCCGGAGGAGGGAGAAATGGCCGGAAGAAAATCGGGTTACTGTTCACGGCGTGAACAGTAATTTTCTGGGGGATTTCTGATTTTTTGGTGAATAGTAAAACCCAAAATCCTTTTTATAGAAAATTGTCAAACTTCCGAGGGCCATAACTTGTTCATACGATGTCCGTTTTCGATGAACCAATTTCCTACGAACTCGATTCGACGAGCTCTACAACTTTCATGAAGGAAGTTTTCCCAAATTCTCAACGGGTAAAAAGTTACCTTAATTAACCTTGTGTAACTTATAATTACCACCGTAATTATCGTTTTACGACGAAAACCCCTAAAAATATGAAATCACACCATTTCACTTCAAATTTCACGACCTATTTTATAAAAATAGTATCGAAATTTTCGGGGTATTACAGTTTTATTGTTACTTGACAAGGTTTTTAATGAGGCAACATGGAAAGCATCACCTAGTTGTGACCAGCACAAGGGGGAGTGTTTCAGGATATTATTATTGTGTGCCTTGTCAAACTAGGACTTTAGAATAGGTTTATCCTTCTAGAATATGGATTGTATTTAGAATAGATTTCCTACGTCAATACATATTGTATCTTGTACTCCTCTATATATAGAGGCCCTTATTCATTAATGAAATACATCATATTCTCTGCTCATTATCTTTGTTATTTACGTTTCCTTTAAACAATGACAACTAATTTTCTTTGAAATTGGGTAAATTATCTACCTAGGCTCTTGCCTAATGCCTAGATTTGTAGGTAAATTAATTCATGACAACTAATTTTCTATGAAATTAGGTAAATTATCTAGTTGGCCTCTTGACTAGTGCCTAGATTTATAGGTAAATTAATTCATGACGACTAAATTTTTATGTAAGTAAATTGATAGATTAAGTTATAAGCTTTTAATAAAAGATTGGAAAGTGAATACACTATAACAAAACTTTTGAATAATGGTATTAGTTATAGGAATTTATTGCTAATGAAAATTTAAAGAGTAGGTATATGTAAAGGAAAATTGAATAAATGCTTGATTATAGGAAATCTAATTAAAAGTTGAATGAAATTAATATTTTATGATAATGGCAAATTTTGTAAATAAGTTAATAGATATGGTATGAAGATATACTATGTGGTATCTACAATTTAATATTGGCAAGGATTTTTATCTAAATATCCCTTAAATAAATAATTAACGTATTTGTTGTCAATTTCTATGATGATCGAACAGTGACAATATATGTGAACTTGGCGCTACGGATGCTTGTGCTTACAAACAATTAACTTAGGAAAATGATTGTTGGCCTCAATTGAGGCCTAACAATTGTGGCCTCAATCCTATGTGGTATGCCACATAACTAAATATCAATTTAAAATTTAAATCCACATAATATATCTTGCCATATCATAATCTTGCAATACCAACTTTAATCTTTTATATTTTTCTTTGAATTTTATTTTTTATAGACTTATTATTTGCAATCTAAACTCAAAAAACAATCAAAAAATAATAAACCCTTAAATGCTTTCAATGAGAATCGAAAATTCAACAAAATGTTCGCAACTTTATTAATAAACCAATTAACTAACATGCTAATCTTGATATAAATACACATAAATTGATATGTATCTAATTGAAACAATAAAAGCAATAGGTAATGAACATTACATAATTTTAGAAAATAAAATTGTAAAACCATAACAAAAACATACAAAAAAAAATATAATTTGTGCCAAGAACCCATAAAGAATTTGAACTTTCTTTAACAAAAAAAAAAATTGGACAATTCTTTTTCCAATCAAAAATTCATTAAAAGATAATTTTTTATATGAAATTATAATCGTTTTGCTTGATCCATCTTTGACTCACGTTACAATGTGTCTTCCTCATCATTAAGTAAGAAAAAAATAAAAAATAAAAAATAAATTACAAATCGACAATAGTTTACTATTTTGATCAGGAAAAATGTGATCATATATCTATTTATTGCAAATGAGAATACAAGCTAGTACATAACACCCTAGTGTAAAAGGAGTTGAGCATGAGAAATATAATAAAAGATTCCTCGAAAGAAGTCCTTCCTCGAATTATGATGTTTTAAAGTTGTTACTTGTAGGGTTTAGGGTTTAGAGTTTAGGGTTTGTTATATTTAGGGTTTAGGGTTTACGGTTTGTTGTATTTGGGGTTTAGGGTTTGTTGTGTTTAGGTTTAGGGGGTAGGTTAGGTTTAGGATTCAGGTCTCAAAAATTTAGGATTTAGGGTTTAGGGTTTGTGGTGTTTAGGTTTTAGGATTAGGTTTAGGGTTCAGGTCTCAAAATGTAGGGTTTAGTCTTATTTATATTCTACTAATTACAAAGATTATTGATTGAATCATTTAGGTCAAAGTGGTTTAGGTTTGAATTGTGGATTCACCTTAGATATTGGCTTGTACTGAAACATCTTAGCTTTTAGTTCCCCTATACCTTGAAGAACAATGTTAGCTTTCATTACCTATTGCTTTTACTGTTTCAATTAGATACATATCAATTTATGTGTACTTATATCAAAATTAGCATGTTGGTTAATTGGTTTATTAATAAAGTTGTGAACACTTTGTTGAAGTTTCGATTCTTGTTGAAAGCATTTAAAGGTTTATTAATTTTTGTTTGCTTTTTTAGTTTAGATTGCAGATAATAAGTCTATAAAAAAATAAAATTCAAAGGAAAATATAAAAGGTTAAAATTGGTATTGCAAGATTATGATGTGGCAAGATATATTATGTGGATTTACAATTTAAATTAATATTTAGTTATGTGGCATGCCACCTAGGATTGAGGCCACAATTGTTGGGCCTCAATTGAGGCCCTCTATCATTGCCCTAAATTGATATGTATCTAATTGAAACAATAAAAGCAATAGGTGATGAACATTAAATAATTTTAGAAAATAAAATTGTAAAACCATAATAAAAACATACAAAAAAAAATATAATTTGTGCCAAGAACCCATAAAAAATTTGAACTTTCTTTAACCAAAAAAAAAATTGGACAATTCTTTTTCCAATCAAAAATTCATTAAAAGATAATTTTTTATATGAAATTATAATCATTTTTCTTGATCCATCTTTGACTCACGTTACAATGAGTCTTCCTCATCATTAAGTAAGAAAAAAATAAAAAATAAAAAATAAATTACAAATCGACAATAGTTTACTATTTTGATCAGAAAAAATGTGCTCATATATCTATATATTGCAAATGAGAATACAAGCAAGTACATAACACCCTAGTGTAAAAGGAGTTGAGCATGAGAAATATAATAAAAGATTCCTCGAAGGAAGTCCTTCCTCGAATTATGATGTTTTAAAGTTGTTACTTGTAGGGTTTAGGGTTTAGAGTTTAGGGTTTGTTATATTTAGGGTTTAGGGTTTAGGGTTTGTTGTATTTGGGGTTTAGGGTTTGTTGTATTTGGGGTTTAGGGTTTGTTGTGTTTAGGTTTAGGGGGTAGCTTAGGTTTAGGATTCAGGTCTCAAAAATTTAGGATTTAGGGTTTAGGGTTTGTGGTGTTTAGGTTTTAGGATTAGGTTTAGGGTTTAATTTAGAATTATCCTTGCCAAAAATCAGCCGAATTGGAGATTGTTTGGTCATCTGTTCGTTGTATAGTTTATAGACAAATACAGTCCGTCAGATAAGGTTGAAACGTTGAATGTAGTAATCAAATGGCTAAATAATTTCCAATTTGAAATATTTTTTTTATCAATGGATGACCTAAAATATAGACGGGTTTTGATCATTAGTTTGCACTCGCAATGAGGATGTTCGCATTTTAATCTACGTGCGGACGTCCGCATGTGAAGGGAACTGTGTATATATATATGTATATATGTATATATATATATATATATATATATATATATATATTCCATATTTTCTCTCCATGCCAAGATATAAAAAAAATTAAAAAAAGAATTGATTACCAGTACTGACTTTAAATTCATGTCTTAATTAATTAATTCATTCCCTTTTTCTCAAATAGAAATGTTGGAAAGTTCCCCATTTACGTTTTTGAAGAACAAGAATTCCACGTTGAATATTCCACAGAGCCAAACTAACCAGAGTTAGTATTCGACAGAGCCACTTATCTATAAATAGCAAAGAACCACAACTCTTCAACTACATTCAAAGCACTTCTCCAGATATTCAATTAGAAACAACAATGGCTGCTCAGCTGTTAGAATTTGAAGCTCAAACCCAAAATGCCACTCCTGATGTTAATCGACGTTCAGCTTATTTTCCTCCAAGCATTTGGGGCGATCATTTTCTTTCATATGCTTCCATGGTATTATGAATTAGGAAATCCTAATTAATGTATATTATTGGTTAATACAGTAACTACAATGCATGATTCATGGATTAAATTTCAGTGGATTGAATTTGCATGCACCCATACATGAAGGTTATAGTTTTTCCACTTTCAATTTGTCTGTGCAGGAAACCAATATGGAAACTGAGCAGCATGTCCAAAAATTGAAGGCGGAAGTGAAGATGATGCTGAAGGCTCCGGTTGAAAAGCTTTCACAAAAGTTGGACTTGATTGATGACATTCAGCGCTTAGGAGTGTCCCGCCATTTCAAAAATGAGATTGAAGAAATTTTGCAGCAAATTCACAAGAATTCTTATGTCAACTGTGATGACCAAGAAAATGATGATGAGCTATACACTGTTGCTCTTCGTTTTCGATTGCTTAGACAACAAGGTTATAATGTTTCATGCAGTAAGTCTCTGATCTTCTCTATGTTCATATTTTGTTTTATAAGTTTTGATATACGTACGCTCTTCCTCTAATCATACAAATGCATTGGTGATCGAAGCAGACGTGTTTAGCAAGTTCACGGACAATGATGGAAATTTTAAGGAATCACTTGTTGAAGATGTCTTGGGACTATTAAGCTTGTACGAAGCCACACATCTTATGACACACGGAGAGGAACTACTTGATGAGGCATTGACCTTCACCACCACTCATCTTGAGTCGGCAACTCACCGTACTTTAAACCCTGTGGTTTTGAAACAAGTAACTCATGCCTTGTATCAGCCTCTCTGGAAGGGCGTACCTAGACTCGAAGCTAGGCATCACTTGTCTGCCTACCAGGAGCACAATTCGCATAATGAAACACTTCTGAATTTTGCAAAGTTGGATTTCAATCTACTGCAGCAAGTCCATCAGAAAGAACTAAGTGATATTGCAAGGTTAATTTCTTACATGCATGTTTCTCATAAAAATTGTGCTTTTATATAACTTATATCACAGTAACAACTAATGTGCTGTAATAAGGCCCTCAACTGAAAAAAAATGAGTTCTCAAAGTGATAAATACATCTATGTCATGCCTGCACAGTAAAAAAAATCTAAATTGTTTGAGTGATTCAGGTGGTGGAAGGACTTGGACTTTGCAAACAAGTTGTCGTTTGCAAGAGACAGAGTGGTTGAGTGCTACTTCTGGACTTTGGGAGTATACTTTGATTCCCAATATCACTTTGGTAGGATGGCATTATGCAAAGTTATTGCCATGACATCCATTATTGACGACATTTATGACGTGTATGGCACGCTTGAAGAAATAGAGCTCTTTACCGAAGCTGTCGAGAGGTTTGAAAATATACACACATATATCCACCTATTTTGCCCATTTGAATTACATTTAGTTATTAATTTTTATTTAATCTTCATTTATTTTGGTCAGGTGGGACGTCTCTGCCATGGATATGCTGCCTGAGTATATGAAAATCTGTTACCAAGCTCTGTTGGATGTCTATACTGAAATGGAAGGCAAGCTTGCAAATGAGGGCAACTTATATGCCATCCACTATGCGAGAGAATCAGTAAGCCTAGCTAATCATGTACCTTGTCGATCTATGTAATCGATAATAGAAATTAATTAGAGATTGATTATTTATGTGTTTTGGTGCCTCAGATGAAAATCCAGGTTAGAGCTTACTTCCGAGAAGCCAAATGGTTCCACCAGAAATACAAACCAACGTTGGATGAATATATATCTTTAGCACTTGTTACGTCTGGCTACTTTATGCTAGCAACCATATCCTTTCTGGGAATGGGAGAAATTATTACAAAAGACTCCTTTGAGTGGTTGTTCAGTAATCCTAAAATTGTCAAGGCTTCGGAGTTAGTTGGCAGACTCATGGATGACATGGTTTCCCACGAGGTGCACATACTTAACTACTATAGTACTTAGTTACTTACTGACGAATTAATTAGCTAGGTAGCTAGTTTCTTGTACTTTATTAATTTTAACTGTAATTAATTACCTTCATATATATGCATGTAGTTTGAGCAAAAGAGAGGACATGTCTCCTCAGCGGTGGAATGCTACATGGACGAACATGGTGTCACCGAAGAAGAAGCAAAAGTCGCACTGACTAAACAAGTGGATAATGCATGGAAGGACATAAACGAAGGGTTGCTGAACATTACCACGATTCCGAAGCCCCTCCTATTCCGAATTCTCAATCTCTCGCGTGTGATCGAAGTTATATACAAGAAGGAAGATGGGTATACTCATGCTGGTGGTGAGCTCAAGGGTTTTGTGGCTTCTGTGCTTATCAAACCTGTGCCTATATAAGCCTGATTAAAAGTTTGTACTTTGTGTTTCGTATAATTAAGTACATGGATTATCAGTTCTTGTAGTAAATTAAATAAGAAGCCGACTGTCTTTTGGAACTGTTTCAAAGACAGTTGTGAGATGTCTTAATAAAATACGTACTTTCTGATTATGTGTTTGCTTCTGATACTATCTCTAATCGATTGTACGTTACCATTACAAACCTTAATTACGAGCTCAAATCATGTTTAAAATATATTCCTTTGATTGGCCAAAAATAAAAATCTAATGTTCTTTTGATTTCCTTGAAAAGTTGCGGATATCTATGTTTGGTTTATTTGGAGTTGGCCCAAGATGGTTAGCAGCTAAATGATGAAATGACGCTCAGCAGTCACGCCCTAAACCGACTTAGTTGGTACTGTTAAGTAAGGTTCCCAGTCAGCAGCCAAGTCATTTCCAAGTCATATGCTTATCATTCCAGGCTGGTATTTCCAGCTGTACTGTAATACCCCGGAATTTCGAAAATTAATTGTTAGAAATCCTTGAAATTAAGCAATGATGGTTTGGAAGATTTTTGGATTTTTTGGTACGGTGGAATGTCGTTAGAAGAATTTTTACTCGGAAAATCTTAATTTTCAAGGGGTCAAAAGTTTGACTTTTTATTTGTTACGTTTCTCAGAAAACTTTTTCACGAAAGTCGTAGAGTTCGTCGATACGAGTTCGTAGACACGAAGTTTGCATAAATCGGAGTTCGTATGAAGAAGTTATGATGTAAGGAATTCGAGTTACTATTTGAGAAATTTCCTTACTATTCAGGAAAGTTACTGTTTTGGAAAGTTACTATTTGGGAAACTTCCTTACTGTTTAGGAAAGTTACTGTTGGGAAGTTTCTTTACTGTTTGGGAAGTTACTATTTGGAAAGAATTTACCGGAAGAAATTCTATTTCTTCCTTTTCTCTCTCTCCCTCTCTCTTTCATTCTTTCTCTTCCTCTCTCCGTGCAAACTCTCTGGCTTGCATGGTGCTTTCTCCTCCGGCTACCAGCGGCCATCAAAACCTATTGGGCTTCGTAGCCCTCGATCCCAGCAACCTCCCGGTACTCACGGTTTTCAAAATCGACCACCGTAGGAGGCGGAATCTCGACGGGAAGTTTTGAAGTTCGGAGCTTGCGGCGACGATATCTCCATATCCGTTGAGAATTGATCTTCGAGGTAGTTACTAAACTTGTTGGGCTTGTTGAGATGTACATACTGGTAAAATTTTAGGTCCATTGGAGAAAGTTGATCGGCGGCCCCACCGCCACTGGTGGTGGTGCATGGCGGCGAGTGGCGGCCCGCATGGCCAAAACTTTACGTCCTAAATCACGTACTCGTCGATACGAGCGCGTCGGTATGTTCGAATTCCAGAAATTCGAACGTTTGGATAATCATTGTTTAATTACAAGTTGGATCGTACGAATTACGATCTGTGTTATTGTGACCGTTGGATGGTCACTGAATTTGATTATTTTGTTAAGATGTTAGTTTTGAACATGTGGTATGAGTGGATCGTTGAAATTTGATGGTTTGTTTAATTATTGTTTAATTACAATTTTTAAGCATACGATATACGATATGTGGTAATATGACCGTTGGATCGCCACTATTCTTGGATATGATATTAGACTGCTAGAGATAAGCATGTGGGTGAAATTTGGAATTATTGGAGTTCTGTGTAAACTGATCGGAAAAAATGTTAATGAGGGACCCACGTTGACTGACAGTTGACTTTTGGTCAAACTGTCATTGATTAGGGATTTTGATGTCCTGGGGACATCCACAGAGAATTGGAGAGTAGAATTATTAAATTGTCGATTATGATATGCTAAATAAAAAAATTGCATGTTCATAGGTATTTTTGGGAGCCGTGTAGCGCTTTGCTAGATTTTGTCGATTCCCGGTTACTAATTGAAGACGCAGCGGGAATTAGAGGTGAGTGAATCTCACGATATTTTAGATGTGAATAGTAATTCACATTTGGGTTGTTTGCGAAAAATAAATAATTATATTTATTTAAATGATTTTTGCGATATATGAATTAAATAATGATTTTAATCTGATATATCAGCATTTGTGAAATTATAGTGGATATTAGTGGCATTCCTGAGAGGATGACCACGTATATATATTTACATGAAAAAATATATATATTTTTGGTGATGGTGTTTAAGTGGAAAATAATATATTTGTAAAAACAATTATATTATTGTTGATTAATTGTGTTTTGTGTGGAAAACAATATATGAAAAATACTTATATTGTTTTTGAATATTTGATTTGTTGAAACAATATTTTGTGAAAAATACAAATTTAATCGTTTTATGAGTTGTGGAGTGTTTGGAAAACAATGTGATGAAATATCCATTATTATTGTTTTATTTTGAAGGTTTTGGCGTAAAACAATATTTTGAAATTATTCATTATTATTGTTTTATTTGGTGGATTTTGTGGGAAACAATATTTCGAAAATTATAATATTGTTTTGGTGTATTTGAGATTGTGAAAATGGTGTTCTGTGATTTATACAGTTTTAATCATTAAATTGAATGTGGGGTGTTTTGGTGAATACGATTTATGTGATGAATTATACTTGGAATCGTTTTGAGAAATGGCCTTAAAATATGACATTTTTTAGATGTAAAGGTCCCTGGCAATGGGTGAAAACAAAGCCCATTCAGTTAGAGCTCTAGTCTGTCGCCATAAGTACTATCGCCAAAGTGGTGGTGAAAGGTAGTACGCACTACTGCCAAATTAAGTGGTGAAAAGTAGTGTTATTTGAAAGAAAATATGTATTCTCGCTTCTATTGTCCAAAAGCGACATTATGAATATTTCAAAAGAAATAGATGGAAATAATGTGATGTTATATGTTTCTGAATGACATGTAATGACTTGAAGATTCTTTAAAAATAAAAGAATTGGAATTTTGGGTGAATGAGTTCGGTGTGAGTAACTGGAGTTTTTACTTCTTTAAAATTTGAAGTAAATATTATTATGATTTACAATTCTTGGAAAATTAAATTGTAATTCTGAGATTATGATTTACATATATTAGTTTTAAAAATAAACTATATATGTATATGTTTGTTAAATGATTTTTAGTGTGAGTAAACTGAGATCATTCGCACCAGCTTCAAAAGCTGACCGGGTTTGTTGATATAACCCGGTACACTATTCGACGGTGTAGGGGTTAATCCTGCAGGTTAGGTAACCAGGTGTATGCAAGGTAAATTTTGGAGAACTGGTTGGTGAATCTATTATCAACCATTTGTGCTTCTGATAGACTTCCGCTGTTGTGTAATAAGCTCTGAAGGAGTATTTACTTAATTTATTGAATTATCAATTTATTATGTAAATTTTTGAAATGTAATATTTGACTCTAAAGGACGAGTCAGTATATACATTGTTGGGCATGGAATGAGTATGCGATGTACATGAATTAAAAAGAAAGAAAAAAATTATGGTACATATTTGTGATTGATATTCCATGCTTCGCGTCCCGAATCAGTTAAGAAATTAAGGGCAAAAATGCCTTATTATTTGTTATGAAATTCGGGGCGTGACAGTTTGGTATCAGAGCTATGGAATGTTCTGTAAAAGTGAGTGAGCTTGGATAGCTCAGTTGGAATGGATCGGAAGTTTAGGATAGCTTGTTGCGTTGCAGTTTCTCGAGAAAAGGGAACCTCTGAAATGAAGTCATAGTTTGTTGTTAAGATTATGTTCTTTTGAACTATATCCTAAAGTACGTGTTGGGAATAATTACAGAATGCTAGGTCACCTGCTTGATGATAATTAGTACTACCGAGTGATGGCCCGTCTGCAGCGGTTCCCCATCATATGCTCTTCAGTACTAGTATATCATTAGGTGTGTGAGGTTTACGCTTAAGTATAGTTCATTGAGCTTAGAGTAGCTATGTTATTGAGGTGTCTGAACTGAACTTTTGAGAGCTTATTGAGGATTGAAAACCTCTTGATTGAATCCTGGTGTGATTCAAGGTGAATTTTGGATTCCAGAGAAGGAGATTCTCTATATCTTGGTGGTTGATTAATGTTTTTATGATTATAAAGATTGACCTATATCTATAATTGCAAGTTATACAGGTATGTGATTTTGTGTTGCTATACTTATGAGTTTGTGGATTCCTTAAGTTGTGGAATCTAGGTAAGGAAAGAACCTTACTTATTATGGATGATTTTGTTGAGATTGAGGTGTGGTATCACTAGTTATTACTCTGTTCCATTGGTTGAGATACAAGAGGATCCAACCAATAGCCTAGATTGGTTAAGGAGATTTGTTAGATTGTGAGTTGTTGTCTTTCGGAGTGATATTGATTTCTTGTTGACAATCAAAGAATCGATAAATTTGAAACCTATTTTGAGATGATCTCTTATTCTAAGACAGAAAAGAGAAAAAAAAAATAGCTTACATAATGGAGTTAGATTGTGGTGGAATTTTGTATAGTGACTGTAGAATGTTACTATGATAGTTCTGAGGAACTTTTGGGTAAATTCATTTACCTGCTTCTTTGAGGAAGAAGTTTAAAAATTGAGTCTCAAGTGTTAGTACAGGGTGTACTACCGCTCGAGAATTTCGGGCTAGCTGTTTTGTGAGCTGTGATCAATTGTTGTTAGTCTAAAGAGGCTGAATTCAGAACTCAAAAAGTTGAGTTTGGATTGAATCATCAGATTTTGATGTGATGGAAAATCATTGTCTTGAGATGATGGCAATGATTTATGGTTGAGGATGACGAATTGGGCAAGATATTATGTGTCATGTAGATTGACCATACAATTATCTGATGAACTGTTTGAGGCTTAGTGAACATTGAGTGATGTTTTACTATATGGAGCTATTGGTTGATGTTGCGAGAATATCTGTAAGAACAGAGTTCTTAAGTGTAGCGGTGCATGTGATTATTATCTTGACTATTGGACTAGTCACATATTGTCATGGATTTCGTGAACTTTTGAACGAAATTCTTAGCTCTGTTGGAACCTGTAGATAGTTTTGTGGTTGTTGGACTGTGATGAATGCAGAAAATTCATATTACTATATTGGTTGGTTTGTGAATTGTTGCACGGTGTGTGAATGATTAATTATAGAGGGACATCTATAGTTTAATATTATGGCTAACAATATTGAATGGACGGTGTTGCTACCATTTCATATCTGTCCCGGTACAGACCCCATGACGGGTCAGGAGTAGCCCACCATCGCTGAACAGCCCACCTCTGGGCCCATTACCACGCCCCAGCGGCATCTACTTACTCGGTAGGGATCCCCTACCGAGTGCACTGCCTTGACAATGCCCCAGCGGCCCAGGCAACGCCCCAGCGGCCATATACTCACTCGGTAGGGATCCCCTACCGAGCCTACTAGCAAAGCCCTGGCGGTACCCCAGCGGTACCAGCAATACCAGGCCGGGTGTACCGACAACAAGCCTTCCCCTTGGCCTTACAGGGACATCTCTCGACCCGGTACCGTGGACACACAGTCCAGTCGGTACCGGCACAGCCACCTGGCAGCACGTGCTTGTCCACTACCTCGCGGATCGCACTAAAGAACGCCCATACCGCACTAGGACCGCACTAGGCACCGCCGTCCCTCGACGCGCGTGTCGAGGTAGTGGAATAATAGAGTATTCCCTCGTGTCATGGGATGTCCCCCACGCCAGGGAAGCTTGTCTCCGACCTCAGCTCATATATAAGGAGTCCTCGCTCCTTATTCAAGTAAGTTCTCTCCATTCCTAGAAACTCTGCTCAAATCCTCTCGGGACTAACTTGAGCGTCGGAGGGTCTTCGGTCGGTACACGCCGGCCTCCCCTGACCTCCTTTGCCCTTTCAGGTACTCAAGTGCACTCCAGGTGCGTCCCTACCGAGCAGCTGGGAAACGGCAGGAACAGTTTGGCGCCGTCTGTGGGAACAAATTTCCACCACTTAGTAACAAAAGCACCCTCACCCAGTGAGGTACTCTACCGGTCAAGCTATGACCAAATCAGCAGTTGATGGCTCACAACCCGCCAAGCAAAGTAAGAAGTCCAAGCAACCAAAGGACACAGCGACTATTGCTGGTCTTGAGCCCCTCCACGAGGAAACACCGGCAGCAGTCCACTCCACCGAGTCGGAAACTCCTGAGTCCCACCAGAACGAATCCTCGATGATGGCTAGGCTTGAGGCCATGATTCGAGACCTCCAAGAGAGCAACGAGCGACTGCGCTGCGATCAGCTTGCGGCGCAGGAAGCCAGCGCCCGGGAGATCGGCCTGCTCAGGGAGCGGCTTAGCCTCGAGCATACGCCCAATCACTCGGTCTCGACACAGCTAGGGACCGAGACCCCTCTCAAACCGGCAGAACGCTTGCCAGCCAAGCCAGGGCGTGTGACCAGTCACCCCCAACCGGCAGCATCAACGCCCAAGGTCTCGTTTCTCGATGCCGCGGGAGTGGTCCACTTCCCGGACGAAGACGGTACCGAGGATCACGTTGAAATACCAGTGAGCGCGCCTGCCATCGGTACCGGCTTGGGCGCAGGAGACGAGGGCGCGTTGGTCAGCCTCTTCCGGGAGCTCAGTGACCGACTCAGAAGGGTCGAGACCGGCGGTGGTAAGAGTGCACCCAGCCTCGGCATAGCAAAGAAGCCAGTCGGTCCGTTCACCAGGAGGATCCATGAGCACAACCGGGACTTCAAGAGCCTGAAGATGGACTCCTATACCGGTAAAGAGGACCCAGTAATGCATGTGACCGCATTCCAATCCGCTTACAATGGTAAGGGCTATACTGACGAGGAGTGGTGCCACGCCTTCGTCAACACCCTGACTCAGGAGGCTATGCTGTGGTTCTATCAACTAGAACCGGAGTCCATAGACAGGCTTTCACCACCGAGTATGCCACGAAGTCCAGCTTCTTCTATTCGGTGGGAGAACTTACCGGCTTCCAGCAAGCCAGCGGGGAGCGACTGGCGGATTATATGGAGCGATTCAAAGCTGCCTACCGGCGCTGTACCTCCAAGGACGATGTCCGTGCGGCCCAAATCTTCCGAGATGGCCTACAACCGGACGAGTTCCTCAGAAAGCTCAATGCCACGAGCGCTGTCCTCACCTACACCGAACTCATGAACCGAGCGGGGCAATACGCCCGGAGCTACTACCTGACCTACGAACGGAAGTCTCAGCTCAACGCGATGCACAAGGCAAACAAGGCCTCCGCAACCACAGCGGACCCCATCGGGGATAAGCGTAAGCAGGAGCAGGGAGGTGGCTCACGGCCGGACGACTCTCGGCAGAGCGACAAGCGCAACAAGTTCAACTCCTACCGAGGGGGTAATCGCGGCAACAACTGGGAGAACCGCGAGAACAACCGAAGGTATGATCCCCCCAACCGGGAGCGGAACCCCCAACACCAGGCTCCCCAGAGCCACCAACAACGACCGGTATATCAGGTCGGTCCCGGCTATAACAAGCCCAGGGAACAGTTGTACTCCGACCAACGAGGGCAAGGGCAGTACTCCGGTTACTCGGACCACGGGGAAACCCAGGCCCATCCAAGTCAGTGGCCATACAGCCAACCCGCCGGTATTAACCAGGTGGACGACTCAAGTCAAGGATGGACCGAGACCGGGTATAACCGGCACCCCAAGAAGAAAAGTTCCTGGAGGCACAACCGCCCCCAGAAGTCCAGTAAGCAGGACGGTACCGACGACAGGCTGCTAGTCTGTACAACGTTCAACAAACCCTTGGGGGACATCTACAAGGAAAACCCCCAGCTTTTTCCCCAACCATGGCCGAGGCAACAATACGCCGGTAACAGGACTAATACCGGCAAGTTCTGCACCCACCACCAGTCCGGGACCCACACCACCGAAGAGTGCCAGGCTCTCCGGGACGTGGCCGAACAGCTACACCGAGACGGGAAGTTGACCCAGTACACCGGTCAAGCCAGTCAAGGCTACCGGAAGGAAATTTTCACCATCAGCGGAGGACCAACCTTATTCGGTACTTCGCGATCTGAGCACAAGTCTCACGTGAAGGAAGCAAAGCAGCACCTGCAATGCTTCTCCGTGCAATCCACCCCGGTACAGAAAAGGCCTAAGCGAGACCCGTGGAAGATTGAATTCTCCAACGACGAGGAGTCCGGCATCGTGACCCCTCACGACGACCCTCTCGTGATCTCGGCCAAGGTTCACACGGACCTGATGCACAAGGTGCTGGTGGATGGCAGTAGCTCCGCCAACATCATTTTCAAAAGTGCCTACCTCAAGCTGGACCTACCGCTCGAGAACATATCGCGGACGGTGAACCCGCTCATAAGCTTCTCGGGAGATCTAGTCCAACCTCTCGGTAGCATCTGGCTCAACGTAGAGGTCGGCCAGTACCCCAGGTCCCGAAAGGTATCTGCCCACATGCTAGTGGTAGACTGTGAATCATCCTACAATTTCATTCTCGGTAGGCCTATCCTTTGTCAGATCAAGGCCTGTGTGTGCTACTACTTGCTCATGCTGAAGTTCCCTACTCCCGTCGGAGTCGCCTCCATCAGAGGAAGCCAGCCAATGGCCCGGTCATGTTATGCTCAGGAAACTAAGCCACGGCGTCCCTGCCGGGACGTGTGCAATGTCACTACCGGTGACATAGCAGCAACAACCGACAGGCCGGACGACCCCCGGGAAGGAGCAGTGATCATACAGGGCAAACCCCACGAGGAAGTAGAACACATCGCCCTGTTCCCTGAACAGCCTGACAGAGTTATCAAGATCGGCACCGGCCTACCGATAACTCTCCGGGGAGATCTGATCAGACTCCTGAAGGACAATGCCTCAATCTTCGCCTGGTCGTACGCAGACATGCCCGGTATCTCCACCACCATTATCTCTCATAAGCTTGGTATCGACCCCGCCTATCGGCCGGTACGACAAAAGAGAAGGGTGGGAGACCAGGAGCGATACGAGGCCATGAAAGCAGAGGTAGATAAACTCTTGAGCATCGGTTTCATCCGCGAGGTTCAGTATCCTCGGTGGTTGTCAAACCCGGTGCTGGTAAGGAAGCCTAACGGGAAGTGGCGAATGTGCATCGACTTCACCGATCTCAATCGGGCATGCCCCAAAGACAGTTTCCCCTTACCAAGGATCGACCAGCTGGTGAACTCTACCGCTGGACACGAGGCCCTCAGCTTCATGGATGCCTACTCAGGCTACAACCAGATCAAACTTGACCCCGAGGACCAGGAGCACACCTCCTTCATGACCAACCAAGGTCTTTACTGCTACAATGTCTTGCCCTTCGGGCTGAAGAATGCCGGTGCTACATACTAGCGGTTAGTCAACCGCATGTTCTCCAGGCAGATTGGCAGAACCATGGAAGTTTACGTGGACGACATGCTCGTCAAGAGTATCAAGCAAATTGATCACCTCACCGACCTGCAAGAGACCTTCTCCATCCTCCAAGACTATGGGATGAAACTCAATCCCGAGAAATGCGTCTTTTGCGTCGGTGAAGGTAAGTTCCTCGGCTTCATGGTCAGCCACCGGGGCATCGAAGCTAACCCCGAGAAGATTCGAGCTATCCTGGAGCTAAAATCTCCTAAAACCTTCAAGGACGTCCAAAGCCTCAACGGCAGGATCACAGCCCTCTCCCGGTTCATATCACGGTCTACCGACCGGTGTGCTCCCTTCTTCAAAATACTCAAAACCGGGAAGAAGTTCGAAGGCTGGACCACCGAGTGCGAACAAGCCTTCACTGCTCTGAAAGAATACCTAGCGGCAGCCCCACTGCTCAGCAGACCAGTGCTGGGGGAACCACTGTTCCTATACCTATCGGTATCTAGGACGGCCGTGAGCTCAATCTTGGTCAGGAGCGACAATCGGGAAGACTTACCGGTGGACTATGCGAGCAAGTCTCTACTGGATACCGAGACTCGGTACCCGGAGATAGAACAGCTCGTTTTAGCACTCATGGTGTCAGCCAGGAGACTCCGGCCTTACTTCCAATCTCACCCCATTGTCGTCCTGACCGACCATCCACTGCGGATAATCCTGCAGAAGCCTGAGGCATCGGGGAGACTCACGAAGTGGAGCATTGAACTCAGCGAGTTTGACATTGCCTACCGGCCCAGACCGGCGATCAAGGCCCAGGTATTAGCAGACTTCGTCTCCGAGTTCACACCCGAGCACGCTAACACTAATCAGCAGCCATCGGCGGAGAAAGCAACTCCCGCCGAGGACGCCCCAACTACCGTTGGCGAGCATGCGTTTGACCCATCCATACCGGTCTGGCAGTTGTACGTGGACGGCGCCTCGAACTCCCACGGAAGCGGGGCAGGACTCGTTCTCATCACCCCACATACCGAGAGTCCAGACACATCTCACTTGGAGTGTGCCCTCCGGTTCAGCTTCAAAGCTTCCAACAACGAAGCTGAATACGAGGCTCTTCTATCAGGCCTTCGGCTAGCCAGCGATATGGGAGCCAGACAACTCCAAGTCTTCAGTGATTCTCAGCTCATCGTCAACCAGGTCACGGGGGACTACCAGGCAAAAGACCCCACTATGTGCCGGTACGTGACCTTGGTAAAAGACCTCACACTTGGGTTCTCGTGCTTCAAATTAACAAAGGTACCAAGGGATGAGAACCAACGGGCTGACGCCCTAGCCAGAATAGCTTCCGCTATCGACCCCAACCCAGGGGCCTCGGTACCCATCATCATGCTGGAACACCGCAGTACCGAGACGACACCCGTGGCGGTGAACCACTTACGTCTCGAAGAAGCAAACTGGATGACACCAATCCTAGAGTACCTACGAGATGGCTCTCTCCCGAGAGACAACGCTGAGGCAAAGAAAATAAGATTCCGGTCCTCCCGGTACCTCATCATCAACAGTCATCTTTACCGGCGAGCCCACTCAATGCCATACCTACGATGCCTCGGACCCACCGAGTCCCGGGAGGCGATCAGGGAGGTACATGAGGGCATATGCGGCCACCACCCGGGAGGAAGAGCGATGGCTCACAAGCTCGTTAGGCTTGGATACTACTGGCCAACCCTCCTCCGGGATGCCGTGTCATTTACCAAGAAATGCAAGTCCTGCCAGTTCAACGCGCCAAATGTACCGAAACCATCCCAGCCACTGGAAACGATGGTCAACCCGTGCCCTTTCGCACAATGGGGCTTGGACCTAATCGGGCCAATGCCAAAGGGCACCGGCGGTGTTGAATATGTGGTTGTCGCCACCGACTACTCCACCAAGTGGACAGAGGCCAAGGCCCTCAAGTCCATCACTTCCCAGCAAATTCAAACATTCATCTGGGAAAACGTCATCTGCCGCTTCGGTGTCCCTCAAATCATTGTCACCGACAATGGAAGGCAATTCGATTCCAACTCCTTCAGGGAATTTTGCCGGTGCAAGGGCATCACCCTTTACTTCGCATCGGTAGCCCACCCCCAGACCAACGGTCAGGTAGAGGCAGTAAACAAAATCCTGAAGAGAACAATGAGGACCAAGCTGGGCGAAAAGAAAGGCGCATGGCCAGAGCTGCTACCGGAGGTACTATGGGCGTACCGCACCTCATACAAGGCTGCCACCGGAGAAACCCCGTTCTCCCTCGCTTTCGGTGCAGAAGCTGTAGTACCGGTTGAAATTAATTCCACAACCCACAGGATCGACACTTTCGATCCAAACGAAAACGAAGAGCAGTTGTGTCTCAACCGTGATCTACTTGAGGAATGCCGTGAACAGGCCAACCTCCGGAACGCAGAACACAAGAACAGGCTCAAACGCAAGTTCGACACAAAGGCAAAGGTCCGGTACCTCAAGCTGGGGGACTGGGCACTACGCCGCGTACGCTTAAGTACGAAGGACTCTGCAGCCATGACGTTCAACCAAAAATGGGAAGGCCCCTACCGGGTAGTCGAAGTTGTCAAGCCTGGAACCTACCGGCTAATGGACTCCAACGGGTACACACTCCCGCACCCGTGGAACATTGAACACCTCCGCTACTACTACCCGTAGGTCGCGCCCATAAAACACCGGAATACATCGGTAGGATGATCCACACCCCCTAATGAAAATCAGTACAACGGATTGGTCGAGCAGAGCTCCCACCGGTACTCTTGTAAAAGCCCGGTCACAGTCCGGCCAGGAGCAACGACTTCTGTTCATATATATCAAATCAGTCACTTACAGTCGGTGAAATGTGAAACTCTTATAAGTCATGTGGCCGGTACAAGCGACCCCCATGCCTAAGTTTCTGCTCCTATGCTCCTATATTAACATGAGGCCGGTACCAGCTACCCCCATGTGAAACTCTTATAAGTCATGTGGCCGGTACAAGCGACCCTCATGCCTAAGTTTCTGCTCCTATGCTCCTATATTAACATGAGGCCGGTACCAGCTACCCCCATGTGAAACTCTTATAAGTCATGTGGCCGGTACAAGCGACCCCCATGCCTAAGTTTCTGCTCCTATGCTCCTATATTAACATGAGGCCGGTACCAGCTACCCCCATGTGAAACTCTTATAAGTCATGTGGCCGGTACAAGCGACCCCCACGCCTAAGTTTCTGCTCCTATGCTCCTATGCTCTTATATTAACATGAGGCCGGTACCAGCTACCCCCATGTGAAACTCTTCTAAGTCATGTGGCCGGTACCAGCGACCCCCATGCATAAGTTTCTGCTCCTATATTTTGACATGCAGCGTGATCCCCGCGACACCCATGTGCAAAATTTCAGAACATGAGGCCGGTACCAGCTACCCCCATGTGAAACTCTTCTAAGTCATGTGGCCGGTACCAGCGACCCCCATGCATAAGTTTCTGCTCCTATATTTTGACATGCAGCGTGCTCCCAGCGACACCCATGTGCAAATTTTCACAACATGAGGCCGGTACCAGCTACCCCCATGTGAAACTCTTCTAAGTCATGTGGCCGGTACCAGCGACCCCCATGCATAAGTTTCTGCTCCTATATTTTGACATGCAGCGTGATCCCCGCGACACCCATGTGCAAAATTTCAGAACATGAGGCCGGTACCAGCTACCCCCATGTGAAACTCTTCTAAGTCATGTGGCCGGTACCAGCGACCCCCATGCATAAGTTTCTGCTCCTATATTTTGACATGCAGCGTGCTCCCAGCGACACCCATGTGCAAATTTTCACAACATGAGGCCGGTACCAGCTACCCCCATGTGAAACTCTTATAAGTCATGTGTCCGGTACCAGCGACCCCCATGCATAAGTTTCTATCCTAATTCGACATGCAGCGTGGTCCTAGCGACACCCATGTGCACACTGTTGTAAGCCATGCGGCCGGTACCAGCTACCCCCATGCATAACACCCCCCATGCACACATCCACGATGCCGGTATCAACTACCCACGTGAGATGAGATAAAGAAAAGTGCAAAACATACCGGAGGGCAGACTGATGTATCCAGTCCTCCCGAGTAAACACTTGGAAATATTTCGAGAACTGAAAATTTCATAAAATAAAGAAGGCGAAGCACGCCATTATTCGACAAGAAATAAAGGCCTTATGGCCAACAAGTACTAGCTCCCGAGAGAGCAGTCCCCACCGGGATGATTGTTCAGAAATGGGTCGAAACACCCACAAAAAAAAAACAAACAAAGATTACAAGGCCCTTGGCCTATACTACCCACACAGGGGGACTTCATTCCTGCTGCTGCTGCTGCGCTGGTTGGCCAGAGGTACCGGCTTCTTCGTCGATCTCCTGGAGGATAGATTTGTGCTCATCATCAACGAAGTCCTCGGTGACGGTTGGCACCGGGAGTCGACTCCAGTCTTGGGCCGGGAAGGCATCCTTGATCTTGCCAAGAATGTAAGCTCCACCCTCCATATAGGCTGTGGCCTGCTCCACAGCGCGCTGCCGGTCACGCCGGTAGGCCATCACAGCCTCCTCCCTGGCCTTCCCGACAGCCTCCTCCAGCCGCTTGTCGAAGTCGGCTTGGATCCTAGCCACCTCAGAAGCCACAGCAGCCTTGGCCTTCTCCTCCGCCTCTTGAACTAGCCTACCGGCTTCCTCCTTGACCTTGGCAAGCTCAGCCGTCGCCTCCTCCTTCAGCTTATACATGGTGTTGTAGCCGGACTTCATATTTTCGACCTGCCCACCGACAGAGCGTAGCTCCTCCCAGTACCGGCGGTCCAGCATCAGCTCCTCGTATGCCAGCTGCCAAAGAGTACACATATATAAGTGTCTGGCGCTCAAAAAAAAAAATAAATAAATAAACAAGCAGGACGGTACCTTCTGCTTGCACTGAAAGAGGAGGTCCCGTTGCTGCTTCATCGTCATGGCCGGCAAAGTGGCCAACTTGGACAGCGGGAGAGGGTCCAGCAGTGCCTTCCTGGCACAACCGAAGAACAGCTTGGCGTTCTCGGACTCGACCTCCCTACCAAAGATGGCTTCCGACCCGGTACTGCGGGTAGCCAGGGCGGTACCGGCACCCTCCACGGGCCCTTCAACAGAGGTCTCTGCCACCGACACCTTCTGCTTCTTCCGGTGCTCCCTCACCTGTTTGACAAACTACAAAAGCATAAGTACCGGCAGGGCAGATAAAAATCGAAAAAAAAAGGTTAAGCATGGGGTTTACCTCTTCCCGAGCAGTCCTTTTCAAGGACACCGTAGCAACCTCTGCTGAAACCTCAGCCTCTTCAGCCTCGGGAGCCTCAGGGACCCCCGAGTCCTCCTCCCCCACATCAGCCTCAGAAGTGGCACGCACTCGTTTGGCTTTCTTCTTCTTCCTCTTCCCGGCAGCATCGATAGCAGCACCGGCAGCCTCAGCAGGAGCGCCGGCAGTCTCCGCAGCGACCAGCTGAGCCTCGGGAAGTGGGTCGTCACCCACGGCCTTCTTCAGCTGGTAAAAATCCCTGCGCTCCCGCACCATGCTTAAATCGTCCGAAAGTCGACGGTACCGACGGAATTGAGGCAAGACTGCAAGGCACAGTACCGAAATCAGACCACAGTATATAAGCATACATGTACAAGTGTGTTACCGGTATAAACTTACAGGGACACGGGATCGGTGCTAAGCCCGAAAAGTGAAGCGAGTACCGGTTGAGCAGAACGGTGGACCTCCTCAGGACTATCGAGATGTTCTCCCGGATCCACTCAATCTCTTCCTCCTGCCTCTCGGTAAGCTTCCTCCAAGACTGGTCAACTGCAAACAAAACAACAAAGCACACATTAGTACTGAGACACAATAAGGTGCACAACCACAAAGTCTAGACTCGGGAAGGCTATCAACCAGGGGCGTCTCTAAAGCTACAAGGCACTCTCTTCAACGGTGGGTCAGACCCTTCGGGAAACTCCCATTGACCACCAACGAAGAAGTATCGGTGCTTCCAAGTCTGCTGGGAGGTCGGATTACCAAACACCAGCGGGTCCCTGATGATCTCCGGGCTCCCGAGCTCATGAGACTCGATGTCGGCCTCACCGGCCATACCTTCCCGGGCAAGAGCACTTTTCGACAGACAGCACCGGGTTACCTTCTTGTACTTATGTACAAAGTCCATCAATTCAGTGTCTCGGGGACACTCTACACAAGGTTTTCCTACCGACTTGGCCTTATACCACCCCTTGTCAGTTTTTGAATGTTCCTCCAGGGACCACTGGCTGAAGAACACAGCCAAGTCCGGCTCACCAAAGCCACAGTGCCGGTACAGGGTATACAGTGCGTCAAGACACCGCCAGGTGTTGGGATTCAGCTGAGCAATGGCAAGGCCCACCTCGGCCAAGAACCTCTGCTGGTACGATGGCAACGGGATCCGTAGGCCCTCCCCAAAGAAGAACGGATGTACCAAGGTTTCACCCGGTACTGAAGAGGCACTCCTCAGTTCCCCCATCTCCGGTAGGCGCATGGTCACCGAGTCCGGAATACTGAACGCTTTCCTCAGAGCCACCAGGTCATCCTCGGTAGAAGCACTGAGTTTCAGGCGGTCTACCGCAAAACCCGCAGGTACCGATTCCTCTGGTACCTCCTCCTCAGCAGTCTCTGCCTCCGACCGAGCCTCTACTCCCCCCACCACCTCGGTGGCCGGCACAGAACTGCTACTCCCGGGAATCAACTGGCCATCTTTGAACGTATTCAACGGCTCTAAGTCTTCACCGGTAGTGATGCCCCTCATCACCGTCTCGAACAGGCTCTCAATTCGGACGGCGTCCGTACCGGACGAACATGACCGAGTCTCGCTGCTGCTACTCCCGGTACTGGAGGCCACATCCACAATCTCTACCGACGGGGACCTCTCTGGCTCTTCACCAGAAAAGGCATTTCCGCTCCCTACACTCTGGCTCTCTGAATCAGACATCTGCAAGAGATAAACTAAGTTGCTCACCGGGACGACAATCCTAAGCCTATGCAACCTAGCTCGGTACTAAGGCAGGACACCGGTACGCAAACTACGTTACAAAAGCAGAACCACGTAAAGATAACACAAGAGTTCTCGGTACTTACACTGTCAAACGGCGGAAGTCGAGACAACGGTTGGTCAAATTGAACGCTACCGGCAACAGGCTCTCACACTCTCTACCGACAAGTTTCAGAGCTCTGGAATGAAAAAATTCAAGAATGAGGTGAAGTGAACTCTCTTCACCCCTATATATATAGCGGGACCTGGGACATCTGCACCGTACGACACCAACCGTCGCTTCACAGGATGACGACACGTGTCAATGCAACGGTTGAACTCCCCATGCAGTTCCAAACCGCCCGAGAGGCGACACGTATCGCCCCACTACCTCGGCAGTTATTGCCCCACTACCTCGGCAGTTACGCCAAGCATACCAACAGGCACGACCTTGGCAATTCCCTTAGAACTCGGAGCGGTTACAACTCCCTCCCGGGAGGAACCCCTTGTTCGGGGACTTGGGGGACTACGTGGGCCGACCCTAAGCGCCGTGGCTGCCACACCGACACTTGGCTACGTCCTGATATGAACTTTTGGACTAAGTCCCCGACCAAGCACTTCCTCTTGCTCGGGACTTGGGGGACTTCTGTTGCTACCATTTCATATCTGTCCCGGTACAGACCCCATGACGGGTCAGGAGTAGCCCACCATCGCTGAACAGCCCACCTCTGGGCCCATTACCACGCCCCAGCGGCATCTACTTACTCGGTAGGGATCCCCTACCGAGTGCACTGCCTTGACAATGCCCCAGCGGCCCAGGCAACGCCCCAGCGGCCATATACTCACTCGGTAGGGATCCCCTACCGAGCCTACTAGCAAAGCCCTGGCGGTACCCCAGCGGTACCAGCAATACCAGGCCGGGTGTACCGACAACAAGCCTTCCCCTTGGCCTTACAGGGACATCTCTCGACCCGGTACCGTGGACACACAGTCCAGTCGGTACCGGCACAGCCACCTGGCAGCACGTGCTTGTCCACTACCTCGCGGATCGCACTAAAGAACGCCCATACCGCACTAGGACCGCACTAGGCACCGCCGTCCCTCGACGCGCGTGTCGAGGTAGTGGAATAATAGAGTATTCCCTCGTGTCATGGGATGTCCCCCACGCCAGGGAAGCTTGTCTCCGACCTCAGCTCATATATAAGGAGTCCTCGCTCCTTATTCAAGTAAGTTCTCTCCATTCCTAGAAACTCTGCTCAAATCCTCTCGGGACTAACTTGAGCGTCGGAGGGTCTTCGGTCGGTACACGCCGGCCTCCCCTGACCTCCTTTGCCCTTTCAGGTACTCAAGTGCACTCCAGGTGCGTCCCTACCGAGCAGCTGGGAAACGGCAGGAACAGACGGGTTAGCAATGTGACAAACATATGGATGTGAGTTTGTGGGTAGTGTTCAGACTACCAGAGAAATGTCAGTTGTCGCAGGGTTATTAGAAATGACTTTGTAATTGGTTTTGCAGTGGACTTAGTTGACTCCTACGAGGGTGGTAACCCTACCATTGACGTCATCGATTCTAAAATCCTCGAGGTGGTTTTGTAGGAATTGGAGGTTACACGTAGTATGTGTACAATGTTATACCTAAAGTTAAAGTAAACAATGAGCTTAGGTATTGGAACCCATGATTGTTATAATTTGAGATCAAGATTTCACCAAATGAGGGTGAAAGAACAAGATGTTCCTAAGACAACTATTGGGATATTTTATAGAGAATTATTAGTGAACTTCAAAGAAATGAAGACCAGTGGACTTGAACAGGAAGGGTGTTAAGTTTGTGTGCACTGAGGAATGTGAAGAGACATTCAACGAGCTAAAGAAATAGTTTGACTACAACTCTAGAGTTGATTATTTTCACAGGAAGAGGTGGTTTAGTCATTTATAGTGATGTATCTCATTGAGATTGGGATATGTGTTTATGCTGCACAGTAATGTTGTTGCATATGACTTGGCATAATTAAGGTGCATGAGAGGAATTAAATTTACTCATGACTTAGATTTAACCGTTCTAATTATTGCCTTGAAGATTTGAAGGCATTAATTAAAAAGTGAAAAGTCGGAACTCTCTTAAAATCATAAGAATTTGATGTATCTATTCTTTCAGAAGGAGTTGAATATGAGACAGAAGAAGTGGATGGAGTTCATGAGGGAATATGATATCACATTGGAGTTTTATTCCGGCAAATGCAAATGTTATAGCTGGTACCTTGAACAGGAGATTGAGTGGATATTCCTTTAGGGTATAACTGTGTAACTCACTTGACCATGAAAATTGTTCAAAGTCAGACACGTGTTGAGACCTGCATATAAGCTGGCAGAGTTAGTTGCTGACTTGATTGATTATTGTCTTTTCGAGTGGATAGTGGATTAGATGGTGAGTTGAGATTTCAATTAAGACCTTGAGTATGAGGTTGTGTAGAACTCAAGAAAGAAATTCTCGATGAGGCACATCTATTTAGAATTACGGTATATCTAGATGGTACCAAAATGTATAAGGATTTGCAGAAGAAATTCGTATGGTGTATAGTGAAGAGAGTTGTGGCAGGTTTTGTTTCGAAAAACTGTGGTAAATACTCTAGATGAATGCAGCTTTTAATCCTCACACTGATTGACAGACTGAACAAGTGGATCGGGTGATAGAGGACATGTTGAGTGCATGTGTTGTAAACTTTAAGGAAATGCTAGGAGAATCATCTGTTGATGAAATTCTTCCACAACAACGGTTATCAAACTAGTGTTGGAATGACACAATACGATGTAGTTTGTGATTAACTATACAGATCTCATATTTGTTGGGCATAAGTTAAGGATAGTGAATCCCTGGGCCCTTAGTATTGCATTTGAGATCACTGTATATATCTCTATTTTAAGAGATATGTTTCAGTCAGCATTGTGTAGTTATATGTGTTTTGCCGATCTGGAATGGTGACAAGTTGAGTTTGAGTTTAGAGATCTTAATCTTGGAAGTTTCACTCACGAAATTAAGGACTGGTGAGATTTGGAAAGAGAGATAAAAGTTTGTCATCAAGGTTTTTTGGACCTTTCGTGATGTTGGAAATTAAAAGTTAAAATTTGGCATATTGATTGCCTTACCTCTCAATATGACAGGTGTTCATAACGAATTTCATGAGTTATGCCGAAGAAGTATATTTAGGATAAATCTCTTGTGATTGGGTATTATATTGTTGAGGTGATTGCATATGTAATCTTTGTGGTGATGTTGGTTCGTATCCTGGAAGAGGTGACAAAGTAACCATGAAAGAAGAATGTTGACTTGACCAACTCTTGAGATATCATTTTATCGAGCATGAGGCTTCATGAGGAGTGGAGTCGAATATGAGGATGAGTTCCTCAATTGTGTTGTGCAGTGTGCTTAAATTTCGGGACGAAATTTCTTTAAGGAGGGTAGAATGTAATACCCCGAAATTTCGAAAATTAATTGTTAGAAATCCTTGAAATTAAGCAATGATGGTTTGGAAGATTTTTGGATTTTTTGGTACGGTGGAATGTCGTTAGAAGAATTTTTACTCGGAAAATCTTAATTTTCAAGGGGTCAAAAGTTTGACTTTTTATTTGTTACGTTTCTCAGAAAACTTTTTCACGAAAGTCGTAGAGTTCGTCGATACGAGTTCGTAGACACGAAGTTTGCATAAATCGGAGTTCGTATGAAGAAGTTATGATGTAAGGAATTCGAGTTACTATTTGAGAAATTTCCTTACTATTCAGGAAAGTTACTGTTTTGGAAAGTTACTATTTGGGAAACTTCCTTACTGTTTAGGAAAGTTACTGTTGGGAAGTTTCTTTACTGTTTGGGAAGTTACTATTTGGAAAGAATTTACCGGAAGAAATTCTATTTCTTCCTTTTCTCTCTCTCCCTCTCTCTTTCATTCTTTCTCTTCCTCTCTCCGTGCAAACTCTCTGGCTTGCATGGTGCTTTCTCCTCCGGCTACCAGCGGCCATCAAAACCTATTGGGCTTCGTAGCCCTCGATCCCAGCAACCTCCCGGTACTCACGGTTTTCAAAATCGACCACCGTAGGAGGCGGAATCTCGACGGGAAGTTTTGAAGTTCGGAGCTTGCGGCGACGATATCTCCATATCCGTTGAGAATTGATCTTCGAGGTAGTTACTAAACTTGTTGGGCTTGTTGAGATGTACATACTGGTAAAATTTTAGGTCCATTGGAGAAAGTTGATCGGCGGCCCCACCGCCACTGGTGGTGGTGCATGGCGGCGAGTGGCGGCCCGCATGGCCAAAACTTTACGTCCAAAATCACGTACTCGTCGATACGAGCGCGTCGGTATGTTCGAATTCCAGAAATTCGAACGTTTGGATAATCATTGTTTAATTACAAGTTGGATCGTACGAATTACGATCTGTGTTATTGTGACCGTTGGATGGTCACTGAATTTGATTATGTTGTTAAGATGTTAGTTTTGAACATGTGGTATGAGTGGATCGTTGAAATTTGATGGTTTGTTTAATTATTGTTTAATTACAATTTTTAAGCATACGATATACGATATGTGGTAATATGACCGTTGGATCGCCACTATTCTTGGATATGATATTAGACTGCTAGAGATAAGCATGTGGGTGAAATTTGGAATTATTGGAGTTCTGTGTAAACTGATCGGAAAAAATGTTAATGAGGGACCCACGTTGACTGACAGTTGACTTTTGGTCAAACTGTCATTGATTAGGGATTTTGATGTCCTGGGGACATCCACAGAGAATTGGAGAGTAGAATTATTAAATTGTCGATTATGATATGCTAAATAAAAAAATTGCATGTTCATAGGTATTTTTGGGAGCCGTGTAGCGCTTTGCTAGATTTTGTCGATTCCCGGTTACTAATTGAAGACGCAGCGGGAATTAGAGGTGAGTGAATCTCACGATATTTTAGATGTGAATAGTAATTCACATTTGGGTTGTTTGCGAAAAATAAATAATTATATTTATTTAAATGATTTTTGCGATATATGAATTAAATAATGATTTTAATCTGATATATCAGCATTTGTGAAATTATAGAGGATATTAGTGGCATTCCTGAGAGGATGACCACGTATATATATTTACATGAAAAAATATATATATTTTTGGTGATGGTGTTTAAGTGGAAAATAATATATTTGTAAAAACAATTATATTATTGTTGATTAATTGTGTTTTGTGTGGAAAACAATATATGAAAAATACTTATATTGTTTTTGAATATTTGATTTGTTGAAACAATATTTTGTGAAAAATACAAATTTAATCGTTTTATGAGTTGTGGAGTGTTTGGAAAACAATGTGATGAAATATCCATTATTATTGTTTTATTTTGAAGGTTTTGGCGTAAAACAATATTTTGAAATTATTCATTATTATTGTTTTATTTGGTGGATTTTGTGGGAAACAATATTTCGAAAATTATAATATTGTTTTGGTGTATTTGAGATTGTGAAAATGGTGTTCTGTGATTTATACAGTTTTAATCATTAAATTGAATGTGGGGTGTTTTGGTGAATACGATTTATGTGATGAATTATACTTGGAATCGTTTTGAGAAATGGCCTTAAAATATGACATTTTTTAGATGTAAAGGTCCCTGGCAATGGGTGAAAACAAAGCCCATTCAGTTAGAGCTCTAGTCTGTCGCCATAAGTACTATCGCCAAAGTGGTGGTGAAAGGTAGTACGCACTACTGCCAAATTAAGTGGTGAAAAGTAGTGTTATTTGAAAGAAAATATGTATTCTCGCTTCTATTGTCCAAAAGCGACATTATGAATATTTCAAAAGAAATAGATGGAAATAATGTGATGTTATATGTTTCTGAATGACATGTAATGACTTGAAGATTCTTTAAAAATAAAAGAATTGGAATTTTGGGTGAATGAGTTCGGTGTGAGTAACTGGAGTTTTTACTTCTTTAAAATTTGAAGTAAATATTATTATGATTTACAATTCTTGGAAAATTAAATTGTAATTCTGAGATTATGATTTACATATATTAGTTTTAAAAATAAACTATATATGTATATGTTTGTTAAATGATTTTTAGTGTGAGTAAACTGAGATCATTCGCACCAGCTTCAAAAGCTGACCGGGTTTGTTGATATAACCCGGTACACTATTCGACGGTGTAGGGGTTAATCCTGCAGGTTAGGTAACCAGGTGTATGCAAGGTAAATTTTGGAGAACTGGTTGGTGAATCTATTATCAACCATTTGTGCTTCTGATAGACTTCCGCTGTTGTGTAATAAGCTCTGAAGGAGTATTTACTTAATTTATTGAATTATCAATTTATTATGTAAATTTTTGAAATGTAATATTCGACTCTAAAGGACGAGTCAGTATATACATTGTTGGGCATGGAATGAGTATGCGATGTACATGAATTAAAAAGAAAGAAAAAAATTATGGTACATATTTGTGATTGATATTCCATGCTTCGCGTCCCGAATCAGTTAAGAAATTAAGGGCAAAAATGCCTTATTATTTGTTATGAAATTCGGGGCGTGACATGTACATTTCCAGCCTGTCAGTTTGTGGCTTCTGTTATCCTAGTAGTATAAATATATCTTTGGTTGTATTTTCAGTTTAAGCTTTGAGAATTATAGAAATACAATAAGAAATTACTTAGATTCTCTCTGAATTTCTTCATCTTCTTCCTCTAGCTTCCTCTAGTCCTTGAATCTAGATTGCTGGTTTTTCATCATGTTATCATAGTATCAGAGCTTTCGTAGCTTCTGAGATCCATAGCCTCGCTTCCGCATTCACTCGGTTCGTGTTTCGAGCCCTAGATTCTTGGACTCGAGCTTCGTCACTGCAATTCAAGCTCATCATTGAGTTTTCTACGTTATCGCCTCAGGATTGTGCGCTGCTCTACGATCCTAGCTGTGAGACCCGGGAAAAATTAAAGGATTGATTTGGATATTAACCGGTATTAAATTCGTAAGCTCAATAATTGTCAAAGAGGCTCGGGAATTTCTCAGTAATTTTCTTTATGTCGTAACTTCAATTTGAGAGCTTGGGAGTAAAGTACACATCACCACGAGTTCATGGGAATTTTCGGGAAATCTTTCGGATACCCGAGCTATTTATTGTGATATTTGGAAGTTTGAGAATTAAGAAAAGGTTTTATGAAAATAGGAAATTAGTTGGTGCAATCTGACCGTTGATTTCAAATCCATTTGATCTGGGCCATTGGTTTCTTTAAAGGGGAGTATAATTACCAATGGATCAGTTTGGACTTTGGAAAGTCCCAGAACCCGAGACCCTCTCCTCTGCCCCGACACCGCCTAAACCTCCTCCTCCTTCCGGCTGTTTCACGGCGCCGGAATGGTCTCGTCTTGTTCGCCTTGACATGGCGAGTCCATCGGTAGTCCTTGCTCATCCAATAGACGTCGGAAGAGAGAGAAACGGAAGAGAGAAGTTCTGGCAGCTCCGACCGTGTTTTTCGATTCCGGCCACGACGGCGACTGAAACTGGTGGCTATGGCTTCGTCTCCACGAGGCGAGCTTATCTGTGGTCGTAGCTTGTCAAGCCATCAACGGACGAGAGATAATCGATTAAGAGAAGTTCTTGCTGTTCCGGCGGGTTTTGGTGTTTTCCGGCGACTCCGGTGATCGATTCCTTCGGTTCAGGTATCGGTATTGATCCTCTAGTCGAGCTCAACGTGTTTGTATATTCAGTTTTGGGTGTGGATCAATATATGGAGATTTGGTGTTTTTGGGTATCGTTCTGTCACCGTGAAGTCACTGTGGACAGAGGCGATTCCGGCTGACTTTATTGCTTTCCGGCCTAATTAATACTTGGTTTGGTTTGAATTTGAAGCTTTGGAAGCTCGGGAAGAGAACCTTGTGGTCACACTGCTCTGTTAATTCGTGCCCCTGTTTTGGTTTCTTAGAAGCTTTGGTTCCAGCTCTCTGTTCTAACAAGGAACTCAACACAGGTATAATCTTCATTCCAAAGTGATGATCAGATTATATGGGACTCGAATGGGTTATACTTGATTGCTTGGGGAATTGATAAGGTTTACTGGGAATTGATGGATATGATTGATATTTGCTGGTATGTGCGAAGTATATATTTAATTAAGTTGAACTTGTGTTGATGGTGAGGTACTGGAGAAATTGAATTGATATTTGATTATTATAGTTGAGTTATTTGGCTCAGGTTGTGAAGCTTTTAGTTCGTGGTGGTAAAAGTTTAATCACCAATTACTTAATTATTGTGTGAGCCAAAGAAAGCTCAGTACAGAAACGTAGAGAAAGCTAAGGTCTTAATATATATATTCATGTTGGTTATGGATTACGTTACTATAACATGAATTTGAATAATGGACAGTTATTCATTCTAAGGTTACTGCAGATATGTAAAGAATGAATAATGGAAATGGAGTTTGTCGAAAATGAGTGTTTAAGGTGTTGGGACCAGAAATTTATCAATTGTCTTATTAATCAAGACATGAGAATTTGATTCATTGTTGCGTCTTTAACTGCATAATTGATCAAGAGGAAGACTTGGCATAATGAGTCAAGTGAATTTGACTTTAACTGAAGAATGGATTAAAAGAGGAAACATAATTGGGTGTCCACAGTAATTAACAGGATTACACCCAAGAGATAATGGAATCCATTCTTGAAAGAAATTAATCAAATGGATTCGATAATATTTGTCGAGTGTTATTGAATTGAGAATATTGTTGTGACACTCAAATATTGTTATTGTCGGATTAGGACTCCAGTTGTTCGGAACGTGTGAGCTTTGGTGGTGGTGTTAGCCTGAATTAGCAATTGGAGCTAAAACTTCGGAATCCAGGTAGGGGACTCTGGACTTTGCCTCAGTTAATGCTTTTGTGCATGTATTAAAAGTAAATATTATTGTGTGAAAAGATGCATGGCTTTAGTGGAGATTTAAATCTATTGATGATTTTACCACGCCATGCTTGTTTTTGATTGTGTATGAGTTACTATTTGATGACCTGAGAGTGAGTGGAGCATAGTGACTACCTTGGGTTTCGATCCCCTAAACCTCCGGAGGGGCTGTACGGACGGAATAGTGTCTGACATCCTTTGAGGTGTGACACTAGATCTAGGCGGTATGGCATAAATGGACACTCTCACTACACCTTGCCGTTTATGACATGGATCTTGGTAAGGATGTAGTTGGCATAGTGATCGGTCATCAGGTTTGCTTTCTGGGCCCGAAATTATATTTGTTTCTGAAAAGAAAACAAAGTTTGTGGTTGTGCAGTTTTATCTATATGTACCTAGTTTTCACTTGCTTGCCGGCACTTGTATATACATGTTTATATATTTGTTTTCAAACCTAGCTGGGGTTGAGCCCTACTGGGCAAGCGAGGACGAAGCTCACCCCTACAACAGTTTTGGATGCAGGTACTGTGTGCATTGTATCGGGACAATATTTGGACGGAGCTGGGTGTGCAATGATGTTTATTTGATTACGTGTCATGTTTCAAATTATTTAATTCTCTCTGTCAGAAAATTTGTATTGTTGAACCTCTTGATCTTTGGTTCGTTATTCAGTCAATTGTTTATTGAATTAAATTTTTAAATGAACAATTTGAATTATGAATTTTATTATTTACACCTCATAATAATTTTATACGTTTCCACTACGCCTTATTAAATTTTATACACAAAATTGCCTTGCGGCTCTTTAAAATGTAAGTTGGTTAATCTGGCTTGTGTTTTAAAGGTTCGCGGCACTGTAACGTACTTAAATTGAAGAGGTGCAATTTGGGGCGTTACAGAAAATGGTATCAGAGCAATGCTTCTAAATCTTTAAATTTTCACCAATTTTAACAATCTGATATCACAAAATACATTAGTTGGCTTAGATTTTCAACTATCGACTTTAAAGTTTTCTATTTTGAAAACTTTGTGTTAGAGTGTGTTTGAAAAATTTAAAGGTCTTGAAAGATTTGAAGTTCAATCATTACTTTGGATTTTTATCCTGCTGTCCACATTGGAGTTTCTTTTGTATATTTTAATCGGAAAGCTTTTATGCTTTGGAACCAACTCTCAATTGTTAATTTCGAACTGTTTTGTATTGTTCTAGGTTCGAAATTGTTGAGTGCTTCAGTATTGAGTTATTCTATTAGACTCGATGGTTGAGTCTACCTATTGAATTTTGTTGAGTCCGATTGTTGATCATTTTTTTTTAATGGGAATGCTTATATTTATTTAGATTTCGAACGATTTATAATTTAACTCCAAGTTCGAAATCCGTTTTTATTCCCAATGTTCAGTTGTTTTTGGACTCAAGAGTTGAATTTTCTTATTTGGTTTAGTCGAACCTATCTGTTGTAGTATTGCCACCCAAAGCTCGTCCACATTGTGCACAGTACGAAGGATTAAGGAAGTTTGTGAAGCTGTATAAGAAATGGTGCCATGGCAAAGCAAGTGATAGACATTCCAGTGGGAATGACATGCCTAAATGCGGAAAAAGTTAAGCTTTGGGCATTGGAATTGGCTTATTGATAAGTTATGTGTTTGGTAATTCAAGTCTAGCTTATTGCTTGTAATGGAAAAAGAAATTGCCCATGAAAGTTTGAGCATTATTATTTAATGTAATGGGCAACTAACTTTGGCATTGGACGGATCTCAAAGTATTGGTAAAAAATAAATTTATTTCTCGACTGAGACCGTCAGTTTGTTGATTAACAAGTGGAAGTCGAATGACTTGACAGAGTGAAGTATTCCACTCATATTGTTATATGAAATGCGAATACTTTGAGGTTGCAATTTCAAAGCAAGATGAGGTGGAGAAACTCAGATCGAGTAATCACTTCGATTGTGATATAAGTCGTCTTTCGAGAAACATCACCAGAGTATTCGATACGTGGAAGTTAAAGGTTCGATTAATTATATTGAACCAATTCATGTTACAAGTGGTTTCAAGGGAATGAAGAAACTCTTGACGTTGAGAATGTAACTTCTCGGAAACCTCTCAGTTAGTATTGGTTCGCATTTGTTCGACGTTCAACTTTATGCGAATGTGGAGACTACTAATAGCTGTGTTAGTTAAGGATGTCGTTTCAATATGAAATTGTCTTGCTTCTTGTGAAACGACAATGTTTACATTTGGAACAACCTTAGAGATTGAGGAGGTCTATAAATTGAAAGTACGCATGTAATAACAGTTTAACAAGTTATTCGTTAACTTGTTGAATGATCATTTCTTGTGTAAAATTGGTAGTTCATCCTAAACCCGGTTGTGTGAAAAAGGAGTACTAGAAGATGGCAGCATTTTCTAGGAGATATTAAGGTGTGGTCTTTGGAATAATGCAAGGACTCCAGATAGAGTTACAAGGCACGAATAAAGGAGTTTTATTTGTCAAGACTTGTCATCTTGGTGTTCGTTCATAGTCAATAAATCGAAAACGTGATTGTTGTTGCTAGTTGGAAGTTGAATCGAATCAACAATCAGTTATATTTTGCAAATAAGGAATTAAGATGACTACGAGTGGAGTCATATCACGAGTGATGGTGTCATGATTACTAAAGATTGAAATGAAGCTCTTGGAAATTAAATTGTCTTCATAGTAAAAATTACGAAAAGGAGGTGGATTGTGCTTCCTGTTATTATTACTCATTATACGTGATTGAGGTGAATCAATGTTGAGTAACTGAAAGGAAATTTACCTTCTTGTGGTGAAGGTAGGGAATTCTTCGATCTTTAAAGAACTACGACTTGTTGTTGCAGTGACTATCAGTGTGTACTTGATAGTTCTTCGCTTGCAGAATTTTTGATGGTATGTCAAACAGATAGTTGACAATTTGGAAATTTCTATGAATTAAGTGTTGCAACTCGATCCCGATATTTTATTCTATTTGTGGGAAGTTGCAGGAAAGAAATGAAAAGAAGGTCGCTAAGTGTGTTCATTTAATTACGACAGTTCACTCGGGTTAGGGCCCGACTGGCCAGCGGATCCCCCTAACGTATACCGAAATGGAATGTTCATTAATTAGTGAATACAAATTGTGACAAATGACTAGGGTCATTGATGTAGCATTGGAATGACACCTTGTGAGGCAATGCGAAGCGAAATCAGTAAATCACTTTTTGTTGAAATTGATGCTAGAATCATTAAGTGATTGATTCTGAAAATTCTATAATAAATTGAGTAGACCTTTGAGGTCGGTAAAAGTTGCTCTGTGAAGGCAGAGAGTTTATGAAAGTTATGTGAGCATGCCCCGGGATTAATTTGGGTGACTGTTGTGTAACTGAACAAGTTAGTCACCAGAAAGAGATTGGCTCCAGTAAATATGAGCCGTTAAAAATATTTAAAATAGATATGGGGTTATGTCTCAGGAAGATGAAATTGTATCTCGTGCATATATGGTACAGTTTATCGTTATTATGCCTTGAGAGCAAGTTATATCCTTTGAGAAGGATTGAATTATGAAATGAGTTATGAATTGAGGCAATGAGTCCAAAGTTATAATGAGGCAACACCACCAGATTTAGAACAATGAGATGGAACTGGAGTCTAACAATAGAAAGAAGTGTATTGTGTCTACCAGATGTATCCTTAGGAAATTTCGAGGACGAAATTTTCTTAAGGAGGGTGGAACTGTGAGACCCGGGAAAAATTAAAGGATTGATTTGGATATTAACCGGTATTAAATTCATAAGCTCAATAATTGTCAAAGAGGCTCGGGAATTTCTCAGTAATTTTCTTTATGTCGTAACTTCAATTTGAGAGCTTGGGAGTAAAGTACACATCACCACGAGTTCATGGGAATTTTCGGGAAATCTTTCGGATACCCGAGCTATTTATTGTGATATTTGGAAGTTTGAGAATTAAGAAAAGGTTTTATGAAAATAGGAAATTAGTTGGTGCAATCTGACCGTTGATTTCAAATCCATTTGATCTGGGCCATTGGTTTCTTTAAAGGGGAGTATAATTACCAATGGATCAGTTTGGACTTTGGAAAGTCCCAGAACCCGAGACCCTCTCCTCTGCCCCGACACCGCCTAAACCTCCTCCTCCTTCCGGCTGTTTCACGGCGCCGGAATGGTCTCGTCTTGTTCGCCTTGACATGGCGAGTCCATCGGTAGTCCTTGCTCATCCAATAGACGTCGGAAGAGAGAGAAACGGAAGAGAGAAGTTCTGGCAGCTCCGACCGTGTTTTTCGATTCCGGCCACGACGGCGACTGAAACTGGTGGCTATGGCTTCGTCTCCACGAGGCGAGCTTATCTGTGGTCGTAGCTTGTCAAGCCATCAACGGACGAGAGATAATCGATTAAGAGAAGTTCTTGCTGTTCCGGCGGGTTTTGGTGTTTTCCGGCGACTCCGGTGATCGATTCCTTCGGTTCAGGTATCGGTATTGATCCTCTAGTCGAGCTCAACGTGTTTGTATATTCAGTTTTGGGTGTGGATCAATATATGGAGATTTGGTGTTTTTGGGTATCGTTCTGTCACCGTGAAGTCACTGTGGACAGAGGCGATTCCGGCTGACTTTATTGCTTTCCGGCCTAATTAATACTTGGTTTGGTTTGAATTTGAAGCTTTGGAAGCTCGGGAAGAGAACCTTGTGGTCACACTGCTCTGTTAATTCGTGCCCCTGTTTTGGTTTCTTAGAAGCTTTGGTTCCAGCTCTCTGTTCTAACAAGGAACTCAACACAGGTATAATCTTCATTCCAAAGTGATGATCAGATTATATGGGACTCGAATGGGTTATACTTGATTGCTTGGGGAATTGATAAGGTTTACTGGGAATTGATGGATATGATTGATATTTGCTGGTATGTGCGAAGTATATATTTAATTAAGTTGAACTTGTGTTGATGGTGAGGTACTGGAGAAATTGAATTGATATTTGATTATTATAGTTGAGTTATTTGGCTCAGGTTGTGAAGCTTTTAGTTCGTGGTGGTAAAAGTTTAATCACCAATTACTTAATTATTGTGTGAGCCAAAGAAAGCTCAGTACAGAAACGTAGAGAAAGCTAAGGTCTTAATATATATATTCATGTTGGTTATGGATTACGTTACTATAACATGAATTTGAATAATGGACAGTTATTCATTCTAAGGTTACTGCAGATATGTAAAGAATGAATAATGGAAATGGAGTTTGTCGAAAATGGGTGTTTAAGGTGTTGGGACCAGAAATTTATCAATTGTCTTATTAATCAAGACATGAGAATTTGATTCATTGTTGCGTCTTTAACTGCATAATTGATCAAGAGGAAGACTTGGCATAATGAGTCAAGTGAATTTGACTTTAACTGAAGAATGGATTAAAAGAGGAAACATAATTGGGTGTCCACAGTAATTAACAGGATTACACCCAAGAGATAATGGAATCCATTCTTGAAAGAAATTAATCAAATGGATTCGATAATATTTGTCGAGTGTTATTGAATTGAGAATATTGTTGTGACACTCAAATATTGTTATTGTCGGATTAGGACTCCAGTTGTTCGGAACGTGTGAGCTTTGGTGGTGGTGTTAGCCTGAATTAGCAATTGGAGCTAAAACTTCGGAATCCAGGTAGGGGACTCTGGACTTTGCCTCAGTTAATGCTTTTGTGCATGTATTAAAAGTAAATATTATTGTGTGAAAAGATGCATGGCTTTAGTGGAGATTTAAATCTATTGATGATTTTACCACGCCATGCTTGTTTTTGATTGTGTATGAGTTACTATTTGATGACCTGAGAGTGAGTGGAGCATAGTGACTACCTTTGTAATACCCCGAATTTAATATTGGTCTCGGGTTTGGGGCGTGACAACCTTGGGTTTCGATCCCCTAAACCTCCGGAGGGGCTGTACGGACGGAATAGTGTCTGACATCCTTTGAGGTGTGACACTAGATCTAGGCGGTATGGCATAAATGGACACTCTCACTACACCTTGCCGTTTATGACATGGATCTTGGTAAGGATGTAGTTGGCATAGTGATCGGTCATCAGGTTTGCTTTCTGGGCCCGAAATTATATTTGTTTCTGAAAAGAAAACAAAGTTTGTGGTTGTGCAGTTTTATCTATATGTACCTAGTTTTCACTTGCTTGCCGGCACTTGTATATACATGTTTATATATTTGTTTTCAAACCTAGCTGGGGTTGAGCCCTACTGGGCAAGCGAGGACGAAGCTCACCCCTACAACAGTTTTGGATGCAGGTACTGTGTGCATTGTATCGGGACAATATTTGGACGGAGCTGGGTGTGCAATGATGTTTATTTGATTACGTGTCATGTTTCAAATTATTTAATTCTCTCTGTCAGAAAATTTGTATTGTTGAACCTCTTGATCTTTGGTTCGTTATTCAGTCAATTGTTTATTGAATTAAATTTTTAAATGAACAATTTGAATTATGAATTTTATTATTTACACCTCATAATAATTTTATACGTTTCCACTACGCCTTATTAAATTTTATACACAAAATTGCCTTGCGGCTCTTTAAAATGTAAGTTGGTTAATCTGGCTTGTGTTTTAAAGGTTCGCGGCACTGTAACGTACTTAAATTGAAGAGGTGCAATTTGGGGCGTTACACTAGCTCTCCCCACTTTCTGGAATTGAAATTTGGTTCAATTCTATATAATCGATTGTTTTTGCTCTTCAAATCGAGCTGCTTCTTTCATCGGTCATCAAGGTTTTGCTGTTTACCTTCTACTATTCACTGTTCTTGCTTATATATATGCTCGTGTTGAAGTGAATCGTGTATCTCTGTATCATATGTTGTGAACTGGATCTGTGATTTGAAGAATTCGAAGATCTTGTTCTTTGTTGCTGTTGATTCAAAACAAAAATTCTCCAAAAACAAAATCCTTGCATACTTGCTGAAGCCTTTAGCACTCAAAAAATCTTGCAAAACAGTTCACTATTGTTTCTTTTGATCCAGTTCCATATTGAATTTGTGATTTGGTACTGTTTGATACACTGTTCGTTTGGCTGAGAACAATTACATAAAATGGAAGTTTCAATTTCAATCTGTTCTAGAAGGAGATGATATGTTTGGATACTTTGATGGAACTTATCCATCACCTCCACGCTTTGTTTTCACTGAGGATGGAGGTGTAACAACTGAGGTTATAGCTGCATACAAAGAATGGAAGAAAACTGATAAAGCTCTTCTGAGTTTGCTACTTGCAACTCTTACTGATGACACTATGGAGTACATTGTTGGCAGTAAAAGCTCTAGAGAAGCATGGTTGTGTCTTCATGAACGTTTTTTTACTGTGTCCAGAGCTAGTGTTATGCAACTCAAAACCGATTTTCAAACAATTCAAAAAGGTGCTGACTCTATTGACAGATACTTGTTGCGCATCAAGCATGCTAGAGATTAGCTTAGCTCTGTTGGAGTGCCTCTTTCTGATGAAGACATTGTTGTTGTCTCTCTCAATGGATTACCTGATGAATATGTTGTGGTCAAGACTGTTGTTCGAGGCAGAGACACACCTATTACGCTTCCTGATTTCCGGTCACAATTTCTTGTAGCTGAACGAGAGATAGAGAAACAGTTTCAATCTCATTCATCAATGTCTGCTATGGTGGCACAAAACTCATCTCAGAAAAGGAATTACTCTAACAATGATGATGGTTATGGAGATCGGCATTATGGTGGTTATAAGAAGTCAAGTTTTGGCAATGACAGAGAAAATGGTGGTGGCTATCAAGGTAGAAACTACACTGCCAATGGTGGAAGCAAGCAATATTACAATGACAGCAGGAGTAGTAACAAAGGAGGCAATGGTAATTGGTCTGATAATGCCAGAAATACTCAAAATGATAGATCATATCACACTGACAAGTCATATGGCAACAATTACAGAAACAATGGTGACCATGCCTACAGGAACAACAATGGTTACAATGCCCCAGAATGCCAAATTTGTAACAAAAAAGGTCACACGGCTGTGAATTGCTACAACAACAATGGCTACAGGAACAACAGTGGTGCAATACCTGAATGCCAAATTTGTAACAAGAAAGGTCACACGGCTGTGAATTGCTTCTACAGAAACGACATTCCTGAAGATCATTCTTCTACTTCTGTTGTGGCTTGTCAGATTTGTGGTCTCAAAGGTCATGGTGCTCTTGATTGCCGTCACAGGACTAACTTTGCCTATCAAGGAGCTGAACCCCCAGCTACTCTCACTACTATGACTTCTCAGAATGGCAATATTGGTGCTTCCACTTCTACTTCACATGGTTTCTCTAATGGTGAAGTGTGGATTGTAGACACTGGAGCTACACACCATATGACATCTGACTTGAGTAATCTTACCATTGCTCAACCATACAACACAGACAACAAGATAACCATTGGCAATGGCGAAGGTTTGAAAATCAAGCATATTGGTTCCACACAAATTACACCTTCCTCATATACTTTTACTCTTAATCAAGTATTACATGTGCCTAGTCTTGCTGTAAATCTGTTGTCTTTAACCAAGCTTTGTAAAGACAATAGTTGCTTTGTTACTCTTGACGATGTTGATATTACTCTGCAGGACAAGGCAACCAAAAGCATGCTATATCAAGGAAAGAGTAGTAGAGAAGGCTTGTTTCTCTTCAGATCACCATAATTGTCTCCCTTCAAACATTTGTCTCAAACTGCTTTCCTTGGTTCTGTAGTTAATTCCTCTGTCTGGCATCAGCGATTGGGCCATCCCACTTCAGAAATTGCTTCTAAGATGTTGTCTTTGTCTCAGGTTAAGTTCCCTGAAGATACCATAAAACGTATTTGTTCTCATTGTCTTAGTGGTAAGATGCATAGGCTACCATTTTCTGAGTCTGTGTCTAAGTCATCTATTCCTTTTCACAAGGTTCACTCTGATGTATGGGGGCCTGCACCCTGTTTGTCATTAGAAGGTTATAGGTACTATGTTACCTTTATTGATGACTGTACAAAGTTTGTGTGGATTTTTCCACTGATCAATAAATCAGATGTTTACTTTACCTTTGTGAAATTCCATGCTTTTGTTCTGACTCAGTTCAATGCTTCGATCCAAATATTGCAAACTGATGGTGGAGGTGAATATAATAGTGTTGCCTTTAGGAATTTTCTTTCTCTTAAAGGTATTCTGCATTTCATTTTGTCCTTATACTCCCCAACAGAATGGGGTTGCCGAAAAGAAAAACAGGAATCTTGTTGAAACTACAGTAACTTTGATGACTGCAGCACAACTTCCTAAACCATTTTGGTTTCATGCTGTTTCTCACTCTGCTCTTCTTATCAATCAAATGCCGTGTAAATCTTTGAATATGTCTTCTCCTTATATCAAGTTGTTTGATTTTGCCCCTGATCTTAATACTCTCCGCATATTTGGTACTGCTTGTTATCCTTTTCTCAGGCCCTATAATCACGATAAACTTGATTGTAAGACCGAACAGTGTGTATTTCTTGGTTATGCACTAGGTTATAAGGGTGTGTTCTGTTATAATATTCCCAAAAACAAGCTTTGGATGAGTAGACATATCATACATGATGAGTCGATATTTCCTTTTCTCCATTTGTTCAAATCTTCCAATCCACCTTGTGTTTCCTCTTCTGTGTCTTCTCCTTTCCTTTCCCTATTATTACTTCAGTTCCATTCCCAGTTCCACCATCTTCTCTATCTACTCACTCTTCTTCCTCCTCATCTCGTTGTGGTGACTCTTGATTTACACATATTTGTCGTGCAAATTGTATTCCTAATCACGGGAATTAAGCTTCTCCGAAGGCCTTTTGTTGTGTTTAATGTGTGTTTTCATGTTTCTAGGTTAATTATGTGAGTTGATGTAATTTGGCACAATATGGTGCATTTTGGCGTATTTGAACCACTTCCGAGAAAAGGACGAGAAGTCAACCGTGACTCTTGGACATCAAGATCATATGAGTCAATGTTTCGGGAGTTGAACACACAAAGATTCTGGAGAAAGAAGAGTATAATTCCGAATTTCGGTGATTTTCCGGAGAACCACCACAAGCGGCGGTAGAACCGCTAAGCAACCACCAACCGTGGTGGTGAGACAAAGGGGCAGCAGCTCACATGATTGCTGCATCATTTCCATGTGGCCAAGTCAGAAATTCATCCCCTCACATGCCAAAATCTGCCATATTCCCCACTCACTTCCCTCCACATCATCATTCCATTTCACCAATCCTTATTCCTTTTGCTTTTCATTTGTTTTATCCTCTCCCATACCATTTCAGATCACAAGCTTTATTTATATGTCTACATCTGATTCAAAGGGAAGAACTCAATAATTTCAGAGGATAGATAACCATTCAGATGAGCCAAGAGCTCTCAAACACTCTAGAATACGTCCTATCCGTCCGGACATCACTAGGATGTCCGGACGGACACTACCGTCCACCTACTGTAATCGCCAGTTTTCTCATAGTTCTGTCCATTTGTTGGACTTTCATCATTCACGAAAGTTGTTCCTAAGGCCCCCATTTACCTTACGGACCAGCTTTCACCATCGTTTGTACACTTACATGCTCTGGAATCATCAAGAACAGCAAGGACCTGCAGGAATCCTGGAGGTTTTGAGCAAGAAGGAGTGAGGAGAAGAAGAGGATGCATGGAGCAGCTAGCCAACTCTTGGGACAGCAAGGACCTGCTGGATGTCTTCATGAGAATCTCTCAACCTATCTTTTATGTTTTATTCAAGCATGTGTGTATAAATTTTTATGGTTGGGGATTAGGGTTGTATGCCCTAGTTCATTGATGTTGGATTGTATAACTTTGATGTTTATGCATGTTGGTTGATTCTTGGATATGTTTATTGTCTATTTGTGTTAGATGCTTGCTTAGGAATATGACAAATTCATGAGCATGTGTTTAATCCATTTTGGTGTGAGTTTGTAAGCTTGAGAACCTTATTAATTCTAGACAAATGACAATAAGCATGATGAATTTGAGTAAGGAACTTGGTTTGTTTGAATCTTGATTCTTGGAACTCTATGCCTAGGAAGTTTACTTGGGGACCTTGGTAAGGCTTGGGTAAATGGATGAAGAGTATTTGTGTCCATGGTATGGTACAAAATAGGCCTAGAAGAATCACATCCTTGACTATGGTATGGTTGGGATAAGGGGTTTGATCCACTATCAACTTAGTTTTTTGTGTTTGTTCTCTTGATGCATGGTGCTTCAACCCTTCATTCACATTTGAATGCAAGGACTAATCCTTATGACCCTAGTAAGGCATAAGACTACCATAGATTGCAAAACACATGTGCATAACATTGTATGTATGGACTGTGGGGATTGATACACAAACGTCTTTAACATGTGCACACATTAGGTTGTTAATTCAATAGATATGAAAACTCAATCATTCTACCATTTCTATATCTTTCCATATTCCACTTTTCACTTTTGTTGGGCTTGTCACCTCAACACATTCACTTGCATTTTCACTTGTTTACTTAGATTTGCATGGTCACTTTTGGTCACTGTTTTGGTTACTTGTCACTTGAGAGTGACACAACTTTAAACACTACACTCACATGTTGCAAATACTCCACATCTAAAGTACATAGTCCACTTCTTGCCTCATCATTTTAGTGCTAGAAACTTGGTTACCACATGATTACCGAGTGGATTTTGGGCCTTCCAATCCCTTGGGTACGACAACCCCCGGTCCTTAATCTATACCATCCCCTATCTTTGACGATACGTAGACATGTTTTCAACGCGAAATTATCGTCTCGTCAACTCTATGCCTTCTCCTACTCCTTCTAGCGTGTTGCATGTCCTTACTTCGGATCAGCTACAGGTTCTATTGCCCTTGTCTCCTCCTACTGCTTCTGTGCAGTCTCCAGTCTCTCCTACTGGATCTGCAGGGGAAGAATTGGTTCTTAATCAAGTGCAAGATTTGGTCCCACATCAAGAACAACAAGAACTGCAGTTACTTCATGAGTTGCCTCAACAACAGTTACCTCAAGAATTGATGTTTATTGAAGATCAAAATTACAATGATCACTCTATGCTAACAAGGGCTAAGAATGAGATTGTCAAGAAGAAGACTTTTGAGGATTTTTGTGCTTATTCTTGTATTGCACAACAGCAATTATTTGATGAATATGCTTACTTTTATGGATTTACTTCGGTTATAGATATTCATGATCCGGTTGAACCAAAATCTTTCAAAAGTGCATTAGGCAAAACAGAGTGGAATACAGCCATGCTAGAAGAAATTCAAGCACTGCAAAAACAAGGTACTTGGTCCCTTGTACCTCAACCGACTGGGAAGAATATAGTTGGAAGCAAATGGATTTACAAAATTAAAAGAAATCAAGATGGTAGTGTGTCTCGATATAAAGCAAGACTAGTAGCTCAAGGGTATAGTCAAGCTAAAGGCCTGGATTATGATGAGACTTTCAGTCCTGTTGTGCGACATAGTACTGTTAGACTTGTGTTGTCCTTGGCAACTATGTTCAAGTGGGAATTGAGACAACTAGATGTGAAAAATGCCTTTTTGCATGGAGATCTCAAGGAAGAAGTTTATATGCATCAACCTCAGGGGTTTGTTGATCCTGCTTTACCTCATCATGTGTGCCTTCTCAAGAAATCTCTCTATGGTTTGAAGCAGGCTCCTCGTGCCTAGAATGAAAAGTTTACAAATTTTGTACCTGCTTTGGGATATAAATTCTCTCATTCAGACCCTAGTTTATTTGTCAGACATACGGATCAAGGCCTTGTGATTTTGCTGTTGTATGTAGATGATATTGTGATCACAGGTTCTGATACAGCTGGGGTTAATATGGTTATTGCAGAGTTGATTGATATTTTTGATATGAAAGATCTTAGGCCTCTCACCTATTTCTTGGGACTGGAGATTTCTTATAAGAAAAATGGTTTGTTCTTGTGTCAAAGCAAGTATGCACAGGATATGATCATAAGAGCTGGAATGGATACTTGCAGGTCTTGTCCCAGTCCTTGTATTCCACATGTTCAGTTGCTCAAGGATGAAGGTACTCCTCTATCTGATCCCACTCTCTATCGAAGCATTGTTGGGGCATTGCAATAGCTTACCTTCACTAGCTCGAATATTGCATATGCTGTCAATTCTGTCTGTCAGCTCATGACAGCTCCTACTAATGTGCATTTTAATTCAGTTAAAAGGATTTTGAGGTGTCTGCAAGGTACTCTGTCTAACGGTTTGTTTTACACTTCTGGTAATGGTATTCCATATATAAAGGCCAATTGTGATGGTGATTGGGCTGGAGAAATAAATCAGAGAAGGTCAACAACAGGTTTTGTGGTATTTCTTGGTTCAAATCCTATATCATGGCAGTCTAAGAAACAGGGGTCTGTGTCAAGGAGTTCCACTGAGGCAGAGTACAGATCCCTTGCTAATACAGCTGCTGAAATTTCATGGATTAGACATTTGCTATGTGATCTTCATATTTTTGTTCATGAACCTCCTCTTTTGAAGTGTGACAATCTATCTGCTCTTGCCTTGTGTTCTAATCCTGTGTTTCATTCAAGGATTAAATATTTGGATAATGATTTCCACTTTGTTCGTGAGCGAGTTCAAAGGCGTGATTTGTTGCTGCAGTATGTGCCCACTAACGATCAAACAACAGATATTTTCACCAAAGGTTTGCATAGCCCAGTTTTTAAAGAGCATTGTTCCAATCTCAGGCTGTCTACTCCTGCTGAGATTGAGGGGAGGTGTTAAGTAAGGTTCCCAGCCAGCAGCCAAGTCATTTTCAAGTCATATGCTTATCATTCCAGGCTGGTATTTCCAGCTGTACATTTCCAGCCTGTCAGTTTGTAGCTTCTGTTATCCTAGTCTAGTATAAATATATCTTTGGTTGTTTTTCAGTTTAAGATTTGAGAATTATAGAAATACAATAAGAAATTACTTAGATTCTCTCTGAATTTCTTCATCTTTTTCCTCTAGCTTCCTCTAGTCCTTGAATCTAGATTGCTGGTTTTTCATCATGTTATCAGGTACGGTTGTCTCGCCAGGCACCCAACATATATATTATATATTTTAAAAACCAAACATCAATTTGAGTCAAAAAAAAAACAAGTAAAAATTTTATAAGACCGATGAGTCAATTCCCTACAAGTAAAAGATTATAGCACACAGCACCTTGCAACTGAGAGTCTGCAAGATTATATACTAGAATGTCGCTGAATATATATATATATATATATATATATATATATATATATATATATATTTTCTCCACTACGGAGGTTCGCACTTTTAAAAGTTGCGGAGTTCTAGTGTCAGTCGTCATGTCAAATTATTTAAATAGATCTGATGACTAACATTGGAACTCCGCAACTTTTAAAAGTGCGGACATCCTTAGTGGAGAAGGCCTGATATAGGTATATATATATTTATATATACTAGCATTCTCCACACATGCTATGCATGTGTAAAACTGTTTTTTATTAAGAAAAACAAAAATTAATGGGAAGTTATTTGAGAGGTAGTGAGATGTTATATACAGACAAATAGTGGGAAATTATTGTAAAGAAAGTGAAATAATTTTTTTTTGTTATTTTTCTTTTTTGTACTTTGACAACTTTATCCCAGGAAAGTAAAAGTTGATTAAAGTTTTTTAATATATAAGGGTTAGTTTGGTAAAAAAAATTATGTTTTGATTGAAAATATGGGTTTACTTAAATAATGATTCTCAGGTAAGGAGGTCATTTACTTAAATAATGATTCTCAAGTAATGAGGTTCTTACTTTATTAGGTGCGGAGTTTTGATCTCAGCCGTCAGATCAGATCATTTAAATGGATCTGACGGCTGAGATCAAAACTCTGCACCTACTAAAGTAAGGACCTCCTTAGTGGAGAAGCCCTACTATGAAATGATTCTTAGGTAAAGAGGTCATTAATTTATAATGTGTGAAGTTGTGATTTCAGCCGTCAGATCCGTTTAAATGATCTGACCTGACGACTGAAATCAAAACTTCGTACCTTATAATGTAAGGACCTCCTTAGTAGAGAATCTCTGATATGAAATGATTCTCAGGTAATGAGGTCCTTACTTTATAAGATGCGGAGTTTTGATCTCAGCCGTTAGATCATATCAGATCCTTTTAAATGATCTGATCTGACGGCTGAGATCAAAATTCTGCACTTTATAAAGTAAGGACCTCCTTAGTGGAGAAACTCTGTTTATATATATATATATATATATATGTGTGTGTGTGTGTGTGTGTGTGTGTGTGTGTGTGTGTGTGTGCATGAATGTTGAAAGACCAACCTTCTAGAATTGTTTGAGCATGGACCCGTTTGGCCTATCAAATACTTTAATGTAAGGACCTTGTTAGTGGAGAAGCCCTGATATGAAATGATTCTCAGGTAAGGAGGTCCTTACTTTATAAGGTACGGAGTTTTGATCTCAGCCCTCAAATCAGATCAGATCCGTTTAAATGATCTGATCTGATGGCTGAAATCAAAATTTCGCACTTTATAAAATAAGGACCTCCTTAGTGGAGAAACTCTGTATATATATATATATATATATATATATATATATATATATATATATGTGTGTGTGTGTGTGTGTGTGTGTGTGTGAGTGAGTGTTGAAAGACCAACCTTCTAGAGTTGTTTGAGCATGGACCTCTTTGGCCTATCAGATACTTTAATTAGACTCATGAAAATAGACACTAATCGTTTTGCATGTTGTCAAATTTTAATCCTATTTTTTATTTAGACAATTTCTAATTTGGAAAACGTGACTTCACAAGGTAGGCCAATAAGACATTAATTTCACTATTGGAGGGAGTGATGTTGATCTATAAATAGCAAAAGCATCACAAGCTAGCTCTCTTGCCCTTCATATATACTCGAAGCGCTTTATAGTTTTAAACGTTCAAGTATACAACTTTACAGTTTTTTGAATTTGCAATTAAATATGTTTGTCTAAGTTTTAGCATCTGAAGCTCAAACCCCAAATGTCACTGCTGAAGTCCGACGTTCAGCTAACTTTTCTCCCACTGTTTTTCTGTTATGCGCTTCGCTGGTGCTTAAGAACTTAGCTAATATATGAATTAATTTATGTCATATACTGATCGAGATATTAATTTGTTTTTGAATTAATGGTATGAATTTGCATTTCAACTTGTCTGTGCATGCAGGAACAGTATGAGCAGCATGTCCAAGAATTGAAAGAAGAAGTGAGGATATGGTACCCGAATTTGTGGCGTGACTAAAATTCTAACAGCAAAATAAATCAAATGAAACAAATATCTGAATAATGCTTCTATTTGAAAACAATATCGTTATTATTTTACAAAACCAGAGTTTAGCGGAATAAAAGACATTACATTTATTCAATTAAAATCACAGTAGAAAAACATTCGTTTATATGTTCATCCCGTTTTTCCCCAAGCATCGTAACCTGAAAAGAAGAAGGTGTAGCATCATGAGCAACACAGGCTCAATAAGTACAGCTTACATTCTTATATTAATGTATCTTATAAGACATCAAAATTGAACAACCAATCAAAAATATACTAAGAACATTTTATATTGCTTTATACCAATTTTATTGAATATAATCCACATATATCAAGAACGTCTTTGACCCAAATGATTCAGTCTCAAATGTAATCGATTGATAATGCATCATTGGCGTATCACAATAACAATATATCACAAGTAGATATTGGTTATCTCTAAACAAAATACGCAACATAGCATAATATCAACATTTCACAATTTAACGATGTATGCTCAACATCATCACATAATCACAAATACATATTTCACAATTAAACATGTATTTTCTCTTCTCAGTGAATATTTTGGATTTAACTGGTCATAATTCCACGAAAACCGCATATCAAGGTTCATAATGTCAAGCATGAATAATGATCATAGATTCACATGCCAATAAAATATGGCAAACAAATATTCATTCGATTAGAATATTAAATACTTCGCTTTTTAGTGACTCTCTTACGGATTGAGATTTATTTACTGGTAACAAAACATAAGACCTGTAACTTAACAGGTTAAGCCGCAGCATACCCGGTCCTTAATACCGAGCATGTATACTCAAGGATCCTTAATACCCTAAAAGTATAATAGTGCACTATCTGAAGGGACATGAGCCCACAGCTAACTTCGAACGTCCATAGATCGTTCATACCAGTAACTCACTTAAGCTCGAGGATATACCGTCTCTCGGTGTTATAAATTATCAAACATAATTAGATTCACAAAATACAATCTTTATTGAAGACAAGTTATAATTCGTAACATATGTAGTTACACTCTTAAGTATTTCCACATAAATGTAAATATAACATGGACGAAAGACATAATTTGATAAACTCAAGTAGTGAACAAGGTTCATCAATACACATAAAATTATGTGAATAATCAAGGTAAGCAAGTTAAGCAAATGATGTTTCAAATATATACACACTTAACAATACTTCCATATGAATACATGCTAACATACATGTATTACTAAGTTGACATATCTACTTAGTAAACAGAATAATCATTATGAGATTATAAGTAATTATATGCAAATAAGCATAAACATATGTAAAACAATATATACATATGCACATAAATGTAGAACATAAGTGTAATACCCCGAAAATTTCGATACTATTTTTTATAAAATAGGTCGTGAAATTTGAAGTGAAATGGTGTGATTTCGTATTTTTAGGGGTTTTCGTCGTAAAACGATAATTACGGTGGTAATTATAAGTTACACAAGGTTAATTAAGGTAACTTTGTATCCGTTGAGAATTTGGGAAAACTTTCTTCACGAGATTTGTAGACCTCGTCGAATCGAGTTCGTAGGATTTCGGTTCACCAGAAACGGACACCGTATGAAGAAGTTATGCACCTCGGAAGTTCCACGTTTTTTCTATAAAAGAAAGATTTTATTTTTTTTCTGGAACTTTCTCTCTCCTCCCCCTCTCTCTCTCCCCGTGCTTCTCTCTCTCTCTACTGGTTTTTCCGGCGACCCAGTTCCGGCCACCACCTACTCTCACCTCCCCCACCAGTGGGAGCAGCAAGGACCGACGGTCCTAACCCACCCGGGTTGGCCGCCATCCGCTCGGTGGTGACGCCGCACGCACCGCCCAAAAAGGGGACCGATTTCTCCTTCGTCATCCGGCCACTTTCCGGCCACCCCGGACCACTTCGGGTACTGGGTTTTGAAGCCCTCAACCCCATGAACACGATGGTGCCCTTGGATTTCACCGAAAACCACCGTAGGCGGCAGATTGAGCTCGGGAAGTTTTGGATCTAGAACTTGCCGACACCGATTCCGGCCACTTCCGCTCCGATCCAGACTTTGAGGTAGTTACTAAACTTGTTGGGCTTGTTGAGTTCTACATTCTGGTAAAATTTTAGGTTCATCGGAGAAAGTTGACCGCCGCCGCCGCCGCCACTCGCGGTGGTGCATGGCGGCGCGTGGCAGCTTGCATGGCAAAAGTTTTACGTCCAAAATCTTGTATTCGTCGATACGAACAACTTTCGTGTTTTGACTTTTGTCAAATTCGGTCGTTTGATCGATGGTCAATTAACCCGATTATCGGATCGTACGATTTACGATTCGTGATGATCCGACCGTCAGTTGATCATCAAATTTGATCGTGTGGTTAATATTGTGATTATAAGCATGTTGTACCGTTGGATTATTGAAATTGAATCGTTTGATCAATGATCAATTAAGCTATGGTTATGGATCGTTAGATCCGTGATGATCCGACCGTTGGATCATCACCATTTTTGGATATGATGTTAGGATGCTAGAAATAAGCATGTTGATGGATTTTGGAAGTTTTGGGATTTCGTGTGGGACCCGTTGATGAATAGTGATGTGGGACCCACGTTGACCGACGGTTGACTTTTAGTCAAATGGTCTCGTTTAATAGTTCCGATGTCGTAGGAGACATTTGTGGAATATTGAATTATTTTGGAAGTGTATTATGCTAATTGGATATTGCATAATAATAGGTGTTATGAAAGGTGTTGCGTACACGCTTGTCGATTCCTGATTCTTATTCGAAGACGCAGCAGGATTAAGAGGTGAGTGAATCTCACGATGTTTTTATATATGAATATTAATTCATATTGTGTTGTTTGTGATTTTGGTGTTAAAACAATATTTGAAAAATATTCATTTTATTGTTTTGATTTGTGAATTTTGTGGGAACACAATAATTCTAAATAAGATATTGTGTTTGCCTATTTGAATGTTTTTGTCCAAACGGACTGTCCTGACCGGGGACAATGTTAAATGGGTGAAAAATGGTAGCCCATTCAGTTAGAGCTCTAGACTGCATATTGTATGATTAACTTGATGTATTAAAAGGAGAAGAAAAATAGTATTCTCACTTTTAATCAGGCGAAGTTAAAAATAACTTGATGTATTAAAAGGAGATGCATCTCACTTTTAATCAGGCTAAGTTATAAATGGTTTTGTGTGAGTAAAGATCGAGGGTTTATATTATTTAACATACTGGATTACCCTGGTATTAACATACACGTTTATGGGGCGTGTGGGGTTAAAATACGTGGTATGGGGCACGTAGGTTCAGTATATTAGATAATACGAATCTTCCGGATTTGAAATGGAACTTTTGGGTTTTAAATGATTCTTGAAAATAAAAGAATTCAATTTGGGAAAATGTTACAGTGTGAATAAAACATAGATTACTCATACCAGCTTCGCAAGCTGACCGGGTTTGTTGATATAACCCGGTACACTATTCCACGGTGTAGTGGTTATACCTGCAGGTTAGGATAACCAGGAGTAAGCAAGGCTGCATACATATTATTGGTTTATAAGACTTCCGCTGTTTATGTAATAAACTCTGATGGATTAATTATTTAATATTTTGTAATATCAATTTATTATTTAATTTATGGCTTGTAATATGTAACCCTAAAGAACGGGTTAGCATTTACATTTTTTGGGCATGGAGTATAATTGTTGTACTCGAATTAAAAGGAAAAAAAATTCTAGTGCATATTTGTATTTGATTCCATGTAGTCACGTTTCCGAATTGATTGTAATTAAGGGCAAAATGCCTTATTAATTGATTTGAAAATCGGGGCGTGACAGATTGGTATCAGAGCAAAACAATGCTCTAAGGAAGTGATTGAGCAATGGAACGCTCTACGGTGATGAAACGAGTTTTGGTTTTGAGAAGTGAAGTTAGGGTTTAGAGCTTAGGATCGGTTTAGGGTTTGGCGTTAGGTTCTTAGATTCATCCAAGTGATGGTTACTTCGTATGCTTAATAGCGCACAGTATTTATCGAGTGATGGCCCGACCGCGGCGGATCCCCATCATGTGCTCTTCAGTGCTGTTGTGTTGTTAAGAATATAAAGTACAAATTACAATTCCGAAATTGATAGTCTTACATGGCTACATTTCTAATTCTCTCAACCGTACCCTGGATCAAACGACAGACTTGATCCACTGACCCTTTCTTGTTCTTCAGCAACTCAGTAGAGATCTGTGTTGCTACCGTTACTAGACAACCAATGTATGGATTGTCTGAGATCCCTTCTGTTCTTCCAGCAGTAGGCATATCTGGTAGAATTGAAAAACCTGAAGTTAGGAATACAATTGTACCTAACTCACAACCACCTATTAACTTCTGCACCGTTGACTGACTAATAGGAGCATAAATCACGTATGACCCTGTTGGATCAGTACAACTTTCTTGGAGTATATAGGTGTTGTGCATTTGCAACAAGGAGACACAATTGCGTGGATCATGACCAGTTGTGATATGTGCAATCTCCTGTACTTCTTTTTCCAATGCTAGATGGTCCCACTGGTTCCGAGTTTGTACGTCAATGAAGAAGTCAAACAGCTTTCGGTGAGAGACATGATGCTGGATTATTGCAGATGCAGTTCGAGTGAGACCATGAGGCTTATTCAGCCTGTTCCAGATTTTGTTGGTGGAGACTCTTATCCCTGAACCCCTGAACTTGGTTTGTTCAGCTACCTTCCATTCATGAGCAGTAGAGTTGCCGATGTCTGTGCAAAAGTCTGTCACTATTCTGCATGCCATCTGCAACAAGTTTCTTCTTCCTTCCACAGATGGTATGACACAAAAGTCTTGAGGAGGATAAGTGTCAGCCGCGGAATAATTTAACCTTTCCGCTTGCCTCTGAAGTATTTCTACCCATCGCCTTGCTCCAAAGGCTATGCCTGACTCCACTAGCGTTCGGTATGTTTGGTGCATGAGTTGATCCTGTACATCAACATGTTCCACCCATACGACACGAGAGCTGCCGTTGAACAAATCTTGGATTAAGCATCCGGATGGACGCTTCTTGCATTGAGATTTTGAGTGTGGACCCAGATTTGAGCTTAAACCGTCCACAGAGACGTCAATTATTGCCCAACTTTGTTCTGTTTGTCGTTGGCAATAACGAACAAAGTGAGTTACACGAGTGGAGACAGATGGACTGGTCACCTGGAATTCAGCAGTCATGACTTGGATGGTGTCGTGGTAGCTTTCAGTAGTCCCTGATGACAAGACATCAAGGATACTCGCCCTTGAAATGATGCTACCGAATATGGTGGACCATTGGTCCACATCCATGAAGAGATTCACGAGTACGACAGGACTGAGGGGAACAGTGGCTGTGTAGCGAGAAGCTTCAGTTTGGAAGTTAGTGGGAGTAAGATCAATACCGTTAGTGAAGATTCTCTTGTACTCTGCTTCATTCAGGAACTCATGAAGCGTGACAGAGCTGGATTTGAGTGCAGAGATCCACAGTGGCGCAGCAGCAGATGCCATGATGATTAGCTCATCTCTGACCGACACAATGATTTCAGAAATCTTAGTTGTGTCTGCCACGACAGATGCTTCTGCCACGGCAGATGCTTCTTCAGGTTCTGAACGGTTGATGTTGTCTGATGGTTGTTGTGTAGAAGAAGAGTGATGTGGGATCGACATACACTTTTGAATATCCCTCCTCATGTGAGACTTTTCCCTTGGACCGATGACTGCAGGAATTGGAAGAGTCTGAGGTTGTGGGGTAGTCTCTTCAATCCCTTTTAGTAGCTCACTATTGGGAGTAACTCGTTTTCCACAGTGGTTGCAGTTGATTCTGTTGAATGCTGCTTGGTACTGGCTAAGTTGAGCTTGAAGCTCATTGATTTGCTGTCTCAGCAGAAAATTTTGTTGACGAGTTGTTTGGGCAGGCGTTTTGGGTCGATGCTTTATCACCCACGCAGAGACTTGTGCAAACGTTAACTTTATTTGGTCACCCAAATCTTGTCGCTGTTGAACAGTTGGCTGTGGAAAAGCCTCGACGAAGTCCTTCAACGCTTGAACTTGGTATTTGGTGAAGCTCTTCCTCAGTGGAATACGTTTGGATGAACTAGGTTCAGCTTGTGGAGATGATACTTGTGGACTTGAGGCTACTTCAATGGTTTCGTCTTCTGCTAGAAGCATGTCTAGCATGTCGATATCGTTGTCGAATTCGATTGCTGGTGAAATTATTTCATCTAAGCCCTCAAAGAATTGGCTTTCAGAGGGATCAGATTGAAGTAATTCACTGAACGAATTCACTTTGCGTGACATGTTTGAGTTGGTGTAAATTCTGAGAAGTGGAGTGAAGAAGTCCTCTTTGAAAGAGAAAGGAAGTTATGGCACTAATGGAAAGTATCTGTTAGTGGATGCTTAAGGTGTATATTTATTGTTGGTGGAGGATTTGAAAATTTCAAAAGCAAAAGTAAGTGGCTGATTTACAGCTAATTGTCGGAGACCTTGGAGATCGTGGAAGATTTTTTTTTCCCCGATGCATGGATTTTTCCACATACAGTTCCACTCTTGTGAGACCTCGCATCTTTTGAGGAATTAATTATGCGAAAGCAAAAGGAAAAGAGTCATTATGACCGGTGTTAGTGGAAGACTGAGTTTTTGTTGATTAAATCTTGTGGAATCTGATATCGTGGGCGATACTTTTGAGTAATTGAGACAGATATGAGCAATAATTATTCTTAGTGGGTTGCTGAGTGCACCGCACTCGCATTAAAGAAAGGTTTCCCTTACGGTGGAAAGTTGTGTTTAAATACATGGGATAAGGAGCTGTGTTACTTAACTCATATCTGTTATCAATCAATCTTCTCAAAATTTTCTCTTACACAATGGTGAGCAAAGGAGAGTGCAGCAAGCGTTCCAAGAATGCTGAATGGAGTGAACTTCCGGTGGAGATCTGGAAGTTCATATTCCAGTTGGTGGCTACCGCATCCCTGCAGAGCACAATGGAACTCCGTTGTGTCTCGAAGGACTTCAAGGAGTATGCCGATAGCTGGTCTACTTTGGCGGCGATCGACATGGATGGGTTCGATGGTGGATCCAGACCCACTGGTTCCATAGAAGCGGACAGGCAGGTGCGCATCTTCGCAAATCGATGCTGGGAAGCGAAGAACCCGGAGTCTCTGTTCCGAATGGGAATACGAGTACTCGTGGAGGCAGCGAATATATCTCTAGCCCTGGAGTATTTCGATGCGGCATGCAAACCAGGAACATTCTATGGTTCCCGTCCCAGTTCGGTGGTAGGTCATCATGTTGCATTTTATGCAGCATGTATGATTAAGATGATAATGGGACCACGAGCCGAGCAGCAGAAAACGGTGCAGCGACTGTGTGAAGCCCTCGACTGGTGGAGAAGCGGATGGAACATTTACTATTGCAGAGAAGAAGTTGAACGGATGATGCATCAGGCCGAGTTTTGTCATGAGCATCTACTGTTGTTTTTTCCGTCAACTACTGTTTTCCTGCCTGCCGGTAAGTGCCTTACTTGCGGTGAGTCGAGCTTTTGGCGTCCTTTTGGCCAGGACATGTGGGAAGTGGATGGAGATAGGCATGCAGCTAGAGAATGTTGCGACACTTGCAAGTGTTTCGTAGAGGCAGCATATTTCTATCAGCTTATGATGTATGGAATTCCGAGACATCCGGCCTCTTATCCACGAAGTCACTATTGGAGGTTTAAGGATGGCTTCTGGTAGTGTAAGCCCTGTGAGGCATTTTAGAAGTTGTAATAGCAGTGTGTGCGAACTGTAACTTCAGTTTCTTTACTTTATGTGTGGTTGTGTAGTACCCGGTTTATTATTAAATAAATTCTGGGATTTGAATTTCAGGTTGTGAGAACCAAGTTGTGGTTGTGTTGTGGTTTGATGTGTACTACCCGGTTATTAATGAAATAAATTCTGAGATTTGGAATTGAAGTGTGATAACCTTGGGTGTACTCTGCGTCCAAATTTCGGGACGAAATTTCTTTAAGGAGGGTAGACTGTAATACCCCGAAAATTTCGATACTATTTTTTATAAAATAGGTCGTGAAATTTGAAGTGAAATGGTGTGATTTCGTATTTTTAGGGGTTTTCGTCGTAAAACGATAATTACGGTGGTAATTATAAGTTACACAAGGTTAATTAAGGTAACTTTGTATCCGTTGAGAATTTGGGAAAACTTTCTTCACGAGATTTGTAGACCTCGTCGAATCGAGTTCGTAGGATTTCGGTTCACCAGAAACGGACACCGTATGAAGAAGTTATGCACCTCGGAAGTTCCACGTTTTTTCTATAAAAGAAAGATTTTATTTTTTTTCTGGAACTTTCTCTCTCCTCCCCCTCTCTCTCTCCCCGTGCTTCTCTCTCTCTCTACTGGTTTTTCCGGCGACCCAGTTCCGGCCACCACCTACTCTCACCTCCCCCACCAGTGGGAGCAGCAAGGACCGACGGTCCTAACCCACCCGGGTTGGCCGCCATCCGCTCGGTGGTGACGCCGCACGCACCGCCCAAAAAGGGGACCGATTTCTCCTTCGTCATCCGGCCACTTTCCGGCCACCCCGGACCACTTCGGGTACTGGGTTTTGAAGCCCTCAACCCCATGAACACGATGGTGCCCTTGGATTTCACCGAAAACCACCGTAGGCGGCAGATTGAGCTCGGGAAGTTTTGGATCTAGAACTTGCCGACACCGATTCCGGCCACTTCCGCTCCGATCCAGACTTTGAGGTAGTTACTAAACTTGTTGGGCTTGTTGAGTTCTACATTCTGGTAAAATTTTAGGTTCATCGGAGAAAGTTGACCGCCGCCGCCGCCGCCACTCGCGGTGGTGCATGGCGGCGCGTGGCAGCTTGCATGGCAAAAGTTTTACGTCCAAAATCTTGTATTCGTCGATACGAACAACTTTCGTGTTTTGACTTTTGTCAAATTCGGTCGTTTGATCGATGGTCAATTAACCCGATTATCGGATCGTACGATTTACGATTCGTGATGATCCGACCGTCAGTTGATCATCAAATTTGATCGTGTGGTTAATATTGTGATTATAAGCATGTTGTACCGTTGGATTATTGAAATTGAATCGTTTGATCAATGATCAATTAAGCTATGGTTATGGATCGTTAGATCCGTGATGATCCGACCGTTGGATCATCACCATTTTTGGATATGATGTTAGGATGCTAGAAATAAGCATGTTGATGGATTTTGGAAGTTTTGGGATTTCGTGTGGGACCCGTTGATGAATAGTGATGTGGGACCCACGTTGACCGACGGTTGACTTTTAGTCAAATGGTCTCGTTTAATAGTTCCGATGTCGTAGGAGACATTTGTGGAATATTGAATTATTTTGGAAGTGTATTATGCTAATTGGATATTGCATAATAATAGGTGTTATGAAAGGTGTTGCGTACACGCTTGTCGATTCCTGATTCTTATTCGAAGACGCAGCAGGATTAAGAGGTGAGTGAATCTCACGATGTTTTTATATATGAATATTAATTCATATTGTGTTGTTTGTGATTTTGGTGTTAAAACAATATTTGAAAAATATTCATTTTATTGTTTTGATTTGTGAATTTTGTGGGAACACAATAATTCTAAATAAGATATTGTGTTTGCCTATTTGAATGTTTTTGTCCAAACGGACTGTCCTGACCGGGGACAATGTTAAATGGGTGAAAAATGGTAGCCCATTCAGTTAGAGCTCTAGACTGCATATTGTATGATTAACTTGATGTATTAAAAGGAGAAGAAAAATAGTATTCTCACTTTTAATCAGGCGAAGTTAAAAATAACTTGATGTATTAAAAGGAGATGCATCTCACTTTTAATCAGGCTAAGTTATAAATGGTTTTGTGTGAGTAAAGATCGAGGGTTTATATTATTTAACATACTGGATTACCCTGGTATTAACATACACGTTTATGGGGCGTGTGGGGTTAAAATACGTGGTATGGGGCACGTAGGTTCAGTATATTAGATAATACGAATCTTCCGGATTTGAAATGGAACTTTTGGGTTTTAAATGATTCTTGAAAATAAAAGAATTCAATTTGGGAAAATGTTACAGTGTGAATAAAACATAGATTACTCATACCAGCTTCGCAAGCTGACCGGGTTTGTTGATATAACCCGGTACACTATTCCACGGTGTAGTGGTTATACCTGCAGGTTAGGATAACCAGGAGTAAGCAAGGCTGCATACATATTATTGGTTTATAAGACTTCCGCTGTTTATGTAATAAACTCTGATGGATTAATTATTTAATATTTTGTAATATCAATTTATTATTTAATTTATGGCTTGTAATATGTAACCCTAAAGAACGGGTTAGCATTTACATTTTTTGGGCATGGAGTATAATTGTTGTACTCGAATTAAAAGGAAAAAAAATTCTAGTGCATATTTGTATTTGATTCCATGTAGTCACGTTTCCGAATTGATTGTAATTAAGGGCAAAATGCCTTATTAATTGATTTGAAAATCGGGGCGTGACAATAAGTAATTGAACTTATGTAACAACAAGATTACTAATAACAAATTCAAGTAAAATATATAGGTAGAAATAAAGAACAAGCATTAAAGATAAATTATTGAAAATATAAGGAATTCAGATTGTTATTAGTATTTTCAGTTCTTAAGTCCAAATCCATAGAAGTTCATCACCCATGTTCATGATTCTCCGATTAGAATCGTCAAACTTCAAAACTTGTTATATTGTCCATCACAAGTCTGAATTAATCAAGTGAATATACCATTTTGAAGGGTTTTTCGTAAAGAATCCAATGGTATAGTTCAAATAAACATGTCCACAATGTCTAAGTCCAGAAATCAAGATTTACCAAACAGTCCATAAATAGTTATACTCTATTTTAACCCTTTGTACTTAAATTATTTCGTTACTGTAAACCTGGAAATTAGTTGTGATATTCTCCATATTAGAAGTTCAGGTTCTAAGCTTTGTTTTGATATAAAGATCATCAAATTTGATTATGAAGTGAGTGAGATATGATCACTTGAAATTATGAACAACATGGAGGTTTTTCAACGAGTATACTGGTTAAATACTTAGATTCAGAAAGTTATACCCGTTAGATGAGTATGAAATTTGAACACTGAATAATAGACACAATATGGAAAAACTTTGATGAAGAAGTCCAGATGGTAAAATGATCATAAATATGAGTTTAAAGCTCCCCAAATTGGCTGCCGGAATAATTCCAGAAAAGAGAATTTAAGTTTTCTATAAAACCTATTCTTTTCTATTTCTTTCTTGATCATGCACTTTGATAAATCTTAAAGATAAAAGACTATAAGGATGTATTCTATACTTACATGAAGATTTCAGAAGCTAAGTAGAAAAGCTCTTGAGGTTTTGATGCAAAATTGGAACCTTTCATGTGAAAGTGCCAAGTTTAGGTAACTCTCTTTCCTTCCTAGTTTACAAACACCTATCACTAATTCTCTTAGTGAGAAATTTCATCTGAAATTATGTTGTGGTTTGGAGAAGGGGGAATGAGGTCTTTTTATAGAGTATGAGTATGGTTAAACATGTTGTGGTTACAAGCCATTTTCACACTTAAGGTTAACTAACTAAAATTACTTGACTGTTGGGAGGAAGAAGGGGTGCATTTGCTATGCTGAAAATAATTGAATCAGTATCTAAATTGATTTGATCAAATATACTAGATTGCTTAGATCAGTTCTAGAAGATTGAGATCAATGTTGGGTCATGCTTCCATCACAAGCTCAATTCACTACGCCAACAAAGTCATCAAACAACAGTCCAGCTCTGTCGTCTGATTGAACCCCAATCTGTCGTCTAGTAGCCTGCCATTGTTAGCTCTTTCAGACGACAGATATTCTCCGTCGTTGAATATTCATTCAGACAACAGAATTTTGCCATAAATCTGTTGTTTGATTTACCTAAAATATCAATATTTGAGGCTCATCTGTCGTCTATTATATTTGTCAACGACATTTATATGTCATGTATAATAGAATTGCACAACATTTTCTTTATAAGATATGTGGTTTGTATGAGTTTTAATGACATTGTTTTTCTTATGTATGTGGTTTGATGACACCATAAGATGAATATTTTGGAATCAGCTGTAATTAGTTATTTATAGGAACGACATTTATCTGTTGTTTAAAAGGACTGAGTACCACAATTTTGTGAAATTAAATGTTGTTTGATCATCCTATCAACCATAATCGACTTCTAAGAATCTATTGTTATTTGTCGATTCAGACAACAGATTTTAAATTTGATTATGTTGTCCTTTAAAGACGATAGTTATTGTCATTCATTTGTTGGTTATGAACCATATACACAACAAATAATGTTATGTCGATCATGTCATTGATACTCATACTCATTTTGAAAACTAACAACAAACTCATTTAACCATAATTGCATTGCCTTCACCAAAATAAATCAAGATTCCGTCATTCCATACACACCAAAATACATCCATGATAAAGTTAAACTCATAAAATCTAATAAGAGAATGTCACATCATCACCAAATCCAAGCAACAAAAATCTAAGACTAACAATTTGATTTTCCTTGGGTTATCCACAAAATGTAAGTCCTAACTACCGACTAATTAGCTCTAGTTGTCTTGAAACTAGACAACATACTTTGCCCACTCAACCCGAACTTGAACAACAATGTCTTTTTGTGTGTAAACTTTATCCATTCTTCTTTCCCACTGCAAATAAAAATTAAGCAAATAATATTAGATTTTTGGTGGTTATTGTACAAGTTGCTAATCATTCAATTATGGCAGATTGAAACAAGACTCCAAAAATTGTAGCAAGAACACTTGATAATTGTACTAGTTGCTAATCATTCAAATATGGCAGATTGAGAAGAAAACAATACTCCAAAACGAGGTCACCGTATCAATATGAAATTAACCTAAACTCTTAATTGACGAACCATTATTTATCCACATAAGAAAGTCATATAGAATTGTAGAGAAAGCATCTCAAGTCAATCGCACCCAATACATACGAGTTTAGAATCAAAGCCATAAATAATGTTTTGTATTCCTGCACAATAATAAGTCACAATTTTGTCAGATTTCCCTCAAGAGAAAGAGGATATTCAAAACTCAAGTTCTTGTCTCACTATATTTTTTATTTACTTTGATGACAATTTGGACATGACTAACAATATCCATTCAAACCAAGACAACACTGAAAACCAAGGACCGTAATCCTACGAAACTGACCTCTGTATGCAAAGGTGAATCACCATGCAAAAACAAAGAGATGCTTAATTTCTCACCTCACAATTAAGAGGTGTGTAAATTGCTGTAAATGGACAACCACAATCATCAATGAAGTTGAATTTCAAAACCATCTCAATTGATTTTGACTGCGAGGTTCTCCTGATACATATTGAACAAAATAATATGAGAACATGACTGTTAGATAATATCACGGCCTATTTAATTATAATTGCCAAGCAATTGGATTCTCCGAGAAATTCATCACCAAGAGTTACAATTAAAGCTACCAGTATATTTTCATAGAAAACAAAGCACATTTCCATTAAAAAATTGCTAGAGAATCATATTCTTTTTCATTGATCACACAACTTTCTCTTTTTGATTCTATATTTGACAAATTTTACAATTTAACTTCAAGTATTTCTGAGGCCTATTTATATTTGAAATTGAAGAGCTAATCAATATTTGCAATACCTTTTCAGTTGACATGGCTCATTTTGTAGAGTAGCTGCTCTATAATCTTGGTTGTCTAAGAAGGATATCTGGGATGCAAACACAGTAGGATGGTTAGCATCAAATCGGAGCAAATGTTGTATATCAAGTTATCAACTAGATGAGTTTGCAAGTGATGTCTTGTGTATAATGAGTTTCTATAACCCCTTTCACCAAGTGGATCAGTAGCACAATAAACAAGTGTCAGTTCATAGTGCTAGGAATAGGCTATGTGTAAGGGCAAAATATTTGCTATTGGCTATTTCCTATTTGACAAAACCTCTTCCCTTGTATTAGCAATTCTTTTGTATCATTGCTAGTTTGTTTTAGGGATTAGAAGTCGTGGCTTAGGTTGTTCTTACTCGAGATGGTTCGTGAAGACGCCTTTCTTATCCGGTCTTTTCTCCGGACTTCGATCATTGGTCATCGAAGGTTTCGTTCAAGCACCTCAAGGTATGACTCATGCATATGCACATGCATTTCATTCACATTATGTCTTCCTTGTTGTCCTAGGTTTATCTAGGTTGTTTTCCTTTCACTTATGATGTGAATCACATAAGTATAGGATGCTTGATTGCCACACTTGTGTCTTGTATCACAAGTTTCGAGTGCTTATTTTATAAGCACCCGGTCGCAACGCGACCGGCTCAAATTTTGTATGCACTTGTTCATACATTTGAGTTTATGATGTTAGGATTGCTAGATCTTCTTATAGATTTGTTTTGATTAGCATTCCTTTATGTTTAAGGCTGTTTTATGCCTTGCGATCGATCGTCACTGTTCATGAGATCGATCGTACCACGTGGCAAATATGTCCGTTGGATTTATGACCGTTGCATTTCAAACTTAGTGCGGAATTTGTCCGTTGGGACTTTTCGTGCGATCGATCGCAACCTGTTATGCGATCGATCGCAAATGAGGGTTTACACTTCCAGTAGCTTCTGGTCATTGTTTTTGCGATCGATCACTGTTCATACGATCGATCGCACCACGTGGCAAATATGTCCGTTGGTTTTATGACCGTTGCATTTCAAAAATATGTCCGTTGGGACTTTTTGTGCGATCGATCGCACGACATTCTGCGATCGATCGCAATTAAGGGTTTTCACTTCCAGACGGTTCTGTCTCTTCATTTTACACTGTGCGATCGATCGCATAATGTCGTGCGATCGATCGCAAATGCCCCTGGGATGTTTTCTATAAATAGAACCATTTTGTTTCATTTCGGTCAACTCTTTCCCCATAGTCGAAAATACACTTTGAGAGAGTTCTTTGGTATTGTGAGTGATCCTAGTTCCATGTTGTAGGTTCCTCATCTTAATCTCCATCTATAATCCATTGCTAAACACTTTGATTTGCATTTATATGCTAGTTTAGCCTATGTTTAGGATTTAGGAGATTCTATTCGATTCTAGCAATTGTTCCATGTTGAATTGCTGAATTGAATGATTGAATCTATATTCAATATTCTTTGTTGTTTGTTTGTTTAGCTAATGATCCTTGTGATTAGTTAAACAAACCCTTGAATCATATTCAAGGCTTTTCAATTCGGTTTGGTTAATGCAAGCAATTGTTCCTTGTTGAATTGCTTGTGTTAATTGAATTGAATTCATTCATACATACACACACACACACTTGCATAGTCGGTGTCTTGCGGTTGGAGGATTCACGCGGTGAAGTTCGATCAATCGGAGAAGCTTGAGGTGGGATCACTTGAAGAGCATTCGGGGCTACACAAGGTTAGAGCTGCCACTAGTCATAGGGTTGATAGTGTAGAGTTTGGGACGGAGTTTCCCCCTTGTACGTGTTGCCGTTTGGCGTTTTCATAGTGTTACACAAGAGCGTGGGGTACGGCTCCCCTCCGGTTTTCCTCTAGAGGTAGAGGTTCCGGGTGACCATATTGTGTGTTGCTTGTGTGATTGTTTATATCTATTGTATTGTGCTTAATTGTTTAGCATATTGTGTGTTTGTTCATACATAGATATATATAGTCCGTGGTGTGCTAGTTTGATGCACACTTTGGGATTCTAGGTTGTACAATTGATTGTGCTTGTTGCATACTGTTTGTAATCAATTGTGTATTGCTTGTGCAATAGTTAGAACCTAAGTTGTGGAGAGTTTAAGTTTTAATTTGTTCAAAGTTGTGTATACTCTCCGATTAGTGTTTAGGACGACTATACCGTTGTTGGGACAATCCGGTGTACCGGAATTTCACTATGAAAAATGAAAATCAAGAGATAATTTGAGCCTCATCTATACATTTATACCCCAAGTACTAAGATCAGCAAAATGAGTCTCTTAGATAATCACCTCAATAGATTTGATGAATGGTAATGGAGCTTTATGTCCATGTACACTTGCTACCCGAAGGTTCCAGTTCACATACTTTTCATCTGTAATGCAAGGGAATGAACTATATGAGAAATTTGTGAACCATAGCCTTGACTAATTAGTATACAATCTAGTGACCTCCTGGGACTTGTTGCGTAACAGAGAGAGCAATCCATTTCACATATAGGGCCTATTTAGATTATCACCCACTTATCATTTTGTACTATGTATGTAACTGTATGTGAATAGATTTACAAATGCTGTGACTTAGGAGTTATGAAAAATATAGCATATTGCCAAGCTACAAAAAAGATTTATGTTGGAAGTGTCTTCAGGTGAAGTTCTATCTACATCTATGGTCTAGCTAAGCAAAGAGAATAATAGAATGAGGCATCTTGAATTGTAATAAAGCAAAGATATAAGTACACAAGTACACAAGATATAAGCAAAGATATAAGTACACAAGATAGAATGAGGTATTAATTCCTTTCATGTATCAAGAAAACATCTGCAAAAGCTTGCCAAAACGAAAAATTAAACACACCCATACCAAAACAGATGCCAAAGAGAGAAGAGAGAAGGTATTACCAATTTTGTATTATTGATACCTGCTCTAAGTTATATAACGTACAATGGAAGTCTCAAAATTCCAACCTGCTCTCTAACATCATCCCTCAACTAACCAAGAAGCTTCACGGAGATTGGGACTGCCCCATGACAAATCAGCACCCTGGTGATATGTTAGGAAACCTACTTATGTGAGCCCAAGCAGCCTCAAAGAGGAAATTAAAAGAACCAACAAACCCAGAACAAAGTGATAGATACAAAACTACAAAACCATAAGCTTTGAGGTATCCAGAGTAAAACACAGACAAGCAAGTAACAATAACAATTCAAAGTAGACACGAGTAGGGAACAACCTCATATTCGATAACTTCGAGAATTTCCGAGGTGTTGGTTCAGTTCGGAAGCTATCATTATAACTGCAAATCACAAATGCTTGGGTGAAAGGGATTTCAAAATCATATTACAGAACCAAAACCAAATCTAAATTATGGGTCACCAAAACTAAATCAAATAATCAATCGAAGCTCATTCCAGCTAATACAAATAGGTTTGGTGATGTCGAAACTTTCTCGGGCATTAAATCAAACAGATTGTGGGCACAAACACAAAAAAAAAACCCAACAACACAAAAAATGTCCCAATTGACAACAAATAAACCACAAGCAAAGCTATTTCCATGAAAGAAATAGAAGTTACCTTAATTTGAGGCTGGATAAAACTTCGGGGCCTTGACAGCAGGGACGTCAGCGGCAAGTTTCTTTTCTTGGCGAGCGAAAACTCCTCCGTGTTTGGCCTTGAGAGTACCAGGGCCTCTCGTGGTACATCTTCGACCTCGAGTATTTCCTAGTTCATCTAATCAGATCTGGGTTTCTGCTCACCTATGGGATCCTCTTCTTCAGCGCCATCGCTCAATGTCTCTATGTGTTATTTGCTCCGCGACTCCAAGTTTCAGCCAAAGAGACCATGGTTGTTGGTAACTTGGTACGTTGGTGTGTTTGGTGATGAGAGAGAGAGAGAGAGAGAGCAAGTGAGAGAGGAGGAGAGAACAAGATGCAGATATTTCTGAGATTTTGGAGTTTGGGGGCTGAAATTTTAGAGTGAGAGGAGACACAAGAGGTTTGTCGATGAAGGAGAGAAAGAGAGAGAGAGAGAAATGGAGCGTTAATGAGCAGAGAGAGATGAGAGATGGAGTATTGTGCTGAAAAAAAAAAAAAAAAGAGGGGCTAGCTAGGGTTCGGGGAGAAGAGAGCCATCGGTTTTGATTTGATGAGAGGGAATGACGAGAGGGAAACGAAAATTTCATTTTCGCCAAGTGTGGGAAAATTAAAGTGAATTTCATACCTCATGCCAAAAAAAAAAGAACCATGGTAAAATTTAGACAACATATTTACGTTATATGTCGTCTGAGAAACGAAATGGGTTACTAAAATTTTCTAAATAAAAACTACTATGACTTAGAGTAAATTCAGACAACAGATTCAATTTATACGTTGTCTGAAAAATTCAGACAACAGAAAACACGTGTTCTGTTGTCTGATGTGTGTCGTCTGATAACATTATTGGCGTAGTGATTCCATTTATTCTTGTGCTCTATGTATCTTGTAAAAATCATAACTAACTCTAGAAATATTATTTTCAGGTGATTCTAACTCTGAGAGTTTCTTTAAAATGTCTACTACAAATCATTAGCAAACCACATCTGCAAATAATAAACACATTGGTGCAGTTTTTACGAAATAGGCAACTGCGTCAGATAAGCTTCAAAAATAATAGGTTAAACTTCCGCTGACCATAACTCCTTCGTATGATATCAGAATTTAGCGTGCCACATGTCTACAAACCCGTATTGACAAACTCTACAACTTTCGTGAAGGAAGTCATCAGAGAAAATTAACGAATAAGAAAGTCAACTTTTGACCCCTCGAAAATAAAATGTTTCGAGTCAATATTCGTTCCGAAATATTCTCACTTCATAAACTAGACAAGAGAACTATGATTTAATCCCCAAATTAATTTCAAGAATATTCAAGAAATTAAATATGAAGATTCGGGTTATTACATAGCTTTTCAAAAAAACCGAAAACCGCACTGAAAGAAACAGAACCGAACAACAGCGGTTTCGTGTTTGAAAATGAAAAACCGAACCGAATAGAACCGAAAGTTTTAGTTCGATTCTAGGTTCGGTTTTGGATAAAAACCGAATCGAAACAACCGAACCCACCCCTAATTGAAATAAGGGTAAAAATCTGATTTGCTACCTAAACTATTGTGAAATGTACTTTTTGGTACCTACAAATTTTTTTTACCCAAAATGATATCTGAACTATTGTGCCGTTACCCAAAATGGTACCTCCGTTAACTAGGTCGTTAAGTTCGCCTACATGGCGCACATTTAGATGAGAAATACTACCTAATTGGACTACGGAAAAAACCTAATTTGGTAACTGAACTATTGCGAAATGTATTTTTTGGTAACTACAAATTTTTTTTTACTCAAAATGGTACCTTAACTATTGTGCCATTTCCCAAAATGGTACTTGATTGGACCATACTTAATGACTAAGTTAACAGAGGTACAAATTTGGGTAACGTTCATGTACCATTTTGGGTAAAAAAAATTGTAGATACTAGAAAGTACATTTCACAATAGTTCAGGTACCAAATTGGGTTTTTACCCATTGAAATAATACAATGTTTCGAAATGTAGTGCCTTACTCATATGGGTAAAAACCTGATTTGGTACCAAAACTATTGCGAAATGTACTTTTTGGTACCTACAAATTTGTTTTACCCAAAATGGTACCTAAACTTAGGGGTGGGCATAAACCGATTTAAGCTTGAAAACTAACCGACCCGACCCATTTTTTTCGGGTCAGTAACCGACCCGTTTAGAAAGAGAAAAGAAATGCAATTAACCGAACCGAAACTGATTTTATATGAGTCGGACTCGGTTTTGGCTTTTAAACTGACCGATATTTAACCGAACTGTTTATATATACCATTTGCATGCTTGTTTATTATATTTTTTTTCTTTCTGATCTTCTCTCTCCAATGTTTCTATCTTTTTTATTATTTTCTAACTGTCTCTCTCCATCTTCACGTGTGTTCTGACTTTCTCCATCTTTTTTAATTATTTTTTGACTCTCTCTCTCTCACTCTCTCCCTCTTCATCTCTTTCTGACTCTCTCTCCAGGAAAAAAATTTGTATCTTTTTTTAATTCTTTTCTTTCTCTCTCCCCCTCTCCCTCTTCACGACTTCATGTGCACCCCTCTTCTTTTTTCTCAGCCTCTCTTGTCTCGAACAAATACCCAAGGAAGAAGAGAGAGTATAAATATATTGTTTGTATATATTATATTAACAGAAACTTGTGACTTGATGGTTAAGGTGTGTGAGTGGTATTCGGAGGAGTGGCGTTCGAATCCCAACTTGTGCAAAAGTTATATAGTTTTTTCATATATCGGTTAGTTGTATAACCGACCCGAAACTGAACCGAAATTCGGCCCAACCGAAAAATTCGGTCCATTCTATTACTCCTCGGTTGCAGTTTCTTATTTGGGCCAACTGAATAATTCGGTCCAGTTATGGTTTGGGCCCAAAATCGAATCGACCCGACCCGCGCCCACCCCTACCTAAACTATTACACCGTTACCTAAAATGATACATCCGTTAACTTGGTCGCTATGTTCGCTTACGTAGCGCATATTTGGATGAGAAATGTTATCTAATTAGACTAGAGTAAAAACCTAATTTGGTACCTGAACTATTGCGAAAGGTATTTTTTGGTACCTACACATTTTTTTTACCCAAAATGGTATCTAAACTATTGTGTCATTAACCAAAATTGTACCTAATTGGACCATACTTAAAGACCAAGTTAACGGATGTACCATTTTGGGTAACAACGCAATAGTTCAGGTTTCATTTTGGGTACAAAAAAATTGTAGGTACCAAAAAATACATTTCGCAATAGTTCAGGTGCCAAATTGGGATTTTACCCTACCCATATATATACATACCATATTTACTATATACTAAAGCTTGGTTTGTCGGGGTACTATTCATAAACCGTGAACAGTACGGCTCCAGCCGAGCCGATTGGACATTTTTCGTTTTTACCCTTGCTTAATCGCACTGCTTCCAAGCTCTCTTTCTCTCTCTCTTTTCTTTTCTTCTCTTCTTCATTCTTCTTTTCTTTTCTTCTTCCTTCGACATCATTTGTCTGTCTCAAATCGATCAGCCGACCCACCGATGATTCTGTCTCTCTCCCAAAATTGAAGTACCGGGAGACCAAGATCCACGAGGCGAAGAAGCTCATCCACGACATGACGCTCAGGCTGAACCTGTCTCTGTCCAGACGCGACGAGATCAAGGCCATGATCGATAAAGTTACCGAAAGTGAGTACAGCCATGGTAATTGGTTCAATGTTTTGATTGGTGCTTGCGCTTATGTTGCTATGAGGAGGGATAACAAGTCTGTGCCGATCGCTGAGATCGGTTCGACTATTGGCTGCGATGATTATGAACTTGGTAGGATGATTATGCGTGTTGTTGATTTTCTCGAATTGAAAAAACCGTATTTTCCGCAGTTTGATATTGTGAAATTGTATGAGAGGACCCTTAAGAATTGGCGCATGTTTGGGAGTCTATGAAGAATTTCCACTAATTGCCGATATATAATTATAACTTCCATAATTGAAATTCCACCCTTGATATCTGAAGCATCAATCATTGGTGAATCAAGCCATATGTACCAGTTATTCCCTCCTGACAATTTACATTCATCTTACTGCTTGAGCATAAATTAGAAGTTTGAAACTCCACTGATTCATCCTTGCATCCTTGACATTAGTCATCGTTTCTTTATTACTTGGAAATGATGTAGAGGAGTAGCTATGAAGACTAAACTGCATTGAGGAATCTGCCAAATATGTATTGTGACTATTGTCTATGCTCATACCACCCATAGCTGTATATTGTATAATGGTCACTGAAAAGATCAGAATTTTGACAGAGAGTAGACTCAGTTGAAGTAACATTTGGTTAACATCTATCTACATCTAGGAGGGGCATTTCATAGATGTACAATAATTATTTTCCGATGGTCCAAGGTTTCTGTGCTAATTTCCCCCAAAGCACCATACTTTGAGGTGAAGAGGAGTTTAAGAGGAGGTTGTCATCTACACTTGGAGTCACCAAGGAGCTGCTGGCCATCATCCCTTGAGAATTTCTTAACCCTACTCTAGTTATTCTTTGTATTCATGTTTCCATTCTTGACAATATTGATGTATTTCCTAAACATGTGTGAGTAGTCCTTTAGATTGGGGGCTAGGGTTGTGTGCCCTAGCCCATGATGATGTATTGATGAACCGTAATGTTTATGTATGTTGATTGAAAGATGAACATGTTATCTGTCAATTTAATCATGTTTGATGCTTGTTATTGAATAAGACTAATTCTTGAGCATGTGTTGAACTTGTATTGTGTGAGATTGTTTAGATTAGTCACCTTAACACTCTTGGACAGTTGACATTTGAGCATGATGAGTATGAGCTTTAGGCTTGCCTTGTTTGAATTCCTAGTCTTAAAGTCCTTTGCCTTACTTAATTAACTTGGGAATCTTAAAACGGTTTGGGTTAATTGAGTAGGAGTTCAAGTTGTGTGAATAGCACAACTTGGCACGAGAGGATGATTGAGACTCGGTCTTAGAACCTTAATATGACTAAGATACGGAATTTGGTTCGTTAATTAATCAACATTGAATACTCATTAGGTTTGAGATTCATCGGATTGGGTTAGAGTAACCCGAAACCCCAATCATCTTCATTCCTTTGATCATAACACACTTCACTTTCATTGAGTTTGTAAGCTTATGCATGTGCCTTTGCTAAGTTTTATTTGCTTACTTTTGTTACTGCTTTGGTTACAAGTTACTCTTTAAAGCATCACAATCTATGAACACTACACCATATTGCACATAATTCACCTCACTAGTACATAGTCCATCTCTTACCCTACCATTTTAGTGTCAAGAATCTTCGGTTACACCAAGTGGAATTTTGGGTCTTCCAATCCCCGTGGTACGACAAACCCCGGTCTTAATCTATACATCCACATTCTTTGACATTCGTATAGGCGCATTCGCTTATGTGAAAATATACGACACGTCACTTACTCCCTTTACCGAAAATCCATGTGATGTTTTGGTTGGTTTTGCTGATGTCGGGTACCTCTCTGACCCGCAAAGGTCGTTCGCAAACTGGTTATGTCTTTACCATGGGTAACACGGCGATATCTTGGAGGTCTACCAAGCAGACGTTAGTTGCTACTACCTCGAATCATGCAGAGATAATTGCTCTACATGAAGCTGTTCGTGAATGTGTATGGTTAAGGTCTGTCATTACACATATTCGAGGAACAAGTGGTTTGAAGTCTACCACTGAGGAACCTACTTGTATTTATAAGGATAATGCTGCTTGCATCGAGCAGATGAAGCAAGGTTTCATTAAGGGTGACAATACCAAGCATATTTTGCCTAAGTTCTTTTATAATCAGCAACAACAGACTCTCCTAAAGATTCAAGTGAATCAATTAGTTCCGAGGAGAATGTGGCAGATTTATTTACTAAGTTTTTACCTAATCCACATTTGAAAAACATGTTAAAAGCATTGGTATGCTTAAGTTATCCGAGCTCCCATGATTGTAGGAATCAGGGGGACGTGCAGACGTGAGGGGGAGTCTGGCACATACATGTCACTTTCAAATGTGAAGGTGCGTTGTACTCTTTTTCCCTTCGACTAAGGTTATTTTTTCCCATGGGTTTTATTGGTACTTGGCAAGGTTTTTAATGAGGCAACATAGAAAGCATCACCTAGTTGTGAGCGGCACAAGGAGGAGTGTTTCAGGATATTATTATTGTGTGCCTTGTCAAACTAGGACTTTAGAATAGGTTTATCCTTCTAGAATATGGATTGTATTTAGAATAGATTTACTACATCAATACAGATTGTATCTTGTACTCCTTTATATATAGAGGCTTTTATTCATTATTGAAATACATCCTATTCTCTGCTCATTCTCTTTGTTATTTATGTTTCCCTTAAACAATGACAACTAAGTTAATTTCTTTGAAATTGGGTAAATTATCTACCTAGGCTCTTGCCTAATGCCTAGATTTGTAGATAAATTAATTCATGACAACTAATTTTCTATGAAATTAGGTAAATTATCTAGCTGGGCTCTAGACTAGTGCCTAGATTTGTAGGTAAATTAATTCATGACGACTAAATTTTTATGTAAGTAAATTGATAGATTAAGTTGGAAAATTCTAGTGTATGTTAACGTATCTCATACGTACAATTACCGTTTTTAAAACTTAATTACTCAAACGAGAACTTATTTACTCTAATGAGGACCTTATTTACCTTAATGGGGGCTTTATCGTAGTTACCACATGAGTTCTCGAAGTGGTAATATGTGTCCTCAAGTCGTAAAATATTATAATTACTATTTTTAGGACTAATTATTACTCAAACGAGAACCTAATTTACTCTAATGATGACCTTATTTACCTTAACAAGGATTTTCTTTCCTCATTATGTATGAGAAATGTTAACATACTATAGCCTTACTCGATTAAGTTATAAGCTTTTAATAAAAGATTGGAAAGTGAATACACTATAACAAAACTTTTGAATAATGGTATTAGTTATAGGAATTTATTGCTAGTGAAAATTTAAATAGTAGATATATGTAAAGAAAAATTGAATAAATGCTTGATTATAGGAAATCTAATTAAAAGTTGAATGAAATTAATATTTTATGACAATGACAAATTTTGTAAATAAGTTAATAGATATGGTATGAAGATATACTATGTGGTATCTACAATTTAATATTGAATCAAATCTAATAATAAAAAAGCCAACGAATTATTTCCTATAAAATAAAAGTGGCAAGGATTTTTATCTAAATATCCCTTAAATAAATAATTAACGTATTTGTTGTCAATTTCTATGATGATCGAACAGTGACAATATATGTGAGCTTGGCGCTACGGATGCTTGTGCTTACGAACAATTAACTTAGGAAAATGATTGTTGGCCTCAATTGAGGCCTAACAATTGTGGCCTCAATCCTATGTGGCATACCACATAACTAAATATCAATTTAAAATTTAAATTCACATAATATATCTTGCCATATCATAATCTTGCAATACCAACTTTAATCTTTTATATTTTTCTTTGAATTTTATTTTTTATAGACTTATTATCTGCAATCTAAACTCAAAAAAAAATCGAAAATTAATAAACATTTAAATGCTTTCAATGAGAATCGAAACTTCAACAAAATGTTCGCAACTTTATTAATAAACCAATTAACTAACATGCTAATCTTAATATAAATACACATAAATTGATATGTATCTAATTGAAACAATAAAAGCAATAGGTAATGAACATTAAATAATTTTAGAAAATAAAATTGTAAAACCATAATAAAAACAAACAAAAAAAATGAAATTTGTGCCAAGAACCCATAAAGAATTTGAACTTTCTTTAACAAAAAAAAATTGGACAATTCTTTTTCCAATCAAAAATTCATTAAAAGATAATTTTTTATATGAAATTATAATCGTTTTTTTTATCCATCTTTGACCCACGTTACAATGTGTCTTCCTCATCATTAAGTAAGAAAAAAATAAAAAATAAAAAATAAAAAAAAACTATATTAAAATGCCACATAAGCACTTAACGGAATATTTAACGGTAGGTACTATAATGGCTAACGGAGGCATAGTTCAGGTACCATCAGGTTCCTTATGAAAGTTCAGGTACCAAAAATTGCATTTGGTGATAGTTCAGGTACCATATGGAGGTTTTTCTCTTACTATTTTGATCAGGAAAAATGTGCTCATATACCCTATATATTGCAAATGAGAATACAAGCTAGTACATAGCACCTTAGTGCAAAAGGAGTTAAGCATGAGAAATATAATAAAAGATTCCTCGAAGGAAGTCCTTCCTTGAATTATGATGTTTTAAAGTTGTTACTTGTAGGGTTTAGGGTTTAGAGTTTAGGGTTTGTTATATTTATGGTTTACGGTTTAAGGTTTACGGTTTGTTGTATTTGGGGTTTAGGGTTTGTTGTGTTTAGGTTTAGGGGGTAGGTTAGGTTTAGGATTCAGGTCTCAAAAATTTAGGATTTAGGGTTTAGGGTTTGTGACGTTTAGGTTTTAGGATTAGGTTTAGGGTTCAAGTCTCAAAATATAGGGTTTAGTATTATTTATATTCTACTAATTACAAAGATTATTGATTGAATCATTTAGGTCAAAAGTGATTTAGGTTTGAATTGTGGATTCATTGTGACCTAAGTTCGAATTATATTTTACAATTTTTATGAAATATTTTTTTTGTGCTTGCTAGAGGTGCAGAAAAATCAGTTTTTTTTTTTGTGTGGATTCATCTTAGATATTGGCTTGTACTGAAGCATCTTACCTTTTAGTTCCCCTATACTTTGAAGAACAATGTTAGCTTTCATTACCTATTGTTTTTACTGTTTCAATTAGATACATATCAATTTATGTGTACTTATATCAAGATTAGTATGTTGGTTAATTGGTTTATTAATAAAGTTGTGAACACTTTGTTGAAGTTTCGATTCTTGTTGAAAGCATTTAAAGGTTTATTAATTTTTTTTGCTTTTTGAGTTTAGATTACAGATAATAAGTCTATTAAAAAATTAAATTCAAAGAAAAATATAAAAGGTTAAAATTGGTATTACAAGATTATGATGTGGCAAGATATATTATGTGGATTTACAATTTAAATTAGTATTTAGTTATGTGGCATGCCACCTAGGATTGAGGCCACAATTGTTAGGCCTCAATTGAGACCCTCTATCATTGCCCATTAACTTACTATCCAGATTGCACCAAAGATCCATGTGATGTTTTGGTTGGTTTTACTGATGTCGGGTATCTCTCTGACCCGCACAAAGGTCGTTCCCAAACTGGTTATGTCTTTACCATGGGTAACACGGCGATATCTTGGAGGTATACTAAGCAGACATTAGTTGCTACTTCCTCGAATCATGCAGAGATAATTGCTCTACATGAAGCTGTTCGTGAATGCATCGAGCAGATGAAGCAAAGTTTCATTAAGGGTGACAATAGTACCAAGCATATTTCGCCTAAGTTCTTTTATAATCAGCAACAACAGACTCTCCTAAAGATTCAAGTGAATCAAGTTAGTTCCGAGGAGAATGTGGCAGAATTATTTACTAAGTTTTTGCCTAAGTCCACATTTGAAAATCATGTTAAAAGCATTAGTATGCTTAAGTTATCCGAGCTCACATGATTGTAGGAATCAGGGTGAGGTGCAAACGTGAGGGGGAGTGTGGCACATACATGTCACTTTCAAATGTGAAGGGTGCGTTGTACTCTTTTTCCCTTTGACTAAGGTTATTTTTTCCCACTGTGTTTTATTGTTACTTGACAAGGTTTTTAATGAGGCAACATGGAAAGCATCACCTAGTTGTGACCAACACAAGGGGGAGTGTTTCAGGATATTATTATTGTGTGCCTTGTCAAACTAGGACTTTAGAATAGGTTTATCCTTCTAGAATATGGATTGTATTTAGAATAGATTTCCTACGTCAATACAGATTGTATCTTGTACTCCTCTATATATAGAGGCCCTTATTCATTAATGAAATACATCATATTCTCTGCTCATTATCTTTGTTATTTACGTTTCCTTTAAACAATGACAACTAATTTTCTTTGAAATTGGGTAAATTATCTACCTAGGCTCTTGCCTAATGCCTAGATTTGTAGGTAAATTAATTCATGACAACTAATTTTCTATGAAATTAGGTAAATTATCTAGTTGGGCTCTTGACTAGTGCCTAGATTTATAGGTAAATTAATTCATGACGACTAAATTTTTATGTAAGTAAATTGATAGATTAAGTTATAAGCTTTTAATAAAAGATTGGAAAGTGAATACACTATAACAAAACTTTTGAATAATGGTATTAGTTATAGGAATTTATTGCTAATGAAAATTTAAATAGTAGGTATATGTAAAGGAAAATTGAATAAATGCTTGATTATAGGAAATCTAATTAAAAGTTGAATGAAATTAATATTTTATGATAATGGCAAATTTTGTAAATAAGTTAATAGATATGGTATGAAGATATACTATGTGGTATCTACAATTTAATATTGGCAAGGATTTTTATCTAAATATCCCTTAAATAAATAATTAACGTATTTGTTGTCAATTTCTATGATAATCGAACAGTGACAATATATGTGAACTTGGCGCTACGGATGCTTGTGCTTACAAACAATTAACTTAGGAAAATGATTGTTGGCCTCAATTGAGGCCTAACAATTGTGGCCTCAATCCTATGTGGTATGCCACATAACTAAATATCAATTTAAAATTTAAATCCACATAATATATCTTGCCATATCATAATCTTGCAATACCAACTTTAATCTTTTATATTTTTCTATGTTTTATTGTTACTTGACAAGGTTTTTAATGAGGCAACATGGAAAGCATCACCTAGTTGTGACCAGCACAAGGGGGAGTGTTTCAGGATATTATTATTGTGTGCCTTGTCAAACTAGGACTTTAGAATAGGTTTATCCTTCTAGAATATGGATTGTATTTAGAATAGATTTCCTACGTCAATACATATTGTATCTCGTACTCCTCTATATATAGAGGCCCTTATTCATTAATGAAATACATCATATCACTACTACACAAAGTTAAACACACGACAGTTAAAAACTGTTGTGTGAATGAACACATTACCGTTGTGTATAGAGCTGCCGTCTGATGGCCTATATCAGACAACAGTTGACAACTGTCGTCTCAGCAATATTAACACTACACATATATATGTACAACTGTCGTCTGATATGTCTCGATTACGAATATTTCGCTCAATTAAACGACAGTTTTAACAGCTAATATTGTCTCAAATTCATAAACAACAACCGATATGTGAAGATGTGTTGTCTGCAATAAAACTCACACAACATAATTTATATTATCTGTTGTTACCTATTTATCACAAACAATAGTTGCTTCGTATTTCTGTTGTCTCGTAAGAATCTCAAACAAGAGAATTTTAATTTCTGTTGTCTCTAATAAATCTGCAACAACACGCCTTTGACTGATCTGTTGTCTGGAATGTATAAGAAACTAGTGAAATGTTTTTGTTTCTGTTTTGTGAAATGAACTCGAGACAACTACTCTTTCATATATATGTTGTCTAAATTGAATCATAGACAATAAAACTATTTTGTTTTTGTTGTATGGTTTGAACCTGAGACAACAGTTATTTTATTTATCTGTTGTCACAAATGTATTACAAACAAAGGTATTTGGTTGTTTCTGTTGTTTGGAATGAAGTAGAGACAACTACTTTTTGATATATATGTTGTATGGAATGAATCACAAACAAGAGAATATGTTTGTTTCTGTTGTTTGGAATGAAGTGGACACAACAGCTCTTTAATATATATATGTTGTCTGAAATGTATCACACAAGCTAAAATGAATATTTGACAATTAACAACTAAATATGAATATTTGATACAAATAAGATAAAATGCAATATATTTAGCAGCTAGCACATCATTGTCGTATATGGATATGATTTCCATCAGTACACAAAATATTCAAAGTACCACAACTCAATTAGACATCAATCCCAACAAAATGTAATCTCCCTTGGATGGCTTAGCATGGGTAGTGAATCCATAAGCTTTACGGAAGGAAAGGTTCGAGCTGCAGGTGAGTGCAGTGAAACTGCTAAATTCAGTCCAAGTAGATCACTATGGAACTTAATGATGGCATGAATAATACCCAACCTACAAAAGATTAGATGCAAAAGTGATACACCAGTAAGCCAAATGTTTCCAACTCTTGTTTAAGACATGCAACTACAGTTGATTTCCATCAACTAAAGACTTGAGATGCATTCATAATAAATTCTCTTCAAAAGATAAAGCAGAAAGCACGAAAACAACTTCTAATATCCACCAATTCAGCAAAGACCCATTCTAGATTACTAGTTAAGAAGATGATTTACCTGCAAGGGCATCCAAAGTGCCTCAACAGAGCAACAACAGCCACCCCCTGGAACAAAATGCATTGAGAAACTAGTTCAACAATAACACACCACATCACATCATGACTATCTTATCAATCTTATTTTCTATATAAATTAATTAAGATTCTTGCAATCCTTAATGATCAAATGAGATAATGAAAGAAGAAACAGACTAACCAATCATAAATTAGTTCCTTTCTCCCTAAAATTTTACTAAAAACTAAAAATAAACAGACTAACCAATCATGAGAAACACAGAAATAAACAACTACAGCAGCAACAAAAGCAATCAGCACAAATAGTAGAATAAATACTAATTAAAATAAGAAAATTACGAAGTGTCCCATATGAGTATTATGCAGCAAATGCTCTTCAAGGAAACACATCCAGGCTCTTTAAAGCTTCTTTCATAACCAGAAGGCTTACCTAGACTGCACTATTCAAAATTTTGAATTTTTGAACCATCTACAACTAAAGATTCATATTGAAAGTTAGAAACAGAAAAGAGGCAAAGGTTACCTGTAGCTGTATATGAATGAATGAATTTCCCAACATGGAGAGAATTTTGCCTTGCCAAAACCATACTCGAAAGTTGGCGAATTGTACATGTTAGACTCGCGATTTATATTTCACAATGTAAGCGAGGCCAAATCATCACCACAGCAAGCAAAGCTACAACTGAAACATACCCAAATCCAAACATCACCACTCTGCAATCTACGGCCCAAATTACCCACACAGAAAACCAAAATCAAACCCAAAACGTATCAACCAAAAGCAAACCCATGAACAATTGCACTAGGCATATTGGAATTAAGAAAGGAAGAATACCTGTAGTCCTTGACAGTTTACAGAGTCTATATGAAATACTTTGAGCACGAGAGTTTGAATGATCGAATCCAAGGAAGACCCTTTTAAATCAAAATCACATTCACAATACCCATTTCTCTTTTACAATAAGTGAATAAACTGGAAACTATATAAACCATTTGAGAAAAACCCACATCAAAGTTAGGAGGATATGGAAGAATCTTGGTATACCTGTATGAAGCAGTCATGGAAAAAGAGGCACAGTAGCTCAGCTGATTCGGACGAGGAGAATGGGCCAGTAGACCTTGATTTGGAGAATCTACTGTTGGATGAGTTCGATTAGGCAGCGATCTTAATGGGAACTCCATCGTCCTTGCCATGCCAGTCAAGATGTCGCGTTCGTGGGTTTTGGTTTTAGGGTTTCTAGGAGAGGACGAAGAGGGAAGGAGATGCAGCGATGATGAAGGAGCTGATCGAGAGAAGGCAGAGAATTTTGGGATATTGGGGTTTTAGGGTTTCGTGTTTGGGGCTTAGGATTTCAATAGAGAAGAGAGGGTTTGGCGTCTGAGAGAAAGAGTGAGGAAGAGTGAGCGAGCAGAGAAACAAGAGAAGAGGAGACCAAGCTAGCAGAGAGAGAAGAAAGAAGAGTCGATATTGATTTTGATTTTCGAATAGCAAGAGTGAGAGAGATATGTCATATGAGAGATTCAAGGGCAGATCGAGAGAGAGTTATGAAAAAAAAAAATCGAGAGAAACAGACGACACAACTTGTATAAAACTGTCGTCCAAATTTTTCTACATTTTCAAAAAAACAGTTGAAGCTGCTTAAACAACTGTTTTAGAACAATCTGTCGTCTGAGTGAATCAGACAACAGAAAATATGTGTTCTGTTGTCTGATGACTGTCGTGTCTTTACGATTTTGTAGTAGTGTATTCTCTGCTCATTATCTTTGTTATTTACGTTTCCTTTAAACAATGACAACTAATTTTCTTTGAAATTGGGTAAATTATCTACCTAGGCTCTTGCCTAATGCCTAGATTTGTAGGTAAATTAATTCATGACAACTAATTTTCTATGAAATTAGGTAAATTATCTAGTTGGCCTCTTGACTAGTGCCTAGATTTATAGGTAAATTAATTCATGACGACTAAATTTTTATGTAAGTAAATTGATAGATTAAGTTATAAGTGTCACGCCCCAAATTTCGTAATATAAATAACAACTTGTTATTTTCAATAAAACAAATCTGGAACGCGAAGGCTCGGTTACAAAACAACTGGAATATTTTTTTCTTTTATTCCAATAACAAAACACACCGAACCTACAAATGTAAACATAGACTCGGTCTTTAGAGTCAACTATTACATTATACAAATTTACATATTAAATTGAAACTTCAAAATAATAAGTAATTACCCACTCAGAGTATATTACATAGCGGAAGTCTAACAAAACTCCAATACGTTAAACGTACATCTAGGAAGCCTCAGCTTCAGTCCTGGTTACCCTAACCTGCAAGATTAACCCCTACACCATGGAATAGTGCACCGGGTTGAAATAACAAACCCGGTAAGCTTTTGAAAGCTTGTATGAGTAAACAATTAACCGCACACACATTCCACAATTTAATAATCTCAACTTAATATCAAATTAAGCAATAACACGAGATCAATCTCAATCATCAAATTTAAACCATATAAATTCATGTCCAATCTGGATAATAAAAGAATGAATACTCTTGAAACATCTTTTAGAATTATACATCACACACACGATTCCAATGATATATGTATGCTTATAAGAAATCATCAATCAATAAATCCATGTCCAATCTAAACAATAAAAGAATGAATACTCTTGAGACATCTTTTAGAAAACACATCGGGCTCATTCCCGGCTTCTGTATCACAGGCTCTCCCTGATAACACAGAAACAATTGGTAGACAGACTAGAGCTCTAACTGATGGGACGCTTGCCCAACTCATACCACAGGGTTCGAAACCCCTTCCACAACACAAATGAGAGAGAGATTCATTCTCATGACAATATACAATTTAATCGATAACACCATAATCAATATTGTGAACTTTGTTTCCCACAAATATCAAGTGAGTTTACTCACATCCAATCAAACATCTATCTCAATGTATATACTCTTTCCTTAAATCAATATATACATATCCTCGCCATTTATTCAACTCATACCCAATCACAATAGTAATATAATCTCTCTCATAATGCTTTATTTTAAAACAACAAATAATTTCACAAATAAACTTAGTTTTCACTTACCTATGAACCGTTGACGATCAAGTCCATATATATTTCAAAACAAAACTTTACTTTCAAAATATAATTTCCTATGGCTAATTATTAAATCTGCCGTTCTTCAAGCTCCTCAAATGCACCCAATATATCAGAAATCTTCTACACCAATATTACGCAACAATTATAACATAAGCCTAAATGAAATTCCAATATCGAGAATTCATGATATTAAGAATATACTGAATTTACACGTCCCATTCCGTGTAGATTCATACTAATATTACGCAATAATTATAACATAAGCCTAAATGCAATTCCAATATCGAGAATTCATGATATTAAGAATATACTGAATTTACACGTCCCATTCCGTGTAGATTCATACTAATATTACGCAACAATTTAACACATCACAATTCCACCAAAACAGCATATATATCAATCACACAATTAATTCTATCTATAACGTAATTTTGTAAATTACGTTCAACAATAACCATTGTGAGTTTACTCACCTTTGTAAATTCCAGCAGCGTCAACGATCTCAACACTTAACCAGGTAATCAACAAGAAACGTCCGCTCGGCTACACGGTTTCCAAAAACACCTAAGAACAAGTATTTCGTTTCTCAGCACAAAAACAACTAAAAGACAAACGAAAAGTGACCGTATCACTCCCAAAGTTAATCGGATGTCCTTAGAATATCGAAAACTATAAACTAGACTAGTTTGACCAAAAGTCAACTGTCGGTCAATGTGGGTCCCACATCACTATTCCTCAAGCGGGTCCCACGTCAACTATTCATTTAACGGGTCCCACCTAACTTCAAAATACTAAAATAACAGTAAGCTTAATTCTAGCATTCTAACATCATACTCAAAAATAGTGACGATCCGACGGTCGGATTATCACGGATCGAACGATCCACAATTCTGGGTAAAATCAACATCAGTCAAACAATCGAATCTCAGAAACCCGTAAATATGAAAGATGTTTGTATCGACAAACACAACACAACAAAGCAAAAACATCCTAAAAATGTGGCCGGACGCGCCGCCACGCGCCGCCACAGACGGTGGTGAGAAACTCACGCGCCGCCGGACCAAAGTACAAACTAGCGAAAACCCAACGGTCAACTTGTAGAAAACACAAAATAGAACAACTTTAAAACTTGTCTCGAAGTGAGTTAACGGCCAGATCGGCCTAGATCTCCGTCCAAAGTCGCGACTGCCCAAAATTCAAATGCAAAATTCTCCTTCCTCGGGAATCCGATTGAGGTGAAACCAGTGGCCATAGGTTCGTATGGATGAGGACTTCAAAGCCCAGTAAGTGTCTCAGGTAGAATTGGCCGGAAACAGTGCCAGAAAGGGTCGGAAGTTTCTGCAGTTTTGGGTTGTGTTTGGGTGAGTTTCTCCCATTAAATTCTCCTCCAACACTAAGAATTTATGCAAGAAACTTATGTAGGATTGAAGAGCATTGAGTGGTGAAGAATTTGGGACAAATTTCACACTTTGGGGTGGCCGGATCACCGAGATATCGGCCGGCAAAGAAAAGGCACCGGGAAGGGATTTCTGGAATTTTTCCAGAAAATTTCCAAAAATTGATTTTCTGAATTTTGTATTTATAGGCAAAATACATTAAACTTCAAAAATTCATAACTCTCTCAAACGAACTCCGTTTTAGGCAAACTTTATGTCCTCGAACTCGTATCGACGAGCTCTACAACTCTCGTGAAGGAAGTTTTCCCAAAAACATAGCCGACCAGAAAAACATCCGAACGCCAATCGAATTGCGACATGTGTCGCATGGTGACTCACCAGACAAAGCTGAGTCACCATGTGTGCTGTTCCAATCACTACCCGCCATGTGTCGGTTACTATTTAGACACTATTTGCCACTATTCACAAATAATACAAATACGTACAAATAATTAATACGTATAATTATATCGTATTTACACAAATATGCCACATCATCAACAAAACACGGAAAAACATAAATCTCACCAAATATTTATTTAACGGTTAGAGAAATTATTAACGAAAAATCGGGGTATTACAATAAGCTTTTAATAAAAGATTGGAAAGTGAATACACTATAACAAAACTTTTGAATAATGGTATTAGTTATAGGAATTTATTGCTAATGAAAATTTAAATAGTAGGTATATGTAAAGGAAAATTGAATAAATGCTTGATTATAGGAAATCTAATTAAAAGTTGAATGAAATTAATATTTTATGATAATGGCAAATTTTGTAAATAAGTTAATAGATATGGTATGAAGATATACTATGTGGTATCTACAATTTAATATTGGCAAGGATTTTTATCTAAATATCCCTTAAATAAATAATTAACGTATTTGTTGTCAATTTCTATGATGATCGAACAGTGACAATATATGTGAACTTGGCGCTACGGATGCTTGTGCTTACAAACAATTAACTTAGGAAAATGATTGTTGGCCTCAATTGAGGCCTAACAATTGTGGCCTCAATCCTATGTGGTATGCCACATAACTAAATATCAATTTAAAATTTAAATCCACATAATATATCTTGCCATATCATAATCTTGCAATTCCAACTTTAATCTTTTATATTTTTCTATGTTTTATTGTTACTTGACAAGGTTTTTAATGAGGCAACATGGAAAGCATCACCTAGTTGTGACCAGCACAAGGGGGAGTGTTTCAGGATATTATTATTGTGTGCCTTGTCAAACTAGGACTTTAGAATAGGTTTATCCTTCTAGAATATGGATTGTATTTAGAATAGATTTCCTACGTCAATACATATTGTATCTTGTACTCCTCTATATATAGAGGCCCTTATTCATTAATGAAATACATCATATTCTCTGCTCATTATCTTTGTTATTTACGTTTCCTTTAAACAATGACAACTAATTTTCTTTGAAATTGGGTAAATTATCTACCTAGGCTCTTGCCTAATGCCTAGATTTGTAGGTAAATTAATTCATGACAACTAATTTTCTATGAAATTAGGTAAATTATCTAGTTGGCCTCTTGACTAGTGCCTAGATTTATAGGTAAATTAATTCATGACGACTAAATTTTTATGTAAGTAAATTGATAGATTAAGTTATAAGCTTTTAATAAAAGATTGGAAAGTGAATACACTATAACAAAACTTTTGAATAATGGTATTAGTTATAGGAATTTATTGCTAATGAAAATTTAAATAGTAGGTATATGTAAAGGAAAATTGAATAAATGCTTGATTATAGGAAATCTAATTAAAAGTTGAATGAAATTAATATTTTATGATAATGGCAAATTTTGTAAATAAGTTAATAGATATGGTATGAAGATATACTATGTGGTATCTACAATTTAATATTGGCAAGGATTTTTATCTAAATATCCCTTAAATAAATAATTAACGTATTTGTTGTCAATTTCTATGATGATCGAACAGTGACAATATATGTGAACTTGGCGCTACGGATGCTTGTGCTTACAAACAATTAACTTAGGAAAATGATTGTTGGCCTCAATTGAGGCCTAACAATTGTGGCCTCAATCCTATGTGGTATGCCACATAACTAAATATCAATTTAAAATTTAAATCCACATAATATATCTTGCCATATCATAATCTTGCAATACCAACTTTAATCTTTTATATTTTTCTTTGAATTTTATTTTTTATAGACTTATTATTTGCAATCTAAACTCAAAAAACAATCAAAAAATAATAAACCCTTAAATGCTTTCAATGAGAATCGAAAATTCAACAAAATGTTCGCAACTTTATTAATAAACCAATTAACTAACATGCTAATCTTGATATAAATACACATAAATTGATATGTATCTAATTGAAACAATAAAAGCAATAGGTAATGAACATTACATAATTTTAGAAAATAAAATTGTAAAACCATAACAAAAACATACAAAAAAAAATATAATTTGTGCCAAGAACCCATAAAGAATTTGAACTTTCTTTAACAAAAAAAAAAATTGGACAATTCTTTTTCCAATCAAAAATTCATTAAAAGATAATTTTTTATATGAAATTATAATCGTTTTGCTTGATCCATCTTTGACTCACGTTACAATGTGTCTTCCTCATCATTAAGTAAGAAAAAAATAAAAAATAAAAAATAAATTACAAATCGACAATAGTTTACTATTTTGATCAGGAAAAATGTGATCATATATCTATTTATTGCAAATGAGAATACAAGCTAGTACATAACACCCTAGTGTAAAAGGAGTTGAGCATGAGAAATATAATAAAAGATTCCTCGAAAGAAGTCCTTCCTCGAATTATGATGTTTTAAAGTTGTTACTTGTAGGGTTTAGGGTTTAGAGTTTAGGGTTTGTTATATTTAGGGTTTAGGGTTTACGGTTTGTTGTATTTGGGGTTTAGGGTTTGTTGTGTTTAGGTTTAGGGGGTAGGTTAGGTTTAGGATTCAGGTCTCAAAAATTTAGGATTTAGGGTTTAGGGTTTGTGGTGTTTAGGTTTTAGGATTAGGTTTAGGGTTCAGGTCTCAAAATGTAGGGTTTAGTCTTATTTATATTCTACTAATTACAAAGATTATTGATTGAATCATTTAGGTCAAAGTGGTTTAGGTTTGAATTGTGGATTCACCTTAGATATTGGCTTGTACTGAAACATCTTAGCTTTTAGTTCCCCTATACCTTGAAGAACAATGTTAGCTTTCATTACCTATTGCTTTTACTGTTTTCAATTAGATACATATCAATTTATGTGTACTTATATCAAAATTAGCATGTTGGTTAATTGGTTTATTAATAAAGTTGTGAACACTTTGTTGAAGTTTCGATTCTTGTTGAAAGCATTTAAAGGTTTATTAATTTTTGTTTGCTTTTTTAGTTTAGATTGCAGATAATAAGTCTATAAAAAAATAAAATTCAAAGGAAAATATAAAAGGTTAAAATTGGTATTGCAAGATTATGATGTGGCAAGATATATTATGTGGATTTACAATTTAAATTAATATTTAGTTATGTGGCATGCCACCTAGGATTGAGGCCACAATTGTTGGGCCTCAATTGAGGCCCTCTATCATTGCCCTAAATTGATATGTATCTAATTGAAACAATAAAAGCAATAGGTGATGAACATTAAATAATTTTAGAAAATAAAATTGTAAAACCATAATAAAAACATACAAAAAAAAATATAATTTGTGCCAAGAACCCATAAAAAATTTGAACTTTCTTTAACCAAAAAAAAAATTGGACAATTCTTTTTCCAATCAAAAATTCATTAAAAGATAATTTTTTATATGAAATTATAATCATTTTTCTTGATCCATCTTTGACTCACGTTACAATGAGTCTTCCTCATCATTAAGTAAGAAAAAAATAAAAAATAAAAAATAAATTACAAATCGACAATAGTTTACTATTTTGATCAGAAAAAATGTGCTCATATATCTATATATTGCAAATGAGAATACAAGCAAGTACATAACACCCTAGTGTAAAAGGAGTTGAGCATGAGAAATATAATAAAAGATTCCTCGAAGGAAGTCCTTCCTCGAATTATGATGTTTTAAAGTTGTTACTTGTAGGGTTTAGGGTTTAGAGTTTAGGGTTTGTTATATTTAGGGTTTAGGGTTTAGGGTTTGTTGTATTTGGGGTTTAGGGTTTGTTGTATTTGGGGTTTAGGGTTTGTTGTGTTTAGGTTTAGGGGGTAGCTTAGGTTTAGGATTCAGGTCTCAAAAATTTAGGATTTAGGGTTTAGGGTTTGTGGTGTTTAGGTTTTAGGATTAGGTTTAGGGTTTAATTTAGAATTATCCTTGCCAAAAATCAGCCGAATTGGAGATTGTTTGGTCATCTGTTCGTTGTATAGTTTATAGACAAATACAGTCCGTCAGATAAGGTTGAAACGTTGAATGTAGTAATCAAATGGCTAAATAATTTCCAATTTGAAATATTTTTTTTATCAATGGATGACCTAAAATATAGACGGGTTTTGATCATTAGTTTGCACTCGCAATGAGGATGTTCGCATTTTAATCTACGTGCGGACGTCCGCATGTGAAGGGAACTGTGTATATATATATGTATATATGTATATATATATATATATATATATATATATATATATATATTCCATATTTTCTCTCCATGCCAAGATATAAAAAAAATTAAAAAAAGAATTGATTACCAGTACTGACTTTAAATTCATGTCTTAATTAATTAATTCATTCCCTTTTTCTCAAATAGAAATGTTGGAAAGTTCCCCATTTACGTTTTTGAAGAACAAGAATTCCACGTTGAATATTCCACAGAGCCAAACTAACCAGAGTTAGTATTCGACAGAGCCACTTATCTATAAATAGCAAAGAACCACAGCTCTTCAACTACATTCAAAGCACTTCTCCAGATATTCAATTAGAAACAACAATGGCTGCTCAGCTGTTAGAATTTGAAGCTCAAACCCAAAATGCCACTCCTGATGTTAATCGACGTTCAGCTTATTTTCCTCCAAGCATTTGGGGCGATCATTTTCTTTCATATGCTTCCATGGTATTATGAATTAGGAAATCCTAATTAATGTATATTATTGGTTAATACAGTAACTACAATGCATGATTCATGGATTAAATTTCAGTGGATTGAATTTGCATGCACCCATACATGAAGGTTATAGTTTTTCCACTTTCAATTTGTCTGTGCAGGAAACCAATATGGAAACTGAGCAGCATGTCCAAAAATTGAAGGCGGAAGTGAAGATGATGCTGAAGGCTCCGGTTGAAAAGCTTTCACAAAAGTTGGACTTGATTGATGACATTCAGCGCTTAGGAGTGTCCCGCCATTTCAAAAATGAGATTGAAGAAATTTTGCAGCAAATTCACAAGAATTCTTATGTCAACTGTGATGACCAAGAAAATGATGATGAGCTATACACTGTTGCTCTTCGTTTTCGATTGCTTAGACAACAAGGTTATAATGTTTCATGCAGTAAGTCTCTGATCTTCTCTATGTTCATATTTTGTTTTATAAGTTTTGATATACGTACGCTCTTCCTCTAATCATACAAATGCATTGGTGATCGAAGCAGACGTGTTTAGCAAGTTCACGGACAATGATGGAAATTTTAAGGAATCACTTGTTGAAGATGTCTTGGGACTATTAAGCTTGTACGAAGCCACACATCTTATGACACACGGAGAGGAACTACTTGATGAGGCATTGACCTTCACCACCACTCATCTTGAGTCGGCAACTCACCGTACTTTAAACCCTGTGGTTTTGAAACAAGTAACTCATGCCTTGTATCAGCCTCTCTGGAAGGGCGTACCTAGACTCGAAGCTAGGCATCACTTGTCTGCCTACCAGGAGCACAATTCGCATAATGAAACACTTCTGAATTTTGCAAAGTTGGATTTCAATCTACTGCAGCAAGTCCATCAGAAAGAACTAAGTGATATTGCAAGGTTAATTTCTTACATGCATGTTTCTCATAAAAATTGTGCTTTTATATAACTTATATCACAGTAACAACTAATGTGCTGTAATAAGGCCCTCAACTGAAAAAAAATGAGTTCTCAAAGTGATAAATACATCTATGTCATGCCTGCACAGTAAAAAAAATCTAAATTGTTTGAGTGATTCAGGTGGTGGAAGGACTTGGACTTTGCAAACAAGTTGTCGTTTGCAAGAGACAGAGTGGTTGAGTGCTACTTCTGGACTTTGGGAGTATACTTTGATTCCCAATATCACTTTGGTAGGATGGCATTATGCAAAGTTATTGCCATGACATCCATTATTGACGACATTTATGACGTGTATGGCACGCTTGAAGAAATAGAGCTCTTTACCGAAGCTGTCGAGAGGTTTGAAAATATACACACATATATCCACCTATTTTGCCCATTTGAATTACATTTAGTTATTAATTTTTATTTAATCTTCATTTATTTTGGTCAGGTGGGACGTCTCTGCCATGGATATGCTGCCTGAGTATATGAAAATCTGTTACCAAGCTCTGTTGGATGTCTATACTGAAATGGAAGGCAAGCTTGCAAATGAGGGCAACTTATATGCCATCCACTATGCGAGAGAATCAGTAAGCCTAGCTAATCATGTACCTTGTCGATCTATGTAATCGATAATAGAAATTAATTAGAGATTGATTATTTATGTGTTTTGGTGCCTCAGATGAAAATCCAGGTTAGAGCTTACTTCCGAGAAGCCAAATGGTTCCACCAGAAATACAAACCAACGTTGGATGAATATATATCTTTAGCACTTGTTACGTCTGGCTACTTTATGCTAGCAACCATATCCTTTCTGGGAATGGGAGAAATTATTACAAAAGACTCCTTTGAGTGGTTGTTCAGTAATCCTAAAATTGTCAAGGCTTCGGAGTTAGTTGGCAGACTCATGGATGACATGGTTTCCCACGAGGTGCACATACTTAACTACTATAGTACTTAGTTACTTACTGACGAATTAATTAGCTAGGTAGCTAGTTTCTTGTACTTTATTAATTTTAACTGTAATTAATTACCTTCATATATATGCATGTAGTTTGAGCAAAAGAGAGGACATGTCTCCTCAGCGGTGGAATGCTACATGGACGAACATGGTGTCACCGAAGAAGAAGCAAAAGTCGCACTGACTAAACAAGTGGATAATGCATGGAAGGACATAAACGAAGGGTTGCTGAACATTACCACGATTCCGAAGCCCCTCCTATTCCGAATTCTCAATCTCTCGCGTGTGATCGAAGTTATATACAAGAAGGAAGATGGGTATACTCATGCTGGTGGTGAGCTCAAGGGTTTTGTGGCTTCTGTGCTTATCAAACCTGTGCCTATATAAGCCTGATTAAAAGTTTGTACTTTGTGTTTCGTATAATTAAGTACATGGATTATCAGTTCTTGTAGTAAATTAAATAAGAAGCCGACTGTCTTTTGGAACTGTTTCAAAGACAGTTGTGAGATGTCTTAATAAAATACGTACTTTCTGATTATGTGTTTGCTTCTGATACTATCTCTAATCGATTGTACGTTACCATTACAAACCTTAATTACGAGCTCAAATCATGTTTAAAATATATTCCTTTGATTGGCCAAAAATAAAAATCTAATGTTCTTTTGATTTCCTTGAAAAGTTGCGGATATCTATGTTTGGTTTATTTGGAGTTGGCCCAAGATGGTTAGCAGCTAAATGATGAAATGACGCTCAGCAGTCACGCCCTAAACCGACTTAGTTGGTACTGTTAAGTAAGGTTCCCAGTCAGCAGCCAAGTCATTTCCAAGTCATATGCTTATCATTCCAGGCTGGTATTTCCAGCTGTACATTTCCAGCCTGTCAGTTTGTGGCTTCTGTTATCCTAGTAGTATAAATATATCTTTGGTTGTATTTTCAGTTTAAGCTTTGAGAATTATAGAAATACAATAAGAAATTACTTAGATTCTCTCTGAATTTCTTCATCTTCTTCCTCTAGCTTCCTCTAGTCCTTGAATCTAGATTGCTGGTTTTTCATCATGTTATCATAGTATCAGAGCTTTCGTAGCTTCTGAGATCCATAGCCTCGCTTCCGCATTCACTCGATTCGTGTTTCGAGCCCTAGATTCTTGGACTCGAGCTTCGTCACTGCAATTCAAGCTCATCATTGAGTTTTCTACGTTATCGCCTCAGGATTGTGCGCTGCTCTACGATCCTAGCTCTCCCCACTTGCTGGAATTGAAATTTGGTTCAATTCTATATAATCGATTGTTTTTGCTCTTCAAATCGAGCTGCTTCTTTCATCGGTCATCAAGGTTTTGCTGTTTACCTTCTACTATTCACTGTTCTTGCTTATATATATGCTCGTGTTGAAGTGAATCGTGTATCTCTGTATCATATGTTGTGAACTGGATCTGTGATTTGAAGAATTCGAAGATCTTGTTCTTTGCTGCTGTTGATTCAAAACAAAAATTCTCCAAAAACAAAATCCTTGCATACTTGCTGAAGCCTTTAGCACTCAAAAAATCTTGCAAAACAGTTCACTATTGTTTCTTTTGATCCAGTTCCATATTGAATTTGTGATTTGGTACTGTTTGATACACTGTTCGTTTGGCTGAGAACAATTACATAAAATGGAAGTTTCAATTTCAATCTGTTCTAGAAGGAGATGATCTGTTTGGATACTTTGATGGAACTTATCCATCACCTCCACGCTTTGTTTTCACTGAGGATGGAGGTGTAACAACTGAGGTTATAGCTGCATACAAAGAATGGAAGAAAACTGATAAAGCTCTTCTGAGTTTGCTACTTGCAACTCTTACTGATGACACTATGGAGTACATTGTTGGCAGTAAAAGCTCTAGAGAAGCATGGTTGTGTCTTCATGAACGTTTTTTTACTGTGTCCAGAGCTAGTGTTATGCAACTCAAAACCGATTTTCAAACAATTCAAAAAGGTGCTGACTCTATTGACAGATACTTGTTGCGCATCAAGCATGCTAGAGATTAGCTTAGCTCTGTTGGAGTGCCTCTTTCTGATGAAGACATTGTTGTTGTCTCTCTCAATGGATTACCTGATGAATATGCTATGGTCAAGACTGTTGTTCGAGGCAGAGACACACCTATTACGCTTCCTGATTTCCGGTCACAACTTCTTGTAGCTGAACGAGAGATAGAGAAACAGTTTCAATCTCATTCATCCATGTCTGCTATGGTGGCACAAAACTCATCTCAGAAAAGGAATTACTCTAACAATGATGATGGTTATGGAGATCGGCATTATGGTGGTTATAAGAAGTCAGGTTTTGGCAATGACAGAGAAAATGGTGGTGGCTATCAAGGTAGAAACTACACTGCCAATGGTGGAAGCAAGCAATATTACAATGACAGCAGGAGTAGTAACAAAGGAGGCAATGGTAATTGGTCTGATAATGCTAGAAATACTCAAAATGATAGATCATATCACACTGACAAGTCATATGGCAACAATTACAGAAACAATGGTGACCATGCCTACAGGAACAACAATGGTTACAATGCCCCAGAATGCCAAATTTGTAACAAGAAAGGTCACACGGCTGTGAATTGCTACACCAACAATGGCTACAGGAACAACAGTGGTTACAATGCCCCAGAATGCCAAATTTGTAACAAGAAAGGTCACACGGCTGTGAATTGCTTCTACAGAAACGACATTCCTGAAGATCATTCTTCTACTTTTGTTGTGGCTTGTCAGATTTGTGGTCTCAAAGGTCATGGTGCTCTTGATTGCCGTCACAGGACTAACTTTGCCTATCAAGGAGCTGAACCCCCAGCTACTCTCACTATTATGACTTCTCAGAATGGCAATATTGGTGCTTCCACTTCTACTTCACATGGTTTCTCTAATGGTGAATTGTGGATTGCAGACACTGGAGCTACACACCATATGACATCTGACTTGAGTAATCTTACCATTGCTTAACCATACAACACAGACAACAAGATAACCATTGGCAATGGCGAAGGTTTGAAAATCAAGCATATTGGTTCCACACAAATTACTCCTTCCTCATATACTTTTACTCTTAATCAAGTATTACATGTGCCTAGTCTTGTTGTAAATCTGTTGTCTTTAACCAAGCTTTGTAAAGACAATAGTTGCTTTGTTACTCTTGACGATGTTGATATTACTCTGCAGGACAAGGCAACCAAAAGCATGCTATATCAAGGAAAGAGTAGTAGAGAAGGCTTGTTTCTCTTCAGATCACCATAATTGTCTCCCTTCAAACATTTGTCTCAAACCGCTTTCCTTGGTTCTGTAGTTAATTCCTCTGTCTGGCATCAGCGATTGGGCCATCCCACTTCAGAAATTGCTTCTAAGATGTTGTCTTTGTCTCAGGTTAAGTTCCCTGAAGATACCATAAAACGTATTTGTTCTCATTGTCTTAGTGGTAAGATGCATAGGCTACCATTTTCTGAGTCTGTGTCTAAGTCATCTATTCCTTTTCACAAGGTTCACTTTGATGTATGGGGGCCTGCACCCTGTTTGTCATTAGAAGGTTATAGGTACTATGTTACCTTTATTGATGACTGTACAAAGTTTGTGTGGATTTTTCCACTGATCAATAAATCAGATGTTTACTTTACCTTTGTGAAATTCCATGCTTTTGTTCTGACTCAGTTCAATGCTTCGATCCAAATATTGCAAACTGATGGTGGAGGTGAATATAATAGTGTTGCCTTTAGGAATTTTCTTTCTCTTAAAGGTATTCTGCATTTCATTTTGTCCTTATACTCCCCAACAGAATGGGGTTGCCGAAAGGAAAAACAGGAATCTTGTTGAAACTACAGTAACTTTGATGACTGCAGCACAACTTCCTAAACCATTTTGGTTTCATGCTGTTTCTCACTCTGCTCTTCTTATCAATCGAATGCCGTGTAAATATTTGAATATGTCTTCTCCTTATATCAAGTTGTTTGATTTTGCCCCTGGTCTTAATATTCTCCGCATATTTGGTACTGCTTGTTATCCTTTTCTCAGGCCCTATAATCACGATAAACTTGATCGTAAGACCGAACAGTGTGTATTTCTTGGTTATGCACTAGGTTATAAGGGTGTGTTCTGTTATAATATTCCCAAAAACAAGCTGTGGATGAGTAGACATATCATACATGATGAGTCGATATTTCCTTTTCTCCATTTGTCCAAATCTTCCAATCCACCTTGTGTTTCCTCTTCTGTGTCTTCTCCTTTCCTTTCCCTATTATTACTTCAGTTCCATTCCCAGTTCCACCATCTTCTCTATCTACTCACTCTTCTTCTTCCTCATCTCGTTGTGGTGACTCTTGATTTACACATATTTGTCGTGCAAATTGTATTCCTAATCACGGGAATTAAGCTTCTCCGAAGGCCTTTTGTTGTGTTTAATGTGTGTTTTCATGTTTCTAGGTTAATTATGTGAGTTCATGTAATTCGGCACAATATGGTGCATTTTGGCGTATTTGAACCACTTCCGAGAAAAGGACGAGAAGTCAACCGTGGCGTAAGGTTCCCAGCCAGCAGCCAAGTCATTTTCAAGTCATATGCTTATCATTCCAGGCTGGTATTTCCAGCTGTACATTTCCAGCCTGTCAGTTTGTAGCTTCTGTTATCCTAGTCTAGTATAAATATATCTTTGGTTGTTTTTCAGTTTAAGCTTTGAGAATTATAGAAATACAATAAGAAATTACTTAGATTCTCTCTGAATTTCTTCATCTTTTTCCTCTAGCTTCCTCTAGTCCTTGAATCTAGATTGCTGGTTTTTCATCATGTTATCAGGTACGGTTCCACTGTTCCAGTCTCGCCAGGCACCCAACATATATATTATATATTTTAAAAACCTAACATCAATTTGAGTCAAAAAAAAAACAAGTAAAAATTTTATAAGACCGATGAGTCAATTCCTTACAAGTAAAAGATTATAGCACACAGCACCTTGCAACTGAGAGTCTGCAAGATTATATACTAGAATGTCGCTGAAAATATATATATATATATATATATATATATATATATATATATATTTTCTCCACTACGGAGGTTCGCACTTTTAAAAGTTGCGGAGTTCTAGTGTCAGTCGTCATGTCAAATTATTTAAATAGATCTGATGACTAACATTGGAACTCCGCAACTTTTAAAAGTGCGGACATCCTTAGTGGAGAAGGCCTGATATAGGTATATATATATTTATATATACTAGCATTCTCCACACATGCTATGCATGTGTAAAACTGTTTTTTATTAAGAAAAACAAAAATTAATGGGAAGTTATTTGAGTGGTAGTGAGAAGTTATATACAGACAAATAGTGGGAAGTTATTGTAAAGAAAGTGAAATAATTTTTTTTTGTTATTTTTATTTTTTGTACTTTGACAACTTTATCCCAGGAAAGTAAAAGTTGATTAAAGTTTTTTAATATATAAGGGTTAGTTTGGTAAAAAAAATTATGTTTTGATTGAAAATATGGGTTTACTTAAATAATGATTCTCAGGTAAGGAGGTCATTTACTTAAATAATGATTCTCAGGTAATGAGGTTCTTACTTTATTAGGTGCGGAGTTTTGATCTCAGCCGTCAGATCAGATCATTTAAATGGATCTGACGGCTGAGATCAAAAATCTGCACCTACTAAAGTAAGGATCTCCTTAGTGGAGAAGCCCTACTATGAAATGATTCTTAGGTAAAGAGGTCATTAATTTATAATGTTTGAAGTTGTGATCTCAGCCGTCAGATCCGTTTAAATGATTTGACCTGACGACTGAGATCAAAACTTCGTCCCTTATAATGTAAGGACCTCCTTAGTAGAGAATCTCTGATATAAAATGATTCTCAGGTAATGAGGTCCTTACTTTATAAGATGCGGAGTTTTGATCTCAGCCGTTAGATCATATCAGATCCTTTTAAATGATCTGATCTGACGGCTGAGATCAAAATTCTGCACTTTATAAAGTAAAGACCTCCTTAGTGGAGAAACTCTGTATATATATATATATATATATGTGTGTGTGTGTGTGTGTGTGTGTGCATGAATGTTGAAAGACCAACCTTCTAGAATTGTTTGAGCATGGACCCGTTTGGCCTATCAAATACTTTAATGTAAGGACCTTGTTAGTGGAGAAGCCCTGATATGAAATGATTCTCAGGTAAGGAGGTCCTTACTTTATAAGGTACGGAGTTTTGATCTCAGCCCTCAAATCAGATCAGATCCGTTTAAATGATCTGATCTGATGGCTGAAATCAAAATTTCGCACTTTATAAAATAAGGACCTCCTTAGTGGAGAAACTCTGTATATATATATATATGTGTGTGTGTGTGTGTGTGTGTGTGTGTGTGTGTGAGTGAGTGTTGAAAGACCAACCTTCTAGAGTTGTTTGAGCATGGACCTCTTTGGCCTATCAGATACTTTAATTAGACTCATGAAAATAGACACTAATCGTTTTGCATGTTGTCAAATTTTAATCCTATTTTTTATTTAGACAATTTCTAATTTGGAAAACGTGACTTCACAAGGTAGGCCAATAAGACATTAATTTCACTATTGGAGGGAGTGATGTTGATCTATAAATAGCAAAAGCATCACAAGCTAGCTCTCTTGCCCTTTATATATACTCGAAGCGCTTTATAGTTTTAAACGTTCAAGTATACAACTTTACAGTTTTTGGAATTTGCAATTAAATATGTTTGTCTAAGTTTTAGCATCTGAAGCTCAAACCCCAAATGTCACTGCTGAAGTCCGACGTTCAGCTAACTTTTCTCCCACTGTTTTTCTGTTATGCGCTTCGCTGGTGCTTAAGAACTTAGCTAATATATGAATCAATTTATGTCATATACTGATCGAGATATTAATTTGTTTTTGAATTAATGGTATGAATTTGCATTTCAACTTGTCTGTGCATGCAGGAACAGTATGAGCAGCATGTCCAAGAATTGAAAGAAGAAGTGAGGATGATGCTAATGGCTCCAAGAATTCAGCGCTCAATTGATGACATTGATCGGTTGCCCACTAAACTTTTGTCTAGTTTTTTTTTAAATAGCTTGTCACGACCCCAAACCCGAGACCAATATTATAATGAAATATGGTACCCGAATTTGTGGCGTGACTAAAATTCTAACAGCAAAATAAATCAAATGAAACAAATATCTGAATAATGCTTCTATTTGAAAACAATATCGTTATTATTTTACAAAACCAGAGTTTAGCGGAATAAAAGACATTACATTTATTCAATTAAAATCACAGTAGAAAAACATTCGTTTATATGTTCATCCCGTTTTTCCCCAAGCATCGTAACCTGAAAAGAAGAAGGTGTAGCATCATGAGCAACACAGGCCCAATAAGTACAGCTTACATTCTTATATTAATGTATCTTATAAGACATCAAAATTGAACAACCAATCAAAAATATACTAAGAACATTTTATATTGCTTTATACCAATTTTATTGAATATAATCCACATATATCAAGAACGTCTTTGACCCAAATGATTCAGTCTCAAATGTAATCGATTGATAATGCATCATTGGCGTATCACAATAACAATATATCACAAGTAGATATTGGTTATCTCTAAACAAAATACGCAACATAGCATAATATCAACATTTCACAATTTAACGATGTATGCTCAACATCATCACATAATCACAAATACATATTTCACAATTAAACATGTATTTTCTCTTCTCAGTGAATATTTTGGATTTAACTGGTCATAATTCCACGAAAACCGCATATCAAGGTTCATAATGTCAAGCATGAATAATGATCATAGATTCACATGCCAATAAAATATGGCAAACAAATATTCATTCGATTAGAATATTAAATACTTCGCTTTTTAGTGACTCTCTTACGGATTGAGATTTATTTACTGGTAACAAAACATAAGACCTGTAACTTAACAGGTTAAGCCGCAGCATACCCGGTCCTTAATACCGAGCATGTATACTCAAGGATCCTTAATACCCTAAAAGTATAATAGTGCACTATCTGAAGGGACATGAGCCCACAGCTAACTTCGAACGTCCATAGATCGTTCATACCAGTAACTCACTTAAGCTCGAGGATATACCGTCTCTCGGTGTTATAAATTATCAAACATAATTAGATTCACAAAATACAATCTTTATTGAAGACAAGTTATAATTCGTAACATATGTAGTTACACTCTTAAGTATTTCCACATAAATGTAAATATAACATGGACGAAAGACATAATTTGATAAACTCAAGTAGTGAACAAGGTTCATCAATACACATAAAATTATGTGAATAATCAAGGTAAGCAAGTTAAGCAAATGATGTTTCAAATATATACACACTTAACAATACTTCCATATGAATACATGCTAACATACATGTATTACTAAGTTGACATATCTACTTAGTAAACAGAATAATCATTATGAGATTATAAGTAATTATATGCAAATAAGCATAAACATATGTAAAACAATATATACATATGCACATAAATGTAGAACATAAGTAATTGAACTTATGTAACAACAAGATTACTAATAACAAATTCAAGTAAAATATATAGGTAGAAATAAAGAACAAGCATTAAAGATAAATTATTGAAAATATAAGGAATTCAGATTGTTATTAGTATTTTCAGTTCTTAAGTCCAAATCCATAGAAGTTCATCACCCATGTTCATGATTCTCCGATTAGAATCGTCAAACTTCAAAACTTGTTATATTGTCCATCACAAGTCTGAATTAATCAAGTGAATATACCATTTTGAAGGGTTTTTCGTAAAGAATCCAATGGTATAGTTCAAATAAACATGTCCACAATGTCTAAGTCCAGAAATCAAGATTTACCAAACAGTCCAGAAATAGTTATACTCTATTTTAACCCTTTGTACTTAAATTATTTCGTTACTGTAAACCTGGAAATTAGTTGTGATATTCTCCATATTAGAAGTTCAGGTTCTAAGCTTTGTTTTGATATAAAAATCATCAAATTTGATTAAGAAGTGAGTGAGATATGATCACTTGAAATTATGAACAACTTGGAGGTTTTTCAACGAGTATACTGGTTAAATACTTAGATTCAGAAAGTTATACCCGTTAGATGAGTATGAAATTTGAACACTGAATAATAGACACAATATGGAAAAACTTTGATGAAGAAGTCCAGATGGTAAAATGATCATAAATATGAGTTTAAAGCTCCCCAAATTGGCTGCCGGAATAATTCCAGAAAAGAGAATTTAAGTTTTCTATAAAACCTTTCTTTTCTATTTCTTTCTTGATCATGCACTTTGATAAATCTTAAAGATAAAAGACTATAAGGATGTATTCTATACTTACATGAAGATTTCAGAAGCTAAGTAGAAAAGCTCTTGAGGTTTTGATGCAAAATTGGAACCTTTCATGTGAAAGTGCCAAGTTTAGGTAACTCTCTTTCCTTCCTAGTAAATACCAAGTTTAGGTAACTCTCTTTCCTTCCTAGTTTACAAACACCTATCACTAATTCTCTTAGTGAGAAATTTCATCTGAAATTATGTTGTGGTTTGGAGAAGGGGGAATGAGGTCTTTTTATAGAGTATGAGTATGGTTAAACATGTTGTGGTTACAAGCCATTTTCACACTTAAGGTTAACTGACTAAAATTACTTGACTCTTGGGAGGAAGAAGGGGTGTATTTGCTATGCTGAAAATAATTGAATCAGTATCTAAATTGATTTGATCAGATATACTAGATTGCTTAGATCAGTTCTAGAAGATTGAGATCAATGTTGGGTCATGCTTCCATCACAAGCTCCATTCCATTTATTCTTGTGCTCTATGTATCTTGTAAAAATCATAACTAACTCTAGAAATATTATTTTCAGGTGATTCTAACTCTGAGAGTTTCTTTAAAATGTCTACTACAAATCATTAGCAGACCACATCTGCAAATAATAAACACATTGGTGCAGTTTTTACGAAATAGGCAACTGCGTCAGATAAGCTTAAAAAATAATAGGTTAAACTTCCGCTGACCATAACTCCTTCGTATGATATCAGAATTTAGCGTGCCACATGTCTACAAACTCGTATTGACAAACTCTACAACTTTCGTGAAGGAAGTCATCAGAGAAAATTAACGAATAAGAAAGTCAACTTTTGACCCCTCGAAAATAAAATGTTTCGAGTCAATATTCGTTCCGAAATATTCTCACTTCATAAACTAGACAAGAGAACTATGATTTAATCCCCAAATTAATTTCAAGAATATTCAAGAAATTAAATATGAAGATTCAAGTTATTATATAGCTTTTCAAAAAAAACCGAAAACCGCACTGAAAGAAACCGAACCGAACAACAGCGGTTTCGTGTTTGAAAATGAAAAACCGAACCGAATCGAACCGAAAGTTTTAGTTCGATTCTAGGTTCGGTTTTGGATAAAAACCGAATCGAAACAACCGAACCCACCCCTAATTGAAATAAGGGTAAAAATCTGATTTGCTACCTAAACTATTGTGAAATGTACTTTTTGGTACCTACAAATTTTTTTTACCCAAAATGATATCTGAACTATTGTGCCGTTACCCAAAATGGTACCTCCGTTAACTAGGTCGTTAAGTTCGCCTACATGGCGCACATTTAGATGAGAAATACTACCTAATTGGACTACGGAAAAAACCTAATTTGGTAACTAAACTATTGCGAAATGTATTTTTTGGTAACTACAAATTTTTTTTTACTCAAAATGGTACCTTAACTATTGTGCCATTTCCCAAAATGGTACCTGATTGGACCATACTTAATGACTAAGTTAACAGAGGTACAAATTTGGGTAACGTTCAGGTACCATTTTGGGTAAAAAAAATTGTAGATACTAAAAAGTACATTTCACAATAGTTCAGGTACCAAATTGGGTTTTTACCCATTGAAATAATACAATGTTTCGAAATGTAGTGCCTTACTCATATGGGTAAAAACCTGATTTGGTACCAAAACTATTGCGAAATGTACTTTTTGGTACCTACAAATTTGTTTTACCCAAAATGGTACCTAAACTTAGGGGTGGGCATAAACCGATTTAAGCTTGAAAACCGACCGACCCGACCCATTTTTTTCGGATCGGTAACCGACCCGTTTAGAAAGAGAAAAGAAATGCAATTAACCGAACCGAAACTGATTTTATATGAGTCAGACTCGGTTTTGGCTTTTAAACTGACCGATATTTAACCGAACTGTTTATATATACCATTTGCATGCTTGTTTATTATATTTTTTTTCTTTCTGATCTTCTCTCTCCAATGTTTCTATCTTTTTTATTATTTTCTAACTGTCTCTCTCCATCTTCACGTGTGTTCTGACTTTCTCCATCTTTTTTAATTATTTTTTGACTCTCTCTCTCTCACTCTCTCCCTCTTCATCTCTTTCTGACTCTCTCTCCAGGAAAAAAATTTGTATCTTTTTTTAATTCTTTTCTTTCTCTCTCCCCCTCTCCCACTTCACGACTTCATGTGCACCCCTCTTCTTTTTTCTCAGCCTCTCTTGTCTCGAACAAATACCCAAGGAAGAAGAGAGAGTATAAATATATTGTTTGTATATATTATATTAACAGAAACTTGTGACTTGATGGTTAAGGTGTGTGAGTGGTATTCGGAGGAGTGGCGTTCGAATCCCAACTTGTGCAAAAGTTATATAGTTTTTTCATATATCGGTTAGTTGTATAACCGACCCGAAACTGAACCGAAATTCGGCCCAACCGAAAAATTCGGTCCATTCTATTACTCCTCGGTTGCAGTTTCTTATTTGGGCCAACTGAATAATTCGGTCCAGTTATGGTTTGGGCCCAAAATCGAATCGACCCGACCCGCGCCCACCCCTACCTAAACTATTACACCGTTACCTAAAATGATACATCCGTTAACTTGGTCGCTATGTTCGCTTACGTAGCGCATATTTGGATGAGAAATGTTATCTAATTAGACTAGAGTAAAAACCTAATTTGGTACCTGAACTATTGCGAAAGGTATTTTTTGGTACCTACACATTTTTTTTACCCAAAATGGTATCTAAACTATTGTGTCATTAACCAAAATTGTACCTAATTGGACCATACTTAAAGACCAAGTTAACGGATGTACCATTTTGGGTAACAACGCAATAGTTCAGGTTTCATTTTGGGTACAAAAAAATTGTAGGTACCAAAAAATACATTTCGCAATAGTTCAGGTGCCAAATTGGGATTTTACCCTACCCATATATATACATACCATATTTACTATATACTAAAGCTTGGTTTGTCGGGGTACTATTCATAAACCGTGAACAGTACGGCTCCAGCCGAGCCGATTGGACATTTTTCGTTTTTACCCTTGCTTAATCGCACTGCTTCCAAGCTCTCTTTCTCTCTCTCTTTTCTTTTCTTCTCTTCTTCATTCTTCTTTTCTTTTCTTCTTCCTTCGACGTCATTTGTCTGTCTCAAATCGATCAGCCGACCCACCGATGATTCTGTCTCTCTCCCAAAATTGAAGTACCGGGAGACCAAGATCCACGAGGCGAAGAAGCTCATCCACGACATGACGCTCAGGCTGAACCTGTCTCTGTCCAGACGCGACGAGATCATGGCCATGATCGATAAAGTTACCGAAAGTGAGTACAGCCATGGTAATTGGTTCAATGTTTTGATTGGTGCTTGCGCTTATGTTGCTATGAGGAGGGATAACAAGTCTGTGCCGATCGCTGAGATCGGTTCGACTATTGGCTGCGATGATTATGAACTTGGTAGGATGATTATGCGTGTTGTTGATTTTCTCGAATTGAAAAAACCGTATTTTCCGCAGTTTGATATTGTGAAATTGTATGAGAGGACCCTTAAGAATTGGCGCATGTTTGGGAGTCTATGAAGAATTTCCACTAATTGCCGATATATAATTATAACTTCCATAATTGAAATTCCACCCTTGATATCTGAAGCATCAATCATTGGTGAATCAAGCCATATGTACCAGTTATTCCCTCCTGACAATTTACATTCATCTTACTGCTTGAGCATAAATTAGAAGTTTGAAACTCCACTGATTCATCCTTGCATCCTTGACATTAGTCATCGTTTCTTTATTACTTGGAAATGATGTAGAGGAGTAGCTATGAAGACTAAACTGCATTGAGGAATCTGCCAAATATGTATTGTGACTATTGTCTATGCTCATACCACCCATAGATGTATATTGTATAATGGTCACTGAAAAGATCAGAATTTTGACAGAGAGTAGACTCAGTTGAAGTAACATTTGGTTAACATCTATCTACATCTAGGAGGGGCATTTCATAGATGTACAATAATTATTTTCCGATGGTCCAAGGTTTCTGTGCTAATTTCCCCCAAAGCACCATACTTTGAGGTGAAGAGGAGTTTAAGAGGAGGTTGTCATCTACACTTGGAGTCACCAAGGAGCTGCTGGCCATCATCCCTTGAGAATTTCTTAACCCTACTCTAGTTATTCTTTGTATTCATGTTTCCATTCTTGACAATATTGATGTATTTCCTAAACATGTGTGAGTAGTCCTTTAGATTGGGGGCTAGGGTTGTGTGCCCTAGCCCATGATGATGTATTGATGAACCGTAATGTTTATGTATGTTGATTGAAAGATGAACATGTTATCTGTCAATTTAATCATGTTTGATGCTTGTTATTGAATAAGACTAATTCTTGAGCATGTGTTGAACTTGTATTGTGTGAGATTGTTTAGATTAGTCACCTTAACACTCTTGGACAGTTGACATTTGAGCATGATGAGTATGAGCTTTAGGCTTGCCTTGTTTGAATTCCTAGTCTTAAAGTCCTTTGCCTTACTTAATTAACTTGGGAATCTTAAAACGGTTTGGGTTAATTGAGTAGGAGTTCAAGTTGTGTGAATAGCACAACTTGGCACGAGAGGATGATTGAGACTCGTTCTTAGAACCTTAATATGACTAAGATACGGAATTTGGTTCGTTAATTAATCAACATTGAATACTCATTAGGTTTGAGATTCATCGGATTGGGTTAGAGTAACCCGAAACCCCAATCATCTTCATTCCTTTGATCATAACACACTTCACTTTCATTGAGTTTGTAAGCTTATGCATGTGCCTTTGCTAAGTTTTATTTGCTTACTTTTGTTACTGCTTTGGTTACAAGTTACTCTTTAAAGCATCACAATCTATGAACACTACACCATATTGCACATAATTCACCTCACTAGTACATAGTCCATCTCTTACCCTACCATTTTAGTGTCAAGAATCTTCGGTTACACCAAGTGGAATTTTGGGTCTTCCAATCCCCGTGGTACGACAAACCCCGGTCTTAATCTATACATCCACATTCTTTGATATTCGTATAGGCGCATTCGCTTATGTGAAAATATACGACACGTCACTTACTCCCTTTACCGAAAATCCATGTGATGTTTTGGTTGGTTTTGCTGATGTCGGGTACCTCTCTGACCCGCAAAGGTCGTTCGCAAACTGGTTATGTCTTTACCATGGGTAACACGACGATATCTTGGAGGTCTACCAAGCAGACGTTAGTTGCTACTACCTCGAATCATGCAGAGATAATTGCTCTACATGAAGCTGTTCGTGAATGTGTATGGTTAAGGTCTGTCATTACACATATTCGAGGAACAAGTGGTTTGAAGTCTACCACTGAGGAACCTACTTGTATTTATAAGGATAATGCTGCTTGCATCGAGCAGATGAAGCAAGGTTTCATTAAGGGTGACAATACCAAGCATATTTTGCCTAAGTTCTTTTATAATCAGCAACAACAGACTCCTAAAGATTCAAGTGAATCAATTAGTTCCGAGGAGAATGTGGCAGATTTATTTACTAAGTTTTTACCTAATCCACATTTGAAAAACATGTTAAAAGCATTGGTATGCTTAAGTTATCCGAGCTCCCATGATTGTAGGAATCAGGGGGAGGTGCAGACGTGAGGGGGAGTCTGGCACATACATGTCACTTTCAAATGTGAATGTGCGTTGTACTCTTTTTCCCTTCGACTAAGGTTATTTTTTCCCATGGGTTTTATTGGTACTTGGCAAGGTTTTTAATGAGGCAACATAGAAAGCATCACCTAGTTGTGAGCGGCACAAGGAGGAGTGTTTCAGGATATTATTATTGTGTGCCTTGTCAAACTAGGACTTTAGAATAGGTTTATCCTTCTAGAATATGGATTGTATTTAGAATAGATTTACTACATCAATACAGATTGTATCTTGTACTCCTTTATATATAGAGGCCTTTATTCATTATTGAAATACATCCTATTCTCTGCTCATTCTCTTTGTTATTTACGTTTCCCTTAAACAATGACAACTAAGTTAATTTCTTTGAAATTGGGTAAATTATCTACCTAGGCTCTTGCCTAATGCCTAGATTTGTAGATAAATTAATTCATGACAACTAATTTTCTATGAAATTAGGTAAATTATCTAGCTGGGCTCTAGACTAGTGCCTAGATTTGTAGGTAAATTAATTCATGACGACTAAATTTTTATGTAAGTAAATTGATAGATTAAGTTGGAAAATTCTAGTGTATGTTAACGTATCTCATACGTACAATTACCGTTTTTAAAACTTAATTACTCAAACGAGAACTTATTTACTCTAATGAGGACCTTATTTACCTTAATGAGGACCTTATTTACCTTAATGGGGGCTTTATCGTAGTTACCACATGAGTTCTCGAAGTGGTAATATGTGTCCTCAAGTCGTAAAATATTATAATTACTATTTTTAGGACTTAATTATTACTCAAACGAGAACCTAATTTACTCTAATGATGACCTTATTTACCTTAACAAGGACTTTCTTTCCTCATTATGTATGAGAAATGTTAACATACCATAGCCTTACTCGATTAAGTTATAAGCTTTTAATAAAAGATTGGAAAGTGAACACACTATAACAAAACTTTTGAATAATGGTATTAGTTATAGGAATTTATTGCTAGTGAACATTTAAATAGTAGATATATGTAAAGAAAAATTGAATAAATGCTTGATTATAGGAAATCTAATTAAAAGTTGAATGAAATTAATATTTTATGACAATGACAAATTTTGTAAATAAGTTAATAGATATGGTATGAAGATATACTATGTGGTATCTACAATTTAATATTGGATCAAATCTAATAATAAAAAAGCCAACGAATTATTTCCTATAAAATAAAAGTGGCAAGGATTTTTATCTAAATATCCCTTAAATAAATAATTAACGTATTTGTTGTCAATTTCTATGATGATCGAACAGTGACAATATATGTGAGCTTGGCGCTACGGATGCTTGTGCTTACGAACAATTAACTTAGAAAAATGATTGTTGGCCTCAATTGAGGCCTAACAATTGTGGCCTCAATCCTATGTGGCATACCACATAACTAAATATCAATTTAAAATTTAAATTCACATAATATATCTTGCCATATCATAATCTTGCAATACCAACTTTAATCTTTTATATTTTTCTTTGAATTTTATTTTTTATAGACTTATTATCTGCAATCTAAACTCAAAAAACAATCAAAAATTAATAAACATTTAAATGCTTTCAATGAGAATCGAAACTTCAACAAAATGTTCGCAACTTTATTAATAAACCAATTAACTAACATGCTAATCTTAATATAAATACACATAAATTGATATGTATCTAATTGAAACAATAAAAGCAATAAGTAATGAATATTAAATAATTTTAGAAAATAAAATTGTAAAACCATAATAAAAACATACAAAAAAAATGAAATTTGTGCCAAGAACCCATAAAGAATTTGAACTTTCTTTAACAAAAAAAAATTGGACAATTCTTTTTCCAATCAAAAATTCATTAAAAGATAATTTTTTATATGAAATTATAATCGTTTTTTTTATCCATCTTTGACCCACGTTACAATGTGTCTTCCTCATCATTAAGTAAGAAAAAAAAAAAAAAATAAAAAAAAAAAAAAACTATATTAAAATGCCACATAAGCACTTAACGGAATATTTAACGGTAGGTACTATAATGGCTAACGGAGGCATAGTTCAGGTACCATCAGGTTCCTTATGAAAGTTCAGGTACCAAAAATTGCATTTGGTGATAGTTCAGGTACCATATGGAGGTTTTTCTCTTACTATTTTGATCAGGAAAAATGTGCTCATATACCCTATATATTGCAAATGAGAATACAAGCTAGTACATAACACCCTAGTGCAAAAGGAGTTAAGCATGAGAAATATAATAAAAGATTCCTCGAAGGAAGTCCTTCCTTGAATTATGATGTTTTAAAGTTGTTACTTGTAGGGTTTAGGGTTTAGAGTTTAGGGTTTGTTATATTTATGGTTTACGGTTTACGGTTTGTTGTATTTGGGGTTTAGGGTTTGTTGTGTTTAGGTTTAGGGGGTAGGTTAGGTTTAGGATTCAGGTCTCAAAAATTTAGGATTTAGGGTTTAGGGTTTGTGGCGTTTAGGTTTTAGGATTAGGTTTAGGGTTCAAGTCTCAAAATATAGGGTTTAGTATTATTTATATTCTACTAATTACAAAGATTATTGATTGAATCATTTAGGTCAAAAGTGATTTAGGTTTGAATTGTGGATTCATTGTGGCCTAAGTTCGAATTATATTTTACAATTTTTATGAAATATTTTTTTTGTGCTTGCTAGAGGTGCAGAAAAATCAGTTTTTTTTTTGTGTGGATTCATCTTAGATATTGGCTTGTACTGAAGCATGTTACCTTTTAGTTCCCCTATACTTTGAAGAACAATGTTAGATTTCATTACCTATTGTTTTTACTGTTTCAATTAGATATATATCAATTTATGTGTACTTATATCAAGATTAGTATGTTGGTTAATTGGTTTATTAATAAAGTTGTGAACACTTTGTTGAAGTTTCGATTCTTGTTGAAAGCATTTAAAGGTTTATTAATTTTTATTTGCTTTTTGAGTTTAGATTACAGATAATAAGTCTATAAAAAAATAAAATTCAAAGAAAAATATAAAAGGTTAAAATTGGTATTACAAGATTATGATGTGGCAAGATATATTATGTGGATTTACAATTTAAATTAGTATTTAGTTATGTGGCATGCCACTTAGGATTGAGGCCACAATTGTTAGGCCTCAATTGAGGCCCTCTATCATTGCCCATTAACTTACTATCCAGATTGCACCAAAGATCCATGTGATGTTTTGGTTGGTTTGCTGATGTCGGGTATCTCTCTGACCCGCACAAAGGTCGTTCCCAAACTGGTTATGTCTTTACCATGGGTAACACGGCGATATCTTGGAGGTATACTAAGCAGACATTAGTTGCTACTTCCTCGAATCATGCAGAGATAATTGCTCTACATGAAGCTGTTCGTGAATGCATCGAGCAGATGAAGCAAAGTTTCATTAAGGGTGACAATAGTACCAAGCATATTTCGCCTAAGTTCTTTTATAATCAGCAACAACAGACTCTCCTAAAGATTCAAGTGAATCAAGTTAGTTCCGAGGAGAATGTGGCAGATTTATTTACTAAAGTTTTTGCCTAAGTCCACATTTGAAAATCATGTTAAAAGAATTGGTATGCTTAAGTTATCCGAGCTCCCATGATTGTAGGAATCAGGGTGAGGTGCAAACGTGAGGGGGAGTGTGGCACATACATGTCACTTTCAAATGTGAAGGGTGCGTTGTACTCTTTTTCCCTTTGACTAAGGTTATTTTTTCCCACTGTGTTTTATTGTTACTTGACAAGGTTTTTAATGAGGCAACATGGATAGCATCACCTAGTTGTGACCAGCACAAGGGGGAGTGTTTCAGGATATTATTATTGTGTGCCTTGTCAAACTAGGACTTTAGAATAGGTTTATCCTTCTAGAATATGGATTGTATTTAGAATAGATTTCCTACGTCAATACAGATTGTATCTTGTACTCCTCTATATATAGAGGCCCTTATTCATTAATGAAATACATCATATTCTCTGCTCATTATCTTTGTTATTTACGTTTCCTTTAAACAATGACAACTAATTTTCTTTGAAATTGGGTAAATTATCTACCTAGGCTCTTGCCTAATGCCTAGATTTGTAGGTAAATTAATTCATGACAACTAATTTTCTATGAAATTAGGTAAATTATCTAGTTGGGCTCTTGACTAGTGCCTAGATTTATAGGTAAATTAATTCATGACGACTAAATTTTTATGTAAGTAAATTGATAGATTAAGTTATAAGCTTTTAATAAAAGATTGGAAAGTGAATACACTATAACAAAACTTTTGAATAATGGTATTAGTTATAGGAATTTATTGCTAATGAAAATTTAAATAGTAGGTATATGTAAAGGAAAATTGAATAAAAGCTTGATTATAGGAAATCTAATTAAAAGTTGAATGAAATTAATATTTTATGATAATGGCAAATTTTGTAAATAAGTTAATAGATATGGTATGAAGATATACTATGTGGTATCTACAATTTAATATTGGCAAGGATTTTTATCTAAATATCCCTTAAATAAATAATTAACGTATTTGTTGTCAATTTCTATGATGATCGAACAGTGACAATATATGTGAACTTGGCGCTACGGATGCTTGTGCTTACAAACAATTAACTTAGGAAAATGATTGTTGGCCTCAATTGAGGCCTAACAATTGTGGCCTCAATCCTATGTGGTATGCCACATAACTAAATATCAATTTAAAATTTAAATCCACATAATATATCTTGCCATATCATAATCTTGCAATACCAACTTTAATCTTTTATATTTTTCTTTGAATTTTATTTTTTATAGACTTATTATTTGCAATCTAAACTCAAAAAACAATCAAAAAATAATAAACCCTTAAATGCTTTCAATGAGAATCGAAAATTCAACAAAATGTTCGCAACTTTATTAATAAACCAATTAACTAACATGCTAATCTTGATATAAATACACATAAATTGATATGTATCTAATTGAAACAATAAAAGCAATAGGTAATGAACATTACATAATTTTAGAAAATAAAATTGTAAAACCATAACAAAAACATACAAAAAAAAATATAATTTGTGCCAAGAACCCATAAAGAATTTGAACTTTCTTTAACAAAAAAAAAAATTGGACAATTCTTTTTCCAATCAAAAATTCATTAAAAGATAATTTTTTATATGAAATTATAATCGTTTTGCTTGATCCATCTTTGACTCACGTTACAATGTGTCTTCCTCATCATTAAGTAAGAAAAAAATAAAAAATAAAAAATAAATTACAAATCGACAATAGTTTACTATTTTGATCAGGAAAAATGTGATCATATATCTATTTATTGCAAATGAGAATACAAGCTAGTACATAACACCCTAGTGTAAAAGGAGTTGAGCATGAGAAATATAATAAAAGATTCCTCGAAAGAAGTCCTTCCTCGAATTATGATGTTTTAAAGTTGTTACTTGTAGGGTTTAGGGTTTAGAGTTTAGGGTTTGTTATATTTAGGGTTTAGGGTTTACGGTTTGTTGTATTTGGGGTTTAGGGTTTGTTGTGTTTAGGTTTAGGGGGTAGGTTAGGTTTAGGATTCAGGTCTCAAAAATTTAGGATTTAGGGTTTAGGGTTTGTGGTGTTTAGGTTTTAGGATTAGGTTTAGGGTTCAGGTCTCAAAATGTAGGGTTTAGTCTTATTTATATTCTACTAATTACAAAGATTATTGATTGAATCATTTAGGTCAAAGTGGTTTAGGTTTGAATTGTGGATTCACCTTAGATATTGGCTTGTACTGAAACATCTTAGCTTTTAGTTCCCCTATACCTTGAAGAACAATGTTAGCTTTCATTACCTATTGCTTTTACTGTTTCAATTAGATACATATCAATTTATGTGTACTTATATCAAAATTAGCATGTTGGTTAATTGGTTTATTAATAAAGTTGTGAACACTTTGTTGAAGTTTCGATTCTTGTTGAAAGCATTTAAAGGTTTATTAATTTTTGTTTGCTTTTTTAGTTTAGATTGCAGATAATAAGTCTATAAAAAAATAAAATTCAAAGGAAAATATAAAAGGTTAAAATTGGTATTGCAAGATTATGATGTGGCAAGATATATTATGTGGATTTACAATTTAAATTAATATTTAGTTATGTGGCATGCCACCTAGGATTGAGGCCACAATTGTTGGGCCTCAATTGAGGCCCTCTATCATTGCCCTAAATTGATATGTATCTAATTGAAACAATAAAAGCAATAGGTGATGAACATTAAATAATTTTAGAAAATAAAATTGTAAAACCATAATAAAAACATACAAAAAAAAATATAATTTGTGCCAAGAACCCATAAAAAATTTGAACTTTCTTTAACCAAAAAAAAAATTGGACAATTCTTTTTCCAATCAAAAATTCATTAAAAGATAATTTTTTATATGAAATTATAATCATTTTTCTTGATCCATCTTTGACTCACGTTACAATGAGTCTTCCTCATCATTAAGTAAGAAAAAAATAAAAAATAAAAAATAAATTACAAATCGACAATAGTTTACTATTTTGATCAGAAAAAATGTGCTCATATATCTATATATTGCAAATGAGAATACAAGCAAGTACATAACACCCTAGTGTAAAAGGAGTTGAGCATGAGAAATATAATAAAAGATTCCTCGAAGGAAGTCCTTCCTCGAATTATGATGTTTTAAAGTTGTTACTTGTAGGGTTTAGGGTTTAGAGTTTAGGGTTTGTTATATTTAGGGTTTAGGGTTTAGGGTTTGTTGTATTTGGGGTTTAGGGTTTGTTGTATTTGGGGTTTAGGGTTTGTTGTGTTTAGGTTTAGGGGGTAGCTTAGGTTTAGGATTCAGGTCTCAAAAATTTAGGATTTAGGGTTTAGGGTTTGTGGTGTTTAGGTTTTAGGATTAGGTTTAGGGTTTAATTTAGAATTATCCTTGCCAAAAATCAGCCGAATTGGAGATTGTTTGGTCATCTGTTCGTTGTATAGTTTATAGACAAATACAGTCCGTCAGATAAGGTTGAAACGTTGAATGTAGTAATCAAATGGCTAAATAATTTCCAATTTGAAATATTTTTTTTATCAATGGATGACCTAAAATATAGACGGGTTTTGATCATTAGTTTGCACTCGCAATGAGGATGTTCGCATTTTAATCTACGTGCGGACGTCCGCATGTGAAGGGAACTGTGTATATATATATGTATATATGTATATATATATATATATATATATATATATATTCCATATTTTCTCTCCATGCCAAGATATAAAAAAAATTAAAAAAAGAATTGATTACCAGTACTGACTTTAAATTCATGTCTTAATTAATTAATTCATTCCCTTTTTCTCAAATAGAAATGTTGGAAAGTTCCCCATTTACGTTTTTGAAGAACAAGAATTCCACGTTGAATATTCCACAGAGCCAAACTAACCAGAGTTAGTATTCGACAGAGCCACTTATCTATAAATAGCAAAGAACCACAACTCTTCAACTACATTCAAAGCACTTCTCCAGATATTCAATTAGAAACAACAATGGCTGCTCAGCTGTTAGAATTTGAAGCTCAAACCCAAAATGCCACTCCTGATGTTAATCGACGTTCAGCTTATTTTCCTCCAAGCATTTGGGGCGATCATTTTCTTTCATATGCTTCCATGGTATTATGAATTAGGAAATCCTAATTAATGTATATTATTGGTTAATACAGTAACTACAATGCATGATTCATGGATTAAATTTCAGTGGATTGAATTTGCATGCACCCATACATGAAGGTTATAGTTTTTCCACTTTCAATTTGTCTGTGCAGGAAACCAATATGGAAACTGAGCAGCATGTCCAAAAATTGAAGGCGGAAGTGAAGATGATGCTGAAGGCTCCGGTTGAAAAGCTTTCACAAAAGTTGGACTTGATTGATGACATTCAGCGCTTAGGAGTGTCCCGCCATTTCAAAAATGAGATTGAAGAAATTTTGCAGCAAATTCACAAGAATTCTTATGTCAACTGTGATGACCAAGAAAATGATGATGAGCTATACACTGTTGCTCTTCGTTTTCGATTGCTTAGACAACAAGGTTATAATGTTTCATGCAGTAAGTCTCTGATCTTCTCTATGTTCATATTTTGTTTTATAAGTTTTGATATACGTACGCTCTTCCTCTAATCATACAAATGCATTGGTGATCGAAGCAGACGTGTTTAGCAAGTTCACGGACAATGATGGAAATTTTAAGGAATCACTTGTTGAAGATGTCTTGGGACTATTAAGCTTGTACGAAGCCACACATCTTATGACACACGGAGAGGAACTACTTGATGAGGCATTGACCTTCACCACCACTCATCTTGAGTCGGCAACTCACCGTACTTTAAACCCTGTGGTTTTGAAACAAGTAACTCATGCCTTGTATCAGCCTCTCTGGAAGGGCGTACCTAGACTCGAAGCTAGGCATCACTTGTCTGCCTACCAGGAGCACAATTCGCATAATGAAACACTTCTGAATTTTGCAAAGTTGGATTTCAATCTACTGCAGCAAGTCCATCAGAAAGAACTAAGTGATATTGCAAGGTTAATTTCTTACATGCATGTTTCTCATAAAAATTGTGCTTTTATATAACTTATATCACAGTAACAACTAATGTGCTGTAATAAGGCCCTCAACTGAAAAAAAATGAGTTCTCAAAGTGATAAATACATCTATGTCATGCCTGCACAGTAAAAAAAATCTAAATTGTTTGAGTGATTCAGGTGGTGGAAGGACTTGGACTTTGCAAACAAGTTGTCGTTTGCAAGAGACAGAGTGGTTGAGTGCTACTTCTGGACTTTGGGAGTATACTTTGATTCCCAATATCACTTTGGTAGGATGGCATTATGCAAAGTTATTGCCATGACATCCATTATTGACGACATTTATGACGTGTATGGCACGCTTGAAGAAATAGAGCTCTTTACCGAAGCTGTCGAGAGGTTTGAAAATATACACACATATATCCACCTATTTTGCCCATTTGAATTACATTTAGTTATTAATTTTTATTTAATCTTCATTTATTTTGGTCAGGTGGGACGTCTCTGCCATGGATATGCTGCCTGAGTATATGAAAATCTGTTACCAAGCTCTGTTGGATGTCTATACTGAAATGGAAGGCAAGCTTGCAAATGAGGGCAACTTATATGCCATCCACTATGCGAGAGAATCAGTAAGCCTAGCTAATCATGTACCTTGTCGATCTATGTAATCGATAATAGAAATTAATTAGAGATTGATTATTTATGTGTTTTGGTGCCTCAGATGAAAATCCAGGTTAGAGCTTACTTCCGAGAAGCCAAATGGTTCCACCAGAAATACAAACCAACGTTGGATGAATATATATCTTTAGCACTTGTTACGTCTGGCTACTTTATGCTAGCAACCATATCCTTTCTGGGAATGGGAGAAATTATTACAAAAGACTCCTTTGAGTGGTTGTTCAGTAATCCTAAAATTGTCAAGGCTTCGGAGTTAGTTGGCAGACTCATGGATGACATGGTTTCCCACGAGGTGCACATACTTAACTACTATAGTACTTAGTTACTTACTGACGAATTAATTAGCTAGGTAGCTAGTTTCTTGTACTTTATTAATTTTAACTGTAATTAATTACCTTCATATATATGCATGTAGTTTGAGCAAAAGAGAGGACATGTCTCCTCAGCGGTGGAATGCTACATGGACGAACATGGTGTCACCGAAGAAGAAGCAAAAGTCGCACTGACTAAACAAGTGGATAATGCATGGAAGGACATAAACGAAGGGTTGCTGAACATTACCACGATTCCGAAGCCCCTCCTATTCCGAATTCTCAATCTCTCGCGTGTGATCGAAGTTATATACAAGAAGGAAGATGGGTATACTCATGCTGGTGGTGAGCTCAAGGGTTTTGTGGCTTCTGTGCTTATCAAACCTGTGCCTATATAAGCCTGATTAAAAGTTTGTACTTTGTGTTTCGTATAATTAAGTACATGGATTATCAGTTCTTGTAGTAAATTAAATAAGAAGCCGACTGTCTTTTGGAACTGTTTCAAAGACAGTTGTGAGATGTCTTAATAAAATACGTACTTTCTGATTATGTGTTTGCTTCTGATACTATCTCTAATCGATTGTACGTTACCATTACAAACCTTAATTACGAGCTCAAATCATGTTTAAAATATATTCCTTTGATTGGCCAAAAATAAAAATCTAATGTTCTTTTGATTTCCTTGAAAAGTTGCGGATATCTATGTTTGGTTTATTTGGAGTTGGCCCAAGATGGTTAGCAGCTAAATGATGAAATGACGCTCAGCAGTCACGCCCTAAACCGACTTAGTTGGTACTGTTAAGTAAGGTTCCCAGTCAGCAGCCAAGTCATTTCCAAGTCATATGCTTATCATTCCAGGCTGGTATTTCCAGCTGTACATTTCCAGCCTGTCAGTTTGTGGCTTCTGTTATCCTAGTAGTATAAATATATCTTTGGTTGTATTTTCAGTTTAAGCTTTGAGAATTATAGAAATACAATAAGAAATTACTTAGATTCTCTCTGAATTTCTTCATCTTCTTCCTCTAGCTTCCTCTAGTCCTTGAATCTAGATTGCTGGTTTTTCATCATGTTATCATAGTATCAGAGCTTTCGTAGCTTCTGAGATCCATAGCCTCGCTTCCGCATTCACTCGATTCGTGTTTCGAGCCCTAGATTCTTGGACTCGAGCTTCGTCACTGCAATTCAAGCTCATCATTGAGTTTTCTACGTTATCGCCTCAGGATTGTGCGCTGCTCTACGATCCTAGCTCTCCCCACTTGCTGGAATTGAAATTTGGTTCAATTCTATATAATCGATTGTTTTTGCTCTTCAAATCGAGCTGCTTCTTTCATCGGTCATCAAGGTTTTGCTGTTTACCTTCTACTATTCACTGTTCTTGCTTATATATATGCTCGTGTTGAAGTGAATCGTGTATCTCTGTATCATATGTTGTGAACTGGATCTGTGATTTGAAGAATTCGAAGATCTTGTTCTTTGCTGCTGTTGATTCAAAACAAAAATTCTCCAAAAACAAAATCCTTGCATACTTGCTGAAGCCTTTAGCACTCAAAAAATCTTGCAAAACAGTTCACTATTGTTTCTTTTGATCCAGTTCCATATTGAATTTGTGATTTGGTACTGTTTGATACACTGTTCGTTTGGCTGAGAACAATTACATAAAATGGAAGTTTCAATTTCAATCTGTTCTAGAAGGAGATGATCTGTTTGGATACTTTGATGGAACTTATCCATCACCTCCACGCTTTGTTTTCACTGAGGATGGAGGTGTAACAACTGAGGTTATAGCTGCATACAAAGAATGGAAGAAAACTGATAAAGCTCTTCTGAGTTTGCTACTTGCAACTCTTACTGATGACACTATGGAGTACATTGTTGGCAGTAAAAGCTCTAGAGAAGCATGGTTGTGTCTTCATGAACGTTTTTTTACTGTGTCCAGAGCTAGTGTTATGCAACTCAAAACCGATTTTCAAACAATTCAAAAAGGTGCTGACTCTATTGACAGATACTTGTTGCGCATCAAGCATGCTAGAGATTAGCTTAGCTCTGTTGGAGTGCCTCTTTCTGATGAAGACATTGTTGTTGTCTCTCTCAATGGATTACCTGATGAATATGCTATGGTCAAGACTGTTGTTCGAGGCAGAGACACACCTATTACGCTTCCTGATTTCCGGTCACAACTTCTTGTAGCTGAACGAGAGATAGAGAAACAGTTTCAATCTCATTCATCCATGTCTGCTATGGTGGCACAAAACTCATCTCAGAAAAGGAATTACTCTAACAATGATGATGGTTATGGAGATCGGCATTATGGTGGTTATAAGAAGTCAGGTTTTGGCAATGACAGAGAAAATGGTGGTGGCTATCAAGGTAGAAACTACACTGCCAATGGTGGAAGCAAGCAATATTACAATGACAGCAGGAGTAGTAACAAAGGAGGCAATGGTAATTGGTCTGATAATGCTAGAAATACTCAAAATGATAGATCATATCACACTGACAAGTCATATGGCAACAATTACAGAAACAATGGTGACCATGCCTACAGGAACAACAATGGTTACAATGCCCCAGAATGCCAAATTTGTAACAAGAAAGGTCACACGGCTGTGAATTGCTACACCAACAATGGCTACAGGAACAACAGTGGTTACAATGCCCCAGAATGCCAAATTTGTAACAAGAAAGGTCACACGGCTGTGAATTGCTTCTACAGAAACGACATTCCTGAAGATCATTCTTCTACTTTTGTTGTGGCTTGTCAGATTTGTGGTCTCAAAGGTCATGGTGCTCTTGATTGCCGTCACAGGACTAACTTTGCCTATCAAGGAGCTGAACCCCCAGCTACTCTCACTACTATGACTTCTCAGAATGGCAATATTGGTGCTTCCACTTCTACTTCACATGGTTTCTCTAATGGTGAATTGTGGATTGCAGACACTGGAGCTACACACCATATGACATCTGACTTGAGTAATCTTACCATTGCTTAACCATACAACACAGACAACAAGATAACCATTGGCAATGGCGAAGGTTTGAAAATCAAGCATATTGGTTCCACACAAATTACTCCTTCCTCATATACTTTTACTCTTAATCAAGTATTACATGTGCCTAGTCTTGTTGTAAATCTGTTGTCTTTAACCAAGCTTTGTAAAGACAATAGTTGCTTTGTTACTCTTGACGATGTTGATATTACTCTGCAGGACAAGGCAACCAAAAGCATGCTATATCAAGGAAAGAGTAGTAGAGAAGGCTTGTTTCTCTTCAGATCACCATAATTGTCTCCCTTCAAACATTTGTCTCAAACCGCTTTCCTTGGTTCTGTAGTTAATTCCTCTGTCTGGCATCAGCGATTGGGCCATCCCACTTCAGAAATTGCTTCTAAGATGTTGTCTTTGTCTCAGGTTAAGTTCCCTGAAGATACCATAAAACGTATTTGTTCTCATTGTCTTAGTGGTAAGATGCATAGGCTACCATTTTCTGAGTCTGTGTCTAAGTCATCTATTCCTTTTCACAAGGTTCACTTTGATGTATGGGGGCCTGCACCCTGTTTGTCATTAGAAGGTTATAGGTACTATGTTACCTTTATTGATGACTGTACAAAGTTTGTGTGGATTTTTCCACTGATCAATAAATCAGATGTTTACTTTACCTTTGTGAAATTCCATGCTTTTGTTCTGACTCAGTTCAATGCTTCGATCCAAATATTGCAAACTGATGGTGGAGGTGAATATAATAGTGTTGCCTTTAGGAATTTTCTTTCTCTTAAAGGTATTCTGCATTTCATTTTGTCCTTATACTCCCCAACAGAATGGGGTTGCCGAAAGGAAAAACAGGAATCTTGTTGAAACTACAGTAACTTTGATGACTGCAGCACAACTTCCTAAACCATTTTGGTTTCATGCTGTTTCTCACTCTGCTCTTCTTATCAATCGAATGCCGTGTAAATATTTGAATATGTCTTCTCCTTATATCAAGTTGTTTGATTTTGCCCCTGGTCTTAATATTCTCCGCATATTTGGTACTGCTTGTTATCCTTTTCTCAGGCCCTGTAATCACGATAAACTTGATCGTAAGACCGAACAGTGTGTATTTCTTGGTTATGCACTAGGTTATAAGGGTGTGTTCTGTTATAATATTCCCAAAAACAAGCTGTGGATGAGTAGACATATCATACATGATGAGTCGATATTTCCTTTTCTCCATTTGTCCAAATCTTCCAATCCACCTTGTGTTTCCTCTTCTGTGTCTTCTCCTTTCCTTTCCCTATTATTACTTCAGTTCCATTCCCAGTTCCACCATCTTCTCTATCTACTCACTCTTCTTCTTCCTCATCTCGTTGTGGTGACTCTTGATTTACACATATTTGTCGTGCAAATTGTATTCCTAATCACGGGAATTAAGCTTCTCCGAAGGCCTTTTGTTGTGTTTAATGTGTGTTTTCATGTTTCTAGGTTAATTATGTGAGTTCATGTAATTCGGCACAATATGGTGCATTTTGGCGTATTTGAACCACTTCCGAGAAAAGGACGAGAAGTCAACCGTGGCGTAAGGTTCCCAGCCAGCAGCCAAGTCATTTTCAAGTCATATGCTTATCATTCCAGGCTGGTATTTCCAGCTGTACATTTCCAGCCTGTCAGTTTGTAGCTTCTGTTATCCTAGTCTAGTATAAATATATCTTTGGTTGTTTTTCAGTTTAAGCTTTGAGAATTATAGAAATACAATAAGAAATTACTTAGATTCTCTCTGAATTTCTTCATCTTTTTCCTCTAGCTTCCTCTAGTCCTTGAATCTAGATTGCTGGTTTTTCATCATGTTATCAGGTACGGTTCCACTGTTCCAGTCTCGCCAGGCACCCAACATATATATTATATATTTTAAAAACCTAACATCAATTTGAGTCAAAAAAAAAACAAGTAAAAATTTTATAAGACCGATGAGTCAATTCCTTACAAGTAAAAGATTATAGCACACAGCACCTTGCAACTGAGAGTCTGCAAGATTATATACTAGAATGTCGCTGAAAATATATATATATATATATATATATATATATATATATATATTTTCTCCACTACGGAGGTTCGCACTTTTAAAAGTTGCGGAGTTCTAGTGTCAGTCGTCATGTCAAATTATTTAAATAGATCTGATGACTAACATTGGAACTCCGCAACTTTTAAAAGTGCGGACATCCTTAGTGGAGAAGGCCTGATATAGGTATATATATATTTATATATACTAGCATTCTCCACACATGCTATGCATGTGTAAAACTGTTTTTTATTAAGAAAAACAAAAATTAATGGGAAGTTATTTGAGTGGTAGTGAGAAGTTATATACAGACAAATAGTGGGAAGTTATTGTAAAGAAAGTGAAATAATTTTTTTTTGTTATTTTTATTTTTTGTACTTTGACAACTTTATCCCAGGAAAGTAAAAGTTGATTAAAGTTTTTTAATATATAAGGGTTAGTTTGGTAAAAAAAATTATGTTTTGATTGAAAATATGGGTTTACTTAAATAATGATTCTCAGGTAAGGAGGTCATTTACTTAAATAATGATTCTCAGGTAATGAGGTTCTTACTTTATTAGGTGCGGAGTTTTGATCTCAGCCGTCAGATCAGATCATTTAAATGGATCTGACGGCTGAGATCAAAAATCTGCACCTACTAAAGTAAGGATCTCCTTAGTGGAGAAGCCCTACTATGAAATGATTCTTAGGTAAAGAGGTCATTAATTTATAATGTTTGAAGTTGTGATCTCAGCCGTCAGATCCGTTTAAATGATTTGACCTGACGACTGAGATCAAAACTTCGTCCCTTATAATGTAAGGACCTCCTTAGTAGAGAATCTCTGATATAAAATGATTCTCAGGTAATGAGGTCCTTACTTTATAAGATGCGGAGTTTTGATCTCAGCCGTTAGATCATATCAGATCCTTTTAAATGATCTGATCTGACGGCTGAGATCAAAATTCTGCACTTTATAAAGTAAAGACCTCCTTAGTGGAGAAACTCTGTATATATATATATATATGTGTGTGTGTGTGTGTGTGTGTGTGTGCATGAATGTTGAAAGACCAACCTTCTAGAATTGTTTGAGCATGGACCCGTTTGGCCTATCAAATACTTTAATGTAAGGACCTTGTTAGTGGAGAAGCCCTGATATGAAATGATTCTCAGGTAAGGAGGTCCTTACTTTATAAGGTACGGAGTTTTGATCTCAGCCCTCAAATCAGATCAGATCCGTTTAAATGATCTGATCTGATGGCTGAAATCAAAATTTCGCACTTTATAAAATAAGGACCTCCTTAGTGGAGAAACTCTGTATATATATATATATGTGTGTGTGTGTGTGTGTGTGTGTGTGTGTGTGTGAGTGAGTGTTGAAAGACCAACCTTCTAGAGTTGTTTGAGCATGGACCTCTTTGGCCTATCAGATACTTTAATTAGACTCATGAAAATAGACACTAATCGTTTTGCATGTTGTCAAATTTTAATCCTATTTTTTATTTAGACAATTTCTAATTTGGAAAACGTGACTTCACAAGGTAGGCCAATAAGACATTAATTTCACTATTGGAGGGAGTGATGTTGATCTATAAATAGCAAAAGCATCACAAGCTAGCTCTCTTGCCCTTTATATATACTCGAAGCGCTTTATAGTTTTAAACGTTCAAGTATACAACTTTACAGTTTTTGGAATTTGCAATTAAATATGTTTGTCTAAGTTTTAGCATCTGAAGCTCAAACCCCAAATGTCACTGCTGAAGTCCGACGTTCAGCTAACTTTTCTCCCACTGTTTTTCTGTTATGCGCTTCGCTGGTGCTTAAGAACTTAGCTAATATATGAATCAATTTATGTCATATACTGATCGAGATATTAATTTGTTTTTGAATTAATGGTATGAATTTGCATTTCAACTTGTCTGTGCATGCGGGAACAGTATGAGCAGCATGTCCAAGAATTGAAAGAAGAAGTGAGGATGATGCTAATGGCTCCAAGAATTCAGCGCTCAATTGATGACATTGATCGGTTGCCCACTAAACTTTTGTCTAGTTTTTTTTTAAATAGCTTGTCACGACCCCAAACCCGAGACCAATATTATAATGAAATATGGTACCCGAATTTGTGGCGTGACTAAAATTCTAACAGCAAAATAAATCAAATGAAACAAATATCTGAATAATGCTTCTATTTGAAAACAATATCGTTATTATTTTACAAAACCAGAGTTTAGCGGAATAAAAGACATTACATTTATTCAATTAAAATCACAGTAGAAAAACATTCGTTTATATGTTCATCCCGTTTTTCCCCAAGCATCGTAACCTGAAAAGAAGAAGGTGTAGCATCATGAGCAACACAGGCCCAATAAGTACAGCTTACATTCTTATATTAATGTATCTTATAAGACATCAAAATTGAACAACCAATCAAAAATATACTAAGAACATTTTATATTGCTTTATACCAATTTTATTGAATATAATCCACATATATCAAGAACGTCTTTGACCCAAATGATTCAGTCTCAAATGTAATCGATTGATAATGCATCATTGGCGTATCACAATAACAATATATCACAAGTAGATATTGGTTATCTCTAAACAAAATACGCAACATAGCATAATATCAACATTTCACAATTTAACGATGTATGCTCAACATCATCACATAATCACAAATACATATTTCACAATTAAACATGTATTTTCTCTTCTCAGTGAATATTTTGGATTTAACTGGTCATAATTCCACGAAAACCGCATATCAAGGTTCATAATGTCAAGCATGAATAATGATCATAGATTCACATGCCAATAAAATATGGCAAACAAATATTCATTCGATTAGAATATTAAATACTTCGCTTTTTAGTGACTCTCTTACGGATTGAGATTTATTTACTGGTAACAAAACATAAGACCTGTAACTTAACAGGTTAAGCCGCAGCATACCCGGTCCTTAATACCGAGCATGTATACTCAAGGATCCTTAATACCCTAAAAGTATAATAGTGCACTATCTGAAGGGACATGAGCCCACAGCTAACTTCGAACGTCCATAGATCGTTCATACCAGTAACTCACTTAAGCTCGAGGATATACCGTCTCTCGGTGTTATAAATTATCAAACATAATTAGATTCACAAAATACAATCTTTATTGAAGACAAGTTATAATTCGTAACATATGTAGTTACACTCTTAAGTATTTCCACATAAATGTAAATATAACATGGACGAAAGACATAATTTGATAAACTCAAGTAGTGAACAAGGTTCATCAATACACATAAAATTATGTGAATAATCAAGGTAAGCAAGTTAAGCAAATGATGTTTCAAATATATACACACTTAACAATACTTCCATATGAATACATGCTAACATACATGTATTACTAAGTTGACATATCTACTTAGTAAACAGAATAATCATTATGAGATTATAAGTAATTATATGCAAATAAGCATAAACATATGTAAAACAATATATACATATGCACATAAATGTAGAACATAAGTAATTGAACTTATGTAACAACAAGATTACTAATAACAAATTCAAGTAAAATATATAGGTAGAAATAAAGAACAAGCATTAAAGATAAATTATTGAAAATATAAGGAATTCAGATTGTTATTAGTATTTTCAGTTCTTAAGTCCAAATCCATAGAAGTTCATCACCCATGTTCATGATTCTCCGATTAGAATCGTCAAACTTCAAAACTTGTTATATTGTCCATCACAAGTCTGAATTAATCAAGTGAATATACCATTTTGAAGGGTTTTTCGTAAAGAATCCAATGGTATAGTTCAAATAAACATGTCCACAATGTCTAAGTCCAGAAATCAAGATTTACCAAACAGTCCAGAAATAGTTATACTCTATTTTAACCCTTTGTACTTAAATTATTTCGTTACTGTAAACCTGGAAATTAGTTGTGATATTCTCCATATTAGAAGTTCAGGTTCTAAGCTTTGTTTTGATATAAAAATCATCAAATTTGATTAAGAAGTGAGTGAGATATGATCACTTGAAATTATGAACAACTTGGAGGTTTTTCAACGAGTATACTGGTTAAATACTTAGATTCAGAAAGTTATACCCGTTAGATGAGTATGAAATTTGAACACTGAATAATAGACACAATATGGAAAAACTTTGATGAAGAAGTCCAGATGGTAAAATGATCATAAATATGAGTTTAAAGCTCCCCAAATTGGCTGCCGGAATAATTCCAGAAAAGAGAATTTAAGTTTTCTATAAAACCTTTCTTTTCTATTTCTTTCTTGATCATGCACTTTGATAAATCTTAAAGATAAAAGACTATAAGGATGTATTCTATACTTACATGAAGATTTCAGAAGCTAAGTAGAAAAGCTCTTGAGGTTTTGATGCAAAATTGGAACCTTTCATGTGAAAGTGCCAAGTTTAGGTAACTCTCTTTCCTTCCTAGTAAATACCAAGTTTAGGTAACTCTCTTTCCTTCCTAGTTTACAAACACCTATCACTAATTCTCTTAGTGAGAAATTTCATCTGAAATTATGTTGTGGTTTGGAGAAGGGGGAATGAGGTCTTTTTATAGAGTATGAGTATGGTTAAACATGTTGTGGTTACAAGCCATTTTCACACTTAAGGTTAACTGACTAAAATTACTTGACTCTTGGGAGGAAGAAGGGGTGTATTTGCTATGCTGAAAATAATTGAATCAGTATCTAAATTGATTTGATCAGATATACTAGATTGCTTAGATCAGTTCTAGAAGATTGAGATCAATGTTGGGTCATGCTTCCATCACAAGCTCCATTCCATTTATTCTTGTGCTCTATGTATCTTGTAAAAATCATAACTAACTCTAGAAATATTATTTTCAGGTGATTCTAACTCTGAGAGTTTCTTTAAAATGTCTACTACAAATCATTAGCAGACCACATCTGCAAATAATAAACACATTGGTGCAGTTTTTACGAAATAGGCAACTGCGTCAGATAAGCTTAAAAAATAATAGGTTAAACTTCCGCTGACCATAACTCCTTCGTATGATATCAGAATTTAGCGTGCCACATGTCTACAAACTCGTATTGACAAACTCTACAACTTTCGTGAAGGAAGTCATCAGAGAAAATTAACGAATAAGAAAGTCAACTTTTGACCCCTCGAAAATAAAATGTTTCGAGTCAATATTCGTTCCGAAATATTCTCACTTCATAAACTAGACAAGAGAACTATGATTTAATCCCCAAATTAATTTCAAGAATATTCAAGAAATTAAATATGAAGATTCAAGTTATTATATAGCTTTTCAAAAAAAACCGAAAACCGCACTGAAAGAAACCGAACCGAACAACAGCGGTTTCGTGTTTGAAAATGAAAAACCGAACCGAATCGAACCGAAAGTTTTAGTTCGATTCTAGGTTCGGTTTTGGATAAAAACCGAATCGAAACAACCGAACCCACCCCTAATTGAAATAAGGGTAAAAATCTGATTTGCTACCTAAACTATTGTGAAATGTACTTTTTGGTACCTACAAATTTTTTTTACCCAAAATGATATCTGAACTATTGTGCCGTTACCCAAAATGGTACCTCCGTTAACTAGGTCGTTAAGTTCGCCTACATGGCGCACATTTAGATGAGAAATACTACCTAATTGGACTACGGAAAAAACCTAATTTGGTAACTAAACTATTGCGAAATGTATTTTTTGGTAACTACAAATTTTTTTTTACTCAAAATGGTACCTTAACTATTGTGCCATTTCCCAAAATGGTACCTGATTGGACCATACTTAATGACTAAGTTAACAGAGGTACAAATTTGGGTAACGTTCAGGTACCATTTTGGGTAAAAAAAATTGTAGATACTAAAAAGTACATTTCACAATAGTTCAGGTACCAAATTGGGTTTTTACCCATTGAAATAATACAATGTTTCGAAATGTAGTGCCTTACTCATATGGGTAAAAACCTGATTTGGTACCAAAACTATTGCGAAATGTACTTTTTGGTACCTACAAATTTGTTTTACCCAAAATGGTACCTAAACTTAGGGGTGGGCATAAACCGATTTAAGCTTGAAAACCGACCGACCCGACCCATTTTTTTCGGATCGGTAACCGACCCGTTTAGAAAGAGAAAAGAAATGCAATTAACCGAACCGAAACTGATTTTATATGAGTCAGACTCGGTTTTGGCTTTTAAACTGACCGATATTTAACCGAACTGTTTATATATACCATTTGCATGCTTGTTTATTATATTTTTTTTCTTTCTGATCTTCTCTCTCCAATGTTTCTATCTTTTTTATTATTTTCTAACTGTCTCTCTCCATCTTCACGTGTGTTCTGACTTTCTCCATCTTTTTTAATTATTTTTTGACTCTCTCTCTCTCACTCTCTCCCTCTTCATCTCTTTCTGACTCTCTCTCCAGGAAAAAAATTTGTATCTTTTTTTAATTCTTTTCTTTCTCTCTCCCCCTCTCCCACTTCACGACTTCATGTGCACCCCTCTTCTTTTTTCTCAGCCTCTCTTGTCTCGAACAAATACCCAAGGAAGAAGAGAGAGTATAAATATATTGTTTGTATATATTATATTAACAGAAACTTGTGACTTGATGGTTAAGGTGTGTGAGTGGTATTCGGAGGAGTGGCGTTCGAATCCCAACTTGTGCAAAAGTTATATAGTTTTTTCATATATCGGTTAGTTGTATAACCGACCCGAAACTGAACCGAAATTCGGCCCAACCGAAAAATTCGGTCCATTCTATTACTCCTCGGTTGCAGTTTCTTATTTGGGCCAACTGAATAATTCGGTCCAGTTATGGTTTGGGCCCAAAATCGAATCGACCCGACCCGCGCCCACCCCTACCTAAACTATTACACCGTTACCTAAAATGATACATCCGTTAACTTGGTCGCTATGTTCGCTTACGTAGCGCATATTTGGATGAGAAATGTTATCTAATTAGACTAGAGTAAAAACCTAATTTGGTACCTGAACTATTGCGAAAGGTATTTTTTGGTACCTACACATTTTTTTTACCCAAAATGGTATCTAAACTATTGTGTCATTAACCAAAATTGTACCTAATTGGACCATACTTAAAGACCAAGTTAACGGATGTACCATTTTGGGTAACAACGCAATAGTTCAGGTTTCATTTTGGGTACAAAAAAATTGTAGGTACCAAAAAATACATTTCGCAATAGTTCAGGTGCCAAATTGGGATTTTACCCTACCCATATATATACATACCATATTTACTATATACTAAAGCTTGGTTTGTCGGGGTACTATTCATAAACCGTGAACAGTACGGCTCCAGCCGAGCCGATTGGACATTTTTCGTTTTTACCCTTGCTTAATCGCACTGCTTCCAAGCTCTCTTTCTCTCTCTCTTTTCTTTTCTTCTCTTCTTCATTCTTCTTTTCTTTTCTTCTTCCTTCGACATCATTTGTCTGTCTCAAATCGATCAGCCGACCCACCGATGATTCTGTCTCTCTCCCAAAATTGAAGTACCGGGAGACCAAGATCCACGAGGCGAAGAAGCTCATCCACGACATGACGCTCAGGCTGAACCTGTCTCTGTCCAGACGCGACGAGATCAAGGCCATGATCGATAAAGTTACCGAAAGTGAGTACAGCCATGGTAATTGGTTCAATGTTTTGATTGGTGCTTGCGCTTATGTTGCTATGAGGAGGGATAACAAGTCTGTGCCGATCGCTGAGATCGGTTCGACTATTGGCTGCGATGATTATGAACTTGGTAGGATGATTATGCGTGTTGTTGATTTTCTCGAATTGAAAAAACCGTATTTTCCGCAGTTTGATATTGTGAAATTGTATGAGAGGACCCTTAAGAATTGGCGCATGTTTGGGAGTCTATGAAGAATTTCCACTAATTGCCGATATATAATTATAACTTCCATAATTGAAATTCCACCCTTGATATCTGAAGCATCAATCATTGGTGAATCAAGCCATATGTACCAGTTATTCCCTCCTGACAATTTACATTCATCTTACTGCTTGAGCATAAATTAGAAGTTTGAAACTCCACTGATTCATCCTTGCATCCTTGACATTAGTCATCGTTTCTTTATTACTTGGAAATGATGTAGAGGAGTAGCTATGAAGACTAAACTGCATTGAGGAATCTGCCAAATATGTATTGTGACTATTGTCTATGCTCATACCACCCATAGCTGTATATTGTATAATGGTCACTGAAAAGATCAGAATTTTGACAGAGAGTAGACTCAGTTGAAGTAACATTTGGTTAACATCTATCTACATCTAGGAGGGGCATTTCATAGATGTACAATAATTATTTTCCGATGGTCCAAGGTTTCTGTGCTAATTTCCCCCAAAGCACCATACTTTGAGGTGAAGAGGAGTTTAAGAGGAGGTTGTCATCTACACTTGGAGTCACCAAGGAGCTGCTGGCCATCATCCCTTGAGAATTTCTTAACCCTACTCTAGTTATTCTTTGTATTCATGTTTCCATTCTTGACAATATTGATGTATTTCCTAAACATGTGTGAGTAGTCCTTTAGATTGGGGGCTAGGGTTGTGTGCCCTAGCCCATGATGATGTATTGATGAACCGTAATGTTTATGTATGTTGATTGAAAGATGAACATGTTATCTGTCAATTTAATCATGTTTGATGCTTGTTATTGAATAAGACTAATTCTTGAGCATGTGTTGAACTTGTATTGTGTGAGATTGTTTAGATTAGTCACCTTAACACTCTTGGACAGTTGACATTTGAGCATGATGAGTATGAGCTTTAGGCTTGCCTTGTTTGAATTCCTAGTCTTAAAGTCCTTTGCCTTACTTAATTAACTTGGGAATCTTAAAACGGTTTGGGTTAATTGAGTAGGAGTTCAAGTTGTGTGAATAGCACAACTTGGCACGAGAGGATGATTGAGACTCGGTCTTAGAACCTTAATATGACTAAGATACGGAATTTGGTTCGTTAATTAATCAACATTGAATACTCATTAGGTTTGAGATTCATCGGATTGGGTTAGAGTAACCCGAAACCCCAATCATCTTCATTCCTTTGATCATAACACACTTCACTTTCATTGAGTTTGTAAGCTTATGCATGTGCCTTTGCTAAGTTTTATTTGCTTACTTTTGTTACTGCTTTGGTTACAAGTTACTCTTTAAAGCATCACAATCTATGAACACTACACCATATTGCACATAATTCACCTCACTAGTACATAGTCCATCTCTTACCCTACCATTTTAGTGTCAAGAATCTTCGGTTACACCAAGTGGAATTTTGGGTCTTCCAATCCCCGTGGTACGACAAACCCCGGTCTTAATCTATACATCCACATTCTTTGACATTCGTATAGGCGCATTCGCTTATGTGAAAATATACGACACGTCACTTACTCCCTTTACCGAAAATCCATGTGATGTTTTGGTTGGTTTTGCTGATGTCGGGTACCTCTCTGACCCGCAAAGGTCGTTCGCAAACTGGTTATGTCTTTACCATGGGTAACACGGCGATATCTTGGAGGTCTACCAAGCAGACGTTAGTTGCTACTACCTCGAATCATGCAGAGATAATTGCTCTACATGAAGCTGTTCGTGAATGTGTATGGTTAAGGTCTGTCATTACACATATTCGAGGAACAAGTGGTTTGAAGTCTACCACTGAGGAACCTACTTGTATTTATAAGGATAATGCTGCTTGCATCGAGCAGATGAAGCAAGGTTTCATTAAGGGTGACAATACCAAGCATATTTTGCCTAAGTTCTTTTATAATCAGCAACAACAGACTCTCCTAAAGATTCAAGTGAATCAATTAGTTCCGAGGAGAATGTGGCAGATTTATTTACTAAGTTTTTACCTAATCCACATTTGAAAAACATGTTAAAAGCATTGGTATGCTTAAGTTATCCGAGCTCCCATGATTGTAGGAATCAGGGGGACGTGCAGACGTGAGGGGGAGTCTGGCACATACATGTCACTTTCAAATGTGAAGGTGCGTTGTACTCTTTTTCCCTTCGACTAAGGTTATTTTTTCCCATGGGTTTTATTGGTACTTGGCAAGGTTTTTAATGAGGCAACATAGAAAGCATCACCTAGCTGTGAGCGGCACAAGGAGGAGTGTTTCAGGATATTATTATTGTGTGCCTTGTCAAACTAGGACTTTAGAATAGGTTTATCCTTCTAGAATATGGATTGTATTTAGAATAGATTTACTACATCAATACAGATTGTATCTTGTACTCCTTTATATATAGAGGCTTTTATTCATTATTGAAATACATCCTATTCTCTGCTCATTCTCTTTGTTATTTATGTTTCCCTTAAACAATGACAACTAAGTTAATTTCTTTGAAATTGGGTAAATTATCTACCTAGGCTCTTGCCTAATGCCTAGATTTGTAGATAAATTAATTCATGACAACTAATTTTCTATGAAATTAGGTAAATTATCTAGCTGGGCTCTAGACTAGTGCCTAGATTTGTAGGTAAATTAATTCATGACGACTAAATTTTTATGTAAGTAAATTGATAGATTAAGTTGGAAAATTCTAGTGTATGTTAACGTATCTCATACGTACAATTACCGTTTTTAAAACTTAATTACTCAAACGAGAACTTATTTACTCTAATGAGGACCTTATTTACCTTAATGGGGGCTTTATCGTAGTTACCACATGAGTTCTCGAAGTGGTAATATGTGTCCTCAAGTCGTAAAATATTATAATTACTATTTTTAGGACTAATTATTACTCAAACGAGAACCTAATTTACTCTAATGATGACCTTATTTACCTTAACAAGGATTTTCTTTCCTCATTATGTATGAGAAATGTTAACATACTATAGCCTTACTCGATTAAGTTATAAGCTTTTAATAAAAGATTGGAAAGTGAATACACTATAACAAAACTTTTGAATAATGGTATTAGTTATAGGAATTTATTGCTAGTGAAAATTTAAATAGTAGATATATGTAAAGAAAAATTGAATAAATGCTTGATTATAGGAAATCTAATTAAAAGTTGAATGAAATTAATATTTTATGACAATGACAAATTTTGTAAATAAGTTAATAGATATGGTATGAAGATATACTATGTGGTATCTACAATTTAATATTGAATCAAATCTAATAATAAAAAAGCCAACGAATTATTTCCTATAAAATAAAAGTGGCAAGGATTTTTATCTAAATATCCCTTAAATAAATAATTAACGTATTTGTTGTCAATTTCTATGATGATCGAACAGTGACAATATATGTGAGCTTGGCGCTACGGATGCTTGTGCTTACGAACAATTAACTTAGGAAAATGATTGTTGGCCTCAATTGAGGCCTAACAATTGTGGCCTCAATCCTATGTGGCATACCACATAACTAAATATCAATTTAAAATTTAAATTCACATAATATATCTTGCCATATCATAATCTTGCAATACCAACTTTAATCTTTTATATTTTTCTTTGAATTTTATTTTTTATAGACTTATTATCTGCAATCTAAACTCAAAAAAAAATCGAAAATTAATAAACATTTAAATGCTTTCAATGAGAATCGAAACTTCAACAAAATGTTCGCAACTTTATTAATAAACCAATTAACTAACATGCTAATCTTAATATAAATACACATAAATTGATATGTATCTAATTGAAACAATAAAAGCAATAGGTAATGAACATTAAATAATTTTAGAAAATAAAATTGTAAAACCATAATAAAAACAAACAAAAAAAATGAAATTTGTGCCAAGAACCCATAAAGAATTTGAACTTTCTTTAACAAAAAAAAATTGGACAATTCTTTTTCCAATCAAAAATTCATTAAAAGATAATTTTTTATATGAAATTATAATCGTTTTTTTTATCCATCTTTGACCCACGTTACAATGTGTCTTCCTCATCATTAAGTAAGAAAAAAATAAAAAATAAAAAATAAAAAAAAACTATATTAAAATGCCACATAAGCACTTAACGGAATATTTAACGGTAGGTACTATAATGGCTAACGGAGGCATAGTTCAGGTACCATCAGGTTCCTTATGAAAGTTCAGGTACCAAAAATTGCATTTGGTGATAGTTCAGGTACCATATGGAGGTTTTTCTCTTACTATTTTGATCAGGAAAAATGTGCTCATATACCCTATATATTGCAAATGAGAATACAAGCTAGTACATAGCACCTTAGTGCAAAAGGAGTTAAGCATGAGAAATATAATAAAAGATTCCTCGAAGGAAGTCCTTCCTTGAATTATGATGTTTTAAAGTTGTTACTTGTAGGGTTTAGGGTTTAGAGTTTAGGGTTTGTTATATTTATGGTTTACGGTTTAAGGTTTACGGTTTGTTGTATTTGGGGTTTAGGGTTTGTTGTGTTTAGGTTTAGGGGGTAGGTTAGGTTTAGGATTCAGGTCTCAAAAATTTAGGATTTAGGGTTTAGGGTTTGTGACGTTTAGGTTTTAGGATTAGGTTTAGGGTTCAAGTCTCAAAATATAGGGTTTAGTATTATTTATATTCTACTAATTACAAAGATTATTGATTGAATCATTTAGGTCAAAAGTGATTTAGGTTTGAATTGTGGATTCATTGTGACCTAAGTTCGAATTATATTTTACAATTTTTATGAAATATTTTTTTTGTGCTTGCTAGAGGTGCAGAAAAATCAGTTTTTTTTTTTGTGTGGATTCATCTTAGATATTGGCTTGTACTGAAGCATCTTACCTTTTAGTTCCCCTATACTTTGAAGAACAATGTTAGCTTTCATTACCTATTGTTTTTACTGTTTCAATTAGATACATATCAATTTATGTGTACTTATATCAAGATTAGTATGTTGGTTAATTGGTTTATTAATAAAGTTGTGAACACTTTGTTGAAGTTTCGATTCTTGTTGAAAGCATTTAAAGGTTTATTAATTTTTATTTGCTTTTTGAGTTTAGATTACAGATAATAAGTCTATTAAAAAATTAAATTCAAAGAAAAATATAAAAGGTTAAAATTGGTATTACAAGATTATGATGTGGCAAGATATATTATGTGGATTTACAATTTAAATTAGTATTTAGTTATGTGGCATGCCACCTAGGATTGAGGCCACAATTGTTAGGCCTCAATTGAGACCCTCTATCATTGCCCATTAACTTACTATCCAGATTGCACCAAAGATCCATGTGATGTTTTGGTTGGTTTTACTGATGTCGGGTATCTCTCTGACCCGCACAAAGGTCGTTCCCAAACTGGTTATGTCTTTATGATTGGCACATATTTGTCGTGCAAATTGCATTCCTAATCATGAGAATTAAGCTTCTCCGAAGGCCTTTTGTTGTGTTTAATGTGTGTTTTCATGTTTCTAGGTTATTTATGTGAGTTGATGTAATTCGGCACAATATGGTGCATTTTGGCGTATTTTAACCACTTCTGAGAAAAGGACGAGAAGTCAACCGTGACTTTTGGACATCAAGATCATATGAGTCAAAGCTTCGGGAGAGGAACACACAAAGATTCCGGAGAAAGAAGAGTATAATTCCGAATTTCGGCGATTTTCCAGAGAACCACCACAAGCGGCAGCAGCACCGCCGGAGAACCACCAACCGTGGTGGTGAGACAAAGGGGCAGCAGCTCACATGTTTTGCTGCATCAATTTCATGTGGCCAAGTCAGAAATCCATCCCCTCACATGCCAAAATCTGCCATATTCCCCACTCACTTCCCTCCACATCATCATTCCATTTCCCCCATCATGTTCCTTTTGCTTTTCATTTGTTTTATCTTTTCCCATACCATTTCAGATCACAAGCTCTTTATATATGTCTACATCTGATTCAAAGGGGAATCAATCAATCAATAGGGAGTTAGACAACCATTCAGCTGAGCCAAGAGCTCTCAAACACTCTAGAATACGTCCTCTCCGTCCGGACTCCACTAGGATGTCCGGACGGACACTACCCGTCCACCTACTGTAATCGCCAGTTTTCTCATAGTTCTGTCCATTTTTTGGACTTTCATCCTTCACGAAAGTTGTTCCTAAGGCCCCCATTTACCTTACGGACCAACTTTCACAATCGTTTGTGCACTTACATGCTCTGGAATCATCAAGAACAGCAAGGACCTGTAGGAATCCTGGAGGTTTTGAGCAAGAAGGAGTGAGGAGAAGAAGAGGATACATGGAGCAGCTAGCCAACTCTTGGGACAGCAAGGACTTGCTGGATGTCTTCATGAGAATCTCTCAACCTATCTTTACTTATGTTTTATTCAAGCATGTGTGTATAAATTCTTATGGTTGGGGACTAGGGTTGTATGCCCTAGTTCATTGATGTTGGATTGTATAACTTTGATGTTTTATGCATGTTGGTTGATTCTTGGATATGTTTATTGTCTATTTGTGTTAGATGCTTGCTTAGGAATATGACAAATTCATGAGCATGTGTTTAATCCATTTTTTGTGAGAGTTTGTAAGCTTGAGAACCTTATTAATTCTAGACAAATGACAATGAGCATGATGAATCTAAGTAAGGAACTTGATTTGTTTGAATCTTGATTCTTGGAACTCTATGCCTAGGAAGTTTACTTGGGGACCTTAACAAGGCTTGGGTAAATGGATGAGGAGTATTTGTGACCATAATATGGCACAAAATAGGCCTAGAAGAATCACATCTTGGAACCATAACATGGCTGGGATTTGGGGTTTGATCCACTATCAACTTGGTTTTTGTGTTTGTCCTCTTGATGCATGGTGCTTCAACCCTTCATTCATATTTGAATGCAAGGACTAATCCTTATGACCCTAGTAAGGCATAAGACTACCATAGATTGCAAAACACATGTGCATAACATTGTATGTATGGACTGTGGGGATTGATACACAAACTTCTTTAACATGTGCACACATTAGGTTATTAATTCAATAGATATGAAAACTCAATCATTCTACCATTCCTATATCTTTCCATATTCCACTTTACACTTTTGTTGGGCTTGTCACCTCAACACATTCACATATGTTTTACTTGTTTACTTAGATTTGCATGGTCACTTTAGGTTACTGTTTTGGTTACTTGTCACTTGGGAGTGACACATCTTTGAATACTACACTCACATGTGCACATACTCCACTACACTTTGCATCCATCCATCTCTTGTCTCATCATTTTAGTGCTAGAAACTTGGTTATCACATGATTACCGAGTGGATTTTGGGCCTTCCAATCCCTTGGGTACGACAACCCCCGGTCCTTAATCTATACCATCCCCTATCTTTGACGATACGTAGACATGTTTTCAACGCGAAATTATCGTCTCGTCACTTTACCATGGGTAACACGGCGATATCTTGGAGGTATACTAAGCAGACATTAGTTGCTACTTCCTCGAATCATGCAGAGATAATTGCTCTACATGAAGCTGTTCGTGAATGCATCGAGCAGATGAAGCAAAGTTTCATTAAGGGTGACAATAGTACCAAGCATATTTCGCCTAAGTTCTTTTATAATCAGCAACAACAGACTCTCCTAAAGATTCAAGTGAATCGATCAAGTTAGTTCCGAGGAGAATGTGGCAGAATTATTTACTAAGTTTTTGCCTTAGTCCACATTTGAAAATCATGTTAAAAGCATTAGTATGCTTAAGTTATCCGAGCTCACATGATTGTAGGAATCAGGGTGAGGTGCAAACGTGAGGGGGAGTGTGGCACATACATGTCACTTTCAAATGTGAAGGGTGCGTTGTACTCTTTTTCCCTTTGACTAAGGTTATTTTTTCCCACTGTGTTTTATTGTTACTTGACAAGGTTTTTAATGAGGCAACATGGAAAGCATCACCTAGTTGTGACCAACACAAGGGGGAGTGTTTCAGGATATTATTATTGTGTGCCTTGTCAAACTAGGACTTTAGAATAGGTTTATCCTTCTAGAATATGGATTGTATTTAGAATAGATTTCCTACGTCAATACAGATTGTATCTTGTACTCCTCTATATATAGAGGCCCTTATTCATTAATGAAATACATCATATTCTCTGCTCATTATCTTTGTTATTTACGTTTCCTTTAAACAATGACAACTAATTTTCTTTGAAATTGGGTAAATTATCTACCTAGGCTCTTGCCTAATGCCTAGATTTGTAGGTAAATTAATTCATGACAACTAATTTTCTATGAAATTAGGTAAATTATCTAGTTGGGCTCTTGACTAGTGCCTAGATTTATAGGTAAATTAATTCATGACGACTAAATTTTTATGTAAGTAAATTGATAGATTAAGTTATAAGCTTTTAATAAAAGATTGGAAAGTGAATACACTATAACAAAACTTTTGAATAATGGTATTAGTTATAGGAATTTATTGCTAATGAAAATTTAAATAGTAGGTATATGTAAAGGAAAATTGAATAAATGCTTGATTATAGGAAATCTAATTAAAAGTTGAATGAAATTAATATTTTATGATAATGGCAAATTTTGTAAATAAGTTAATAGATATGGTATGAAGATATACTATGTAGTATCTACAATTTAATATTGGCAAGGATTTTTATCTAAATATCCCTTAAATAAATAATTAACGTATTTGTTGTCAATTTCTATGATAATCGAACAGTGACAATATATGTGAACTTGGCGCTACGGATGCTTGTGCTTACAAACAATTAACTTAGGAAAATGATTGTTGGCCTCAATTGAGGCCTAACAATTGTGGCCTCAATCCTATGTGGTATGCCACATAACTAAATATCAATTTAAAATTTAAATCCACATAATATATCTTGCCATATCATAATCTTGCAATACCAACTTTAATCTTTTATATTTTTCTATGTTTTATTGTTACTTGACAAGGTTTTTAATGAGGCAACATGGAAAGCATCACCTAGTTGTGACCAGCACAAGGGGGAGTGTTTCAGGATATTATTATTGTGTGCCTTGTCAAACTAGGACTTTAGAATAGGTTTATCCTTCTAGAATATGGATTGTATTTAGAATAGATTTCCTACGTCAATACATATTGTATCTCGTACTCCTCTATATATAGAGGCCCTTATTCATTAATGAAATACATCATATTCTCTGCTCATTATCTTTGTTATTTACGTTTCCTTTAAACAATGACAACTAATTTTCTTTGAAATTGGGTAAATTATCTACCTAGGCTCTTGCCTAATGCCTAGATTTGTAGGTAAATTAATTCATGACAACTAATTTTCTATGAAATTAGGTAAATTATCTAGTTGGCCTCTTGACTAGTGCCTAGATTTATAGGTAAATTAATTCATGACGACTAAATTTTTATGTAAGTAAATTGATAGATTAAGTTATAAGTGTCACGCCCCAAATTTCGTAATATAAATAACAACTTGTTATTATCAATAAAACAAATCTGGAACGCGAAGGCTCGGTTACAAAACAACTGGAATATTTTTTTCTTTTATTCCAATAACAAAACACACCGAACCTACAAATGTAAACATAGACTCGGTCTTTAGAGTCAACTATTACATTATACAAATTTACATATTAAATTGAAACTTCAAAATAATAAGTAATTACCCACTCAGAGTATATTACATAGCGGAAGTCTAACAAAACTCCAATACGTTAAACGTACATCTAGGAAGCCTCAGCTTCAGTCCTGGTTACCCTAACCTGCAAGATTAACCCCTACACCATGGAATAGTGCACCGGGTTGAAATAACAAACCCGGTAAGCTTTTGAAAGCTTGTATGAGTAAACAATTAACCGCACACACATTCCACAATTTAATAATCTCAACTTAATATCAAATTAAGCAATAACACGAGATCAATCTCAATCATCAAATTTAAACCATATAAATTCATGTCCAATCTGGATAATAAAAGAATGAATACTCTTGAAACATCTTTTAGAATTATACATCACACACACGATTCCAATGATATATGTATGCTTATAAGAAATCATCAATCAATAAATCCATGTCCAATCTAAACAATAAAAGAATGAATACTCTTGAGACATCTTTTAGAAAACACATCGGGCTCATTCCCGGCTTCTGTATCACAGGCTCTCCCTGATAACACAGAAACAATTGGTAGACAGACTAGAGCTCTAACTGATGGGACGCTTGCCCAACTCATACCACAGGGTTCGAAACCCCTTCCACAACACAAATGAGAGAGAGATTCATTCTCATGACAATATACAATTTAATCGATAACACCATAATCAATATTGTGAACTTTGTTTCCCACAAATATCAAGTGAGTTTACTCACATCCAATCAAACATCTATCTCAATGTATATACTCTTTCCTTAAATCAATATATACATATCCTCGCCATTTATTCAACTCATACCCAATCACAATAGTAATATAATCTCTCTCATAATGCTTTATTTTAAAACAACAAATAATTTCACAAATAAACTTAGTTTTCACTTACCTATGAACCGTTGACGATCAAGTCCATATATATTTCAAAACAAAACTTTACTTTCAAAATATAATTTCCTATGGCTAATTATTAAATCTGCCGTTCTTCAAGCTCCTCAAATGCACCCAATATATCAGAAATCTTCTACACCAATATTACGCAACAATTATAACATAAGCCTAAATGAAATTCCAATATCGAGAATTCATGATATTAAGAATATACTGAATTTACACGTCCCATTCCGTGTAGATTCATACTAATATTACGCAATAATTATAACATAAGCCTAAATGCAATTCCAATATCGAGAATTCATGATATTAAGAATATACTGAATTTACACGTCCCATTCCGTGTAGATTCATACTAATATTACGCAACAATTTAACACATCACAATTCCACCAAAACAGCATATATATCAATCACACAATTAATTCTATCTATAACGTAATTTTGTAAATTACGTTCAACAATAACCATTGTGAGTTTACTCACCTTTGTAAATTCCAGCAGCGTCAACGATCTCAACACTTAACCAGGTAATCAACAAGAAACGTCCGCTCGGCTACACGGTTTCCAAAAACACCTAAGAACAAGTATTTCGTTTCTCAGCACAAAAACAACTAAAAGACAAACGAAAAGTGACCGTATCACTCCCAAAGTTAATCGGATGTCCTTAGAATATCGAAAACTATAAACTAGACTAGTTTGACCAAAAGTCAACTGTCGGTCAATGTGGGTCCCACATCACTATTCCTCAAGCGGGTCCCACGTCAACTATTCATTTAACGGGTCCCACCTAACTTCAAAATACTAAAATAACAGTAAGCTTAATTCTAGCATTCTAACATCATACTCAAAAATAGTGACGATCCGACGGTCGGATTATCACGGATCGAACGATCCACAATTCTGGGTAAAATCAACATCAGTCAAACAATCGAATCTCAGAAACCCGTAAATATGAAAGATGTTTGTATCGACAAACACAACACAACAAAGCAAAAACATCCTAAAAATGTGGCCGGACGCGCCGCCACGCGCCGCCACAGACGGTGGTGAGAAACTCACGCGCCGCCGGACCAAAGTACAAACTAGCTAAAACCCAACGGTCAACTTGTAGAAAACACAAAATAGAACAACTTTAAAACTTGTCTCGAAGTGAGTTAACGGCCAGATCGGCCTAGATCTCCGTCCAAAGTCGCGACTGCCCAAAATTCAAATGCAAAATTCTCCTTCCTCGGGAATCCGATTGAGGTGAAACCAGTGGCCATAGGTTCGTATGGATGAGGACTTCAAAGCCCAGTAAGTGTCTCAGGTAGAATTGGCCGGAAACAGTGCCAGAAAGGGTCGGAAGTTTCTGCAGTTTTGGGTTGTGTTTGGGTGAGTTTCTCCCATTAAATTCTCCTCCAACACTAAGAATTTATGCAAGAAACTTATGTAGGATTGAAGAGCATTGAGTGGTGAAGAATTTGGGACAAATTTCACACTTTGGGGTGGCCGGATCACCGAGATATCGGCCGGCAAAGAAAAGGCACCGGGAAGGGATTTCTGGAATTTTTCCAGAAAATTTCCAAAAATTGATTTTCTGAATTTTGTATTTATAGGCAAAATACATTAAACTTCAAAAATTCATAACTCTCTCAAACGAACTCCGTTTTAGGCAAACTTTATGTCCTCGAACTCGTATCGACGAGCTCTACAACTCTCGTGAAGGAAGTTTTCCCAAAAACATAGCCGACCAGAAAAACATCCGAACGCCAATCGAATTGCGACATGTGTCGCATGGTGACTCACCAGACAAAGCTGAGTCACCATGTGTGCTGTTCCAATCACTACCCGCCATGTGTCGGTTACTATTTAGACACTATTTGCCACTATTCACAAATAATACAAATACGTACAAATAATTAATACGTATAATTATATCGTATTTACACAAATATGCCACATCATCAACAAAACACGGAAAAACATAAATCTCACCAAATATTTATTTAACGGTTAGAGAAATTATTAACGAAAAATCGGGGTATTACAATAAGCTTTTAATAAAAGATTGGAAAGTGAATACACTATAACAAAACTTTTGAATAATGGTATTAGTTATAGGAATTTATTGCTAATGAAAATTTAAATAGTAGGTATATGTAAAGGAAAATTGAATAAATGCTTGATTATAGGAAATCTAATTAAAAGTTGAATGAAATTAATATTTTATGATAATGGCAAATTTTGTAAATAAGTTAATAGATATGGTATGAAGATATACTATGTGGTATCTACAATTTAATATTGGCAAGGATTTTTATCTAAATATCCCTTAAATAAATAATTAACGTATTTGTTGTCAATTTCTATGATGATCGAACAGTGACAATATATGTGAACTTGGCGCTACGGATGCTTGTGCTTACAAACAATTAACTTAGGAAAATGATTGTTGGCCTCAATTGAGGCCTAACAATTGTGGCCTCAATCCTATGTGGTATGCCACATAACTAAATATCAATTTAAAATTTAAATCCACATAATATATCTTGCCATATCATAATCTTGCAATTCCAACTTTAATCTTTTATATTTTTCTATGTTTTATTGTTACTTGACAAGGTTTTTAATGAGGCAACATGGAAAGCATCACCTAGTTGTGACCAGCACAAGGGGGAGTGTTTCAGGATATTATTATTGTGTGCCTTGTCAAACTAGGACTTTAGAATAGGTTTATCCTTCTAGAATATGGATTGTATTTAGAATAGATTTCCTACGTCAATACATATTGTATCTTGTACTCCTCTATATATAGAGGCCCTTATTCATTAATGAAATACATCATATTCTCTGCTCATTATCTTTGTTATTTACGTTTCCTTTAAACAATGACAACTAATTTTCTTTGAAATTGGGTAAATTATCTACCTAGGCTCTTGCCTAATGCCTAGATTTGTAGGTAAATTAATTCATGACAACTAATTTTCTATGAAATTAGGTAAATTATCTAGTTGGCCTCTTGACTAGTGCCTAGATTTATAGGTAAATTAATTCATGACGACTAAATTTTTATGTAAGTAAATTGATAGATTAAGTTATAAGCTTTTAATAAAAGATTGGAAAGTGAATACACTATAACAAAACTTTTGAATAATGGTATTAGTTATAGGAATTTATTGCTAATGAAAATTTAAATAGTAGGTATATGTAAAGGAAAATTGAATAAATGCTTGATTATAGGAAATCTAATTAAAAGTTGAATGAAATTAATATTTTATGATAATGGCAAATTTTGTAAATAAGTTAATAGATATGGTATGAAGATATACTATGTGGTATCTACAATTTAATATTGGCAAGGATTTTTATCTAAATATCCCTTAAATAAATAATTAACGTATTTGTTGTCAATTTCTATGATGATCGAACAGTGACAATATATGTGAACTTGGCGCTACGGATGCTTGTGCTTACAAACAATTAACTTAGGAAAATGATTGTTGGCCTCAATTGAGGCCTAACAATTGTGGCCTCAATCCTATGTGGTATGCCACATAACTAAATATCAATTTAAAATTTAAATCCACATAATATATCTTGCCATATCATAATCTTGCAATACCAACTTTAATCTTTTATATTTTTCTTTGAATTTTATTTTTTATAGACTTATTATTTGCAATCTAAACTCAAAAAACAATCAAAAAATAATAAACCCTTAAATGCTTTCAATGAGAATCGAAAATTCAACAAAATGTTCGCAACTTTATTAATAAACCAATTAACTAACATGCTAATCTTGATATAAATACACATAAATTGATATGTATCTAATTGAAACAATAAAAGCAATAGGTAATGAACATTACATAATTTTAGAAAATAAAATTGTAAAACCATAACAAAAACATACAAAAAAAAATATAATTTGTGCCAAGAACCCATAAAGAATTTGAACTTTCTTTAACAAAAAAAAAAATTGGACAATTCTTTTTCCAATCAAAAATTCATTAAAAGATAATTTTTTATATGAAATTATAATCGTTTTGCTTGATCCATCTTTGACTCACGTTACAATGTGTCTTCCTCATCATTAAGTAAGAAAAAAATAAAAAATAAAAAATAAATTACAAATCGACAATAGTTTACTATTTTGATCAGGAAAAATGTGATCATATATCTATTTATTGCAAATGAGAATACAAGCTAGTACATAACACCCTAGTGTAAAAGGAGTTGAGCATGAGAAATATAATAAAAGATTCCTCGAAAGAAGTCCTTCCTCGAATTATGATGTTTTAAAGTTGTTACTTGTAGGGTTTAGGGTTTAGAGTTTAGGGTTTGTTATATTTAGGGTTTAGGGTTTACGGTTTGTTGTATTTGGGGTTTAGGGTTTGTTGTGTTTAGGTTTAGGGGGTAGGTTAGGTTTAGGATTCAGGTCTCAAAAATTTAGGATTTAGGGTTTAGGGTTTGTGGTGTTTAGGTTTTAGGATTAGGTTTAGGGTTCAGGTCTCAAAATGTAGGGTTTAGTCTTATTTATATTCTACTAATTACAAAGATTATTGATTGAATCATTTAGGTCAAAGTGGTTTAGGTTTGAATTGTGGATTCACCTTAGATATTGGCTTGTACTGAAACATCTTAGCTTTTAGTTCCCCTATACCTTGAAGAACAATGTTAGCTTTCATTACCTATTGCTTTTACTGTTTCAATTAGATACATATCAATTTATGTGTACTTATATCAAAATTAGCATGTTGGTTAATTGGTTTATTAATAAAGTTGTGAACACTTTGTTGAAGTTTCGATTCTTGTTGAAAGCATTTAAAGGTTTATTAATTTTTGTTTGCTTTTTTAGTTTAGATTGCAGATAATAAGTCTATAAAAAAATAAAATTCAAAGGAAAATATAAAAGGTTAAAATTGGTATTGCAAGATTATGATGTGGCAAGATATATTATGTGGATTTACAATTTAAATTAATATTTAGTTATGTGGCATGCCACCTAGGATTGAGGCCACAATTGTTGGGCCTCAATTGAGGCCCTCTATCATTGCCCTAAATTGATATGTATCTAATTGAAACAATAAAAGCAATAGGTGATGAACATTAAATAATTTTAGAAAATAAAATTGTAAAACCATAATAAAAACATACAAAAAAAAATATAATTTGTGCCAAGAACCCATAAAAAATTTGAACTTTCTTTAACCAAAAAAAAAATTGGACAATTCTTTTTCCAATCAAAAATTCATTAAAAGATAATTTTTTATATGAAATTATAATCATTTTTCTTGATCCATCTTTGACTCACGTTACAATGAGTCTTCCTCATCATTAAGTAAGAAAAAAATAAAAAATAAAAAATAAATTACAAATCGACAATAGTTTACTATTTTGATCAGAAAAAATGTGCTCATATATCTATATATTGCAAATGAGAATACAAGCAAGTACATAACACCCTAGTGTAAAAGGAGTTGAGCATGAGAAATATAATAAAAGATTCCTCGAAGGAAGTCCTTCCTCGAATTATGATGTTTTAAAGTTGTTACTTGTAGGGTTTAGGGTTTAGAGTTTAGGGTTTGTTATATTTAGGGTTTAGGGTTTAGGGTTTGTTGTATTTGGGGTTTAGGGTTTGTTGTATTTGGGGTTTAGGGTTTGTTGTGTTTAGGTTTAGGGGGTAGCTTAGGTTTAGGATTCAGGTCTCAAAAATTTAGGATTTAGGGTTTAGGGTTTGTGGTGTTTAGGTTTTAGGATTAGGTTTAGGGTTTAATTTAGAATTATCCTTGCCAAAAATCAGCCGAATTGGAGATTGTTTGGTCATCTGTTCGTTGTATAGTTTATAGACAAATACAGTCCGTCAGATAAGGTTGAAACGTTGAATGTAGTAATCAAATGGCTAAATAATTTCCAATTTGAAATATTTTTTTTATCAATGGATGACCTAAAATATAGACGGGTTTTGATCATTAGTTTGCACTCGCAATGAGGATGTTCGCATTTTAATCTACGTGCGGACGTCCGCATGTGAAGGGAACTGTGTATATATATATGTATATATGTATATATATATATATATATATATATATATTCCATATTTTCTCTCCATGCCAAGATATAAAAAAAATTAAAAAAAGAATTGATTACCAGTACTGACTTTAAATTCATGTCTTAATTAATTAATTCATTCCCTTTTTCTCAAATAGAAATGTTGGAAAGTTCCCCATTTACGTTTTTGAAGAACAAGAATTCCACGTTGAATATTCCACAGAGCCAAACTAACCAGAGTTAGTATTCGACAGAGCCACTTATCTATAAATAGCAAAGAACCACAGCTCTTCAACTACATTCAAAGCACTTCTCCAGATATTCAATTAGAAACAACAATGGCTGCTCAGCTGTTAGAATTTGAAGCTCAAACCCAAAATGCCACTCCTGATGTTAATCGACGTTCAGCTTATTTTCCTCCAAGCATTTGGGGCGATCATTTTCTTTCATATGCTTCCATGGTATTATGAATTAGGAAATCCTAATTAATGTATATTATTGGTTAATACAGTAACTACAATGCATGATTCATGGATTAAATTTCAGTGGATTGAATTTGCATGCACCCATACATGAAGGTTATAGTTTTTCCACTTTCAATTTGTCTGTGCAGGAAACCAATATGGAAACTGAGCAGCATGTCCAAAAATTGAAGGCGGAAGTGAAGATGATGCTGAAGGCTCCGGTTGAAAAGCTTTCACAAAAGTTGGACTTGATTGATGACATTCAGCGCTTAGGAGTGTCCCGCCATTTCAAAAATGAGATTGAAGAAATTTTGCAGCAAATTCACAAGAATTCTTATGTCAACTGTGATGACCAAGAAAATGATGATGAGCTATACACTGTTGCTCTTCGTTTTCGATTGCTTAGACAACAAGGTTATAATGTTTCATGCAGTAAGTCTCTGATCTTCTCTATGTTCATATTTTGTTTTATAAGTTTTGATATACGTACGCTCTTCCTCTAATCATACAAATGCATTGGTGATCGAAGCAGACGTGTTTAGCAAGTTCACGGACAATGATGGAAATTTTAAGGAATCACTTGTTGAAGATGTCTTGGGACTATTAAGCTTGTACGAAGCCACACATCTTATGACACACGGAGAGGAACTACTTGATGAGGCATTGACCTTCACCACCACTCATCTTGAGTCGGCAACTCACCGTACTTTAAACCCTGTGGTTTTGAAACAAGTAACTCATGCCTTGTATCAGCCTCTCTGGAAGGGCGTACCTAGACTCGAAGCTAGGCATCACTTGTCTGCCTACCAGGAGCACAATTCGCATAATGAAACACTTCTGAATTTTGCAAAGTTGGATTTCAATCTACTGCAGCAAGTCCATCAGAAAGAACTAAGTGATATTGCAAGGTTAATTTCTTACATGCATGTTTCTCATAAAAATTGTGCTTTTATATAACTTATATCACAGTAACAACTAATGTGCTGTAATAAGGCCCTCAACTGAAAAAAAATGAGTTCTCAAAGTGATAAATACATCTATGTCATGCCTGCACAGTAAAAAAAATCTAAATTGTTTGAGTGATTCAGGTGGTGGAAGGACTTGGACTTTGCAAACAAGTTGTCGTTTGCAAGAGACAGAGTGGTTGAGTGCTACTTCTGGACTTTGGGAGTATACTTTGATTCCCAATATCACTTTGGTAGGATGGCATTATGCAAAGTTATTGCCATGACATCCATTATTGACGACATTTATGACGTGTATGGCACGCTTGAAGAAATAGAGCTCTTTACCGAAGCTGTCGAGAGGTTTGAAAATATACACACATATATCCACCTATTTTGCCCATTTGAATTACATTTAGTTATTAATTTTTATTTAATCTTCATTTATTTTGGTCAGGTGGGACGTCTCTGCCATGGATATGCTGCCTGAGTATATGAAAATCTGTTACCAAGCTCTGTTGGATGTCTATACTGAAATGGAAGGCAAGCTTGCAAATGAGGGCAACTTATATGCCATCCACTATGCGAGAGAATCAGTAAGCCTAGCTAATCATGTACCTTGTCGATCTATGTAATCGATAATAGAAATTAATTAGAGATTGATTATTTATGTGTTTTGGTGCCTCAGATGAAAATCCAGGTTAGAGCTTACTTCCGAGAAGCCAAATGGTTCCACCAGAAATACAAACCAACGTTGGATGAATATATATCTTTAGCACTTGTTACGTCTGGCTACTTTATGCTAGCAACCATATCCTTTCTGGGAATGGGAGAAATTATTACAAAAGACTCCTTTGAGTGGTTGTTCAGTAATCCTAAAATTGTCAAGGCTTCGGAGTTAGTTGGCAGACTCATGGATGACATGGTTTCCCACGAGGTGCACATACTTAACTACTATAGTACTTAGTTACTTACTGACGAATTAATTAGCTAGGTAGCTAGTTTCTTGTACTTTATTAATTTTAACTGTAATTAATTACCTTCATATATATGCATGTAGTTTGAGCAAAAGAGAGGACATGTCTCCTCAGCGGTGGAATGCTACATGGACGAACATGGTGTCACCGAAGAAGAAGCAAAAGTCGCACTGACTAAACAAGTGGATAATGCATGGAAGGACATAAACGAAGGGTTGCTGAACATTACCACGATTCCGAAGCCCCTCCTATTCCGAATTCTCAATCTCTCGCGTGTGATCGAAGTTATATACAAGAAGGAAGATGGGTATACTCATGCTGGTGGTGAGCTCAAGGGTTTTGTGGCTTCTGTGCTTATCAAACCTGTGCCTATATAAGCCTGATTAAAAGTTTGTACTTTGTGTTTCGTATAATTAAGTACATGGATTATCAGTTCTTGTAGTAAATTAAATAAGAAGCCGACTGTCTTTTGGAACTGTTTCAAAGACAGTTGTGAGATGTCTTAATAAAATACGTACTTTCTGATTATGTGTTTGCTTCTGATACTATCTCTAATCGATTGTACGTTACCATTACAAACCTTAATTACGAGCTCAAATCATGTTTAAAATATATTCCTTTGATTGGCCAAAAATAAAAATCTAATGTTCTTTTGATTTCCTTGAAAAGTTGCGGATATCTATGTTTGGTTTATTTGGAGTTGGCCCAAGATGGTTAGCAGCTAAATGATGAAATGACGCTCAGCAGTCACGCCCTAAACCGACTTAGTTGGTACTGTTAAGTAAGGTTCCCAGTCAGCAGCCAAGTCATTTCCAAGTCATATGCTTATCATTCCAGGCTGGTATTTCCAGCTGTACATTTCCAGCCTGTCAGTTTGTGGCTTCTGTTATCCTAGTAGTATAAATATATCTTTGGTTGTATTTTCAGTTTAAGCTTTGAGAATTATAGAAATACAATAAGAAATTACTTAGATTCTCTCTGAATTTCTTCATCTTCTTCCTCTAGCTTCCTCTAGTCCTTGAATCTAGATTGCTGGTTTTTCATCATGTTATCATAGTATCAGAGCTTTCGTAGCTTCTGAGATCCATAGCCTCGCTTCCGCATTCACTCGATTCGTGTTTCGAGCCCTAGATTCTTGGACTCGAGCTTCGTCACTGCAATTCAAGCTCATCATTGAGTTTTCTACGTTATCGCCTCAGGATTGTGCGCTGCTCTACGATCCTAGCTCTCCCCACTTGCTGGAATTGAAATTTGGTTCAATTCTATATAATCGATTGTTTTTGCTCTTCAAATCGAGCTGCTTCTTTCATCGGTCATCAAGGTTTTGCTGTTTACCTTCTACTATTCACTGTTCTTGCTTATATATATGCTCGTGTTGAAGTGAATCGTGTATCTCTGTATCATATGTTGTGAACTGGATCTGTGATTTGAAGAATTCGAAGATCTTGTTCTTTGCTGCTGTTGATTCAAAACAAAAATTCTCCAAAAACAAAATCCTTGCATACTTGCTGAAGCCTTTAGCACTCAAAAAATCTTGCAAAACAGTTCACTATTGTTTCTTTTGATCCAGTTCCATATTGAATTTGTGATTTGGTACTGTTTGATACACTGTTCGTTTGGCTGAGAACAATTACATAAAATGGAAGTTTCAATTTCAATCTGTTCTAGAAGGAGATGATCTGTTTGGATACTTTGATGGAACTTATCCATCACCTCCACGCTTTGTTTTCACTGAGGATGGAGGTGTAACAACTGAGGTTATAGCTGCATACAAAGAATGGAAGAAAACTGATAAAGCTCTTCTGAGTTTGCTACTTGCAACTCTTACTGATGACACTATGGAGTACATTGTTGGCAGTAAAAGCTCTAGAGAAGCATGGTTGTGTCTTCATGAACGTTTTTTTACTGTGTCCAGAGCTAGTGTTATGCAACTCAAAACCGATTTTCAAACAATTCAAAAAGGTGCTGACTCTATTGACAGATACTTGTTGCGCATCAAGCATGCTAGAGATTAGCTTAGCTCTGTTGGAGTGCCTCTTTCTGATGAAGACATTGTTGTTGTCTCTCTCAATGGATTACCTGATGAATATGCTATGGTCAAGACTGTTGTTCGAGGCAGAGACACACCTATTACGCTTCCTGATTTCCGGTCACAACTTCTTGTAGCTGAACGAGAGATAGAGAAACAGTTTCAATCTCATTCATCCATGTCTGCTATGGTGGCACAAAACTCATCTCAGAAAAGGAATTACTCTAACAATGATGATGGTTATGGAGATCGGCATTATGGTGGTTATAAGAAGTCAGGTTTTGGCAATGACAGAGAAAATGGTGGTGGCTATCAAGGTAGAAACTACACTGCCAATGGTGGAAGCAAGCAATATTACAATGACAGCAGGAGTAGTAACAAAGGAGGCAATGGTAATTGGTCTGATAATGCTAGAAATACTCAAAATGATAGATCATATCACACTGACAAGTCATATGGCAACAATTACAGAAACAATGGTGACCATGCCTACAGGAACAACAATGGTTACAATGCCCCAGAATGCCAAATTTGTAACAAGAAAGGTCACACGGCTGTGAATTGCTACACCAACAATGGCTACAGGAACAACAGTGGTTACAATGCCCCAGAATGCCAAATTTGTAACAAGAAAGGTCACACGGCTGTGAATTGCTTCTACAGAAACGACATTCCTGAAGATCATTCTTCTACTTTTGTTGTGGCTTGTCAGATTTGTGGTCTCAAAGGTCATGGTGCTCTTGATTGCCGTCACAGGACTAACTTTGCCTATCAAGGAGCTGAACCCCCAGCTACTCTCACTACTATGACTTCTCAGAATGGCAATATTGGTGCTTCCACTTCTACTTCACATGGTTTCTCTAATGGTGAATTGTGGATTGCAGACACTGGAGCTACACACCATATGACATCTGACTTGAGTAATCTTACCATTGCTTAACCATACAACACAGACAACAAGATAACCATTGGCAATGGCGAAGGTTTGAAAATCAAGCATATTGGTTCCACACAAATTACTCCTTCCTCATATACTTTTACTCTTAATCAAGTATTACATGTGCCTAGTCTTGTTGTAAATCTGTTGTCTTTAACCAAGCTTTGTAAAGACAATAGTTGCTTTGTTACTCTTGACGATGTTGATATTACTCTGCAGGACAAGGCAACCAAAAGCATGCTATATCAAGGAAAGAGTAGTAGAGAAGGCTTGTTTCTCTTCAGATCACCATAATTGTCTCCCTTCAAACATTTGTCTCAAACCGCTTTCCTTGGTTCTGTAGTTAATTCCTCTGTCTGGCATCAGCGATTGGGCCATCCCACTTCAGAAATTGCTTCTAAGATGTTGTCTTTGTCTCAGGTTAAGTTCCCTGAAGATACCATAAAACGTATTTGTTCTCATTGTCTTAGTGGTAAGATGCATAGGCTACCATTTTCTGAGTCTGTGTCTAAGTCATCTATTCCTTTTCACAAGGTTCACTTTGATGTATGGGGGCCTGCACCCTGTTTGTCATTAGAAGGTTATAGGTACTATGTTACCTTTATTGATGACTGTACAAAGTTTGTGTGGATTTTTCCACTGATCAATAAATCAGATGTTTACTTTACCTTTGTGAAATTCCATGCTTTTGTTCTGACTCAGTTCAATGCTTCGATCCAAATATTGCAAACTGATGGTGGAGGTGAATATAATAGTGTTGCCTTTAGGAATTTTCTTTCTCTTAAAGGTATTCTGCATTTCATTTTGTCCTTATACTCCCCAACAGAATGGGGTTGCCGAAAGGAAAAACAGGAATCTTGTTGAAACTACAGTAACTTTGATGACTGCAGCACAACTTCCTAAACCATTTTGGTTTCATGCTGTTTCTCACTCTGCTCTTCTTATCAATCGAATGCCGTGTAAATATTTGAATATGTCTTCTCCTTATATCAAGTTGTTTGATTTTGCCCCTGGTCTTAATATTCTCCGCATATTTGGTACTGCTTGTTATCCTTTTCTCAGGCCCTATAATCACGATAAACTTGATCGTAAGACCGAACAGTGTGTATTTCTTGGTTATGCACTAGGTTATAAGGGTGTGTTCTGTTATAATATTCCCAAAAACAAGCTGTGGATGAGTAGACATATCATACATGATGAGTCGATATTTCCTTTTCTCCATTTGTCCAAATCTTCCAATCCACCTTGTGTTTCCTCTTCTGTGTCTTCTCCTTTCCTTTCCCTATTATTACTTCAGTTCCATTCCCAGTTCCACCATCTTCTCTATCTACTCACTCTTCTTCTTCCTCATCTCGTTGTGGTGACTCTTGATTTACACATATTTGTCGTGCAAATTGTATTCCTAATCACGGGAATTAAGCTTCTCCGAAGGCCTTTTGTTGTGTTTAATGTGTGTTTTCATGTTTCTAGGTTAATTATGTGAGTTCATGTAATTCGGCACAATATGGTGCATTTTGGCGTATTTGAACCACTTCCGAGAAAAGGACGAGAAGTCAACCGTGGCGTAAGGTTCCCAGCCAGCAGCCAAGTCATTTTCAAGTCATATGCTTATCATTCCAGGCTGGTATTTCCAGCTGTACATTTCCAGCCTGTCAGTTTGTAGCTTCTGTTATCCTAGTCTAGTATAAATATATCTTTGGTTGTTTTTCAGTTTAAGCTTTGAGAATTATAGAAATACAATAAGAAATTACTTAGATTCTCTCTGAATTTCTTCATCTTTTTCCTCTAGCTTCCTCTAGTCCTTGAATCTAGATTGCTGGTTTTTCATCATGTTATCAGGTACGGTTCCACTGTTCCAGTCTCGCCAGGCACCCAACATATATATTATATATTTTAAAAACCTAACATCAATTTGAGTCAAAAAAAAAACAAGTAAAAATTTTATAAGACCGATGAGTCAATTCCTTACAAGTAAAAGATTATAGCACACAGCACCTTGCAACTGAGAGTCTGCAAGATTATATACTAGAATGTCGCTGAAAATATATATATATATATATATATATATATATATATATATATATATTTTCTCCACTACGGAGGTTCGCACTTTTAAAAGTTGCGGAGTTCTAGTGTCAGTCGTCATGTCAAATTATTTAAATAGATCTGATGACTAACATTGGAACTCCGCAACTTTTAAAAGTGCGGACATCCTTAGTGGAGAAGGCCTGATATAGGTATATATATATTTATATATACTAGCATTCTCCACACATGCTATGCATGTGTAAAACTGTTTTTTATTAAGAAAAACAAAAATTAATGGGAAGTTATTTGAGTGGTAGTGAGAAGTTATATACAGACAAATAGTGGGAAGTTATTGTAAAGAAAGTGAAATAATTTTTTTTTGTTATTTTTATTTTTTGTACTTTGACAACTTTATCCCAGGAAAGTAAAAGTTGATTAAAGTTTTTTAATATATAAGGGTTAGTTTGGTAAAAAAAATTATGTTTTGATTGAAAATATGGGTTTACTTAAATAATGATTCTCAGGTAAGGAGGTCATTTACTTAAATAATGATTCTCAGGTAATGAGGTTCTTACTTTATTAGGTGCGGAGTTTTGATCTCAGCCGTCAGATCAGATCATTTAAATGGATCTGACGGCTGAGATCAAAAATCTGCACCTACTAAAGTAAGGATCTCCTTAGTGGAGAAGCCCTACTATGAAATGATTCTTAGGTAAAGAGGTCATTAATTTATAATGTTTGAAGTTGTGATCTCAGCCGTCAGATCCGTTTAAATGATTTGACCTGACGACTGAGATCAAAACTTCGTCCCTTATAATGTAAGGACCTCCTTAGTAGAGAATCTCTGATATAAAATGATTCTCAGGTAATGAGGTCCTTACTTTATAAGATGCGGAGTTTTGATCTCAGCCGTTAGATCATATCAGATCCTTTTAAATGATCTGATCTGACGGCTGAGATCAAAATTCTGCACTTTATAAAGTAAAGACCTCCTTAGTGGAGAAACTCTGTATATATATATATATATGTGTGTGTGTGTGTGTGTGTGTGTGTGCATGAATGTTGAAAGACCAACCTTCTAGAATTGTTTGAGCATGGACCCGTTTGGCCTATCAAATACTTTAATGTAAGGACCTTGTTAGTGGAGAAGCCCTGATATGAAATGATTCTCAGGTAAGGAGGTCCTTACTTTATAAGGTACGGAGTTTTGATCTCAGCCCTCAAATCAGATCAGATCCGTTTAAATGATCTGATCTGATGGCTGAAATCAAAATTTCGCACTTTATAAAATAAGGACCTCCTTAGTGGAGAAACTCTGTATATATATATATATGTGTGTGTGTGTGTGTGTGTGTGTGTGTGTGTGTGTGAGTGAGTGTTGAAAGACCAACCTTCTAGAGTTGTTTGAGCATGGACCTCTTTGGCCTATCAGATACTTTAATTAGACTCATGAAAATAGACACTAATCGTTTTGCATGTTGTCAAATTTTAATCCTATTTTTTATTTAGACAATTTCTAATTTGGAAAACGTGACTTCACAAGGTAGGCCAATAAGACATTAATTTCACTATTGGAGGGAGTGATGTTGATCTATAAATAGCAAAAGCATCACAAGCTAGCTCTCTTGCCCTTTATATATACTCGAAGCGCTTTATAGTTTTAAACGTTCAAGTATACAACTTTACAGTTTTTGGAATTTGCAATTAAATATGTTTGTCTAAGTTTTAGCATCTGAAGCTCAAACCCCAAATGTCACTGCTGAAGTCCGACGTTCAGCTAACTTTTCTCCCACTGTTTTTCTGTTATGCGCTTCGCTGGTGCTTAAGAACTTAGCTAATATATGAATCAATTTATGTCATATACTGATCGAGATATTAATTTGTTTTTGAATTAATGGTATGAATTTGCATTTCAACTTGTCTGTGCATGCAGGAACAGTATGAGCAGCATGTCCAAGAATTGAAAGAAGAAGTGAGGATGATGCTAATGGCTCCAAGAATTCAGCGCTCAATTGATGACATTGATCGGTTGCCCACTAAACTTTTGTCTAGTTTTTTTTTAAATAGCTTGTCACGACCCCAAACCCGAGACCAATATTATAATGAAATATGGTACCCGAATTTGTGGCGTGACTAAAATTCTAACAGCAAAATAAATCAAATGAAACAAATATCTGAATAATGCTTCTATTTGAAAACAATATCGTTATTATTTTACAAAACCAGAGTTTAGCGGAATAAAAGACATTACATTTATTCAATTAAAATCACAGTAGAAAAACATTCGTTTATATGTTCATCCCGTTTTTCCCCAAGCATCGTAACCTGAAAAGAAGAAGGTGTAGCATCATGAGCAACACAGGCCCAATAAGTACAGCTTACATTCTTATATTAATGTATCTTATAAGACATCAAAATTGAACAACCAATCAAAAATATACTAAGAACATTTTATATTGCTTTATACCAATTTTATTGAATATAATCCACATATATCAAGAACGTCTTTGACCCAAATGATTCAGTCTCAAATGTAATCGATTGATAATGCATCATTGGCGTATCACAATAACAATATATCACAAGTAGATATTGGTTATCTCTAAACAAAATACGCAACATAGCATAATATCAACATTTCACAATTTAACGATGTATGCTCAACATCATCACATAATCACAAATACATATTTCACAATTAAACATGTATTTTCTCTTCTCAGTGAATATTTTGGATTTAACTGGTCATAATTCCACGAAAACCGCATATCAAGGTTCATAATGTCAAGCATGAATAATGATCATAGATTCACATGCCAATAAAATATGGCAAACAAATATTCATTCGATTAGAATATTAAATACTTCGCTTTTTAGTGACTCTCTTACGGATTGAGATTTATTTACTGGTAACAAAACATAAGACCTGTAACTTAACAGGTTAAGCCGCAGCATACCCGGTCCTTAATACCGAGCATGTATACTCAAGGATCCTTAATACCCTAAAAGTATAATAGTGCACTATCTGAAGGGACATGAGCCCACAGCTAACTTCGAACGTCCATAGATCGTTCATACCAGTAACTCACTTAAGCTCGAGGATATACCGTCTCTCGGTGTTATAAATTATCAAACATAATTAGATTCACAAAATACAATCTTTATTGAAGACAAGTTATAATTCGTAACATATGTAGTTACACTCTTAAGTATTTCCACATAAATGTAAATATAACATGGACGAAAGACATAATTTGATAAACTCAAGTAGTGAACAAGGTTCATCAATACACATAAAATTATGTGAATAATCAAGGTAAGCAAGTTAAGCAAATGATGTTTCAAATATATACACACTTAACAATACTTCCATATGAATACATGCTAACATACATGTATTACTAAGTTGACATATCTACTTAGTAAACAGAATAATCATTATGAGATTATAAGTAATTATATGCAAATAAGCATAAACATATGTAAAACAATATATACATATGCACATAAATGTAGAACATAAGTAATTGAACTTATGTAACAACAAGATTACTAATAACAAATTCAAGTAAAATATATAGGTAGAAATAAAGAACAAGCATTAAAGATAAATTATTGAAAATATAAGGAATTCAGATTGTTATTAGTATTTTCAGTTCTTAAGTCCAAATCCATAGAAGTTCATCACCCATGTTCATGATTCTCCGATTAGAATCGTCAAACTTCAAAACTTGTTATATTGTCCATCACAAGTCTGAATTAATCAAGTGAATATACCATTTTGAAGGGTTTTTCGTAAAGAATCCAATGGTATAGTTCAAATAAACATGTCCACAATGTCTAAGTCCAGAAATCAAGATTTACCAAACAGTCCAGAAATAGTTATACTCTATTTTAACCCTTTGTACTTAAATTATTTCGTTACTGTAAACCTGGAAATTAGTTGTGATATTCTCCATATTAGAAGTTCAGGTTCTAAGCTTTGTTTTGATATAAAAATCATCAAATTTGATTAAGAAGTGAGTGAGATATGATCACTTGAAATTATGAACAACTTGGAGGTTTTTCAACGAGTATACTGGTTAAATACTTAGATTCAGAAAGTTATACCCGTTAGATGAGTATGAAATTTGAACACTGAATAATAGACACAATATGGAAAAACTTTGATGAAGAAGTCCAGATGGTAAAATGATCATAAATATGAGTTTAAAGCTCCCCAAATTGGCTGCCGGAATAATTCCAGAAAAGAGAATTTAAGTTTTCTATAAAACCTTTCTTTTCTATTTCTTTCTTGATCATGCACTTTGATAAATCTTAAAGATAAAAGACTATAAGGATGTATTCTATACTTACATGAAGATTTCAGAAGCTAAGTAGAAAAGCTCTTGAGGTTTTGATGCAAAATTGGAACCTTTCATGTGAAAGTGCCAAGTTTAGGTAACTCTCTTTCCTTCCTAGTAAATACCAAGTTTAGGTAACTCTCTTTCCTTCCTAGTTTACAAACACCTATCACTAATTCTCTTAGTGAGAAATTTCATCTGAAATTATGTTGTGGTTTGGAGAAGGGGGAATGAGGTCTTTTTATAGAGTATGAGTATGGTTAAACATGTTGTGGTTACAAGCCATTTTCACACTTAAGGTTAACTGACTAAAATTACTTGACTCTTGGGAGGAAGAAGGGGTGTATTTGCTATGCTGAAAATAATTGAATCAGTATCTAAATTGATTTGATCAGATATACTAGATTGCTTAGATCAGTTCTAGAAGATTGAGATCAATGTTGGGTCATGCTTCCATCACAAGCTCCATTCCATTTATTCTTGTGCTCTATGTATCTTGTAAAAATCATAACTAACTCTAGAAATATTATTTTCAGGTGATTCTAACTCTGAGAGTTTCTTTAAAATGTCTACTACAAATCATTAGCAGACCACATCTGCAAATAATAAACACATTGGTGCAGTTTTTACGAAATAGGCAACTGCGTCAGATAAGCTTCAAAAATAATAGGTTAAACTTCCGCTGACCATAACTCCTTCGTATGATATCAGAATTTAGCGTGCCACATGTCTACAAACTCGTATTGACAAACTCTACAACTTTCGTGAAGGAAGTCATCAGAGAAAATTAACGAATAAGAAAGTCAACTTTTGACCCCTCGAAAATAAAATGTTTCGAGTCAATATTCGTTCCGAAATATTCTCACTTCATAAACTAGACAAGAGAACTATGATTTAATCCCCAAATTAATTTCAAGAATATTCAAGAAATTAAATATGAAGATTCAAGTTATTATATAGCTTTTCAAAAAAAACCGAAAACCGCACTGAAAGAAACCGAACCGAACAACAGCGGTTTCGTGTTTGAAAATGAAAAACCGAACCGAATCGAACCGAAAGTTTTAGTTCGATTCTAGGTTCGGTTTTGGATAAAAACCGAATCGAAACAACCGAACCCACCCCTAATTGAAATAAGGGTAAAAATCTGATTTGCTACCTAAACTATTGTGAAATGTACTTTTTGGTACCTACAAATTTTTTTTACCCAAAATGATATCTGAACTATTGTGCCGTTACCCAAAATGGTACCTCCGTTAACTAGGTCGTTAAGTTCGCCTACATGGCGCACATTTAGATGAGAAATACTACCTAATTGGACTACGGAAAAAACCTAATTTGGTAACTAAACTATTGCGAAATGTATTTTTTGGTAACTACAAATTTTTTTTTACTCAAAATGGTACCTTAACTATTGTGCCATTTCCCAAAATGGTACCTGATTGGACCATACTTAATGACTAAGTTAACAGAGGTACAAATTTGGGTAACGTTCAGGTACCATTTTGGGTAAAAAAAATTGTAGATACTAAAAAGTACATTTCACAATAGTTCAGGTACCAAATTGGGTTTTTACCCATTGAAATAATACAATGTTTCGAAATGTAGTGCCTTACTCATATGGGTAAAAACCTGATTTGGTACCAAAACTATTGCGAAATGTACTTTTTGGTACCTACAAATTTGTTTTACCCAAAATGGTACCTAAACTTAGGGGTGGGCATAAACCGATTTAAGCTTGAAAACCGACCGACCCGACCCATTTTTTTCGGATCGGTAACCGACCCGTTTAGAAAGAGAAAAGAAATGCAATTAACCGAACCGAAACTGATTTTATATGAGTCAGACTCGGTTTTGGCTTTTAAACTGACCGATATTTAACCGAACTGTTTATATATACCATTTGCATGCTTGTTTATTATATTTTTTTTCTTTCTGATCTTCTCTCTCCAATGTTTCTATCTTTTTTATTATTTTCTAACTGTCTCTCTCCATCTTCACGTGTGTTCTGACTTTCTCCATCTTTTTTAATTATTTTTTGACTCTCTCTCTCTCACTCTCTCCCTCTTCATCTCTTTCTGACTCTCTCTCCAGGAAAAAAATTTGTATCTTTTTTTAATTCTTTTCTTTCTCTCTCCCCCTCTCCCACTTCACGACTTCATGTGCACCCCTCTTCTTTTTTCTCAGCCTCTCTTGTCTCGAACAAATACCCAAGGAAGAAGAGAGAGTATAAATATATTGTTTGTATATATTATATTAACAGAAACTTGTGACTTGATGGTTAAGGTGTGTGAGTGGTATTCGGAGGAGTGGCGTTCGAATCCCAACTTGTGCAAAAGTTATATAGTTTTTTCATATATCGGTTAGTTGTATAACCGACCCGAAACTGAACCGAAATTCGGCCCAACCGAAAAATTCGGTCCATTCTATTACTCCTCGGTTGCAGTTTCTTATTTGGGCCAACTGAATAATTCGGTCCAGTTATGGTTTGGGCCCAAAATCGAATCGACCCGACCCGCGCCCACCCCTACCTAAACTATTACACCGTTACCTAAAATGATACATCCGTTAACTTGGTCGCTATGTTCGCTTACGTAGCGCATATTTGGATGAGAAATGTTATCTAATTAGACTAGAGTAAAAACCTAATTTGGTACCTGAACTATTGCGAAAGGTATTTTTTGGTACCTACACATTTTTTTTACCCAAAATGGTATCTAAACTATTGTGTCATTAACCAAAATTGTACCTAATTGGACCATACTTAAAGACCAAGTTAACGGATGTACCATTTTGGGTAACAACGCAATAGTTCAGGTTTCATTTTGGGTACAAAAAAATTGTAGGTACCAAAAAATACATTTCGCAATAGTTCAGGTGCCAAATTGGGATTTTACCCTACCCATATATATACATACCATATTTACTATATACTAAAGCTTGGTTTGTCGGGGTACTATTCATAAACCGTGAACAGTACGGCTCCAGCCGAGCCGATTGGACATTTTTCGTTTTTACCCTTGCTTAATCGCACTGCTTCCAAGCTCTCTTTCTCTCTCTCTTTTCTTTTCTTCTCTTCTTCATTCTTCTTTTCTTTTCTTCTTCCTTCGACGTCATTTGTCTGTCTCAAATCGATCAGCCGACCCACCGATGATTCTGTCTCTCTCCCAAAATTGAAGTACCGGGAGACCAAGATCCACGAGGCGAAGAAGCTCATCCACGACATGACGCTCAGGCTGAACCTGTCTCTGTCCAGACGCGACGAGATCAAGGCCATGATCGATAAAGTTACCGAAAGTGAGTACAGCCATGGTAATTGGTTCAATGTTTTGATTGGTGCTTGCGCTTATGTTGCTATGAGGAGGGATAACAAGTCTGTGCCGATCGCTGAGATCGGTTCGACTATTGGCTGCGATGATTATGAACTTGGTAGGATGATTATGCGTGTTGTTGATTTTCTCGAATTGAAAAAACCGTATTTTCCGCAGTTTGATATTGTGAAATTGTATGAGAGGACCCTTAAGAATTGGCGCATGTTTGGGAGTCTATGAAGAATTTCCACTAATTGCCGATATATAATTATAACTTCCATAATTGAAATTCCACCCTTGATATCTGAAGCATCAATCATTGGTGAATCAAGCCATATGTACCAGTTATTCCCTCCTGACAATTTACATTCATCTTACTGCTTGAGCATAAATTAGAAGTTTGAAACTCCACTGATTCATCCTTGCATCCTTGACATTAGTCATCGTTTCTTTATTACTTGGAAATGATGTAGAGGAGTAGCTATGAAGACTAAACTGCATTGAGGAATCTGCCAAATATGTATTGTGACTATTGTCTATGCTCATACCACCCATAGCTGTATATTGTATAATGGTCACTGAAAAGATCAGAATTTTGACAGAGAGTAGACTCAGTTGAAGTAACATTTGGTTAACATCTATCTACATCTAGGAGGGGCATTTCATAGATGTACAATAATTATTTTCCGATGGTCCAAGGTTTCTGTGCTAATTTCCCCCAAAGCACCATACTTTGAGGTGAAGAGGAGTTTAAGAGGAGGTTGTCATCTACACTTGGAGTCACCAAGGAGCTGCTGGCCATCATCCCTTGAGAATTTCTTAACCCTACTCTAGTTATTCTTTGTATTCATGTTTCCATTCTTGACAATATTGATGTATTTCCTAAACATGTGTGAGTAGTCCTTTAGATTGGGGGCTAGGGTTGTGTGCCCTAGCCCATGATGATGTATTGATGAACCGTAATGTTTATGTATGTTGATTGAAAGATGAACATGTTATCTGTCAATTTAATCATGTTTGATGCTTGTTATTGAATAAGACTAATTCTTGAGCATGTGTTGAACTTGTATTGTGTGAGATTGTTTAGATTAGTCACCTTAACACTCTTGGACAGTTGACATTTGAGCATGATGAGTATGAGCTTTAGGCTTGCCTTGTTTGAATTCCTAGTCTTAAAGTCCTTTGCCTTACTTAATTAACTTGGGAATCTTAAAACGGTTTGGGTTAATTGAGTAGGAGTTCAAGTTGTGTGAATAGCACAACTTGGCACGAGAGGATGATTGAGACTCGTTCTTAGAACCTTAATATGACTAAGATACGGAATTTGGTTCGTTAATTAATCAACATTGAATACTCATTAGGTTTGAGATTCATCGGATTGGGTTAGAGTAACCCGAAACCCCAATCATCTTCATTCCTTTGATCATAACACACTTCACTTTCATTGAGTTTGTAAGCTTATGCATGTGCCTTTGCTAAGTTTTATTTGCTTACTTTTGTTACTGCTTTGGTTACAAGTTACTCTTTAAAGCATCACAATCTATGAACACTACACCATATTGCACATAATTCACCTCACTAGTACATAGTCCATCTCTTACCCTACCATTTTAGTGTCAAGAATCTTCGGTTACACCAAGTGGAATTTTGGGTCTTCCAATCCCCGTGGTACGACAAACCCCGGTCTTAATCTATACATCCACATTCTTTGATATTCGTATAGGCGCATTCGCTTATGTGAAAATATACGACACGTCACTTACTCCCTTTACCGAAAATCCATGTGATGTTTTGGTTGGTTTTGCTGATGTCGGGTACCTCTCTGACCCGCAAAGGTCGTTCGCAAACTGGTTATGTCTTTACCATGGGTAACACGACGATATCTTGGAGGTCTACCAAGCAGACGTTAGTTGCTACTACCTCGAATCATGCAGATATAATTGCTCTACATGAAGCTGTTCGTGAATGTGTATGGTTAAGGTCTGTCATTACACATATTCGAGGAACAAGTGGTTTGAAGTCTACCACTGAGGAACCTACTTGTATTTATAAGGATAATGCTGCTTGCATCGAGCAGATGAAGCAAGGTTTCATTAAGGGTGACAATACCAAGCATATTTTGCCTAAGTTCTTTTATAATCAGCAACAACAGACTCCTAAAGATTCAAGTGAATCAATTAGTTCCGAGGAGAATGTGGCAGATTTATTTACTAAGTTTTTACCTAATCCACATTTGAAAAACATGTTAAAAGCATTGGTATGCTTAAGTTATCCGAGCTCCCATGATTGTAGGAATCAGGGGGAGGTGCAGACGTGAGGGGGAGTCTGGCACATACATGTCACTTTCAAATGTGAATGTGCGTTGTACTCTTTTTCCCTTCGACTAAGGTTATTTTTTCCCATGGGTTTTATTGGTACTTGGCAAGGTTTTTAATGAGGCAACATAGAAAGCATCACCTAGTTGTGAGCGGCACAAGGAGGAGTGTTTCAGGATATTATTATTGTGTGCCTTGTCAAACTAGGACTTTAGAATAGGTTTATCCTTCTAGAATATGGATTGTATTTAGAATAGATTTACTACATCAATACAGATTGTATCTTGTACTCCTTTATATATAGAGGCCTTTATTCATTATTGAAATACATCCTATTCTCTGCTCATTCTCTTTGTTATTTACGTTTCCCTTAAACAATGACAACTAAGTTAATTTCTTTGAAATTGGGTAAATTATCTACCTAGGCTCTTGCCTAATGCCTAGATTTGTAGATAAATTAATTCATGACAACTAATTTTCTATGAAATTAGGTAAATTATCTAGCTGGGCTCTAGACTAGTGCCTAGATTTGTAGGTAAATTAATTCATGACGACTAAATTTTTATGTAAGTAAATTGATAGATTAAGTTGGAAAATTCTAGTGTATGTTAACGTATCTCATACGTACAATTACCGTTTTTAAAACTTAATTACTCAAACGAGAACTTATTTACTCTAATGAGGACCTTATTTACCTTAATGAGGACCTTATTTACCTTAATGGGGGCTTTATCGTAGTTACCACATGAGTTCTCGAAGTGGTAATATGTGTCCTCAAGTCGTAAAATATTATAATTACTATTTTTAGGACTTAATTATTACTCAAACGAGAACCTAATTTACTCTAATGATGACCTTATTTACCTTAACAAGGACTTTCTTTCCTCATTATGTATGAGAAATGTTAACATACCATAGCCTTACTCGATTAAGTTATAAGTGTCACGCCCCGAATTTTTCAATCAATTAATAAGGCATTTTGCCCTTAATTACAAACCATTTCGGAAACGTGACGACATGGAATATCAAATACAAATATGCACTAGAATTTTTTTCTTTTTAATTCAAGTACACAACACCAACTCCATGCCCAACATTGTAATTTCAAACTCAATACAAGAGTCGAATATTACATACCAAATATTTATATAATAAATTGATACATCAAAATATTACATAAATAAATCTTCAGAGTGCGAAGCATAAAATAGCGGAAGTCTTATAACCCAACAAAATGTATGCAGCCTTGCATTACTCCTGGTTATCCTAACCTGCAGGTATAACCCCTACACCGTGGAATAGTGTACCGGGTTATATCAACAAACCCGGTCAGCTTACGAAGCTGGTATGAGTGATCTATGTTTTATTCACACTGTAACATTTTCCCAAATTGAATTCTTTTATTTTCAAGAATCAATTAAAACCCAAAAGTTCCATTTCAAATCCGGAAGATTCGTATTATCTAATATACTGAACCTACGTGCCCCATACCACGTATTTTAACCCCACACGCCCCATAAACGTGTATGTTAATACCAGGGTAATCCAGTATGTTAAATAATATAAACCCTCGATCTTTACTCACACAAAACCATTTATAACTTAGCCTGATTAAAAGTGAGATGCATCTCCTTTTAATACATCAAGTTATTTTTAACTTCGCCTGATTAAAAGTGAGAATACTATTTTTCTTCTCCTTTTAATACATCAAGTTAATCATACAATATGCAGTCTAGAGCTCTAACTGAATGGGCTACCATTTTTCACCCATTTAACATTGTCCCCGGTCAGGACAGTCCGTTTGGACAAAAACATTCAAATAGGCAAACACAATATCTTATTTAGAATTATTGTGTTCCCACAAAATTCACAAATCAAAACAATAAAATGAATATTTTTCAAATATTGTTTTAACACCAAAATCACAAACAACACAATATGAATTAATATTCATATATAAAAACATCGTGAGATTCACTCACCTCTAATTCCTGCTGCGTCTTCAATTAGTAACCGAAGACCGATCAACGTACGTACACTTCATATTTCGTAAGTACCTATGATTATGCAATATCCAATTAGCATAATACACTTCCAAAATAATTCAATGTTCCTCAATTGTCTCTTACGACATCGGAACTATTAAATCGAGACCATTTGACCAAAAGTCAACCGTCGGTCAATGTGGGTCCCACGTCTACTATTCATCAACGGGTCCCACACGAAATCCAAAACTTTCAAAATCCAACCACATGCTTATTTCTAGCATCCTAACATCATATCCAAAAATGGTGATGATCCAACGGTCGGATCATCACGGATCTAACGATCCATAATCATTGCATAATTGATCGTTGATCAAACGATCTAATTTCAATAATCCAACGGTCCAACATGCTTATAATCACAATATTAACCCCACGATCAAATTTCATGATCATCCAACGGTCGGATCTCTCGAATCGTAAATCGTACGATCCGATTAATCGGGTTAATTGACCATCGGTCAAACGACCGAATTTGACAAAAGTCAAAACACGAAAGTTGTTCGTATCGACGAAACAAGCCAAACGGAGCAAAGAATTGCTCCCGGACCGACCTGACGCGCCGCCGACGCGCCGCCGGAGCTGGCTGCCGGCCGCCGGTCAAGGTGGTCCGATGGCTACCAAAATTTACCAGAACGTAGAACTCAACAATCCCAACAACTTTAGTAACTACCTCAAAGTCTGGATCGGAGAGGAAGTGGCCGGAATCGGTGTCGGTAGCTTTTAGATCCAAAAACTTCCCGAGCTCAATCCGCCGCCTACGGTGGTTTTCGGTGAAATCCAAGGGCACCATCGTGTTCCAGGGGTTGAGGGCTTCAAAACCCAATACACAAAGTGGTCCGAGGTGGCCGGAATTACGTCGGACGACGAGGAGCCAAAACCGGCTGCTTGTGGTGCCGCGTGCGGCGTCACGCCGGCGGGGCAGGCGGCAAGGCCGGTCCAGTTTGGACCGTCGGCCCTTGCTGCAGCTTTTGGCGGTGGCGGTGAGGCACGTGGTGGCCGGTCACGGCTTGTCGGAAAACGCAGATGAGAGAGAGAGAAGGAGAGCCCGCGCGGGGAGAGAGAGAGGGAGGAGAGGAGAGAGAAAATCCCCCAAAAAAAACTATTTTTTTTGTTTTATAGAAAAACGTGGAATTTTCCGAGGGCCGTAACTCCTTCATACGATGTCCGTTTTCGGTGAACCAAATTCCTACGAACTCGATTCGACGAGGTCTACAACTTTCATGAAGGAAGTTTTCCCAGATTCTCAACAGATAAAAAGTTACCTTAATTAACCTTGTGTAACTTATAATTACCGCCGTAATTATCGTTTTACGACGAAAACCCCTAAAAATATGAAATCACTCCATTTCACTTCAAATTTCACGAACTATTTAATAAAAATAATACGGAAATTTTCGGGGTATTACAGTCTACCCTCCTTAAAGAAATTTCGTCCCGAAATTAGGACGCAGAGTATACCTGACTAATGCAAAAATAGTGGTGAGTAGTAGAAGAGAAGGGGGTTGTCGTTCCACAGGGATTGACGGTCCCCGACTTCTCGGTAGTGAATGTGTGCGGGTGCTCTAGCTATATGAGGTGACAAGGAGTGAATAGAGTGGGTGAAGTGTGTGTTTACAATGTGCGAAGTGTAAATGTTTTGGGTGTTTTTGAGTAAATGAGAATTAAAACAAACAACCAAGTAAACTAAATGCAAGTAAATTAAGGAAATGCAAAGATAGAGTGATGGGGAACTAAGGGTTAACACTAGCCCACTTCAATGCAATGAACAACCACAATGAGATGCTTGCAATTATGATTCCAATTAATCGAGAATGTATCACTCTTACCATCCAAGGTCAAGGTGAACTCTCTAGTGTCAATCCAAGCCATGTCATGGTTCTTGGAATAACACTTTGAGGCGATGAGGGCATTAAAATATATTCTAAGATATGTCTCTCCGGTCTAAGGGTCGAGACACTCAATGGGCGTAGCTAGAGCCTAAGGAAAGGTCTCTAATTACATCCAAAGGCGATGAGCACAATGATATGGTCGATGTTATATATCCTACATTGTAGGAACTCAATGGAATAATCCAAAGGCTATGAGTGCTATCGAAACCCATCTAGAAAGTATGGTTATATCGGTTAGGACTAAAACCAACTCAATTGGCACAATTAGAGCCTAATCGAAGGTCTCTAATGTGTCAAGAGGCTATGAGCACAACAATTATGATATAAGAAGTATGACTATGCCAACCAAGGCCATAATCAACTCAATTGGCACACTTAGAGTCCAACCAAGGATCTCTAGTGCATCAAAAGGCTATGAGCACAAATCAAACATACAACACATGCTATATTCCATTGCCCATGAAACTAGAGGCACCACCCACCAATTTCACATCAAGATAGTGCTAGAAATATAGCTAGAAAGTGGTGAATTCCCTAACCCATGCATCTAACATATGAAATTTGAATATAAACATGCTCATGAATCAAGATTGCATCACATATCATTAAAAGAGGTTCAAATACACATCATTGGACTAGGGCACACAACCCTAGTCCCCAACAAGAGTAACTACTCACTAAACATCATAGTATACATCATCAAATTACACAATAAAGTTCTAGACATAAGGAAAAGAGAGAGTAGAGATGAGAAATGCTCAATGGATGCTCTCTTGCTCCTCCTTGGCTTTGATGATGGATCTTGATGGGTCACCAAACAAAAGAAAAGGTTTGGGAGTGGAAAAATGGAGAGAATTGGGTGAGATCTAGGTGAGGGCTGCTATGAAGAGGTGGGGAATCAATCTAAATGGCAAAACTAGGTTTAAATAGGCTAGGGTAGAGAGGAGTGAAGGGCTAGGATCAACTAGGGAAAGATCTAATGGTTAGATAGATTAAATGAAGGGCAAGAGGGTAAATTCTCAAGAAAATAAAAGGGAGGAATAATCTAAGGGTGACCTCACCATATCTAGTGTAGTCATTTGCTAAATTTTGGAATCCTTTGGTGATGAGTCACACGGTTGACTTTGTCTTGACTTTGACCACGACCCTCGGAGTTGACCAAAGGTTGACTTTTGACCAAACCTCCGGAATTCTCGTGCGACTCACTTCCGGGACGTCATGTTGACTCGTTGACGCTCTAAAGTCGGGGTTGACCACGAGTTGACTTTTGGTCCTCGGGTTGACTTTTCGTCCTTTTGCCGAAAATCCACTAAAAGCTCCAAAACGCACTCCTTTGCTCCCGATATCAATCCAATGCTCATGAACCCTACAATGGTGCAATTTAAGGATTAGAGACACTAAACGACCTTTGGATTAGCATTACTAAAGTGATTAGAGGCCTAATTTGTATGCAATTTACATACAAATCACACCCCCACACTTAAGTTTTGCTTGTCCTCAAGCAAATAGAGAATCAACAATCCATATCACATTAAATTTGCCTTAACAACCATATCTTCAAAGAGAGTCCACTAAGCCACACATCAAGATTCAATCAAGCACACAACTCAAACCTCATGGTTCGCCAAATGATTAAGATATGTATCCAATGCATGCTTGGTGTAGTGTGTGCTAGCCATAGAATAATCAATCAAGAGCAACCAAATTAGCATATATCGACAAAATTAACCGCTAAACTCACATGATTCACTAAATATTTCCGCTCTTGTGTTTAGGGTTAAGTGTTTACTCTCAAGGACATTACCAAAAGCAACGTCCCCATAAGCTTGCTCATTGACCAACTCTCCACTAATTAATTCACAACTTATTGGATCAAAAGGGCTTTCACATGGTTGTAATGGGGCCAAAGGTTAAGGGTTAGCATGAAATGAAGGGATGGATACACAAATAATTCCAAGTATTTCACAAGACAACTCAAGGACTTTGAAACTCATTTTCCTTTACAAACAATTCTAACTTTTATTCTCCTCAACCTTTTATTCTAAAACACACTCTCTTTTTGGATTTTCTTTCTTTCTATTTCTACTTTTCTCTTTCTTTTTCTCATAACTTTCCTTTTTCCCATTTTGTATTTTTCTTTTCTTTTGGGACTTTCTTTTTGAACTTTATTTTTTGTACACAACTTCTTTTTGATTTTCTCAACTCCTTTTCTTCTTTTGTATTTTGCTTTCTTCCAACATTTTCTTTGTACAACGCACACTCTAAACTAAAATACCCCCCCACTTGCTTTTCACAAACCCATAGAACACAAAGAACATGAGAAGTCACAATCGTCGTCTTGCTAATACTTGGAACAAGGGATGGTTAGTGTTTAAGCTAAAAACAAAGGGTTAGATTTTAGTGGTTAACAAAGAAAAAGCTAATGATGAATGAGGCTCAAAATGGGTTAGTCCTAATGGATTAGTGTTTAAGGGATTAGAGATTAGTTTGGCCATGGTGCTTAACTAGTGCCTTAATCATTTCCAATTCATTGCAAATTAACACGTAGTCTCAAGCGGTCTTTGAGCAAGTTCTAGGTCTCGTAAACTAGTGGAATGCACACACATGAAGAACAAGGATGTATGAATGATGCATACATATCAATGAGGCTCAAAATCTCACCATATAGGGGTATATGCATGTCAATACATCGTCTAGATATGCTTTTCTAACCACAAGTGACTAATCAACATGGCAAAGTGCATAAAGTGTCAAGCAATCATCAATTACACATATTAACCACAAGGCAACTCAATGATTTCTAAGCACATGCTCAATATCCTCCTAATTAGCAACTTAGTAGGCTCACAATCATCATCGGGGTTGAAAAGGACAATCAAAACACACACAAAACCTTCAAAGTTCCAAAATTACAAAGTTTTAACCTTATGCACCTGTCGACCGGTCGACAGTAAGGGTCGACCGTTCGATAATAGCTCCCTGGATGAGTGTCGACCGGTCGACACACGGGTCGACCGTTCGTGAAAACTTTGAAAAATTTGAAAAATTTTGGTGGTTTGAAAATGTGAAATTCTTTTAGTTTGGCCCAACCTCACCCCCACACTTAAAACCAACATTGTCCTCAATGTTGTGAGGGGTTTTGAAAATGAAAATCATGTGGTGAAAGTGAGAGAGTAAAGTCGGGCGAATGCACACATACAAAATATAGCATACGGATGATAGAGTAAGAAAAACCCCCTTTGTAGACTCCCTTAGCTAGCCGAGAAACCACAAATAGACACCAACCTCAGGGCACAAGGCCCTGACTTCCATACGTTTGCTCCTCGGATGCCAAATGAATGAGATATTGCGATTGCATCGGGATCATTCAAAACAGGGGACAGCAGCAACACAGCAGTGACCTTCTCCCAAAGATTTGGGCATAGCTCCAAGAATAGGCATCCAAGTTGAGTGATTCCAGTAGCATTGGAAAGTAGACTCCAAGAGCTTTAGTTTGGCCACTGGAAACTCAGAAATAGCCTTCCGAACATGCAATGAAGAACCGGTCAAAGTGACCCTCCAGAAAGTCAAACTGCAGTGAGCACTCCTCCTTTAAACATATATTGCAGCAGATCCAACGGTCTTCGCAAAGAGAAATTTGAACTGGGAACAGAGACCTCATAGAAGAAGCTTCTCCAACTAGTTTCAGTGAATTCCAACGGTCAGATGTAGAGAAAACTGCCTCCAAATTTACTGTTCTGCCCAGGCCTCTCTTGAACAAATGCTACACAACACTTCTCGGGTTTCTTACTCCAAGACTCCTATCCTTAACACCTCCCAACCTCCCTAGATTCTTTTATTCATTACTAAATAATGCTGAAAATAAATGTGTTTCTCCAAATGGGGTTGCCTCCCCACAAGCGCTTCGGTTTATAGACCTACAAGCCGGTCTTGGTTCCTTCTCGCCAAATCATGGTGGCTCGAAGCAAAGTTTCTTCCCACTCAATGCATGACTGGTCTCACCATCTCCATGGCTTCCTACAAAACAGCCCTTGACGCCATTGAAAATTGATGTAGAAGATGGTGACCACACATACTTCTTCTTCTTAACCTCACCCACCATTTCTCTCATGGCCTTGATCGTCGCCTTTTGCATTGCACTCATGGGAGGAGTCTTCTTTGTAGCTCCCTCAAGAAATGGATCCTTCCCGAGTATGCCTTCATGAGACAAAGGTGGCTTAAGAGAAGCCTTCCAACCACACTTGTATGAGCTAGATTCACCATGGTTCGTTCCACCACAACACTTATAAGGAATAGTAGGTGTTAAGGTCAGAGGTGGTGGCCAAACACACCACTTCTTCGATGTTGGTTGTTTCTTCCCCTTCTTTATCCCCACAAACTTTCTTAAGTCTTCAATGGTCTTCTCTTGTGCTTCACACAAAGGAGGGCTCTTCCTTGTGTGCTTATCATGAATAACAACCGGAGGAGGTGTAGAGATCACATGCTTTTGCCTTGAAAGAGATGTGGTAGACGTATTAAGCTCATAGACTTCCTCAAGGTTTGAAAATTGTGCATCATTGAAATCGTTAAAATATTCTTCAAACGTTGGTGCAAAAGTACCAAACATATCATCATCATCCTCCAAAGAAGATGGCTCTTGTTGCTCATGATTTCCAACCAAAAGAGGAGGATTGTCTAGAGGCTTGGGTGAGTTCAATGGCCTAAAGATCCTCTCACTCTTAGCACTATTACCTCTCACCAAGTCGATTGAAAACACCTCTTGGATAACCTCCGATGGATACATAGGTTGAAACACTTGAAGCTTGACTTTCTCCCCTAGCACCTTGAGGCATATTGTTCCTTTTTGCACATTTATTTTAACGCCTGCCATAGCCATGAAAGGCTTGCCAAGGATGATAGGACTCTCCTCGTGCATATGAATATCCTCATTCATGTCCAACACCACGAAATCGGCCGGAAGAATGAACTTGTTGACTCTTACCAACACATCTTCAACAATTCCAACCGGAAGTCTATTAGCGTCGTCCGCTAGTTGCAATGAAATGGAAGTAGGCTTCAAAGATCCAACGCCTAGCTTTTGGTAAGTGGCTAGAGGCATAATGTTAATACTTGTACCCATATTCATGAGAGCTCCATCAAATGGTATGTCACCAATTGTGCACCCTATAACAAAGCTTCCTGGATCTTGCATCTTTGAAGGCTTTCTATGTTGAATGATGGCACTCACCTCCTCATTTAGCTCAAACTTTTCATTGGCTTCAAATATCCTCTTGTGCAAACAAAGGCTCTTGAGAAATTGGGCATAAGCCGGTACTTGACAAATGCGGTCTAGCAAAGGGATGTTCATGTCCGCTTTCTTGAACATTTCAAACACCTTACTCATCAACCCTTGCTTCTTCTTCTTCTTTTTCTTACTCTTGGATAACTCAAGTGGTGGAGGGAAGATAATAGGCCCTCTTGAATCTTGATACACTTGTTGATGCCCATTGTCACTCATTTCTTCCTCCATGGATGACTCAATCTCATATGTCGAAGGTGGGACATGCCTAGAAGCCTCCCTAGAGGAGTGCACGGCCAAAGAGGGGTCCCTAGCCATAATGGCCTCTCCCTCTTGTATAATGGTCGGCTCTTCCTCATGCCTAGAAGTACCTCTACTCAAAGATCTCTCATGTTTCCTCCTTTCATAATCTTTATGCTCATAATCATCCAATGCCAAGTGTCCAAGAACTCTCCCAAGTGAAATGTCTTCCTCCTCACTCCTTTCATCAACAATCACATCATCTTCCAATCCATTTCCCGGGAGTACATTTTCTTCCTCCCGGTTCCCATCCTCCATATAATTAAAATGATTATGCATATTATCATTCCACAAATGGCCAAGAGGTACATTTTCTTCCCTCTTGACCCCATATGTATGCACATCATCCTCATTATGCACAAGTAAGGGATTGTAATCATAAAGCTTACTTGAGTGAAGAGTTGCGAGACCGTGATCTTGCTCAAGAGTGTTGTGTAAAGAACCTTCAAATTTCGCTCGACTTTTCATCAATGTCGCCATAAGATCTGCCATGCTAGGCTCATTGGGTTCATACTCATGCGCTTGTCGTTGGAAGTCCAGTGGTGCACCAAATATATTAGAACCATGATGTGAACTCCAATGATCATTAGAGAAATATAGATTGTCGTGGGAATCATGGCTTGCATATTGGTATCCCCTATGGTCTTGGTAAGATTGCTCTTGAAGATGTGGTTGGGATACCATGTTCATGGTATATCGATAATCTTGGTGCTCAAATCTTCTAGGCTCTTCCCACCGATGGCTCCATCTATCCATGTGTGAAGTAGATGACTCACTAAAGCCCCCTAGCTTGAATTAAAACTAACTAAGAGGTTGAATCAAGGTTCATGCACCTTCACAACACATTAAACAGTGGTTAAACATCACAATTGAGGCAAGAAATAGAAGGGTAAGAGGTTAAACAAGCAATAGAATCAAAAAGTGGAAGAAATAAGCAATGCTCCCAGTCGAACGGTCGACATTTTGGTTCGACCGGTCGAACAAGACACAGAGGGCGACTGTCGACCGTTCGACACTATTCATCGACCGGTCGACACTGTTCATCCGAGTGAATAGTGAAAAGTAAAAATATTTTCTTTTTTCTTTTTTTTTAAACAAATTTTCTAATTTCCTAACAATAAGATTTTCTTAAGTAACAACTAAATAATTACCAAATCAACTAAACAACTACTCAAATTCAATATTAACAAGTTTAAGAACACACTTAAAGCAAGAATTTAAAGAATTTAAGCTAGACAATTACCAAATTAAGCTAAAATTGTGCAACACTTATTAGAAAGTTCAAGTAGAAAGTGATAGCATTAGGGGTGCTCATGTCTTACATATATCACTAGGATATAAGGCCCGTCACTCCCCTAATGTGTCTCACTCAAGAGTGAATAGCACATGTGAAATAAACAACACAATATATACAAAGTGATGCAAACAAAAAGAATGCTAAAGACCCGACTACAACTACCAAGAAATCAAGGTTTTAGCCTCAATCCCCGGCAGCCGGCGCCATTTTGACTAATGCAAAAATAGTGGTGAGTAGTAGAAGAGAAGGGGGTTGTCGTTCCACAGGGATTGACGGTCCCCGACTTCTCGGTAGTGAATGTGTGCGGGTGCTCTAGCTATATGAGGTGACAAGGAGTGAATAGAGTGGGTGAAGTGTGTGTTTACAATGTGCGAAGTGTAAATGTTTTGGGTGTTTTTGAGTAAATGAGAATTAAAACAAACAACCAAGTAAACTAAATGCAAGTAAATTAAGGAAATGCAAAGATAGAGTGATGGGGAACTAAGGGTTAACACTAGCCCACTTCAATGCAATGAACAACCACAATGAGATGCTTGCAATTATGATTCCAATTAATCGAGAATGTATCACTCTTACCATCCAAGGTCAAGGTGAACTCTCTAGTGTCAATCCAAGCCATGTCATGGTTCTTGGAATAACACTTTGAGGCGATGAGGGCATTAAAATATATTCTAAGATATGTCTCTCCGGTCTAAGGGTCGAGACACTCAATGGGCGTAGCTAGAGCCTAAGGAAAGGTCTCTAATTACATCCAAAGGCGATGAGCACAATGATATGGTCGATGTTATATATCCTACATTGTAGGAACTCAATGGAATAATCCAAAGGCTATGAGTGCTATCGAAACCCATCTAGAAAGTATGGTTATATCGGTTAGGACTAAAACCAACTCAATTGGCACAATTAGAGCCTAATCGAAGGTCTCTAATGTGTCAAGAGGCTATGAGCACAACAATTATGATATAAGAAGTATGACTATGCCAACCAAGGCCATAATCAACTCAATTGGCACACTTAGAGTCCAACCAAGGATCTCTAGTGCATCAAAAGGCTATGAGCACAAATCAAACATACAACACATGCTATATTCCATTGCCCATGAAACTAGAGGCACCACCCACCAATTTCACATCAAGATAGTGCTAGAAATATAGCTAGAAAGTGGTGAATTCCCTAACCCATGCATCTAACATATGAAATTTGAATATAAACATGCTCATGAATCAAGATTGCATCACATATCATTAAAAGAGGTTCAAATACACATCATTGGACTAGGGCACACAACCCTAGTCCCCAACAAGAGTAACTACTCACTAAACATCATAGTATACATCATCAAATTACACAATAAAGTTCTAGACATAAGGAAAAGAGAGAGTAGAGATGAGAAATGCTCAATGGATGCTCTCTTGCTCCTCCTTGGCTTTGATGATGGATCTTGATGGGTCACCAAACAAAAGAAAAGGTTTGGGAGTGGAAAAATGGAGAGAATTGGGTGAGATCTAGGTGAGGGCTGCTATGAAGAGGTGGGGAATCAATCTAAATGGCAAAACTAGGTTTAAATAGGCTAGGGTAGAGAGGAGTGAAGGGCTAGGATCAACTAGGGAAAGATCTAATGGTTAGATAGATTAAATGAAGGGCAAGAGGGTAAATTCTCAAGAAAATAAAAGGGAGGAATAATCTAAGGGTGACCTCACCATATCTAGTGTAGTCATTTGCTAAATTTTGGAATCCTTTGGTGATGAGTCACACGGTTGACTTTGTCTTGACTTTGACCACGACCCTCGGAGTTGACCAAAGGTTGACTTTTGACCAAACCTCCGGAATTCTCGTGCGACTCACTTCCGGGACGTCATGTTGACTCGTTGACGCTCTAAAGTCGGGGTTGACCACGAGTTGACTTTTGGTCCTCGGGTTGACTTTTCGTCCTTTTGCCGAAAATCCACTAAAAGCTCCAAAACGCACTCCTTTGCTCCCGATATCAATCCAATGCTCATGAACCCTACAATGGTGCAATTTAAGGATTAGAGACACTAAACGACCTTTGGATTAGCATTACTAAAGTGATTAGAGGCCTAATTTGTATGCAATTTACATACAAATCAATACCCAAGGTCATCACACTTCAATTACAAAATCCAAATTTTATTGATGATAACTTAGGTAGTACACAACAAACCACAACATAACAACCACAACTTCCGAAATATTCCTATTACAAATTCTAAGATTGCCTCACAGGGCTTTAACTACCAGAAGCCATCCTTAAACCTCCAATAGTGACTTCGTGGATAAGAGGCCGGATGTCTCGGAATTCCATACATCATCAGCTGGTAGAAATATGCTGCCTCCACGAAACACTTGCAAGTGTCGCAACATTCTCTAGCTGCATGCCTATCTCCATCCACGTCCCACATGTCCTGGCCAAAAGGACGCCAAAAACTTGACTCACCGCAAGTAAGACATTTACCGGCAGGCAGGAAAGCAGTAGTCGACGGAAAATACAATAGTAGATGCTCATGACAAAACTCAGCCTGATGCATCATCCGCTCGACTTCTTGTCTACAGTAGTAGATGTTCCATCCGCTTCTCCACCAGTCGAGGGCTTCACACAGTCGCTGCACCGTTTTCTGCTGCTCGGCTCGTGGTCCTAAAATCATCTTAATCATACATGCTGCATAAAATGCAACATGATGACCTACCACTGAACTGGGACGCGAACCATAGAATGTTCCTGGTTTGCATGCCGCATCGAAATACTCCAGGGCTAGAGATATATTCGCTGCCTCCACGAGTACTCCTATTCCCATTCGGAACAGAGACTCCGGGTTCTTCGCTTCCCAGCATCGATTTGCGAAGATGCGCACCTGCCTGTCCGCTTCTATGGAACCAGTGGGTCTGGATCCACCATCGAAACCATCCATGTCGATCGCCGCCAAGGTAGACCAACTATCGGCATACTCCTTGAAGTCCTTCGAGACACAACGGAGTTCCATTGTGCTCTGCAGAGATGCGGTAGCCACCAACTGAAAAATATATTTCCAGATCTCCACCGGAAGTTCACTCCAATCAGTGTTCTTGGAACGCTTGCTGCACTCTCCTTTACTCACCATTTTGCAAATTCTAGTAGATGTGTTTGTTTGAAATCAGATATGAGTTAAGTAACACAGCTCCTTATCCTATGTATTTAAACACAACTTTCCACCGTAAGGGAAACCTTTCTTTAATGTAAGTGCGGTGCACTCAACAACCCACTAAGAATAATTATTGCTCATATCTGTCTCAATTACTCAAAAGTATCGCCCACGATATCAGATTCCACAAGATTTAATCAACAAAAACTCAGTCTTCCACTAACACCGGTCATAATGACTCTTTTCCTTTTGCTTTCGCATAATTAATTCCTCAAAAGATGCGAGGTCTCACAAGAGTGGAACTGTATGTGGAAAATCCATGCATCGGGGAAAAAAAATCTTCCACGATCTCCAAGGGCTCCGACAATTAGCTGTAATCAGCCGCTCACTTTTGCTTTTGAATTTTCAAATCCTCCACCAACAATAAATATACCCTTACGCATCCACTAACAGATACTTTCCATTAGTGCCATAACCTCCTTTCTCTTTCAAAGAGGACTTCTTCATTCCAGCTTCTCAGCAATTCCCACTAAACTCAAACATGTCACGTAAGGTAAATTCGTTCAGTGAATTACTTCAATCTGATCCCTCTGAAAGCCAATTCTTTGAGGGCTTAGATGAAATAATTTCACCAGTAATCGAATTCGACAACGATATCGACATGCTAGACATGCTTCTAGCAGAAGACGAAGCCATTGAAGTAGCCCCAAGTCCACAAGTATCATCTCCACAAGCTGAACCTAGTTCATCCAAACGTATTCCACTGAGGAAGAGCTTCACCAAATACCAAGTCCAAGCATTGAAGGACTTCGTCGAGGCTTTTCCACAGCCAACTGTTCAACAGCGACAAGATTTGGGTGACCAAATAAAGTTAACGTTTGCACAAGTCTCTGCCTGGGTGATAAAGCATCGACCCCGAACGCCTGCCCAAACAACTCGTCAACAAAATTTTCTGCTGAGACAGAAAATCAATGAGCTTCATGCTCAACTTAGCCAGTACCAAGCAGCATTCAACCGAATCAACTGCAACCACTGTGGAAAACGAGTTACTCCCAATAGTGAGCTACTCAAAGGAATCGAAGAGACTACCCCACAACCTCAGACTCTTCCAATTCCTGCAGTCATCGGTCCAAGGGAAAAGTCTCACATGAGGAGGGATGTTCAAAAGTGTATGTCGATCCCACATCACTCTTCTTCTACACACCAACCAGACAACATCAACCGTTCAGAACCTGAACAAGCATCTGTCGTGGCAGACACAACTAAGATTTCTGAAATCATTGTGTCGGTCAGAGATGAGCTAATCATCATGGCATCTGCTGATGCGCCACTGTGGATCTCTGCACTCAAATCCAGCTCAGCCACGCTTCATGAGTTCCTGAATGAAGCAGAGTACAAGAGACACTAACGGTATTGATCTCACTCCCACTAACTTCCAAACCGAAGCTTCTCGCTACACAGCCACTATTCCTCTCAGTCCTGTCGTACTCTTGAATTTCTTCATGGATGTGGACCAATGGTCCACCATATTCAGTAGCATCATTTCAAGGGCGAATATCCTTGATGTCTTATCAACAGGGACTGCTGAAAACTACCACGACACCATCCAAGTCATGACTGCTGAGTTCCAGGTAACCACTCCATCTGTTTCCACTCGTGTCACTCACTTTGTTCGTTATTGTCAACGACAAACAGAACAGAGTTGGGCCATAGTTGATGTCTCTGTGGAGGGGTTAAGTTCAAATCTGGGTCCACACCCCAGATCTCAATGCAAGAAGCGTCCATCCGGATGCTTAATCCAAGACTTGTTCAACGGCAGCTCTCGTGTCGTATGGGTGGAACATGTTGATGTACGAGATCAACTCATGCACCAAACATACAGAACGCTAGTGGAGTCAGGCTTAGCCTTTGGAGCAAGGCGATGGGTAGAAATATTGCAGAGGCAAGCAGAACGGTTCAACTATTCTGCGGCTGTCACTCATCCACCTCAAGACTTTTGTGTCATACCATCGGTAGAAGGAAGAAGAAACTTGTTGCAGTTGACATGCAGATTAGTGACGGATTTCTGCACAGGCATCGGCAACTCTACTGCTCATGAATGGAAGGTAGCTGAACAAACCAAGTTCAGGGGTTCAGGGATAAGAGTCTCCACTAACAAAATTTGGAATAGGCCGAATAAGCCTCATGGTCTTACTCGAACTGCAACTGCAATATTCCAACATCATGTCTCTCACCGAAAGCTGTTTGACTTCTTCACTGACGTACAAACTCGGAACCAGTGGGACCACCAAGCATTGGGCAAGACAGTCCAAGAGATTGCACACATCACAACGGGTCAAGACCCACGCAACTGTGTCACCTTGATGCAAATCGACGACACCTACGTACTCCAAGAAAGTTGTACTGATTCAACAGGGTCATACGTGATTTATGCCTCTATCAGTCAGTCAACGGTCCAGAAGTTATTAGGTGGTTGTGAGTTAGGTACAATTGTATTCCTAACTTCAGGTTTTTCAATTCTACCAGATATGCCTACTGCTGGAAGAACAGAAGGGGTCTCAGACAATCCGTACATTGGTTGTCTAGTAACAGTAGCAACACAGATCTCTACTGAGTTGCTGAAGAATAAGAAAGGGTCAGTGGATCAAGTCTGTCGTTTGATCCAGGGTACGGTTGAGAGAGTTAAGAATGTAGCCATGTAAGACTACCGTATAAGGAATTGTAATTTGTACTTTATATTCTTAACAACACAACAGCACTGAAGAGCACATGATGGGGATCCGCCGCGGTCGGGCCATCACTCGATAAATACTGTGCGTAATTAAGCATACGAAGTAACCATTACTTGAATGAATCTAAGAACCTAACGTCAAACCCTAAACCGATCCTAAGCTCTAAACTCTAACTTCACTTCTCAATTCTACAACTCGTTTCATTTCCATAGAGCGTTCCATTGCTCAATCACTTCCTTAGAGCATTGTTTTGCTCTGATACCAATCTGTCACGCCCCGAATTTTTCAATCAATTAATAAGGCATTTTGCCCTTAATTACAAACCATTTCGGAAACGTGACGACATGGAATATCAAATACAAATATGCACTAGAATTTTTTTCTTTTTAATTCAAGTACACAACACCAACTCCATGCCCAACATTGTAATTTCAAACTCAATACAAGAGTCGAATATTACATACCAAATATTTATATAATAAATTGATACATCAAAATATTACATAAATAAATCTTCAGAGTGCGAAGCATAAAATAGCGGAAGTCTTATAACCCAACAAAATGTATGCAGCCTTGCATTACTCCTGGTTATCCTAACCTGCAGGTATAACCCCTACACCGTGGAATAGTGTACCGGGTTATATCAACAAACCCGGTCAGCTTACGAAGCTGGTATGAGTGATCTATGTTTTATTCACACTGTAACATTTTCCCAAATTGAATTCTTTTATTTTCAAGAATCAATTAAAACCCAAAAGTTCCATTTCAAATCCGGAAGATTCGTATTATCTAATATACTGAACCTACGTGCCCCATACCACGTATTTTAACCCCACACGCCCCATAAACGTGTATGTTAATACCAGGGTAATCCAGTATGTTAAATAATATAAACCCTCGATCTTTACTCACACAAAACCATTTATAACTTAGCCTGATTAAAAGTGAGATGCATCTCCTTTTAATACATCAAGTTATTTTTAACTTCGCCTGATTAAAAGTGAGAATACTATTTTTCTTCTCCTTTTAATACATCAAGTTAATCATACAATATGCAGTCTAGAGCTCTAACTGAATGGGCTACCATTTTTCACCCATTTAACATTGTCCCCGGTCAGGACAGTCCGTTTGGACAAAAACATTCAAATAGGCAAACACAATATCTTATTTAGAATTATTGTGTTCCCACAAAATTCACAAATCAAAACAATAAAATGAATATTTTTCAAATATTGTTTTAACACCAAAATCACAAACAACACAATATGAATTAATATTCATATATAAAAACATCGTGAGATTCACTCACCTCTAATTCCTGCTGCGTCTTCAATTAGTAACCGAAGACCGATCAACGTACGTACACTTCATATTTCGTAAGTACCTATGATTATGCAATATCCAATTAGCATAATACACTTCCAAAATAATTCAATGTTCCTCAATTGTCTCTTACGACATCGGAACTATTAAATCGAGACCATTTGACCAAAAGTCAACCGTCGGTCAATGTGGGTCCCACGTCTACTATTCATCAACGGGTCCCACACGAAATCCAAAACTTTCAAAATCCAACCACATGCTTATTTCTAGCATCCTAACATCATATCCAAAAATGGTGATGATCCAACGGTCGGATCATCACGGATCTAACGATCCATAATCATTGCATAATTGATCGTTGATCAAACGATCTAATTTCAATAATCCAACGGTCCAACATGCTTATAATCACAATATTAACCCCACGATCAAATTTCATGATCATCCAACGGTCGGATCTCTCGAATCGTAAATCGTACGATCCGATTAATCGGGTTAATTGACCATCGGTCAAACGACCGAATTTGACAAAAGTCAAAACACGAAAGTTGTTCGTATCGACGAAACAAGCCAAACGGAGCAAAGAATTGCTCCCGGACCGACCTGACGCGCCGCCGACGCGCCGCCGGAGCTGGCTGCCGGCCGCCGGTCAAGGTGGTCCGATGGCTACCAAAATTTACCAGAACGTAGAACTCAACAATCCCAACAACTTTAGTAACTACCTCAAAGTCTGGATCGGAGAGGAAGTGGCCGGAATCGGTGTCGGTAGCTTTTAGATCCAAAAACTTCCCGAGCTCAATCCGCCGCCTACGGTGGTTTTCGGTGAAATCCAAGGGCACCATCGTGTTCCAGGGGTTGAGGGCTTCAAAACCCAATACACAAAGTGGTCCGAGGTGGCCGGAATTACGTCGGACGACGAGGAGCCAAAACCGGCTGCTTGTGGTGCCGCGTGCGGCGTCACGCCGGCGGGGCAGGCGGCAAGGCCGGTCCAGTTTGGACCGTCGGCCCTTGCTGCAGCTTTTGGCGGTGGCGGTGAGGCACGTGGTGGCCGGTCACGGCTTGTCGGAAAACGCAGATGAGAGAGAGAGAAGGAGAGCCCGCGCGGGGAGAGAGAGAGGGAGGAGAGGAGAGAGAAAATCCCCCAAAAAAAACTATTTTTTTTGTTTTATAGAAAAACGTGGAATTTTCCGAGGGCCGTAACTCCTTCATACGATGTCCGTTTTCGGTGAACCAAATTCCTACGAACTCGATTCGACGAGGTCTACAACTTTCATGAAGGAAGTTTTCCCAGATTCTCAACAGATAAAAAGTTACCTTAATTAACCTTGTGTAACTTATAATTACCGCCGTAATTATCGTTTTACGACGAAAACCCCTAAAAATATGAAATCACTCCATTTCACTTCAAATTTCACGAACTATTTAATAAAAATAATACGGAAATTTTCGGGGTATTACAATAAGCTTTTAATAAAAGATTGGAAAGTGAATACACTATAACAAAACTTTTGAATAATGGTATTAGTTATAGGAATTTATTGCTAGTGAACATTTAAATAGTAGATATATGTAAAGAAAAATTGAATAAATGCTTGATTATAGGAAATCTAATTAAAAGTTGAATGAAATTAATATTTTATGACAATGACAAATTTTGTAAATAAGTTAATAGATATGGTATGAAGATATACTATGTGGTATCTACAATTTAATATTGGATCAAATCTAATAATAAAAAAGCCAACGAATTATTTCCTATAAAATAAAAGTGGCAAGGATTTTTATCTAAATATCCCTTAAATAAATAATTAACGTATTTGTTGTCAATTTCTATGATGATCGAACAGTGACAATATATGTGAGCTTGGCGCTACGGATGCTTGTGCTTACGAACAATTAACTTAGGAAAATGATTGTTGGCCTCAATTGAGGCCTAACAATTGTGGCCTCAATCCTATGTGGCATACCACATAACTAAATATCAATTTAAAATTTAAATTCACATAATATATCTTGCCATATCATAATCTTGCAATACCAACTTTAATCTTTTATATTTTTCTTTGAATTTTATTTTTTATAGACTTATTATCTGCAATCTAAACTCAAAAAACAATCAAAAATTAATAAACATTTAAATGCTTTCAATGAGAATCGAAACTTCAACAAAATGTTCGCAACTTTATTAATAAACCAATTAACTAACATGCTAATCTTAATATAAATACACATAAATTGATATGTATCTAATTGAAACAATAAAAGCAATAGGTAATGAATATTAAATAATTTTAGAAAATAAAATTGTAAAACCATAATAAAAACATACAAAAAAAATGAAATTTGTGCCAAGAACCCATAAAGAATTTGAACTTTCTTTAACAAAAAAAAATTGGACAATTCTTTTTCCAATCAAAAATTCATTAAAAGATAATTTTTTATATGAAATTATAATCGTTTTTTTTATCCATCTTTGACCCACGTTACAATGTGTCTTCCTCATCATTAAGTAAGAAAAAAATAAAAAATAAAAAATAAAAAAAAACTATATTAAAATGCCACATAAGCACTTAACGGAATATTTAACGGTAGGTACTATAATGGCTAACGGAGGCATAGTTCAGGTACCATCAGGTTCCTTATGAAAGTTCAGGTACCAAAAATTGCATTTGGTGATAGTTCAGGTACCATATGGAGGTTTTTCTCTTACTATTTTGATCAGGAAAAATGTGCTCATATACCCTATATATTGCAAATGAGAATACAAGCTAGTACCTAACACCCTAGTGCAAAAGGAGTTAAGCATGAGAAATATAATAAAAGATTCCTCGAAGGAAGTCCTTCCTTGAATTATGATGTTTTAAAGTTGTTACTTGTAGGGTTTAGGGTTTAGAGTTTAGGGTTTGTTATATTTATGGTTTACGGTTTACGGTTTGTTGTATTTGGGGTTTAGGGTTTGTTGTGTTTAGGTTTAGGGGGTAGGTTAGGTTTAGGATTCAGGTCTCAAAAATTTAGGATTTAGGGTTTAGGGTTTGTGGCGTTTAGGTTTTAGGATTAGGTTTAGGGTTCAAGTCTCAAAATATAGGGTTTAGTATTATTTATATTCTACTAATTACAAAGATTATTGATTGAATCATTTAGGTCAAAAGTGATTTAGGTTTGAATTGTGGATTCATTGTGGCCTAAGTTCGAATTATATTTTACAATTTTTATGAAATATTTTTTTTGTGCTTGCTAGAGGTGCAGAAAAATCAGTTTTTTTTTTGTGTGGATTCATCTTAGATATTGGCTTGTACTGAAGCATGTTACCTTTTAGTTCCCCTATACTTTGAAGAACAATGTTAGATTTCATTACCTATTGTTTTTACTGTTTCAATTAGATATATATCAATTTATGTGTACTTATATCAAGATTAGTATGTTGGTTAATTGGTTTATTAATAAAGTTGTGAACACTTTGTTGAAGTTTCGATTCTTGTTGAAAGCATTTAAAGGTTTATTAATTTTTATTTGCTTTTTGAGTTTAGATTACAGATAATAAGTCTATAAAAAAATAAAATTCAAAGAAAAATATAAAAGGTTAAAATTGGTATTACAAGATTATGATGTGGCAAGATATATTATGTGGATTTACAATTTAAATTAGTATTTAGTTATGTGGCATGCCACCTAGGATTGAGGCCACAATTGTTAGGCCTCAATTGAGGCCCTCTATCATTGCCCATTAACTTACTATCCAGATTGCACCAAAGATCCATGTGATGTTTTGGTTGGTTTGCTGATGTCGGGTATCTCTCTGACCCGCACAAAGGTCGTTCCCAAACTGGTTATGTCTTTACCATGGGTAACACGGCGATATCTTGGAGGTATACTAAGCAGACATTAGTTGCTACTTCCTCGAATCATGCAGAGATAATTGCTCTACATGAAGCTGTTCGTGAATGCATCGAGCAGATGAAGCAAAGTTTCATTAAGGGTGACAATAGTACCAAGCATATTTCGCCTAAGTTCTTTTATAATCAGCAACAACAGACTCTCCTAAAGATTCAAGTGAATCAAGTTAGTTCCGAGGAGAATGTGGCAGATTTATTTACTAAAGTTTTTGCCTAAGTCCACATTTGAAAATCATGTTAAAAGAATTGGTATGCTTAAGTTATCCGAGCTCCCATGATTGTAGGAATCAGGGTGAGGTGCAAACGTGAGGGGGAGTGTGGCACATACATGTCACTTTCCAATGTGAAGGGTGCGTTGTACTCTTTTTCCCTTTGACTAAGGTTATTTTTTCCCACTGTGTTTTATTGTTACTTGACAAGGTTTTTAATGAGGCAACATGGATAGCATCACCTAGTTGTGACAAGCACAAGGGGGAGTGTTTCAGGATATTATTATTGTGTGCCTTGTCAAACTAGGACTTTAGAATAGGTTTATCCTTCTAGAATATGGATTGTATTTAGAATAGATTTCCTACGTCAATACAGATTGTATCTTGTACTCCTCTATATATAGAGGCCCTTATTCATTAATGAAATACATCATATTCTCTGCTCATTATCTTTGTTATTTACGTTTCCTTTAAACAATGACAACTAATTTTCTTTGAAATTGGGTAAATTATCTACCTAGGCTCTTGCCTAATGCCTAGATTTGTAGGTAAATTAATTCATGACAACTAATTTTCTATGAAATTAGGTAAATTATCTAGTTGGGCTCTTGACTAGTGCCTAGATTTATAGGTAAATTAATTCATGACGACTAAATTTTTATGTAAGTAAATTGATAGATTAAGTTATAAGCTTTTAATAAAAGATTGGAAAGTGAATACACTATAACAAAACTTTTGAATAATGGTATTAGTTATAGGAATTTATTGCTAATGAAAATTTAAATAGTAGGTATATGTAAAGGAAAATTGAATAAAAGCTTGATTATAGGAAATCTAATTAAAAGTTGAATGAAATTAATATTTTATGATAATGGCAAATTTTGTAAATAAGTTAATAGATATGGTATGAAGATATACTATGTGGTATCTACAATTTAATATTGGCAAGGATTTTTATCTAAATATCCCTTAAATAAATAATTAACGTATTTGTTGTCAATTTCTATGATGATCGAACAGTGACAATATATGTGAACTTGGCGCTACGGATGCTTGTGCTTACAAACAATTAACTTAGGAAAATGATTGTTGGCCTCAATTGAGGCCTAACAATTGTGGCCTCAATCCTATGTGGTATGCCACATAACTAAATATCAATTTAAAATTTAAATCCACATAATATATCTTGCCATATCATAATCTTGCAATACCAACTTTAATCTTTTATATTTTTCTTTGAATTTTATTTTTTATAGACTTATTATTTGCAATCTAAACTCAAAAAACAATCAAAAAATAATAAACCCTTAAATGCTTTCAATGAGAATCGAAAATTCAACAAAATGTTCGCAACTTTATTAATAAACCAATTAACTAACATGCTAATCTTGATATAAATACACATAAATTGATATGTATCTAATTGAAACAATAAAAGCAATAGGTAATGAACATTACATAATTTTAGAAAATAAAATTGTAAAACCATAACAAAAACATACAAAAAAAAATATAATTTGTGCCAAGAACCCATAAAGAATTTGAACTTTCTTTAACAAAAAAAAAAATTGGACAATTCTTTTTCCAATCAAAAATTCATTAAAAGATAATTTTTTATATGAAATTATAATCGTTTTGCTTGATCCATCTTTGACTCACGTTACAATGTGTCTTCCTCATCATTAAGTAAGAAAAAAATAAAAAATAAAAAATAAATTACAAATCGACAATAGTTTACTATTTTGATCAGGAAAAATGTGATCATATATCTATTTATTGCAAATGAGAATACAAGCTAGTACATAACACCCTAGTGTAAAAGGAGTTGAGCATGAGAAATATAATAAAAGATTCCTCGAAAGAAGTCCTTCCTCGAATTATGATGTTTTAAAGTTGTTACTTGTAGGGTTTAGGGTTTAGAGTTTAGGGTTTGTTATATTTAGGGTTTAGGGTTTACGGTTTGTTGTATTTGGGGTTTAGGGTTTGTTGTGTTTAGGTTTAGGGGGTAGGTTAGGTTTAGGATTCAGGTCTCAAAAATTTAGGATTTAGGGTTTAGGGTTTGTGGTGTTTAGGTTTTAGGATTAGGTTTAGGGTTCAGGTCTCAAAATGTAGGGTTTAGTCTTATTTATATTCTACTAATTACAAAGATTATTGATTGAATCATTTAGGTCAAAGTGGTTTAGGTTTGAATTGTGGATTCACCTTAGATATTGGCTTGTACTGAAACATCTTAGCTTTTAGTTCCCCTATACCTTGAAGAACAATGTTAGCTTTCATTACCTATTGCTTTTACTGTTTCAATTAGATACATATCAATTTATGTGTACTTATATCAAAATTAGCATGTTGGTTAATTGGTTTATTAATAAAGTTGTGAACACTTTGTTGAAGTTTCGATTCTTGTTGAAAGCATTTAAAGGTTTATTAATTTTTGTTTGCTTTTTTAGTTTAGATTGCAGATAATAAGTCTATAAAAAAATAAAATTCAAAGGAAAATATAAAAGGTTAAAATTGGTATTGCAAGATTATGATGTGGCAAGATATATTATGTGGATTTACAATTTAAATTAATATTTAGTTATGTGGCATGCCACCTAGGATTGAGGCCACAATTGTTGGGCCTCAATTGAGGCCCTCTATCATTGCCCTAAATTGATATGTATCTAATTGAAACAATAAAAGCAATAGGTGATGAACATTAAATAATTTTAGAAAATAAAATTGTAAAACCATAATAAAAACATACAAAAAAAAATATAATTTGTGCCAAGAACCCATAAAAAATTTGAACTTTCTTTAACCAAAAAAAAAATTGGACAATTCTTTTTCCAATCAAAAATTCATTAAAAGATAATTTTTTATATGAAATTATAATCATTTTTCTTGATCCATCTTTGACTCAGGTTACAATGAGTCTTCCTCATCATTAAGTAAGAAAAAAATAAAAAATAAAAAATAAATTACAAATCGACAATAGTTTACTATTTTGATCAGGAAAAATGTGCTCATATATCTATATATTGCAAATGAGAATACAAGCAAGTACATAACACCCTAGTGTAAAAGGAGTTGAGCATGAGAAATATAATAAAAGATTCCTCGAAGGAAGTCCTTCCTCGAATTATGATGTTTTAAAGTTGTTACTTGTAGGGTTTAGGGTTTAGAGTTTAGGGTTTGTTATATTTAGGGTTTAGGGTTTACGGTTTGTTGTATTTGGGGTTTAGGGTTTGTTGTATTTGGGGTTTAGGGTTTGTTGTGTTTAGGTTTAGGGGGTAGCTTAGGTTTAGGATTCAGGTCTCAAAAATTTAGGATTTAGGGTTTAGGGTTTGTGGTGTTTAGGTTTTAGGATTAGGTTTAGGGTTTAATTTAGAATTATCCTTGCCAAAAATCAGCCGAATTGGAGATTGTTTGGTCATCTGTTCGTTGTATAGTTTATAGACAAATACAGTCCGTCAGATAAGGTTGAAACGTTGAATGTAGTAATCAAATGGCTAAATAATTTCCAATTTGAAATATTTTTTTTATCAATGGATGACCTAAAATATAGACGGGTTTTGATCATTAGTTTGCACTCGCAATGAGGATGTTCGCATTTTAATCTACGTGCGGACGTCCGCATGTGAAGGGAACTGTGTATATATATATGTATATATGTATATATATATATATATATATATATTCCATATTTTCTCTCCATGCCAAGATATAAAAAAAATTAAAAAAAGAATTGATTACCAGTACTGACTTTAAATTCATGTCTTAATTAATTAATTCATTCCCTTTTTCTCAAATAGAAATGTTGGAAAGTTCCCCATTTACGTTTTTGAAGAACAAGAATTCCACGTTGAATATTCCACAGAGCCAAACTAACCAGAGTTAGTATTCGACAGAGCCACTTATCTATAAATAGCAAAGAACCACAACTCTTCAACTACATTCAAAGCACTTCTCCAGATATTCAATTAGAAACAACAATGGCTGCTCAGCTGTTAGAATTTGAAGCTCAAACCCAAAATGCCACTCCTGATGTTAATCGACGTTCAGCTTATTTTCCTCCAAGCATTTGGGGCGATCATTTTCTTTCATATGCTTCCATGGTATTATGAATTAGGAAATCCTAATTAATGTATATTATTGGTTAATACAGTAACTACAATGCATGATTCATGGATTAAATTTCAGTGGATTGAATTTGCATGCACCCATACATGAAGGTTATAGTTTTTCCACTTTCAATTTGTCTGTGCAGGAAACCAATATGGAAACTGAGCAGCATGTCCAAAAATTGAAGGCGGAAGTGAAGATGATGCTGAAGGCTCCGGTTGAAAAGCTTTCACAAAAGTTGGACTTGATTGATGACATTCAGCGCTTAGGAGTGTCCCGCCATTTCAAAAATGAGATTGAAGAAATTTTGCAGCAAATTCACAAGAATTCTTATGTCAACTGTGGTGACCAAGAAAATGATGATGAGCTATACACTGTTGCTCTTCGTTTTCGATTGCTTAGACAACAAGGTTATAATGTTTCATGCAGTAAGTCTCTGATCTTCTCTATGTTCATATTTTGTTTTATAAGTTTTGATATACGTACGCTCTTCCTCTAATCATACAAATGCATTGGTGATCGAAGCAGACGTGTTTAGCAAGTTCACGGACAATGATGGAAATTTTAAGGAATCACTTGTTGAAGATGTCTTGGGACTATTAAGCTTGTACGAAGCCACACATCTTATGACACACGGAGAGGAACTACTTGATGAGGCATTGACCTTCACCACCACTCATCTTGAGTCGGCAACTCACCGTACTTTAAACCCTGTGGTTTTGAAACAAGTAACTCATGCCTTGTATCAGCCTCTCTGGAAGGGCGTACCTAGACTCGAAGCTAGGCATCACTTGTCTGCCTACCAGGAGCACAATTCGCATAATGAAACACTTCTGAATTTTGCAAAGTTGGATTTCAATCTACTGCAGCAAGTCCATCAGAAAGAACTAAGTGATATTGCAAGGTTAATTTCTTACATGCATGTTTCTCATAAAAATTGTGCTTTTATATAACTTATATCACAGTAACAACTAATGTGCTGTAATAAGGCCCTCAACTGAAAAAAAATGAGTTCTCAAAGTGATAAATACATCTATGTCATGCCTGTACAGTAAAAAAAATCTAAATTGTTTGAGTGATTCAGGTGGTGGAAGGACTTGGACTTTGCAAACAAGTTGTCGTTTGCAAGAGACAGAGTGGTTGAGTGCTACTTCTGGACTTTGGGAGTATACTTTGATTCCCAATATCACTTTGGTAGGATGGCATTATGCAAAGTTATTGCCATGACATCCATTATTGACGACATTTATGACGTGTATGGCACGCTTGAAGAAATAGAGCTCTTTACCGAAGCTGTCGAGAGGTTTGAAAATATACACACATATATCCACCTATTTTGCCCATTTGAATTACATTTAGTTATTAATTTTTATTTAATCTTCATTTATTTTGGTCAGGTGGGACGTCTCTGCCATGGATATGCTGCCTGAGTATATGAAAATCTGTTACCAAGCTCTGTTGGATGTCTATACTGAAATGGAAGGCAAGCTTGCAAATGAGGGCAACTTATATGCCATCCACTATGCGAGAGAATCAGTAAGCCTAGCTAATCATGTACCTTGTCGATCTATGTAATCGATAATAGAAATTAATTAGAGATTGATTATTTATGTGTTTTGGTGCCTCAGATGAAAATCCAGGTTAGAGCTTACTTCCGAGAAGCCAAATGGTTCCACCAGAAATACAAACCAACGTTGGATGAATATATATCTTTAGCACTTGTTACGTCTGGCTACTTTATGCTAGCAACCATATCCTTTCTGGGAATGGGAGAAATTATTACAAAAGACTCCTTTGAGTGGTTGTTCAGTAATCCTAAAATTGTCAAGGCTTCGGAGTTAGTTGGCAGACTCATGGATGACATGGTTTCCCACGAGGTGCACATACTTAACTACTATAGTACTTAGTTACTTACTGACGAATTAATTAGCTAGGTAGCTAGTTTCTTGTACTTTATTAATTTTAACTGTAATTAATTACCTTCATATATATGCATGTAGTTTGAGCAAAAGAGAGGACATGTCTCCTCAGCGGTGGAATGCTACATGGACGAACATGGTGTCACCGAAGAAGAAGCAAAAGTCGCACTGACTAAACAAGTGGATAATGCATGGAAGGACATAAACGAAGGGTTGCTGAACATTACCACGATTCCGAAGCCCCTCCTATTCCGAATTCTCAATCTCTCGCGTGTGATCGAAGTTATATACAAGAAGGAAGATGGGTATACTCATGCTGGTGGTGAGCTCAAGGGTTTTGTGGCTTCTGTGCTTATCAAACCTGTGCCTATATAAGCCTGATTAAAAGTTTGTACTTTGTGTTTCGTATAATTAAGTACATGGATTATCAGTTCTTGTAGTAAATTAAATAAGAAGCCGACTGTCTTTTGGAACTGTTTCAAAGACAGTTGTGAGATGTCTTAATAAAATACGTACTTTCTGATTATGTGTTTGCTTCTGATACTATCTCTAATCGATTGTACGTTACCATTACAAACCTTAATTACGAGCTCAAATCATGTTTAAAATATATTCCTTTGATTGGCCAAAAATAAAAATCTAATGTTCTTTTGATTTCCTTGAAAAGTTGCGGATATCTATGTTTGGTTTATTTGGAGTTGGCCCAAGATGGTTAGCAGCTAAATGATGAAATGACGCTCAGCAGTCACGCCCTAAACCGACTTAGTTGGTACTGTTAAGTAAGGTTCCCAGTCAGCAGCCAAGTCATTTCCAAGTCATATGCTTATCATTCCAGGCTGGTATTTCCAGCCTGTCAGTTTGTGGCTTCTGTTATCCTAGTAGTATAAATATATCTTTGGTTGTATTTTCAGTTTAAGCTTTGAGAATTATAGAAATACAATAAGAAATTACTTAGATTCTCTCTAAATTTCTTCATCTTCTTCCTCTAGCTTCCTCTAGTCCTTGAATCTAGATTGCTGGTTTTTCATCATGTTATCATAGTATCAGAGCTTTCATAGCTTCTGAGATCCATAGCCTCGCTTCCGCATTCACTCGATTCGTGTTTCGAGCCCTAGATTCTTGGACTCGAGCTTCGTCACTGCAATTCAAGCTCATCATTGAGTTTTCTACGTTATCGCCTCAGGATTGTGCGCTGCTCTACGATCCTAGCTCTCCCCACTTGCTGGAATTGAAATTTGGTTCAATTCTATATAATCGATTGTTTTTGCTCTTCAAATCGAGCTGCTTCTTTCATCGTTCATCAAGGTTTTGCTGTTTACCTTCTACTATTCACTGTTCTTGCTTATATATATGCTCGTGTTGAAGTGAATTGTGTATCTCTGTATCATATGTTGTGAACTGGATCTGTGATTTGAAGAATTCGAAGATCTTGTTCTTTGCTGCTGTTGATTCAAAACAAAAATTCTCCAAAAACAAAATCCTTGCATACTTGCTGAAGCCTTTAGCACTCAAAAAATATTGCAAAACAGTTCACTATTGTTTCTTTTGATCCAGTTCCATATTGAATTTGTGATTTGGTACTGTTTGATACACTGTTCGTTTGGCTGAGAACAATTACATAAAATGGAAGTTTCAATTTCAATCTGTTCTAGAAGGAGATGATCTGTTTGGATACTTTGATGGAACTTATCCATCACCTCCACGCTTTGTTTTCACTGAGGATGGAGGTGTAACAACTGAGGTTATAGCTGCATACAAAGAATGGAAGAAAACTGATAAAGCTCTTCTGAGTTTGCTACTTGCAACTCTTACTGATGACACTATGGAGTACATTGTTGGCAGTAAAAGCTCTAGAGAAGCATGGTTGTGTCTTCATGAACGTTTTTTTACTGTGTCCAGAGCTAGTGTTATGCAACTCAAAACCGATTTTCAAACAATTCAAAAAGGTGCTGACTCTATTGACAGATACTTGTTGCGCATCAAGCATGCTAGAGATTAGCTTAGCTCTGTTGGAGTGCCTCTTTCTGATGAAGACATTGTTGTTGTCTCTCTCAATGGATTACCTGATGAATATGCTATGGTCAAGACTGTTGTTCGAGGCAGAGACACACCTATTACGCTTCCTGATTTCCGGTCACAACTTCTTGTAGCTGAACGAGAGATAGAGAAACAGTTTCAATCTCATTCATCCATGTCTGCTATGGTGGCACAAAACTCATCTCAGAAAAGGAATTACTCTAACAATGATGATGGTTATGGAGATCGGCATTATGGTGGTTATAAGAAGTCAGGTTTTGGCAATGACAGAGAAAATGGTGGTGGCTATCAAGGTAGAAACTACACTGCCAATGGTGGAAGCAAGCAATATTACAATGACAGCAGGAGTAGTAACAAAGGAGGCAATGGTAATTGGTCTGATAATGCTAGAAATACTCAAAATGATAGATCATATCACACTGACAAGTCATATGGCAACAATTACAGAAACAATGGTGACCATGCCTACAGGAACAACAATGGTTACAATGCCCCAGAATGCCAAATTTGTAACAAGAAAGGTCACACGGCTGTGAATTGCTACACCAACAATGGCTACAGGAACAACAGTGGTTACAATGCCCCAGAATGCCAAATTTGTAACAAGAAAGGTCACACAGCTGTGAATTGCTTCTACAGAAACGACATTCCTGAAGATCATTCTTCTACTTCTGTTGTGGCTTGTCAGATTTGTGGTCTCAAAGGTCATGGTGCTCTTGATTGCCGTCACAGGACTAACTTTGCCTATCAAGGAGCTGAACCCCCAGCTACTCTCACTACTATGACTTCTCAGAATGGCAATATTGGTGCTTCCACTTCTACTTCACATGGTTTCTCTAATGGTGAAGTGTGGATTGCAGACACTGGAGCTACACACCATATGACATCTGACTTGAGTAATCTTACCATTGCTCAACCATACAACACAGACAACAAGATAACCATTGGCAATGGCGAAGGTTTGAAAATCAAGCATATTGGTTCCACACAAATTACTCCTTCCTCATATACTTTTACTCTTAATCAAGTATTACATGTGCCTAGTCTTGCTGTAAATCTGTTGTCTTTAACCAAGCTTTGTAAAGACAATAGTTGCTTTGTTACTCTTGACGATGTTGATATTACTCTGCAGGACAAGGCAACCAAAAGCATGCTATATCAAGGAAAGAGTAGTAGAGAAGGCTTGTTTCTCTTCAGATCACCATAATTGTCTCCCTTCAAACATTTGTCTCAAACCGCTTTCCTTGGTTCTGTAGTTAATTCCTCTGTCTGGCATCAGCGATTGGGCCATCCCACTTCAGAAATTGCTTCTAAGATGTTGTCTTTGTCTCAGGTTAAGTTCCCTGAAGATACCATAAAACGTATTTGTTCTCATTGTCTTAGTGGTAAGATGCATAGGCTACCATTTTCTAAGTTTGTGTCTAAGTCATCTATTCCTTTTCACAAGGTTCACTCTGATGTATGGGGGCCTGCACCCTGTTTGTCATCAGAAGGTTATAGGTACTATGTTACCTTTATTGATGATTGTACAAAGTTTGTGTGGATTTTTCCACTGATCAATAAGTCAGATGTTTACTTTACCTTTGTGAAATTCCATGCTTTTGTTCTGACTCAGTTCAATGCTTCGATCCAAATATTGCAAACTGATGGTGGAGGTGAATATAATAGTGTTGCCTTTAGGAATTTTCTTCTCTTAAAGGTATTCTGCATTTCATTACTTGTCCTTATACTCCCCAATAGAATGGGGTTGCCGAAAGGAAAAACAGGCATCTTGTTAAAACTACAGTAACTTTGATGACTGCAGCACAACTTCCTAAACCATTTTGGTTTCATGCTGTTTCTCACTCTGCTCTTCTTATCAATCGAATGTCGTGTAAATCTTTGAATATGTCTTCTCCTTATATCAAGTTGTTTGATTTTGCCCCTGATCTTAATATTCTCCGCATATTTGGTACTGCTTGTTATCCTTTTCTCAGGCCCTATAATCACGATAAACTTGATCGTAAGACCGAACAGTGTGTATTTCTTGGTTATGCACTAGGTTATAAGGGTGTGTTCTGTTATAATATTCCCAAAAACAAGCTTTGGATGAGTAGACATGTCATACATGATGAGTCGATCTTTCCTTTTCTCCATTTGTCCAAATCTTCCAATCCACCTTGTGTTTCCTCTTCTGTGTCTTCTCCTTTCCTTTTCCTATTTTTACTTCAGTTCCATTCCCAGTTCCACCATCTTCTCTATCTACTCACTCTTCTTCTTCCTCATCTCGTTGTGGTGACTCTTGATTTGCACATATTTGTCGTGCAAATTGTATTCCTAATCACGGGAATTAAGCTTCTCCAAAGGCCTTTTGTTGTGTTTAATGTGTGTTTTCATGTTTCTAGGTTAATTATGTGAGTTGATGTAATTCGGCACAATATGGTGCATTTTGGCGTATTTGAACCACTTCCGAGAAAAGGACGAGAAGTCAACCGTGACTCTTGGACATCAAGATCATATGAGTCAATGTTTCGGGAGTGGAACACACAAAGATTCCGGAGAAAGAAGAGTATAATTCCGAATTTCGGTGATTTTCCGGAGAACCACCACAAGCGGCGGCAGAACCGCCAAGAAACCACCAACCGTGGTGGTGAGACAAAGGGGCAGCAATTCACATGATTGCTGCATCATTTCCATGTGGCCAAGTCAGAAATTCATCCCCTCACATGCCAAAATCTGCCATATTCCCCACTCACTTCCCTCCACATCATCATTCCATTTCACCAATCCTTATTCCTTTTGCTTTTCATTTGTTTTATCCTCTCCCATACCATTTCAGATCACAAGCTTTATTTATATGTCTACATCTGATTCAAAGGGAAGAACTCAATAATTTCAGGGGATAGATAACCATTCAGCTGAGCCAAGAGCTCTCAAACACTCTAGAATACGTCCTATCCGTCCGGACATCACTAGGATGTCCGGACGGACACTACCCATCCACCTACTGTAATCGCCTGTTTTCTCATAGTTCTGTCCATTTTTTGGACTTTCATCCTTCACGAAAGTTGTTTCTAAGGCCCCCATTTACCTTACGGACCAGCTTTCACCATCGTTTGTACACTTACATGCTCTGGAATCATCAAGAACAGCAAGGAGCTGCAGGAATCCTGGAGGTTTTGAGCAAGAAGGAGTGAGGAGAAGAAGACGATGCATGGAGCTGACTATTCGCAAAAGTATGGTGGGTAGTATTGTGATCCGGGAGTGTCGTTCCACGGAGGATTGACGGCTCCCCAATTCTCGGTAGCGTGTGTGCGAGTGCTTTAGCTATGTGTGGATGGCAAGATGTGGATAGAAATGAGTGAGTGAGTGAGTGTATACACAATGTGTGAAATGTGAATGTGGTGTTCGGTTTGTGTAAAAGGTATGGTGAAATGCCAAAACAACAAACAACAAAATAAATGCAAACAAGTAAACAAAACAAGTAGAAGGTGTGCAAATATAGGAAGGTGTTGGGGTTTCGGGTTAACCCAAGTCCAAATGCGATGCATAACAAACTAACTAGTACTCATGCTTGTGCAATGAATGAATCAAACTTCGTATCTTAGCCATGTTATGGATCTAAGACCATCTTATCATGTGTATTCTAGTGCCGGATTATGGATCACTAGAACTCTCTCAAATTGGTTTGAGAGGCGAAGGGTACAAAGACTTAGAAGCTCAAACAAGGAAACCTTATCACATCTAATATCTATTGCCTAGAGAAAGCTAGGAGTCACCCCAACAATCTCAATCAAAATAGGTTGCACACATGCTCAAGAAAGTGACTAAATTTCCTACACATGCATTCAACACAAATTGAAATGGATAAAAGACATACTCATTCATCACATAGCATTCATACATAATCAATCCATTAATACATCACATTGGACTAGGGCACACAACCCTAGTCCCCAACAAAGTGACTACTCACTATACATCAAAGTGTACATCATCATCTCACAAGAGTAAGCAATAAACATGAATATAAGAGAGAAAAGGGTTAAGAGAGTCTCAATCAAAGGTGTCTCCTTCTTCTCCCTTGATCTAGATGACGTCCTTGATGTCTAATGAGGATCCCCAGCTGCCCAGAACGGAGGAAGAAGCGGTGGAAGAAGCGGAGGCGGCGGAGCTGTGCAGGTCCGTCGTGCGTCGACCGTTCGACGGCCAGGTGTCGACCGGTCGACGGTCGTGCAGGGCTGAACCGGAAGGGAGAGATGGGGGAGAGAAAGAGGAAAGGGAAAAATGGGATTTTGGGGCTGATGATGGGAATGACCTAATTCAGGAAAAGAGGGCTATTTATAGGCTAGAGAGGAAGGAAATAAAGGGTTAGGATGGGCTAGGGTTTGATCTAAGGGTTGGATGAGTTAAATGAAGGGTAAGGGGGTCATTTCATAGGGGAATGAAAAGAAGGAATAATCTAAGGGTGACCTCATGATATCTTGTGTGGTCCTTTGCTGATTTGGGGGCTTGTGAGGGTGAGTCACGCGGTTGACTTTGTCGTTGACCTTGACTTTAACCTTCGGAGCTTGACCAAGGGTTGACTTTGACCAAACCTCCGGAATTCTTTCGCGGCTCACTTCCGGGACTTCATCTTGACTCGTTGACGCTCTTAAGTCGGGGTTGACCACGAGTTGACTTTTGGTCCTCGGGTTGACTTTTCGTCCTTTTGCCGGAAATCTCCAAAAAGCTCCAAATCACATCCTTTCGCTCCCGATATCCGTCCGATGCTCGATTCACCTTCAATGGTGCAATTCAAGGATTAGGGACACTAAATAGCCTTTGGATTAGCATTACTAAAGTGATTAGAGGCATAATTTGTATGCAAATTACATACGAATCAGGAGCAGCTAGCCAACTCTTGGGATAGCAAGGACCTGCTGGATGTCTTCATGAGAATCTCTCAACCTATATTTACTTATGTTTTATTCAAGCATGTGTGTATAAATTCTTATGGTTGGGGATTAGGGTTGTATGCCCTAGTTCATTGATGTTGGATTGTATAACTATGATGTTTATGCTTGTTGGTTGATTCTTGGATATGTTTATTGTCTATTTGTGTTAGATGCTTGCTTAGGAATATGACAAATTCATGAGCATGTGTTTAATCCATTTTGGTGTGAGTTTGTAAGCTTGAGTACCTTATTAATTCTAGACAAATGACAATGAGCATGATGAATTTGAGTAAGGAACTTGGTTTGTTTGAATCTTGATTCTTGGAACTCTATGCCTAGGAAGTTTACTTGGGGACCTTGGTAAGGCTTGGGTAAATGGATGAGGAGTATTTGTGTCCATGGTATGGTACAAAATAGGCATAGAAGAATCACATCCTTGACTATGGTATGGTTGGGATAAGGGGTTTGATCCACTATCAACTTAGTTTTTTGTGTTTGTCCTCTTGATGCATGGTGCTTCAACCCTTCATTCACATTTGAATGCAAGGACTAATCCTTATGACCCTAGTAAGGCATAAGACTACCATAGATTGCAAAACACATGTGCATAACATTGTATGTATGGACTGTGGGGATTGATACACAAACTTCTTTAACATGTGCACACATTAGGTTGTTAATTCAATAGATATGAAAACTCAATCATTCTACCATTTCTATATCTTTCCATATTCCACTTTTCACTTTTGTTGGGCTTGTCACCTCAACACATTCACTTGCATTTTCACTTGTTTACTTAGATTTGCATGGTCACTTTTGGTCACTGTTTTGGTTACTTGTCACTTGAGAGTGACACAACTTTGAACACTACACTCACATGTTGCACATACTCCACATCTAAAGTACATAGTCCACTTCTTGCCTCATCATTTTAGTGCTAGAAACTTGGTTACCACATGATTACCGAGTGGATTTTGGGCCTTCCAATCCCTTGGGTACGACAACCCCCGGTCCTTAATCTATACCATCCCCTATCTTTGACGATACGTAGACATGTTTTCAACGCGAAATTATCGTCTCGTCAACTCTATGCCTTCTCCTACTCCTTCTAGCGTGTTGTGTAATACCCCGAAAATTTATATTTGTGTTTCCTCGAAATTGTTGTGGAAATTGTATGGAAATTGTAAGAGTTTGTAATTGTGGACGTTTTACCGTAAAATGGTTGGAAAATTGGAGAAACTTCCTTCACGGAAATTGTAGAGCTCGTCGAACCGAGTGTGTGGACGTGTGGTCGTCTGAAACGGAGTTTGTATGAAGGAGTTATGGGTCTCGGAAGATTGGACGAATTTCTATAAATAGAAATTAATTTTCGGAAAATTCATTTTAATTCCGGAAAAATTCCGGAAAGTTCCGGAATTCTCTCCAGATGACCCGATAAACCGCCGGCGACCCGGTAACCCGACCCGGATCCATATTCACCGTCCGGCCACCGCAGGCGACGGGACTGGTGGCGTTGGATTCGACCGGCGACGCTCTACCTCCCTACGGTGGTGGCTTGGCTCGGATCGAGCCGTACACGACGGATCGGAGCCGCAATGGCACGGCAGCGGCTACACGGGTTGACCCGGTCCGATCTCTTTCTTCCGGCCACCTCCGACGACGGGACAACTTGGATTTTGTTTGTCTCCTTCCCAGGAATCGATCTATGGTGGTGGATCACGGCTGCACAAGCTAGATCGACGGGATCGGAGCTTTGAAGTTTTTGGATCTAGAAACTTCCAACGTGGATTCCGGCCAATCCGCTTTGATTCGGACTTTGAGGTAGTTATCAAACTTGATCCTCTTGTTGAGTTGTACTTGCTGTTAAAATTTCATAGCAATCGGAGAAGTTTGATCGGCGTAGCCGCTGCCACTGACGGTGGCGCGTGGCTGCGCATCCGGCCAGATCTCGGAGCAATTCCTTTCTCCGATGTGCTTAGTTCGTCGATACGAACAACTTTCGTGTTTACAGTTTTGTGAAATTCGATCGTTTGATCGATGATCGATTAAATCGAAAATCGGATCGTACGATTTACGAACTGAGAGATCTAACCGTTGGTTGATCATCAAATTTTATCGTATGGTTAATATTGTTATTACAGACATGTTGTGCGGTTGGATCGTTGAAATTGGAAGTGTTGGGTTTCGAGTGGGACCCGTTGAGGAATAGTCACGTGGGATCCACGTTGACCGACATTTGACTTTTGGTCAATTTGTCTCGATTAATAGTTCCGATGTCCTAGGAGACGTTTGAGGAACATTTGAATTATTTTGGAAGTGTATTATGCTAATTATATATTGCATAATCATAGGTGATTACGAAAGGTGAAGCGTACGTGCTTTGGTCGATTCCCGGTTACTAATTGAAGACGCTGCGGGAATTAGATGTGAGTGAATCTCACGATATTTAAATGTGAACAATAAATTCACATTTGTGTTGTTTGCGAAAATAAATCATAATATTGATTTAATTGATTTTTGGAGATATATAAATTAAATAACAATTTAATTTTATATATCAGCATGTCTGAACTATAGTTGGTATTAGTGACATTCCTGAGTGGATGATCACGTATATATATATTTACATGAAAAATATATATATTTTTGGTGTTGGTGTTGAAGTGGAAAATAATATATTTGTAAAACCAATTATATTATTGTTGAATGATTTTGTTTGTGTGAAAAACGATATATTGAAAATATTTATATTGTTTTGAATGATTGATTTGTTGAAAACGATATTTTTGTGGAAAAATACAAATGTTATCGTTTTATGATTGTGGGGTGTTTTGTTGAAAACGATTTTGTAAATAAATACAATTTGAATCGTTTTGTTGGGCATGGGAAATGGTATTTTGACCTAAAAAGTTCGAATATCATAGATGTTGATTGGGGAGGGGACCAGGGAGGCACTCCGATGGCATTCAATCATAGGATTGAATTGTGAGGCTATACTTACCTCAGTCAGTTAGAGCTCTAGTTTGTCGCCATAGTATTCTGACCAGGGAGGCAGAAAGTTGTAAGATTGAGAATGATGGTATTTCTCATTCTTAAATGTCTAAAAAAAAATGACATTGAGTTTTGTGGTAGTATTTGAGAAGTCATTTAAATACATTTGAATTTCTCATTGAGATTTGTGGACTTTTCTTTTAACAAAAGAAATGAGATTTTGGGGTAAAGGATTTGGTGTGAGTTGATTTGAGATTACTTCTCTAATACTTGAAGTAATTACTATTATGAATTACAATTCTTGAAAATATTGAATTGTATTTGGAGATTTATATTATTCTTTGAAAATAAAAGACTTTGGATTTTGGATGAGAATTTATATTGTTTGATATTCTGGATCACCCTGGGATTAACATACACGTTATGGGACGTGTGGGGTTAAAATACGCGGTATGGGATGCGTAGGTTCAGCGTATTTTATAATATGAATTTTCGGGATTGGAATTATATTTGAAAAATATAATTTACATATATTCGTTTAAAACAAACTATATATGTATATTTTTTGTTAAACGGTTTTAGTGTGAGTAAACTGAGGTCATTCACACCAGCTTCGTAAGCTGACCGGGTTTGTTGATATAACCCGGTACACTATTCAATGGTGTAGGGGTTAATCGTGCAGGTTAGGTCAACATAGTAGCATTGAAGAATTGGTTGGTAAAACCGTTATCAACCATAACTGTTATTGTTGGACTTCCGTTGTTGTGTATTAAACTCTGAAAGAGTATTTACTTAATATTTTGAAATATTAATTTATTATGTAAATTATGTTATGTAATAATTGGCTCTATTAATGAGTCAGTATTTACATTGTGAGCATGGAGTGAGTGTTTGTTGTACTTGAATTAAGAAAAAAATTCTAGTGCATATTTTTGTTGGATATTCCATGCTTCACGTCCCGAATTGGTTATGTAATTATGGGCTAAAACCCCTTATTATTTGTTGAGAATTCGGGGCGTGACATGTTGCATGTCCTTACTTCGGATCAGCTACAGGTTCTATTGCCCTTGTCTCCTCCTACTGCTTCTGTGCAGTCTCCAGTCTCTCCTACTGGATCTGCAGGGGAAGAATTGGTTCTTAATCAAGTGCAAGATTTGGTCCCACATCAAGAACAACAAGAACCGCAGTTACTTCATGAGTTGCCTCAACAACAGTTACCTCAAGAATTGATGTTTATTGAAGATCAAAATTACAATGATCACTCTATGCTAACAAGGGCTAAGAATGGGATTGTCAAGAAGAAGACTTTTGAGGATTTTTGTGCTTATTCTTGTATTGCACAGTAGCAATTATTTGATGAATATGCTTACTTTTATGGATTTACTTCGGTTACAGATATTCATGATCCGGTTGAACCAAAATCTTTCAAAAAGTGCATTAGGCAAAACAGAGTGGAATACAGCCATGCTAGAAGAAATTCAAGCACTGCAAAAACAAGGTACTTGGTCCCTTGTACCTCAGCCGACTGAAAATTGAAGATAAAGAGTGCCTTTCTCCTATCAGTACCTCCTTTCCGTCCAAGGTCTCTGTTGTCTCTATACTTCACGATAGCCACCAGATGAATGATGAACTCAAACAGCAAGCTCAACAAGCCAAAGAAATTAATCTGGCGGATCATTGAAAAATATTATAAAATAGAATTATGAACCATAACCTTATTCTCTAATTGTAAAACCATTGAGAGAATGAAAATCTGAACCTTTGAGAGAATCTTAACATAGATAGAAGGAGCAAAAGAAAGGACCTGTATGTAGTTAATTAGTTGATTCAGATCTCAAACAATGGGGAGTGAGTACCCAAGTGACAAATCCATCATGAAATTCTTCTTTTCCTTTTGGTCCGAAGTAGTGAATACGGTGGGGAGAAGAGAGAACTTTGACACAATTTTGCTACCTTCAGAAAACTTCGGTGAGTAGAGAGACTTATGGTTTATATATAATATAAAGGATACGTGAGATATGCACGTGTTCCCAAATCTAGTTTGGTCGGCATGTGGGGCGTGGGTTTTTACGCTTTAGCTTCATCACTAAATGGGTATCATACTAAAACAATTAGTTTGACTTAAAAATAATTGTTTTTTTCAGCGACTAGACTAAAAGTTGGTTACTAAATGTGATGATATTCATCACTATTCAACAAACAAATGGCGCCAAATCTAAAAGCTTTTGGCGCCAATACAAGATTTTTTTGGAGCCAACCCACTTTTCTTCAAAGTAAACTTTTATTTTGGAGCCAAACTATTTGGTGATGAAAATTAATATTGGTCACTGAATCTACATATTTTGTAATGAATATTGCTTTCGTCACTAAGTATTTCATCACTATAGCCCAAATTTCTTGTAGTGAACTGACGAGCATTCCGTCCGGACGCTAGTGATCCGTCCGGACGTTTGGGCTTCTGTCCGGATTTTGTTCTTCATTTCTGACCACTTTCCATCATCCATCTCACTTCCATTCCTTCACGAAATATCCTCCACACATCCCATACACCATAACCATCCACTTTCCAGCACCATTCCACGGACTAATCCTCACCACAAGTTGCAGTTCATTGAACCTCAAGAACAAGGAGGCTTAGAGAAGAGTTGGGGGTTGGGAGAAGAAGAGAGGAGCACAAGGAGGCTTGCTACATACTTGGAGTCACCAAGGAGTTGCTGGCCATCATCACCTTGAGCATTTCTCAACCTATCTTTACTTCATACTTTGTATTTATGCTTTCCCTTTTGAGATTATTCATGTATTTGACAATGAGTAGTGAGTAGTTCTTTAGATTGGGGGCTAGGGTTGTATGCCCTAGCCCATGATGATGTTTTGACAATGATTCTTGAATATGCATGTTGATTCAGTTCTTGGATATGATCTTTGTCTAAATACGGTTATGTTTAATGCTTGTTTAGGAATCTTGCTAGTTCTTGAGCATGTGTTGAACTTAACCAATTAAGAGTGTTTGTTAGCAACTTATTCTCTAAGTATTTAACTTTGAGCATGATGAGATTAAATGTGATGTTTACCTTGTTTGAGTCCTGATTCTTGGAACTCTATGCCTAGGAAGTTTACTTGGGGACCTTGGTAAGGCTTGGGTAAATGGATAAGGAGTTTTTGTGTCCATGGTATGGCACAAAGTAAGCTTAGAAGAATCAATCCTAGACTATGGTATGGTTGGGATAAGGGGCTTGATCCTTGACTAAATCATTGCTGCATGTTCTTAATATTTGTTATACATTGGATTGGGCTAGAGTAAACCCGAAACTCTAATCCTCTACACCATCGATCACACTTCCACAAACCAATTGTTGGGCTTGTCACCTCAATATTTGGTACCTTTTAAGCGCATTAAGTTGTGCTTCTTTACTTTCTTTGTCTAGATTAGTGTTGTTACTTAGCTACTGTCTTTGGTACTGCCTTGGTCACTAGTCACTTGAGAGTGACGCCCCTTTTGAACACTACAATTTCATGTTGCACATACCTCACATCTAAGTAAATAATCCATCTCTTGTCATTCCATCTCTAGTGTCATTGCATCTTAGTTACTTTGTTTACCAATTTGGAGATCTTGGGCCTTCCAATCCCTTGGGTACGACAATCCCCCGGTCATTAATCTATACATCCACATTGTTGATACTCGTAGAAGACACTCGTTCTTGAGCGGAACTATATGACACGTCAAATGGCGCCGTTGCCGGGGATTGAGGTTAATCCTTGATCCTTTGGTGAACCGTAGCCGGGTTGTATTGACACTATTCTTGTACATTTCATTAGTTAATTGTTCATACTGTTGTTTTCTTTAGTTTTGTGCTATGTTTTCACAGTTTGCTTTGTCTTTGTTGTTGTTGTTATTGTTATTTCAAAGTTGTTGTTAGGTCAGTTTTCATTGTTGTGTGTGTTTGTCGATTTTTTTTAAATATCAAATCTACCTAGAAAAATCTAAAAAATTTTGTGCATGTTCATTTATGTTTCAGTTATGTCCCAAGGACTGAACAAATTGGAGATCCAAGTGGGGCAGCTAGCAAGGCAACTCCAAGAAAGACCAAAAGGTGCACTACCTTCACAACCGGAACAAAATCCAAGGCATGAAAGTGTGCAGGCGATCACCACCCTTCGATCCGGTAAGTCTTATGATAACTTGATTAATTATAATCCCCATGATCAGATTAATGCCCCCTCTTCATCTACTACTTTCATGGAACCTTGTTTAAATTCTGCAAATTTATATGAGGAGAATGGGGCCGGAGGGGAAGAAAATGTACCTTCCGGCAATTTGGAGAGTGGTGATTATAATGCTTATATGTGGAGAAACAAGGGGGTGGATAAGGCAGCCGGAGGTGCATCGAATGGAGCATTAAAATCAGCCATGAAAAGTGGAAGTTCAGAGAGTCATCCGTCCGGACGCCAGTCAGTTCAGTCCGAGAAATCAGAAATCCCGTGTAATCCGTCTGGACGCCCGGTGTCGTCCGATCGCCTGGGAGCAAGTCAGAAACTGAATTCTACTCCGAGCACAAATGTTCAAGGGTACAAACCTTCATCTATAAGTGTCTTCAACGGTGAAGATGGTATTCCATTGGGAGAGGGTTTTGGACAACTCTCTTGTGATCAAGATTTTGAGAAGCAAGACTACACCAAGAGGAAGAGCAACAAGGTTGTATTTGAGAAGAATGAAGAGTTAGTGAGCAGTTCAAGCACACCTCATGACAATATCCCTAGGAGAACTCACTTGAGCACACCTCCTATGAATGTAACATCTCACCAAGTACCTCTACCATTCCCACTAGCTCAAAGGAAGGAGGAATTGCAGAAAAAGAACAACAAGTATCGAAGAGAGTTCATTGAACTATTCAAGAAGGTCAACATCAACATACCTCTCTTAGATGCCATCAAACAATTCCCACCTTATGCCAAGTTCTTGAAGGAACTTTGTACCAACAAGAGGAAGTTCATGAAGGATGAGCAGATCATATTGAGCGAAGATGTTTCAGCAGTGTTGCAAGGCAAGCTTCCTCCAAAGCTTAAGGATCCCAGTTCTTTTACGGTTCCTTGTATCATTGGCAGCAAGGGGTTTGATAGAGCTATGTTGGACTTGGGTGCTTCCATTAATCTTTTGCCTTATGATGTGTACAAGACACTTGCTTTGGATGATATCAAGCCGGTGAAGATCTCACTCAAGTTGGCCGACCGCAGCCAAGTTGTACCAAAGGGGATAGTTGAAGATGTTCTAGTCAAGATTGGAGAGCTTCTAATTCCGGCAGATTTTGTGATCCTTGACATGAAGGATATTATTAGTGGAGGAGAGGAAGAGATGTCTATTCTCTTTGGAAGACCTTTCATGGCCACAGCTGGTACAAAGATAGATGTCAAGGAAGGAGTTCTCACCATGACAGTTTTTGACACAACCATTGGCTTTCGTATTTTTGATGCCATAAGGAGTCCATTGCCCTTGGGAGATTGTTTCAAAATTGATGTGCTACATGATGCCGTAGCAACTTCTTTCGTTGAGTCTAATTCTAAAGATCCATTGGAGACTTCTATTGCACACCCCGACATGGAGTTCCTTGATGATGACATTGTGGAGGCAACTCTAGCATTGACTGCCACACCACGTACTTTCATTCCATACCATGATCGACCACTCAATGTGTTGGAAACTGCACCTATTTGGGCACCAAAATTGCAGCCTTCTATTGTGTCACCTCCTAAGTTGGAGTTGAAGCCACTTCCATCCTCTTTGAAGTATGCATATCTAGGTGATGATGAGACACTTCCTATTGTTTTGTCGTCCAAGCTTTCATTGTGTGAAGAGGAGAAGTTACTTGAGGTGTTAAGGGAGCACAAGGCTTCCATTGGATGGACCATTGCCGATATTAAAGGAATAAGTGCAAGTGTATGCATGCACAACATTTACATGGAAGAGGGCAGCAAGCCTACAAGGGATGCCCAAAGGAGATTGAATCCACCTATGATGGAGGTGGTGAAGAATGAAGTCACAAAGCTCCTTGATCATGGAGTGATCTATCCCATTTCCGATTCTAAGTGGGTATCTCCGGTTCAAGTGGTGCTTAATTAAGAAAGGAGGAATGACCATAGTCAAGAATGATAAAGGGGAGGACATCCCACAACGAGTACAAAGTGGTTGGAGGGTGTGTATTGATTATCGGAAGCTTAACACCGCCACAAGGAAGGATCACTTTCCCCTTCCTTTCATTGATCAAATGCTTGAGAGGTTGGCGGGTCATTCTCTAATGCATATACTCAAACCTCATGATTTGCCAAGTGTTTAATATGTGTATCTAATGCATGCTTGGTGAAGTGTGTGCTAGCCATGGAATAATCAATCAAGAGCAATCAAATTAGCATATGTCGACAAGATTAACCGCTAAACTCACATGATTCACTAAATATTTCCGCTCTTGTGTTTAGGGTTAAGTGTTTACTCTCAAGACATTACCAAAAGCAACGTCCCCATAAGCTTGCTCATTGACCAACTCTCCACTAATTAATTCACAACTTATTGGATCAAAAGAACTTTACATTGGTTGTAATGGGGCCAAAGGTTAGGGTTAGCATGAAACGAAGGGATGGATAAACAAGTGTTCCAAGCATTTCACAAAACAACTCAAGGACTTTGAAACTCATTTTCTCTAACAAGCAATCCTAACTTTTATTCTCCTCAACCTTTTATTCTAAAACAAACTCTATTTTTGGATTTTCGTACTTCCTTTTTCTATTTTTCTCTTTCTTTTCTCACTACTTTCTTTTCCCATTTTGTATTTGCTTTTCTTTTGGGAACTTCTTTTCTTGAACTTTATTTTTTTACACAACTTCTTTTTGATTTTCTCAACTTCTTTTCTTCTTTTGTATTTTGTTTTCTTTCCAACCTTTTTCTCCTTTACAAAACTCTAACTAATCTACCCCCACACTTGCTTTTCACAAACCCATAGAACACAAAGAACATGAGAAGTCACAATTGTTGTCTCGCTAATACTTGGAACAAGGGATGGTTAGTGTTTAAGCTAAAAACATGGGTTAGATTTTAGTGGTTAAACAAAGAAAAAGCTAATGATGAATGAGGCTCAAAATGGGTTAGTCCTAATGGATTAGTATTTAAGGGATTAGAGATTAGTTTGGCCATGGTGCTTAACTAGTGCCTTAATCATTTCTAATTCATCGCAAATTAACACGAGTCTCAAGCGGTCTTTGAGCAAGTTCTAGGTCTCGTAAACTAGTGGAATGCACACACATGAAGAACAAGGATGTATGAATGATGCATACATATCAATGAGGCTCAAAATCTCACCATATAGGGTATATGCATGTCAATACATCGTCTAGATATGCTCCTCAAATTACAAGTGACTAACCAACATGGCAAATGTGCATATAATGTCAAGCAAGCATCAATTACTCATATTAACCACAAGGCAACTCAATGATTTCTAAGCACATGCTCTTTATCCTCCTAATTCACAACTTAGTAGGCTCACAATTATCATTGGGATTGAAAAAGACAATCAAAACACACACAAAACCTTCAAAGTTCCAAAATCACAAAATTTTACACTTATGCACCTGTCGACCGGTCGACGCAAGGGTCGACCGTTCGACCACAACTCCCTGGACGAGTGTCGACCGGTCGACACACGGGTCGACCGTTCGATGAAAACCTTGAAAATTTGAAAAATTTTGGTGGTTTGAAAATGTGAAATCCTTTTAGTTTGGCCCAACCTCACCCCCACAATTAAAACCAACATTGTCCTCAATGTTGTGAGGTATTTAAAAGTGCAAAGAAAATTGGTAAAAGTGAAGAAGCAAAGTCGGGCGAATGCACACATACAAAATATAGCATACGGATGATAGAGTAAGAAAAACCCCCTTTGTAGACTCCCCTAGCGAGCCGAGAAACCACAAATAGACACCAACCTCAGGGCACAAGGCCCTGACTTCCATACGTTTGCTCCTCGGGTGCCAAATGAATTAGAAAGTGGCATGAAACACCACTTAGCCCGGTGGCTAAGGTGTTCATCTTCAATGAAGCACAACAGCTCTCATGGTGAAGGAAAGCTCATCAACGGTTGTTTGCTCGATCTCCCCCAAAGTGATGGTGCACAGTAAATCAACTCCGACCTCTTCCCTTTGCAAGGGACATAATTCCAGAAGTAAGAACAGTCAAAGTGAAAGCTGGGATCGTCACTTCCAGCTCTGAGTACCACTCCTTTGGAACTGCAAATCCGGAGATCCAACGGCTGGAACTCAATGAAATTTAAACAGAGAACAGTAGACACATAGAGGAAGCTGTCATACAAATTGCAGCTCAATCCAGCGGTGGAGATGAGATAAAACTGCTTCCAAAGTGGACTGTTCTTCCCAGGCAGATTCTGGAAATCAAACAAAACAAAACAAAAATGAATTCACTTCACCGAAACGTCCATCCTACATCTCCCAACTTCCCATAAGCTCTTTATTCAAAACAAAACAAACTAAACATAGATATATATATATATATCACACAAAATAAAAAGAATAGTGCAAGAAACTCGGTTACCGATTACCAAGAGATCAAGGTTGAACCTCAATCCCCGGCAGCGGCGCCATTTGACGTGTCGTATAGTTTCGCTTAAGAACAAGTGTCTTTACGAGTGTCAACAATAGTATGGATGTATAGATTAAGACCGGGGTTGTCGTACCCAAGGGATTGGAAGGCCCAAAAACCACCTTGGTAATGTGTATGGTAACCAAGTAATTCTAGCACTAAAGTGGTGAGATAAGAGATGAACTATATACTTGTGAAGTGAAGTATGTGCACATGGTTGTAGTGTTCATATTTTTGGTGTTTTCAAAGAGAACATGCAAAGAAAGTAAATAAGCAATACTTGTAAATTTGATAAACAAAGTTATTGAGCTAACAAACTCAATTTCAAATCATAGTGTATATCTCAAATTACAAGAATATAAAGCACAGAAATTAAAAGGTAAAAGAGTTAGAGAATGCTCAATGATGAATTCAAGACTTCTCCTCCTCCTTTATGAACTCCTTCTTGCTCCAAGCTTCAATCCTTGCAATCTTTGATGTTGTTATAGGGGCTGTTTTGGTGAGGTGAGGGGGGAGCACGAATTTTGTGGTGAGAATGGAAGAGAGAAAAGAGTGAGAAATGAAGAACAAGAAAGAAAGAAAGGTGGAAGAAGGTGGCTGGAATTTGGAAGAGGAAGAAGGGAAAAAGAAGAAGAAAGAGAGGAGAGGAAGAAGAGGAAGAAGGGGGGCTGTTGTGTGTGTTGGGGCTGATTGGGAATGACCTAAATGAGGCAAAGACTAAACTATATATAGGCAAAGGAGGGGAAGAATGGAGGGCTAGGATGAGCTAGGGTTTAATCTAAGGGTTGGATGAATTAAATGAAGGGTAAGGGGGTAATTGCCAAAGGGAATAAAAGGGAGAATAATCTAAGGATGACCTCATGGTATCTAATATGCTCATTTGCAGATTTTGGACCCTCTTATGGATGAGTCACACGGTTGACTTTGCCTTGACTTTGACCGCGACCTTCGGAGTTGACCAAAGGTTGACTTTGACCAAACTTCCGGAATTCTTCTTGCGACTCCTTTCCGGGACTTCATGCTGACTCGTTGACGCTCCAAAGTCGGGGTTGACCACGAGTTGACTTTTGGTCCTCGGGTTGACTTTTCGTCCTTTAGCCGGAAATCCACAAAAGCTTCCAAATTACACTCTTTTGCTCCCGATATCCATTTAATGCTCGTGAACCCTACAATGGTGCAATTCAAGGATTAGGGACACTAAATAGCCTTCGGATTAGCATTACTAAAGTGATTAGAGGCCTAATTTGTATGCAATTTGCATACGAATCAGTCATTCTCATTTCTGTTTTCTTGATGGGTACAGCGGGTACAATCAAATTGTTATAGCTCCTGAAGACCAAGAGAAGACCACTTTCACATGTCCTTTTGGTACCTTTGCTTACCGCCGCATGCCATTTGGATTATGTAATGCTCCAGCCACATTTCAAATTAAGGTGCATGATGGCCTTATTTCATGACATGACGGAGGACTTCATGGAAATCTTTATGGATGATTTTTCGGTCCATGGAAACTCATTTGAGGAGTGTTTAGCACGGTTAGCTCTTGTGCTAGAGAGATGTGTGGAGACCAACCTTGTTCTTAATTGGGAGAAATGCCACTTCATGGTGGAAGAAGGCATTGTTCTTGGTCATGTGATTTCCAAGAGGGGCATTGAAGTTGATAAGGCCAAAATTGAGCTTATGAAGAAGTTACCTCCTCCGGTGAATGTTAAGGGAGTGAGGAGTTTTATGGGACACGCCGGTTTTTACCGGAGATTTATCAAGGATTTTTCCAAGATCTCAAAGCCATTGTGTGATTTACTTGCCAAGGACAGCCCTTGGAATTTTGATGACAAGTGTGTGTCGGCTTTTGAGGAGATCAAAGAGTTGTTGGTTAGTGCACCAATCATGTGTGCACCAGATTGGACGCTTCCCTTTGAGCTAATGTGTGATGCATCCGATTATGCTATGAGAGCAGTTTTGGGGCAGCGGAAGGACAAGCATTTGCATGCTATTTATTATGCTTCCTGGACATTAAATGATGCACAAGTCAACTACACCACCACGGAGAAGGAACTCTTAGCCATCATTTTTGCTTTAGAGAAGTTTCGGAGTTATCTTATTAGCTCCAAAGTTATTGTGCACACCGATCATGCAGCTTTGAGGTACTTGATGACAAAGAAGGATGCAAAGCCTCGTCTCATTCGTTGGTTGTTGTTGCTGCAAGAGTTTGATTTGGAGATCCAAGACAAACCGGGCAAAGAGAATGTTGTGGCAGATCACCTTTCGAGACTTGTTGGTGGAGGTGATGATTCAACCATTCCTTTGGTTGAAGGCTTTCCGGATGAGCAGATTTTTGCTATTCAAGCCACCACTTGTGAACAACCATGGTATTCCATCCTAGTTAATTACTTGGCAAGTGGAGGCACATATAGACCGAAAGGTGCTACTTATCAAGACATGAGGAAGTTAGAGAGAGATGCCCAGACCTTTATTTGGGATGACCCCTATCTATGGAAGGAAGGGAAAGATCAAATTTGGAGAAGATGTATTCCGGAGAGTGAAGTTCCCCACATTTTGGAACAATGTCACACTCATACTTGGGGTGGGCATTTTGGAGGCAAGAAGACGGCTTTCAAATTTTTGCAAGCTGGATTCTATTGGCCTACACTCTTCAAGGACTGCCATGAGTTTGCCCTTCGTTGTGATCGTTGCCAAAGAGTTGGTACCATTTCAAGGAGAGATCAAATGCCCCTCACAAACATCTTTGAGCTGGAAATTTTTGATACATGGGGAATTGACTTCATGGGACCCTTTCCTAGTTCTTATGGGTTCCAATACATATTGGTGGCAGTGGATTATGTTTCTAAGTGGGTAGAGGCCCAAGCAACAAAGACTAATGATGCTGCGGTGGTTACCAAGTTCCTCAAGGAACACATTCTTACTAGATTTGGCACCCCTCGGTTTATCATTAGTGATGGAGGTTATCACTTCATCAACAAAGCCTTTACTGCCCTCATGACAAAGTATGGAGTCAAGCACAAGGTGGCTACTCCGTATCATCCCCAAACCAGTGGCCAAGTGGAGGTTTCTAACCGAGAAATCAAGTCTATATTGGAGAAAGCTGTCAACACTACGAGGAATGACTGGAGTACTAAACTTCTTGATGTGTTGTGGGCTTACCGAACTGCTTACAAGACCCCTTTGGGTATGTCTCCCTATAGACTTGTGTGTGGGAAAGCTTGCCACATGCCAGTAGAGCTTGAGCACCGTGCTTTTTGGGCTGTAAAAGCTATGAATTTGGACTTAAGAGCAGCCGGTGACAAGAGGAGGTTGGACTTGAATGAGCTTGCTGAAATTAGAAATGAAGCATATGAGAGTGCAGCTCTATTCAAGGACAAGACCAAGGTTTGGCACGACAAGAAGCTTAAATTGAAGGAGTTTGCTCCCGGTAACATGGTACTGCTATACAACTCAAGATTGAAGTTGTTTCCGGGCAAACTACGCTCTAGATGGAGCGGTCCTTATGTTGTTGTCAAAGTGTTTCCCCATGGAGCTGTGGAGGTGAAGAACACCCTGAATGGAGACACATTCAAGGTGAATGGGTATAGACTGAAGATGTACTATGGTGGTACGTTTGATGCTCAAGAGGAGGTCGATCGTTTCACCGATGCTTCCAATGTTGAAGAGGCATGAAAAGATGCAAGACCGGCTTTGAGGTCTTTAAACCGAAGCGCTTGTGGGGAGGCAACCCCGTTGCATTTGAAGTTCATTTCTGTTTTCAATAAACTGGAGCTTACGTTTGGAAGTCAAGGCTTTATGCCTTAAGGTTGGTGTTTGTTGGTGCCTAATATCATTGTGGAGATCGCCATAAGGGAGTTTAAGTCTACTTCACTCATCTTTGTTTGTTTTATGTCAATCGTTTTGTATGTTTGTTTCATGTTTTGTTTGTTGTTGTTTGTCGTGTCCCTCACCCAATGGAAATTGTTAAATGCACTGATCACATTGGGGACAATGTTAAGTTTCAGTGTGGGGGTGAGGATTGGGTTCGAAACCCGCCAAAAGTTTCAATTTTTTCGACGTTTTCATCGAGTATTCCGCCCGGATGCCCCTGATGCGTCCGGACGCCACTGAATTTTCAAGTTTTTATGTTGTCTGCCCGATGAATCCGTCCGGACGCCCACATTCCGTCTGGACGCCTGTGAGAGGTCCAAAATACATGCTCTCTGTCTATTGCTTCGTCCGGATGCCCATTGTTTCCGTCCAGACGGATGAACCCAGTTCTGAAACTTTTATTTCTTTGTCTTATGTTTTGTGTTATTTGTTTGTTGTGTCAGTTTTTTCCAACTCCAATGATGAATTGAGCTTATTTTGTTGTGTTCTTGAGTATGCTGATCATTGTTAAGGCTTAGTGTAATTTGCTTTGGGTTTAATATGCATGATTCATGAGTGCCCGATTTTCCATGTACACTTCACCTTTGTTAATTGATCGATTGCAATCTAAGAAGCACACTTGACATGTATTGCCATGCATACCCAGAAATTGTGAGGATTTGAGCCCATTGAATATTCGCATGTATGCATCTTTCATACATTTACTTGTTCTTCATGAGTGTACATTGCATAAGTCGTGAACCTAGAACTTGCTCAAAGACCTCTTGAAACGTTTTGTTGATCCACATTGAGTTAAAAATGACCAAGGCACTAGATAAGCACCATGGCCAAATTGACCACCATCCATGTGAATTTGAACTTTAGGATTAGCCCACTTGAACTTTATACATCATTAGCTTTTTCTTTGTTCAACCACATCACTTTCACCCATTTCACCACTTAAACACCATCTCACCCTTGTTTCGTTGTGTTTGCAAGACGATGATAGTGACTTCTTATGTCCGTTATGCTTGGGAATTCTTTGGTAGTTTGCCAAAAGGCAAGTGTGGGGGTGCGATTTTTTGTTGTTGTTGTAGTTCTTTCAAAGAATGAAAGAAAGAAAGAAAATCAAAAACAAAAAAAAAGAAGGAAGAAAGTTCCTCAAGAAAAGAAAAATAGAAAATGAGAAAGAAAAAAAAAATAGAGTTGTTTCTTGTATTGCTTTTACTTTCAATAAAAAGTTAGAGGAAGAATAAGGAAGTTGTTTCGGTTGTAGCATTGATATGAGTTTCAAAGTCGTTGACTTGTCTTGCAAACATGTGGAACATTTGACATATCCATCCCTTCATTTCATTTAACCATCCACCCTTTGGCCCCATTACACCATTTAAAGTCCTTTTGATTTAACGATTTGTGGTTCAATTTGTGGAGAGTTGGTTGATGAGCAAGCATATGGGAACATTATTTGTGCATTTGTTTTGAGAGTAAACATTTGACCCTAAACACTTGAGCGGAAATATTTAGTGATCTTTGTGAGTTTAGTGGTTAATGTTGTTTAGTTGTGCCTATTTGATTGCATGAGATTAATTGTACATTTGGTTTCCACACACTTCACCCGAGCATGAATGAAATGCGCATGTTAAATACTTAGCAAATTTGTAAAGCCTTAGCATGTGATCATTGGACTCTGGTTTATAACATTGTGAGCTCGATGAGGACTATAGTTGGAGAAAACTTTTGAATTCTGTTTTTCCCTTCTTGTGATTGTATTGTGTTTTCTTTATTGTATTGTTTTGTGTTTACTTGAGGACAAGCAAGATTCAAGTGTGGGGGTGTGATTTGCACATATTTGTCGTGCAATTTGCATTCTTAATCACGGGAATTAAGCTTATCCGAAAGCCATTTGTTGCATTTAAAGTGTGTTTTCATGTTTTCAGGTTATTTACGCGAGTTGAAGTAATTCGGCACAAAAAGGTGCATTTCGACAACATTTGTCACATTTCCGAGAAGAGGACGAAAAGTCAACCGTGGCTTCTCGATGTCAAAAAAATGTACAAATCAACCTTCGGAAGATGTTGCCGTGAAGAATCGGAAAGAGGAAGAAAAAAATGATGAAATTACCTTTCCGGCGATTTTTCCGGCGAACCACCACCACAAGAGGCGGCAGTACCGCCGGACCACCACCGGAGCACCACCACCTATGGTGGAGAAGTCCAAGTCAGATCATGCATGGGGCTGCTGCATCCTAAGAAGTGGGGAAACTATTGTTTATTTAGCCTATGCATGCATGCTCCTTATTATCCTCCCCATGTCTACTTTTTCATCTCTCTAGGTTAATGCTTTTCACCATTCCAAGAGAGTGTGCTTTGGGGGCTGCAATAGAGCTGTTGGAGACTCCCCAATACACCATTATTCATGGCAGCACTCACCTAATTTCGAATCGAATTTCCACTACACAATTCTCTCTAGGGAAAACCTTGAGAAAACCAAGAACGTACTGACGAGCATTCCGTCCGGACGCCAGTGATCCGTCCGGACGTTTGGGCTTCTGTCCGGATTTTGTTCTTCATTTCTGACCACTTTCCATCATCCATCTCACTTCCATTCCTTCACGAAATATCCTCCACACATCCCATACACCATAACCATCCACTTTCCAGCACCATTCCACGGACTAATCCTCACCACAAGTTGCAGTTCATTGAACCTCAAGAACAAGGAGGCTTAGAGAAGAGTTGGGGGTTGGGAGAAGAATAGAGGAGCACAAGGAGGCTTGCTACATACTTGGAGTCACCAAAGAGTTGCTGGCCATCATCACCTTGAGCATTTCTCAACCTATCTTTACTTCATACTTTGTATTTATGCTTTCCCTTTGGAGATTATTCATGTATTTGACAATGAGTAGTGAGTAGTTCTTTAGATTGGGGGCTAGGGTTGTATGCCCTAGCCCATGATGATGTTTTGACAATGATTCTTGAATATGCATGTTGATTCAGTTCTTGGATATGATCGCATGTGACTTAAAAATTGGCAGACAGACTAGAGCTCTAACCGCATTGGGACGCTTGCCCAAATTCATACCATAGGGAACGAACCCATCCACAACACTCAAGGAGGCGACACTGGACCCAACACAGTCTCATCAAAAACACAGTTATTATGATTTGAAAATATTTTCAATCAAATCATCAGCAATACAATATTATGATTTACTCATACTAAATATTGTATTCACAACACTCATCCCAATTCCTTCAAAACATTTCAAGAAATAAAAGGTAATTAATAACCTAGATAGAAGCTAAATAAATAAGAGAGAGATTCATTCTCATGACAACGAACAATTTCAATCACGTAAATCACATTCACCAATTAACCATTGTGAGTTTACTCACCTTTGTAAATTCCAGCAGCGTCAACGAACTCAACACTTAACCAGGTAATCAACAAGAAACGTCCACTCGGCTACACGGTTTCCAAAAACACCTAAGAACAAGTATTTTGTTTCTCAGCACAAAAACAACTAAACGACAAACGAAAAGTGACCGTATCACTCCCAAAGTTAATCGGATGTCCTTAGAATATCGAAAACTATAAACCGGACTAGTTTGACCAGAAGTCAACTGTCGGTCAATGTGGGTCCCACATCACTATTCTTCAAACGGGTCCCACGTCAACTGTTCATTGAACGGGTCCCACGGAACTTGAAAATACTAAAATAACAATAAGCTTATTTCTAGCATCCTAACATCATACTCAAAAATGGTGACGATCCGATGGTCGGATTATCACGGATCGAATGATCCTTAACTTACGTATATATGATCAACGATCAAACGATTGAAATTCAACGATCCAACCGCACAATATAATTAATAATACAAAAATAACCATACGATCAAAATTGGTGATCATCGGACGGTCAAATCTCTCAGATCGTAAATCGTACAATCCGATCTTCGGGTTTAAATAACATCGATCAAACTATCGAATTTGACAAAACTGTAAACATGAAAGTTGTTCGTATCGACGAACTAAGTACAACGGAGCAAAGAACTGCTCCTGGAACAGGCTGACGCGCCACCACGCGCCGCCACAGGCGGTGGGTAATCCCTCACGCGCCGCCTGTCCAAACTCCAAACGAGGCTAATCCGAACGGTAAACTTGTAGAACAGAACATAAGGAACAACTTTAAAACTTGTCTCGAAGTGAGATGATGGACGGATCGGCCTAAATCGCCGTCGCAAGGGGCGGCTGCCCAAAATTTCGAAGCTTCGATCCGCCGTGTAAGGTGGTCGATTCCATGATCCAATACCACAGAGAGGTTTCTGTGGAGGAGGAGAACAAAACCCAAGTGGCCGGAGGAAGGAGATCGAACCGGGTTGTAAATGCCGCAAACGGCCTGTGACGCCCCAAATTGCACCTCTTCAATTTGAGCACGATACAGTGCCGCGAGCCTTTAAAAAATACAAGCTAAATTACTAACTTATACTTTAAAGAAACGCAAGGCATTTATGAGAATAGTTTTCAGAACGCAAATGCGGAAACAAATTTAATTTGAATAGAGGTGAAACAATTGGAAATCGTAAATCGATTTAAATCCAATTTTCAAATTAAACAACCGGATCGAAATATAAATTCATGAATGAGTTTCATGTTATTGACCATGAATAAGATAAATGGTCAACGGGTTTCAAAATGAATCAAACGATACAACGATAATGAATAAATAATTCCGGAACCTGATATTCGATAAACGAATATCCGATGACAACAACTTTGCACATCCAGCTTCATCCATTGTTGTCCCGTTCCCAGTGCACAGTACCTGCATCCAAAACTATTGTAGGGGTGAGCTTTCGTCCTCGCTGCTCAGTAGGGGAATTCACCCCGGCTAGATTTAAAAACCATTAAAATATATTTCATTGGATAACCAGTATGTAAAGTATAACAAGGAGAACAGTAAATCATTTCTCAAGAATACTCATGAGAAAATAATTAAATAAATACCCGGGTAAAATATCAAACCTGATGACCGATCAATCTAGCCAACTACATCCTTACCGAAGATTAAAATCTTCAACAAACCGTAAGGAGTAGCGAGAGTGTCCATTCATGCCATACCGCCTAGATCTAGTGCCACACCTCAAAGGATGTCAGACACTATTCCGTCCGTACAGCCCCTCCGGAGGTTTAGGGGATCGAAACCCAAGGTAGTCACTATGCACCACTCACTCTCAGGTCATCACATAAATCAAATATAATTAAAACACACATGGCGTATAAAATACCAATTCATAGCCATGCAAATCTTATATATTATATATACGAGAAAACACTAACCGAGAGAGTCCCCAAGTTTTTCCCTACCTGGAATCTCGGAGCTTGTTCTCGTTCATCACATCAAGCCAACATCACCACCACCACAGTTTACGTCTCAGGCTAACTGGAGTTCCTGGTCCGACAATAACAATATTCGAGTGTTAATATAAATTCTCGATTTAACAACACTCGACAACTTAATCAAAGTCCATTTGATTAACCATTTCCGAATACGGAACTTATTTTCTTATCGGGTGTCATTTCCATAATTACTATGGACACCCAAGACACATTTCTTTATAATCAAATATGGACACCAATCCATATTTCAACAACAGTTCACAAATTGAACTCAACCACAAGGTTTTCAACCAAATTCTATAATCCTGCACTTCAAGTATAACCAGGAATCAATATGTTTTCTAAAACATCAAACAAGGTCGGAAAAACCATACGGGCAGCTTGAACAGCCACCGTTCACGGTGGTTCACGGTGGTTTACGGTGACAGAACAACTTCAAAAACCCAAATCTCTAAATGTTGACCAAAAGTAAAATCCAAGGGTACAAACAAGTAGAGAACAACGAGGGGAAGAAGTCTGATACCTTACTCGAAGGAATCCGTCACCGGAGTCGCCGGAAAGCCAAGAAAACCCGCCGGAATTGCAAGAAGCTTCTTTTCTTCGATTCTCTCTCTACGGTCAACGATTTGACAAGCCGTGACCACAGACAAGCTCGCCTTGTCGAGAGGAAGCTATTGGCACCGGTTTTGTCCGCCGTCGTGGCCAGAATCGGAATCTGCCATCGGAGCAGACGGAGCTTCAGGCCGTCGTTTCTCTCTCCACCGGCGTCGGCGTGACTAGCTACGACCACCGTTGGCCTCACCGTGTCGGGGCGAAGAAGAAGAGTCCGGTCCGGCGCCGTGAAACGGCCGGACGTGGGAGATGGGTTCAGGCGGTGTCGGAGCAGGGAGAGGAGAGGGACGCGGGTTCTGGGTTCTTCCCAAACCGTTCCAAGTTTTAAACTTAAATCTGACGGTCCAGATCAAACGGTGATTTGATCAACGGCTGAGATCAAACCGCCTCAATTTCCTTAATTTCCAAACTTCTGAAAATTAAAACAAATAGCTCGGGTATTCGAAAAATACCCCAAAAATTCCCACGTACTGGTAATGACGTGTACTTCATTCTCGAGTCTTCAAATCGAAGTTACGACAAAAAGGAAATATCTGAAAAATTCCCGAAGCTCTTTAATAGTTATTGAGATTAAGAATTTAATCTCGATTAATATCCAAATTAATCCTTTAATTTTCCGGGTCTCACACGGCCGTGCTCCGATCGGCGTGTTCCGGCGAGAATCGACGGCGGAGAAAGGCTCAGGGAGGACGGCCGGTGGATGGCGAGTCGGTCTGTGGCCAGGTCGTCGCCGGAGGAGGTCGGGATCGGCCGGAACTGTCGGGTTGGGTCGAAGGGTTTCCGGCGGGTCTGAGGGTTCTGGGATTTTCCGAATTTTTTTCCATTTTTTCAAAATTTCTGAAAAATGAATTTTTCTATTTATAGAAAAATTCCTAAATAGTAACCCGAACTTCAAAAATTCATATCTTCGTCATACGAACTCCGATTTAAGCAAACTTTATGCCCACGAACTCGTATCGATGAGCTCTACAACTTTCATGAAGGAAGTTTTCTCAAAAACTTAATCAATCAAAACCCAATCGACGGACCAATCACAAGATGACATGTGGCACAATGACTCACCATGTGAGTCACAATAAATCAGAAAAAACTGATTTAAGTACACACATAATTAGAAATCAAGGGATTTATCCCCCTATTTAAGCACAAAACACAATCCCAGAACTACAACAACCACAATCACGAATCACAACTAGGTTATCACAACCTCAAATTCAAATCCCAGAATTTATTTAATAATAAACTGGGTACCACACAACCACACCACAAAAATAACAAACTACTTAATACAGTTTGCACACCACTCAATTTACAAATTTTGAAAATGCCTCACAAGGCTTTCACTACCAGAACCCATCCTTAAACCTCCAATAGTGACATCGTGGATAAGAGGCCGGATAATGCGGAATTCCATACATCATAAGCTGATAGAAATATGCCGCCTCAACGAAACACTTACAAGTGTCGCAACATTCTCTAGCTGCAGACCTATCTCCATCCACGATCCACATGTTCTCGCCAAAAGGACGCCGAAAGCTTGACTCACCGCAAGCAAGACATTTATCGACGGGAAGGAAAACAGTAGTCGATGGAAAATAAGACAATAGATGCTCATGACACCACTCGGTCTGATGCATCATCCGCTCGACTTCTTCTCTACAATAGTAAATGTTCCACCCGCTTTTCCATCAGACGAGGACTTCACACAGGTGCTGCACAATTTTTAGTTGCTCGGCTCGTGTTCCCAAAATCATCCTTATCATACATGCTGCATAAAACGCAACATGATGACCTTCCACCAAACTGCGACGTGAACCATACAGTGTTCCTGGTTTGCATGCCGCATCGAAGTACTCCAGGGCCAAAGGTATATTCGCCGCCTGCACAAGTACTTGTATTCCCTTTCGGAATAGGGACTTCGGGTTCTTCGCTTCCCAGCAACGATTTGCGAAGATACGCACTTGCATATCTGCTTCTTCACAGCCTGTGGGTCTGGATCCACCATCGAACCCATCCATGTCGATGACAGCAAGTGTGGACCAACTGTCAGCATACTCCTTGAAAGTCTTTGAAACACAACGGAGTTCCATTGTGCTCTGCAGGGATGCGGTAGCAACCAACTGAAATATGTACTTCCAGATTTCCACCGGAAGTTCACTCCATTGTGCACCATTGGAACGCTTACTGCACTCTCCTTTGCTCACCATTTTGCAAAAGCTAGTTGAGATGTTTGTTTGATAACAGATATGAGTTAAGCAACACAACTCCTTATCCCATGTATTTAAAACAAAACTTTCCACCGTAAGGAAACTTTTCTCCCAAGTAAGTGCGGTGCACTCAGCAACCCACTAAGAATATTTAATGCTCATAACTGTCTCAATTACTCAAAAGTATCGCCCACGATACTAGATTCCACAAGATTTAAGCAAAATAAATCTCTGTTTTCCAATAATAGTGATCACCACACCACTTTACTTTAACTTTCGCATTGATTAACTCCTCAAAAGATGCAAGGTCTCACAAGAGTGGAACTGTATGAAGAAAAACCATGCACCGGAAAAATAATTCTCCACGATCTCCAAGATCAATAGTTGTAAATCAGCCACTCACTTTTGCATTTTGACAATTCAAACGATCCACCAACAATAAATATACACTCTTTACACAACCACTAACAGACACTTCCCATTAGTGCCATAACATCTTTACTCTTTCATAGAGGACTTCTTCACTCAAGTTTCTCAGCAATTCCCACTAAACTCAAACATGGCACGAAAAGTAAATTCGTTCAGTGAATTACTTCAATCTGATCCATCTGAAAGCCAAATTTATGAGGGCTTAGATGAAATAATTCCACCAGCAATCGATTTCGACAACGATATTGTAATACCCCGAAAATTTCCGTATTATTTTTATTAAATAGTTCGTGAAATTTGAAGTGAAATGGAGTGATTTCATATTTTTAGGGGTTTTCGTCGTAAAACGATAATTACGGCGGTAATTATAAGTTACACGAGGTTAATTAAGGTAACTTTTTATCCGTTGAGAATCTGGGAAAACTTCCTTCATCAAAGTTGTAGACCTCGTCGAATCGAGTTCGTAGGAATTTGGTTCACCAAAAACGGATATCGTATGAAGAAGTTATGGCCTTCGGAAGTTTGGATAATTTAGTATAAATATTGGGTATTTTTCAGAAATTTCATTTTGGCCCGGAACCTTCCGGAATTTTCCGAAAAAGCTCCCAACGGACAGATTCTTTGGGCGGCGCGTGGCGGCGCGTCCGGCCTCCGATTTCGACGGGGCCGGCGTCGTTGGACTCGCCTCGTCCTCCTCTTCATTTCCCGTGAAGGAACTTTCCCCAAAATCTTGACGGAAAGTGGTCAACCGGAGCTGACAGTTTCGGCCAAAAAGAGGAAGCTTGCCGGCGACGTTTCCGGCCACCTCCGGCGATGAGACCTTTTGGGTTTTGCTCCCCTCCTCTCCAGCAACCTCCCCATGGTGGTGGATCACGGCGGCACGGCCTAGATCGGCGGCAACGACGATTTGCACTTTTTGGGATCAAAAACCCACCGACACCGATTCCGGCCACTTCCACTCCGATCCAGACCTCGAGGTAGTTATCAAACTTGTTGGGATTGTTGTGATCTACATTCTGGTAAAATTTGGTGTCAATCGGACCACCTTGACCGGCGGTCTGACCACCGCCGGCGGCGGCGCGTGGGCGGCGCGTCCGGCTGGTCCGGGAGCAGTTCTTTGCTCCGTTTGACTTGTTTCGTCGATACGAACAACTTTCGTGTTTTGACTTTTGTCAAATTCGGTCGTTTGACCGATGGTCAATTAACCCGATTAATCGGATCGTACGATTTACGATTCGAGAGATCCGACCGTTGGATGATCATGAAATTTGATCGTGGGGTTAATATTGAGATTATAAGCATGTTGGACCGTTGGATTATTGAAATTAGATCGTTTGATCAACGATCAATTATGCAATGATTATGGATCGTTAGATCCGTGATGATCCGACCGTTGGATCATCACCATTTTTGGATATGATGTTAGGATGCTAGAAATAAGCATGTTGGTAGATTTTGGAAGTTTTGGATTTCGTGTGGGACCCGTTGATGAATAGTTGACGTGGGACCCACATTGACCGACGGTTGACTTTTGGTCAAATGGTCTCGATTAATATTTCCGATGTCCTAGGTGACATTTGAGGAATAATGTAACGTTTTGGAATTGTTTTATGCTAATTGGATATTGCATAATCATAGGTGTTTACGAGATGTGACACTTACGTATGTTGATCGATTCTCGGTTTTTATTCGAAGACGCAGCAGGATTAAGAGGTGAGTGAATCTCACGATGTTTTTATATATGAATATTAATTCATATTGTGTTGTTGTGATTTTGGTGTTAAAACAATATTTGAAAAATGTTCATCTTATTGTTTTAATTTGTGAATTTTGTGGGAACACAATAATTCTATTAAGATATTGTGTTTGCCTATTTGAATGTTTTTGTCCAAACGGACTGTCCTGACCGGGGACAATGTTAAATGGGTGAAAAATGGTAGCCCATTCAGTTAGAGCTCTAGACTGCATATTGTATGATTAACTTGATGTATTAAAAGGAGAAGAAAAATAGTATTCTCACTTTTAATCAGGCGAAGTTAAAAATAACTTGATGTATTAAAAGGAGATGCATCTCACTTTTAATCAGGCTAAGTTATAAATGGTTTTGTGTGAGTAAAGATCGAGGGTTTATATTATTTAACATACTGGATTACCCTGGTATTAACATACACGTTTATGGGGCGTGTGGGGTTAAAATACGTGGTATGGGGCACGTAGGTTCAGTATATTAGATAATACGAATCTTCCGGATTTGAAATGGAACATTTGAGTTAAATGATTCTTTGAAAATAAAACATAGATTACTCATACCAGCTTCGTAAGCTGACCGGGTTTGTTGATATAACCCGGTACACTATTCCACGGTGTAGTGGTTATACCTGCAGGTTAGGATAACCAGGAGTAAGCAAGGCTGCATACATATTATTGGTTTATAAGACTTCCGCTGTTTATGTAATAAACTCTGATGGATTAATTATTTAATATTTTGTAATAACAATTTATTATTTAATTATGGCTTGTAATATGTAACCCTAAAGAACGGGTCAGCATTTACATTTATTGGGCATGGAGTATATAGTTGTACTCGAATTAAAAGAAAAAAATTCTAGTGCATATTTGTATTTGATATTCCATGTAGTCACATTCCCGAAATTGATTTGTAATTAAAGGCAAAATGCCTTATTAATTGATTTGAAAATCGGGGCGTGACAGATTGGTATCAGAGCAAAACAATGCTCTAAGGAAGTGATTGAGCAATGGAACGCTCTAAGGAAATGAAACGAGTTTTGGAATTGAGAAGTGAAGTTAGGGTTTAGAGCTTAGAATTGGTTTACGGTTTGGCGTTAGGTTCTTAGATTCATTCAAGTAATGGTTACTTCGTATGCTTAATTACGCACAGTATTTATCGAGTGATGGCCGACCGCGGCGGATCCCCATCATATGCTCTTCAGTGCTGTTGTGTTGTTAAGAATATAAAGTACAAATTACAATTCCGAAATTGATAGTCTTACATGGCTACATTTCTAATCCTCTCAACCGTACCCTGGATCAAACGACAGACTTGATCCACTGACCCTTTCTTGTTCTTCAGCAACTCAGTAGAGATCTGTGTTGCTACCGTTACTAGACAACCAATGTATGGATTGTCTGAGACCCCTTCTGTTCTTCCAGCAGTAGGCATATCAGGTAGGATCGAGAAACCCGAAGTTAGGAATACAATTGTACCTAACTCACAACCGCCTATTAACTTCTGCACCGTTGACTGACTAATAGGAGCATAAATCACGTATGACCCTGTTGAATCAGTACAACTTTCTTGGAGTATATAGGTGTTGTGCATTTGCAACAAGGAGACACAATTGCGTGGATCATGACCAGTTGTGATGTGTGCAATCTCCTGTACTTCTTTTTCCAATGCTAGATGGTCCCACTGGTTCCGAGTTTGTACGTCAATGAAGAAGTCAAACAACTTTCGGTGAGAGACATGATGCTGGATTATTGCAGATGCAGTTCGAGTGAGACCATGAGGCTTATTCAGCCTGTTCCAGATTTTGTTGGTGGAGACTCTTATCCCTGAACCCCTGAACTTGGTTTGTTCAGCTACCTTCCATTCATGAGCAGTAGAGTTGCCGATGTCTGTGAAAAAGTCTGTCACTATTCTGCATGCCATCTGCAACAAGTTTCTTCTTCCTTCCACAGATGGTATGACACAAAAGTCTTGAGGTGGATAAGTGTCTGCCGCGGAATAATTTAACCTTTCCGCTTGCCTCTGAAGTATTTCTACCCATCGCCTTGCTCCAAAGGCTAAGCCTGACTCCACTAGTGTTCGGTATGTTTGGTGCATGATTTGATCTTGTACATCAACATGTTCCACCCATACGACACGAGAGCTGCCGTTGAACAAATCTTGGATTAAGCATCCGGATGGACGCTTCTTGCATTGAGATTTTGAGTGTGGACCCAGATTTGAGCTTAAACCGTCCACAGAGACGTCAATTATTGCCCAACTTTGTTCTGTTTGTCGTTGGCAATAGCGAACAAAGTGAGTTACACGAGTGGAGACAGATGGACTGGTCACCTGGAATTCAGCAGTCATGACTTGGATGGTGTCGTGGTAGCTTTCAGTAGTCCCTGATGACAAGACATCAAGGATACTCGCCCTTGAAATGATGCTACCGAATATGGTGGACCATTGGTCCACATCCATGAAGAGATTCACGAGTACGACAGGACTGAGGGGAATAGTGGCTGTGTAGCGAGAAGCTTCGGTTTGGAAGTTAGTGGGAGTAAGATCAATACCGTTAGTGAAGATTCTCTTGTACTCTGCTTCATTCAGGAACTCATGAAGCGTGGCAGAGCTGGATTTGAGTGCAGAGATCCACAGTGGCGCAGCAGCAGATGCCATGATGATTAGCTCATCTCTGACCGACACAATGATTTCAGAAATCTTAGTTGTGTCTGCCACGACAGATGCTTCTGCCACGGAAGATGCTTCTTCAGGTTCTGAACGGTTGATGTTGTCTGATGGTTGTTGTGTAGAAGAAGAGTGATGTGGGATCGACATACACTTTTGAACATCCCTCCTCATGTGAGACTTTTCCCTTGGACCGATGACTGCAGGAATTGGAAGAGTCTGAGGTTGTGGGGTAGTCTCTTCAATCCCTTTTAGTAGCTCACTATTGGGAGTGACTCGATTTCCACAATGGTTGCAGTTGATTCGGTTGAATGCTGCTTGGTACTGGCTAAGTTGAGCTTGAAGCTCATTGATTTGCTGTCTCAGCAGAAAATTTTGTTGACGAGTTGTTTGGGCAGGCGTTTTGGGTCGATGCTTTATCACCCACGCAGAGACTTGTGCAAACGTTAACCTTATTTGGTCACCCAAATCTTGTCGCTGTTGAACAGTTGGCTGTGGAAAAGCCTCGACGAAGTCCTTCAATGCTTGGACTTGGTATTTGGTGAAGCTCTTCCTCAGTGGAATACGTTTGGATGAACTAGGTTCAGCTTGTGGAGATGATACTTGTGGACTTGGGGCTACTTCAATAGTTTCGTCTTCTGCTAGAAGCATGTCTAGCATGTCGATATCGTTGTCGAATTCGATTGCTGGTGAAATTATTTCATCTAAGCCCTCAAAGAATTGGCTTTCAGAGGGATCAGATTGAAGTAATTCACTGAACGAATTCACTTTGCGTGACATGTTTGAGTTGGTGAAATTTCTGAGAAGTGGAGTGAAGAAGTCCTCTTTGAAAGAGAAAGGAAGTTATGGCACTAATGGAAAGTATCTGTTAGTGGATGCGTAAGGGTATATTTATTGTTGGTGGAGGATTTGAAAAATTCAAAAGCAAAGGTGAGTGGCTGATTTACAGCTAATTGTCGGAGCCCTTGGAGATCGTGGAAGATTTTTTTTCCCCGATGCATGGATTTTCCACATACAGTTCCACTCTTGTGAGACCTCGCATCTTTTGAGGAATTAATTATGCGAAAGTTAAAGTAAAGAGTCATTATGACCGGTGTTAGTGGAAGACTGAGTTTTTGTTGATTAAATCTTGCGAAATCTTGTATCGTGGGCGATACTTTTGAGTAATTGAGACAGATATGAGCAATAATTATTCTTAGTGGGTTGCTGAGTGCACCGCACTCGCATTAAAGAAAGTTTTCCCTGACTGTGGAAAGTTTGGTTTAAATACATGGGATAAGGAGTTGTGTTACTCACCTCATATCTGTTATCAAACAAACACTTCGACTAAATTTTTCTCTTGCAAAATGGTGAGCAAAGGAGAGTGCAGTAAGAGATCAAAGACTGATTGGAGTGAACTTCCGGTGGAGATCTGGAAATATATTTTCCAGTTGGTGGCTACCGCATCTCTGCAGAGCACAATGGAACTCCGTTGTGTCTCGAAGGACTTCAAGGAGTATGCCGATAGCTGGTCTACTTTGGCGGCGATCGACATGGATGGATTCGATGGTGGATCCAGACCCACTGGTTCTATAGAAGCGGATCTGCAGGTGCGCATCTTCGCAAATCGGTGCTGGGAAGCAAGGAACCCGGAGTCTCTGTTCCGAATGGGAATACGAGTACTCGTGGAAGCGGCGAACATACCTTTGGCCTTGGAGTATTTCGATGCGGCATGCAAACCAGGAACATTCTATGGTTCGCGTCCCAGTTCGGTGGTAGGTCATCATGTTGCATTTTATGCAGCATGTATGATTAAGATGATATTGGGACCACGAGCCGAGCAGCAGAAAACGGTGCAGCGACTGTGTGAAGCCCTCGACTGGTGGAGAAGCGGATGGAACATCTACTACTGTAGACAAGAAGTTGAGCGGATGATGCATCAGGCCGAGTTTTGTCATGAGCATCTGTTATTGTATTTTCCGTCGACTACTGCTTTCCTGCCCGCCGGTAAATGCCTTACTTGCGGTGTCACGCCCCGATTTTCAAATCAATTAATAAGGCATTTTGCCTTTAATTACAAATCAATTTCGGGAATGTGACTACATGGAATATCAAATACAAATATGCACTAGAATTTTTTTCTTTTAATTCGAGTACAACAATATACTCCATGCCCAATAAATGTAAATGCTGACCCGTTCTTTAGGGTTACATATTACAAGCCATAATTAAATAATAAATTGTTATTACAAAATATTAAATAATTAATCCATCAGAGTTTATTACATAAACAGCGGAAGTCTTATAAACCAAAAATATGTATGCAGCCTTGCTTACTCCTGGTTATCCTAACCTGCAGGTATAACCACTACACCGTGGAATAGTGTACCGGGTTATATCAACAAACCCGGTCAGCTTACGAAGCTGGTATGAGTAATCTATGTTTATTCACACTGTAACATTTTCCCAAATTGAATTCTTTTATTTTCAAGAATCATTTAAAACTCAAAGTTCCATTTCAAATCCGGAAGATTCGTATTATCTAATATACTGAACCTACGTGCCCCATACCACGTATTTTAACCCCACACGCCCCATAAACGTGTATGTTAATACCAGGGTAATCCAGTATGTTAAATAATATAAACCCTCGATCTTTACTCACACAAAACCATTTATAACTTAGCCTGATTAAAAGTGAGATGCATCTCCTTTTAATACATCAAGTTATTTTTAACTTCGCCTGATTAAAAGTGAGAATACTATTTTTCTTCTCCTTTTAATACATCAAGTTAATCATACAATATGCAGTCTAGAGCTCTAACTGATGGGCTACCATTTTTCACCCATTTAACGGTGTCCCCAGGACAATCCGTTTGTACAAAATCATTCAAATAGGCAAACACAATATCTTAATAGAATTATTGTGTTCCCACAAAATTCACAAATTAAAACAATAAGATGAACATTTTTCAAATATTGTTTTAACACCAAAATCACAACAACACAATATGAATTAATATTCATATATAAAAACATCGTGAGATTCACTCACCTCTAATTCCTGCTGCGTCTTCAAATAGTAACCAGGAATCGACGAGTTCTAGCCAATTGCTTCATGATTTCAAAATTACCTATGAACATGCAATTTCCACTTAGCATATCATAGTTTCCAAAACATTTCATTATCCCTCAAATGTCACTTAGACATTAATAACCATAATTCGGGACAGTTTGACCAAAAGTCAACCGTCGGTCAACGTGGGTCCCACGTCAACTATTCATCAACGGGTCCCACACAAAATCCAAAACTTCCAAAATCCATTAACATGCTTATTTCTAGCATCCTAACATCATATCCAAAAATGGTGATGATCCAACGGTCGGATCATCACGGATCTAACGATCCATAATCATTGCATAATTGATCGTTGATCAAACGATCTAATTTCAATAATCCAACGGTCCACCATGCTTATCATCTCAATATTAACCCCACGATCAAATTTCATGATCATCCAACGGTCGGATCTCTCGAATCGTAAATCGTACGATCCGATTAATCGGGTTAATTGACCATTGGTCAAACGACCGAATTTGACAAAAGTCAAAACACGAAAGTTGTTCGTATCGACGAAACAAGCCAAACGGAGCAAAGAACTGCTCCCGGACCGACCTGACGCGCCGCCGACGCGCCGCCGGAGCTGGCTGCCGGCCGCCGGTCAAGGTGGTCCGATGGCTACCAAAATTTACCAGAATGTAGAACTCAACAAGCCCAACAAGTTTAGTGACTACCTCAAAGTCTGGATCGAAGCGGAAGTGGCCGGAATCGGTGTCGGTAAGTTCTAGATCCAAAACTTCCCGAGCTCAATCCGCCGCCTACGGTGGTTTTCGGTGAAATCCAAGGGCACCATCGTGTTCCAGGGGTTGAGGGCTTCAAAACCCAGTACATGAAGTGGTCCGGGGTGGCCGGAATCACGTCGGAAACAAAAGGTGCAAAACGGCCCTCCTTTGGCCGCCGCGTGCGGCGTCACGCCGGCAAGGCGTGCGGCCAAAACCGGTGGTTCTCTTCATCGGAGCTTGCTGCTCCCTTTGGAGGGGGCGGTGAGAGGTGGTGGTGGCCGGTGCAGTTCGCCGGAAAACACAGATGAGAGAGAGAGAGAGAACCCGTGAGAGGAGAGAGAGAATCGGGGGAGAGGAGAGAGAAAAGCCCAGAAAAAAATGATTTTCTTTTGTTTTATAGAAAACATGCAATTTTCCGAGGGCTATAACTCCTTCATACGATATCCCTTTCCGGTGAACCAAATTCCTACGAACTCGATTCGACGAGGTCTACAACTTTCATGAAGGAAGTTTTCCCAAATTCTCAACTGATAAAAAGTTACCTTAATTAACCTTGTGTAACTTATAATTACCGCCGTAATTATCGTTTTACGACGAAAACCTCTAAAAATATGAAATCGCACCATTTCACTTCAAATTTCACGAACTATTTTATAAAAATAATACGGAAATTTTCGGGGTATTACAGTCTACCCTCCTTAAAGAAATTTCGTCCCGAAATTAGGACGCAGAGTACACCCAAGGTTATCACACTTCAATTCCAAAATCCAAAGTTTTATTCATTAATAACCTGGTAGTACACATCAAACCACAACATAAAAAACCACACTACAACTTGCACACACTCTTATTACAAATTCTAAAATGCCTCACAGGGCTTACACTACCAGAAGCCATCCTTAAACCTCCAATAGTGACTTCGTGGATAAGAGGCCGGATGTCTCGGAATTCCATACATCATCAGCTGGTAGAAATATGCTGCCTCTACGAAACACTTGCAAGTGTCGCAACATTCTCTAGCTGCATGCCTATCTCCATTCACATCCCACATGTCCTGGCCAAAAGGACGCCAAAAACTTGACTCACCGCAAGTAAGACATTTACCTGCGGGCAGGAAAGCTGTAGTCGACGGAAAATACAGCAGTAGATGCTCATGACAAAACTCGGCCTGATGCATCATCCGCTCGACTTCTTGTCTACAGTAGTAGATGTTCCATCCGCTTCTCCACCAGTCGAGGGCTTCACACAGTTGTTGCACCACTTCCTGCTGCTTGGCTCGTGGTCCCAATATCATCTTAATCATACATGCTGCATAAAACGCAACATGATGGCCTACCACCGAACTTGGACGTGCACCATACAGAGTTCCTGGTTTGCATGCTGCATCGAAGTACTCCAGGGCTAAGGGTATGTTGGCCGCTTCCACAAGTACTCGTATTCCCATTCGGAATAGAGACTCCGGGTTCTTCGCTTCCCAACAACGATTTGCGAAGATGCGCACTTGCCGATCCGCTTCTATGGAACCAGTGGGTCTGGATCCACCATCGAACCCATCCATGTCGATCGCCGCAAGAGTGGACCAACTGTCAGCATACTCCTTGAAGTCTTTCGAGACACAACGGAGTTCCATTGTGCTCTGCAGGGATGCGGTAGCCACCAACTGGAATATGTACTTCCAGATCTCCACCGGAAGTTCACTCCAATCAGTGTTCTTGGAACGCTTGCTGCACTCTCCTTTGCTCACCATTTTGCAAATTCTAGTAGATGTGTTTGTTTGAAATCAGATATGAGTTAAGTAACACAGCTCCTTATCCTATGTATTTAAACACAACTTTCCACCGTAAGGGAAACCATTCTTTAATGCGAGTGCGGTGCACTCAGCAACCCACTAACAATAATTATTGCTCATATCTGTTTCAATTACTCAAAACTATCGCCCACGATACAAGATTCCGCGAGATTAAATCAACAAAAACTCAGTCTTCCACTAACACCGGTCATAATGACTCATTACTTTAACTTTCGCATAATTAATTCCTCAAAAGATGCGAGGTCTCACAAGAGTGGAACTGTATGTGGAAAATCAGTGCATCGGGGAAAGGAAATCTTCCACGATCTCCAAGGCTCCGACAATTAGCTGTAATCAGCCGCTCACTTTTGCTTTTGAATTTTCAAATCCTCCACCAACCATAAATATACACCTTACGCATCCACTAACAGATACTTTCCATTAGTGCCATAACCTTCTTTCTCTTTCAAAGAGGACTTCTTCACTCCACTTCTCAGAATTTCACCAACTCAAACATGTCACGCAAAGTGAATTCGTTCAGTGAATTACTTCAATCTGATCCCTCTGAAAGCCAATTCTTTGAGGGCTTAGATGAAATAATTTCACCAGCAATCGAATTCGACAACGATATCGACATGCTAGACATGCTTCTAGCAGAAGACGAAGCCATTGAAGTAGCCCCAAGTCCACAAGTATCATCTCCACAAGCTGAACCTAGTTCATCCAAACGTATTCCACTGAGGAAGAGCTTCACCGAATACCAAGTCCAAGCGTTGAGGGACTTAGTCGAGGCCTTTCCAAAGCCAACAGTTCAACAGCGACAAGATTTGGGTGACCAAATAAAGTTGACGTTTGCACAAGTCTCTGCCTGGGTGATAAAGCATCGACCCCAAGCGCCTGCACAAACAACTCGTCAACAAAATTTTCTGCTGAGACAGAAAATCAATGGGCTTCAAGCCCAACTTAGTCAATACCAAGCTGCATTCAGCCGAATCAACTGCAACCACTGCGGACAGCGAGTTACTCCCAATAGTGAGCTACTAAAAGGGATTGAAGAGACTACCCCACAACCTCAGACTCTTCCAATTCCTGCAGTCATCGGTCCAAGGGAAAAGTCTCACATGAGGAGGGATATTCAAAAGTGTATGTCGATCCCACATCACTCTTCTTCTACACAACAACCATCAGACAACATCAACCGTTCAGAACCTGAAGAAGCATCTGCCGTGGCAGAAGCATCTGTCGTGGCAGACACAACTAAGATTTCTGAAATCATTGTGTCGGTCAGAGATGAGCTAATCATCATGGCATCTGCTGCTGCGCCACTGTGGATCTCTGCACTCAAATCCAGCTCTGTCACGCTTCATGAGTTCCTGAATGAAGCAGAGTACAAGAGAATCTTCACTAACGGTATTGATCTTACTCCCACTAACTTCCAAACTGAAGCTTCTCGCTACACAGCCACTGTTCCCCTCAGTCCTGTCGTACTCGTGAATCTCTTCATGGATGTGGACCAATGGTCCACCATATTCGGTAGCATCATTTCAAGGGCGAGTATCCTTGATGTCTTGTCATCAGGGACTACTGAAAGCTACCACGACACCATCCAAGTCATGACTGCTGAATTCCAGGTGACCAGTCCATCTGTCTCCACTCGTGTAACTCACTTTGTTCGTTATTGCCAACGACAAACAGAACAAAGTTGGGCAATAATTGACGTCTCTGTGGACGGTTTAAGCTCAAATCTGGGTCCACACCCAAGATCTCAATGCAAGAAGCGTCCATCCGGATGCTTAATCCAAGATTTGTTCAACGGCAGTTCTCGTGTCGTATGGGTGGAACATGTTGATGTACGAGATCAACTCATGCACCAAACATACAGAACGCTAGTGGAGTCAGGCTTAGCCTTTGGAGCAAGGCGATGGGTAGAAATATTGCAGAGGCAAGCAGAACGGTTCAACTATTCTGCGGCTGTCACTCATCCACCTCAAGACTTTTGTGTCATACCATCGGTAGAAGGAAGAAGAAACTTGTTGCAGATGGCATGCAGATTAGTGACGGATTTCTGCACAGGCATCGGCAACTCTACTGCTCATGAATGGAAGGTAGCTGAACAAACCAAGTTCAGGGGTTCGGGGATAAGAGTCTCCACTAACAAAATCTGGAATAGGCCGAATAAGCCCCATGGTCTTACTCGAACTGCAACAGCAATATTCCAACATCATGTCTCTCACCGAAAGCTGTTTGACTTCTTCACTGACGTACAAACTCGGAACCAGTGGGACCACCAAGCATTGGGCAAGACAGTCCATGAGATTGCACACATCACGACGGGTCAAGACCCACGCAACTGTGTCTCCTTGATGCAAATCGACGACACATACATACTCCAAGAAGGTTGTACTGATTCAACAGGGTCATACGTGATTTATGCCTCTATCAGTCAGTCAACGGTCCAGAAGTTATTAGGTGGTTGTGAGTTAGGTACAATTGTATTCCTAACTTCGGGCTTCTCGATCCTACCTGATATGCCTACTGCTGGAAGGACAGAAGGGGTCTCAGACAATCCGTACATTGGTTGTCTGGTAACGGTAGCAACACAGATCTCTACTGAGTTGCTGAAGAACAAGAAAGGGTCAGTGAATCAAGTCTGTCGTTTGATCCAGGGTACGGTTGAGAGAATTAGGAATGTAGCCATGTAAGACTATCCTTTAAGGAATTGTAATTTGTACTTTATATTCCTAACAACACAACAGCACTGAAGAGCACATGATGGGGATCCGCCGCGGTCGGGCCATCACTCGATAAATACTGTGTGCTATTAAGCATACGAAGTAACAATCACTTGGATGAATCTAAGAACCTAACGCCAAACCGTAAACCAATTCTAAGCTCTAACCCTAACTTCACTTCACAAAACCAAAACTCGTTTCATCACCGTAGAGCGTTCCATTGCTCAATCACTTCCTTAGAGCATTGTTTTGCTCTGATACCAATCTGTCACGCCCCGATTTTCAAATCAATTAATAAGGCATTTTGCCTTTAATTACAAATCAATTTCGGGAATGTGACTACATGGAATATCAAATACAAATATGCACTAGAATTTTTTTCTTTTAATTCGAGTACAACAATATACTCCATGCCCAATAAATGTAAATGCTGACCCGTTCTTTAGGGTTACATATTACAAGCCATAATTAAATAATAAATTGTTATTACAAAATATTAAATAATTAATCCATCAGAGTTTATTACATAAACAGCGGAAGTCTTATAAACCAAAAATATGTATGCAGCCTTGCTTACTCCTGGTTATCCTAACCTGCAGGTATAACCACTACACCGTGGAATAGTGTACCGGGTTATATCAACAAACCCGGTCAGCTTACGAAGCTGGTATGAGTAATCTATGTTTATTCACACTGTAACATTTTCCCAAATTGAATTCTTTTATTTTCAAGAATCATTTAAAACTCAAAGTTCCATTTCAAATCCGGAAGATTCGTATTATCTAATATACTGAACCTACGTGCCCCATACCACGTATTTTAACCCCACACGCCCCATAAACGTGTATGTTAATACCAGGGTAATCCAGTATGTTAAATAATATAAACCCTCGATCTTTACTCACACAAAACCATTTATAACTTAGCCTGATTAAAAGTGAGATGCATCTCCTTTTAATACATCAAGTTATTTTTAACTTCGCCTGATTAAAAGTGAGAATACTATTTTTCTTCTCCTTTTAATACATCAAGTTAATCATACAATATGCAGTCTAGAGCTCTAACTGATGGGCTACCATTTTTCACCCATTTAACGGTGTCCCCAGGACAATCCGTTTGTACAAAATCATTCAAATAGGCAAACACAATATCTTAATAGAATTATTGTGTTCCCACAAAATTCACAAATTAAAACAATAAGATGAACATTTTTCAAATATTGTTTTAACACCAAAATCACAACAACACAATATGAATTAATATTCATATATAAAAACATCGTGAGATTCACTCACCTCTAATTCCTGCTGCGTCTTCAAATAGTAACCAGGAATCGACGAGTTCTAGCCAATTGCTTCATGATTTCAAAATTACCTATGAACATGCAATTTCCACTTAGCATATCATAGTTTCCAAAACATTTCATTATCCCTCAAATGTCACTTAGACATTAATAACCATAATTCGGGACAGTTTGACCAAAAGTCAACCGTCGATCAACGTGGGTCCCACGTCAACTATTCATCAACGGGTCCCACACAAAATCCAAAACTTCCAAAATCCATTAACATGCTTATTTCTAGCATCCTAACATCATATCCAAAAATGGTGATGATCCAACGGTCGGATCATCACGGATCTAACGATCCATAATCATTGCATAATTGATCGTTGATCAAACGATCTAATTTCAATAATCCAACGGTCCACCATGCTTATCATCTCAATATTAACCCCACGATCAAATTTCATGATCATCCAACGGTCGGATCTCTCGAATCGTAAATCGTACGATCCGATTAATCGGGTTAATTGACCATTGGTCAAACGACCGAATTTGACAAAAGTCAAAACACGAAAGTTGTTCGTATCGACGAAACAAGCCAAACGGAGCAAAGAACTGCTCCCGGACCGACCTGACGCGCCGCCGACGCGCCGCCGGAGCTGGCTGCCGGCCGCCGGTCAAGGTGGTCCGATGGCTACCAAAATTTACCAGAATGTAGAACTCAACAAGCCCAACAAGTTTAGTGACTACCTCAAAGTCTGGATCGAAGCGGAAGTGGCCGGAATCGGTGTCGGTAAGTTCTAGATCCAAAACTTCCCGAGCTCAATCCGCCGCCTACGGTGGTTTTCGGTGAAATCCAAGGGCACCATCGTGTTCCAGGGGTTGAGGGCTTCAAAACCCAGTACATGAAGTGGTCCGGGGTGGCCGGAATCACGTCGGAAACAAAAGGTGCAAAACGGCCCTCCTTTGGCCGCCGCGTGCGGCGTCACGCCGGCAAGGCGTGCGGCCAAAACCGGTGGTTCTCTTCATCGGAGCTTGCTGCTCCCTTTGGAGGGGGCGGTGAGAGGTGGTGGTGGCCGGTGCAGTTCGCCGGAAAACACAGATGAGAGAGAGAGAGAGAGAACCCGTGAGAGGAGAGAGAGAATCGGGGGAGAGGAGAGAGAAAAGCCCAGAAAAAAATGATTTTCTTTTGTTTTATAGAAAACATGCAATTTTCCGAGGGCTATAACTCCTTCATACGATATCCCTTTCCGGTGAACCAAATTCCTACGAACTCGATTCGACGAGGTCTACAACTTTCATGAAGGAAGTTTTCCCAAATTCTCAACTGATAAAAAGTTACCTTAATTAACCTTGTGTAACTTATAATTACCGCCGTAATTATCGTTTTACGACGAAAACCTCTAAAAATATGAAATCGCACCATTTCACTTCAAATTTCACGAACTATTTTATAAAAATAATACGGAAATTTTCGGGGTATTACATGCGGTGAGTCAAGTTTTTGGCGTCCTTTTGGCCAGGACATGTGGGAAGTGGATGGAGATAGGCATGCAGCTAGAGAATGTTGCGACACTTGCAAGTGTTTCGTGGAGGCAGCATATTTCTATCAGCTGATGATGTATGGAATTCCGAGACATCCAGCATCTTATCCGCGAAGTCACTACTGGAGGTTCAAGGATGGCTTCTGGTAGTTTAGGCCCTGTGAGGCATCTTAAGATTTGTGATAGAAGTGTGTGCAAGTTGTAGTTTCTTACCTTAAGTTGTGTTTGATTGTACTGCCCAGTTATTATCAATGAATGAAACTTTGGATTTCTGAATTGTGATTGTGATAACCTGGGAGTACTCTGCGTCCTAATTTCGGGACGAAATTTCTTTAAGGAGGGTAGACTGTAATACCCCGAAAATTTCCGTATTATTTTTATTAAATAGTTCGTGAAATTTGAAGTGAAATGGAGTGATTTCATATTTTTAGGGGTTTTCGTCGTAAAACGATAATTACGGCGGTAATTATAAGTTACACGAGGTTAATTAAGGTAACTTTTTATCCGTTGAGAATCTGGGAAAACTTCCTTCATCAAAGTTGTAGACCTCGTCGAATCGAGTTCGTAGGAATTTGGTTCACCAAAAACGGATATCGTATGAAGAAGTTATGGCCTTCGGAAGTTTGGATAATTTAGTATAAATATTGGGTATTTTTCAGAAATTTCATTTTGGCCCGGAACCTTCCGGAATTTTCCGAAAAAGCTCCCAACGGACAGATTCTTTGGGCGGCGCGTGGCGGCGCGTCCGGCCTCCGATTTCGACGGGGCCGGCGTCGTTGGACTCGCCTCGTCCTCCTCTTCATTTCCCGTGAAGGAACTTTCCCCAAAATCTTGACGGAAAGTGGTCAACCGGAGCTGACAGTTTCGGCCAAAAAGAGGAAGCTTGCCGGCGACGTTTCCGGCCACCTCCGGCGATGAGACCTTTTGGGTTTTGCTCCCCTCATCTCCAGCAACCTCCCCATGGTGGTGGATCACGGCGGCACGGCCTAGATCGGCGGCAACGACGATTTGCACTTTTTGGGATCAAAAACCCACCGACACCGATTCCGGCCACTTCCACTCCGATCCAGACCTCGAGGTAGTTATCAAACTTGTTGGGATTGTTGTGATCTACATTCTGGTAAAATTTGGTGTCAATCGGACCACCTTGACCGGCGGTCTGACCACCGCCGGCGGCGGCGCGTGGGCGGCGCGTCCGGCTGGTCCGGGAGCAGTTCTTTGCTCCGTTTGACTTGTTTCGTCGATACGAACAACTTTCGTGTTTTGACTTTTGTCAAATTCGGTCGTTTGACCGATGGTCAATTAACCCGATTAATCGGATCGTACGATTTACGATTCGAGAGATCCGACCGTTGGATGATCATGAAATTTGATCGTGGGGTTAATATTGAGATTATAAGCATGTTGGACCGTTGGATTATTGAAATTAGATCGTTTGATCAACGATCAATTATGCAATGATTATGGATCGTTAGATCCGTGATGATCCGACCGTTGGATCATCACCATTTTTGGATATGATGTTAGGATGCTAGAAATAAGCATGTTGGTAGATTTTGGAAGTTTTGGATTTCGTGTGGGACCCGTTGATGAATAGTTGACGTGGGACCCACATTGACCGACGGTTGACTTTTGGTCAAATGGTCTCGATTAATATTTCCGATGTCCTAGGTGACATTTGAGGAATAATGTAACGTTTTGGAATTGTTTTATGCTAATTGGATATTGCATAATCATAGGTGTTTACGAGATGTGACACTTACGTATGTTGATCGATTCTCGGTTTTTATTCGAAGACGCAGCAGGATTAAGAGGTGAGTGAATCTCACGATGTTTTTATATATGAATATTAATTCATATTGTGTTGTTGTGATTTTGGTGTTAAAACAATATTTGAAAAATGTTCATCTTATTGTTTTAATTTGTGAATTTTGTGGGAACACAATAATTCTATTAAGATATTGTGTTTGCCTATTTGAATGTTTTTGTCCAAACGGACTGTCCTGACCGGGGACAATGTTAAATGGGTGAAAAATGGTAGCCCATTCAGTTAGAGCTCTAGACTGCATATTGTATGATTAACTTGATGTATTAAAAGGAGAAGAAAAATAGTATTCTCACTTTTAATCAGGCGAAGTTAAAAATAACTTGATGTATTAAAAGGAGATGCATCTCACTTTTAATCAGGCTAAGTTATAAATGGTTTTGTGTGAGTAAAGATCGAGGGTTTATATTATTTAACATACTGGATTACCCTGGTATTAACATACACGTTTATGGGGCGTGTGGGGTTAAAATACGTGGTATGGGGCACGTAGGTTCAGTATATTAGATAATACGAATCTTCCGGATTTGAAATGGAACATTTGAGTTAAATGATTCTTTGAAAATAAAACATAGATTACTCATACCAGCTTCGTAAGCTGACCGGGTTTGTTGATATAACCCGGTACACTATTCCACGGTGTAGTGGTTATACCTGCAGGTTAGGATAACCAGGAGTAAGCAAGGCTGCATACATATTATTGGTTTATAAGACTTCCGCTGTTTATGTAATAAACTCTGATGGATTAATTATTTAATATTTTGTAATAACAATTTATTATTTAATTATGGCTTGTAATATGTAACCCTAAAGAACGGGTCAGCATTTACATTTATTGGGCATGGAGTATATAGTTGTACTCGAATTAAAAGAAAAAAATTCTAGTGCATATTTGTATTTGATATTCCATGTAGTCACATTCCCGAAATTGATTTGTAATTAAAGGCAAAATGCCTTATTAATTGATTTGAAAATCGGGGCGTGACAGATATAAACATGCTAGACATGCTTCTAGCAGAAGATGAAGCTATAGAATCAGTCCCAAGTCCACAAGTTTCATCTCCACATGTCGAACCTGGTCCATCCCAACGTATTCCACTGAGGAAGAGCTTCACCAAATATCAAGTCCAAGCGCTGAAAGCATTCGTCGAGGCATTTCCAAAGCCTACTGTTCAGCAACGACAAGATTTGGGTGATCAGATTGGGTTATCGTTTGTACAAGTCTCTGCCTGGGTGATAAAGAATCGACCCCAAATGCATGCCCAAACAACTCGTCAACAAAATTTTCTGCTGAGACAGAAAATCAATGAGCTTCAAGCTCAACTTAGTTAGTACCAAGCTGCATTCAACAGAATCAACTGCAACCATTGTGGAAATCGAGTTACTCCGAATAGTGAGCTATTAATTGGGATTGAAGAGACCACCCCACAATCTGAGACTCTTCCAATTCCTGCAATCATCGGTCCAAGAGAAAAGTCTCGCATGAGGAGAGATGTTCAGAAGTTCATGTCAATCACAACTTAAACTTCCCCTACACACCAACAATCCGACAACATCATCCGTTCAGAACCTGAACAAGCATCTGTCGCGGCAGACACAGCCACGATTTCTCAAATTATTGTGTCGGTCAGAGATGAGTTAATCATCATGGCAACTGCTACAGCGCCACTGTGGATCTCTGCACTCAAATCCAGCTCTGTTACACTTCATGAGTTCCTGAATGAAGTAGAGTACAAAAGGATCTTCACTAACGGTATAGACCTTACTCCCACTAACTTCCAAACTGAAGCTTCTCGTTACACCGCCACCATTCCCATCAGTCCCGTTGCACTTGTGAATATCTTAATGGATGTGGACCAATGGTCCACCATGTTCAGTAGCATCATTTCAAGGGCAACGATCCTTGATGTCTTGTCAACAGGGACAACTGAAAGCTACAACGACACCATCCAAGTCATGACTGTTGAGTTCCAGGTAACCACTCCATCAGTCCCCACTCGTGTAACTCACTTTGTTCGATATTGCCAACAACAAACAGAACAATGTTGGGCAATTGTTGATGTCTCTGTGGACAGTTTAAGCTCAAACCCGGGTCCACACTCAAGATCTCAATGCAAGAAGCGTCCATCCGGATGCTTAATCCAAGATTTATTCAACGGCAGCTCTCGTGTCGTATGGGTGGAACATGTTGATGTATACGATCAAACCATGCACCAAACATATCGAACGCTAGTGGAGTCAGGCAAGGCGATGGGTAGAAATACTTCAGAGGCAAGCAGAACGGTTCAATTATTCTGCGGCTGTCACTTATCCACCCAATGACTTTTGTGTCATACCAACTGTGGAAGGAAGAAGAAACTTGTTGCAGATGGCATCCAGAATAGTGACAGATTTTTGCACAGACATCGGCAACTCTACTGCTCATGAATGGAAGGTAGCTGAACAAACCAAATTCAAGGGTTCATGGATAAGAGTCTCCACCAACAAAATCTGGAATAGGCTGAATAAGCCTCCTGGCATCACTCGAACTGCAACCGCAATATTCCAGCATCATGTCTCTCACAGAAAGCTCTTTGACTTCTTCACTGACGTACAATCTCGGAGCCAGTGGGACCACCAAGCATTGGAAAAGACAGTACAGAAGATTGCACACATCACAACTGGTCAAGATCCACGTAATTGTGTCTCCTTGTTGCAAATCAACAACACCTACGTACTCCAAGAAAGTTGTACTAATTCAACAGGGTCATACGTAATTTATGCCCCTATTAGTCAGTCAACGGTGCAGAAGTTACTAGGCGGTTGTGAGTTAGGTACTGTTGTATTCCTAACTTCAGGTTTCTCGATTCTACCAGATATGCCCACTGCTGGAAGAACAGAAGGGATCTCAGACAATCCATACATTGGTTGTCTAGTAAAGGTAGCAACACATATCTCTACTGAGTTACTGAAGAACAAGAAAGGATCAGTGGATCAAGTTTGTCGTTTGATCCAGGGTACGGTTGAGCGAATTAAAAATGTAGCCATGTAAGGCTCACTTTTAAAGTAATGTAATTTGTACTTTATTTATCTAACAACATAAATAATCATACAATAAGCAATCACTAACTCAAATAACTAGTTCAACAATTAATTTAACACAAATACACAATCAACTTATGATTATACCAGTACCGAAGAGTATTTGATGGGGAACCGCTGCAGACGGGTCATCACTTGAAAAGTACTGATTATCATAAGCATCTACACACAATTCTAACACTTAAACCAAAACAACTCTTGTGTAATCTCAAATCACAAGTATAGATTATAATGACCACCTATTAATAAAAACAACCTTGCACCTTAGGATACAATCCTAACAACAAGGTAAGAGTTCAGTTCAGCGGTTATGTTTCCTTACGGAACAACAACTCAAGAAAACTAAACTTAATTTAATTCAATCTTTTTCTCACTACTCTAATCCAACTACGTAAGTTCTACTTCTCTTACTCAGTGCCATCCTAAGCTCTTATACTACTTCACTGAGCTACAAAGCTCACTCACTTCTTGTGTAATACCCCGACAATTTCACTATTATTTTTATAAAATATGTCGTGAAATTTGAAGTGAAATGGTGTGATTTCGTATTTTTAGAGGTTTTCGTCGTAAAACAATAATTACGGTGGTAATTATAAGTTACACAAGGTTAATTAAGGTAACTTTGTATCCGTTGAGAAATTGGGAAAACTTTCTTCACGAGAATTGTAGACCTCGTCGAATCGAGTTCGTAGGAATTCGGTTCACCGGAAACAGACATCGTATGAAGAAGTTATGGCCGTCGGAAGTTTGACGAATTTCTATAAATAGAATGTTGGGATTTACTGTTCACCCGAAAATCAGAATTTATCCCAGAAATGTACTGTTCACGCCGTGAACAGTACCAGAAACTTCCTCCGGTGATTTCTCCCTCCTCCGGCCACCAATTTGTGTGAGACTTGTCCCAATCTCTTTGTCTCTTCATCCTCTTCGATTCTATACTAGTTTCATTCATTGATTTTCAGTATAGAAAGAGAAATCAAGAAAAGAAAAAGGAGAAAAACGCTGCCGAACTGTTCATCAGTTTCTGGGCAAGTTTCCGGCCAAATCGAGCCACCTTACCTACTGGGCTTTGTAGCCCTTGCCAGGGGCTTTCCAGCAACATAAAATACGCCTCAATCGGAGTTCGGACGAAGGAGAATTTTGGATTTGAAATCCTAGGGTTTTGGAGCTATCGAGGTAAATTCGAGACTTTCTACTTTAAATTGGCCCTTGTGGCAGTTATGAATGTTGTTGGTGGTATTGTGTAGAACATTGTGGTAAAATTTGGTAGCCATCGGACCACCTTGACCGGCGGTCTGACCACCGCCGGCGGCGGCGCGTGGGCGGCGCGTCCGGCCAGTCCAGGAGCAGTTATTTGCTCCGTTTGACTTGGTTCGTCGATACGAACAACTTTCGTGTTTTGACTTTTGTCAAATTCGGTCGTTTGATCAATGATCAATTAAGCGATAGTTATGGATCGTTAGATCTGTGATGATCCGACCGTTGGATCATCACCATTTTTGGATATGATGTTAGGATGCTAGAAATAAGCATGCTGTTGGATTTTGGAAGTTTCAGATTTGGTGTGGGACCCGTTGATGAATAGTAGACGTGGGACCCACGTTGACCGATGGTTGACTTTTGGTCAAATGGTCTCGATTAAATGTTCCGATGTCGTAGGAGACATTTGAGGAACATTTGGATTATTTTGGAAATGTATTATGCTAATTGGATATTGCATAATCATAGGTGTTTACGAGAAGTGTAGCTCGTGCTTGTCGATTCCTGGTTACTATTTGAAGACGCAGCAGGAATTAGAGGTGAGTGAATCTCACGATATTTTATATATGAATATTAATTCATATTGTGTTGTTTGCGAAAATAAATAATTATATTTATTTAAATGATTTTGCGATATATAAATTAAATACAGTTTTAATTTGATATATCAGCATGTGTGATTTTGTGTTAAAACAATATTTGAAAGTATTCATTTTATTGTTTTAATTGGTGGATTTTGTGGGAACAATATTTCAAAAATTATGATATTGTGTTTGCCTACTCGAATGTTTTTGTAGCCAATGGGTGAAGGTTAGAGCTTTAGACTGTGTAGCCAATGGGTGAAGGTTAGAGCTCTAGACTGTGTAGCCAATGGTGAAGGTTAGAGCTTTAGACTGTGTAGCCAGAAGGTGAAGGTTAGAGTTCTAGACTGTGTAGCCATGTATTCATTGAAAACAAAGATGAATACTTTATGTAATAAAGGAGAAGAAAAATGGTATTCTCGCTTTATCTTGATGTATTAAAAGGAGAAGAAAAATGGTATTCTCGCTTTTAATCATTTGAAGTTGATTGTGGTTTTGTGTGAGTATGATATGAATTTGCTTCTTAAATATTTGAAGCATTGATAAATGAATTACAATTCTTGAACAATATTGAATTGTATTTTGAAGTTTTTACTTCTTTAAAAATTGAAGTAATTATTATGATGATTTACTTTTCTTAAGAAGAAAGAAATCATAATTTTGGGAAATGATTTTGGGGAAGGTTTATATTGTTTAATATTCTGAATTACCCTGGGATTAACATACACGTTATGGGACGTGTGGGGTTAAAATACGTATTATGGGATGCGTAGGTTCATTATATTTTATAATATGAATTTTCGGGATTTGAATTGTTTTTGAAGAATATAACTTACATATATTTGTTTAAAACAAACTATATATGTATATTTTTGATAAACGGTTTAGGGTGAGTAAAACTGAGTTAACTCATACCAGCTTCGTAAGCTGACCGGGTTTGTTGATATAACCCGGTACACTATTCCACGGTGTAGGGGTTATACCTGCAGGTTAGGATAACCAGGAGTAATGCAAGGCTGCATACTTTTTGTTGGGTTATAAGACTTCCGCTATTTTATGCTTCGCACTCTGAAGATTTATTTATGTAATATTTTGATGTATCAATTTATTATATAAATATTTGGTATGTAATATTCGACTCTTGTATTGAGTTTGAAATTACAATGTTGGGCATGGAGTTGGTGTTGTGTACTTGAATTAAAAAGAAAAAAATTCTAGTGCATATTTGTATTTGATATTCCATGTCGTCACGTTCCCGAAATGGTTTGTAATTAAGGGCAAAATGCCTTATTAATTGATTGGAAAATCGGGGCGTGACATCTTGAGTCATCCTAAACTCAAAGAAGCTACACTAATACCTAATACTTCTCCAACAGAGCTACCCTAAGCTCTGATACCAAACTGTCACGCCCCAAATTTCGTAATATAAATAACAACTTGTTATTATCAATAAAACAAATCTGAAATTAGTGCGATGTGACTCTCTGGACCTCTAACTTTAACACTAGGGTAATGAGTCTAGAAGATTTTACAAAGTCCAATTTTTCTCTAAAATCGGTGTGCTAAAGCACATGGGGTTCTCCTTCGACATGCTTCTCACGGACCGAGCCCAATAGTTATAAAACAAAAATTTGTCTAAAATAATTAAAATTAAAATAAAATTAGTGATACACATTTGCGGACGAACAATTCGTCGGTAAAAGTTGTCAATTTTGTAATACCCGAGATATTTTTAAAATAGATTATATATATACATATATTATTAAAAAACTTGGAAATTGTTAGTGACAAACCAAGGTTTCAACTATTTATTGAGAAAATATTTTTCTCATTTGAGAAATGTCACGAGAAATTTGGATGAATACTTAGGAAAAAAGAATAAAAAAAATTAAGAGCATAATTTAGAATTGAACATGATTAATTAAATTCGTAATCCCGACAATTATTATGGAGGCTCGGGAAATTTTTAGAAATTTTCTTTCAGTTTTAATTCCAATTTGAGGACTTGAAAATAAAGTAGATGTTACGACGAGTCCGTGGAAATTTTCGGAAAATTTTTCGGACATCTAAGCTATTTTTAATGATTTTCGAAAATTTGGGAGTTAAAGAAATATAAAAGAAAAGAAATTCATGTCGGTGCAATCTCAGCCGTTGATCTCTATCACTGCTTAATTGTGTTCGTTGTATTGAATATTTATATTGTCACGCCCCGATTTTCCAATCAATTAATAAGGCATTTTGCCCTTAATTACAAACCATTTCGGGAACGTGACGACATGGAATATCAAATACAAATATGCACTAGAATTTTTTTCTTTTTAATTCAAGTACACAACACCAACTCCATGCCCAACATTGTAATTTCAAACTCAATACAAGAGTCGAATATTACATACCAAATATTTATATAATAAATTGATACATCAAAATATTACATAAATAAATCTTCAGAGTGCGAAGCATAAAATAGCGGAAGTCTTATAACCCAACAAAAAGTATGCAGCCTTGCATTACTCCTGGTTATCCTAACCTGCAGGTATAACCCTTACACCGTGGAATAGTGTACCGGGTTATATCAACAAACCCGGTCAGCTTACGAAGCTGGTATGAGTTAACTCAGTTTTACTCACCCTAAACCGTTTATCAAAAATATACATATATAGTTTGTTTTAAACAAATATATGTAAGTTATATTCTTCAAAAACAATTCAAATCCCGAAAATTCATATTATAAAATATAATGAACCAACGCATCCCATAATACGTATTTTAACCCCACACGTCCCATAACGTGTATGTTAATCCCAGGGTAATTCAGAATATTAAACAATATAAACCTTCCCCAAAATCATTTCCCAAAATTATGATTTCTTTCTTTTTAAGAAAAGTAAATCATCATAATAATTACTTCAATTTTTAAAGAAGTAAAAACTTCAAAATACAATTCAATATTGTTCAAGAATTGTAATTCATTTATCAATGCTTCAAATATTTAAGAAGCAAATTCATATCATACTCACACAAAACCACAATCAACTTCAAATGATTAAAAGCGAGAATACCATTTTTCTTCTCCTTTTAATACATCAAGATAAAGCGAGAATACCATTTTTCTTCTCCTTTATTACATAAAGTATTCATCTTTGTTTTCAATGAATACATGGCTACACAGTCTAGAACTCTAACCTTCACCTTCTGGCTACACAGTCTAAAGCTCTAACCTTCACCATTGGCTACACAGTCTAGAGCTCTAACTTTCACCCATTGGCTACACAGTCTAAAGCTCTAACCTTCACCCATTGGCTACAAAAACATTCGAGTAGGCAAACACAATATCATAATTTTTGAAATATTGTTCCCACAAAATCCACCAATTAAAACAATAAAATGAATACTTTCAAATATTGTTTTAACACAAAATCACACATGCTGATATATCAAATTAAAACTGTATTTAATTTATATATCGCAAAATCATTTAAATAAATATAATTATTTATTTTCGCAAACAACACAATATGAATTAATATTCATATATAAAATATCGTGAGATTCACTCACCTCTAATTCCTGCTGCGTCTTCAAATAGTAACCAGGAATCGACAAGCACGAGCTACACTTCTCGTAAACACCTATGATTATGCAATATCCAATTAGCATAATACATTTCCAAAATCATCCAAATGTTCCTCAAATGTCTCCTACGACATCGGAACATTTAATCGAGACCATTTGACCAAAAGTCAACCATCGGTCAACGTGGGTCCCACGTCTACTATTCATCAACGGGTCCCACACAAAATCCGAAACTTCCAAAATCCAACAGCATGCTTATTTCTAGCATCCTAACATCATATCCAAAATTGGTGATGATCCAACGGTCGGATCATCACGGATCTAACGATCCATAACTATCGCTTAATTGATCATTGATCAAACGACCGAATTTGACAAAAGTCAAAACACGAAAGTTGTTCGTATCGACGAACCAAGCCAAACGGAGCAAAGAACTGCTCCTGGACCGGCCGGACGCGCCGCCGACGCGCCGCCACCGGCGACTGTCCGTCGCCGGAAAAAAGTGCTCCGATTGCCATGAAATTTTAACACAATGTTCTACACATTACCAGCAACAACTTTCATAACTGCCACAAGGGCCAATTCAAAGTAAGAAGTCTCGAATTTACCTCGATAGCTCCGAAACCCTAGGATTTCAAATCCAAAATTCTCCTTCGTCCGAACTCCGATTGAGGCATATTTTATGTTGCTGGAAAGCCCCTGGCAAGGGCTACAAAGCCCAGTAGGTAAGGTGGCTCGATTTGGCCGGAAACTTGCCCAGAAACTGATGAACAGTTCGGCAGCGTTTTTCTCCTTTTTCTTTTCTTGATTTCTCTTTCTATACTGAAAATCAATGAATGAAACTAGTATAGAATCGAAGAGGATGAAGAGACAAAGAGATTGGGACAAGTCTCACACAAATTGGTGGCCGGAGGAGGGAGAAATCACCGGAGGAAGTTTCTGGTACTGTTCACGGCGTGAACAGTACATTTCTGGGATAAATTCTGATTTTCGGGTGAACAGTAAATCCCAACATTCTATTTATAGAAATTCGTCAAACTTCCGACGGCCATAACTTCTTCATACGAACTCCGTTTTTGGTGAACCAAATTCCTACGAACTCGATTCGACGAGGTCTACAACTTTCATGAAGGAAGTTTTCCCAAATTCTCAACGGATAAAAAGTTACCTTAATTAACCTTGTGTAACTTATAATTACCGCCGTAATTATCGTTTTACGACGAAAACCTCTAAAAATACAATTTCACACCATTTCACTTCAAATTTCACGACCTATTTTATAAAAATAGTATGGAAATTTTCGGGGTATTACAGTCTACCCTCCTTAAAGAAATTTCGTCCCGAAATTAGGACGCAGAGTATTCCCAAGGTTATCACACTTCAATTCTAAAATCCAAATTTTTATTGATAATCACTTAGGTAGTACATATCAAGCCAAAACACAACAAACTATTACAACTTCCACACACTTCTAAAACAAATTCTTAAATTGCCTCACAGGGCTTTAACTACCAGAAGCCATCCTTAAACCTCCAGTAGTGACTTCGTGGATAAGAGGCCGGATGTCTCGGAATTCCATACATCATCAGCTGGTAGAAATATGCTGCCTCCACGAAACACTTGCAAGTGTCGCAACATTCTCTAGCTGCATGCCTATCTCCATCCACATCCCACATGTCCTGGCCAAAAGGACGCCAAAAACTTGACTCACCACAAGTAAGACATTTACCGGCGGGTAGGAAAGCAGTAGTCGACGGAAAATACAGCAGTAGATGCTCATGACAAAACTCAGCCTGATGCATCATCCGCTCGACTTCTTGTCTACAGTAGTAGATGTTCCATCCGCTTCTCCACCAGTCGAGGGCTTCACACAGTCGCTGCACCGTTTTCTGCTGCTCGGCTCGTGGTCCTAAAATCATTTTTATCATACATGCTGCATAAAACGCAACATGATGACCTACCACCGAACTGGGACGCGAACCGTAGAATGTTCCTGGTTTGCATGCCGCATCGAAATACTCCAGGGCTAAGGGTATGTTGGCCGCTTCCACAAGTACTCGTATTCCCATTCGGAATAGAGACTCCGGGTTCTTCGCTTCCCAGCATCGATTTGCGAAGATGCGCACCTGCCTGTCCGCTTCTATGGAACCAGTGGGTCTGGATCCACCATCGAACCCATCCATGTCGATCGCTGCAAGAGTAGACCAGCTATCGGCATACTCCTTGAAGTCCTTCGAGACACAACGGAGTTCCATTGTGCTCTGCAGGGATGCGGTAGCCACCAATTGGAAAATGTACTTCCAGATCTCCACCGGAAGTTCACCCCATTCAGCATTCTTGGAACGCTTGCTGCACTCTCCTTTGCTCACCATTTTGCAAAACTAGTAGAGATGTGTTTGTTTGATAACAGATATGAGGTGAGTAACACAACTCCTTATCCCATGTATTTAAGACAAAATTTCCCACCGTAAGGAAACCATTCTTTAATGCGAGTGCGGTGCACTCAGCAACCCACTAAGAATAATTATTGCTCATATCTGTCTCAATTACTCAAAAGTATCGCCCACGATACAAGATTTCGCAAGATTTAACCAACAAAAACTCAGTCTTCCACTAACACCGGTCATAATGACTCTTTACTTTAACTTTCGCATAATTAATTCCTCAAAAGATGCGAGGTCTCACAAGAGTGGAACTGTATGTGGAAAATCCATGCATCGGGGAAAAATAATCTTCCACGATCTCCAAAGTCTCCGACAATTAGCTGTAATCAGCCACTCACTTTTGCTTTTGAAATTTTCAAATCCTCCACCAACAATAAATATACCCCTTACGCATCCACTAACAGATACTTTCCATTAGTGCCATAACCTCCTTTCTCTTTCAAAGAGGACTTCTTCACTCCACTTCTCAGAAATTTCACCAACTCAAACATGTCACGCAAAGTGAATTCGTTCAGTGAATTACTTCAATCTGATCCCTCTGAAAGCCAATTCTTTGAGGGCTTAGATGAAATAATTTCACCAGCAATAGAATTCAACAACGATATCGACATGCTAGACATGCTTCTAGCAGAAGACGAAGCCATTGAAGTAGCCCCAAGTCCACAAGTATCATCTCCACAAGCTGAACCTAGTTCATCCAAACGTATTCCACTGAGGAAGAGCTTCACCAAATACCAAGTCCAAGCGTTGAAGGACTTCGTCGAGGCTTTTCCACAGCCAACTGTTCAACAGCGACAAGATTTGGGTGACCAAATAAGGTTAACGTTTGCACAAGTCTCTGCGTGGGTGATAAAGCATCGACCCAAAACGCCTGCCCAAACAACTCGTCAACAAAATTTTCTGCTGAGACAGCAAATCAATGAGCTTCAAGCTCAACTTAGCCAGTACCAAGCAGCATTCAACAGAATCAACTGCAACCACTGTGGAAAACGAGTTACTCCCAATAGTGAGCTACTAAAAGGGATTGAAGAGACTACCGCACAACCTCAGACTCTTCCAATTCCTGCAGTCATCGGTCCAAGGGAAAAGTCTCACATGAGGAGGGATATTCAAAAGTGTATGTCGATCCCACATCACTCTTCTTCTACACAACAACCATCAGACAACATCAACCGTTCAGAACCTGAAGAAGCATCTGCCGTGGCAGAAGCATCGGTCGTGGCAGACACAACTAAGATTTCTGAAATCATTGTGTCGGTCAGAGATGAGCTAATCATCATGGCATCTGCTGCTGCGCCACTGTGGATCTCTGCACTCAAATCCAGCTCTGCCACGCTTCATGAGTTCCTGAATGAAGCAGAGTACAAGAGAATCTTCACTAACGGTATTGATCTTACTCCCACTAACTTCCAAACTGAAGCTTCTCGCTACACAGCCACTGTTCCCCTCAGTCCTGTCGTACTCGTGAATCTCTTCATGGATGTGGACCAATGGTCCACCATATTCGGTAGCATCATTTCAAGGGCGAGTATCCTTGATGTCTTGTCATCAGGGACTACTGAAAGCTACCACGACACCATCCAAGTCATGACTGCTGAATTCCAGGTGACCAGTCCATCTGTCTCCACTCGTGTAACTCACTTTGTTCGTTATTGCCAACGACAAACAGAACAAAGTTGGGCAATAATTGACGTCTCTGTGGACGGTTTAAGCTCAAATCTGGGTCCACACCCAAGATCTCAATGCAAGAAGCGTCCATCAGGATGCTTAATCCAAGATTTGTTCAACGGCAGCTCTCGTGTCGTATGGGTGGAACATGTTGATGTACAGGATCAAATCATGCACCAAACATACCGAACGCTAGTGGAGTCAGGCTTAGCCTTTGGAGCAAGGCGATGGGTAGAAATACTTCAGAGGCAAGCGGAAAGGTTAAATTATTCCGCGGCAGACACTTATCCACCTCAAGACTTTTGTGTCATACCATCTGTGGAAGGAAGAAGAAACTTGTTGCAGATGGCATGCAGAATAGTGACAGACTTTTTCACAGACATCGGCAACTCTACTGCTCATGAATGGAAGGTAGCTGAACAAACCAAGTTCAGGGGTTCAGGGATAAGAGTCTCCACCAACAAAATCTGGAATAGGCCGAATAAGCCCCATGGTCTTACTCGAACTGCAACAGCAATATTCCAACATCATGTCTCTCACCGAAAGCTGTTTGACTACTTCACTGACATACAAACTCGGAACCAGTGGGACCACCAAGCATTGGGCAAGACAGTCCAAGAGATTGCACACATCACAACGGGTCAAGACCCACGCAACTGTGTCACCTTGATGCAAATCGACGACACCTACGTACTCCAAGAAAGTTGTACTGATTCAACAGGGTCATACGTGATTTATGCCTCTATCAGTCAGTCAACGGTCCAGAAGTTATTAGGTGGTTGTGAGTTAGGTACAATTGTATTCCTAACTTCAGGTTTTTCAATTCTACCAGATATGCCTACTGCTGGAAGAACAGAAGGGATCTCAGACAATCCATACATTGGTTGTCTAATAACGGTAGCAACACAGATCTCTACTGAGCTGCTGAAGAACAAGAAAGGATCAGTGGATCAAGTCTGTCGTTTGATCCAAGGTACGGTTGAGAGAATTAGAAATGTAGCCATGTAAGACTATCAATTTCGGAATTGTAATTTGTACTTTATATTCTTAACAACACAACAGCACTGAAGAGCACATGATGGGGATCCGCTGCAGTCGGGCCATCACTCGATAAATACTGTGTGCTATTAAGCATACGAAGTAACCATTACTTGAATGAATCTAAGAACCTAACGTCAAACCCTAAACCGATCCTAAGCTCTAAACCCTAACTTCACTTCTCAAAACCAAAACTCGTTTCATCACCGTAGAGCGTTCCATTGCTCAATCACTTCCTTAGAGCATTGTTTTGCTCTGATACCAATCTGTCACGCCCCGATTTTCCAATCAATTAATAAGGCATTTTGCCCTTAATTACAAACCATTTCGGGAACGTGACGACATGGAATATCAAATACAAATATGCACTAGAATTTTTTTCTTTTTAATTCAAGTACACAACACCAACTCCATGCCCAACATTGTAATTTCAAACTCAATACAAGAGTCGAATATTACATACCAAATATTTATATAATAAATTGATACATCAAAATATTACATAAATAAATCTTCAGAGTGCGAAGCATAAAATAGCGGAAGTCTTATAACCCAACAAAAAGTATGCAGCCTTGCATTACTCCTGGTTATCCTAACCTGCAGGTATAACCCTTACACCGTGGAATAGTGTACCGGGTTATATCAACAAACCCGGTCAGCTTACGAAGCTGGTATGAGTTAACTCAGTTTTACTCACCCTAAACCGTTTATCAAAAATATACATATATAGTTTGTTTTAAACAAATATATGTAAGTTATATTCTTCAAAAACAATTCAAATCCCGAAAATTCATATTATAAAATATAATGAACCAACGCATCCCATAATACGTATTTTAACCCCACACGTCCCATAACGTGTATGTTAATCCCAGGGTAATTCAGAATATTAAACAATATAAACCTTCCCCAAAATCATTTCCCAAAATTATGATTTCTTTCTTTTTAAGAAAAGTAAATCATCATAATAATTACTTCAATTTTTAAAGAAGTAAAAACTTCAAAATACAATTCAATATTGTTCAAGAATTGTAATTCATTTATCAATGCTTCAAATATTTAAGAAGCAAATTCATATCATACTCACACAAAACCACAATCAACTTCAAATGATTAAAAGCGAGAATACCATTTTTCTTCTCCTTTTAATACATCAAGATAAAGCGAGAATACCATTTTTCTTCTCCTTTATTACATAAAGTATTCATCTTTGTTTTCAATGAATACATGGCTACACAGTCTAGAACTCTAACCTTCACCTTCTGGCTACACAGTCTAAAGCTCTAACCTTCACCATTGGCTACACAGTCTAGAGCTCTAACTTTCACCCATTGGCTACACAGTCTAAAGCTCTAACCTTCACCCATTGGCTACAAAAACATTCGAGTAGGCAAACACAATATCATAATTTTTGAAATATTGTTCCCACAAAATCCACCAATTAAAACAATAAAATGAATACTTTCAAATATTGTTTTAACACAAAATCACACATGCTGATATATCAAATTAAAACTGTATTTAATTTATATATCGCAAAATCATTTAAATAAATATAATTATTTATTTTCGCAAACAACACAATATGAATTAATATTCATATATAAAATATCGTGAGATTCACTCACCTCTAATTCCTGCTGCGTCTTCAAATAGTAACCAGGAATCGACAAGCACGAGCTACACTTCTCGTAAACACCTATGATTATGCAATATCCAATTAGCATAATACATTTCCAAAATCATCCAAATGTTCCTCAAATGTCTCCTACGACATCGGAACATTTAATCGAGACCATTTGACCAAAAGTCAACCATCGGTCAACGTGGGTCCCACGTCTACTATTCATCAACGGGTCCCACACAAAATCCGAAACTTCCAAAATCCAACAGCATGCTTATTTCTAGCATCCTAACATCATATCCAAAATTGGTGATGATCCAACGGTCGGATCATCACGGATCTAACGATCCATAACTATCGCTTAATTGATCATTGATCAAACGACCGAATTTGACAAAAGTCAAAACACGAAAGTTGTTCGTATCGACGAACCAAGCCAAACGGAGCAAAGAACTGCTCCTGGACCGGCCGGACGCGCCGCCGACGCGCCGCCACCGGCGACTGTCCGTCGCCGGAAAAAAGTGCTCCGATTGCCATGAAATTTTAACACAATGTTCTACACATTACCAGCAACAACTTTCATAACTGCCACAAGGGCCAATTCAAAGTAAAAAGTCTCGAATTTACCTCGATAGCTCCGAAACCCTAGGATTTCAAATCCAAAATTCTCCTTCGTCCGAACTCCGATTGAGGCATATTTTATGTTGCTGGAAAGCCCCTGGCAAGGGCTACAAAGCCCAGTAGGTAAGGTGGCTCGATTTGGCCGGAAACTTGCCCAGAAACTGATGAACAGTTCGGCAGCGTTTTTCTCCTTTTTCTTTTCTTGATTTCTCTTTCTATACTGAAAATCAATGAATGAAACTAGTATAGAATCGAAGAGGATGAAGAGACAAAGAGATTGGGACAAGTCTCACACAAATTGGTGGCCGGAGGAGGGAGAAATCACCGGAGGAAGTTTCTGGTACTGTTCACGGCGTGAACAGTACATTTCTGGGATAAATTCTGATTTTCGGGTGAACAGTAAATCCCAACATTCTATTTATAGAAATTCGTCAAACTTCCGACGGCCATAACTTCTTCATACGAACTCCGTTTTTGGTGAACCAAATTCCTACGAACTCGATTCGACGAGGTCTACAACTTTCATGAAGGAAGTTTTCCCAAATTCTCAACGGATAAAAAGTTACCTTAATTAACCTTGTGTAACTTATAATTACCGCCGTAATTATCGTTTTACGACGAAAACCTCTAAAAATACAATTTCACACCATTTCACTTCAAATTTCACGACCTATTTTATAAAAATAGTATGGAAATTTTCGGGGTATTACATATATAGCCTCAGATTAGCTCACAGGGGAAGGAACGCGAAGGTTCCAGACCCGTGCATCCACCACGAATCCACCAAGGAAAATCCGGTCACCGAGGTCGATTCCGGCAACCTTATGTAAACAAATTAAAAAAAAGGAGAGTAGGACTTCAAATTTCACTTAAGTAACAAAGTGGGGCGGCACTCACTGTAGAACGCGCCTCACGGGCGATATCAACAACGACACTCACTGTCCACTCACCGCTGCAATCGCCACCCCTGTGGCTGCTGTAGCAACCTGAGCAGCCCCTGTTACTCTCGTGACGGCGGACCCACCTGTTTTCTCTTTCTCCGCCCTCCCTTCGGGAAGTGGCGGAGAGGACTCCTCCTCCAACAAAAGGATTCGCACAGATGATGTGCTCTGTGATAAGACCCAAGCATTCAAAGTGACGGCTTCTGAATCGGATCCCTCTATTCCGAACCCACACCCTAAAGCTGCAAGTTATGCTGCTCGATTAATGAACCCACTTGGTCTGTCCAATTGTGCAGCGGTGGATGAGTTTGTGATGACTGATGATGATGTCCAGGTTCGGGATGGAACATTAGGGCCAAACGTATGTTTTTCTCAAAGAGTCAAAGACAAGCTTGAGCTGGAATGGCGCTGCGCGGTGATTGTCAAACTCATGGGTAAGCCCAATTCTACCAATGCTTGGAAATTCATGGTCAATAGTCTTAAACGTAAATGGAAACTCCAAGGACCTTGGCAACTAATCGATCTTCCGAATGATTATTTTATTGTAAAATTTCACTTGCATGAAGATATGAATATTGCTTTGTGTGGAGGGCCTTGGATTATTGCAGGGCAAACCCTTGTTGTTCAGAAATGGAGACTTGACTTCAACCCTCACAATAATCAAATCAACCGTATGACTGTTTGGATTAGAATTCTGGGTCTTCCTGTGACATACTTCAAAGAATTTACTCTGAAAAAAATTGGTAATGTGCTGGGTACTGTGGTCAAGATTGATCAATTAACTTTGGCTCAATCAAGAGGAAAATTTAGCAGATTATGTGTTGAAATCGATTTACACAAACCCCTGCTGCCTTATGTTGAAGTTGAGGGAGTTGCTTACAGTGTGGTGTATGAAGGGATTTCAATGATTTGCTTCAATTGTGGTTGTTATGGTCATGTGAAAGCAAACTGCACTTTTTTAGCTGCAAATAATTCCAGTAGTGCTGACCCTATGAATATGGAACAACCTGTCGATTCCAATAATGACAATGGTCCTACTGAGACAAACTCTCCCAAAGACAAGAAGGCAATCAATGAAGCTACCCCTCCTTCTAGAGGTCCTGGACCATGGATGCTGATGTCCTATAAGAATAAGAAGACCAATCCTGAGAGAACACCTCATAATGCTGCTCCCTCTAAGTCTGGATCCAGATTTGCCTTGCTCCAAACTTTCACCGAGGATGGTGATAACGCCATGATTGAGCAGTCTCCTACTCCAATTGAAGAGCTTACCAAGTCAACACCTCCTTCTGAGCCTAAAATTGTGACCATGTGGAAAAAATTGCAAGAGAAGTTGCCTACTGATGGCTCAAAATCCAATTCCCCTGGTGGTTCTCACCCCAAAATTCTTGGGGATCAAAAACAAAAGAAGGCTTTGAAGGACATTACCAATGAGAAAACTGTATCTATGACTGGACCTATGCAGTTGGGTCCTGCTAAGTGCAAAACTTCAAAATCCTCTTTACCTTCCCGGAGAAAAACTCTTACTATCCATGAAACAGCAACTAAACCTCAGTTTCCCACTCTATCCTCTCTGATTACGGATGTTCAAGCGAATCTTGTTAAATGTATCGTTCCTGCTTTATTTGGACATTGTCCTCCTGAGAATCCGCACGATGATGACTCCTCTCAATTTATGGACGCCTCTCCTGATGACCTTTCTTAATTGCAATGGCCAGGTTTGTTCTGACCTTGCTCTTGAAATCACACCAAATGATACTAACCTGGATATTGATCAAGATAACCCTAGCATGCCCTCTGATTTGGAGGGTATGACTGAGAATTAATTTCTTGGATTCTTTGGGCTTCCACCCTTTCTTTCTACATCTTTTAATGATTAAAATCCTATTCTGGAATGCCCGAGGGGCTGGTAATGATAAATTCCAGTCTGCCATTGTGGATCTTATCAAGCTGCATAATATTGATGTTTTAGCTGTGTGTGAACCTAAGGTTCAATTTGAGAAAGCTAGTGATACTTTTTTGAAGCTTGGTTTCACTGATTATCACATATTCAAACCTAATGGTTTTTCTGGTGGAATTTGGCTGTTCTGGAACTGCCACAAATTTACTGTTGATTTTGTTGACTCTCATCATCAAGCTATTTCTATTAAAATCACTCTCCCTGGAGGACATGCCTGGATGCTTACTACTCTCTATGCTAGCCCCACTCCTTCTGTTAGACGTTTGTTGTGGAGCTACCTTGACAATTTAGTTTCAACTCACAAGCTTCCTTGGGTTTTTATTGGAGACTTCAATGAGCTCTATTCTAGCTCTGACAAGAATTTTGGCTCAATGAATGGCAGATTAGGTGGTCTCAAGCAGTGGGTAGATAGAAATGCTCTTATTGACATGGGTTTTCAAGGATCTTGCTATACTTGGACTAACAACAGAATCAAGGAAAGGCTTGATCGTGGGTTCTGCAATAGTGATTGGAGAATCTTGTTCCCTGAGGCCTTCATCAGACATTTGCCTAGACTGACATCGGATCATTGTCCCATCTTGCTTCAGCTTCATTCAAACAACTTTGTGAACAGAAAAGTCACTCCCTTTAGATTCCAAGCAATATGGTTAACCCACAATGAGTTCTCTAATTTTGTTTCTGATACTTGGACCTCTTCTAGTGGCAGTTTCATGGAGAGAACTGTGGGCCTATCCAAGGCTATGCAACAATGGAATATAAACACTTTTGGCAATATTTTTCAGAGAAAAAAGAGACTTCTTGCTAGAATTGCTAGCATTCAGAAAGCTAGAGATAGATCTGATAATCATTTCCTTGTTCAGCTTGAAACTAAATTAACCGATGAGTATGAGACTTTGAGAGACCAGGAAAATATGTTCTGGAAGCAAAAATCACGGGATAAATGGCTGCAAGGTGGTGATAGGAATACAAAATTTTTCCACCTAACTACTCTAGTTAGAAGAAGGAAAAATAAAATTGAAGGTCTTTTTGACCATCATGGGCAGTGGCACACTGACGGAGGCATGATGAAAAATACTGCTGTCAATTTCTTCAGAGATTTATTTTCTATCTCTACTGGTTCTGATGATATTTGATCTCCCATTCCCCGGTTATTCCCTCCTATTGATCAAATGATGCTGAGAGATATTTGCATGCCGATTTCTCTGCTGGAAGTTAAGAATGTCATCTTTTCTATTGGAGGCCTGAAAGCTCCTGGCCACGATGGGTTTCCTGCAATTTTCTATCAGAATTATTGGCACCTCTATGCCTCTGAAATCCTAACAACTGTTCAGACTGCCTTCTCTTCTGGAATCATCCCCACTGGTCTAAATCATACCATTATTTCCCTCATCCCCAAAGTGACTGGTCCCCAATACATGGCTCAGTTTAGACCCATAAGTTTATGCACTACCATCTACAAAGTTATCTCTAAGGTGATTGTTGCTCGTATTAGACCTCGCATGCAAACTCTTATCAGTCCCAACCAGGTTAGCTATGTCCCTGGTAGACAAATCTCTGACAACATCATGATTGCTCAAGAGCTTTTGTATAAGTTCAAGAAATCGCAAGGGCAAAGAGGCTTTCTTGCTTGGAAAGTAGATCTTTCTAAGGCTTATGACAGATTAAGTGGGCAATTTATCGAATCTGTTTTGCATGAAGCTCTTTTCCCTACTTCTCTTGTGAAGCTGATAATGCATTGCATCTCCTCGACCAGTTTTTAGATTTGCTTCAATGGTGAGCTTACTTATTCTTTCACTGCTCAGAGAGGCATAAGACAGGGTGATCCTTTGTCTCCCTACATTTTTGTGTTGTGCATGGAGAAACTATCCCACTTGATTCATTCGGTTGTTGATGTTGGCAAGTGGAGGGCTGTGAAAACTTCTCAATCTGGTCCCAAAGTGTCCCATTTATTCTTCGCTGATGATCTCATCCTCTTTGCTGAAACTTCCATCACCCAAGCCAATATTCTGAAGCAATGCCTTGACGCTTTTTGCTCCCTCTCTGGTCAGTCTGTAAGTTACGAAAAATCCCTCATCTATTGCTCTCAAAATACCTGCAGAGATCTGGCTACTGATATTAGTCATATTTGTGGCTCCCCTTTGACTGATGATTTGGGCAAATACTTGGGAATGCCTCTCATTCACTCCAGAATTAACAAATATACTTATGCTAGTATTCTAGATAAAGTCCAATCTAGACTCTCTAGCTGGAAATGCAAGGCTTTGAGCATGGCCGGGAGGCTAACCTTAATTCATTCTGTGACTGCAGCCATTCCCAACTATGCTATGCAAACTGCTAAACTTCCAATGCATACTTGTGATAAACTTGACAAAATGAACAGAAATTTTCTTTGGGGAGATGATGAGAATACCAAGAAAATTCATCTTGTTAATTGGCAGACTGTTTGCCGCCCTAAAAAGCTTGGTGGTCTTGGGATAAAAAAGAGTGTTGATATGAACCAAGCCATGTTAGCTAAGGCAAGTTGGAGGATTCATATTGGTGATTCTGGGCTGTGGACCTCCATCTATCGTAGTAAATATCTTGCTAATTCCAATATTGTTGATGGAAACGACCATGCTCCTAAGGATTGCTCTAGCACCTGGAGAAGCATTTCTCATGGAGCTAATCTCTTAAAACAAGGTCTTATTTGGAGAGTGGGTGATGGCAGAACAATCAACTTTTGGACTGACAATTGGCTACCTCCTCGTCCTCTCATTGATCTTATTATCCCCTCTGCGGTAATTGACATTTCTGCTAAAATTCACAATTTCTGGGACAGAAATGGTTGGAACATGAACTCATTATCTTCTTGCCTCCCTGATCACATTATTGCCCAAATTGTTCATATTCCTCCGGGGTTTGATGGATGTGGTGCGGATGTCCAAATCTGGGGCAACACCTCGAATGTCATCTTCAATGTGAAGTCTGCTTACAGTATCTTCTTTGATTATTTTGGTCACACTAACTCTCCTTGGAACTTTCTATGGAAGCTTCAAGTTCCCCCTAAACTGAAAACTTTTGTTTGGACTTTATGTCATGGCAAACTCCTCACCAATGTCCAAAGAGCCAAACGGAACCTCACCAGTGATGATCTCTGCCCTATTTGTCAAAATGATAAAGAAACTCTGGCTCATCTTTTCAGAGACTGCCCCCATGTCCAGCCCATTTGGAAGTCTTTTCCTCTTCCTATTGTTGTTGCCAGCTCTTCGGGTATGAACTGGATGGCATGGCTAAAGGCTCAGCTGCACTGTCCTGCCCACACCTGCCTAAATACTAAATGGTGCAATCTCTTTGTGTTTATATGCTGGTATATTTGGAAATGGAGAAACAAGCACATCTTTGACACTATTCCAAATGCCTAGAATTCCAGGTGCGATAATTTCTACCACTGTTAATGAGTGGAATTCTGCTCAAGCTAACTCAATTTCAAACAAGGATTTTTGCCTCAACATGCTTTGTTGGCAAAAACCTGAACTTGGTATGGTTAAATTAAATGTTGATGGGTCTCGGAGTGGCAACTCTGGTAAAATTGGTGCAGGTGGTGTTATTAGAAATGATATTGGCAGTTGGATTAAGGGTTTCCAAGTTAATCTTGGCATTGGTGATGTGCTTGATGCAGAACTTTGGGGTCTTTATTATGGCTCAAGCTGGCTATTGACAACAACATGGATAAATTGGACATTGAATCTGATTCTGCTATCTTGGTGAAACTTGTTCTTGGCAATGACATCTCTATGCATCCTCTTGGCTCTATTGTTTCTTGTTGTAGAGCTTTGATGGATAAATTTGACTCAGTTTCTCTCAAGCATATATACAGGGAATGCAATATGGTGCCAAACTCTCTAGCCAAAAACAGTTTGAACCATGAGCATGGTGTTGTGGAGTTTGATTCCCCTCTTGTTCACTCCTCTCAAGCTTTTCTTACTGATATTGATGGCATCCCAAAAGGAAGGACGGTAGCTGTGACTGCTGGTCCTAATTGATTTTTGTTTTAGCTTTGCTTTTGCTTTTTTGGCCTTTTAGGCCCCATGTAACCAAAAAAAAAATTTAATTTTTTTAAAAATTGTTCGATGTACATACAATTGCTTTGAAAGCAATCACAAATGGTTACAATGGAAAAATCATGTATTCAACAACTACAAGTAGTATGGCAGCTGAGTTCCATGCTCCCCATATATACATCCTTTTGTCCACCAGACAGCTGAGGTTCATGCTCCCCAACCATGGTGTCCAGTCCCTGAATTCAAAGTTCAAAATTCATAATCAAATCAATAGTCTTCTACAGTTGCCTGAAACTAAACAATGAAATTAACCGTACTCCAATTAAAAGAACCTAGCATTACATATACCTAAAACAAGGTAAATTCTACCAGAAAAATAAACCTAGCATAGTATAAGAGGATGGCAAAACAAATACAGAAATTCCAGGCACAGAACACAACATTAACAGCACCACATGTCAATACCCAAACTAATTAAGTTCTTTCGTAAGCCAAATCCCAATCATAGATCCATATATATAGCAGCCAACACACTCTAGTTCTCTCCAATGAAAAAAGAAAAGCATTGGGCTAATAGATAATAAACTTGAAGTCCATAAGCTAAAGCCTAAAAAAATACAATCCTAATCAAGATAAAGAAGACGTAAAGTCCATAAGCTAGTTTCTCATTGATAATAATCAGTGTCCCTACTTAGTCCATTTCTCTGCTGAATTTGAAACTTTTCGTATGGAAAAGGAGTGACAAAATATGAGAATGATAAATACAATGAAAGTGCAGCTAGATATTTACGATTAGTAGCTAAGGAAAATTGAGACTAGAGGACTACCTGCTCATCAATAACTATTTAGGAATCTTGAGATCAACAGCCTTTAATCTACTTGACACTAACATCAAAGCCAGCGCTAACAACCCCACACTTGTTCAGCCTCCCATTGAGTTTAACCACAATTAATCTCTTCACACTTGTTCCTCAACATACTCAAACTCTCCACTATAACTTACACAAGTTCAGACCCAATAATCAAATAACCAAACAATTCCCAGCAGACATATAATTAAACAATTTCAGATTCAATAAATCGTCTAAATAACCAATTTTAGACCTAATAATCATATAACCTATCAAAATATACATGAGTTTCAAAGATTTTCAAAAAAAAAAAAAACAAAGCAGTGCCGAAATACGAACCATGCTTTCCCTGTGATGATGATGTCCATCTCAATGTTTTGTCCTCTGCCAAAACCAATAACACATTTCCCAATCAAATTCTTGATATTACAAAGCTAACAGAGTTCTAAATGCTATACATGTCGATGCAGAGAAGAGAGCTAACCTTGCGTGTAAGGTCGAATTGCCCCAATTTAACCTCTGTTCGCTTGAATGTCTTATATGCGCCTTCCCAATCGAAGGCACTCTTATGTACCATCATCAATTACCACCAATCCCAAATCACAACAAAAATATCAAAATAAGAACCCTAAAATTCCCTAAATTAAATCAAAACAACCCCATATGCTTAAATGCGAGAATCAAAGATTAAACAAAAAAAAACGAAAGGTTGTGTGAGACCCCAGAAAAATTAAAAGAATAATTTAAAATTAATCGGGATTAAGATTTGTAATCTCGATAATTATTAAGAACCTTCGGGAAAGTTTCCGGATACTCGAGCCATTTATTGTGATTTTCGGAAGTTTGGAAATTAAGGAAATTTAAATGGTGCAAATCTGACCGTTGATCAAATCACTGTTTGATCTTGACCATCAGATTTAATCATTTAAGGATGGAACAGTTTGGGAAAGACCCAGAAACCTCCCGCAACCTCTTCCCTCTCCTCTGCCGCGACACCACCGAACCCATCTTCCTTTTTCGGCCGTTTCACGGCGTAAAACCGGTCTCTTATTCTTCGCCTCGACATGGTGAGTTCAACAGTGGTGGTGGCTTATCCAATAGATTCCGGAGGAGAGAGAAACGGAGGAGAGAAGCTTGGACAGCTCCGATGGCACTTTCCGATCCCGGCCACGACGGCGGGTGAATCCGGTGTATTTAGCTTCGTCTTGATTAGGCGAGTTCGTCTGTGGTCTCAGCTCATTGAATCGTTAACCGAGGACAGAGAATCGAAGAAAAGAAGTTTCCACAATTCCGGCGGGTTTTGATGTTTTCCGGCGACTCCGGTGACCAATTTCTTTGATTCAGGTATCAACCTTGATCAGGTTGTCGAGTTCTACGTATTGGTATAATTGAATTTCAATTATAATCGAGATATGGAAAGTTGGTGTTTTATGATTTTTGGCCCCTATGCGTACTCACTGTGTACGTCTGCCATTTTTGGCTTTTGGCATTCCTTGGTTCAGTTCTAATCTCGATTTAAGCCTTTGGATACTGTGTAATACTTGGTTGTGTTATAAACACAGAATTGACAGAATTGGTAAGCCTGGAAGCAATCGGAGAGGCTGAGATGAACAGCTGAGGTTGCGATACCTCTGTTGATGATGCTAAACTAATAGCAGCTGAATTTGGTTGAACTCTGAGTGATTCGATCTCTGTGTTTTGGTTATATTCGACACAGGTAAAACATCGAATTCAAATTGACAATGATAAGTTGAAATGTATGGAAATGGATGTCTGAGGTCCTTGGTAGTACTTATATTGAAATTGATTGTTTGAATGTAAACTAAGGAACTAAGATTAAGTTAATTATGGACTAAGTTGTTCCTTGGTCATTTTATATATGTGATTGATCATAGGATCAAATGTTGGTCAGAATCCTTTGACAGTTATGTGATGTAAGGATTACTTGATTAAATGTCAAAGTGTGGATTGGTGTCAATATTTGGTTAAAAAGAAAAGTGTCATGGGTGCCCATAAGTAATTATGGGAATGACACCCTATAAGAAATGGAATTCCGTATTCGGAAATGATTGTTCAAATGGACTTGGAATAATTTGTTGAGTGTTATGGAATTAAGTATATTATTGTGACACTCGAATATGGTTATTGTCGGACTAGGGACTCCAGTTAGCCCGAGACGTAAATTGTGGTGGTGGTGTTGGCCTGACATGATGAGGGAAGACAAGTTTCGATATTCCAGGTAGGGGACTTGGGACTCTCTCGGTTAGTATATTCTCGTATATATCAAGTAAATGATAATGCATGGCTAGAGTTCTTTATGAATTTGAATGATTTAATATTTCATATGCCATGCGTATTTTCGATTATCTTTGATTTTATGTGATGACCTGAGAGTGAGTGGAGCATAGCGACTACCTTGGGTTTCGATCCCCTAAACATCCGGAGGGGCTGTACGAACGGAATAGTGTTTGACATCCTTTGAGATGTGGCACTAGTTCTAGGCGGTATGGTATTAAATGGACACTCTCGCTACTTCTTACCAGTTGACGAAGATTTTAATCTTTGTTGAGGATGTAGTTGACTAGATTAATCGGTCATCAGGTTTTATAATCACTTGAGTACTCATCTTGTTTTCATTTTTATTTATTTCTAAGGAATGGTTTATTATTCTCCTTTATACATTTTACATACTGTGGCCACAAAAGTATAATTAAAGGTTTTTACACCTAGCCGGGGTGATACCCCTACTGAGTAGCGATGACGAAAGCTCACCCCTATAATAGTTTGGATGCAGGTACTGTGCACTGAAAACGGGACAACGATGGACGGAGCTGGGTGTGTAAAATCATGTATTAACTGTTTATTCGTTTATCAAATGTCAGGTTTTGAAGTCATTTGTTTATTCTCATCACTTCATATTATTTATATCGGAACCTATTGACTATTTAAAATTGTTTGTAGTCAATATTATGCTTTACCACATGTAATATGTTCATGGCCTTGTGTTTCAATTCAATTATTTAAATTGAGTTAACGGATTTCTATTATTTTATAATTTCTAAAAGTTTCACCTCTGCTTAATTTAAATACGTTTCTGCTTTGCGTTCTGAAAATGTTTCACAAAAATGCCTTGCGTTTCTTTAAAGTATAAGTTAGTAATCTAGCTTTTATTTTTAAGGCTTCGCGGCACTGTAGCGTGCTCAAATTGAAGAGGTGTAATTTGGGGCGTTACAGGTTGAATCTTTATCCAGCGCACCTTTGGGTGGGTCATAAACATAGCAATCTATAACAATCTTGATGATGACCTCCGACGATGGTTGACTTTCCCTTCCCCTCTTCTCGGCGTTGTATACCGAAAACACACATGTGATCCCAGATCCGAAGGAGACCGACCAAAGACATGGAAAATGGTGAGCAAACAGCCCCAGATCTGGCCTTCAACCCTAACTGACTCATGTTCCTCCTTGGGGAAATGGGGACGCATTAGACCAGTGATTTTGAGATGATTTAGATTGAGAGTTTTCTAGGAAACATAAATCTAGGAGCCTATCTATTAGATTGGGATTGGGAATTGAAGATATACTATGATGGAGGAAGACAGTGATCATGACGGAGGGAGAAAGAGATGACAAAAATTGTGAGAGGAGAGAAGACTAGATCGAGGGAGAGAGAGGGAGACGGTGAGGGGGCTCTGGCCTCTCGATTTTTTTTTTCTTTTCTAAAGATGATGAGAGGGAATATCAATTAAGAAGGAGCGAAGTTTAACTTTTGGCCAAAATTTTAGCGGTTTCAAGTATTCAAATATGGCGCACTAGACAAGCACGTCGTGAATGGACTGTCCAATAACGGCGTGCACACAATACACGCCTTAAAACAAAACAAAATGCATTATTTATGGCCCGCATTTACTGCACGTTGTGAATGAGTATTATTTATGGCGTGCATCTGCGTCGTGAATGATGCATGTTCTTGTAGTGAACGTATTTAACATAGTAACAAGGTTACTAACCTGTTGATGTCGATGAATCCATTCTAATGTTTAGAACACAAGTCTTCTGTTCTCTCCAATCACTTATGCAGTCTATAATGGAGCTAGACAATATTGCTTGATCGATTGTGAGAACAGGGACTTGGTCTTATATATATATGAGTTGATGATCACTAACCCTTCCCATAAAAGGATTCCTTATTGATCATTAATTCAACTCCTTCTGCAAACCATACTTAACTTCATGTCATAGTAAACTAATGTAGTTCACATAGAATAGGTTTTCATATCCTACAATGATTATAATCACAAAACCCTTATTGTAGATAATCCAGATTGCAATGCATAATGTAATCTTTAATTCGATCTTGTTCCTTAGGTAACCTTAAATTGTGATTGATGAAATTCCATATTGTATGATAATCCAAATAAGTCTTCTACCTTAGACCACAAAATTTATATCAATCTCTTCATCTTGACGTCGCCAACGCCTATGTGGTGTTTGTTTTCTTCCGACAAGTTTTGGTGAAGGAGAATCGAAGGAGAGAATTGTGAGATCTTGAATTTTGAAATTGGTTAAGTTTTATTTTTGAAGTCATAATTGGACGTCACACGTCATCATGTGGCCGCAAACATTGTATAAATTAGAGTTGTAACGAATAAGTTATAGGTATTTGAGAATAGTGGCAGTTTCGTAATTTCTAGATCATTGTTTATTGGGTTGATGACCATTAAGGTCAAATACCCTATAGATTTGCCCAATAAAACATATAAAATCTTATTTTGCCCAATAACTCCATTTAATGAAAAACAGGGAACACTTTTACATTTTTATACAACACGTTTATATTATTTACGAAACATGCCATTGCTTTAAACCGTTGCTCATTTAACCCCTCCTTTTCAAATTTCTCTCAGCTCTCCCCCACTCTCTCGCGTACTCTCTATAACCGCTCCCTCTCAAAAACCGCAAACGATTTCCGATCGAAGATCGTACATCGGCGAGAGAGAAGAAGATCCATCTCCGTCTCTCACTACCTCTCTCGCGCCCGCTCTCTCTCTATCGATCCTTCCATTCAAGGTTTGCTTCGAATCATTACTAAATTTAGGAATTAGGTTTTTCAAATTTCTCTGTTAAACAGATTATTGTTAGCTTCCGATTTAGGTTTTTCTATAATTTAATAGATTATTTTTTCATTTTAATGTTTGGCTTTGGATTTGTGATGTATAATTTGATAATTACTGTTTTCAATTGTCGTTCGGTTTTCAATCAGGCTATCAATTTCTATAGTTTTGATTGTGATTTCATAGATTCTGTGTTTATCCACTTGATTTGTCTATGGATTTGTAACTTTCAATAAGTTTGGCTCTGATTACGTGTTTATTTGGGATCACATATCATAGCTTATGTGTTTTAGACCGACAATAATGTATGTATTCAGTAGGTAACAATGAACTGCTTTCCAGAATTTGCTGGCATCTTATAATTATAATTAGTTATTATATTAATAATCTGTGAGAGTTTCAGATATATATATATAGTAGATATGTTTATTTGGCCTTAATTTGTTTTTTGATTGAATATATGTATATACATATGTGCATAATTCTTGTTCTGTGCTGTTGCTGTAGGTTTATTGTCACACAATAATTTATTTATCAAACTGGTTTTTTATGTGACAATAATCTGGTTTATTGTCAAACAATAAGTGGTTTCTTATATGACAATAATCTGGTTTATTTCAATTACAGTATTGCCTTATAAAGGAAGAATAAGATGCCACCGACAAGAATGAAAAAGGAAAAAGGAGGAACAAACAAAGATGTCCAGCAACAAAGAAAGGGAAAAAGAAAAAGAGAAGAAAGCTCGGATGAAGACATTGATGTTCAGAAGAAAACGACAGATAAAATGCAATATAAATGCAATTTGAAGGCGTTTTGGAAGCTCGTCAACAAAAACCGGAAGCTAATAACGGAGGAAATGAAAAACAACCTCAAGCAAACTCCGTTTTGGAACATGATGAAGCTGTTTCTGGAAGACAAGATGACTTGTGAGCATGTCACGAAGAAGGACACCGAGATAACAATACTGCTGCAACACTACAACAAAGAAGCAAAAGCATTTCAGTTTGGAAACAGAACAGAAAAGATAACTGTTGAGGATGTGAGCCGGATCCTTGGCCTTCCGAATGATGGGGAACCATTTCTGTTCAACAAGAAGGCAAAAAGGACAGAGAGCAGGGTACTAGAGAAATACTTTCGGCTCTACGAGGATGCGATAACCAAAAGAGTAGCCGATACATCCTTCGAATATGCAGCGAAAAACTGTAAAACGAAGAAAAAGGATAAGTTCCCAGAAGATGCAGCTGTCCTCCTGCTAATCAGTTTCTTCACTTCGTTCCTCTTCCCCAACACAGCGAGCACACTCACGTGGGAACTTGCAAATGCATGCTCTGACCTTGAAGGCCTCAACAATTACAACTGGGCAGCAGCCGTACTAGAGTTCCTCGAAGCAGGACTAAGCAAAGTTGATGGCAACAAACTTGTCTCCATCCAAGGATGCCTCATGATAATCCTGGTAAAATGCAAAATACATGTTTATTATTGTCTGATAATAATTTTTTTGTTGAATTTCATTATTGTCTACTTTCTCTTCATAGCCATTCACACATAGACTAATTCTATCTATTTTGCAAAATGATGATGATAGTACTGGCTGTGTGACAAGACAAGAAGGACGGAGTGCATAGCGGGGAGGAAGACTTGTCAACAAACAACCATGATGAAATGGTCCCTCCATAATCTGAATTTGCACGACGCAAAAACAGACTCAACGCTGTTGGAGGTAAAAATACTAAATAACTTCATTTGTTATGTACATACCTACTGTGAAAAATAACTAACTTCATTTGTTACTAACGCACAATTATTGCTGTTATTGTATGACACTAACAGAAACTCTTTGAGGATGGACCAAGCAGCGAAGATGCTACGAACACAGAAAAACCTAACATCCAAGTAGAGGAAGAAGAAGAAGAAAAAGCAATGCATGTGACTCCTACACCAACATTCGGTGACTGCGTAAGTACTGCAATTCTCAGTAACTAGTTCATTATTGTCACACAATAAATGTTCTTTGTGAGTCACCAATAGTTTATTATCAGACAATAATCATAATATTAGAATTTTTTTTTCCATTTTTTGTCTCTTAAAAGATGAATAACTGACTGTGAACCACCCTTTGCAGAAGCCAAAAACTAGTGAGGAAATGAAGAAGAGTGCAGAACAGGCCCAAGAACACCTTGAAGCAATAATAAAAGATCTGGAGATAACCCTTTCCCAAGATGTCAACCAGCAACAATGGAAGGAAGCAAGGGAGAAAATCAAGCTGTTGACAGATTCGAAAGACCAATTTAATGCTAAAGTCGACGAAATGTGGAAGAGTGGTCAAGCGGCTAAGGAAAGAGAGCAGAGTCTGAAGAACCAGCTCCAAAAGAAGATGGAAAAAATTCAAAATCTGGAGAAGACCGTTGCTGAACAGCAAGAAGAAATTCAGAGTTTGAAACAAAAAGAAGAGGGCTTTACAAAAGATTATCAGATTGTTGTGTACGATGGTGGAAAGAATAACGAGCAGTTTGCATTCAACATGGACGATAAAGAAGAACCTGATGATGCCAATGACAGTGACAACAAAAAAGATGCCGATGAGGAGGGATGTACACAATATTTTCAGATCTATGTGCATGATGAGGCAAAAGTTAAAGAGCAGTTTGCTTTGGACAGCGACCGTAAAAAAAAAGCTGATGAGGAGGACAAAGTTGAAGATGACAAGGAAACTGAAACTTTTCAAGATATTATGGATACAGATGCAACTAAAAGCGATGATGTCGACAAGGAGTTTGCATTCGACAGCGACAACAAAAAGGAAGCCCAAGAGGAGGAGAAAGTGGATGATGGCCAGCAAACCAAAAATCTGGAAGAAATTATGGATACCAACGAAAATGAAAATGCTGATGCTGATACAAAAGCAGGCGAGGGAAATGGATTGACTGATACGGAGGCTGCACAACTTGAAGAAGTGGTGGGGAGCATAAGCAACACAACACCACAAGAGCAAGAAGATGAAATAAAGTGTCCAAAAAAGAAGAAGAAGAAAGTGGCTGATGCTGAAGTACCTTCGATGGTGAAGAGGATAAAGGAAAAAAAAAGGAAAGCAGCTTCTCAAGACTCTGTATACAAGTATGACACACCGCCAGAAATCAAGAAGCCGTACAAACTGAAAGGTGTCAAATGCAACACCAAAACCTGGACAGACTTGCCAATTCTACAGCAAGAAAAAATTTCTAACTTTTGGAACAGCGAAGAGTAAGTTTCCTAAAAGTTTCATATACTGATTTGTCTGACAATAATACATTCTATTTTTTATTAACTGACAATAATAAATTTCAATGTGAAAAACAGGGATATTTTTTGGGAAAGCAAAGTCGTCGGTCAAGTGAACAGAAATGGTCTCAAGGCATTAATTGAAGGCAAAGCTCTGGGAGCAAATGTAAGTGTTTTTCACTGTCTCTTTAATAATATGTTTTCTCATAGTAAATGAGTCTCTAATTCAAAATCTGTAATGACACTTTGCAGTTGATTAATGCTTATATTGAAATCATCAATGAAGATTTGAACAACGCTTCCATAAATAACAAACGTGCATACCCAACATGGTCATGGGTAAGTCTCACAAAATATTTGAAAGTGTCTTGGCTGGATTCCTTTGTTTATAGTTAATTATTGTCTCACAATAAATTACAGTGTATTACTGTCTCACAATAAAAAAAACCCTCATTGTTTATTGTCCGACACTAAACCCCAACATTTGACACTAATATTTTTCATACAGACTGCAGTGGAGAATGATGATCTATATCAAATGCATAAATCTCTTTTTGAACCACTCCTCCATTTGATGAAAAAAGATATGACTTTCTGCTTCCCTTTGCTTGATGAATTCCATTACACATTGCTGGTCCTTGACATCTCAAAAGGAAAATGGATTTTTTACAATCCTATGAGGCCAAGAAAAGGAAGAAAAACAGGCAAGCACTACGAGAATGCGAGGAAAATGGCAGAAAAGATAACGTCTTGGGTTGAAGAAGTCCTTCTGGATATTGAAGCAGAAGAAGCTGTCCAAAGCAAGGCTGGAGGAGAGGTAACGAGGCAAGAAGTGCAGAAGAGACAAGGCATCCTGAAGTGGAAAAGAATACCCATCATACCGCCAGTTCGCGAAGCAATTCAGTTGATGAAAGAAAGCAATTTCAGGCAATTCACATTCGAAGAGGATCTGAAAGGTTTACAACAAAGCGAAAGCAGGTATGGATAATTAACGTTGTTGTCTGACAATAGAAATAAATAAAACACTAAATTATTCTGTCTACTATTGCAGCTTGGACTGTGGAGTGTACCTGCTGTTTTACATCGAATGTCTTGCCCACGGAGAAGACTTGGATCCAAAACAAAACATAGATGACTTAAAAGTCATGAGAAAAGTCATGCTCCAAAAGTTTCTTATGCATCCCTTCAGTTGGAATACAAAAAGGGAGAATGCACAACCCACTGTTGCTGCTGAAGATGATGATGATGATTTCGTTCATAGTACAAAATGATAGTCTTGGTCTGGAAGCATAGATGTGATTGTTATTAAAGTAGATTTACTTTTGTATATTGACAACTTTTCATGAACAGGACAATTTCGTTATGTATGACTCAATTAAAATATATGTATGCCTTTTCTTCGACTAATTTGTTTGCATTAGATGTATAGTGTAAGAATATAGTTTACAGTTTTAATGATTCTGGAAAATGTACAGTGCAGGTTTCATGAATATAGTTTAGAGTTATTGTCTGACAATAACTTGATTATTGTCCGACAATAATTGTTTTATTGTCTGATAATAATCCAGTTAGTGTCCAGGTATACTATATAATCTGTTATTGTTGAACAATAATCACTTATTGTCGGACAATAATGAGGTTATTGTCTAATGAATAATCAACTTATTGTCAGACAATAATCAAGTTATTGTCTCATAATAATTCATTTATTGCCTGACTATTAGGTTATTGTCTGATAATAATTCATTATTGTCTGACAATAATATTGTTATTGTCTGACAATAAAAGTTATATTGAGACAACAAAACTGTTCCATAACAAAAAAACAGTACAAGAACAAGTCAAAACCTGTTAATCAAAGGAAAAAAAATACAATCATCCATCATGCATATACAAAGGATCTTCAACCACATGCGTCACTCTATTTTATTTGAAAAAAAAAAGCTATTTAAATCAATTGTTTGGCTTTCATAGCCACTTGTACTAAAATAATAATAACCATGAATGTCAATCGCATTATAACTATTTCCATTTTAATAAACTATAAACTATAAACTATAAACTATATTGTAGCAGTACAAGTCGTCTTGTTGTGGTGACCGACTTCCCCACAACGGCCACACTTCATTGGCCTCTTTGAAACCTCACCACGAGATCTAATCCTCTTCTTCTTTGGCCGGCCAGCTTGCTTCTTTGTAAGTGGGGGTTGAATAGAACTGCCCGTCGAAGACTCATAATAATCCCTTTCGATGCTAGGAATGGGGCTGATAGCAACTTCATATGATTTCTTAAAGTAATCACAAAAGTAATAAGGTTCTATATATGTATAGATTGCTTCACCCGCCTTTTGCATTGCTGTAAGAGCATGAGCACAAGGGAAAGAGTGAATCTGCCACCTACGGCATGAACAAAAGTTTTCATTAAGGTCCACCTTAACATTAAACTTTGCATGAACCTCAAAAACTTTCGGAGCAGAGCAGCTAACAGTCCAATCCCTTCCAACAGCAAGGCTTGCATTCAAACGGTCATGCATAGTGGGAGTGAGAATAGTTGTCCATCTTTCTGCTTCAGCCCTCCTTTGGGAATTTTGCACCATCTCTCTAATACGAATGGCCTCAAGCATATCAAACACAGGTAACCCCCGCTCTTCTCTTATCCACGCATTGAAAGACTCGGCTGTACTGTTTGCCATCTCACCATACCTATTTCCAACAAAGAAAGCGCGGCACCACTTCTCCACAGGCAACTCACTCAAGAAGTTCTTAATCTCATCCTTTCCCTCAGCTACCAGATTTCTCAAGTTACGATTGTAGCTGCTCAAAGTATGAGAATAAGCAACCTTCATGAATAATTGCTCCAGATTTTCACGAAGAACCTTATTACTGGAACCTTTAAATCTGGCATGAAGGTTCTGAATGAGATGATAATAGCAATATGAGTGTGGTGAATCAGGAAACCACTTCGCCATACTGTTCATGAGACCATTATGCCGATCAGAAACAAACGTCACAGTCCTCCCTTGCGGAGCCAAAATACTCTTCAAGTGCTTGAAGAAAAAGTCCCAATTATCTCCTGTCTCCGAATCCACAACAGCAACAGCAAGAGGGAAAAAACCTGAATGAAAGAAAGAGACGCACAAAAAAAATTCAAGATTAGAACCAGCAACAAAAACAGTAAATGGCAGCAAACAATAAAAAACAGATAAATAGATAATTTTCAATTAGGGATACAGCAGCGTGCCGCTGCACCGCTAGTGGCAGCGTTCCGCTGCCTAATAAGAGTAAATTACTGTTCAACAATAAATCTGTAATAAGACTTTATTGTCAGACAATAAAATATGAAACTGAATGTGATTATTCTCCAAAAATTAAATGAATCCAGAATAAATTAACAGAAAAAGATGGGATAAGAATAAATCGCACCTTGATTACCATTCTTTCCAGTAGCACATAACAATTGGCCTTTGTACTTGCTTTTACAAAATGTCCCATCGACAAAAAGAAGAGGGATACAAAACTGGAAACCATGGATAGCACCACCAAATGATAAAAAGAGACGTTGAAAACGAGAAGTTTCAGGATCAGATTCAAGCACAAAACAAGAACCGGGATTCGACTCTAATACTGCATCACGATACCAAGATAGAAGTTGGTAAGAGTCGCCAGCGCCATGCATCTCTTCTTTAGCTAAATTGATTGCTCTATAAGCAATCTTGTAAGTTATATCTAAACCATAACTCACTTTCAACAACCCAACAACCTCCTTAGGCTTCAAAAATGGATTTCCACGCAATAACCTATCAATCACCGACTTCACAACATGGGATCCAAGTAGCTTGCTGCTCTGAAGCCTTAAAAGACCATTACAGGAATGAACATTATTCAGCTCGCTAATATAGAAGTATCCATTACTAGAGCTAGTAACTCCATGAATATGCCACTTGCACCCTTGACTTTCCTTATTCGAGCAGTCTGCAATAACACGTTCTTTGTCATTTCTCACATACGTAAAAACAAAACCAACCTCAATAGCATACTTAGCAAGCTTCTCCCTGAACTCCACCACACCTCCTTCAAATTTCTGCCCCTTTTTCTGAATATAATCCTTCCACTCTCTACTCAAATAATTCTTTGGAGCTTCACTCTTGAAATTATCTAAGTAATCATTTTCATCCAAAACTGTGGACAAGCAGTCCTCAGCTTCAGAACCACGATCGACAGAAATACTAGATTCACAGCTACCAAAATCCTTCACTGTTATATCAACAAACTCTAGCTTGTAAGCAAGTAGATTCTTCACCATCATCTTCAAATCCTTATCTGACTTGAGAAGACAATTGGAATAGTTGCTTACTGAATAACGCATCTCAAACAAACCAGTTTTCAGCGAACAAAACTCAGAACAAACATCAGCACACAGCTGATCAAAACTAGTGGAAGCGGTAATCAAGAGCATAGCAGTATCACTCATGTACGTACATCTAGCACAAATTTCAACATCCATTGAACTGAAAATAAACAAGAGAATTCTTATTGTCAACTAATTGAATCTCAAAACAAGAACACATCGCTACTTTATTGTTCCATAATTAAACAAAAAAATCACTTACACCAACCAATTCAAATCTAGAAGCACAACATATACATAAACAAAAAGAAGCAAATACAAATGCCAGTAAAAAATACGAATCACATATAACTAGAAATTCAGATCATACACAATCTGCAAGAATTTAAATCGAGAATTCACTTACAGTAGCAGCCGACCTTCTTCTTTATAGCTTTGGTTATGTCGATCGGAGAACAAGACGAAGCTCAAGGAACGATTCAATTGCTCGAAAATCGAAAGCTACTGACCAGAATTTACTTACAGTAGCAGCCGACCTTCTTTATAGCTTTGCGGATGTCGATCGGAAACAAAGACGAAGCTCCAGCAAACGATTCAATTGCTCGAAAATCGAAAGCTACTGACGAAAGGTCAGTACCTCGGCGAAGAAAAAGAAGCTCCGATCTCTCTTCGTCAGTAGCTCGGCGAGGAAGAACAAGCTCCGATCTCTCTCTCTCTGTCTCTCTCTCTCTCTGTCTCTCTCTCTAAGCCGATCGAAGAAATTTCCCCTCTAACAAACAAACTCGGAGACCGTTAAAGCAGGGGCAAAATTGTCAAGCAGTTTGGGCTTGGGCTATAAGGATTCACCTTATTGGGAAATAAAATGACCTTATGGGCCAATTACCCACCTTATTGGGCAAAAACAGGAACCCTAAATCTAATTGGGAATATTTTGCTAATTATTAACCTTATTGGTAATTTCCCTTTGTTTATTATAAATAGTAAATTTTATGTTCTGGAAAATTTGGTATGGGTGGATATTTTTTCCAGATTTGAAAAGTTATGCAAACAACCTAGAAACGTCTAATGATCTTCGCTCTTATTGGTTGTAAAACAGAGCTTGAGCTATCGAAATTGAAAGAGGAGCATGAGACTTAGAAGCAGGAGGTGGCATATGGTGGGTTATAGAACTCAAAAGATCTAGATTATAGTATAATTCTAGGTGATAGGAATAGGTTGAAGTCGGCAGAAGTAGTCGGTGGAACTACTTGAACTGGAAACAAAAGGAAACGAAGAGGAGAGCAGAGAAAAAGAAAGAAACAGAAACGGAAAGAGAGAAAAGAAGGGAGAGAGGAAGAGTAGGGATACAGAGGAAAGAAAAGAAGAGAAACAAAAGAAAGAATAGAAAGAAACAGGAAGGAAAAGAGAAGCAGAAACAAACGGGAGAAAAAGACAAGGAAGAAAAGAAGAGGGAAGAGAGGGAAATAGAAGAAAGAGATAAAAGAGAAGAGAAACAGGAAACAAAGGAGGAAGTGATGGAAGTTGGAATTTTGAATAGGATTCAAAGGTCTATTTCAATCCTAGAATCTATTCCTTTTATTCTTGATTGTTTGTTTTTATATTTAGCTTGAGTTCTTGTACTTTTACTATATTTTGAGCCTAGAACCAGAGGAATTAATGTTTCTTAGTGAAGGGGAGGTCACACATATCATTTTCGAAGCTTAAGCATTGATTTTAGAACCCTACAACTGGTTAGTTTTGAAGAAGAATTGAATTTGTGTTTGCTGGAATTTTCAGAAAACGTGACCTTTTGACCAAACTTTGAGCAGCCATAGTTTTTAATCTATGCCATATTTCTGGAAACCATTAGCATGTTTAGAAATCTTGTACTCAAGTCTTCTTATAAGCTGTATTCTGTAGAATTTTATCTAAGTTTGAGTAGCTAAACTTAAGGCAGAAAACAGAGTCTGCGCTACCAAATTCACTTTCTGAGTTTCTTTCCCAACAAAAGTTTTGTTAACAACTGTACTTTTTCGTTCATAATTTGAAGTTATTGTCTTCTGAGAATTTGTAGTAGACATCTTAAAGATTATTTCAGAGTTAGAATATCCTGAAAACGATTTTTCTGAATCTAGTTATGAATTTTAAAAGTTACAAGTGTGATGCAGGAATTTCTGAAAAACTGCAGTACGGTCTTGCTCTTTCTATTTATTTCAGTACTTTTCTTTATTCAAATTCACTTCAGGGTTAGAGTACTTTAAAAACTAGATCTTCCCAAATTTTCAACAAAACCAGCCCCGCCCTTTTTGAAGTTCATATAAAGGTTAAAGGTCATTACGAAGTTGGCAGTTTGGCACTGGATATTAGAATTTATTTTGCACAGTCTACTTTGTTATCACTTTCGCATGTTGTGCTAACTCCCAATGGTAAATGATTTTACGTATCTCTTCCTCTTAAGGCCGTACCATAGTATATCGTTTGTAGCTAAAGGTCCTAGGTTCCAAATAGTAAGTCCTTTTGTCTAGCTTTTAAGTTAAAGTAGGATGACGTTTTAAATAATTTGTATCTGTAATAGGAACCTATGAGTTCGATGAAGGTGTTCTTCAAACGAGTGCAGCAGTAAAGTGGAGCCGACGTAGAGTTAGGTAGTGCTGAAATCAAGGTATAGGGATCTTAGGAAACCTTTTTAAATAATTTGGTTACTTACGATGGTTGAATAACATGCTTGTTTGATATTCGGTGATTGATATGATTTATATGCAAGCATAAGCTAGTTACATGTCTAAATGCTTAATTACATTCATGCTCAATTGGCATACATGAACGATATGTGCATATTATTACGATGCATCATGGCATGTAGAAGGATCGATCGTTGAAAATGCATTTGATTATGATATGAGGAAGGTGGATGGATTTGGAAATAATATGAATTTATGAGAAATGACTTTTGTGAAGTTGGGTCTTACTCTCGGTAGGTACTAGATCTCGGTACTAGATCTCATGTCAACCAAAAATGCATTAATTACATAATGGTAATTCGGGACTAGTGACAGGGAGGAAATACAATTTTACTCTCGGTAGGTACCAGATCTCATGTCAGCCTAAGATGCATGAATTGCACAAAGGTAATTCGGGACTGGCGACAGGGAGAAAAGATGAGAGATGTTGACAAAAGAGATGTGGATTGAAATGTTACGGGGTGTTAGATCATATAATGAAACTTTCAGGGCCACCCCCGGTTGGTAAAATACACCGTATAGGACGTGTAGGCTCGGTTTGTTGAGTTATATGGACTAATGGGTAGATAAGTGAAGTTCATTTGACATTCATGCATGCATCAATTTCATTGTAGTTACTTGAGCCATAATGTATTCTTAAAAGGTTTATGTCCCTACTGAGCAGTGAGGACGAAAACTCACCCCTTCAATAGGTTGTTGTTTTACAGGTATAACTTACGAGTTTCGAAAAGGTTTAGTCAAGAAGAGAGTGAGTGAGAACGTAGATGAATGTATAATTTCTCTTTGTAAAGGTTTTGTATTTTGTTTTATTTTCAACGATTTTAATTAGTAAAAGTATTTGGTTTTGTATTATTTTTATTTTATTTTAATTTTTTTAACGCTCACACCTCGGATTCGGATTTAGGTGCTTAAAATCAACCGACACCGGGTTCGGGGCGTGACAAGAATGTCTTGGTTTTCTGGTGGTTCTTATGCATTTTCCGGCGACTCCGGTCACCGTTGGTGACAAATGAGGTAGGAAAGTTAATCCTCTCTTCAAGTTGTTCGTATTGATATAATTAAAATTCAATTATAAGTAGAGTATGAAGAATTGAGCTAATTGATTTTTTGGAATCATGGTGAAATCACTGTGTTTCTGCTTCTTTAGTCCACCCTAAATTCGGATTATTCTTTTAATTAATTCGGTTTGGGGTGTTACAAATCGTATCAGAGCTTAGGTTCACACTTCGGACCAATATGCTGGTTAATTTTGCGTTTTGGGGGTAGTTAGTGATATTGATGGCTGTTGATGAGTGAATTTAAGGCCTTGGTTTATACCTTGTTGCTAGGGATCGGACTGGAGAGTTGGCTTCTTAATGCATGTATGTACAATAGTTAGTTGCAATTTAGAAACATAAAAGACGTACAAAGACTTCACGAACAATTTATTCATCTCTTGTCTGTGTACTTGCAATTGTTCACTGAAAAAAAAAAAAAATTGGATGCTCGTGGAACTCAAACCGACCATGTGAGTTCTCAATTAGTATTTCTTGCATGTTCTGGATTGAAGTAGATTTAATCCGTATGTGTTTTTTTAACACACCTTAAAGAATTGTTGTATAGGTTGGATAATAGTAATCTGCATATCTTATTTGATTGTCTTTTGTTGGAAGTTATATATGTGCTAGTGAAACTATAGTTATATATATCAAGTTGTTAAGTTGGTTTTCAAACTGGAACTCTCTTTTCACTAACTTGTCTAGTAAGCTCTATAATTATTGATCAATGTGTATGATTCATTTTATTCTGTAAATTTACTGTGTTTGACAATATTAACATAATTCAATATGAAGAGAGTACTCAAAGCACAACACCATAGCCAACCTAAAATGAATGGTTGTTCTGTCCATTCAAGTGCAAAATATGGGGTATCTCTGAATTCTGATTATGTTTCACAGTTGGGAGAGTAGTTGGACTGTTCATTTTAAGGTTAGAAAATTTTAGTAATAATGGTTTTAAATAGCTAGTACGTATTGTGAAGTTACAATGTGAAGAGGGTATTTTGCTGGACACTTGGATTTGAAAATGTTTTTTTAGCTAGTTATGCTTGCTGTTTTTCATGGTCAATGTGATATTACTGCTATTTACTTGTTTGTGTAATATAGAGATGTCGTAGAACTTTAATTTGGTTTAGTTTCTGTCAAGTCTGGAAGTTCGATCCCTTGGAATTATTTACGACATAGTATCATTGTTGGTTGTGTTCCATTTTGTGAACCTTGTTTTCTTCTCTCAAATTCGTTAATTATATATATATATATATATACACCTTTGTGTTTTGAGAATACTCTGAATCAATTAATTGGAGCATGTCTTGGTCATTAGTGACACTGATATATTGGATTTATATTGCAAGGTATGTGTTTAGACCTTTAGTTTATCTATGTATATATCTTTTAGATACATGAAAGTCGATCAGCACAGGTTAGTTATATATATATAACATTGCAAGGTTTCCATGTACAAATAATTGGAAATGAAATTATCTTCTGCCATTAACAAGTGAGCAGCTTTTGTCAATATCAACAATATTGAAACAGAAGGAGAAAGATGAAGGGGCTCTAGAAAAGTATGTTATTAAAAGTTTTGTTTTAATGACAAGTCTTTATTAATTGTGTTTCAAATTTTGTAGCTTATATGTAGACTAATATCTCAGTTTCATTAGTCTTCTTAGTTGATCAGTTAATTTATATATATAACTGCTATGTTTGGATTGGATTATATTTGCATGTGTGATTTTCATACTTGTACGTACAAGTAACCTAAACATGGTCTAAAAAAAAAGAGTGTGAAATTTCCAGGTCAATCTATGGCTTTATTCAAAGAAAATTGCAGAAAATGATGGAATGTGGTGATTTGAAAGGAAATGTAAAGATTCAATTGTTTATGAATTCAATCCGGTTAGGTCCGAGAAATAATTAAGTAGGGATTGTGCCTCCCTAGGGTGAAAGACCCAAAACCCGATTGGGGCTCGGTGGATCGAGCAAGATAATTAAGTAGGGATTGTACCTAGCACCCTAGGGTGAAAGACCCAAAACCCAATCGGAATCCACTTAGTGCGGGGTGACCTCGATGGCCTTAATTCAAGGGAAAATCTGCTTGTACGGGGTGTTCTCGATGGCCTTAATCCGAGAGGAAATCTGATGTGTGCGGTAGGTGATTACATTTTACCGCTGTGTGTGGGGTGTTGGGCCTAACCGGGGACAAAAAGGAAAAAGGAAAATAATGATTTAAAAAAAAATCATGGTACTGTTATAAAAAAAAAAGGAAATAAAAAATTCTTCTGAAATAATTAAAAGTAAAATAAAATTAATGATCCACCTTTGACGATGAAAAAATATTAACTTAATTTTTTTTAATTCATTGAGTTATATGATATCGACAAACATGCTACTTTCAGTGCAAAAAAATTAGTGCGACGCGACTATTTGGGTCTCTAGCATATGGGGTTTTCACCTTCAACGTCATGCTTCTCACAAATCGAGCCCAATAGCGTTCCATATATACTTTTGGAGTCCGAGTTCCTCAGGCAACGGTTGGCAATTAAAAAAATTATCTAAAATAATTAAAAGTAAAATAAAATTGTGATCCACCTTTGTGAACAAATAAATCTTCTGGAAAGGTGATAAATTTAATTTTTTAACTAGCATTTTGACACGTGCGTTGCACGTGCTAATAAAAAAAATTAATTGAAAAAAAAGTGATGTATGATTAATTTAGAAGTAGATGAATTAAAAAATAATAATAATCCTAACAAAAGAAAAAACATATATGAGAGCAACTTTGCTCCCACAAAAAATTAGTGATATGATATCGCCTTACATGTCTATTTTTAGTGCATAAACAGTAGTGCGACGTGACTATCTGGACCTCTAACATGTCCTTTAACAATAGGGCAATAAGTCTCGAAGATTTTAGAAAGTCCAATTTTTCTCTAAAATCTGTGTGCTACAACACATGGGGGTTCACCTTCGACATGCTTCTCATGGACCGATCCCATTTGTGGGTTCCATATATACTTTACGACCCCAAGTGCATCATTGAACGGTAGCCAATAAAACAACATTTGTCTAAAATAATTAAAATAAAAAAATTGGTGATACAGTTTTACTGACGAACAATTCGTCGGTAAAGGTAGTAAATTTAAATTGGCAACACACCTTTGCCGACGACTAATTCGTCAATAAAGGTTGTAGATTTTTAAAAGTTAAATAAAATTGTTGACACACTGTTCCCGAGTAATAATTCGTGGAAAAAGGTGTTTCACTAAATTTTTGTTTTTATTTTTTAATTCTTTATGTTTTATGATATCAACCAACATGTCTACTTTTTTTTTTTTTGAACAACAATATGTCTACTTTCAATGCTCAAAATTTAGCGTGAGGCGACTTTCTGGGCCTCTAACAATTCCCTTAACACTCGGGAAAGAGTCTCGTAGACTTTAGAAAGTCCAATTCTTCTCCAAAGTCTCTGAACAAGAAAGAAATCTAGAATGGACAAGCATCTAGATAGTCAAGCCCTGAAAGCAGGCCGTTGGATCGATGGGAGTATGGGTGCTGTATAGTAGTATAGACAACCCCCAATTGCTAGCAAGAATATCTGTCAGGAAGGTACTAATCAAAGTGGAAGTACCAAAGACTTTTTTTATTTTGATGAAATAAAGTAAATTACAGTGAAAATTAAATTTCTAACACAACTTCCGCCCAACCTATTATGAAATGCTAGACAAAGAGAAAGAGGAAGACAATGAGACCAAACCCGTCAACTGTTGCAACTACAGTTCAGTACTAAACAAGTCCAGTCAAAGCATTCAACAATCTTCCATGATAAAATATTCTCAAATTCAAAGCACTTATCCATGGGACATCTCCGGTCCAGGAGCAAGGTTGACTACCAGTCTAGCTAGCTAGTTGGGATTAATCACAAATATTTAAGGTTTTGACGTTGAATTTCAGAGCTGGCTAGCCAAGTCTTGAAGAAGCTTCATATATATGGAAGTATAGCACCTACCCTTTAACAACCAGGCGCGCATATTCCTCTCCGAAAAAGCCAGGCAACCCAAAACGAAATGCACCCAAGTCTTGGGATAGGCTTGTTCGTTCTTGCTCCCCTTTTTTAACACCTCTCTTTCCACAATTATCATCAACTAAAGAGATAGAAAAATAAATCAAAACATCAACATTCAAAGGCTTTTCTTTAATCTATATGAGTGTGTTTTAGTGGAACGATGTGCATGTACACATGTTTTGTATGCCTAATTGCCTATGGATATGTCTACTGTGCAGCTATGCATGCTATACATCACTATGCATAGCCATTAGATGGTACTATACCATTGACCGGATCTCAATAGTATGTTAATCCAACGGTTAATACCGGAGCTGCATAGTATATATGGCTGTATACTAGAATTTTCCATTGCCTATAATATATAGTTGACGCCAAGTGCAGGGGTTGCTTTGCACAAAAGCCGGGCGACCGTGATAATTATGTACTACTTTTTTGTATTATATAATTCGTCATCTATAAGTCAAATTTAAGATTTTCCTTCAAAACTTATGCAACTATATCAAAAGGTTGTGGGTGTACTACTTTATTTGATCATAAGTGAATTTTCATATAAAATATCATTGGTTTATTTTTATTTTTTTTAAGTTAACTAGGACGTTGCAATGTAAGCTAGAAACCAACTCGCTGTATCAAACCAACTCATATCCTACGAGGCCATAAATGCAATTTCTATTCATTACTCCCCGAAAAATACAAGATTGATATGTTGAAGGAGTCTAAAATATAGCAGATTTATTATACCCTCTTGACACCTAGAAACTTCAGAATCCATAATACACTGATATGTAGGAACCAAGAAAAACCCTGTGTACTCAAGTTCAAATTAATGAACGAGCGAGGTTTCAAAATATTGAAGGTGGAGGTTTAGGGAAAAAAATATATTATTTTGTCTTACAACTTAACAATCATTTTATGTGAGGATAACAAATCATTTAACAATATATGAAAGAGGAAGTCAAATGAGTAGATTTGTAGGTTGCAATACAAAAACTTTCAAAATATATGGGTAGTGGGAAGTAGAGAAAAAACTACAGAGAAGTTATTTGTAGTGGGAAGTTAATTATGTGCAGTGTTATAAGCTAAACCAGAAAGAAAAATGCAAAGCTAGTCTCGCTGCATCAACCCAACTCATATCCTACAAGACCATAAATGCAATTCTTTCATTAGGTAGCTAGCAAATGAAATACCTGATACGCTAAAATTAGCGTACAAGATATCCTTGCACTCAAGTATCGTTGTTAATAATAAACAAGTAAGGAAGGATCATTACCTACAGAAGATTGTTCCTAATAATGCTAATCAAAGTCTCAAAAACGCAAAGACTCAAAACTATCCAATAAACTAAAACTAAACAGCAGACGAACTTAAACTATCCTAAATGTTACGAAATTAAAACCCTAGACTCTAGACACACTAATCTAAATACGTACTGACAAAGTTTGAGAAGATTTGTGATTGATTTGATATGGAAATAAATTAAGGAATACAAGGCAGAAAAAGTGACGAAAATAGAAGATGATTAATTTTTGTAAACAATAAGGAATGAAATAGCTAGGAATTAACTACCATACACAACTAGAACATGTGTCACTCAAGACCGATTAACCAAATTACCTCTATCAAATGCCTAAGTCCAGAATTAGCCAATGATTTGTTGAACTAACCTATTAACCTTTCTTACATAGTATGTCGAGTGAATGATTTGTTCGACTTAACCTAGCTTAATTCTGACATTAACCTAGAATGATGTTTTCAAAGATATATTCACATGCCAAAAGTTATTAAACACAAAAAGGTTTTGAACTTTGCTAGATAAATTAGACGCTGATTTTGCTCTAAATACGTACCTAGATGCCAAATTCATATGACTAATCCATAATCACTTGCTATTTGTGAGTTCATGCTTAACATGATGATCAAACACAAAACCCTAGCAGTTTTGACCTTGAAAAAGGGAAATTCCTCCTAAACCTAACCCTTGAAGAAATTTGGAACTCATATAAGTTTAACTTATTGTATGAATACGGCGGGGTCCTACTTCTGGTTTGTGTTAAATCCTCTTTTAATAGTAAATTACAGACTAGTCATAACTAAATGACTTTTTAAACTTTTTTTGGTAGTGGATCACTACATCAATATTCAATGTAACGTATCAATACATGCGCGTTCATTCTTTGACTCTCTTCTAAAATAATGAATCCATTTCGATTTTCAATTACAAATCATGCACGCATTTAATTGTTTTCCATGCATGCTTAGTTGCACTCCGGAAGTCCGGATGCTTCTGCTTAGTACTAGTCACACATTTTACTTTTCTTGAGGGGAATGAATAAATTCAGTAATTGAAAAATCATACGACCGTATTAGGTCAACGTCAGAGTGATACATACGCCAGAGTACGACCTCCTACGTACAAAAATGTCTAAACCACAAATGACATGACTCAGAGAAGACTCTGGTAAGTAAACACTTGGGTTACACACTTATTCAAGTGACTGAAATTAAAAAATATAAAACTAAAAAAACCCTAAAACACGAATAAACATATCACCCGAAATTTCACAGATGAGGTCGCCTAGTACTCCAGGTGGTACGGCAACATAAAAAAAATATAAACGGGCTGCCACAAATATGAATGAACTGAATATAGGGATACCCCCATGCCCTAATCCATAGGCCATTTACCAACACTAACTCAGGTGGGAGAACCACCGACCTGACCACGATCCGGTATCTGCCTAACCACAATCCCAAAGTTTTCATCCATGAACCGCAAGCCCGCTAAAGCACTTGGACCAAGGATGAAAACGACATGCCATCGCCAACAGAGAAGATCCGCAGCAGAAAACCGGAGATCCGATTCAAACACCGAGGAGCCACCGCTCACGCAACACAAGAAAGCAGACAAGTCTGGGTTATCTCTGGTCAGCCCACCCACAACAAGCCACCCGCCTCGAAGAAATGGCAACAACAGCAGGGAAGACATCCCGCCATGGCCACCATGCCAAGATGGTGGTGAGGGAGAAGGAAAGAAGACGACAGCCGCATCTTGGAACTACTAATGTAATACCCCGAAAATTTCAATATGTATTTCTTCGAAAAGGTTGTGGAATTTATATTGAAATTGTGTGATTTCGTAATTTTTGAACGTTTATCGTAAAATGGAAAATACAACGGTAATTATAAGTTTCAGGAAGTCAAAAGAGTTGACTTTTTATTCGTTGAGAATTTGGAGAAACTTCCTTCAGGGAAATTGTAGAGCTCGTCGAACCGAGTTCGTGGACATGTGGTACGTCGAAAACGGACATCATATAAAGAGGTTATGGCCTTCGGAAGTTTGGACAAATTTGTATAAATATTGGGTAAATTTTAGAAAAACCAGAAATGTCCGGAACACTCCGGAACATTCTGGATTTTTCTCCCCAGATTACCCAGACCCGCTGCATTACCCGGTGACCAGACCCGGAATTTCCCGGCGATCCCGGCCACCTCCGGTCACAGGACCGCCGTAGACCAACTCGCACCGACCCGTGGGTCGTCCCCGTGCGGCCCTTCACCGACGAATCACGCCGGAAGACGGCGGATCGAGCACGGCAGCCGCCGCGCAACCCGACCCAGTCAGCGATAGCGATTCCGGCCACCTCCGGTGATAAAATCGGTCGGGTTTTGCTCCTGTCCTCCCCAGCAACCCATTGGTGGCAGTGGTTTGTCACGGCGCGGCCCGAGCAAGGAGGATCGAAGCTTTGAAGTTTTTGGATCAAGAAAATGTCAACGCCGATTCCGGCCACTTCCGCTACGATTCGGACTTCGAGGTAGTTATCAAACTTGATCCTCTTGTTAAGATGTACATGCTGGTAAAATTTCATGGCAATCGGAGAACTTTTGTCCGGCGGCTGCCACCGTCGGTGGCGGCGCGTGGAAGGCGCGTCCGGTCGGTCCATGAGCAATTCTTTGCTCTGTTGTGCTTAGTTTGTCGATACGAACAACTTTCGTGTTTACAGTTTTGTGAAATCCGGTCATTTGATCGATGATCGATTAAATCGAAAATCGGATCGTACGATTTACGATTCGAGAGATCTGACCGTTGGATGATCATAAAATTTGATTGTATGGTTAATATGATTATTACATACAGGTTATGCGGTTGGATCGTTGATTTTGGAAGTGTTGGGTTTCGAGTGGGACCCGTGGTGAATAGTTGACGTGGGACCCACGTTGACCGACAGTTGACTTTTGGTCAATTTGTCCCGGTTATTATTTGAAGACGCAGCAGGAATTTTAAGGTGAGTAAACCTCACATGATATTTGTTTGTGATTGATTTTGGATGAGAGTTTATATTGTTTGATATTCTGGATCACCCTGGGATTAACATACATGTTTTGGGACGTGTGGGGTTAAAATACACGGTATGGGACGTGTAGGTTCAGTATATTTTATAATATGAATTTTCAGGATTGAAATTGTATTTATGCATATGATATAAGTTGTTGCATGATTTTGGTGTTGGCAAATATTTGACATAATGAGTTCATTTGTGGCGTGGCGTTTAGTGTTGGTGAATATTTGAGATATTGAGTTCATTTGAGGTGTGGCGTTTGGCGTTATTTGTAATAATACTAAAAATGTATTTTTTTGGCGTGGCGTGGTATATTCGTGGTCGCTAAAGATCATACAGTTAGAGCTCTAGTCTGTCTTGCCAAACTGGTAGAGGTGTTCATGGGGGTAACAGGCATGTTATTGTTGTGAATGCTGGCACTACTAACCAGAAATGGGAAGTAGTGTTTGTTTTGAAATGAGTCTCAATAATATTCTCACTTATAATTGTCCAAAAGCGACATTTTTTATGATTTGTTTTGTTTGCGAATTTGGTGGATTGGCGTGTGTCATAAACATTGACATATTATTGGTTTATCTTTTAAAAATTAAAGATATTGTTGTTGTGTATTATTGAAAATTGTGGTTACTCATACCAGCTTCGCAAGCTGACCGGGTTGTTGTTATAAAACCCGGTACACTATTCAATGGTGTAGGGGTTTATCCTGCAGGTTAGGATAACTAGGAGTTGAGCTAAAGGATTCTTTGGAGTTGTTGGTGATTTTAGTCTTCCGCTGTTTTATAAACTCTGTAAGTGAATTCACTTAATACTTTGCATAATGTCAATTTATTATGTAAATTATGGAATGTAATATTCGACTCTAAAGAACGAGTCAGTATTTACATTGTGGCTGAGCATGGATGGAAGTTTGGCACATGTTAAAAGAAAAAAAATATTCATGTGTATTTGTATTTTGGTAATCCATGCTTCGCGTCCCGAATTGAATTGTTGTTTGAAGGCGAAAAAGCCTTATTTAATTAGTTGGATTTTCGGGGCGTGACAGTTTGGTATCAGAGCCTAGATTACGATATGAAGTAGTGAACGGGCTATGGAATGCTCTGGAGAAGTGTTTGAGATAAGTTGAATTGTGAGGTGGAGTTAGAGTTTAAAGCTTTAGTGAGGTTAAGCGTTAGGTTAGTAAACTCATCTATGTAATGGTTACTTCATATGCTTAATTACACACAGTATTTATCGAGTGATGGCCCGTCCGCGGTGGATCCCCATCATGTGCTCTTCAGTGCTGTTGTGTTGTTAGGAATATAAAGTACAAATTACATTTCCATAAGTGGTAGTCTTACATGGCTACATTTTTAATTCGCTCAACCGTACTCTGGATCAAACGACAAACTTGATCCACTGACCCTTTCTTGTTTTTAAGTAACTCAGTAGAGATCTGGGTTCCTACCGTTACTAGACAACCAATGTATGGATTGTCTGAGATTCCTTCTGTTCTTCCAGCAGTAGGCATATCTGGTAGAATCGAAAAACCTGAAGTTATGAATACAACAGTACCTAACTCACATCCACCTAGTAACTTCTGCACCGTTGACTGACTAATAGAGGCATAAATTACGTATGACCCTGTTGAATCAGTGCAGCTTTCTTGGAGTATGTAGGTGTCGTGGATTTGCATCAAGGAGACACAATTGCGTGGATCATGACCAGTTGTGATGTGTGCAACCTCCTGTACTGTTCTTTCCAATGCTTGGTGATCCCACTGGTTCCGAGATTTTACATCTGTGAGGAAATCAAATAGTGTCCTGTGAGAGACATGATGCTGGAATATTGCGGTTGCAGTTCCAGTAAGGCCAGGAGGCTTATCCAGCCTATTCTACATTTTGTTTGTGGAGACTTTTACCCATGAGCCTTTGAATTTGGTTTGTTCTGCTACCTTCCAGTCATGAGCAGTAGAGTTATCGATGTCTCTGCAAAAACTTGTCACTATTCTGGATGCCATCTGCAACAAGTTTTTTCTTGCTTCCACAGTTGGTGTGATACAAAAGTCATTGGGTGGATAAGTGACAGCCGCAGAATAATTGAACCGTTCCGCTTGCCTCTCGAGTATTTGTACCCATCGCCTTGCTCCAAAGGCTATGCCTGACTCCACTAGCGTTCGGTATGTTTGGTGCATGGGTTAATCATTTACATCAACATGTTCCACCCACACGACACGAGAACTGCCTTTGAACAAATCTTGGATTAAGCATCCGGATGGACGCTTTTTGCATTGAGATCTGGAGTGTGGACCCGGGTTTGAGCTTAAACCGTCCACAGAGACATCAACAATTGCCCAACTTTGTTCTGTTTGTTGTTGGCAATAACGAACAAAGTGAGTTACACGAGTGGGGACGGATGGAGTGGTTACCTGGAACTCAGCAGTCATGACTTGGATGGTTTCGTTGTAGCTTTCAGTTGTCCCTGTTGACAAGACATCAAGGATCGTTTCCCTGGAAATGATGCTACAGAACATGGTAGACCATTGGTCCACATCCATAAGGATATTCACAAGTGCAACGGGATTGATGGGTGATTCGTATGCAATTTGCATACAAATTAAGCCTCTAATCACTTTAGTAATGCTAATCCAAAGGCTATTTAGTGTTCCTAATCCTTGAAATGCACCATTGTAGGTGAATCGAGCATCGGACGGATATCGGGAGCGAAAGGATGCGATTTGGAGCTTTTTGGACATTTTCGGCAAAAGGACGAAAAGTCAACCCGAGGACCAAAAGTCAACTCGTGGTCAACCCCGACTTGAGAGCGTCAACGAGTCAACATGAAGTCCCGGAAGTGAGTTGCACAAGAATTCCGGAGTTTTGGTCAAAAGTCAACCTTTGGTCAACTCCGAAGGTCGCGGTCAAAGTCAAGGCAAAGTCAACCGTGTGACTCATCACCCACACAAGCCCAAAATTCAGCAAAGGACCACACTAGATATGGTGAGGTCACCCCTTGATTATTCCTCCCCTTTATTCCTTTGGAAGTTACCCCCTTGCCCTTCATTTAATCTATCTAGCCCTTGGATCAAACCCTACCTCATCTTAGCCCTCCATTTCCCCCCTCCTTTGCCTATAAATAGCCCTCTTTTCCAGATTTAGGTCATTCCCATCATCAGCCCCAAAATTCCATTTTCCCCTTTCCTCTTTCTCTCCCCCATCTCTCCCTTCCGGTTCAGCCCTGCACGCAGGTCGACCGGTCGACAACTTCCCGTCGAACGGTCGACGCACGACGGACCTGAACACCTCCGTCACTTCCGCCGCTTCTACCACCATTCCGGGCAGCTGGGGATCCTCACAACCATCAAGGACGACGTCTAGATCAAAGGAGAAGAAGGGGGCACCACTTATTGAGATTTCTTTAACCCTTTTCTCTTTTGTATTCATGCTTATAGCTTGCTATTGTGATATGATGTTGTATACCTCTATGGTTAGTGAGTAGTCACTTTGTTGGGGACTAGGGTTGTGTGCCCTAGTCCAATGTGATGTATTGATGGATTGATTATGTATGAATGTTATGTGATGAATGAATATGTCTTTTATCTATTCCAATTTGTGTTGAATGCATGTGTAGGAAATTTAGTCACTTTCTTGTGCATGTGTGCAACCTATTTCGATTGAGATTGTTGGGGTGACTCCTAGCTTTCTCTAGGCTATTGATATTAGATGTGATGAGGTTTCCTTGTTTGAGCTTCTAAGTCTTTGTACCCTTCGCCTCTCAAACCAATTTGAGAGAGTTCTAGTGATCCATAATCCGGCACTAGAATACACATGATAAGATGGTCTTAGATCCATAACATGGCTAAGATACGAAGTTTGATTCATTCATTGCACAAGCATGAGTATTAGTTAGTTTGTTATGCATCGCATTTGGACTTGGGTTAACCCGAAACCCCAACACCTTTACATTTTGTGCACACACTTTACATTTACTTGCTTTGTGTACTCACATTCTCTTGTTTGATTGATTGGCATTCCACCATTGCGTACACCACACTCACACTACACTTCGCACATTGTAAACACGCATTTCACCCACTCTATTCCACTCCTTATCACTCCATATTAGCTAAAGCACTCGCACACACGCTACCGGGAAGTCGGGGAGCCGTCAATCCTCCGTGGAACGACAACCCCCTTCTCAATATCACCTACCACTCTTTTGCTTAGTCGTTGTAGTATAGTGGTAAGTATTCCCGCCTGTCACGCGGGTGACCCGGGTTCGATCCCCGGCAACGGCGCCATTTTGACTAAGCAAAAGAGTGGTAGGTGATATTGAGTGGTAGGCCAAGTATTTGGGGCGATCATTTTCTTTCATATGCTTCCATGGTATATTACGAATTAGGAAATCCTTATTAATGTGTATTAATTGGTTAACACAGTAGCTACATTGCATGATTCATGGATTAAATTTCAGTGGTTTGAATATGCATGCACTCATACATGAAGGTTATAGTTTTTCCTCTTTCAATTTATCTGTGCAGAAAACCAATATGGAAACTGAGCAGCGTGTCCAAAAATAGAAGGCAGAAGTGAAGATGATGCTAAAGGCTCCGGTTGAAAAGCTTTCACAAAAGTTGGACTTGATTGATGACATTCAACGCTTAGGAGTGTCCTGCCATTTCAAAAATGAGATTGAAGAAATTTTGCAGCAAATTCACAAGAATTCTTATGTCAACTGTGATGACCAAGAAAATGATGTTGAACTACACACTGTTGCTCTTCGTTTTCGATTGCTTAGACAACAAGGTTATAACGTTTCATGCAGTAAGTCTCTGATCTTCTCTATGTTCATATTTTGTTTTATAAGTTTTGATATACGTACGTTCTTCCTCTAATCATACAAATGCATTGGTGATCGAAGCAGACGTGTTTAGCAAGTTCACGAACAATGATGGAAATTTTAAGGAATCACTTGTTGAAGATATCTTGGGACTATTAAGCTTGTACGAAGTCACACATCTTATGACACACCGAGAGGAACTACAGAACTACTTGATGAGGCATTGACCTTCACCACCACCCATCTTGAGTCGGCAACTCACCATACTTTAAACCCAGTGGTTTTGAAACAAGTAACTCATGCCTTGTATCAGCCTCTCTGGAAGGGCGTACCTAGACTTGAAGCTAGGCATCACTTGTCTGCCTACCAGGATCACAGTTCACATAATGAAACACTTCTGAATTTTGCAAAGTTGGATTTCAATCTTCTGCAGCAAGTCCATCAGAAAGAACTAAGTGATATTGCAAGGTTAATTTCTTACATGCATGTTTCTCATAAAAATTGTGCTTTTATATAACTTATACCACGGTAACAATTACTAATGTGCTGTAATAAGGCCCTCAACTGAAAAAATGAGTTCTCAAAGTGATAACTACATCTATGTCATGTATGCACTGTAAAAAAAAAGTCTAAATTGTTTGAGTGATTCAGGTGGTGGAAGGACTTAGACTTTGCAAACAAGCTGCCGTTTGCAAGAGACAGAGTGGTTGAGTGCTACTTCTGGACTTTGGGAGTATACTTTGAGCCCCAATATCACTTTGGCAGGACGATATTTTGCAAAGTTATTGCCATGACATCCATTATTGACGACATTTATGACGTGTATGGCACGCTTGAGGAAGTACAGCTCTTTACAGAAGCTATTGAGAGGTTTGAAAATACACACACACACACACACACACACAGACACACACACACACACACACACATATATATATATATATATATATATATATATATATATTTGCACCTATTATGCCCATTTTAATTACATTTAGTAATTTTTTTTAACCTTCATTTATTTTGGTCAGGTGGGACGTCTCTGCCATGGATATACTACCCGATTATATGAAAATATGTTACCAAGCTCTGTTGGATGTCTATACTGAAATGGAAAACAAGCTTGTAAATGAGGGCAACTTATATGCCATCCACTATGTGAGAGAATTAGTAAGCCTAGCTAATCATGTACCTTGTCGATATATGTAATCGATTATAGAAATTGATTATACATGTGTTTTGGTGCCTCAGATGAAAATCCAGGTTAGAGCTTACTTCCGAGAAGCCAAATGGTTCCACCAGAAATACACACCAACGTTGGATGAATATATGTCTTTAGCACTTATTACATCTGGCTACTTTATGCTAGCAACTATATCCTTTCTGGGAATGGGAGAAATTGTTACAAAAGACTCCTTTGAGTGGTTGTTCTGTAACCCTAAAATTGTCAAGGCTTCAGAGTTAGTTGGCAGACTCATGGATGACATGGTTTCCCACAAGGTACACATACTTAACTACTATAGTACTTACTTACTGATGAATTAATTAGCTAGATAGTTTCTTAATTTCACTTAAATTTTAACTGTAATTAATTACCTTCATATATATTGACGATTGCCAAAAGTTAGTAAGTATATTTAAGATCCGGGGTTGTCGTTCCAACGGAGATCGAAGGCCCTTCAACCCCTTGGCAAATAAGCAACCAAAGAAGATGCACAAATATGATGAGACAAGAGATGAAAAGAGTGGATGAGGCGTGTATATGACAATGTGTGTGTAGAGGTGTAGTGTTTTTGGGTTTTCGAAAGATAGTGCAAAACAACAATTAAAATGCAAGAAAGTATAAATGTGCAAATAAAGTAAGATAGGTGTTGGGGTTTTCGGGCAAACCCCAAGTCCAATGCAACTAGTGATTCTCTAACACGAAACCATGCCAATGTATCCACGAATCAAGCCCCGTATCCTAGCCATGCTATGGTTCTAGGACCGTGCTTACCTAAGGTATTCAAATGCCTTACTAGGGCCATTCGAACTCTCTAGGTGTCTTAGGGGATCCCTCTATGTTACCTAATACCGAATCCCCTAAAGTGCTTAAGAGGCGTAAAGTGTCGAAGCTTAGGGACTCAAACAAGCAACACATGCATAACCCACCACTCCACCGATGTTATCGATGTGGAGTGGATTCCTTCTAAGGTATTCCTAAGCCTTATTAGGGTCCTAGGGACTCTCCGCGGGAGGGTAGAAAGAAAGGAGGCGTAAAGCACATGAATTAAGGGTCAAACATAGTGAAACATGCTCATCACACATATTGCCAATTGCCTAGAGTAGAATAAGGTTGCCAAACCATACACAACTCATACAAGATGGACCAAATGCATACAAAAGAGTGGCAAATCTTCACATACACATTCAATACATATGAAAATAGACAATACACATACCCATGAACCAACAAAGGCATTTATTCATAAATCAAAGTATCACATAGTCACATTGAACTAGGGCACACAACCCTAGTCCCCAACAAGGTTACTACTCACAAAGCATCAAAATATACATCATCAAATTATACAATAAAGCTCTAGACATAAGAAAAAGAGAGAGTAAGGATGAGGAATGCTCAATAGATGCTCTCTTGCTCCTCCTTGGCTTTGATGATGGATCTTGATGACTTGGTGAGGATCCCAGCTGCCCAAAGTGATGGTGGAGGTAGTAGACATCGTGGGGAGAAGATTTGATGAAGGGTGGTGGATGAAAGGAGGTGTGGAAGGTGGAGATATAGGCTGACCCGCCGCTGGTCGACCGGTCGACAGGTGGTCGTCGACCGGTCGACGAACGAACCGTGGGCAACCCTAGATCTAAGGGAGAAGAGAGAAAGGGGAAAGGGAAAGTGATGGAGATGGTGGCAGCTGAATGGATGCCCTAATGAGGCAACAACAAGAGTATAAATAGGCAAAGGAAGGGAGAATGAAGGGTTAGGATGAGCTAGGGTTAGATCTAAGGGTTGGATGAATTAAATGAAGGGTAAAGGGGTAAATCCTCATGTGAACAAAAGGAAAGAGTAATTAATGGGTGACCTCACCAAATCTAGTGTGGTGTAGCTGAAAATTAATTGCACAAGTGGATGAGTCACAAGGTTGACTTTGCCTTGACTTTGACCGCGACCTTCGGAGTTGACCAAAGGTTGACTTTGACCAAACTTCCAGAATTCTTCTTGCGACTCCTTTCCGGGACTTCATGCTGACTCGTTGACGCTCCAAAGTCGGGGTTGACCACGAGTTGACTTTTGGTCCTCGGGTTGACTTTTCGTCCTTTAGCCGGAAATCCACAAAAGCTTCCAAATTACACTCTTTTGCTCCCGATATCCATCCGATGCTCGATTCACCTACAATGGTGCAATTCAAGGATTAGGGACACTAAATAGCCTTTGGATTAGCATTACTAAAGTGATTAGAGGCCTAATTTGTATGCAAATCGCATACGAATCACACCCCCACACTTAAGCGTTGCTTGTCCTCAAGCAAATAAAGAATCAACAATCCACATCACATTCAATTTTGCCTTAACAACCATATCCTCAAATGGAGACCACTAAGCCACAAATCAAGATTCTATTAAGCATATACTCAAACCTCATGATTTGCCAAGTGTTTAATATGTGTATCTAATGCATGCTTGGTGAAGTGTGTGCTAGCCATGGAATAATCAATCAAGAGCAATCAAATTAGCATATGCTTGACAAGATTAACCGCTAAACTCACATGATTCACTAAATATTTCCGCTCTTGTGTTTAGGGTTAAGTGTTTACTCTCAAGACATTACCAAAAGCAACGTCCCCATAAGCTTGCTCATTGACCAACTCTCCACTAATTAATTCACAACTTATTAGATCAAAAGGGCTTTCACATGGTTGTAATGGGGCCAAAGGTTAAGGGTTAGCATGAAACGAAGGGATGGATAAACAAGTGTTCCAAGCATTTCACAAAACAACTCAAGGACTTTGAAACTCATTTTCTCTAACAAGCAATCCTAACTTTTATTCTCCTCAACCTTTTATTCTAAAACAAACTCTATTTTTGGATTTTCGTACTTTCTATTTCTACTTTTCTCTTTCTTTTTCTCACAACTTCTTTCCCATTTTGTATTTTCTTTTCTCTTGGGACTTTCTTTTTTGAACTTTATTTTTGTACACAACTTCTTTTTGATTTTCTCAACTTCTTTTCTTCTTTTGTATTTTGCTTTCTTTCGAACCTTTTTCTCCTTTACAAACATCTAAAAATACTCTACCCCCACACTTGCTTTACACAAACCCATAGAACACAAAAAATATGAGAAGTCACAATCGTCGTCTTGCTAATACTTGGAACAAGGGATGGTTAGTGTTTAAGCTAAAAACATGGGTTAGATTTTAGTGGTTAAACAAAGAAAAAGCTAATGATGAATGAGGCTCAAAATGGGTTAGTCCTAATGGATTAGTATTTAAGGGATTAGAGATTAGTTTGGCCATGGTGCTTAACTAGTGCCTTAATCATTTCTAATTCATCGCAAATTAACACGAGTCTCAAGCGGTCTTTGAGCAAGTTCTAGGTCTCGTAAACTAGTGGAATGTACACACATGAAGAACAAGGATGTATGAAAGATGCATACATATCAATGAGGCTCAAAATCTCACCATATAGGGGTGTATGCATGTCAAAACATCATCTAGATATGCTTCTCTAATTGCTAGTGACCAATCAACATGGCAAATGTGCATTAAGTGTCAAGCAATCATCAATTACTCATATTAACCACAAGGAAACTCAATGATTTCTAAGCACATGCTCTTTATCCTCCTAATTCACAACTTAGTAGGCTCACAATTATCATTGGGATTGAAAAAGACAATCAAAACACACACAAAACCTTCAAAGTTCCAAAATCACAAAATTTTACACTTATGCACCTGTCGACCGGTCGACGCAAGGGTCGACCGTTCGACCACAACTCCCTGGACGAGTGTCGACCGGTCGACACACGGGTCGACCGTTCGATGAAAACCTTGAAAATGTGAAAAATTTTGGTGGTTTGAAAATGTGAAATCCTTTTAGTTTGGCCCAACCTCACCCCCACACTTAAAACCAACATTGTCCTCAATGTTGTGAGGTATTTAAAAGTGCAAAGCAAATTGGTAAAAGTGAAGAAGCAAAGTCGGGCGAATGCACACATACAAAATATAGCATACGGATGATAGAGTAAGAAAAACCCCCTTTGTAGACTCCCCTAGCGAGCCGAGAAACCACAAATAGACACCAACCTCAGGGCACAAGGCCCTGACTTCCATACGTTTGCTCCTCGGGTGCCAAATGAATTAGAAAGTGGCATGAAACACCACTTAACCCGGTGGCTAAGGTGTTCATCTTCAATGAAGCACAACAGCTCTCATGGTGAAGGAAAGCTCATCAACGGTTGTTTGCTCGATCTCCCCCAAAGTGATGGTGCACAGTAAATCAACTCCGACCTCTTCCCTTTGCAAGGGACATAATTCCAGAAGTAAGAACAGTCAAAGTGAAAGCTGGGATCGTCACTTCCAGCTCTGAGTACCACTCCTTTGGAACTGCAAATCCGGAGATCCAACGGCTGGAACTCAATGAAATTTAAACAGAGAACAGTAGACACATAGAGGAAGCTGTCATACAAATTGCAGCTCAATCCAGCGGTGGAGATGAGATAAAACTGCTTCCAAAGTGGACTGTTCTTCCCAGGCAGATTCTGGAAATCAAACAAAACAAAACAAAAATGAATTCACTTCACCGAAACGTCCATCCTACATCTCCCAACTTCCCATAAGCTCTTTATTCAAAACAAAACAAACTAAACATAGATATATATATCACACAAAAATAAAAAGAATAGTGCAAGAAACTCGGTTACCGATTACCAAGAGATCAAGGTTGAACCTCAATCCCCGGCAACGGCGCCATTTGACGATTGCCAAAAGTTAGTAAGTATATTTAAGATCCGGGGTTGTCGTTCCAACGGAGATCGAAGGCCCTTCAACCCCTTGGCAAATAAGCAACCAAAGAAGATGCACAAATATGATGAGACAAGAGATGAAAAGAGTGGATGAGGCGTGTATATGACAATGTGTGTGTAGAGGTGTAGTGTTTTTGGGTTTTCGAAAGATAGTGCAAAACAACAATTAAAATGCAAGAAAGTATAAATGTGCAAATAAAGTAAGATAGGTGTTGGGGTTTTCGGGCAAACCCCAAGTCCAATGCAACTAGTGATTCTCTAACACGAAACCATGCCAATGTATCCACGAATCAAGCCCCGTATCCTAGCCATGCTATGGTTCTAGGACCGTGCTTACCTAAGGTATTCAAATGCCTTACTAGGGCCATTCGAACTCTCTAGGTGTCTTAGGGGATCCCTCTATGTTACCTAATACCGAATCCCCTAAAGTGCTTAAGAGGCGTAAAGTGTCGAAGCTTAGGGACTCAAACAAGCAACACATGCATAACCCACCACTCCACCGATGTTATCGATGTGGAGTGGATTCCTTCTAAGGTATTCCTAAGCCTTATTAGGGTCCTAGGGACTCTCCGCGGGAGGGTAGAAAGAAAGGAGGCGTAAAGCACATGAATTAAGGGTCAAACATAGTGAAACATGCTCATCACACATATTGCCAATTGCCTAGAGTAGAATAAGGTTGCCAAACCATACACAACTCATACAAGATGGACCAAATGCATACAAAAGAGTGGCAAATCTTCACATACACATTCAATACATATGAAAATAGACAATACACATACCCATGAACCAACAAAGGCATTTATTCATAAATCAAAGTATCACATAGTCACATTGAACTAGGGCACACAACCCTAGTCCCCAACAAGGTTACTACTCACAAAGCATCAAAATATACATCATCAAATTATACAATAAAGCTCTAGACATAAGAAAAAGAGAGAGTAAGGATGAGGAATGCTCAATAGATGCTCTCTTGCTCCTCCTTGGCTTTGATGATGGATCTTGATGACTTGGTGAGGATCCCAGCTGCCCAAAGTGATGGTGGAGGTAGTAGACATCGTGGGGAGAAGATTTGATGAAGGGTGGTGGATGAAAGGAGGTGTGGAAGGTGGAGATATAGGCTGACCCGCCGCTGGTCGACCGGTCGACAGGTGGTCGTCGACCGGTCGACGAACGAACCGTGGGCAACCCTAGATCTAAGGGAGAAGAGAGAAAGGGGAAAGGGAAAGTGATGGAGATGGTGGCAGCTGAATGGATGCCCTAATGAGGCAACAACAAGAGTATAAATAGGCAAAGGAAGGGAGAATGAAGGGTTAGGATGAGCTAGGGTTAGATCTAAGGGTTGGATGAATTAAATGAAGGGTAAAAGGGTAAATCCTCATGTGAACAAAAGGAAAGAGTAATTAATGGGTGACCTCACCAAATCTAGTGTGGTGTAGCTGAAAATTAATTGCACAAGTGGATGAGTCACAAGGTTGACTTTGCCTTGACTTTGACCGCGACCTTCGGAGTTGACCAAAGGTTGACTTTGACCAAACTTCCAGAATTCTTCTTGCGACTCCTTTCCGGGACTTCATGCTGACTCGTTGACGCTCCAAAGTCGGGGTTGACCACGAGTTGACTTTTGGTCCTCGGGTTGACTTTTCGTCCTTTAGCCGGAAATCCACAAAAGCTTCCAAATTACACTCTTTTGCTCCCGATATCCATCCGATGCTCGATTCACCTACAATGGTGCAATTCAAGGATTAGGGACACTAAATAGCCTTTGGATTAGCATTACTAAAGTGATTAGAGGCCTAATTTGTATGCAAATCGCATACGAATCATATATGCATGTAGTTTGAGCAAAAGAGAGGACATGTTGCCTCAGCGGTGGAATGCTACATGGACGAATATGGTATCGCTGAAGAAGAAGCAAAAGTGGCATTGACTAAACAAGTGGATAATGCATGGAAGGACATAAACGAAGGGTTGTTGAACATTACCACGATTCCGAAGCCCCTGCTATTGCGAATTCTCAATCTCTCGCGTGTGATTGAAGTTGTATACAAGAATGAAGATGGGTATACTCATGTTGGTGGTGTGCTCAAGGGTTTTGTGGCTTCTATGCTTATCAAACCTGTACCTTTATAAGCATGATTAAAAGTTTGTACTTTGTGTTTTGTATAAGTACATGGATTATCAGTTCTTGTAGCAAATTAAATAAGAAGGCGGCTGTCTTTTGAAACTGTTTCAAAGACAGCTGTGAGATGTCTCAATAAAATACGTGCTTTCTGATTCTATGTTTGCTTCTGATACCATCTCCAATCGATCGTTACCATTACAAACCTTAATTACGAGCTCAAATCCTGTATTATCAAGTTGTAAAATATTACAATTAATTACCACTTTTATGACTTAATTACTCAAATGAAAACTTACTTTATTTTAGTAAAGAGTTTATTTACCTTAACGAAGATTTTCTTTTTTCATTGTATATAAGAAATGTTAATATACTATAGCAGTATAGCCTTATTCAATTTTGATCGGCTAAAAACAAAAATCTAATTTTTTTTTATTTCCTTCAAAAGTTGCGGATCTCTAAGAGCATCTTTAACAGACTCTCTATCTTACATCCTTAGTTATTTTAGAGAGCATGTTTAGTTTTTCAGCTATTTTAGCAGCTGCATCAGCCTCCTAAGTGGCTCTATATTTTAGCCTTTAGCTATATAGCTCCTAAATATAGAGAGCGAGATGAGGCTCTCTACTATTTTTGTTAATTTAAAACATTCTTTTTTAGTTGTTTTGTTGACAGGACCCGCCCCAGATTCCACCCTGGATAACCGAGGTGGCCCTGTGGGGCCCACCTTAGAAGAAGTCATACCGAAAATTCAGCATAACCTCCCCTAAAAATAGACTACCCAAAACCTGCAAAATCAACTCAACACAACTAAAAAACCAACTTATGATATTCCCACCAACCACCCGAGCCTACGCGCTCGCCTGAAACAACAATCCAATTGAAATATAAAACTTTCTGTAAATCGAATAAATCATAACAAAATCTTCGGTTCCAAAAACTGTCGCTCAAAATATCATTTTAAATTCTGCAATCTCAAACTATAAGTTCATCAAATATTCTGAAAATCTGAAACTAGCTTGAGGACCAAAAGTTAAACTAGAAACTCGTGATGAATCCATACGCCGACTACCTCGGCCGTACGATACCTGATAAAACAGACCAATCGACACTCTGGGCGTGCTCCCACTCTCCCAGGTACAGACTAAGACTGACGAAGAATCAAGATGAGTCCGTACGCCGGCTCCCCAGGTCGTACGGAGTCTGGGCGTGCTCCCACTCTCCCAGACGAATGAATAGACATCAGATGAGGCCGTACGCCGGCTAACCTGGTCGTACGGTGTCTGGCGTGCTCCCACCCTCCAGACATCCATATGTTAGTACTACCGACCGGGTCCCGAAGGCCGCACGCCCGATCAGGACGCACGGTGCCTGGGCGTGCTCCCACTCTCCCAGACAAACTCAGCGTCGGTAGACTAACCAGGTCCTCAGATAGACACGTGCACGTGACTCTGGAAGGCCCTACCCCCCAGAAACTGGATAACTGTAAAACTGAAGGAGGTACTACCCTCTATACGACTGAATGACTCAAGGGGGGACTACCCCCTGGATAACTGGATAGCTGAATAACTGAATACTGATTACTAACAACTGACCACTGACCACTGACCACTGAATACTGAATACTGAATTCTGAATCCTAAGAGATACACTGATGACTGAATTACTAATGACTGGATATACTGGCGGGACCATTCAATAACTGAAACATAATTCTCTATTCTTACAATTCATCAATCATCGATAAATTCTAAAATCATAAATATTTCTGAAAAATATATTGCATGCATAATTTAATTTAAAACGAATGTCCACTCACATAAATTACCCGTCGATAAATCTTGTTAACTAAAATACTCGGCGACTAATCCAACGATCGGATTGTCGCGGTTCGATAACTAATTGTTCGGTCTCACAAACCGTAACCAACCTACAGTTAACCAATCGATCTAAATCACCCAATCCAACCGTATAATATACTCACAATAATTATCTTAACACGCTAATCAATTTCGGTGACAATCCAACGGTCACGCAATCATCTAATCCACGAAACGTTCGATAGCGAACCAATAATAATCGGGTTAATTCTCAAACTTCGATAATTTCCTACAAATCATATACCATCGCAATCATAATTAAGAGTACTGAATATTGAACTAAAAAGCAGCTCAAAAGGTGGCCGGACGCGCCGCCACGCGCCGCCACTAGCGGCTGCGCGTGAGCCCCACGCGCTGCCGGTCCGACCATCTCCGATGGTCACCAAATTTTACCAGCACATTCACCATAGCTCAAGGATCAACTTTCATACCTGGGTCGAAGTCTGGATCGGACTAGAACGCCACGAATTTTCCCCGAAAGCCGACGGTGGCCGGATTCATCTTTTCCCCGATCCGCCGCCGTCCGGCGGCCAATGAAGGTGAGGCTGGTGGCGCTGGGTTCGCCTGGTAGAGGGCTTCCAAGCCCAGTGAGCTTCGTCGGCTGGTTTGGCCGGAAAAGGAAGATCCGCCGCCGTGAATTTCCTTCCTGCCGCCGCGACTTTATGGCCAAATTTTGGTGGTTTCCGGCCGCCATAGGCCTAGAAACTGGTCGGGTTTTGTAGAGGGGAAGGAGAGGAAGAAAAAGAGACTCGTTTCAAGGTCTGGGGTGGCCGGAAGAGGGAGAAATCACCGGAGAAAGGGGCTGCGGCACTGTAGCACGGGAGGTGAACAGTCACCCGTGGAATTTCAAAAGTCACACCGACATTTTTCTCCCCTTCCCCAAAATGGAAAACTTCTATTTATAGCAACTTCCCGAAATAGTAACTTTCCTTCCGTGAATCGTAACTCTGTCAAACAAACTTCGATTTTTGCGTACTTCGTGTCCACAAACTCGGTTTAACGCGCTCTACAACTCCTGTGAAGAAACTTAAATCAAATTCCTTACCGAACAAAAAGTCAACTCGACGACCCCCTAAAAGTAATAATAGAAGCTCGAAACCAAAACCTCCGACGATTCGCCGGGAAAACACTGTAGAAAAGCGATAAGTTTTGGTCCGGGTCGTCACATTTGTGTAATTATTAAATACACTTAATCTATTTTTTATTCATTAATAAAATGATTTAAATTCCTTCAAGGAAAATACTCTCATCCAAACTCATTTGGATGAGTCTCATCCAAACTCATCCAATTATTGCTCATTACACATTATATTTTCATAATCCAACCATTCATCTTTTAAATCACCCTCTAAAGATCATCTATGCAAAAATTTAATCAAATTGGAGATCGTTTGATCATCCAACTATATCAAACAAATGAACGGTTGAAATGAGAATGTTAACTTTCACCGAAACCGTCCATTTGTTTGATATAATTGGATAATCAAACGATCTCCAATTTGATTAAATTTTTGCATAGATGATCTTTAGAAGGTGATTTAAAAGATGAATGGTTGAATTATGAAAATACGAAGTTGAATATACGTAAAATTGGATAGTTTGGACGGGCTCATCCAAACTCATTTGGATGAGAGTATTTTCCTAAATTCAATACTAGCTAAAGTAGAAAGCATTGGTGCAAACGTATTTTCAAACTGGCTAGCCAAAATAGCTTTTTAGCTACTTTAGCTAAAATTTAGTTAAAAAATAGTTAGAATTGCTAAAGATGCTCTAATTAAGTTTTGATACCAATTGACTGACCGAACTAAATTTAGTTTATTTGGAGTCCAAGATGGTTAGCAGCTAAATGATGAAATAATGCCCAGCAGTCACGCCCTAAACGTACTTAGTTTGTTCGGTTCCATTCACGCCCAGCATGTATATTATTAAAACCTAATATCAGTTTGAGTAAAAAAAACGAGCAAGTAAAAATTGTATAAGACCGATGAGTCAATTCCCTGCGAATGAAAAGATTATAGCAGCAAGAGTCTGCAAAGTATGAAAATGTTGAAAAGTAAGACTAGCAATAGTAACAAATTTGTGATATTCTGCCTCATTAGTCATTACCTTTGCTACCTACTTGTGTTCTTCTTCTTTTCTTTTTTATATTGCCCGTATTATAAGCAACTTAGTTTGCCCCATTGAACACAGATAATTAATCGGAGGGGATTCCCTGCACGGACCGTGCAAGTGCACGTACAACGTGCTTGTCACGTGTCCGTTAGAAACACCAGCTCCGTTAGTTAACTTCAACACATGCTCTCTCTCTGTTCATCTGTTGAAGGAGGCTCTCTCTCTCTCACAAAGCCCAACCTCCTTGTGAAGAGGAACAATTGATTTAGGCGAGACCTCGGGCAGGAACATCCATGGGTACGAATCTTTCATGGAAGGGCAAGATGGACAAGAAGAAGGGGCTTTGTTCATGGCTTAAGGATCTTGAGGAACAAAGGAAGAAAAAGGTCTGAAAATCACCATGAGCACAGATCTGATATCAGATCTAAGATCTACTATCAGATCTAAGATCTACAAACAAATTTGATCTATGAGGACCAAAATCAGATGCAAAAGAAGAGAGCATCTCCTTCAACAGAGAGAGAGCCCCCTCTTCGTGATTTGAATATGTAAAGTAGTGGAAATTGGTTTGTTTTAGGGTGATAAGGGGATGAATAGACGACGTTGACTATCATTACAAGGTTATGCTAAACAAACGGCTTAGATGTCTGACCTCGCATTCAACAGCTGAGATTGCAGCGCGTGTATCTCACAATGTACGTGCAAAGTTACGGTCCGTGCAGAGAATAATTTTCGATAATTAATAAGTGGGTGTAATAAGGATTACTGTTTAGTGCTGATTGAAATGGATTTTCTCGAGCACTCCCATGCTTTATTAAGTCTCTCTTTCTTTAGACATCTTTTCGAGCCCACCACTCACTTTTTATCATGTGGAACTAGAATAAATTATTTGTAAGTTAAATTTTTAGATTCGCCGAAGTGGTTCGATCTCCTCTAATATAACGAAGAAAAAATAAGTCTAAGTTAATCAACCATTTCTACCAGTTATAAACATAAAACCTTTTTTAACTAAATTAATCGAACTAAACTATAGTAAATCCTATCAAATCGTAACTGAAATGCATTGTACCTCATTAAGTATAGGCATAATTGCCAAAATGCCCCCTAAACTTGGTTATAATTGTCAATTTACACCCTGAACTTGCAATTGCGTTAATTTACTACCCCCTGAACTTGGTAAAAATTGTCAATTTGCACCCCATACGTCAATTTCAACTTTTTTCATCCAATTTTGTGACATGTGACCTTCATGTGAGAGGTATTTTGGTCATTTTATGATAAAAAAATTTTATTGTAGAAAAACACAAATATACATAAAAATTACATTAAAAAGAATTAAGAATTCAACTTTTTAATGTATTTTTTAAGAATTCACCTAAACCCTAAAAATTTACCTTTTTAATGTAATTTTTATGTATATTTGTATTTTTCTAAAAAATATATATAGATATATATATATTATAAAATGACCAGAATACCTCTCATGTGAAGGCCACATGTCACAAAATTGGATATAAAAAGTTGAAATTGACGTATGGGGTGTAAATTGGCAATTTTTACCAAATTCAGGGGGTAAATTGACGCAATTGCAAGTTCATGGTGTAAATTGACAATTATGGCCAAGTTTAGGGGACATTTTGACAATTATGCCTTAATTATATCGATCGTAGCCAAATCGTAGTAACCGTATCAAAAGATTCGAAGAGAATGAGTCTTGTGAGTTCTGTTATTTTAGGCACATGGTTAATTATGTGGATTGAACTAGTTGAGAGACAATGAACTTAAATTAATTGCTTAGTGCATATATAAAATAATACTTAGCATAATAAATAATAAGGGAAAATACCAATAGGTACACATTTTCATCTTATATTTCCTTGTCAGTTTGGAGATTTTTAATATTTTCCAACAAGTATATCTTAAACCCATTCTACTCCCAACAAGGACAAAATTATTAGAAGATGAATTTTTGTGACACTTTTGCCCTTGAGCTTATATTAAAGACAATGGCAGGAAAAAAAGCTTCGATGGCTCTCATGGTGGTGTTCGTGATCGTCATCTCTCTCGTTGATGTTGCTCAGGCCGTTGAATCTCCTGCTCCCAGCCCAACCTCCTCGGCCGCGTCCATCTCGTCGTCGTTCATCTCTGCTTGCATCGCCGCCGCCACTGCTCTCGTCTTCAGATCTACTCTCTAGGTTTGAGCTCGCTCGCTGTGATGGGGTGGTGTAGAAGGGTTTGGTTGATGTTGGTTTTGCTTTGTTAAGTGGCTCGCTTATCCCAATATGTGAATCTGGTGTTCTTAATTACTTGAAGATATTTGCAGTAAGTTGCATTTGGGCTGTCAGATTTCGATTGGGGGATAATGTATAACGGGATCAGAGACATGCTGAGCTGCTCCTACGGCTTCTGGGGATGTGAGTGAGGTCTTTTAGGGCATCAATTGATCATACAACAGTTAAATTTAATTATTGCTGGGACAACAACTTTAGATTATTTTTCCCTGATTACGAAATTGTATAAGACAAGTAGTGCACCTACATACTATCCTAGGTGCTTATTTTTTACTAGACATTGTCATTAGATATCTTATATTTTCACAGAAATGCTTTGATGTTTAACTTTCTCACATTGTCATTAGATAACACTGAACTTTAGTATTTTCCTTTGGGGCTAGATATATTTTTTTTTTTGCTAATAGATATTTTGTTTCTTACTTGTGAGTATTTGGGAACCTTTAGCAACTGTTTCTGCTAAGGTTTGTAATTCCTTAGATGATAGAGATGGTTATGTTAAGATGTGAATGCTAATATTGATATTTGAACACAGAGTACATAGATGGTTATGGTGAACCAGTGAATTCTCTGCTTTGAACTCATTTTTCCCTTTTTCATTGTGAATATAAGTTGGAGCTAGAGTTGTTTGTTGAGATACGAGATCAAGGTGAAGAACATATGAAATTATACTTGTATTTATGGTATGATCATAGATTTTGGTTGACATTGGCTAGATTATTGGACCATGTTGACTTGTTTGCTATTTTGCACAAGTTAGGATCATATTAGAATTTTATTGACGTCAATAAAACAATTTATTGACCTCAATAAAATTTTATTGAGGTCAATAAAATACACTGTTTCTGTCGTTTCCCAGCTGCTCGGTAGGGACACACCTGGAACGCACTTGGATACCTGAAAGCGCAAAGGAGGTCAGGGGAGGCCAGCGTGTAATGACCGAATACCCTCCGACGCTCAAGTTAGTCCCGATAGGATATGAGTAGAGTGTAATTGGGATACAGAGAGAACTCCCTTGAATAAGCAGTGAGGACTCCTTATATATGAGGTGAGGTCGGAGACAAGCTTCCCTGGCATGGGGGACATCCCTTGACACGAGGGAATATTCCCTGGTCCACTATCTCGACACGCGCATCGAGGGATGTCGGCGCCTAGTGCGGTATGGGCGTTCAACTTGGTGCGATCCGCGAGGTAGTGGACAGGCACGTGTTGACAGGTGGCTGTGCCGGTATCGATTGGGTCGTGTGCCCTCGGTACCCGGTCATGATATGTCTCTGTAAAGCCGGGGGGAAGGCTTGTTGTCGGTACACCCGGCCTGGTATTGCTGGTACCGCTGGGGTACCGCCAGGGCTTTGCTGGTATACTCGGCAGGGGATCCCTACCGAGTGGATAGATGCTGCTGGGGCGTTGCCTGGGCCGCTGGGGCATTTTCAAGGCAATATACCTGGTAGGGGATCCCTACCGAGTGGATAGATGCCGCTGGGGCGTTGCCTGGGCCGCTAGGGAATTGTCAAGGAAAAATACTCGGTAGGAGATCCCTACCGAGGGGATAGATGCCGCTGGGGCGTTGGCTGGGCCCATGGGTGGGCTGCCCATTTATGGTAAGCTGCTCCTGACCCGATACTGGGGTTGTACCGGTACAGATATGAAATGGTAGCAACAGAACTCCCCCAAGTCCCGAGCAAGAGGAACGGCTTGGTCTGGGACTTTGTCCATAAGTTCATATCAGGACGTAGCGAAGTGTCGGTGGGCAGCTGCGGCGCTTAGCACCGTCCCATGTAGTCCCCCAAGTCCCTGAACAAGGGGTTCCTCCCGGCGGGGAGTTGTAACCGTTCCGAGTTTCGCGGGAATGTCAGAGGTCGTGCCCCTTGGGATTCTTGGCGTACCTGCCGAGATAGTGGGGTGATACGTTTCGCCCCCTGGGCGTTTTAAAACTGCATGGGAAGTTTAACCGATGTGTTGACACATGTCGCAATCTTGTGGAGCGACGGTTGGTGTCGTACGGTGCAGATGGCCCGAGTCCCGCTATATATATAGGGGTGAAGAGAGTTCACTTCTCCTCATTCTTACTTTTTTGTTCATTCCAGAGATCTGCAATTTGTCGGTAGAGAGAGTGAGAGCTTGTCGCCAGTAGCTTATATTTGGATCAACTGCTTCTTCGACTTTCGACGTTTCACAGTGTAAGTACTGAGAACTCGGAGTAACTTTTGTGTATGCCGCTTTTGTAACGTAGTTTGTGTACCGGTGTCCTGCCTTAGTACCGAGCTGGGTTGCATAGGCATAGGATTGTCGTCCCGGTAAGCAACTTAGTTTATTTCTTGCAGATGTCTGATTCAGAAAGCCAAAGTGTTGGAAGCGGCAATGCCTTCTCTGGGGAAGAGCCACAAAGGTCTCCCTCGGTGGAGATTGTTGACGTGGCCTCTAGTACATGGAGTAGCAGCAGCGAGACTCAGTCCTGCTCGTCTGGTACCGACACCTTTCGTATTGACTGTATGTTTGAGACAGTGATGAAGAATATCACTACCGGCGAAGATATAGAGCCATTAAATACGATCAAGGAGGGCAAGTTTATTCCCGGTAGTAGTAGTTTGGTGCCTGCTACCGAAGTGGGACTTGGCGTTGTTGGAGAAGGTGGGGAGCCTCGGTCTGAGGTGGAGACCGCTGAAGGAGAGGTACCGGTAGAAACGGTACCTGTGGGGTTTGCGGTAGACCGCCTGAAGCTCAGTGCCTCTACCGATGATGACTTGGTGGCCCTGAGGGAGGCTTTCAACATTCCGAATTCGGTACCAATGCGCCTATCGGAGAAGGGGGAGCTGAGGAGTGCGTTTGCGGTACCGGGAGAAACCTTGGTACATCCGTTCTTTTTCAGAGAGGGTCTACGGATTCCACTACCGGCGTACCAACAGAGGTTCCTAGCCGAGGTTGGCCTTGCCATTGCTCAGTTGAACCCCAACACCTGGCGGTGTCTCGACTCTCTATACACCCTGTATCGTCACTGTGGTTTCGGTGAGCCAGACTTGGCGGTGTTCTTTAGCCAGTGGACCCTGGAGCAGCACTCCAAAACCGATAAGGGTTGGTACAAGGCCAAGTCGGTAGGGAAGCCTTGTGCAGAGTGTCCCCGAGACACGGAGTTGATGGATTTTGAGCACAAGTATAAGAGGGTGACCCGATGCTGCCTTAAGAAGAGTGCCCTAGTCCAGGAGGGTATGGCCGGTGAGGCCGATATTGAGTCCCATGAAATCGGGAGTCCCAAGATCATAAGGGGCCCGTTGGTGTTTGGCAATCCTACCTCCCAGCAGACCTGGAAGCACAGATACCTTTTTGTGGGGGGTCAGTAGGAGTTTCCTGAAGGATCTGACCCACCGGTGAAGAGGGTGCCCTGTGATTTTAGAGATGCTCCTGGTTGATAGCCTTCCCGAGTTGACACTTCTGTAGTTGTGCCCCCTTTTTTGTTTCTCGGTACTAAACCTTTCCCCCTTTTTTGTGCAGTTGACCAGTCTTGGAGGAAGCTTACCAACGAGACGGAGACGGAGATTGAGTGGATCCGGGAGCATATCTCCATAGTCCTGAGAAGGTCTACGGTGCTTCTGAACTGGTACTCTTTGCATTTCTCCGGTTTGGCTGCTATTCTGAATCCTTGTAAGTGACTCCCGGTAACACACTTATTGTCCTATTTGTTTTTTTTTTTTTTTTTGCTTACCGGTGATTGTCTTTGTAGTTCTTCATCAATTCCGTCGCTACCGCAAACTCTCCGACGGGCTAACCATGGGTCGGGAGCGCAGAGATTTTTACCAGCTGAAGAGGGCCGTGGGTGAAGACCCACCTTTCGAGGCCCAGCTGGTTGCTGCTGAGAATATCGGTGCTTCTGTTGAGGCTGTCGGCGCTGCTGCTGAGGCTCCCGGCAAGAGGATGAAGAAGGCCAAGAGGACCCGTTCTACCTCCGAGGTAGAGGTGGAGGAGGATACTGAGGTCCCTGCTCGGGAAGAGGTAATATTGACTTATTTTTTATTTTTTATTTTTTGTACCGGTACTCACACCTATAGTTCACTAAACAGGTGAGGGACCACCAGAAGAAGCAGAAGGTGCAGGTGGATGCTTCTGCGGACGAGCCGGTTGAAGGTGCCGGTACTGAGTTGGCTCCCCAAAGTACCGAGTCTGCTCCCATCTTCGGTAAGGCGGTCGAGTCTGAGAACGCCAAGCTGTTCCTCGGCTGTGTTAGGAAGGCCTTGGCGGACCCTCTCCCGGCGTCTCAGTTGGCCGATTTTTCGAGTATGGCAATGAAGCGATAGAGGGACCTGCTTTTCCAGTGCAAGCAGAAGGTACCGTTTTCATACGTGTAGCATGTGTTGTCTTTCCAAATTTTTTTTTTTTGAGCTATTTCTGTAGCTGTACTATAGCTGGCATGTGAGGAGCTGATGCTGGAGCGCCGGTAGTGGGAGGAGCTGCGCTCTGTCAGTGGCCGGGCCGAGAGTCTCAAGGACGGCTACGACGACATGGACAAAGCTAAGGAGGAGGCGAGGGCTGAGCTTGTCAAGGTTAAGGAGGAAGCCGGTAGGCTTGTTCGAGAGGCTGAGGAGAAAGCCAAGGCAGCTGTGGCCTCTGAGACTGTTCGACTCCAGGGTGAGTTTGACATGCGGCTCGAGGATGCTCTCGGTAGGGCCAAGGAGGAGGCTGTGCTGGCATACCGGCGTGACCGCGCTCGGGATGTGGAGCAGGCTACCGCCTTTATTGACGGTGGGGTCTACATTCTTGACAAAATCAAGGATGCCTTTCCGGATCAAAATTGGAGCCAGCTCCCAGTCCCTGCAGTCACCGAGGAATTCATCGATGACGAGCACAGGGCAATCCTCCAGGAGATCGAGAGAGGAACCGGTGCCTCCGGCTAACAGCAGCAGGAGAAGTGAAGTCCCCCTTGCATGGGTGGTATAGGCCAAGGGCCTTGTAATTTTTTTTTTTGGGGTTTATTTTCAACCCATTTCTGAACAATTGTCCCGGTAGGGACTGCTCGCTCGGGAGCTAGTACTGTTGGCCATAAGGCTTTTTGATTTCTTGTTGGATAATGGCGTGTTTCGCCTTTCTTTTTATAAAATTGCACTTCATGAGTATTTCAAGTGTTTACTCGGGAAGACTGGATTTGTCAGTCTGTCTTCCGGTATATACTTTTCTTGTGAATGTTCATCTCATGTGGGTAATTGATACCGGCAACGTGGGTATAAATTCACATGGGAGTCGCTGGGACACGCTGCATGTTTTTATAAAAGGGAAAACTTATGCATGGGGGTCGCTGGTACCGGCCACATGACAAGAGTTTTACATGGGGGGCGCTGGTACCGGGCACATGTTTTGATAAAAGGAAAAACTTATGCATGGGGGTCGCTGGTACCGGCCACATGGCTTATAAGAGTTCTACATGGGGATCGCTGGTACCGGCCACATGTTTTGATAAAAGGGAAAACTTATGCATGGGGGTCGCTGGTACCAGCCACATGACTTGTAAGAGTTCTACATGGGGGTCGCTGGGGTCGCTGGTACCGGCCACATGACAAGAGTTTTACATGGGGGTTGCTGGTACCGGCCACATGTTTAATGATAATTTCACATGGGAGTCGCTGGGACACGCTGCATGTTTGATAAAGTTCTACTTCCTTCCCCTAGGCGTCCCCCGTTGGGTGAGGAATAATATTTCATAGCTTAACGAGTTAAACTTACCGATGGTAAGTGATGCTAATTTGATATTTTGAACAAGAGGTGTTGCCCCTGGCCGGTTTACAACCGGGCTTACCGGTGGGAGCTCTACTCGACCATTCCGTTGTACTGAAAATTTTCATTAGGGGGTGTGGACCCTCCTACCGGTGTGTTCCGATATTCTTGTGGGCATGGCCTATGGGTAGTAGTAACGCAGGTGCTCAATGTTCCATGGGTGTGGGCGTATGTACCCGGTGGAGTCCATTAGCCAGTAGGTACCAGGCTTGACAACCTCAACTACCCGGTACGGACCTTCCCACCTTCGGTTGAACGTCATGGCAGCAGAGTCTTTCGTACTTAACCGTACCCGGCGCAGTGCTCAGTCCCCCAACTTGAGGTATCGGACTTTTGCCTTTGTGTCAAACTTGCGCTTGAGCATGTTTTTGTGTTCTGCATTCCGGAGGTTGGCTTGTTCCCGACGTTCCTCGAGTAGATCACGGTTGAGGCACAACTGTTCTTCATTGTCGTTTGGATCGAAAGTGTCGATCCTATGGGTTGTGGAATTGATCTCAACCGGTACTACAGTTTCTGCACCGAAAGCGAGGGAGAATGGGGTTTCCCCGGTGGCAGCCTTGTATGAGGTGCGGTATGCCCAAAGTACTTCCGGTAGCAGTTCAGGCCATGCGCCTTTCTTTTCGCCCAGCTTGGTCCTCATTGTCCTCTTCAGGATTTTATTTACTACCTCTACCTGACCGTTGGTCTGGGGGTGGGCAACTGATGCAAAGTAAAGGGTGATGCCTTTGCAATGGCAGAATTCCCTGAAGGAGTTGGAGTCGAATTGCCTTCCGTTGTCGGTGACAATGATTTGAGGGACACCGAAGCGGCAGATGACGTTTTCCCACATGAATGTTTGAATTTGCTGAGAAGTGATGGATTTGAGGGCCTTGGCCTCTGTCCACTTGGTGGAGTAGTCGGTGGCGACAACCACATATTCAACACCGCCGGTACCCTTTGGCATTGGCCCGATTAGGTCTAAACCCCATTGGGCGAATGGGCATGGGTTGACCATTGTCTCCAATGGCTGGGACTGCTTTGGCACATTTGGTGCGTTGAACTGGCATGACTTGCATTGCCTGGTAAATGACACGGCGTCCCAGAGGAGGGTTGGCCAGTAGTACCCAAGCCTAACGAGCTTGTGAGCCATCGCTCTTCCTCCCGGGTGGTGGCCGCATATGCCCTCATGTACTTCTCTGATAGCCTCTCGTGTCACGCCCCAAATTTCGTAATATAAATAACAACTTGTTATTATCAATAAAACAAATCTGGAACGCGAAGGCTCGGTTACAAAACAACTGGAATATTTTTTTCTTTTATTCCAATAACAAAAACACACCGAACCTACAATGTAAACATAGACTCGTTCTTTAGAGTCAACTATTACATTAAACAAATTTACATATTAAATTGAAACTTCAAAATAATAAGTAATTACCCACTCAGAGTATATTACATAGCGGAAGTCTAACAAAACCCCAATACGTTAAACGTACATCTAGGAAGCCTCAACTTCAGTCCTGGTTACCCTAACCTGCAAGATTAACCCCTACACCATGGAATAGTGCACCGGGTTGAAATAACAAACCCGGTAAGCTTTTGAAAGCTTGTATGAGTAAACAATTAACCGCACACACATTTCACAATTTAATAATCTCAACTTAATATCAAATTAAGCAATAACACGAGATCAATCTCAATCATCAAATTTAAACCATAGTATTCTCAACTTAACATCTCATTAAGCAAAGTCACAAGATCATCAATCAATAAATCCATGTCCAATCTGGACAATAAAAGAATGAATACTCTTAAAACATCTTTTAGAAAAATACATCACACACACGATTCCAATGATATATGTATGCTTATACAAAATCATCAATCAATAAATCCAAGTCCAATTCGGACAATAAATGATAGAATATGTTTGAGACATCTTTTAAAAACAACACTTTTAAATCACAAGACCGACGAATGCATGTGACTTAAAAATTGGCAGACAGACTAGAGCTCTAACCGCATTGGGACGCTTGCCCAAATTCATACCACAGGGAACGAACCCAAATTCATCCATAGGGAACGAACCCAAATTCATACCATAGGGAACGAACCCAAATTCATACCATAGGGAACGAACCCAATTTCATACCATAGGGAACGAACCCAAATTTCATACCATAGGGAACGAACCCAAATTTCATACGATAGGGAACGAACCCAAATTTCATACGATAGGGAACGAACCCAAATTTCATACCAAAGGGAACGAACCCAAATTCATACCATAGGGTCCAAAACCCTTTCTCAAAACACAAATGAGAGAGAGATTCATTCTCATAACAATATAAAATTTAATCGATAACACCAACCCGTGAAACACAATCACCAATTAACAATCGTGAGTTTACTCACATTCAATCATCATTATCTCAATATATAATCCTTTCTCCAAATTAATATATGCATACCTTTGCCATATATTCAACTCACACCAAATCACAAATAGCGATATGATTCCTCTCATAATACATTATTTTAAAACACAAATAATTTCACAAATAAACTTAGTTTTCACTTACCTATGAACCGTTGACGATCAAGTCCATATATATTTCAAAACAAAACTTTACTTTCAAAATATAATTTCCAATGGCTAATTATTAAATCTGCCGTTCTTCAAGCTCCTCAAATGCACCCAATATATCAGAAATCCTCTACACCAATATTACGCAACAATTTATATCACAAGCCTAAATGCAATTCCAATATCGAGAGTTCATGATATTAAGAATATACTGAATTTACACGTCCCATTCCGTGTAGATTCATACTAATATTACGCAACAATTTATATCATAAGCCTAAATACAATTCCAATATCGAGAGTTCATGATATTAAGAATATACTGAATTTACACGTCCCATTCCGTGTAGATTCATACTATGGTGACTCTAAAAATCAAACAATATAAATATCCATCAAAATCAATCACAAACAATAATAAGAATATTTTCAAAATATTGAGAACCCTTTTCATCGATAAATTATTGTGAATTTAAACACATCGGTCAATCAATCCACCACAATATTTCGTGACGTTTACTCACGATTCAGACAATTAATTTAAATCACTAATACAATATCATGATTAATTTTCACAATTAATTGCATCATTTAACACATCACAATTCCACCAAAAAAGCATATATATCAATCACACAATTAATTCTATCTATAACGTAATTTTGTAAATTACGTTCAACAATAACCATTGTGAGTTTACTCACAACTAACAAATACTCAAATAGTAATTCGTGATCAAGGTTCACTCACAACAAATCAATCAATTCTACCACAAATATCAAGTGAGTTTACTCACCTTTGTAAATTCCAGCAGCGTCTACGAACTCAACACTTAACCAGGTAATCAACAAGAAACGTCCGCTCGGCTACACGGTTTCCAAAAACACCTAAGAACAAGCATTTCGTTTCTCAGCACAAAAACAACTAAACGACGAACGAAAAGTGTTTGTATCACTCCCAAAGTTAATCGGATGTCCTTAGAATATCGAAAACTATAAACCAGACTAGTTTGACCAAAAGTCAACTGTCGGTCAAAGTGGGTCCCACATCACTATTCTTCAAACGGGTCCCACGTCAACTATTCATTGAACGGGTCCCACCGAACTTCAAAATACTAAAATAACAGTAAGCTTATTTCTAGCAGCCTAACATCATACTCAAAAATGGTGACGATCCGACGGTCGGATTATCACGGATCGAATGATCCTTAACTTACATATATATGATCAACGATCAAACGATTGAAATTCAACGATCCAACCGCACAACATGTTTATAACTATAAAACTAACCACACGATCAAATTTGCAGATCATCCAACGGTTAGATCTCTCAGATCGTAAATCGTACGATCCGATTTTCGGTTTAATCAATCATCGATCAAACGACCGAATTTGACAACACTGTAAACATGAAAGTTGTTCGTATCGACGAACTAAGTACAACGGAGCAAAGAACTACTCCTGGAACGGCCTGACGCGCCGCCACGCGCCGCCACAGGCGGTGGTTAGTACAAAGTCACCGCCTGTCCAAACTCAAAACTAACCAAAACTCAACGGTGAACTTGTAGAACGCACAAAATGGAACTACTTTAAAACTTGCCTCAAAGTGAGTTAACGGCCGGATCGGACTAGATCGCCGTCGAAAGCCGCGGCTGCCCAAATTTCAAAACCAAAATTCTCCGTCGTCGGGAATCCGATTGAGGTGAAACCAGCGGCCATAGGTTCGTATGGATGATGGCTTCAAAGCCCGGTATGTGGCTTAGGTCGAATTGGCCGGAAACGGTGCCAGCAAGCAAAAGAAATTCCGGCAGTTTGGGTATTTTTTTGGATAAACTTCTCTTATTGATTTCTCCTTCCACACAAAAAATTGATCAAGCAAATTGGTATGGGATCGAAGAGCATTGAGTGGTGAACAATTTGGGATAAATTTTAGGCCTTGGGGTGGCCGGATCGGTGAGAAATCGGCCGGCAAAGAAAGGGCAGCGGGAATGGTTTTCTGGAATTTTTCCAGATTTTTTTCCAAAATTCTGAAAAATGAATTTTTCTATTTATAGAAAAATTCATAAATAGTAACCCGAACTTCTAAAATTCGTATCTCACTCATACGAACTCCGATTAAAGCAAACTTTGTGCCCACGAACTCGTATCGACGAGCCCTACGATTCTCGTGAACGAAGTTTTTCCAAAATCTAAGCAGAACAAAAAGTCACTCGAGAAGTGACCACATCGCGACACGTGTTGCCGATGAGTCACCGTGTGACTCAGCAGACAACGCTGACTCATCAGCTGAGTCACACAATTTGCTGTTCCAATGGCTGCTTGCCATGTGTCAGCTACTATTTAGCTACTAATCAAGTACAATACAAAATACGTATATTTTTTTAATACGTAACAAATACAGAAATACAAAATAATACGTCACGTCAAACACGAAAATACACCAAATAGTAAAATTTCACAAAATAATTATTTCTCGCTTAGAGAAATTATTAACGAAAAATCGGGGTATTACAATCTACCCTCCTTAAAGGAATTTCGTCCCCGAAATTCAAGTACACAACTCAACAAAAGAAGAAGACAAATGTCCTCTCATCCCAACCCTAGCTTCAATGAAGTATCACCCTCGTCAGGATGACTTCACATGACCTTGACCAAGTTTAACTTAGTCAAAGCTGAAACAATGTTGGAGAATTCTGCCAGAAGTCACACTTCTTGAACTTAGTATGACACTAGTTCACAAACAGATTCTGTAGCTCAATCCAAAACTGCAGCAAATCTTTGCCACTATAACATTAGGGTATGCTTCAAAAACGAAACTTGCATAGCAGAAACACAAGTGAGAAACCAAATACATCTAATCACAAAAAAAATACCTCGTAATATAGAATTCAACAAAACTTTTATTTCCTTAATTAGAAAGTTAACGACGAAAATTCTGGGGTATGTCTACCCTCCTTAAAAGAATTTTGTCTCAACAATACAACACACAACAAAACAAGCCAAAGTTGAAAATTACAACACACCACAAAGCAAGCCAAAACTGAAAATTACAACACAACAAATAAAAACAACTAACCACAAAGTAAAAAGATTAAGGTACTATCCTTCATCAAATTAACTCTACAAAACAAAAACTTAGTCAACATCCACTTAAGGATTTGCGTTGTCACCCGGTCCTAAGGCATAAGCACGAGCTGGTCCTCCACCTTCTTGCTGCCCCTGATTCTGCTGCCTATTTTCAATCCTTCGAGGTTGAGTACACTCTCTGGACATGTGACCCCTCTGACCACAATTGTAGCACTTCCTAACTCTTAGTTTAATGCAAACATTAGAGGTATGACCCACCTCTTCACAATTAAAACACGTAACTAGTGCAACCTTCTCGATAGGTTCCCCTCTTGTAGGTGCGTACTGGTTTGTCTTATGTCGTTTCCAAAACTGACCATGGTCACGACCTGCATTGCTGCTCTCAGCTACAACCTTTCCTTTTCCCTGAGAGTCTCTCAGCGCACTTTGCTCCTTCTTGTAAACGGAGTCATCACGCTCACTTGCGATAGCAGCACTTAGAATAGCAGCTACAGTTCCTAACTCCAGTGTAACTATCTTGGATCTGATCCTTGCATTTAGGCCTGCTTCGAACTTCCGTGCCAATGACTCTGCATCCATCTGTCGACAAAATCGATAAAGTTCAGCGAAACGTGCCTCATAGTGACGCACCGTCATCAACCCTTGTACCAACTCTAGAAAATCAGTTTCCATTTGTCTCTTCACAGCAAGAGGGAAGTACTTAACACGATAAGCCTCCTTAAAACTCACCCAGTCCATGTTTTGATTATCCACTCCTCCTCTGTTCAAAGAGGCCCACCAGTCTCGGGCTTCATCTTTTAGCAGAAAAGCTGCAACTTTTGTCTTTTCCACCTCAGTACACTTGACCAAGGTAAAGTAGGTTGCCAGATTGTTGATCCACTTATCAGCCTCTAATGCATCAATTCCTCCATTGAAGTGTGATGCTCCCAACCTCACGATGTCCTTAGTTTTATTAGCCAAACTAGGACCAACAGCGGCTTCAGGCACCTGGGGAAAAGGTTGACCCACATGAGATTCTGCCACTTCTTCTGCCTGATGCACCTCATACACCGGATGGTTCCTGCCCCTAACTGGACCTCTACCTCTAACTGGGCCTCTAGGTCTACCTCTGCGTCTTGGTGGATCCATCACCTTTGAAACAAAACAACACTTGATTAATTACTTGCGTAGAACTTCTAATACAAGTAGAAATCAATCACCAAGGCCTAATAACTAGACAAAAACAAAATTACAGTAGAGAATACATTTCCTTGAAATATAATTCCTTTCTATAACTTTAGAGTTAGGTCAAGAGGTTCCCATTCCTCTCCGACTGTAACTCTCAAATATGGCCAAACAATTTCTAATTCTTCTTCCACAAAAGCATCTAAATTCTTTTTCAGCTTAAAGTTTCGACAATCTAACCAACTTATCATCCCAAGGTACAATTTCGATCACTTTCACTAGATGATTATACCAGCACCAAAGAGCATTTGATGGGGAACCGTTGCAGACGGGTCATCACTCCAAAAGTACTGATTATCATATGCACCTACACACTCTTCCAACAATTCACCAACAGTGCCAACTTGAGAAATATAACAATACTAGAAATTTCTCAATCAACTCCAACCACACACCTTAGGATACAATTCAATGGAATATAATCCTAACCACCAAGAATAAGAGTTCAGCCAAGAGGTACCATTTTCTCTAGAAACTGCAACTCACAAGCTATCCTAAGCTTCTATACAACTCCACTGAGCTTCTAAAGCTCACTCACTTCCATAGAGCCTTCTTAAGCTCAAAGAAGCTACACTAATATATAATACTTCTCTAACAGAGCTACCCTAAGCTCTGATACCAAACTGTCACGCCCCAAATTTCGTAATATAAATAACAACTTGTTATTATCAATAAAACAAATCTGGAACGCGAAGGCTCGGTTACAAAACAACTGGAATATTTTTTTCTTTTATTCCAATAACAAAAACACACCGAACCTACAATGTAAACATAGACTCGTTCTTTAGAGTCAACTATTACATTAAACAAATTTACATATTAAATTGAAACTTCAAAATAATAAGTAATTACCCACTCAGAGTATATTACATAGCGGAAGTCTAACAAAACCCCAATACGTTAAACGTACATCTAGGAAGCCTCAACTTCAGTCCTGGTTACCCTAACCTGCAAGATTAACCCCTACACCATGGAATAGTGCACCGGGTTGAAATAACAAACCCGGTAAGCTTTTGAAAGCTTGTATGAGTAAACAATTAACCGCACACACATTCCACAATTTAATAATCTCAACTTAATATCAAATTAAGCAATAACACGAGATCAATCTCAATCATCAAATTTAAACCATAGTATTCTCAACTTAACATCTCATTAAGCAAAGTCACAAGATCATCAATCAATAAATCCATGTCCAATCTGGACAATAAAAGAATGAATACTCTTAAAACATCTTTTAGAAAAATACATCACACACACGATTCCAATGATATATGTATGCTTATACAAAATCATCAATCAATAAATCCAAGTCCAATTCGGACAATAAATGATAGAATATGTTTGAGACATCTTTTAAAAACAACACTTTTAAATCACAAGACCGACGAATGCATGTGACTTAAAAATTGGCAGACAGACTAGAGCTCTAACCGCATTGGGACGCTTGCCCAAATTCATACCACAGGGAACGAACCCAAATTCATCCATAGGGAACGAACCCAAATTCATACCATAGGGAACGAACCCAAATTCATACCATAGGGAACGAACCCAATTTCATACCATAGGGAACGAACCCAAATTTCATACCATAGGGAACGAACCCAAATTTCATACGATAGGGAACGAACCCAAATTTCATACCATAGGGAACGAACCCAAATTCATACCATAGGGTCCAAAACCCTTTCTCAAAACACAAATGAGAGAGAGATTCATTCTCATAACAATATAAAATTTAATCGATAACACCAACCCGTGAAACACAATCACCAATTAACAATCGTGAGTTTACTCACATTCAATCATCATTATCTCAATATATAATCCTTTCTCCAAATTAATATATGCATACCTTTGCCATATATTCAACTCACACCAAATCACAAATAGCGATATGATTCCTCTCATAATACATTATTTTAAAACACAAATAATTTCACAAATAAACTTAGTTTTCACTTACCTATGAACCGTTGACGATCAAGTCCATATATATTTCAAAACAAAACTTTACTTTCAAAATATAATTTCCAATGGCTAATTATTAAATCTGCCGTTCTTCAAGCTCCTCAAATGCACCCAATATATCAGAAATCCTCTACACCAATATTACGCAACAATTTATATCACAAGCCTAAATGCAATTCCAATATCGAGAGTTCATGATATTAAGAATATACTGAATTTACACGTCCCATTCCGTGTAGATTCATACTAATATTACGCAACAATTTATATCATAAGCCTAAATACAATTCCAATATCGAGAGTTCATGATATTAAGAATATACTGAATTTACACGTCCCATTCCGTGTAGATTCATACTATGGTGACTCTAAAAATCAAACAATATAAATATCCATCAAAATCAATCACAAACAATAATAAGAATATTTTCAAAATATTGAGAACCCTTTTCATCGATAAATTATTGTGAATTTAAACACATCGGTCAATCAATCCACCACAATATTTCGTGACGTTTACTCACGATTCAGACAATTAATTTAAATCACTAATACAATATCATGATTAATTTTCACAATTAATTGCATCATTTAACACATCACAATTCCACCAAAAAAGCATATATATCAATCACACAATTAATTCTATCTATAACGTAATTTTGTAGATTACGTTCAACAATAACCATTGTGAGTTTACTCACAACTAACAAATACTCAAATAGTAATTCGTGATCAAGGTTCACTCACAACAAATCAATCAATTCTACCACAAATATCAAGTGAGTTTACTCACCTTTGTAAATTCCAGCAGCGTCTACGAACTCAACACTTAACCAGGTAATCAACAAGAAACGTCCGCTCGGCTACACGGTTTCCAAAAACACCTAAGAACAAGCATTTCGTTTCTCAGCACAAAAACAACTAAACAACGAACGAAAAGTGTTTGTATCACTCCCAAAGTTAATCGGATGTCCTTAGAATATCGAAAACTATAAACCAGACTAGTTTGACCAAAAGTCAACTGTCGGTCAAAGTGGGTCCCACATCACTATTCTTCAAACGGGTCCCACATCACTATTCTTCAAACGGGTCCCACGTCAACTATTCATTGAACGGGTCCCACCGAACTTCAAAATACTAAAATAACAGTAAGCTTATTTCTAGCAGCCTAACATCATACTCAAAAATGGTGACGATCCGACGGTCGGATTATCACGGATCGAATGATCCTTAACTTACATATATATGATCAACGATCAAACGATTGAAATTCAACGATCCAACCGCACAACATGTTTATAACTATAAAACTAACCACACGATCAAATTTGCAGATCATCCAACGGTTAGATCTCTCAGATCGTAAATCGTACGATCCGATTTTCGGTTTAATCAATCATCGATCAAACGACCGAATTTGACAACACTGTAAACATGAAAGTTGTTCGTATCGACGAACTAAGTACAACGGAGCAAAGAACTACTCCTGGAACGGCCTGACGCGCCGCCACGCGCCGCCACAGGCGGTGGTTAGTACAAAGTCACCGCCTGTCCAAACTCAAAACTAACCAAAACCCAACGGTGAACTTGTAGAACGCACAAAATGGAACTACTTTAAAACTTGCCTCAAAGTGAGTTAACGGCCGGATCGGACTAGATCGCCGTCGAAAGCCGCGGCTGCCCAAATTTCAAAACCAAAATTCTCCGTCGTCGGGAATCCGATTGAGGTGAAACCAGCGGCCATAGGTTCGTATGGATGATGGCTTCAAAGCCCGGTATGTGGCTTAGGTCGAATTGGCCGGAAACGGTGCCAGCAAGCAAAAGAAATTCCGGCAGTTTGGGTATTTTTTTGGATAAACTTCTCTTATTGATTTCTCCTTCCACACAAAAAATTGATCAAGCAAATTGGTATGGGATCGAAGAGCATTGAGTGGTGAACAATTTGGGATAAATTTTAGGCCTTGGGGTGGCCGGATCGGTGAGAAATCGGCCGGCAAAGAAAGGGCAGCGGGAATGGTTTTCTGGAATTTTTCCAGATTTTTTTCCAAAATTCTGAAAAATGAATTTTTCTATTTATAGAAAAATTCATAAATAGTAACCCGAACTTCTAAAATTCGTATCTCACTCATACGAACTCCGATTAAAGTAAATTTTGTGCCCACGAACTCGTATCGACGAGCCCTACGATTCTCGTGAACGAAGTTTTTCCAAAATCTAAGCAGAACAAAAAGTCACTCGAGAAGTGACCACATCGCGACACGTGTTGCCGATGAGTCACCGTGTGACTCAGCAGACAACGCTGACTCATCAGCTGAGTCACACAATTTGCTGTTCCAATGGCTGCTTGCCATGTGTCAGCTACTATTTAGCTACTAATCAAGTACAATACAAAATACGTATATTTTTTTAATACGTAACAAATACAGAAATACAAAATAATACGTCACGTCAAACACGAAAATACACCAAATAGTAAAATTTCACAAAATAATTATTTCTCGCTTAGAGAAATTATTAACGAAAAATCGGGGTATTACATCCCGGGACTCGGCGGGTCCGAGGCATCGTAGGTATGGCATAGTGTGGGCACGCCGGTAAAGATGATTATTGATGATGAGGTACCGGGAGGACCGGAATCTTACTTTCTTTGCCTCATCGTTGTCTCTCGGGAGGGAGCCATCCCGCAAATACTCTAGGATTGGTGTCATCCAGTTTGCTTCTTCGAGACGTAAGTGGTTCACCTCGGCGGGTGTCGTCTCGGTACTGCGGTGCTCCAGTATGATGATGGGTACCGAGTCCCCTGGATTGGGGTCAATACCGGAAGCTATTTTGGCGAGAGCGTCAGCCCGTTGGTTCTCATCCCTCGGTACCTTTGTTAATTTGAAACACGAGAACCCACGTGTGAGGTCCTTTACCAGGGTCACGTACCGGCACATGGTGGGGTCTTTTGCTTGGTAGTCCCCCGTGACCTGGTTGACAATGAGCTGAGAATCACTGAAAACTTGGAGTTGCTTGGCTCCCATCTCATTGGCTAGCCGGAGGCCTGACATAAGTGCTTCGTATTCGGCTTCATTGTTGGAAGCTTTGAAATTGAACCGGAGGGCACACTCTAGGCGAGATGTGTCGGGGCTCTCGGTATGTGGGGTGATGAGGATGAGTCTTGCCCCGCTTCCGTGGGTGTTTGAGGCGCCGTCCACGTACAACTGCCAGACCGGTATGGATGGATCAAACGGCTGCCCTCCAACGGTAGTTGGGGCGCTTTCGGCGGGAGTTGTTTGTTCTATCGGCGACTGTTGATTGGTGCCTGCATGTTTGGGTGTGAACTTAGAGACGAAGTCTGCGAGCACCTGTGCTCGGTCTGGGCCGGTAGGTTATGTCAAACTCGCTGAGTTCAATGCTCCACTTTGTGAGTTGACGTGACGATAATTTCGCATTGAAAACAAGTCATCGTATCGTTGTCAAAGATAGGAGATGGTATAGATTAAGACCGGGGTTGTCGTACCCAAGGGATTGGAAGGCCCTAAAACCACCTTGGTAATGTGTATGGTAACCAAGTAATTCTAGCACTAAAATGGTGAGATAAGAGATGAACTATATACTTGTGAAGTGAAGTATGTGCACATGGTTGTAGTGTTCATATTTTTGGTGTTTTCAAAGAGAACATGCAAAGAAAGTAAATAAGCAACACTTGTAAATTTGATAAACAAAGTTATTGAGCTAACAAACTCAATTTCAAATCATAGTGTATATCTCAAATTACAAGAATTTAAAGCAAAAAAACTAAAGGTAAAAGAGTTAGAGAATGCTCAATGATGACTCCAAGACTTCTCCTCCTCCTTTATGAACTCCTCCTTGCTCCAAGCCTCAATCCTTGCAATATTTGATGTTGTTGTGGGGGCTGTTTTGGTGAGGTGAGGGGGGAGCACGAATTTTGTGGTGAGAATGGAAGAGAGAAAAGAGTGGGGAATGAAGAACAAGAAAGAAAGAAGGGTGGAAGAAGGTGGTCGGAAGTGATGGAGAAAGTGGCCGGAATTTAGAGGAAGAAGAGAAAAGAAGAAGAAAGAGAGGGGAGGGAGAAGAGGAAGAAGAACGGCTGTTGTGTGATGGAATGGGGTCTGATTCCCTTCTCCCCTAGCAGCTGCTAGGTTAAATGTTTTCCCAAGAAAAGATGATTAAACAATGGTAAAAATCATGGGAAAAGAGAAAGTAAAATGCTTTGGTGGAAAATAGGGAAAAAGCATGCATGGGTGAAGTAAAATAAGAGTTTTCAGATTTCTAGAGTGCAACAACCCATGCATATTTCTGATTTGAATCTCTCATCCATGTGTGGTGGTGCTCCGGTGGTGGTGCCGCTGCTTGTGGTGGTGGTTCGCCGGAAAAGTCGCCGGAAAAGTAATTTCTTCGTTTTTCATCTTCTTTCCGATTCTTCAAGGTATTCAATGGCATCATCTTCCGAATGTTGACTCGTGTGATCTTTGATATCCGAAAGCCACGGTTGACTTTCCGTCCTCTTCTCGGAAATGCGCCAAATGTCGTCAAAATGCACCTCTTTGTGCCGAATTACCTTTACTCACGTAAATGACCTAAAAACATGAAAACACACATTAAATGAAACAAATGGCCTTCAAACCAACTTAATTCCCATGATTAGAAATGCAATTTGCACAACAAATATGTGCAAATCATGAGTCTCCCCGATGCTTCAGGCTTTTGCAAGATTAACCGTAGTGGATGGTCGGTTAAGACGATGATGGGGTGAGACTGGAAGTAAGGGTGGAGTCTCCTGGCCGAGACCATGAGTGCCAAAACGAGCCGTTCTATCTCCGGGTACCGAGTCTCGGTATCCAGTAGAGATTTGCTCGTGTAGTCTACCGGTAAGTCTTCCTTGTTGCTATTCTTGACAAGGATTGAGCTCACTCCCGTCCTGGATACTGATAGGTATAGGAACAGTGGTTCCCCCAACACTGGTCTGCTGAGTAGCGGAGTTGTTGCCAAGTACCCCTTCAGGGTTGTGAAAGCTTGTTCGCACTAGGCGGTCCAGCCTTCGAATCTCTTCCCGGTTTTGAGTACTTTAAAGAATGGAGCACATCGATCGGTAGACCGTGATATGAACCGGGAGAGAGCTGCGATCCTACCGTTGAGGCTTTGGACATCCTTGAAAGTTTTGGGCGACTTCAAGTCCAGGACGGCCCAGATCTTCTCGGGGTTAGCTACGATACCCCGGTGGCTGACCATGAAACTGAGGAATTTTCCCTCACCCACGCAGAAGACACACTTGTCGGGATTGAGTTTCATCCCATAGTCTTGGAGGATAGAGAAGGTCTCCTGCAAATCAGTGAGGTGGTTACCTTGCTTGAGGCTCTTGACGAGCATGTCGTCCACGTAGACTCCATTGTCTTGCCGATTTGTTTAGAGAACATGCGGTTGACCAACTGTTGGTAGGTGGCATCGGCATTTTTTAGCCCAAAAGACAAGACATTGTAGCAGTAGAGACCTTGGTCGGTCATAAAGGAGGTGTGTTCCTGGTCTGCATGATCAAGTTTGATCTGATTGTAGCCTCAGTAGGCATCCATGAAGCTCAGGGCCTCGTGGCCAGCGGAGGAGTTGACTAGCTGGTCGATCCTCGGTAGAGGGAAACTATCTTTGGGGCATGCCCTGTTGAGATCGGTGAAATCGATGCACATTCGCCACTTCCCGTTTGGTTTCTTTACCAGTACCGGGTTGGCTAACCACTAGGGGTATTGAACCTCGCGGATGAAGCCGATGCTCAAGAGCTTGTCGACTTCGGCTTTCATAGCCTCGTACCGCTCTTGGTCCCCCACCCTTCTTTTTTGCCGTACCGGTCGGTAGGCAGGGTCTATTCCCTGCTTATGGGAGATGACAGTGGTGGATATACCGGGCATGTCGGCGTAGGACCATGCGAAGACAGAAGCATTATGCTTGAGGAGCCTGATTAAGCTGTCTCGGAGAGTTGCTGGTAGACCGGTACCAATCTTGACAATTCTGTCAGGCTGTTCAGAGAACAGGGCAATGTGTTCTACCTCCTCGTGGGGTTTGCCCTGTATGATCAATGCTCCTTCCCCGGGGTCGTCTGGCCTGTCTCCTGCTGCCACATTATCACCGACGGTTATGTTGCACACGTCCCGGCTGGGAAGCCATGACTTGGTTTCCTGGGCGTAGCATGACCGGGCCATTGGCTGACTTCCTCTGATGGAGGCGACCCCGACGGGAGTGGGGAATTTGAGCATGAGTAGGTAGTAACATACACATGCTTTGATCTGACAGAGGATTGGCCTACCGAGAATGAAGTTGTAGGAGGATTCACAGTCCACCACCAGCATGTGGGCAGACACCTTTCGAGACCTGGGGTATTGACCAACTTCGATGTTGAGCCAGATGCTGCCGAGAGGCTGAACCAGGTCTCCCGAGAAGCTTATGAGCGGGTTCACCGTCCTTGATATGTTTTCGAGCGGCAGATCCAGCTTGAGGTATGCACTTTTGTAGATGATATTCGCGGAGCTACCGCCATCCACCAGAACCTTGTGCATTAGGTCGGCATGGACTTTGGCTGAGATCACGAGAGGGTCATCGTGGGGGGTCACGATACCGTTTCCCTCTTCGTCTGAGAACTCTATCTTCCAAGGATCCCGCCTAGGCCTCTTCAGCACCGGTGCAGACTGTACCGAGAAGCATTGTGGGTGCTGCTTAGCCTCCTTCACGTGAGACTTGTGCTCGGATCGTGAGGTACCGAAAAGAGTCGGGCCTCCACTGATGGTGAAGATCTCCTTCCGGTAATCTTGGCTGCCCTGACCGGTGTATTGGGCGAGCTTTCTGTCTCGGTGAAGCTGCTCGGCAACGTCCCAGAGAGTCTGGCAATCCTCAGTGTTGTGAGTACCGGACTGATGGTGGATACAGAATTTGCCGGTGCCATTCCAGCTGCCAGCATACGGCGGCCTCTTCCATTGTTGAGGGAAGAGTCGGGGATTTTCTTTGTAGATGTCCTCCAAGGGTTTGTCGAATACTGTGCAGACCGGTAATCTATCTACGGTACGGTCCGGTTCATTGGACTTTCTTGGCCGGTTATGCCTCCGGAAATCCTTTTTGGGATACTGGTTGTACCTGGTTTCAGTCCAACCTTGCCTGGAGGTGCTCCCCTGATTGACACCGATGGGTTGGCTGTACGGCCATTGGTTCTACTGGTTGGGATGTAGCTGCACCCTGGGCTCGCTGTAACCGGGATCGACCTAGTATACCTGTCGGTGTTGGTGATTCTGAGGAATCTGGTACTGGTGATTCTTCTCCCGGTGGGGAGGATCATATTTCCGGTCGTTATCCCGGTGTTGCCAGTTGCGGTTGCTTCCCTGGTGGGTGTTGCTTTTGTTTCGCTTATCGTCCCGCCGTGAGTCCTCAGCTCTCGGGACGTTGACCTGCTCTTGCTTGCGTTTATCCCCGGTAGGGTCCACTGTGGTCGTGGAGGCCTTGTTGGCCTTGTGCATTGCGTTGAGTTGAGACTTCCTCTCGTAGGTCAAGTAATAGCTCCGGGCATACTGGCCCGTCCGATTCATGAGCTCAGTGTAGGTGAGGATAGCGTTTGTGGAGTTGAGCTTCCTGAGGAACTCCCCCGGCTCTAAGCCATCCCGAAAGATTTGCGCGGCCCGGACGTCGTCTTTGGAGGTGCATCGCCGGTAGGCGGTTTTGAACCGCTCCATATAATCTGTCAAACGCTCACCCGGGGGTTGCTGGAAACCGGTGAGCTCTCCTACCGAGTAGAAGAAGCTGGACTTCGTCGCGTACTCGGTGGTGAAAACCTCAACTAGCTGCTCATAGCTGTCTACTGATTCTGGCTCTAATTGATAGAACCACAACATGGCTTCCTGAGTCAAGGTGTTGACAAATGCGTGACACCAATCTTCATCGGTGTAGCCCTTGCCATTGTATGCCGACTGGACGGGTGCTGCCTTTCTCAACTCTCCTGAGTCGGTCATTGAGCTCCCGGAAGAGGCTGGCTAACGTGCCTTCACCTGCCGTGCCTGGCTCAAGGCCGACTGGGGCCATGCTACCGGGACGTGGGCCATAATCTTCGGTTTTGTCTTCATCCGGGAAGTGGACTACTCCCTCGACATCGAGAAATGAGACTTTGAGCGCCGGAGGCTCCTGCCGGGGGTGATCGGCGACACTCCTTGGCCCGGTTGGCAAGGGGTTGGCCGGTTTTAGGGGGGTCTCGGTCCTCGGCCGTGTCGAGATCGAGATCGAGTGATTGGGAGTATGCTCATGGCTAAGCTGCTCCTTGAGCAGGTTGATCTCCCGGAAGCTGGCTTCTTGCGCCGCGAGCCGGTCGCGGCGCAGTCTCTCATTGCTCTCTTGGAGGTCCCGGATCATGGCCTCAAGCCTGGCCATCATCGAAGGTTCGATCTGGTGGGACTTGGGGGTCTCCGACTCGGTGGAGTGGACCGCCGCCTGCGTCTCCTCATGGAGGGGTTCAAGACCGGTGATGATTGCTGCATCCTTCGATGGCTTGGACTTCTTGCTTTGCTTGGCGGGCTGTGAGCCATTGCCAGCTGGTTTAGTCATAGCTTGACTGGTAAAGCACCTCACGGGGTGAGGGTGCTTTTGTTATGAAGTGGTGGAAATTGTTCCCACAGACGGCGCCAAATGTTTCTGCCGTTTCCCAGCTGCTCGGTAGGGACGCACCTGGAACGCACTTGGATACCTGAAAGCGCAAAGTAGGTCAGGGGAGGCCGGCGTGTACCGACCGAATACCCTCCAACGCTCAAGTTAGTCCCGATAGGATCTGAGCAGAGTGTAATTGGGATACGGAGAGAACTCCCTTGAATAAGGAGTGAGGACTCCTTATATATGAGGTGAGGTCGGAGACAAGCTTCCCTGGCATGGGGGACATCCCTTGACACGAGGGAATATTCCCTGGTCCACTATCTCAACACGCGCATCGAGGGATGGCGGCGCCTAGTGCGGTATGGGCGTTCAACTTGGTGCGATCCGCGAGGTAGTGGACAGGCACGTGTTGACAGGTGGCTGTGCCGGTATCGATTGGGTCGTGTACCCTCGGTACCCGGTCAGGAGATGTCTCTGTAAAGCAGGGGGAAGGCTTGTTGTCGGTACACCCGGCCTGGTATTGCTGGTACCGGTGGGGTACCGCCAGGGCTTTGCTGGTATACTCGGCAAGGGATCCCTACCGAGTGGATAGATGCCGCTGGGGCGTGGCCTAGGCCGCTGGGGCATTGTCAAGGCAATATACCCGGTAGGGGATCCCTACCGAGTGGATAGATGCCGCTAGGGAGTTGCCTGGGCCGCTGGGGCATTGTCAAGGCAATATACCCGGTAGGGGATCCCTACCGAGGGGATAGATGCCGCTGGGGCGTTGGCTGGGCCCATAGGTGGGCTGCCCATTTATGGTGAGCTGCTCCTGACCCGATACTGGGGCTGTACCGGTACAGATATGAAATGGTAGCAACATACACAAATGTGATGTTCTTTTGTTCTTTACCTCCTACCACGGAAAGAACTTGCCCCTTAAATAAAGGTGATGGTTCATCACATATTGCACATGCACTAATTTCCCTACTCCAAAATTCATCGTCCCACCTTTTGTGTTTGTTTATTGGTTAGGTCAATGAAATTTTATTGACCGCTCACTAAATTTTTATTGACCTCAATAAATTTTTATTGACCCTTGTGTTTGAAATTAATATTGATATTTGAACACAAAGTACATAGATGGTTATGGTGAGCCAGTGAATTCTCTGCTTTGAACCTCGTTTTTCCCTTTTTTATTGTGAATATAAGTTGGAGCTAGAGTTGTTTGTTGAGATACGAGATCAAGGTGAAGAACATATGAAATTATACTTGTATATATTGGTATGATCATACATTTTGGTTGACATTGGCTAGATTGTTGGTGAAGTACTAGTCCGCTTGTGATGTGAGTTCTGGCCCTAATTAATTGGACCATTCTGACTTGTTTGTTGTTTTACACAAGTTAGAATCATATTAGAATTTTATTGACGTCAATAAAACAATTTATTGAGCTCAATAAAATTTTATTGAGGTCAATAAAATACACAAAAGTTATGCTCTTTTGTTTTTTACCTCCTACCACGTAAAGAACTTGCCCCTTAAACAAAGGTGATGGTCCATCACATATTGCACATGCACTAATTCCCCTACTCCAAAATTCATCATCCCACCTTTTGTGATTTGTTTATTGGTTAGGTCAATGAAATTTTATTGACCCCTCAATAAATTTTTATTGACCCTTGTGTTTAAAATTAATATTGATATTTGAACACAAAGTACATAGATGGTTATGGTGAGCCAGTGAACTCTCTGCTTTGAACCTCGTTTTTCCCTTTTTCATTGTGAATATAAGTTGGAGCTAGAGTTGTTTGTTGAGATACGAGATCAAGGTGAAGAACATATGAAATTATACTGGTATATATTGGTATGATCATAGATTTTGGTTGACATTGGCTAGATTATTGGTGAAGTACTAGTCCGGTTGTGATGTGAGTTCTGGCCCTAATTAATTGGACCATGCTGACTTGTTTGCTGTTTTGCACAAGTTAGGATCATATTAGAATTTTATTGACCTCAATAAAACAGTTTATTGACCTCAATAAAACAGTTTATTGACATCAATAAAACAATTTATTGACCTCAATAAAATACACAAAGATTATGCTCCTTTGTTCTTTCCCTCCTACCACGGAAAGAACTTGCCCCTTAAACAAAGGTGATGGTTCATCACATATTACACATGCACTAATTTCCCTACTCCAAAATTCATCATCCCACCTTTTTTGTTTGTTTATTGATTAGGTCAATAAAATTTTATTGAGGTCAATAAAATTTTCCTTAATAAATTTTTATTGACCCTTGTGTTTGAAATAGAAGAATATCCAAATTGAATTTCTAGGGTATGTACATATGATTAGCCAAATGAAGTAATGATAAACATACCTCAATAAAATTTTTATTGACCTCAATAAATTTTTATTGACCCTTGTGTTTGAAATAGAAGACTAACCAAATTGAATTTCTATGGTCAGTACATATTATTAGCCAAATGAAGTAATAATAAACATAGGACAAGATACTAATACCACGTTCTGCAACAAGCCAACAACCTTATCCTAGCTATCAAATACATAAATAGCCTTTTACATTATTGAGCACCAGAGGCCGCCTTCATCTAGAAAGATTAATTGCAGGTCTTCATTATCTCTATAGACTTGAACAAGAGCAGCAACTTTATAAACAAACAATCCAACCATAGCTGGCACAAGCTGTGAGACCAAAAGCAATCGCATACCAAAAGTCCCAAATTTTCATAATCAATTGAGTACATGGTCTTACCAATTCCAAAGCACCGAATGAATTGCCGTTCTTTGCTTGATAGCTGCCTCATCGGAGAAGAGTACGTGCCAAGACTCTATCATCATATACAAGCTTCGGTGCAGCCAATTCCAAGCAAACGTAGATGAGAGAGAGAGAGAGAGAGAGAGAGATCTAGTTTCTCTCTCTCCTTCAATCACCGGCCTCCACGCACCGCCAGCACAGACAATCTCGCCGATCTCCTTCGTATAACCGAGCCCAAGGCTCTGCGCTCCGTTTCGCAGATCCATCACTATGGATTCTTAGCTCCCTCCTCCACTGCCATGAAATGAAATGACAGTGGCATGTTGTAATTGTTCTGAAAAGAATAGGACATAATCGTAAATTGATCAACAATTCTGATTTAATGGGCCGGATTGGCACCGCTTTTTTTTATCAGCCTGCATGGGAAATATATCCCTAATTTTGTCCTTGCTGGTCAAGGACCCTAAATAATATTGCATAGTTTTAATCACGTACTACTACAAAAATGCAATCAGACGACACTCATTAGACGACGGAACAGAGGTCGATTGTTGTCTGTTAACGAGAACTCTATTGTACAACGCTATTAGTTAAGTTCTGTCGTTTGAATGAGAGAAAATTCAAAAGTTTTTCTTTAGAACTATATTGCACAACAGAATTAGGCATGTTCTGTCGTCTGAATGATACAAAATTTAGCGGCACATTTCCCTCCATCATTCGACTCATAATTCCCTCCCAAAACTTGTTACCAATTTGAAATTTGCACTACAAGGTACAACGGTTTAGTTGTTTTCGTTGTATGATTGAAACATATGCGCCAAATTTTTACTCAGCTCGCTTGCATCTCTAGGTCTTCAAAATCTAACGATCAAGATGCAAAACTTGGTACAACAGATTGTAATCATTATGTTGTTTGAATAAGCACGGTACAACGGTTTTTTTTTTGTTGTATGATTGAAACATAGGTGCCAAATTTTGAGTCAGCTCACTTGCAACTCTAGGTATTCAAAATCTGATGAAGTTCACTAGGTGCAAGATGCAAAAATTGGTACAACATATTTTAGTCATTCTATTGTCTGAATAAGCAAGGTAGGCGGCAAAATTTGAATTTGGCCAATTGGTCCCAAGCTGATTTTAAATTCCCCCTACCATCCATGGCAGGCGGCAAATTTCACTCTGCTCCCTTGTCAAAATCTATATATTCTTACAACAGAACTTGAACAATTTGTTGTCTGAGTCACTTTGCCAAAACTTAATTGATTTTCCTTTTAAATTTCACTCTCTCTCTCTCTCTTAGACACTTGGTCAAAATTAAGGCTGCAACTTGGATGAAAATTTTGATTTCGAAATGAGGGCTACTAGAGTTGTCTACTATGTTCATTGGTTATAAAAAAAGTCTATACATTTGAAAGATCTCATCGTCGAGGAAAACAACATTAAGCAAACCGACCGTTGGATGCGATGATTAAGATATTTTATGTTTACGGTTAAAAATTTGGCCACTATCGTCTTCGTTTCGACATCGATCCACCTGGTCAACCGAAAGAGTCATTTATACCCCTAAATTGATTAATAAGAGTTCTCAAATGGCAACTGCACTGAAACATAATTTGAGGTTGCAACTTTTTACATGGGTTTATGAAGCTCGGTTGTAGGAGCATGTAGTCGTGGAGGTTGCAACTATTTAAGGCAAAAATAGCAAAAAAAATATTTTGATAAATGCCGATAAATAAGGGTTGACCGCATTGACCGATGCCAGTCCATCTCTTACCCTACCATTTTAGTGTCAAGAATCTTCGGTTACATTACTTCACCAAGTGGGATTTTGGGCCTTCCAATCCCCGTGGTACGACAAACTCCGGTCTTAATCTATACATCCACATTCTTTGACATTCGTATAGGCGCATTCGCTTATGTGAAAATATACGACACGTCAAATGGCGCCGTTGCCGGGGATTGAGATTAATCCTTGATCCCTTGGTGATCGTTCCCGAGTGTTATTCTTGCCACTATTCTTTAGTTTAAACTGTTTTGATTGTTTTTTGTTTTTAAGTCTTTGTGTTTCATTTGTTGTGTTGTTTACTTTATTATCTTGTGTGTGTGTTTCCCTTAAGTTTGCACTAGATTGTTTGATTCAAATTCCCTAGCTTATCTAGGAAATCTCTTCTAAACTACTCTGTTTTTCATTAAGCTACTGTTCCGTGTGTTTCTGATTTTTTTTTAAAATAGTAAAACCACCCAGAAAAATCCAAAATGTTTTTTACTAGTGTCTTTGTGTGTCTAGTGTCTGTGGTTAAAATTTTAGGTCATTTGGATAAGTCTAAGTTAGGTAAAAAAATAGTTTTTCGACTACTGGTCGTTAGGATCCGTAGTGAGTATTTCTGGACCCTCTCTGTGTAACAGTTCCGTCCGGACTCCACACATCCGTCCGAACTCCTGGGACCTTCCAAGAGGTCTGTAGGTTCTGCCCGCGTAAACCATCCGGACTCCACTCTCCGTCCGATCGTCTGGGACCTTCCAGATTTGTGTTTTTCTTTGTTTTGTTATTTCCAATTGTTTCTATCACTCTTATACTTGTGATTTCTTGTTTCTTTTGTGATCTTAATCACTCTTGGTGACTCCTATAGGTCTATGAACGAGAACTTATTACCATTGAGCACCGTTGCACTAAGGAGTGGGAGAGTTGTAGATCGTGAAGCAACAAGAATCCCAAGAAGAAGGCGAAGGAGAGTGCCGAGATTAGTTGAAACTGAGATCACATCACCAAGAGCTCTTTCACCACTTCAAGAGCCAACCATGGAACAAGAACATGACCAAGGGCAGCATGATCAAGAAGGGCCTCGTATTGTCAATCCACCGGAGAGGAGGACATAGACTGCCTGTGTGAGACCCGGAAAATTAAAGGATTAATTTGGATATTAATCGAGATTAAATTCTTAATCTCGATAACTATTAAAGAGCTTCGAGAATTTTTCAGATATTTCCTTTTTGTCGTAACTTCGATTTGAAGACTCGAGAATGAAGTACACGTCATAACGAGTACGTGGGAATTTTCGGGGTATTTTTCGGATACCCGAGCTATTTGTTTTGATTTTCGGAAGATTGGAAATTAAAGAAATTAAGGCGGTTTAATCTCAGCCGTTGATCAAATCACTATTTGATCTGGACCGTTGGATTGAAGTTTAAAGGATTGAATCAGTTTGGGAAGCCCAGAACCTTCCCCGCGTGACTTTCTCTCCCCTTCACCGTCAGCACCAATCACCACCTTCTCCGTCCGGCCGTTTCACGGCGCCGGACCGGTTCCATCTTGTTCGCCCCGACACAGCGAGGCCAGCGGCAGTTCTTTCTAGTCCAGCCGACGCCGGTGGAGAGAGAAACGGCGGAGAGAAGCTCCGGCAGCTCCAATGGCAGATTCCGATCCCGGCCACGACGGCGCACAAGACCGGTGCCAATAGCTTCCTCTCGACAAGACGAGCTTGTCTGTGGTCACGGCTTGTCAAATCGTTGACCGTAGAGGGAGAATCGAAGAAAAGAAGTTTATGCAATTCCGGCGGGTTTTTGATGATTTCCGGCGACTCCGGTGACGGATTCCTTCGAGTAAGGTATCATTCTTGATCAGCTCGTCAAGCTCTACATCTTAGTATAATTGGAATTTACTTTTGGTTGAGTTTTGGAGATTTCAGTTTTGGGATTTTGTGCTGCCACCGTGAACCACCGTGAACAGTGGTATTCCGGTTAGTTTTGTGGCTTTCCGGCCTAATCATTGCTTATTTGGTCTGAATTCGAAGTATAGGAATCTTGGAAAAGACCCTGAAGTTGTGGTACTTCTATTGATGATCTGGGAACAGAAGTTAAGCTAATGAGTTTCCGTCGAAACTCTGTTGAATTGTGTTCCTCGTTTCAATTGTGAAGTTATATACTTGGCACAGGTATAAATTCATATTTGGATTGATGATTGGGTCATTTGAAATTGAACAAAAGTGTCATGGGTGTCCATAGTAATTATGGAAATGACACCCGATAAGAAATAAATTCCGTAAATCGGAAATGGTTAATCATATGGACTTATTTGTCGAGTGTTGAGTATTTAAGAATATTATTGTAACACTCGGATTTGGTTATTGTCGAACTAGGAACTCCAGTTAACCCGAGACGTAAACTGTGGTGGTGGTGATGTTGACCTGATGTGATGAACGAGAACAAGCTCCGAGATTCCAGGTAGGGAAAAACTTGGGACTCTCTCGGTTAGTGTTTTCTCGTATATATATATGTAAATAAGATTTGCATGGCTATGAATTGGTATTTTATACGCCATGTGTGTTTTAATTATATTTGATTTATGTGATGACCTGAGAGTGAGTGGTGCATAGTGACTACCTTGGGTTTCGATCCCCTAAACCTCCGGAGGGGCTGTACGAACGGAATAGTGTCTGACATCCTTTGAGGTGTGGCACTAGATCTAGGCGGTATGGCATGAATGGACACTCTCGCTACTCCTTACGGTTTGTTGAAGATTTTAATCTTCGGTAAGGATGTAGTTGGCTAGATTGATCGGTCATCAGGTTTGATATTTTACCCGGGTACTTATTTAATTATTTTCTCATGATTATTCTTGAGAAATGATTTACTGATTTTCTTGATATACTTTACATACTGGTTATCCAATCAAATATATTTTAATGGTTTTTAAATCTAGCCGGGGTGAATTCCCCTACTGAGCAGCGAGGACGAAAGCTCACCCCTACAATAGTTTTGGATGCAGGTACTGTGCACTGGGAACGAGACAACAATGGATGAAGCTGGATGTGCAAAGTTGTTATCATCGGATATTCGTTTATCGAATATCAGGTTCCGAAATTATTAATTCATTCGTTGTATCGTTTCATTTATTTTGAAACCCGTTGACCATTTATTTTTATTCATGGTCAATAATGTGAAACTCATTCATGAATTCACTTTTCGATCCGAGTATTTAATTTGATAAATTGGATTTAAATCGTTTTACGATTTCCAATTGTTTCACCTCTATTCAAATTAAATTTGTTTCCGCATTTGCGTTCTGAAAACTATTCTCATAAATGCCTTGCGTTTCTTTAAAGTATAAGTTAGTAATTTAGCTTGTATTTTTAAAGGCTCGCGGCACTGTATCGTGCTCAAATTGAAGAGGTGCAATTTGGGGCGTTACAGCCTGGCCAAAGTCCATATGATCATCTAATGGAGTTTGAGCAATCATGTTCAACGGTACAGCCACAAGGTCTCCCAGCCGATGAGTTGAGGCTTAGAATTTTTCCATTCACCTTGAAGGATGCAGCTAGAAAATGGTTGCACAAGCTTACCCCAAGGTCAATCACTACATGGGTGCAATTGCAAGAGACCTTTCTTGCAAAATACTTCCCTCCAAGTAGAGCTGCCAAGGTTCGAAGTGACTTGGTCAGTTTTCATCAACTCCCACGCGAATCATTCTATGAAAGTTGGGAGAGATCCAAAGATCTTGAGATGTCCTACCCGCACCATGGCTTAGAGAAGTGGTTCCTTGTGGACTTGTTCTATAGGGGGTTGTCGCCGGAGCAAAGACAAAGGGTGGACACATTCAGCGGAGGTACGATAGCTAGCAAGTCTCCTAATGAGGCTTGGCAAACTTGTGAAGACTTGGCTGAAAATTCTTTGCAATGGGATGATGTTGGTGCAAAGAAGGAAGGGAGTTTCTACAATAAGGAGCATACAACCCATGGGGGAGCACATGATGCAGCTGGAGCCATGCCTACAAATGTGGCTCATGAAATGAAGAAGCTAGAAACAAAAATTGAGACGATGCTTGAGAGCAAGTTTGATCAACTACTAAGGCAAGGTGCCTCAAGACCAGCTCCTGCCTAAGTCAAGGTGGTTTCCTCCTCATGTTTGCTTTGTGAGTCCACTGACCATGAGACTCAAGTGTGCCATCTAGCACCTCAATATCCTGATTTTATGGCGGAACACTTGTGCCATGTGGAGCAGCAGTCCTATCCTCCAAGAACCTCTACCTATTTTGAAGCAAGAAGCCAAGGGTTCCAAGAGAGGTCTCAAGGATCTTATCCATACCAAAGGGGAGTTTCTAATTTCAATAACAACTATGGAGCTGCAAGCAGTTCTCAAGGGTACCAAGGAAACTCACAAGGGTATGGTGGGACTCCTTCTACACAGCCTACATCTTCAAGTTCATATCAAAGGCCTAGCACATACACTACACCCCCCGGGTTCAATGTGCCACAAGGTCAAGAGCCCAAGAAGACGAATGTAGATGAGTTGCTAGCTCAATTGGTTCAAACCAATGCAAACCTTGCTCAAAGCCAAATGAAAACTGATCAACAAGTGGTATTACTATCACAAGGGCAGCAAGAACTTCGACAAGGGCAGCTCAATCTAAGTCAAGGCCTGCTTAAGTTAGAGCAGCAAATGGGACAATTTGCAAGGGGAATGAATGAAAGACCTCAAGGTGCTTTACCTTCACAAGTGGAGCCAAATCCAAGAGGCAAGCAACATGAGCAATGTAGTGTCATCTTCGCATCATACACCGGTATGTCTCATGACACTTACTCTCCTTTTATTTCCATGCATGAGAACTTTGATGATAACATGCATACATATGGAGCCAAGAGGGAATAAAATGTACCTCTTGGCTATTTGTTGAATGATAATGTGGATAGTCATTTTGGTTATTTGGAGGATGGGGTCATGGAGGAAGAAAATGTACTCCTTGGCATTTGTAGATTAAAAGGAGTTGTGTCACATGTGAAGAGTAGGCATGATAATGTTGTGCTTGGGAGAGGTGATGATTTGTCTTTGGAGAAGGAAGAAGTTGATTGTGATTTTGAGAAAAACACTCCTAAGAATGAGTGTGACATGGTTAATAACCTTGGTGGTGAGGCCATGAAGGCTATGGATCCACCAAGAACTATGAGCACCTCTAGGGAGGAATGTAAAAATGAATCAATTGCTGCCCTAGATGGGAAGATGATCACTCAAGCAGTGAAGAAGAACAAGAAGAACAAGGGTTTGATGCAAGAGTTGAATGAACTCTTTGAGAAGGTGGATGTGAATATCCCTTTGTTGGAGCTTATTCGTCAAGTACCGGCATATGCTAGATTTCTAAAGAGCCTTTGTGTAACAAAGAGGAGACTCCAAGAGAATGAGTGCTATGAGCTTCAAGGCCAAGTGAGTGCCATGATTTAACATAAATTACCACCAAAGTTGAAAGATCCGGGAAGCTTTACAATTGGATGCCAAATTGGTGAGCAGTTCTTAAAGGGTGCACTTATGGATTTAGGGGCAAGTGTCAATGTGATGCCTCTATCCCTTTACCGGAGGTTGAACCTTGGTACCTTGCAGCCAACATCCATGACTCTTCTTCTTACGGATAGCAGCACAAGGAAGCCGGTTGGAATCATTGAAGATGTGTTGGTGCAGGTTGACAAGTTTATCCTTCCAGCTGATTTTGTGGTGTTAGATGTGGGTGATGATTTTACTAATGATAAGGGAATGCCTCTTATTTTTGGCCGACCTTTTATGGAAACGGCGGGTGTGAAAATAAATGTTCTCAAGGGCACCATTAGCCTCAAAGTGTTAGGAGAGAAGGTGAAGCTTCAATTGTTCACTAACATTCACTCTCCGGAGATTATCAAAGAGGTGTTTGCTGTGGATTTAGTCAAGGGAAATCGTGCTAAAAGTGAAAGGATTTTCGGTCCTTTGAGTCCACCCAAACCCAAAGAATGTGCACATGATCATTTCTCACCTATTTGGGGGTATGATAATCCACCTTGCAGCAAAGATAGTAAGCCACCACCTTGTGGGACTGATGATATGAGTGAAGATGAGTCATACCATGATCCATTCCTAGAGGGAAACAAGAAGAGCAGTCCTCCCATGGGTAAGGCACAAAAAGAGACCATCAAGGCCATGAGAGAAGTTGTTGGCCATGGGAAGAAGAAGAACAAGAAGCAACGTTTTTAGCCTCCATTACCTATTTCCACAAAGTCAGTCCTCAAAGGCCTCAAGACCTGCTTTGGTGGAGAAAACCATGGTGAGAGCAGCTCACCGGTGAATGGCAAGAAGGTGTGCTTTGTACCACCTTTATTTAAGCATGAGAATATGAAGACCGGCTTTGAGGTCTATAAACCGAAGCGCTTTTGGGGAGGCAACCCCATATCATTTTGAGTTTATTTCGGCTTTCAATAAAGAGCCTATGAGAGGCTTGGGAGGTGTTTTGATTGGAGTTCCGGAGCTGGGAACTCAAGACGTGTTGTTTGTTGCAAGAAACAGAGAAGCCTGGGCAGTGCAGTCGACTTTGGATGCCTTTATTTCCATATCCAACCGTTGAAATTGGCTGAATTTTGAGAAGATGCATCTATAAGTTTACTATATTGAGATTAAATTTCACCTTATTTGAACCAGCGGATCTTCAGAAAGTCAGTTTGGAGTAGGAACTACTCAATGCTGTTTTGACTTTCTGGAAGCTCACTTTGACAAGCAAGAATTTTACCTTCAGGAACTATTTTTCAGTGATTCCAGAGGCCATCATGAAGCTATTGGAGTCTACTTTCCAATGCCATTAGAACCACTCATTTGTGACTTGTATTACTGAAGTTATTCCCAAAACATTGGGAGGAGGTCAATTTTGAGCCACTGATTTCCCCTGTTTTCAAATGCACACTTGCAAACACACTTGGAGCTTACGTATGGAAGTCAAGGCTTTATGCCTTGAGGTTGATGATTGTTACTGAATATCATTGTGGAGATCGCCATAAGGGAGTTTTCATTTCACTTCACTCACATTAGTTTGTTTTGTGTCATTTGTTTTGTTTGGTTGTTTCGTGTGTTGTTTATCGTGTCCATCACCCAACGTAAATTGTTAAATGCACTTAGCACATTGGGGACAATGTTAAGTTTAAGTGTGGGGGTGAGGTTTGGGTTCTAACCCGACAAAAGTTGTTATAAAAAAAAATTCTATGTTTTGTTTGTTTGTTGTGTCGTTTCTTTCCAACTCCAATGATGAATTGAGCTTACTTTGTTGTGTCCTAGAGAATGTTGATCATTGCTAAGGCTTCGTGTGATTTGCTTTGGGTTTAATATGCATAATTTGTGATTGCTCGATTTTCTATGTACACTTCACCTTTGTCGGTTAGTCGATTGCAATCCGAGAAGCACACTTGACATGAATTACCATGCATACCTAGAAATTGTGAGGACTTGAGCTTATTGAATATTCACATGTACGCATCTTTCATACATTGTTTTGTTCTTCATGAGTGCATTTCACAAGTTGGTGAACCTAGAACTTGTATAATATCTCTCGAAACGTTTTTGTCATGCATGTGCATACCTTGGAAATGATCTTGGCATTAGGAATCCACCATAGCCAAATGAGCATTGATCCTGAAATGTTATATCTTTAGATTGCCCACTTTGTGCCTACATGTTAGCCTTTCATTTCTCTCCACCACAAAAGTTTATCCCTTTAACTTAAACACTATCCTACCATTTCCAAGCAATTTGGTAAGTGATTTGAGATTAATGTTTGATGCTTGAAAGTGTGAGTTTGGGGATTGTGACAAAAAGGCAAGTGTGGGGGTGAATTTTTATTTGTTGTTGTAGTTGTTTCAAGAAAGAAAGAAAGAAAAAAAAAAAAAAAAGGAAGAAAGTTCCTCAAGAAAAGAAAAATAGAAAAGGAGAAAGAAAGGAAGAAAAATCCATAAATAGAGTTTTTTCTCGCATTATTTTTGAATTCAATAAAAGGGTTGGAAAAGTGTGTAATGAAGTAACTGTGTGCAAGCATCTTAGAATTCTAAATTGGAAAATCTCATCAAGTGCATTACTTCCTAAGTTGCTTGGAATTTGTATTGTCCATTCCTTTTTATTTCTTTTTCCCCTCGCCCTAAGCCCCATTACATCCAATAAAAGTCCTTTTGATCCAAGGTTTGTTGTGCATGATGTTGTGGAGATGAGATTGACTTGCAAGCATATGAGAACATCACTTGTGAAATTATTTGAGAGCAATGTTTTAACCCTAAACACTTGAGCGGAAATACTTAGTGATCCTTGTGCGTTTAGTGGTTATGTGTATGTTCAGATGTGCCTATTTGATTGCATGAGATTAATTGACACTTGGTTTCCACACACTTCACCGAGCATGATTGAATTGCGCATGTTAAATACTTAGCCAATTTATGAAGCCTTGACATGTGATCTTTAGTCTCTTGTTTATAACTTAGCGAGCTCGTTGAGGACTATGGTTGGAGAAAGCTTTTGAAATCTGTTTTTTCCTTTCTTGTGTTGTACTGTGTTTCCTTTATTGTATTGTTTTGTGTTTGCTTGAGGCCAAGCAAGATTCAAGTGTGGGGGTGTGATTTGCATATATTTGTCGTGCAAATTGCATTCCTAATCATGGGAATTAAGTTGGTCCGAAGGCCATTTGTTACATTTAATGTGTGTTTTCATGTTTCCAGGTTATATTTGTGAGTTGAAGTAATTCGGCACATTTAGGTGCATTTTGGCATATTTTCGAGAAGAGGACGGAAAGTCAAGCGTGGCTTTCGGATATCAAAGATCACACGAATCAACCTTCGGTTGATGATGCCATTGAATACCTTGAAGAATCGGAAAGAAGATGAAAAACGAAGAAATTACTTTTCCGGCGACTTTTCCGACGAACCACCACCACAAGAGGCGGCAGTACCGCCGGACCACCATCGGAGCACCACCACACATGGAGGAGATATTCAAATCAGATTTATGCATGGGGCTGCTGCAACTGACTAATGCAAAAATAGATGGTAAGTGATAGAAGAAAAGGGGGTTGTCGTTCCACAGGGATTGACGGTCCCCGACTTCTCGGTAGCGTGTGTGGTCGTGTCTCTAGCTAGATGGAGTGACAAGATGTGAATAGAGTGAGTGAAATGTGTTTGAACAATGTGCGAATTGTGAGTGTGGTGAGTTTGGTGACAAGCAATGGTTGAATGCCAAAATAACAATCAAAAGTCAAACAAGAAAGTAATGCATGCAAGCAAGTAAATAAGGTAAAGTAGAGTGTGCACAATATAAAGAAAGTGTTGGGGTTTTCGGGCAAACCCCAAGTCCAATGCAACCAATGATGCTCTAATGCCTAAACATGCCAATGTGTCCACGAATCAAGCCACGTATCCTAGCCATGTTATGGTTCTAGGACCGTGCTCACCTAAGGTATTCAAATGCCTTATTAGGGCCATCCGAACTCTCTAGGTGTCTTAGGGGGTCCCTCTATGTTACCTAATACCGAATCCCCTAAAGTGCTTAAGAGGCGTAAAGTGTCGAAGCTTAGGGACTCAAACAAGCAACACATGCATAACCCACCACTCCACCGATATTATTGATGTGGAGTGGATTCCTTCTTGTGTATTCCTAAGCCTTATTAGGGTCCTAGGGACTCTCCATAAAGAGGGAGAAAGAAAAGAGGCGTAAAACATCGAATTAAGGGTCATACATAGTGAAACATGCTCATCACACATATTGTCCTTCAAATACACATCCAACACATATTAAAATAGACAATACACATATTCATGAATCAACAAAGGCATTTATTCATAGATTAAAGCATCACAAAGTCACATTGGACTAGGGCACACAACCCTAGTCCCCAACAAGAGTACTACTCACTACCCATCAAGGTGTACAACATCAAATAACAAATGTAAGCTTTAAACATGAATACAAGAGAGAAAAGGGTTGAGAAAGTCTCAATAAATGGTGTCTCCTTCTTCTCCTTGGATCTAGATGTCGTCCTTGAGGGTTGGTGAGGATCCCCAGCTGCCCAAAATGGTGGTGGAGGTGGCTGAAGTGGCGGAGGTGTGCTGGTCCGCCGCGCGTCGACCGGTCGTCGACCTGCTGTCGACCGGTCGACAGCCGTGCAGAGGCTAAAGTGAAGGGGAAGGTGGGGGAGAGAAAGAGGAAAGGGAAAAATGGGATTTTAGGGCTGATGATGGGAATGACCTAAATGAGGCAAATACTAAGCTATATATAGGAAAAGGAGGGGGAGAATGGAAGGCTAGGATGGGGTAGGGTTAGATCTAAGGGTTGGATGAGTTAAATGAAGGGTAAGGGGGTAATTGCCAAAAGGAATGAAAGGGGGAATAATCTAAAGGTGACCTCATGATATCTTGTGTGGTCCTTTGCTGATTTGGGGGCTTGTGTGGGTGAGTCACGCGGTTGACTTTTCGTTGACCTTGACTTTAACCTTCGGAGCTTGACCAAGGGTTGACTTTGACCAAACCTCCGGAATTCTTTCGCGGCTCACTTCCGGGACTTCATCTTGACTCGTTGACGCTCTCAAGTCGGGGTTGACCACGAGTTGACTTTTGGTCCTCGGGTTAACTTTTCGTCCTTTAGCCGGAAATGTCCAAAAAGCTCCAAATAGCATCCTTTCGCTCCCGATATCCGTCCGATGCTCGTGAACCCTACAATGGTGCATTTCAAGGATTAGACACACTAAACGGCCTTCGGATTAGCATAACTAGAGTGATTAGAGGCCTAATTTATATGCAAATCGCCTACGAATCACACCCCCACACTTAAGGTTTGCTTGTCCTCAAGCAAATAAAGAATCAACAATCCAAATCACATTTAATTTTGCCTTAACAACCGTATCCTCAAAGAGAGCCCACTAAGCCACACATCAAGATTCAATCAAGCATATGCTCAAACATCATGATTTGCCAAGTGTTTAATATGTGTATCTAATGCATGCTTGGTGAAGTGTGTGCTAGCCATGGAATAATCAATCAAGAGCAATCAAATTAGCATATGTCGACAAGATTAACCGCTAAACTCACTTGATTCACTAAATATTTCCGCTCTTGTGTTTAGGGTTAAGTGTTTACTCTCAAGACATTACCAAAAGTAACATCCCCATAAGCTTGCTCATTGACCAACTCTCCACTAATTAATTCGCAACTTATTAGATCAAAAGGGCTTTCATTTGGTTGTAATGGGGCCAAAGGTTAGGGGTTAGCATGAAATGAAGGGATGGATATACAAGTATTCCAAGTATTTTGCAAAACAACTCAAGGACTTTGAAACTCATTTTCTTTTACAAACAATCCTAACTTTTATTCTCCTCAACCTATTATTCTAAAAACAACTCTATTTTTTTTGGATTTTCGTACTTCCTTTTTCTACTTTTCTCTTTCTTTTTCTCACAACTTTCTTTTCCCATTTTATATTTTTCTTTTCTTTTTGGGACTTTCTTTTTTAACTTTATTTTTGTACACAACTTCTTTTTTATTTTCTCAACTCCTTTTCTTCTTTTCTATTTCGCTTTCTTTCCAACTTTTTTCTCCTTTACAAACATCTGAAAAAAAAAAAATACTCTACCCCCACACTTGTTTTACACAAACCCATAGAACACAAAGAACATGAGAAGTCACAATCGTCGTCTCGCTAATACTTCGAACAAGGGACGCTTAGTGTTTAAGCTAAAAAAATGGGTTAGATTTTAGTGGTTAAACAAAGAAAAAACTAATGATGAATGAGGCTCAAAATGGGTTAGTCCTAATGGATTAGTGTTTAAGGGATCAGAGATTAGTTTGGCCATGGTGCTTGTCTAGTGCCTTAATCATTTCCAATTCATCACAAATTAACACGTAGTCTCAAGAGGTCTTTGAGCAAGTTATAGGTCTCGTAAACTAGTGGAATGCACACACATGAAGAACAAAGATGTATGAATGATGCATACTGATTCGTATGTAATTTGCATACAAATTAGGCCTCTAATCACTTTAGTAATGCTAATCCAAAGGCTATTTAGTGTCCCTAATCCTTGAATTGCACCATTGTAGGTGAATCGAGCATCGGACGGATATCGGGAGCGAAAGGATGCGATTTGGAGCTTTTTGGAGCTTTTTGGAGATTTCCGGCAAAAGGACGAAAAGTCAACCCGATGACCAAAAGTCAACTCGTGGTCAACCCCGACTTAAGAGCGTCAACGAGTCAAGATGAAGTCCCGGAAGTGAGCCGCGAAAGAATTCCGGAGGTTGGGTCAAAGTCAACCCTTGGTCAAGCTCCGAAGGTTAAAGTCAAGGTCAACGACAAAGTCAACCGCGTGACTCACCCTCACAAGCCCCCAAATCAGCAAAGGACCACACAAGATATCATGAGGTCACCCTTAGATTATTCCTTCTTTTCATTCCCCTATGAAATGACCCCCTTACCCTTCATTTAACTCATCCAACCCTTAGATCAAACCCTAGCCCATCCTAGCCCTTTATTTCCCTCCTCTCTAGCCTATAAATAGCCCTCTTTTCCAGATTTAGGTCATTCCCATCATCAGCCCCAAAATTCCATTTTTCCCTTTCCTCTTTCTCCCCCCCATCTCTCCCTTCCGGTTCAGCCCTGCACGACCGTCGACCGGTCGACACCTGACCGTCGAACGGTCGACCCACGGCGGACCAGCCGTTCTCTCCGCCTTCCTCACCACTTTTCCTCCACCATCCTTCATCAATCTTGTCCGCCACGACGTCTACTACATCCATCACCACTTGGGCAGCTGGGGATCCTCACCAAATCGTCAAGATTCATCATCAAAGCCAAGGAGGAGTTAGAGAGTCACCCATTGAGCATTTCTCATCTTTACTCTCTCTTTTCCTTATGTCTAGAGCTTTATTGTGTATTTTGATGATGTATATTGAGATGGTTAGTGAGTAGATACATTTGTTGGGGACTAGGGTTGTGTGCCCTAGTCCAATGTGACTTTGTGATGCTTGATTGATGAATAAAATGCCTTTGTGTTGTATGAATATGTGTGCTTACCTAATTCAATATGTGTTGGTTGTTTGTCTTTAGAATTACCACTTCTTTGACATGTTAACTAATCTATCTTGATGAGATTGTGTGAGATTGGTACCCTTGCATGACTTAGGCAATTGGTAGCATATGTGATGAGTTGTTACTTGTTTGAGTCCCTAGTTTCGATGCTCTTCGCCTCTCAAGCCCTATGGCTTTGAGAGAGTCCGAATGACCCATAACATGGCATTCGAATACCTTAGGCAACATGGTCCTAGAACCATAACATGGCTAGGATACGGGGCTTGATTCACACACACATTGGCACGATAGAATTGATTAGGCATCGCTTGTTGCATTGGATTGGGGTTTGCCCGAAAACCCCGACATTTCCTTATATTGTGCACACACCTTACATTACTTACTTGCTTGCATTTACTTAGTTGTTTGTTTGTCTTGGCATCTCACCACCTTTTTACCTAAAACCACACCTCACTACACACTTTGCACATTGTTCATACACATTCACTCACTCTATTCACATCTAGTCACTCCATATAGCTAGAGCACTCGCACACACGCTACCGAGAAGTCGGGGAGCCGTCAATCCTCCGTGGAACGACAACCCCCTTCTCTTCTATCACTTACCAACTATTTTTGCATTAGTCACATACATATCAATGAGGCTCAAAATCTCACCATATAGGGTATATGCATGTCAATACATCGTCTATATATGCTTTTCTAACCACAAGTGACTAATCAACATGGCAAAGTGCATAAAGTGTCAAGCAATCATCAATTACACATATTAATCACAAGGCAACTCAATGATTTCTAAGCACATGCTCAATATCCTCCTAATTTCACAACTTAGTAGGCTCACAATCATCATCGGGGTTGAAAAGGACAATCAAAACACACAAAACCTCCAAAGTTCCTAAATCTCAAAAATTTAAACTTATGCTCCTGTCGACCGGTCGACGAGACCGTCGACCGTTCGACAATAACTCCCTGGATGAGTGTCGAGACTCAAAGAGCTTTAGTTTGGCCACTAGAAACTCAGAAATCACTTTCCGGGCATGCAATGAAGAACTGGTCAAAGTGACCCTTCAGAAAGTCAAACTGCAGTGAGCACTCCTCCTTTAAACAAACATTGCAGCAGATCCAACGGTCTCTTCAGAGAGAAATTTAAACAGAAGACAGATGACTCATAGGGGAAGCTTCTCCAACTAGTTTCAGTGAATTCCAACGGTCAGATGTAGAGAAAACTACCTCCAAAGTCACTGATCTGCCCAGGCCTCTCGTAGACAAATGCAAACCAACACTTCTTGGGTTTCTTCCTCCAAGACTCCTATCAAAACACCTCCAAACCTCCCTAGAATCTTTTATTCGTTACTAAATAATGTTGAAAGCAAATAGTTCTTCTCCAAATGGGGTTGTCTCCCCACAAGCGCTTCGGTTTATAAACCTACAAGCCGGTCTTGGTACTCCCTTGATGAAATTATGGTGGCTCAAAGCAAAGTTTCTTCTCACTCAATGTATTGCTTGTCTCACCATCTCCATGGCTTCCCACAAAGCAGCCCTTAATGCCATTAAAAAGTGATGTAGGGGATGGTGGCCAAGAGTACTTCTTCCTTTTAACCTCACCAACCATCTCCCTCATGGCTTTGATTGTCGCCTTTTGTAGCTCATTCATGGGAGGCCTCTTCTTTGTAGCTCCTTCTAGAAATGGGTCCTTCCCAAGTATGTCTTCATGAGACTAAGGTGGTGGCTTCGTATGCTCAATAGAAGAGGGATTGTCATACCCCCAAATCGGTGAGAAGTGATCTTGAGCACGAGGTGTAGGCTTTGGTGGGTTCAAAGGACCAAAAATCCTCTCGCTCTTAGCGCTATTGCCCTTCACCAAATTTATAGAAAATACCTCCTCAACTACCTCCGGTGGATGAATGGGCTTGAACATCTCAAACTTCACTTTCTCACCCAACACTTTGAAACTAATGGTGCCCTTTAAAACATTAATCTTCACACCCGCCGTAGCCATGAAGGGGCGTCCAAAGATAAGGGGAAATCCATTGTCTCCATTGGGGTCTTCACCCATGTCAAGCACAACAAAGTCGGCGGGAAGAATAAACTTATCAACTCTTACAAGCACATCTTCCACTACACCCGCCGGTCTTCGTTTGCTTCCATCCGCAAAAGTGAGTGCAATAGGGGTAGGATGCAAAGCACCAATGCTCAACCTCTTGTAGAGAGATAGAGGCATCACATTGACACTCGCCCCTAAGTCCATGAGCGCTCCATCAAGGTGAGTTTCACCGATTTGGCATCCTATAGTAAAGCTTCCGGAGTCCTTCCTCTTTGGTGGCATGTTGTGTTGTATCATTGAGCTCACATGCCCTTCAATCTTGTAGACTTCATGCTCCTCTAGCCACTTCTTCTTGGTACATAAGTTCTTGAGAAACTTTGCATAGACCGGCACTTGGCAAATGAGCTCTAGCAATGGGATGTTAATCTCCACCTTGTTGAACACTTCTCGTAGCTCATTCATCAACGCCGTCTTCTTGTTCTTCCTCTCATTGGGGGTGACTTTCTTCACTTCATGGACAGCGATATCATCATCAAGGAGCTCCCTAGAGGTGCTCATGGTTCTTGGTGGATCCATAGCCATCACGGCCTCACCACCAAGGTTAGAAACCATGGCACTCTCATGCCTAGGAGTCTCCTCACATAATGCTTCTTCTTGTGTCGTCACTCCACCATAAGAGGTAACATCATTCTCAAACGACAAGTAACCTAATCCCTTGCCGAGCACAACTCCTTCCTCCATATCATTAGCACACCATACCTCCTTCTTCAATCCATAGTTTCCAAGGAGTACATTTTCTTCCTCCTTGGCCCCATCCTCCATGTAATGCATATGATCAAAGTTCTCATGACTAGGAATGGAGGGAGAAGGGATATAGTAATTAGAAATTGGGGGAGTAGGAGTGTAAGTAGCATGAGAGATACCGGAATAAGATGTAGATATAGCATTGCACTCCTCCTTTGACTTGAACTTGAGGTTTGGCTCCACCTTAGAAGGCAATGCACCTTTTGGTCTTTCACCAATCTCCTTGGCCAATTGGCCCATTTGAAACTCAATCTTGGACATGCCTTGTTGCAAATTGTGGTACCCTTGTTAAAGTGTCGAAATTGCTTGATCGCACTTCACTTGGCTTTGGACAAGGGTGGCCATCATGTCCTTCATAATCGGCTCCGTTGAATCTTGAACTTGGGGAACACTTGGGGAAGCGTAGGATGTAGAGACTCCTTGATTGTAAGTGCCTCCTCCTTGGTTAGAAAACCCGGGAGGTGCTCCATAAGTTGAGCTCTTGTATCCTCCGTATGCTCCACTCCCTTGAGTCTTCTCTTGGTACCCTTGAGTATTGCTCCCATAAGGCCTTGCTTGGTAGCCTTGAGTTCTTCCTTGATCGTTCCGGGGTGCAAAGTTGTTGTACGGCTTTGGAGGCGCTTGATAAGAACCTTGTGGGTAGGAGCCCACTTGGTTCACATGTTGTCTTTCTTCCTTCTCCTTGTCAATATGATAAGAACACTCCTCCGTCTCATGACCATGAGATCCACAATAGAAGCAAGGAGGTGAAGATACCACACTATTCACTTGAGAGGGGGTAGCCTTCAATTGTGCTTGTAGGAGCATGTCCATCTTCTTGTTAAAAGCCGCTTCCAACCTATCAAATTGAGTGCTCAACAAATCATCACCCGTTGGCTCACTTGAGACATTGTGGACCTTTGATACTTGACTTGCCGGTTGTGTGGGAGGGTACTTTCGAGGTCCAAAATCATCCCATAGCTCGGAGTTAGTGGCTAAGTCATCAAAAGTGTCCCATGCCTCATCGGGAGACATGCTTGCTATAGTACTTCCTCGGAATGTATCCACCCTTTGCCGTTGACCGGAAGATAAGCCTCAGTAGAACACATCAACAAGAAACCATTGCTCCAAGCCATGGTGTGGACAACTCATCACCAAATCCTTGAATCTTTCCCATGTTTCGTAGAAAGCATCGCCCGATTGGTGCTTAAAGTTGACAATTGAATCTCGAACCTTGGCTGCCTTGCTTGGTGGAAAGAACTTGGCAAGGAAAGCCTCTTGCAACTCAAACCATGAGTGTATAGACCTTGGTGGAATCTTGAGTAACTATTTCCTTGCTCCATCCTTCAAGGTGAAGGGGAACAAGCGAAGCTTCAAACCATCCTCCGGTAGTCCATGTAGTTGAACCGTTGTGCATGCTTGTTCGAATTCCATAAGATGGTCATAAGGGCTTTCATCCTTCAAGGCGTGAAAAGTAGGCATAATGCTCAATGTGGAGGACTTTATCTCGTAATGCGTATTGCACGGTGGAAGAACGATGCATGATGGGTGATCCACCACATGAGGGAGAGTGTACTCCCTCATGCGCCTCACGGGAGGTGGAGGTGGATTGTTGTTGTTGTGTGGCTCTTCTTCTTCCATTGTTGGTTCTGAAATAGGGTCCTCTAAAAGTGCTTCTCGGCTCTCAAATGTAGGAGGCGCGCTCTCACACACAATCCTTGGAATACGTCTCCTTCTTCTTGGCCGTCCTCTTGTATTCTCGCTTAAGACTCTTCCACTTCTAAGTTGAATCGGTGTGTGAGAGGTTGAAGCAAGGTTTATACACCTTCACAACACAACAAACAGTGGTTAAGTATCACAATCGAGGCAAGAAATACAAAGGAAAGGGTTAGATAAGCAATAGAAAGCAAAGAGTGAGAGAAACAAAGCAAGGGAAGCAAGTTTGCTCCCAGTCGACCGTTCGACAACAGGCGTCGACCGGTCGATGGTTGTCCAGGGAGTTCCCGTCGAACGGTCGAGAAACAGGGTCGACCGTTCGTGAAATGCCCTGAAACGAAATTTTTTTTGGCTTTTCTCCTTTTATACCTAATCGAACAAGGTTCCTAGAAGTGCTAGGGAACCCAAATCAACACAGAACAAGTAATAACAAGCAACTAACACGCAAACAAACGCAAGAATGCAATATTTGACAAGCTTAGACACAACTAAAGCAAGAAATGAAATGTGCACACTTATTAGAACTTCAACTAGAGAGTGATAGCATTAGGGGTGCTCATGTCTTACATATATCACTAGGATATAAGGCCCGTCACTCCCCTAATGTGTCTCACTCAAGAGTGAATAGCACATGTGAAACAACAAACACAATATAGATAAAGAGATTCAAACAAAAAGAAAGCTAAAGACCCGACTAACTACCAAGAAATCAACGATTTAACCTCAATCCCCGGCAGCGGCGCCATTTTGACTAATGCAAAAATAGATGGTAAGTGATAGAAGAGAAGGGGGTTGTCGTTCCACAGGGATTGACGGTCTTCGACTTCTCGGTAGCGTGTGTGGTCGTGTCTCTAGCTAGATGGAGTGACAAGATGTGAATAGAGTGAGTGAAATGTGTTTGAACAATGTGCGAATTGTGAGTGTGGTGAGTTTGGTGACAAGCAATGGTGGAATGCCAAAATAACAATCAAAAGTCAAACAAGAAAGTAATGCAAGCAAGTAAATAAGGTAAAGTAGAGTGTGCACAATATAAAGAAAGTGTTGGGGTTTTCGGGCAAACCCCAAGTCCAATGCAACCAATGATGCTCTAATGCCTAAACATGCCAATGTGTCCACGAATCAAGCCCCGTATCCTAGCCATGTTATGGTTCTAGGACCGTGCTCACCTAAGGTATTCAAATGCCTTATTAGGGCCATCCGAACTCTCTAGGTGTCTTAGGGGGTCCCTCTATGTTACCTAATACCGAATCCCCTAAAGTGCTTAAGAGGCGTAAAGTGTCGAAGCTTAGGGACTCAAACAAGCAACACATGCATAACCCACCACTCCACCGATATTATTGATGTGGAGTGGATTCCTTCTTGTGTATTCCTAAGCCTTATTAGGGTCCTAGGGACTCTCCATAAAGAGGGAGAAAGAAAAGAGGCGTAAAGCATCGAATTAAGGGTCATACATAGTGAAACATGCTCATCACACATATTGTCAATTGCCTAGACAAGAGTAAAGTGATCAAGCCAAACCATTCTCATACAAGATAGGTTAAATGCATACCAAAGAGTGATCAATCCTTCAAATACACATCCAACACATATTAAAATAGACAATACACATATTCATGAATCAACAAAGGCATTTATTCATAGATTAAAGCATCACAAAGTCACATTGGACTAGGGCACACAACCCTAGTCCCCAACAAGAGTACTACTCACTACCCATCAAGGTGTACAACATCAAATAACAAATGTAAGCTTTAAACATGAATACAAGAGAGAAAAGGGTTGAGAAAGTCTCAATAAATGGTGTCTCCTTCTTCTCCTTGGATCTAGATGTCGTCCTTGAGGGTTGGTGAGGATCCCCAGCTGCCCAAAATGGTGGTGGAGGTGGCTGAAGTGGCGGAGGTGTGCTGGTCCGCCGCGCGTCGACCGGTCGTCGACCTGCTGTCGACCGGTCGACAGCCGTGCAGAGGCTAAAGTGAAGGGGAAGGTGGGGGAGAGAAAGAGGAAAGGGAAAAATGGGATTTTAGGGCTGATGATGGGAATGACCTAAATGAGGCAAATACTAAGCTATATATAGGCAAAGGAGGGGGAGAATGGAAGGCTAGGATAGGGTAGGGTTAGATCTAAGGGTTGGATGAGTTAAATGAAGGGTAAGGGGGTAATTGCCAAAAGGAATGAAAGGGGGAATAATCTAAAGGTGACCTCATGATATCTTGTGTGGTCCTTTGCTGATTTGGGGGCTTGTGTGGGTGAGTCACGCGGTTGACTTTTCGTTGACCTTGACTTTAACCTTCGGAGCTTGACCAAGGGTTGACTTTGACCAAACCTCCGGAATTCTTTCGCGGCTCACTTCCGGGACTTCATCTTGACTCGTTGACGCTCTCAAGTCGGGGTTGACCACGAGTTGACTTTTGGTCCTCGGGTTGACTTTTCGTCCTTTAGCCGGAAATGTCCAAAAAGCTCCAAATAGCATCATTTCGCTCCCGATATCCGTCCGATGCTCGTTAACCCTACAATGGTGCATTTCAAGGATTAGACACACTAAACGGCCTTCGGATTAGCATAACTAGAGTGATTAGAGGCCTAATTTATATGCAAATCGCCTACGAATCTGCACCCTAGAGGTTGGGAAACCATATTTTACTTCACCCAAGTTGCATGCCCTTAAAACTCTCCCATGTGTCTTACTTTTGCACTTCTCCATAGCTCCACTCACACATTACCTTAGGTAACCATTGGGGGCTGCAATAGAGCTGTTGGCAGACCTCCCCACAACCCCAATTCACTTCCCAATTCACCCAATTCGGATCAGCCATTGCATTACACAATTAATTCACCAAGAACACCAAGAACACTCTCAGGACTGTCCAGTTTTGTTCTTCCATTTTCACCACCTTCCACTACTCAAATCCCTTTCCTTCCTTCATGAAAGTTGTTTCTAAGGCATCCATTTATCTTAGAAACTAACTTTCATAACCATTCCACCACCATTACACCACGTTTCAAGCTCCACAACTGGGAATTCGTCAAGAACACAAGAACTTCGGAAACTTGGAGAAGAAGAAGCTTGGAGGTAAAGAGGAGTTCAAGAGGAGGCTGTCATCTACACTTGGAGTTACGAAGGAGCTGCTGGCCATCATCCCTTGAGAATTTCTTAACCCTACTCTAGTTATTCTTTGTATTCAGGTTTCCATTCTTGACAATATTGATGTATTTCCTAAACATGTGTGAGTAGTCCTTTAGATTGGGGGCTAGGGTTGTGTGCCCTAGCCCATGATGATGTATTGATGAACCTTAATGTTTATGTATGTTGATTGAAAGATGAACATGTTATCTGTCAATTTAATCATGTTTGATGCTTGTTATTGAATAAGACTAATTCTTGAGCATGTGTTGAACTTGTAGTGTGTGAGATTGTTTAGATTAGTCACCTTAACACTCTTGGACAGTTGACATTTGAGCATGATGAGTAGGAGCTTTAGGCTTGCCTTGTTTGAATTCCTAGTCTTAAAGTCCTTTGCCTTACTTAATTAACTTGAGAATCTTAAAACGGTTTGGGTTAATTGAGTAGGAGTTCAAGTTGTGTGAATAACACAACTTGGCACGAGAGGATGATTGAGACTCGGTCTTAGAACCTTAATATGACTAAGATACGGAATTTGGTTCGTTAATTAATCAACATTGAATACTCATTAGGTTTGAGATTCATCGGATTGGGTTAGAGTAACCCGAAACCCCAATCATCTTCATTCCTTTGATCATAACACACTTCACTTGCATTGAGTTTGTAAGCTTATGCATGTGCCTTTGCTAAGTTTTATTTACTTACTTTTGTTACTGCTTTGGTTACAAGTTACTCTTTAAAGCATCACAATCTATGAACACTACACCATATTGCACATAATTCACCTCACTAGTACATAGTCCATCTCTTACCCTACCATTTTAGTGTCAAGAATCTTCGGTTACATTACTTCACCAAGTGGGATTTTGGGCCTTCCAATCCCCGTGGTACGACAAACTCCGGTCTTAATCTATACATCCACATTCTTTGACATTCGTATAGGCGCATTCGCTTATGTGAAAATATACGACACGTCACTTACTCCCTTTACTGAAAATCCATGTGATGTTTTAGTTGGTTTTGCTGATGCCGAGTACCTCTCTGACCCGCAAAGGTCGTTCCCAAACTGGTTATGTCTTTACCATGGGTAACACGGCGATATCTTGGAGGTCTACCAAGCGGACGTTAGTTGCTACTACCTCGAATCATGCAGAGATAATTGCTCTACATGAAGCTGTTCGTGAATGTGTATGGTTAAAGTCTGTCATTACACATATTCGAGGAACAAGTGGTTTGAAGTCTACCACTGAGGAACCTACTTGTATTTATAAGGATAATGTTGTTTGCATCGAGCAGATGAAGCAAGGTTTCATTAAGGGTGATAATACCAAGCATATTTCGCCTAAGTTCTTTTATAATCAGCAACAACAGACTCTCCTAAAGATTCAAGTGAATCAAGTTAGTTCCGAGGAGAATGTGGCATATTTATTTACTAAGTTTTTACCTAATCCACATTTGAAAAACATGTTAAAAGCATTGGTATGCTTAAGTTATCCGAGCTCCCATGATTGTAGGAATCAGGGGGAGGTGCAGACGTGAGGGGGAGTCTGGCACATACATGTCACTTTCAAATGTGAAGGGTGCGTTGTACTCTTTTTCCCTTCGACTAAGGTTATTTTTTCCCACGGGTTTTATTGGTACTTGGCAAGGTTTTTAATGAGGCAACATGGAAATCATCACCTAGTTGTGACCGGCACAAGGGGGAGTGTTTCAGGATATTATTATTGTGTGCCTTGTCAAACTAGGACTTTAGAATAGGTTTATCCTTCTAGAATATGGATCGTATTTAGAATAGATTTCCTACATCAATACAGATTGTATCTTGTACTCCTTTATATATAGAGGCCCTTATTCATTAATGAAATACATCATATTCTCTGCTCATTCTCTTTGTTATTTACGTTTCCCTTAAACAATGACAACTAAGTTTCTTTGAAATTGGGTAAATTATCTACCTAGGCTCTTGCCTAATGCCTAGATTTGTAGGTAAATTAATTCATGACAACTAATTTTCTATGAAATTAGGTAAATTATCTAGCTGGGCTCTTGACTAGTGCCTAGATTTGTAGGTAAATTAATTCATGACGACTAAATTTTTATGTAAGTAAATTGGGAGATTAAGTTGGAAAATTCTAGTGTATGTTAACGTATCTCATACGTACAATTACCGTTTTTAAAACTTAATTACTCAAACGAGAATCTAGTTATTTACTCTAATGAGGACCTTATTTACCTTAATGGGGGCTTTATCGTAGTTACCACATGAGTTCTCGAAGTGGTAATACGTGTCCTCAAGTCGTAAAATATTATAATTACTATTTTTAGGACTTAATTATTACTCAAACGAGAACCTAATTTACTCTAATGATGACCTTATTTACCTTAACAAGGACTTAATTTCTTTCCTCATTATGTATGAGAAATGTTAACATACCATAGCCTTACTCGATTAAGTTATAAGCTTTTAATAAAAGATTGGAAAGGGAATACACTATAACAAAACTTTTGAATAATGGTATTAGTTATAGGAATTTATTGCTAGTGAAAATTTAAACAGTAGGTATATGTAAAGGAAAATTGAATAAATGCTTGATTATAGGAAATCTAATTAAAAGTTGAATGAAATTAATATTTTATGACAAGGGCAAATTTCGTAAATAAGTTAATAGATATGGTATGAAGATATACTATGTGGTATCTACAATTTAATATTGGATCAAATCTAATAATAAAAAAACCAACGAATTATTTCCTATAAAATAAAAGTGGCAAGGATTTTTATCTAAATATCCCTTAAATAAATAATCAACGTATTTGTTGTCAATTTCTATGATGATCGAACAGTAACAATATATGTGAGCTTCGCGCTACGGATGCTTGTGCTTACGAACAATTAACTTAGGAAAATGATTGTTGGCCTCAATTGAGGCCTCAATCCTATGTGGCATGCCACATAACTAAATATCAATTTAAAATTTAAATCCACATAATATATCTTGCCATATCATAATCTTGCAATACCAACTTTAATCTTTTATATTTTCCTTTGAATTTTATTTTTTATAGACTTATTATCTGCAATCTAAACTAAAAAAACAATCAAAAATTAATAAACTTTTAAATGCTTTCAATGAGAATCGAAACGACAACAAAATGTTCGCAACTTTATTAATAAACCAATTAACTAACATGCTAATCTTAATATAAATACACATAAATTGATATGTATCTAATTGAAACAATAAAAGCAATAGGTAATGAACATTAAATAATTTTAGAAAATAAAATTGTAAAACCGTAATAAAAACATACGAAAAAAAAATGGAATTTGTGCCAAGAACCCATAAAGAATTTGAACTTTCTTTAACAAAAAAAAATTGGACAATTCTTTTTCCAATCAAAAATTCATTAAAAGATAATTTTTTATATGAAATTATAATCTTTTTTCTTGATCCATCTTTGACCCACGTTACAATATGTCTTCCTCATCATTAAGTAAGAAAAAAATAAAAAATAAAAAATAAATTACAAATCGACAATAGTTTACTATTTTGATCAGGAAAAATGTGCTCATATATCTATATATTGAAAATGAGAATACAAGCTAGTACATAACACCCTAGTGTAAAAGGAGTTGAGCATGAGAAATATAATAAAAGATTACTCGAAGGAAGTCCTTCCTCGAATTATGATGTTTTAAAGTTGTTACTTGTAGGGTTTAGGGTTTAGAGTTTAGGGTTTGTTATATTTAGGGTTTACGGTTTACGGTTTGTTGTATTTGGGGTTTAGGGTTTGTTGTGTTTAGGTTTAGGGGGTAGGTTAGGTTTAGGATTCAGATCTAAAAAATTTAGGATTTAGGGTTTAGGGTTTGTGGTGTTTAGGTTTTAGGATTAGGTTTAGGGTTCAAGTCTCAAAATGTAGGGTTTAGTATTATTTATATTCTACTAATTACAAAGATATATTATTGATTGAATCATTTAGGTCAAAGTGGTTTAGGTTTGAATTGTGGATTCATTGTGACCTCAGTTCGAATTATATTTTACAATTTTTATGGAATATTTTTTTTGTGCTTGCTAGAGGTGCAGAAAAATCAGTCTTTTTTTTTTTTTTTTTTGTGGATTCATCTTAGATATTGGCTTGTACTGAAGCATCTTAGCTTTTATATAGTTCCCCTATACCTTGAAGAACAATGTTAGCTTTCATTACCTATTGCTTTTACTGTTTCAATTAGATACATATCAATTTATGTGTACTTATATCAAGATTAGCATGTTGGTTAATTGGTTTATTAATAAAGTTGTGAACACTTTGTTGAAGTTTCGATTCTTGTTGAAAGCATTTAAAGGTTTATTAATTTTTGTTTGCTTTTTGAGTTTAGATTACAGATAATAAGTCTATAAAAAAATAAAATTCACAAAAAAATATAAAAGGTTAAAATTGGTATTGCAAGATTATGATGTGGCAAGATATATTATGTGGATTTACAATTTAAATTAGTATTTAGTTATGTGGCATGCCACCTAGGATTGATGCCACAATTGTTAGGCCTCAATTGAGGCCCTCTATCATTGCCCACCTTTGCCACCCATGCATGCGATGGTCGATCGTTTGATTATTCTAAGATATTTGGTTGTGGCACATGCCTATTGACTTGTTGTACCACATGCCTTGACTTGGTCTGAAGTTTAAAGTGTTCAAGTAGGTAAAAGTTAAAAGATATTATATTAATTATTGAATAGCATTCTTCTATCATTCCGATTGAATAATTAGAGTTTGGGGTGTAGACTGTAGAGAGAAGAAAATGGGTGAAACAGAAAATATATAAGAAAAATGGGCAATGATAGAGGGCATCAATTAAGGCCTAACAATTGTGGCCTCAATCCTAGGTGGCATGCCACATAACTAAATATTAATTTAAATTGTAAATCCACATAATATATCTTGTCACATCATAATTTTGCAATACCAATTTTAACCTTTTATATTTTCCTTTGAATTTTATTTTTTTATAGACTTATTATCTGCAATCTAAACTAAAAAAAGCAAACAAAAATTAATAAACCTTTAAATGCTTTCAACAAGAATTGAAACTTCAACAAAGTGTTCACAACTTTATTAATAAACCAATTAACCAACATGCTAATCTTGATATAAGTACACATAAATTGATATGTATCTAATTGAAACAGTAAAAGCAATAGGTAATGAAAGCTAACATTGTTCTTCAAGGTATAGGGAAACTAAAACCTAAGATGCTTCAGTACAAGCCAATATCTAAGGTGCATCCACAAAAAAAAAAAAAAAAAAAAAAGACTGATTTTTCTGCACCTCTAGCAAGCACAAAAAAAATATTCCATAAAAATTGTAAAATATAATTCGAACTTAAGTCACAATGAATCCACAATTCAAACCTAAACCACTTTGACCTAAATGATTCAATCAATAATCTTTGTAATTAGTAGAATATAAATAAGACTAAACCCTACATTTTGAGACATGAACCCTAAACCTAATCCTAAAACCTAAACACCACAAACCCTAAACCCTAAATCCTAAATTTTTGAGACCTGAATCCTAAACCTAACCTACCCCCTAAACCTAAACACAACAAACCCTAAACCCCAAATACAACAAACCGTAAACCGTAAACCCTAAATATAACAAACCCTAAACTCTAAACCCTAAGCCCTACAAGTAACAACTTTAAAACATCATAATTCGAGGAAGGACTTCCTTCGAGGAATCTTTTATTATATTTCTCATGCTCAACTCCTTTTACACTAGGGTGTTATGTACTAGCTTGTATTCTCATTTGCAATATATATCTATATGAGCACATTTTTCCTGATCAAAATAGTAAACTATTGTCGATTTGTAATTTATTTTTTATTTTTTATTTTTTTCTTACTTAATGATGAGGAAGACACATTGTAACGTGAGTCAAAGATGGATCAAGAAAAACGATTATAATTTCATATAAAAAATTATCTTTTAATGAATTTTTGATTGGAAAAAGAATTGTCCAATTTTTTTTTTGTTAAAGAAAGTTCAAATTCTTTATGGGTTCTTGGCACAAATTCCATTTTTTTTCGTATGTTTTTATTATGGTTTTACAATTTTATTTTCTAAAATTATTTAATGTTCATTACCTATTGCTTTTATTGTTTCAATTAGATACATATCAATTTATGTGTATTTATATCAAGATTAGCATGTTAGTTAATTGGTTTATTAATAAAGTTGCGAACATTTTGTTGTAGTTTCGATTCTCATTGAAAGCATTTAAAAGTTTATTAATTTTTGATTGTTTTTTGAGTTTAGATTGCAGATAATAAGTCTATAAAAAATAAAATTCAAAGGAAAATATAAAAAATTAAAGTTGGTATTGCAAGATTATGATATGGCAAGATATATTATGTGGATTTAAATTTTAAATTGATATTTAGTTATGTGGCATGCCACATAGGATTGAAGCCACAATTGTTAGGCCTCAATTGAGGCCAATAATCATTTTCGGGTGGCAAATAGAGAACAGCAAATTTTCTTCGGTGTTGAAAAATCTCCTTTAAGAAATCGTGGATATGAGGTTTAGAGAGAAGACAAGACGACAAAATAAACATTAAGGAAAATAAATAAATTATTCAGTGTAGTGAGTCTTATGCTTGTCTTTGGCCAGAGCCGGCTCTTGAATCTTGAATCTGATCTTATATATAGATGAACCACTTTGCACTCTACAAACACATTAAATTAGTCATAGAGGAAGAAGATGCTAAATCTCCTGCAAATGCTGGAACTGAGACTAAATCAAACCTTGCCAATTCCTTTGGAACCTTTTTCCTTCAAATATTTACTACTTGCGGCCATTTTCCTCATTCTCTTATACAGATGGTCCCTTTATACAAACTATACAAACTCATCTATACCACCATCTCCACCAAAGCTACCTATCATTGGAAATCTTCACCAAGTAAGCTCGCTCGCTCATCGTTCATTTCAAACCTTATCTCAACGCCATGGGCCTGTCATGTTGCTCCACTTCGGAAGCAGGCCAGTCCTTGTCATCTCGTCAGCTGAGGCTGCCTCCCAGATCTTCAAAACCCATGACCTAATATTCTCCGACAGACCCAAGTTCATCTATTTTGAGAAGGTTTTCTACAACTACAAGGACATGGCATCGGCACCTTATGGGGAGTATTGGAGGCAGCTCAGAAGTATATGCGTCTTAAATCTTCTGAGCAACAAAAGGGTTCGTTCTTTTGGTGCTGTGAGACAAGAGGAAACAAAATTGATGATAAGCAACATACTACAGTCCTCCTCCTCCAACTCATCCTCATCGGTTTTGAATCTAAGCGAAATGTTTATGAAGTTTAGTAATGATGTCCTCTGCAGAGTTGCTATGGGGAGAAAGTACAGCGATCGCGGGGAAGATGGTGGGAAGATGTTCATGGAGCTCTCTGGAGATTTGATAGAGTTCTTCACACGTGTTAATATTGGGGACTATATCCCATGGCTTGCTTGGTTCACTCGTATGAGTGGTTTTGAGGCTCAATTAGATAAATTGGCTAAACGGGCGGATGAGTTTTTGGATATGGTTATTCAAGAACATATGGATAAATCAAAGAGTGCAAATGATGGTATGAACGAGAATGAAGACGATGACAAGGATTTTGTGGACGTTTTGCTTGCCGTTCAGAAAGAAAATGCAGTCGGTGTCCCTATTGATCGAGTTGGCATAAAGGGTATCATCCTGGTACGTACGTAATTAACACACTCTTGCTTACTTTGTGTGTGCATGGCATACATGATATATACTTCAGTACATACTTACATTGTGATATCTTACAATCTGTTAAGCAAATTAAAATGAAGTTTTAGTACATAGCAGGCATGTGAGTATTCTTATATATAGAGATTTTTTTAGAATTAACTAAGTTCACAAAGGACCCTGACTGAATTGAAGTATGAACCAGTACTGGATTCGAATTCCAAAAGACGTGAGTAGTTTGAATCTTACCTGAATTAGCTAGCTTCATATAATTATAACAGGAGCTTAAATTTAATTACCTTAATGCTCTTGCAGGATATGTTTATCGCTGGCACTGATACAACATTTACAGCTTTAGAGTGGACGATGTCAGAGCTTCTGAGAAATCCAAGGGTGATGAAAAAATTGCAGAATGAGGTGAGGGGAATAGTTGGAAATAGAGCGGATATAACAGAGGATGATTTGGTTGGAATGCACTACATGAAGGCAGTGATCAAAGAGACTTTCCGCTTACATGCTCCAGCTCCATTACTAGTGCCTAGGATGTCTAAGCAAGATGTGAAAATAAACGGTTACAACATTAAGGCCAACACACAACTTATGGTGAATGTATGGGCAATTGGAAGAGATCCCAAGTCGTATACAAATCCTGAGATATACGAACCAGAAAGGTTCTTAAACAATGCCATAGATTATAAAGGAAATGACTTCGAACTAATTCCATTTGGCAGTGGCAGACGAAGTTGCCCAGGAATGCAGTTTGCCATAGCTCTGAAAGAGATTGCTTTGGCGAATATTGTGCACAAATTTGATTGGGCATTGCCTCCTGGTGCAAGGGAAGAGGACCTGGACATGAATGAAACTACTGGCGTATCCGCACATAGAAAATATCCTCTTAAGGCAGTTGCCACACCATATTTTGGCTGCTTCTAAACAACTACTCCCCTCTTACGTACCAAAAACTTTCAATACCTTCAATAAAAGAAAAGTAATCATAATAATTCACATCGGATGTGTCTGATGTTTGTAGTTTATGTATAAGCAAACTATCCTAGGTGTGTGCTGCTCATGTAGCTGCCTCGCTTGCCATTGGAGCGGTGGGTCTTAACAGATGGGCTACACAGCCACCACCCTCCTTGATTCGCGTCTTGAGGAACGACGGTCTTCTCTGTCCTCATGTTGGTGCGGGTTGAGTGGTTTTTTTTTTTTTACTGCTTTCTTCCTTTGCCCTGATCCTAGTGGATTAGGTGGGACTTTGTTTCTTCCCTTATCTGTTTCTGGTTTTGTTGTTTTCGGGTACTGGCCTTTCCAGTCTATTGCTTGTTCTTTTTTTCTGGGTTTGCCCCTTTAATGAGAACTGCAGTTTCCAAAAAAAAAAAAAACTATCCTAGGTGTACATATGTGTGTTAAGGACATTGATAATCTAATATAATCCAAATATTGTGCGGACTTTATTATAATTTTCTTTCATATATCACATGTTTGGATGCACAGTGACATTGGACCAGGATTATAATATTGCTGTAATTTTTTGTATTATACATTTATATTATACTGGAATATTAGACTGCATCCATGAAGAGTACTGCGAAAAATCGTCAAATTAATAAATTAATCAATTTGAGATGATGTGAAAAACTTCCGTTACTAATACTTTCAGTTCCATCACCACATGCAGATGGTACCGTTTCTGTGGATAAATGTCACCATTTTCAAGATGTCCTAAAAATTTGGGGAAGTGTAGCATTGTTTTTAGTAAAAATGTGTCTCCTGAATTACAGTTTAACAATCCTTTTTAATCCCAATCCAAAAAGTAGAAACCCTTTCGATTAATGAAGTCTAGCTAGTAGCTATTATCAATATGCCATTAATTTGTTGACCAAGTCTTTGAGAACTTTCTCTTTCATTTCACTTTGTCCATGAATGAAGGTTTACCACAAGTCTTTGTGATCCCTTCTCTTTCACTTCACTTTCTCCATAAATATGCTACTTATCTATCACACAGGAAACGGTTTGCAGAGTCCTTAATTGAGACCAGAATAAAGTAGGGGTGGACATTTTAGAACAAAAAACTGACAAACCGCACTGAATCGACGCCTGCAGTGCGGTTTTCGGTTATTACACCAGATGGATGTGAAGACAGCTTTTCTTAATAAGCAGCCATAGCGTATCGAAATTGAAGATGCTGAAAATATGGTGTGTAGACTCAAGAAATCCATTCCATTTATGGAATAAAACAAGATTCTAGACAATGGTATTTGAAGTTTGATTCGGTTGTGATGAAAGATGATTTTATACAGAATGATTAAATGTTCTAGGATCAGTTTGGAGGTGAATGCTCTAAAAGTTTTTGTTTGTAGTTTGATTTTGTTTAGTTTATTTCATTATAAAAAAAAAATCAAGCGAGCAAGTGTTTGATTAAAAAAGAAGCTCTAGAGATCCCATGGCTTTTGATAAAGATAATATATATATCTTTAAGAAGCTTGTAGGTGTGTTGATCCAACCCTGCATTTCTGAACATTTGGAATCTCATGTTTCGTACTTGCATCATGTGTGTAAATGTGCATGTTTTTGTGAAGCCCTACATGGGCACTTGCCCTATGAATTGCTACTGTTGCTCTTATCCTCTTTCACTTTGGATCACCCCCCTCTATGATCTAATTCTTGAGGTTATTTGCTCATATGTAATGCTCACATATGGCCATATGGGTGGCTTCAGGTCAGGAAGAAAGTTTGACAGATAGCAAACGTCTAGACAAGAGTCACAAGATTGATTCAGATCGGTGAGTACAAGGGCACCTATAATGAAATGAGAAGTGCATGGGTACAATTAGGGTGTAAAATCAAAGAAGTTAAAAGAAAATTTACACTTAAAAAAATTTCTAAAAAAAATAAATAAAAATATAGACCTTGCATGCCCTTAGCTCATCGGGTGGAATCAACCACCATAAAGTGAATAGGATAATTCTTGGGTTCACCCAGAACCCCTTACTGTGATTAACGTATTTTACCTTATAATTTCATAATCTAACCGTTCATATTTTAAATTATAGTTTATAAATCATCTCTTAAAAAAATCAATTAAATTAGAGATTGTTCAACCATCCAACTTTATGAAACAAATGAACGTGTAATACCCCGAAAATTTCGATACTATTTTTATAAAATAGGTCGTGAAATTTGAAGTGAAATTGTGTGATTTCGTTTTTTTAGAGGTTTTCGTCGTAAAACGATAATTACGATGGTAATTATAAGTTACGAAAGGTTAAACAAGGTAACTTTCTATTCGTTGAGATTTTGGAGAAACTTCCTTCATGAAAGTTGTAGAGCTCGTCGAATCGAGTTCGTGGACATGTGGTACGTCAAAAACGGACATCGTATGAGAGAGTTATGAATTTCGGAAGTTTGAGGTGAAAAGAATTAAATTTATAATTCTTTTTCTTTGTCGGCACGATCTTGGCCATTGAATCTTAGAGATTCAATCTGGTCCATCCATTCCTAATTAAGGATTAACTTAATTAATCTCTCTCTCTCTCCCCGCGCGGGAACACTCTCTCTCTCTCTCTCATCCTCACGGCCACTTATGGCTTTTCCATCACCGGCCACCGCCGGATTACACCGCCCCCACCGGAGGGTGCAGCCCGGGCCACCGGACCTAACCCAACCGGTCCCATGCCGGAACACGCAGCGGTGTGCCGCCGTGCAACACCGAAAACGCACGGAATCGACCTCTCGTCGTCCGGCCACTTTCCGGCCACCCCAGACCACCTAGCATACCGGGTTTTGAAGCCATCAACCCCAGGACCATGTTGGTGCCCTTGGTTTTCACCGAAAACCACCGTAGGCGGCGGATTGAGCTCGGGAAGTTTTTGGTTTCCAAAAAGTCAACGCCGATTCCGGCCACTTCCGCTCCGATCCAGACTTTGAGGTAGTTACTAAACTTGTTGGGCTTGTTGAGATGAACATTCTGATAAAATTTGGTGTCAATCGGAGAACTTTTTCCGGCGACTGACCATCGCCGGCGGCGGCGCGTAGGCGGCGCGTCCGGCCGGTCCAGGAGCAAGTCTTTTCTCCGTTGTGCTTAGTTCATCGATACGAACAATTTTCGTGTTTTGAGTTTTGTGAAATTCAGTCGTTTGATCAATGATCAATTAAGCGATAGTTATGGATCGTTAGATCCGTGATGATCCGACCGTTGGATCATCACCATTTTTGGATATGTTGTTAGGATGCTAGAAATAAGCATGCTGTTGGATTTTGGAAATTTTGGAGTTCGTGTGGGACCCATTGATGAATAGTTGACGTGGGACCCACGTTGACCGACGGCTGACTTTTGGTCAAATGGTCTCGATTAATAGTTCCGATGTCCTAGGTGACATTTGAGGAATATTGGTAACGTTTTGGAAGTGTATTATGCTAATTAGAAATTGCATAATCATAGGTGATTACGAAAGGTGTTGCGTACGTGCTTGTCGATTCCTGGTTTTTATTTGAAGACGCAGCAGGAATTAAAGGTGAGTGAATCTCACGATGTTGTAGATGTGAATATTAATTCTCATCTGTGTTATTTGAAATGTGTGATATTTGTGAAAAATGCAAATAAATGATTTTATGAGTTTTGGAGTTTTGGAAAACAATATTTTGAAATTATTCATTATTATTGTTTTTAATTGATGGTTTTGTGGAAAACAATATTTTAAAAATATAATATTATTTTGATGCATTTGAGAGTGTGAAAATGATGTTCTGTGATTTATACAGTTTTTATCATTAATTTGAATGTGGGGTGTTTTGTGAATATGCCTTAAAATGTGGCATTTGTTAGATGTAAGGGTAAGAATACCTTTAGATGAGTTTTGACCCTTTGGGTTGAGGGACGTGGTAACATGGTCCATGGCAATGGGTGAAAAATGGTAGCCCATGCAGTTAGAGCTCTAGTCTGTCGCCTTAATTCTCACTTTTATTGTCTATTAAATGACATTGAGTATTGGGATGGAGATTTGTTGATTTTGGATGAGAATTTATATTGTTTAATATTCTGGATCACCCTGGTATTAACATACACGTTTATGGGACGTGTGGGGTTAAAATACGTGGTATGGGACGCGTAGGTTCAGTATATTCTATAATATAAATTTTCAGGATTGAGATTGGATTTGGAGATTTATGGAATTTCTTTTAAATCAAAAGAAATCAGTATTTTGGAAAAAATGATTTGGTGTGAGTTGATTTGAGATTACTTCTTTAATAATTGAAGTAATTACTATTTTGATTTACAATTCTTGAAAAATATTGAATTGTATTTTGGGGTTTCAATGAGTCTTTTGAAAATAAAAGAATTTGGTTTTTGGGTAAATGTGTTCGTGTGAGTAAACTGGGGTCACTCATACCAGCTTCATAAGCTGACCGGGTTTGTTGATATAACCCGGTACACTATTCAACGGTGTAGGGGTTAATCGTGCAGGTTAGGTAAGCAGTGTAGCTTGAAGATTTGGTTGGTAAACCGTTATCAACCATAAGTGTTTTTGTTACACTTCCGCTGTTGTGTAATAAACTCTGGTGGTGTAATTACTTAATATTTTGTAATATCAATTTATTATGTAATTTATGGTATGTAATATTTGACTCTAAAGAACGAGTCACTATTTACATATGTTGGGCATGGAGTATGTGTTGTTGTACTTGAATTAAAAAGAAAAAAAAAATTCTTGTGCATATTTGTATTTGATATTCCATGCTTCACGTCCCGAACCGGTTGTGTAATTAAGGGCAAAAATGCCTTATTATTTGTTTGGAAATTCGGGGCGTGACAGAACGGTTTTGATAATAATTACTATTATTATGATGAACCGTCTATTTTTATGAATGAGTGACCAAAAGGTCTTCAAATTGATTGATTTTTTTTTGCAGAGGTGATCTCTATATTATGTTATAATACATGCACGGTTGGATCGTTAAAATTTAAATTAAAAATGCGTTAATTGCAAAGAGGTGAACCCAAGAATTATCCAAGTGGAATAAATAGTGTCTCCTCTGTGACTTCCTACTCTTGACTTTACCCTTACATTTGGACTGCTCTGAGTGTAGGACTAAAAGCTAAAGAGGCAATACAGTAATCAGAGGCCAACTCAGACTTTTGTTAGGTTGGTAGTTGGTAGTTTTTTAGACTTTTGTTGACTAAACATGATACTATGATAGAAAACTAATGTTTACTTACTTGGAATGAAAATGTGAATGAATCGAATTTATTCCGATGGAATTCATTCCTAATACCTACCCCCCCTTGGTTATCAAACTCCGGATATTCAGGAATGAATTCCTATTTTCTAGTCACTTTTACATGAGACCCACAATCATTCCGATTCATGTACATGTTAGTAAACGCAAGAGAACTCAAGAATTGGAATCAATTCCTTTATTCCCATACACATTCCAAGTAATTAAGTAAACATGTCATTAATCTATCTTACCATTCCAACAAAATTTTTTATCCATGTCTGATTGGATACAAAATTTCTAGCCCAAACATGTCTATTTTAAATTTTTTAGGTACAATATTCATTTATGAAACTTAGTATAGCTTCGTGCATTATGAGATTAAGAACATGTGATTTTCATGATTGATAGAGTGATTGAGTCCGGGCTCGTGTTGTTGAAGAGATTCTCTAGGTAGGGCTTATGTACCAATTGTATATTTATAAAAAATAAAGTTAAAAACACATAAGCCTCCTTACAATATACTTTATTGATGCGCATTAATATTATTGTTCTATTGGTCAAAAGTAACTGATTTGGGGACATTAAAAAACTTTGAAAAAATGCAGGGTAGTGAATCATCGAAATTGAAAACGACATAGAGTGGTTTGTCAAATGAAGCAAACCATAGGATAGTAAAATGTAGATTGTCCTTTTTAAATTGTTTTGTTCTAGTTTATCAAAAAGAAGTGTTCTGTTCTAAGTGAGGAAAAAAAAAGTTTTTATTTGGATAAAATTTGAATCGCCCAACGGTCTAAAGTTAACCTCGCCCTGTCCACTAAGATGGGAAGTTCTGATTGATCTCAACCGTCCAACCAATACGACATCGTCGGGTTTCGCAGAGAAGCTGAAACCTCATACAGTCATATAGTCTTCCTTAATTGATAGAAGAAATGGAAAATAGATTCAATGTTAGGAGCCCATCCGTCTAAAGCTTTTGGAGGATTCCTTTCAATTCAGTAAAATAGTTTTACTGGGTGAGTGTCTCGAGAAGATGAAGAAGAATAGCAATGATCACTGGGATTTTCTGGTAAAATTGTTTGTTCTTTCTTCAACTTCTTTTCTCCCCTCTCGCTATTTTGTGGTGTTTAGGAATTTGGATTCTTGATTATGAAAGCATGGGTTTCAATTTCTTTTGGTTTTCGTATGATCTTAGATTTATTCTGTTTGAAATGCTGGTCGGAGTTCTCGAATTTGATTTCTTTAGTATCATCTCTGGTTGAATTTTGTGACTGGGTTTGATCGTAGTTTATCGTTGGTTTCAATTTCTTGTTCAATCTTAAAGGGTCTGGCTATTGTGCGTTGATTGCGTTTAGTTGATTGCGTTCTTGTTCTTTGTTTACAAATCGACAGAGTACAAAAAACGTGTTTTGAGTTATATCTTATTACCACCCCAGTATATTACTTTTCTCAAAGTTACTTGATTCAATTACTATTCTCTCCTTTTTGCTGATTGATACAGGAGGAAATTGAAGCTCCTATGTGGGTGGATCTCATATTACAAGCCAACATAAACAACCAAGATGGGTGAGTTCATTTATAAAATATTATTAAGTTCTCCTGTGTTTTCCCAAAAGAGATTGAATAGTTTCCAGGATGTGTTGTATGCAAAATTAATCTTTCTTTTGGGATGCACTGCAGTGATGAGGATTGGTTTTACAGAAGCCACTTGTAAGCATTTTTGTCAACTTTAATGAAGTGGTTTTTTGTGGTGTTGTATTTTTTGGCTTTCGAGTTATTGTCTTTGAAATAAGAATGCTGAGTATAGTAATTTGATGGAAATATTAGGTTCCACCAATGTTCTTCTCGTGAATTGAAGACTGCATTTTCTCATTCTGGGGAGGAGAATGCAGCCTTAAACTTTGACTTACTTGGACCATCTTCGCCAAAGCTTCCATCTTCTGTCTCTAGGTCAAGAGGCAAAAACTATGTAAACAAGAAATGGAGAGAGGACAACCAGGTTTTTCCAATAGATAAGAGGCACCCAGTCAATGTTCTGAGTGGGACATCTTCCTGCGTGAATTCAGGATCTGGTGATAACATGAAATCCAAACCAAGCTTTACACATTTGAAAGGTACTTGCCATGCAAAAACGAGTTGGGTTTGTAAAAGCAGTTCAATTGGAAATGGCAGTCCAAGTTGCTCTAAGCCAATATCTTCTTGTGGGGATTCAACGAGTACTCTGAGTTCTACGGCAAATAAGGCAGATGAAAGCAATACAGCAAGCACTATTACATAAGAGAGTGGTCAGCAGCAACAGCAGAATATGGGAAAATCAAGTCGCCCTTTGAGTCAAACAAGTGGGCTTTTGTCACTCATAAAGACTGGTATGAGGAAAAGCTGTGTTACAAGACAAGCATCTAGAGTGGAGATTAATGGCGAAAGAAGGCAATCAAGAGGACGTAACTCTTGTTCCGGCAAGCCTAGTGTTGGTTCATCTTCAAATCCTTGTTATGATGTAAGGAGCTCAACATCTACATCAATGCAATACAAAGAAAGAACACCAGATGGCAGAAATATGACAAGAAAGTGTGATGCAGCCAAGAACAAAATAAAATTTTCTAAAGCATCCAAAACCTCCACTCATAAGATTGAGCAAGGGACTTCTAACTACAGAATGGGACCTAATATTGCCAAGTCTACCTATCAGCAAGCTGCAAAACCAAAGGTTAGAAGTTTTGCTATCTGAGACACCCATATTCAAGATTTTCTTATTCTTTTTTGAAGTATTTGATATATTGTTGACTTATTGTGATGCTGCAAGTATATCTAGTTATTTAAAAGATTTGTCAATAATCGCCAAACTATAAGAGAGACTTGTCTACACAAGTTCATAATAGTATACATGTTTGAGGGTATAAATGGCATACTTAGAATTCTAAGTCGATTTTCTGGTTTTCTAGTATTTCAGGATGTGATTTCCTATTAGCATTGGTTCCAAGAATTAGTCTGCTTAAGGAAAAAAAAGTCCGATGACTTCAAAGGATGTACACATGCAGTCATATTGTTCTAGAGATTGTTTATTGTTTGGGCTCATCGTGTGTCTTGTTCGTTTTATGACTGTCATTTATCATCATCATTTAATGTCATAAGTTTAGTTTGGGCATCATCCTTAACATCTCCACTAATTGGTGGGGATCTCGTCTCATGTTTTGTGTTTCCATCATGGTCCTGGCACAAAACTCTCTCTCCCCTGGCAATCGGATCTTTGTGTCATGTGTTCTTGGTGGTTTGTCCACGTTTCAGTTTGATTGTTGGTGTTTAAAAGGATCCTCATCAAATCTGCTCCGGTGATGTTTGGCTGCAAGGTTCCTCAAGGGTGCTGCTGTTTTTGGTTATCAAGTTCGGTGTCAAAATTGTGCGGATATTGATATATCAATCAGTCCACTAATATTCTGAAAATACTTATATGTTAGTTTTGCAACCAAAGATTGATGCACACTTTCTTGTTTTGTCAAGGCACATGATGCCCCATCCAATTTGTAGGCATGTGACGCCCAAGTTTTCGTAGTGGGCACTGATATTTTTTTTGGTCAATCTTCAAGTAGCACCACTGTCTGGAAACTTGGAAATTCTTGTTTAAAATTCGTGACAAACTGATCAGGGTTCAGTTTGAGGGAAAGTGTTAAGAGTATTGAAAATGTAGACTATCATAGTAGAGATCAAGATCAAGGTGGCATGCTCAGTCATTGAAAGCGGCACAAGCACTTTACTTCTATGTTTCTACTTTCTAGTTTCTGTTACATAATTAAATTTACTTATATTTCTCTTGTTTACCAGCCAAGCATGATTGCCGTCTATTCTTCAGCTTGCAGTGGGTATTGGAGAATAAAAAATATATTATAATTGGATTATGTGCAGTTAGATATTTGGTTGTTTAGGTGTAATCTAATATTGCTAAATCGAGTGATTTGATTTTGATTTTGTAGTGGTTGGGCTGTACTATATAAACCCCTTATATGGTCATTAGTAATGTAGCTCATTCTCTACCTATTACAAAATATCTTCCCCACCGCAAAAACAAAATATAAAAATAAACTGAATGAATAAAATGAAAAAGAACTCCTTGAGATCCCATATAGGATCATGGGTTGCTTGCAATTTATTATTAATTTGTTTTTCTCACTGTTCTTTTTATTATAAAGTTGACCATGAATCATACATATGTAGTCATGATTAGAAGATTGAAATTAACATGAATCACACTGATTGTGAAGATTCCAGTTCAGACTCTTAAAAGGAAACCTTTGGGGCCAGTTAGAGTTAAAGAAACGAAGTTAATTACTGCTACTCTAAAGTCCAAGGAGAAACCAGTAGTTGGCGGATCTTACAGATTGGCTGCCTCAAGAATAGAGAATGTGAAAGTGTTGGCTGCATCTGGAAAAGAGAACATTGTGAAAGGGAGAGCGGCTGGGAGTCGGACTCAGAAGTGCAATAGCAAAGGCGTTGCTGCTGTAACCATGGTTACAGTTCACAAAGGAACAAAAGATAGCATTCTGCAAGGACATGACAGAACGGCTGGAAAGGTATATAAGTCCATACTATAATGACATTTGTTGCTATATAATCTTTTGAGAAAAAACAATTCTTATGACTTTCATTGTTGAAAATAAATTAAGTTTGTTCCTCAACCTTGATTTTTACTGTAACCACCTAAGAGAAAAGGTCTGGAATCACTGATTTAGATATGAGAAGTTTACCAGTACTTATTAATTATGAAAATCACCCAAATCGTCTAATAAGTTGTGTTCATCTTCGTTTTGGTAACCTTATCTACAAGTGATGATAATATGATAATACACTTAACACATGAAACGATTCTTACTGTGGCTCTCTTTGATTAAAAGAGGTGCTGCAAAAGAGTTGAAATGATAGTTCTTTCATGCTCTAGGCTAGATTGGCCAATGAAGGTATAAAGAATTGTTTGTCAGATGAGGCAGTGGAGGGAAAGAGGCTTTCTGCTTCTAAGTGTGGTGTGGCAGTGGAGGAATTTGGAGATTTATCATTTAGTCTTCAGCTGTGGTCGATATTGCTTGGCTACTTTTCTAAACTTATGCATTTTATCTATGATGTGCATTTTCTTGAACTACTTTTGGTGGTTTTCAAATTAAGCCCATGGATGTTTCTAATTATTTAACCGAAATTGAAGGTAAAAATTGCTTTAAGGATTTAAGATATATTGCTCCAATATCTGAGTGTATTGTTGATCTGTTGCAGGTTTGCAAATAAAAAAGGAGCTTTTCTACTAACTTTTAGATATTCTCACTTCAAAATTTGATATTGTTGAACATCTTTTGACAGGAGAATGTCGGTGTCAAAAGCCGTCGGGTAAATGTGATGGATATCTCCCAGAGGCCTCATTTCAGATGAAAGACCAGTGCAGCCTAATGGAATGTATAGTGTAACCCTAACTTCAGTTGTAACAATGGACGAAGCTTGGAGTGAAACAAAGTTTTGACCCTTAACCTCCCAAGATTTTGGTGACTCATTTTAGTTCTTGTGCGATTCTACTTTGAAGAAAATCTCTGACCTGGAGAAATGATTCAGTATTTCAATGAAAGTATTTGTCCTGATTCCCAGAATCCAAATATAGTTTTCTTATGTTCCATCTTTTTTCCCCAATATTTGAGTGCATATATTAATTAGGGAAAAAATCACCTTTAGTCCCTGAACTATGACCCGTTCGACACTTTCGTCCATGAAGTTTGAAATATATCACTTTCGTCTCTGAAGTTTGAAAATCACTATCACTTTCTGTCACGCCCCGATTTTCAAATCAATTAATAAGGCATTTTGCCTTTAATTACAAATCAATTTCGGGAATGTGACTACATGGAATATCAAATACAAATATGCACTAGAATTTTTTTTTTTTAATTCGAGTACAACTATATACTCCATGCCCAATAAATGTAAATGCTGACCCGTTCTTTAGGGTTACATATTACAAGCCATAATTAAATAATAAATTGTTATTACAAAATATTAAATAATTAATCCATCAGAGTTTATTACATAAACAGCGGAAGTCTTATAAACCAATAATATGTATGCAGCCTTGCTTACTCCTGGTTATCCTAACCTGCAGGTATAACCACTACACCGTGGAATAGTGTACCGGGTTATATCAACAAACCCGGTCAGCTTACGAAGCTGGTATGAGTAATCTATGTTTTATTTTCAAAGAATCATTTAACTCAAATGTTCCATTTCAAATCCGGAAGATTCGTATTATCTAATATACTGAACCTACGTGCCCCATACCACGTATTTTAACCCCACACGCCCCATAAACGTGTATGTTAATACCAGGGTAATCCAGTATGTTAAATAATATAAACCCTCGATCTTTACTCACACAAAACCATTTATAACTTAGCCTGATTAAAAGTGAGATGCATCTCCTTTTAATACATCAAGTTATTTTTAACTTCGCCTGATTAAAAGTGAGAATACTATTTTTCTTCTCCTTTTAATACATCAAGTTAATCATACAATATGCAGTCTAGAGCTCTAACTGAATGGGCTACCATTTTTCACCCATTTAACATTGTCCCCGGTCAGGACAGTCCGTTTGGACAAAAACATTCAAATAGGCAAACACAATATCTTAATAGAATTATTGTGTTCCCACAAAATTCACAAATTAAAACAATAAGATGAACATTTTTCAAATATTGTTTTAACACCAAAATCACAACAACACAATATGAATTAATATTCATATATAAAAACATCGTGAGATTCACTCACCTCTTAATCCTGCTGCGTCTTCGAATAAAAACCGAGAATCGATCAACATACGTAAGTGTCACATCTCGTAAACACCTATGATTATGCAATATCCAATTAGCATAAAACAATTCCAAAACGTTACATTATTCCTCAAATGTCACCTAGGACATCGGAAATATTAATCGAGACCATTTGACCAAAAGTCAACCGTCGGTCAATGTGGGTCCCACGTCAACTATTCATCAACGGGTCCCACACGAAATCCAAAACTTCCAAAATCTACCAACATGCTTATTTCTAGCATCCTAACATCATATCCAAAAATGGTGATGATCCAACGGTCGGATCATCACGGATCTAACGATCCATAATCATTGCATAATTGATCGTTGATCAAACGATCTAATTTCAATAATCCAACGGTCCAACATGCTTATAATCTCAATATTAACCCCACGATCAAATTTCATGATCATCCAACGGTCGGATCTCTCGAATCGTAAATCGTACGATCCGATTAATCGGGTTAATTGACCATCGGTCAAACGACCGAATTTGACAAAAGTCAAAACACGAAAGTTGTTCGTATCGACGAAACAAGTCAAACGGAGCAAAGAACTGCTCCCGGACCAGCCGGACGCGCCGCCCACGCGCCGCCGCCGGCGGTGGTCAGACCGCCGGTCAAGGTGGTCCGATTGACACCAAATTTTACCAGAATGTAGATCACAACAATCCCAACAAGTTTGATAACTACCTCGAGGTCTGGATCGGAGTGGAAGTGGCCGGAATCGGTGTCGGTGAGTTTTTGATCCCAAAAAGTGCAAATCGTCGTTGCCGCCGATCTAGGCCGTGCCGCCGTGATCCACCACCATGGGGAGGTTGCTGGAGAGGAGGGGAGCAAAACCCAAAAGGTCTCATCGCCGGAGGTGGCCGGAAACGTCGCCGGCAAGCTTCCCCTTTTTGGCCGAAACTGTCAGCTCCGGTTGACCACTTTCCGTCAAGAATTTGGGGAAAGTTCCTTCACGGGAAATGAAGAGGAGGACGAGGCGAGTCCAACGACGCCGGCCCCGTCGAAATCGGAGGCCGGACGCGCCGCCACGCGCCGCCCAAAGAATCTGTCCGTTGGGAGCTTTTTCGGAAAATTCCGGAAGGTTCCGGGCCAAAATGAAATTCCGAAAAATACCCAATATTTATACTAAATTATCCAAACTTCCGAAGGCCATAACTTCTTCATACGATATCCGTTTTTGGTGAACCAAATTCCTACGAACTCGATTCGACGAGGTCTACAACTTTGATGAAGGAAGTTTTCCCAGATTCTCAACGGATAAAAAGTTACCTTAATTAACCTTGTGTAACTTATAATTACCGCCGTAATTATCGTTTTACGACGAAAACCCCTAAAAATATGAAATCACTCCATTTCACTTCAAATTTCACGAACTATTTAATAAAAATAATACGGAAATTTTCGGGGTATTACAGTCTACCCTCCTTAAAGAAATTTCGTCCCGAAATTAGGACGCAGAGTACTCCCAGGTTATCACAATCACAATTCAGAAATCCAAAGTTTCATTCATTGATAATAACTGGGCAGTACAATCAAACACAACTTAAGGTAAGAAACTACAACTTGCACACACTTCTATCACAAATCTTAAGATGCCTCACAGGGCCTAAACTACCAGAAGCCATCCTTGAACCTCCAGTAGTGACTTCGCGGATAAGATGCTGGATGTCTCGGAATTCCATACATCATCAGCTGATAGAAATATGCTGCCTCCACGAAACACTTGCAAGTGTCGCAACATTCTCTAGCTGCATGCCTATCTCCATCCACTTCCCACATGTCCTGGCCAAAAGGACGCCAAAAACTTGACTCACCGCAAGTAAGGCATTTACCGGCGGGCAGGAAAGCAGTAGTCGACGGAAAATACAATAACAGATGCTCATGACAAAACTCGGCCTGATGCATCATCCGCTCGACTTCTTGTCTACAGTAGTAGATGTTCCATCCGCTTCTCCACCAGTCGAGGGCTTCACACAGTCGCTGCACCGTTTTCTGCTGCTCGGCTCGTGGTCCCAATATCATCTTAATCATACATGCTGCATAAAATGCAACATGATGACCTACCACCGAACTGGGACGCGAACCATAGAATGTTCCTGGTTTGCATGCCGCATCGAAATACTCCAAGGCCAAAGGTATGTTCGCCGCTTCCACGAGTACTCGTATTCCCATTCGGAACAGAGACTCCGGGTTCCTTGCTTCCCAGCACCGATTTGCGAAGATGCGCACCTGCAGATCCGCTTCTATAGAACCAGTGGGTCTGGATCCACCATCGAATCCATCCATGTCGATCGCCGCCAAAGTAGACCAGCTATCGGCATACTCCTTGAAGTCCTTCGAGACACAACGGAGTTCCATTGTGCTCTGCAGAGATGCGGTAGCCACCAACTGGAAAATATATTTCCAGATCTCCACCGGAAGTTCACTCCAATCAGTCTTTGATCTCTTACTGCACTCTCCTTTGCTCACCATTTTGCAAGAGAAAAATTTAGTCGAAGTGTTTGTTTGATAACAGATATGAGGTGAGTAACACAACTCCTTATCCCATGTATTTAAACCAAACTTTCCACAGTCAGGGAAAACTTTCTTTAATGCGAGTGCGGTGCACTCAGCAACCCACTAAGAATAATTATTGCTCATATCTGTCTCAATTACTCAAAAGTATCGCCCACGATACAAGATTTCGCAAGATTTAATCAACAAAAACTCAGTCTTCCACTAACACCGGTCATAATGACTCTTTACTTTAACTTTCGCATAATTAATTCCTCAAAAGATGCGAGGTCTCACAAGAGTGGAACTGTATGTGGAAAATCCATGCATCGGGGAAAAAAAATCTTCCACGATCTCCAAGGGCTCCGACAATTAGCTGTAAATCAGCCACTCACCTTTGCTTTTGAATTTTTCAAATCCTCCACCAACAATAAATATACCCTTACGCATCCACTAACAGATACTTTCCATTAGTGCCATAACTTCCTTTCTCTTTCAAAGAGGACTTCTTCACTCCACTTCTCAGAAATTTCACCAACTCAAACATGTCACGCAAAGTGAATTCGTTCAGTGAATTACTTCAATCTGATCCCTCTGAAAGCCAATTCTTTGAGGGCTTAGATGAAATAATTTCACCAGCAATCGAATTCGACAACGATATCGACATGCTAGACATGCTTCTAGCAGAAGACGAAACTATTGAAGTAGCCCCAAGTCCACAAGTATCATCTCCACAAGCTGAACCTAGTTCATCCAAACGTATTCCACTGAGGAAGAGCTTCACCAAATACCAAGTCCAAGCATTGAAGGACTTCGTCGAGGCTTTTCCACAGCCAACTGTTCAACAGCGACAAGATTTGGGTGACCAAATAAGGTTAACGTTTGCACAAGTCTCTGCGTGGGTGATAAAGCATCGACCCAAAACGCCTGCCCAAACAACTCGTCAACAAAATTTTCTGCTGAGACAGCAAATCAATGAGCTTCAAGCTCAACTTAGCCAGTACCAAGCAGCATTCAACCGAATCAACTGCAACCATTGTGGAAATCGAGTCACTCCCAATAGTGAGCTACTAAAAGGGATTGAAGAGACTACCCCACAACCTCAGACTCTTCCAATTCCTGCAGTCATCGGTCCAAGGGAAAAGTCTCACATGAGGAGGGATGTTCAAAAGTGTATGTCGATCCCACATCACTCTTCTTCTACACAACAACCATCAGACAACATCAACCGTTCAGAACCTGAAGAAGCATCTTCCGTGGCAGAAGCATCTGTCGTGGCAGACACAACTAAGATTTCTGAAATCATTGTGTCGGTCAGAGATGAGCTAATCATCATGGCATCTGCTGCTGCGCCACTGTGGATCTCTGCACTCAAATCCAGCTCTGCCACGCTTCATGAGTTCCTGAATGAAGCAGAGTACAAGAGAATCTTCACTAACGGTATTGATCTTACTCCCACTAACTTCCAAACCGAAGCTTCTCGCTACACAGCCACTATTCCCCTCAGTCCTGTCGTACTCGTGAATCTCTTCATGGATGTGGACCAATGGTCCACCATATTCGGTAGCATCATTTCAAGGGCGAGTATCCTTGATGTCTTGTCATCAGGGACTACTGAAAGCTACCACGACACCATCCAAGTCATGACTGCTGAATTCCAGGTGACTAGTCCATCTGTCTCCACTCGTGTAACTCACTTTGTTCGCTATTGCCAACGACAAACAGAACAAAGTTGGGCAATAATTGACGTCTCTGTGGACGGTTTAAGCTCAAATCTGGGTCCACACTCAAAATCTCAATGCAAGAAGCGTCCATCCGGATGCTTAATCCAAGATTTGTTCAACGGCAGCTCTCGTGTCGTATGGGTGGAACATGTTGATGTACAAGATCAAATCATGCACCAAACATACCGAACACTAGTGGAGTCAGGCTTAGCCTTTGGAGCAAGGCGATGGGTAGAAATACTTCAGAGGCAAGCGGAAAGGTTAAATTATTCCGCGGCAGACACTTATCCACCTCAAGACTTTTGTGTCATACCATCTGTGGAAGGAAGAAGAAACTTGTTGCAGATGGCATGCAGAATAGTGACAGACTTTTTCACAGACATCGGCAACTCTACTGCTCATGAATGGAAGGTAGCTGAACAAACCAAGTTCAGGGGTTCAGGGATAAGAGTCTCCACCAACAAAATCTGGAACAGGCTGAATAAGCCTCATGGTCTCACTCGAACTGCATCTGCAATAATCCAGCATCATGTCTCTCACCGAAAGCTGTTTGACTTCTTCATTGACGTACAAACTCGGAACCAGTGGGACCATCTAGCATTGGAAAAAGAAGTACAGGAGATTGCACACATCACAACTGGTCATGATCCACGCAATTGTGTCTCATTGTTGCAAATGCACAACACCTATATACTCCAAGAAAGTTGTACTGATTCAACAGGGTCATACGTGATTTATGCTCCTATTAGTCAGTCAACGGTGCAGAAGTTAATAGGCGGTTGTGAGTTAGGTACAATTGTATTCCTAACTTCGGGTTTCTCGATCCTACCTGATATGCCTACTGCTGGAAGAACAGAAGGGGTCTCAGACAATCCATACATTGGTTGTCTAGTAACGGTAGCAACACAGATCTCTACTGAGTTGCTGAAGAACAAGAAAGGGTCAGTGGATCAAGTCTGTCGTTTGATCCAGGGTACGGTTGAGAGAATTAGAAATGTAGCCATGTAAGACTATCATATAAGGAATTGTAATTTGTACTTTATATTCTTAACAACACAACAGCACTGAAGAGCACATGATGGGGATCCGCCGCGGTCGGGCCATCACTCGATAAATACTGTGCGTAATTAAGCATACGAAGTAACCATTACTTGAATGAATCTGAGAACCTAACGCCAAACCCTAAACCGATCCTAAGCTCTAAACCCTAACTTCACTTCTCAATTCCAAAACTCGTTTCATTTCCTTAGAGCGTTCCATTGCTCAATCACTTCCTTAGAGCATTGTTTTGCTCTGATACCAATCTGTCACGCCCCGATTTTCAAATCAATTAATAAGGCATTTTGCCTTTAATTACAAATCAATTTCGGGAATGTGACTACATGGAATATCAAATACAAATATGCACTAGAATTTTTTTCTTTTAATTCGAGTACAACTATATACTCCATGCCCAATAAATGTAAATGCTGACCCGTTCTTTAGGGTTACATATTACAAGCCATAATTAAATAATAAATTGTTATTACAAAATATTAAATAATTAATCCATCAGAGTTTATTACATAAACAGCGGAAGTCTTATAAACCAATAATATGTATGCAGCCTTGCTTACTCCTGGTTATCCTAACCTGCAGGTATAACCACTACACCGTGGAATAGTGTACCGGGTTATATCAACAAACCCGGTCAGCTTACGAAGCTGGTATGAGTAATCTATGTTTTATTTTCAAAGAATCATTTAACTCAAATGTTCCATTTCAAATCCGGAAGATTCGTATTATCTAATATACTGAACCTACGTGCCCCATACCACGTATTTTAACCCCACACGCCCCATAAACGTGTATGTTAATACCAGGGTAATCCAGTATGTTAAATAATATAAACCCTCGATCTTTACTCACACAAAACCATTTATAACTTAGCCTGATTAAAAGTGAGATGCATCTCCTTTTAATACATCAAGTTATTTTTAACTTCGCCTGATTAAAAGTGAGAATACTATTTTTCTTCTCCTTTTAATACATCAAGTTAATCATACAATATGCAGTCTAGAGCTCTAACTGAATGGGCTACCATTTTTCACCCATTTAACATTGTCCCCGGTCAGGACAGTCCGTTTGGACAAAAACATTCAAATAGGCAAACACAATATCTTAATAGAATTATTGTGTTCCCACAAAATTCACAAATTAAAACAATAAGATGAACATTTTTCAAATATTGTTTTAACACCAAAATCACAACAACACAATATGAATTAATATTCATATATAAAAACATCGTGAGATTCACTCACCTCTTAATCCTGCTGCGTCTTCGAATAAAAACCGAGAATCGATCAACATACGTAAGTGTCACATCTCGTAAACACCTATGATTATGCAATATCCAATTAGCATAAAACAATTCCAAAACGTTACATTATTCCTCAAATGTCACCTAGGACATCGGAAATATTAATCGAGACCATTTGACCAAAAGTCAACCGTCGGTCAATGTGGGTCCCACGTCAACTATTCATCAACGGGTCCCACACGAAATCCAAAACTTCCAAAATCTACCAACATGCTTATTTCTAGCATCCTAACATCATATCCAAAAATGGTGATGATCCAACGGTCGGATCATCACGGATCTAACGATCCATAATCATTGCATAAAGGAAACTGATTGTGAAGATTCCAGTTCAGACTCTTAAAAGGAAACCTTTGGGGCCAGTTAGAGTTAAAGAAACGAAGTTAATTACTGCTACTCTAAAGTCCAAGGAGAAACCAGTAGTTGGCGGATCTTACAGATTGGCTGCCTCAAGAATAGAGAATGTGAAAGTGTTGGCTGCATCTGGAAAAGAGAACATTGTGAAAGGGAGAGCGGCTGGGAGTCGGACTCAGAAGTGCAATAGCAAAGGCGTTGCTGCTGTAACCATGGTTACAGTTCACAAAGGAACAAAAGATAGCATTCTGCAAGGACATGACAGAACGGCTGGAAAGGTATATAAGTCCATACTATAATGACATTTGTTGCTATATAATCTTTTGAGAAAAAACAATTCTTATGACTTTCATTGTTGAAAATAAATTAAGTTTGTTCCTCAACCTTGATTTTTACTGTAACCACCTAAGAGAAAAGGTCTGGAATCACTGATTTAGATATGAGAAGTTTACCAGTACTTATTAATTATGAAAATCACCCAAATCGTCTAATAAGTTGTGTTCATCTTCGTTTTGGTAACCTTATCTACAAGTGATGATAATATGATAATACACTTAACACATGAAACGATTCTTACTGTGGCTCTCTTTGATTAAAAGAGGTGCTGCAAAAGAGTTGAAATGATAGTTCTTTCATGCTCTAGGCTAGATTGGCCAATGAAGGTATAAAGAATTGTTTGTCAGATGAGGCAGTGGAGAGAAAGAGGCTTTCTGCTTCTAAGTGTGGTGTGGCAGTGGAGGAATTTGGAGATTTATCATTTAGTCTTCAGCTGTGGTCGATATTGCTTGGCTACTTTTCTAAACTTATGCATTTTATCTATGATGTGCATTTTCTTGAACTACTTTTGGTGGTTTTCAAATTAAGCCCATGGATGTTTCTAATTATTTAACCGAAATTGAAGGTAAAAATTGCTTTAAGGATTTAAGATATATTGCTCCAATATCTGAGTGTATTGTTGATCTGTTGCAGGTTTGCAAATAAAAAAGGAGCTTTTCTACTAACTTTTAGATATTCTCACTTCAAAATTTGATATTGTTGAACATCTTTTGACAGGAGAATGTCGGTGTCAAAAGCCGTCGGGTAAATGTGATGGATATCTCCCAGAGGCCTCATTTCAGATGAAAGACCAGTGCAGCCTAATGGAATGTATAGTGTAACCCTAACTTCAGTTGTAACAATGGACGAAGCTTGGAGTGAAACAAAGTTTTGACCCTTAACCTCCCAAGATTTTGGTGACTCATTTTAGTTCTTGTGCGATTCTACTTTGAAGAAAATCTCTGACCTGGAGAAATGATTCAGTATTTCAATGAAAGTATTTGTCCTGATTCCCAGAATCCAAATATAGTTTTCTTATGTTCCATCTTTTTTCCCCAATATTTGAGTGCATATATTAATTAGGGAAAAAATCACCTTTAGTCCCTGAACTATGACCCGTTCGACACTTTCGTCCATGAAGTTTGAAATATATCACTTTCGTCTCTGAAGTTTGAAAATCACTATCACTTTCGTCCCTGGCCGAGGGTTTTCACCGAATAAACCTCTGATTCCAGCCAAATCGGAGGACAACACCCACTGGGCTTTGAAGCCCTCCTTGAGGCGAGTTCAACGCCACCAACCTCGCCTCAAACCGTCGTCGGATGGCGGAGAATTTTACAATTAAAGTTTCGGCCACCATCGACTTTCGGGCTAAATTCGAGCCATTCTAGGCCGAATTGAGCTTAGCCCCAGTTATAAAAGTTACTCCTCTCATCCTTGCGAACATTTTGGCATAGGTTTTGCACAATTTTGTTCCGGTCAGGGACGAAAGTGATAGTTGGTGTTGAAGTTCAGGGACGAAAGTGATATATTTCAAACTTCAGGGACGAAAGTGTCGAACGAGTCATAGTTCAGGGACGAAAGTTATAATTATCCCTATTAATTAATATGGTTGGTGTCAATCTCATCTAGCATCAATATATGCCTGAAGACAAAAATCAATATCATGCATATGAATTGCCGTTTATATGTATATATATGGGTAAGGCACTACGTCTCGAAACATTATATTATTTCAATATCTAATCGAAAGAAATCCAGGCATGTACTTACCTATTTTGAGTGCTTAAAATTTGTTCATCTTACAATATATGTTGATTTGACAAATTGAAATAGTAAACTTTTTTTTTTTGGGTTACTCCACATGCTTAGCATATGCTATGTGTAGATGCTCGATCAACAACTTATAGAAATAATAGTTAAAATAAAAAAAAAATTTGAACAATAAAATTAAAATTATTAATGAAATTAATTTCTTTATTTCTCGAGACTAAATGAAATTAGTATTTATTCGCACACAAGTGAAGTACAAAAAGCAACATCATTGCTTAGGATAATAGTACTGCTTAGTGGTAAATGTGGTCTGCAGAAAGATAATAGCTACAAACACATAAAGTAGTTTCCCTGCACTAGAAAAATATCTCAATTAATTGTTTTTTCATGTTCCCTTCCATCTGGTGCCAACTTATTCCGTACGTAATGGTTATTCAATTGGTTGAAGAGATCAATATATAGAGTAGAATTTGTTGTACGGTATGTTAAAGAACTTGCAACATCTACATTGTGCAGCCAGTTACCTATTACCTTTTCCTTGCAGAGTAATTCCGGCCATATCTTCTTTGGAGGAGATGATCCATAACTTCCTTGCAGAGTAAATTCAGACAGTTACGAAGATCGAAGACCGCGTCTCTGGATTGTGATCCCGAATGGTAGATTATTATGTGTAATTTTATTTAATGAAGTAAAAACTGACATTTTCGATAAAAAAACAATAAGAATTGTAAACATTATTGTCGATGCGATCGACAAACACTACCCTCCAAACCTGTCGAAGAAAAGTATAAAGTAGACTGTACAAAAGTACTGTTTTTCTGCTTCGATCGGCTGGCCAGATGTAACTCTTTCCTCTCATGTACGTACGTATCACACTTGCAGAAGACTGATTAAATTTTTTATTGTATTGATATTATGTATTCAACACACTCTCAATTAACTACTTTATTCAAACAGTTGTTTCAATGGCCAGCAAGCATGAACTTGTAGTCTTTGAAACTTTGGGAGACTTTGTAGAATATTAGAGAACAAGATCCAAATATTAGGCTTACATAGGCACGGGTTCGACAAATAGAGAGACAAGATAGCTCTTGAGCACAGTTTTAGAATGAGTAAACACATCTTCATTCTTGTAGAGCACTTCAGCAGAACGAGCAAGATTCAGAATTAGCCATAGTAGGGGCTTGGGGATACTAGTGTTGGAGTGGAGCCATTCTTCGTTTATATCTTTCCATGCATCATTCACTTGTTTAGTTAGCTCAATTTTAGCTTTTTCCTCTGTGACACCATATTGGTTCATGTAGCATTCCACTGATGAAGCAATATGTTCTCTCTTTTGCTCAAACTACATATACAAACGCAAGGCTAAGGTTATAATTAATTCAGATGCAAATTAAGAGAACATATATATAACAAATGTGACGTACCTTGTGGCCAACCATGTCATTCAAGAGTCTGCCAATTACTGATGCAGCCTTTACAATCTTAGGGTCACTGAACACCCAATCCATGGAGTCTTTTGTTACAATAGCTCCCAGTCCAACAAAGGTTGTGTTTGAGAACGTGAAGAAGGATGTATTAAGTTCTACTACCATATATTCATCCATCGTTTACTTTTGTTTGAACCATTTGGCTTCCTGGAAGTAAGCTCTAACTTGAACTTTAAACTGAGAGAGCACCAAACCGGGTAGCTAATTAATCTCTAAGGTCTTCGATAATTACACAACAAAAAAGATACGATCATTAGGATTAGAGATCTTACTGCTTCTCTTGCATAGTGGATACGATATAAGTTTCCCTTGTTTGCAAGCTTTTCTTCAAATTCGGTGTACAAATTCAGCAGCGCCTCATAACAAATTTTCATATAACCTGGCAGTTGATCGACAGCGGAAATGTCCCACCTGATCAAATTTAGTTAATAATTAAGACTGCCAATTAAATGATCTTAAATGACGATATAACATATATATATATATATATATATATATATCATCGAATTGATGAAATGGTTTGTCAAATTTAATTTAAACCTCTCAATAGCTTCAGTAAAGAGTTCTAGTTCTTCATATGTGCCATAAACATCGTAAATGTCATCAACAATTGTCACTATGGCAACAAATTTGCATGCTATCATCCTAGCAAAGTGATACTCAGGTTCAAAGTAGGCTGCCAATGCCCAAAAGTAAGACTCAACCAGCCTATCTCTGGAAAAAGGCAGCTTGTTCACAAAGTCCAAGTCCTTCCACCATCTGAAACAATTACCAAAAACAAAAATTAAAAAAAATTATTACTTGTAGAATAAACTAATTAAGCATTGTTATCTTTAGTCTTACGGACAGTTGAATTTACTGGTTAACCTTGTAATATCACTTAGTTCTGTCTGATGGACTTTCTGTAATATCACATGATCATCCAACTACATCATTGACAAGTGACTCCTTGAATTTTCCATCACCGTTTTTGAACTTGCTGAACATATCTGCTTCAAGAACGTCACATACATTAGTTGTATGATTAGAGGAAGAACATATAGAATTTATGATCGATACATATAACACCGGTTGGGAAGGACTAGCTTACCGCATGAAATGTTATAACCTTGTTGTCTAAGCAATCGGAAACGGAGACCTGCAGAGTAAAGGTCTTCATCATATTGTAGGTTATCACAGCGATTAGAGTTCTCGTGAATTTTCCGCAAAATTTCTTCGATCTCTTTTTCGAAATGGCGGGACACTCCTAAGCGCTGAATGTCATCAATCAAGTCCAACTTCTGTGAGACCTTTTTAATTGGAGCCATTAGCATCGTCCTCACTTCTTCTTTCAATTCTTGGCAATGCTGCTCAATTTTAGTAGCTATTTCCTGCATGCACAGACAAGTTGAAATGCAGATTCATACAATTAATTCAAAAACAAAATAATATCTCAGCATAGGACAGAAATTGAATCATATATTAGCCAAGTTCCTACGCACCAGAGAAGCGCATGACAGAAAAACACCAGGAGAAAAGTTAGCTGAACGTCGGACTTCTTCAGCAGTGACATTTGGGGTTTGAGCTTCTGATGTTAAAACTTGGAAAGACATATTTAACTGCAAATTCCAAAAACTGTAGGAGTTGTATACTTGAATGTTTAAAACTATAATGCGCTTTGTGTATATATGAAGGGCTGGCTTGAGTTGAAGAGCTTGTGATGCTTTTGCTATTTATATATCACTCCTTCCAATAATCAAATTAATGTCTTGTTGGCCAACTTGCGATGTGTCGTTTTCCACCCGGAAGTAAGCTCTAACCTGGATTTTCATCTTAGGCACCAAAACACATATATAATCAATCTCTAATCAATTTCTATTATCGATTACATAGATCGACAAGGTACATGATTAGCTAGTCTTACTGATTCTCTCGCATAGTGGATGGCATATGAGTTGCCATCATTTGCAAGCTTGTCTTCCATTTCACTATAGACATCCAACAGAGCTTGGTAACAGATTTTCATATACTCGGGCAGCATATCCATGGCAGAGACGTCCCACCTGACCAAAATAAATGAAGATTAAATAAAAATTAATAACTAAATGTAATTAAAATGGGCAAAATAGGTGGATATATGTGTGTATTTTCAAACCTCTCAATAGCTTATGTAAAGAGCTCTACTTCTTCAAGCGTGCCATACACGTCATAAATGTCGTCCATAATGGATGTCATGGCAATAACTTTGCAAAATGTCGTCCTAGCAAAGTGATATTGGGGCTCAAAGTATACTCCCAAAGTCTAGAAGTAGCACTCAACCACTCTGTCTCTTGCAAACGGCAGCTTGTTTGCAAAGTCCAAGTCCTTCCACCACCTGAATCACTCAAACAATTTAGATTTTTTTTTTAACTGTGCATGCATGACTTAGATGTAGTTATCACTTTGAGAACTCATTTTTTCAGTTGAGGGCCTTATTACAGCACATTAGTTGTTACTGTGGTACGTATAAATTATAAAAGCACAATTTTTATGAGAAACATGCATGTAAGAAATTAACCTTGCAATATCACTTAGTTCTTTCTGATGGACTTGCTGCAGTAGATTGAAATCCAACTTTGCAAAATTCAGAAGAGTTTCATTATGTGAATTGTGATCCTGGTAGGCAGACAAGTGATGCCTAGCTTCGAGCCTAAGTACGCCCTTCCAGAGAGGCTGATACAAGGCATGAGTTACTTGTTTCAAAACCACGGGGTTTAAAGTACGGTGAGTTGCCGACTCAAGATGAGTGGTGGTGAAGGTCAATGCCTCATCAAGTAGTTCCTCTCCGTGTGTCATAAGATGTGTGGCTTCGTACAAGCTTAATAGTCCCAAGACATCTTCAACAAGTGATTCCTTAAAATTTCCATCATTGTCCGTGAACTTGCTAAACACGTCTGCTTCGATCACCAATGCATTTGTATGATTAGAGGAAGAGCGTACGTATATCAAAACTTATAAAACAAAATATGAACATAGAGAAGATCAGAGACTTACTGCATGAAACATTATAACCTTGTTGTCTAAGCAATCGAAAACGAAGAGCAACAGTGTATAGCTCATCATCATTTTCTTGGTCATCACAGTTGACATAAGAATTCTTGTGAATTTGCTGCAAAATTTCTTCAATCTCATTTTTGAAATGGCGGGACACTCCTAAGCGCTGAATGTCATCAATCAAGTCCAACTTTTGTGAAAGCTTTTCAACCGGAGCCTTCAGCATCATCTTCACTTCCGCCTTCAATTTTTGGACATGCTGCTCAGTTTCCATATTGGTTTCCTGCACAGACAAATTGAAAGTGGCAAAATTGAAAGTGCACCCGCATGCAAATTCAAACCACTGAAATTTAATCTATGAATCATGCATTGTAGCTACTGTATTAACCAATAATATACATTAATTAGGATTTCCTAATTCGTAATACCATGGAAGCATATGAAAGAAAATGATCGCCCCAAACGCTTGGAGAAAAATGAGCCGAACGTCGTTTAACATCAAGAGTGGCATTCTGGGTTTGAGCTTCAGATTCTAACAGCTGAGCAGCCATTGTTGTTTCTAATTGAAAATCTGGAGAAGTGCTTTGAATGTAGTTGATGAAGAGCTGTGGTTCTTTGCTATTTATAGATAAGTGGCTCTGTCGAATACTAACTGTGGTTAGTTTGGCTCTGTGGAATATTCAGCGTGGAATTCTTGTTCTTCAAAAACGTAAATGGGGAACTTTCCAACATTTCTATTTGAGAAAAAGGGAATGACTGAATTAATTAAGACATGAATTTAAAGTCAGTACTGGTAACCAATTCTTTTTTTAATTTTTTTTTATATCTTGGCATGGAGAGAAAATATGGAATATATATATATATTTTAGGTCATCCTTCAAAGTGTTTCAGGAAATCATTATTGTGTGCCTTGTCAAACTAGGACTTAGAATAGGTTTATCCTTCTAGAGTATGGATTGTATTAGTATAGGTTTCCCATATTGATACAGATTGTATCTTGTACTCATCTATATATAGAGGCTCTTATTCATTAATGAAATACATCCTATTCTCTATTCATTCTCTATTGTTATTTACGTTTCCCTTAAACACGTTATCAGCACGAGCCTCTAGCCCTGAGATAAACAGAAAACCTCATACGGACATCCATTTTATCGAGCTAATAGAAGCAAGAATCAAAAGATGATTCAAGGAGAGGAGACTTGCGTCACTGACATGCCAAAGACATGAGCACATTTTGTCAAACGCCAGGCGATCGATCGCGGATGCACGTGCGATCGATCGTCCGCCTCAAGCATGCCTCGGACATCGTCCAGAGAGCATTTGCGATCGATCGCAGAAGAATGTACGATCGATCGCACGTCTCCAGAATGCCTGGACAACGTCCAGAGAGCATTTGCGATCGATCGCAGAAGCACGTACGATCGATCGCACAGTAACGATTGTTACTTCCCCCTCTAATCCTGATTCCATCGTTGATTAGGATACCTCCTATGCTTCTGCAGCCTTCATGGCTAAGGGCTCATTTTGCAAAGCATGTTCCTTAGGCAAATTAGGATCGAGACCATCCTATGCTAAGGACACAAAAGAAATTATTTCATTCTTACATCGTATCCAAGGAGATATTTGTGGACACATCCAACCATATTGCGGACTTTTAAGATATTTTATGGCTTGGTGGATGCATTGACACGCTGGTCACATGTCGCTTTATTGTCCACACGCAATGCTGCTTATACTAAACTTCTAGCACAAATTATACGCTTAAGGGCTCACCACCCATATCATCCTATTAAGTCAACTACGTCTTGACAATGCTAGAGAGTTTACATCACAGACAGTTGATGATTATTGCATGTCTATTGGGATTGATGTTGAGCATCCCGTACCCCATGTGTATACACAAAATGGTCTCCCAGAAGCCACCATTAATAGACTTCAAATGGTCGCTTGAGAATTGGTTATGCGCACCAATCTCCCATTATCTGCTTGGGGTTATGCAATATTGTATGCAGCTCTACTTATTCGTTTCAGACCCACTACCAATCAACCGTTTTATGCGTACCAGATGGTAACTGGATATGAGCCGGATGTCTCACATTTACGCATATTTGATTGTACGGTTTATGTGCCAATTGCGCCCCCACAGCGCACTCAATTGGGTCCTCAGAGACGTTTAAGTATTTATGTTGGTAACGAATCTCCAACTATTGTCCGCTACTTGGAATCCTTGACAGGCGATCTCTTAACCGCTAGATTTGCGGATTGTCACTTTGATGAGACAGTCTTCCCGTCGTTAGGGGGAGATACGAACAAGAATGTTCAACAGGAACGACAGGAATTGTCGTGGTCTGTCCCCACTCTGTCTCATCTTGATCCCCAACTCGCACAATGTGATAGTAATGTGTGAAGTATAATCAATATTCAGAACATAGCAGATTCGGTGCCTGATTGTTTTCTGATATTGATAAAGTGACGAGATCACATATACCAGCTGCAAACGTGCCTGCAAGGTTGGAAATCCTCTAAAGGAAGAGAGGATATGGCGCCAATAATGGTGTCACAACCACACATAGTGGAGGTGTGGTTGAGGCCGTGGTTCCCTAAAGGAAGAGGGTGAGACCACTTGGTTCGATGGATACTCGCCAAAGGAAAGAAGCGAGTTTGGCACAGCCTAATCCATTCATCATCGATACCCGAAACCTGTCTCATGAGATTATCTCTGATTATAGTTATGTCCAATGAATCAATATTGGGGGACGCCTCAATGATTGAATCAATTTCAGAGAATACAAAAATCTCGATAAATGCATGCATGCTTGAGACGAAATTCTTGATGATGTATTGCTCAATAGATTATAGAGCATGATAACATCGAACTACGCTCTGTTGAAGAATGTCAACGTAGAGCATATTGGCCTAAATGGAAAGATGCAATCCCGATTGAACTAGATTCACTAACAAAGAAAAAGGTATTTGGGTACGTAGTGCTAACGCCCCCAAGTGTAAAGCCTATTGGACATAAATGAGTCTTTGTTAGAAAGCGTAATGAGAATAATGTAGTCTTGAGATATAAGACTCGCCTTATGGCGCAAGGTTTCTCACAACGCTCTGGGGATTGACTACGAGGAGACATATTCTCCCGTAAAGGATGTTATTACATCCTGCTACCTTGTCAGTTTGGTAGTTTCCACAAAAACTTGACATGCAGCTTATGAATGTGGTTACAACATATCTCTATGGGGATCTAGATTTAGAGATATAAATGAAGGTGCCATATGGACTTCATTTACCCAAATCAAGTGGCTCTAGACCACAGAGCACGTTTGTAAGTTGAAACGTTCACTAAGTGACTACTTGATTGGGAAGGGATATATAAATAATGATTTATGCCCATGCGTGTTCATAAAGAGAACAAGTTCCGGATTTGCAAATTATTATTGTCTATGTATTTGAAATCCGAATGTGAGATGAAAGATCTTGGGAAACTCGGTTTCTAGGCCTTGAGCTAGAGCACCGAGATAGTGGAATATTAATCCACCAATTGGCTTATGTCCACAAGATGTTAAGAAGGTTTAACATGGACAAAGTACATCCAGTTAGCACTCCCATGATCGGTCGAACCCTAGATCCAAAGAAGGATCCATTTCGTCCAAAGGATGATGACGAAGAATTACTAGGGGCCGAAGTGCCATATCTAAGTGCAATAGGCGCATTGTTGTACTTAGCTCAATGCACTAGACCTGACATCTCTTTTGCTGTGAACTTGTTAGCTAGATTTAGCTCTGCGCCCACGCAACGCCATTGGAGTGGCATAAAGACAATATTTCGTTACCTAAAGGGTACAATCGATTTGGGCTTGTTTTATCCCTACAGAGAGACATGAGGAGTTGAAAAAGGAACTTCAAACCTCAAAGGCAACGCTGCTGCCGTCGGGCGATCGATCGCAAGGAATGCCGCGATCGATCGCGCCAATGTTGAAACTCCCTTCACCGAAAATCCTTGTGATGTTTTGGTTAGTTGTGCTGATGACGGGTATCGCTATGACCCGCACAAAGTTGTAATCAGCAACAACAGACTCTCCTCAAGATTCAAGTGAATCAAGTTAGATCTGAGGAGAATGTGGCAGATTTATTTACTAAGTCTTTGCCTAAGTCCACATTTGAAAAACATGTTAAAAACATTGGTATGCTTAAGTTATCCGATCTCCCATGATTGTAGGAATCAGAGGGAGGTGCAGACATGAGGGGGAGTCTGGCACATACATGTCACTTTCAAATGTGAAGGGTGCGTTGTACTCTTTTTCCCTTCGACCAAGGTTATTTTTCCCACTGGGTTTTTATTGTTACTTGGCAAGGTTTTTAATGAGACAACATGGAAAACATCACCTAGTTGTGACCGGCACAAGGGGGAGTGTTTCAGGAAATCATTATTGTGTGCCTTGTCAAACTAGGACTTAGAATAGGTTTATCCTTCTAGAGTATGGATTGTATTAGTATAGGTTTCCCATATTGATACAGATTGTATCTTGTACTCCTCTATATATAGAGGCTCTTATTCATTAATGAAATACATCCTATTCTCTGTTCATTCTCTATTGTTATTTACGTTTCCCTTAAACACAAAGATCATTTTGATAAAAAAAATATTTCAAATTGGAAATTATTTAGCCATTTGATTACTACATTCAACGTTTCAACCTTATCTGACGGACTGTATTTGTCTATAAACTATACAACGAACAGATGACCAAACAATCTCCAATTCGGCTGATTTTTGGCAAGGTTAATTCTTGAAAATAAATCTAAACGATGAACGGTTCCGATGATTGAGTTATATTGTCAATTGGTCGGGATGCAGATGTTCGCATTTTAATCTACGTGCGGACGTCCGCATGTGAAGGGAACTGTATATATATATATATATATATATATATATATATTAAGAAGGGCATGTGCGGCCGCCCTTAAACCTTGATTAATAATGAAACTGTAGAATATATACAATGGGGAGGACATAATGCCTAAACCCCATATAACATTATGCGTCTAGAGAACTCCTGACATAATAGCAAGAGTCTTCACTAATCTTATGTTTTCTAACATGCACCAATTAGCAAAGAGTGCACAATCGGCTACTCTATTTGCTAAGTATCTAAGCATATTTCACCACCTGTTTGCGAGGTTTTCAAATGTAAGACCCTAAAGTATCTGATGAGCTAAAATTTGGTTATTGTTAATAAAATTAACCCCCTTTTTTTTTTAATAAAACTAAAAATTGTGTGGCCTTGAACGAGTGGATGTGTGATATAATTCCTTAAGTTATTGAAGCTCAAACAACTCTAGTACTATGCTTAGATAATTGTTGATTAGTTTGTTAGCTGCCATAACAATTGTGTGGCCTTGAACGAGTGGATGTGTGATATAATGCCTTGAACGAGTGGATGTGTGATATAATTCCTTGAACGAGTGCATGTTAACCATAGTTCATTATGTAGTTAGTTAATTGTTGATTAGTTTGTTCGCTGCCACGTGTTGGCCATCTGTTCAACTTTGCTGTTGCATAAGTTTGGTTTAGTTAGGATCATTTCTTGCATCAATCAATATAGTTCTCTCAGATTTTCTTCGTCTTTTTCATCAACCTTTCATCTAGAAGGTTGGTGTTTTCAACATGCATGCATACATTAAAAAAAATTTATGTGTAAAAGTGATATTGAAATGTCCTCTGGTTATCAAATCGAAAAGTTTTCTATATCAGTATATCTTCATATCATATTTATTAACTTATTTACAAAATTTGCCATTGTCATAAAATATTAATTTCATTCAACTTTTAATTAGATTTCCTATAATCAAGCATTTATTCAATTTTCCTTTACATAATTTAAATAGTATACCTACTATTTAAATTTTCATTAGCAATAAATTCCTATAACTAATACCATTATTCAAAAGTTTTGTTAGAGTGTATTCACTTTCCAATCTTTTATTAAAAGCTTATAACTTAATCTATCAATTTACTTACATAAAAATTTAGTCGTCATGAATTAATTTACCTATAAATCTAGGCACTAGTCAAGAGCCCAACTAGATAATTTACCTAATTTCATAGAAAATTAGTTGTCATGAATGAATTTACCTAAAAATCTAGGCATTAGGCAAGAGCCTAGGTAGATAATTTACCCAATTTCAAAGAAAATTAGTTGTCATTGTTTAAGGGAAACGTAAATAACAAAGAGAATGAGCAGAGAATATGATGTATTTCATTAATGAATAAGGGCCTATATATATAGAGGAGTACAAGATACAATCTGTATTGATGTAGGAAATCTATTCTAAATACAATCCATATTCTAGAAGGATAAACCTATTCTAAAGTCCTAGTTTGACAAGGCACACAATAATAATATCCTGAAACACTCCCCCTTGTGCCGGTCACAATTAATTTACCTAATTTACCTATCTGGCATTCTAGCATATAATTAATGCTTTTCTGTTAGTCGACCATGTCGTAACGGAAGAAGAGGAAAATAGCCAGTTAAAGGAGTCAACATTGGACTATAACTATAGTAATATCTTGCATCAAGTTTGTGGGTCAAAGGGCAATGATAGAGGGCCTCAATTGAGGCCTAACAATTGTGGCCTCAATTCTAGGTGGCATGCCACATAACTAAATACTAATTTAAATTGTAAATCTACATAATATATCTTGCCACATCATAATCTTGCAATACCAATTTTAACCTTTTATATTTTCCTTTGAATTTTATTTTTTTATAGACTTATTATCTGCAATCTAAACTAAAAAGCAAACAAAAATTAATAAACATTTAAATGCTTTCAACAAGAATCGAAACTTCAACAAAGTGTTCACAACTTTATTAATAAACCAATTAACCAACATGCTAATCTTGATATAAGTACACATAAATTGATATGTATCTAATTGAAACAGTAAAAGCAATAGGTAATGAAAGCTAACATTGTTCTTCAAGGTATAGGGGAACTAAAAGCTAAGATGTTTTAGTACAAGCCAATATCTAAGGTGAATCCACAAAAAAAAAAAAAAAAAAAAAAAAGACTGATTTTTCTGCACCTCTAGCAAGCACAAAAAAAATATTCCATAAAAATTGTAAAATATAATTCGAACTTAGGTCACAATGAATCCACAATTCAAACCTAAACCACTTTGACCTAAATGATTCAATCAATAATCTTTGTAATTAGTAGAATATAAATAAGACTAAACCCTACATTTTGAGACCTGAACCCTAAACCTAATCCTAAAACCTAAACACCACAAACCCTAAACCCTAAATCCTAAATTTTTGAGACCTGAATCCTAAACCTAACCTACCCCCTAAACCTAAACACAACAAACCCTAAACCCCAAATACAACAAACCGTAAACCCTAAACCCTAAATATAACAAACCCTAAACTCTAAACCCTAAACCCTACAAGTAACAACTTTAAAACATCATAATTCGAGGAAGGACTTCCTTTGAGAAATCTTTTATTATATTTTTCATGCTCAACTCCTTTTACACTAGAGTGTTATGTACTAGCTTGTATTCTCATTTGCAATATATAGATATATGAGCACATTTTTCCTGATCAAAACAGTAAACTATTGTCGATTTGTAATTTATTTTTTATTTTTTATTTTTTGCTTACTTAATGATGAGGAAGACACATTGTAACGTGGGTCAAAGATGGATCAAGAAAAACGATTATAATTTCATATAAAAAATTATCTTTTAATGAATTTTTGATTGGAAAAAGAATTGTCCAATTTTTTTTTGTTAAAGAAAGTTCAAATTCTTTATGGGTTCTTGGCACAAATTTCATTTTTTGTATATTTTTATTATGGTTTTACAATTTTATTTTCTAAAATTATTTAATGTTCATTACCTATTGATTTTATTGTTTCAATTAGATACATATCAATTTATGTGTATTTATATCAAGATTAGCATGTTAGTTAATTGGTTTATTAATAAAGTTGCGAACATTTTGTTGAAGTTTCGATTCTCATTGAAAGCATTTAAAGGTTTATTAATTTTTGATTGTTTTTTGAGTTTAGATTGCAGATAATAAGTCTATAAAAAATAAAATTCAAAGGAAAATATAAAAGATTAAAGTTGGTATTGCAAGATTATGATATGACAAGATATATTATGTGGATTTAAATTTTAAATTGATATTTAGTTATGTGGCATGCCACATAGGATTGAGGCTACAATTGTTAGGCCTCAATTGAGGCCAACAATCATTTTCCAACTTTAAACTTCAGACCAAGTCAAGGCATGTGGCACAAGCAAATATCTTAGAATAATCAAACGATCGACCATCGCTTGCATGGGTGGAAAATAGAGAACAGCAAATTTTCTTCAATGTTGAAAAATCTCCTTTAAGAAATCGTGGATATGAGGTTTAGAGAGAAGACAAGACGACAAAATAAACATTAAGGAAAATAAATAAATTATTCAGTGTAGTGAGTCTTATGCTTGTCTTTGGCCAGAGCCGGCTCTTGAATCTTGAATCTGATCTTATATATAGATGAACCACTTTGCACTCTACAAACACATTAAATTAGTCATAGAGGAAGAAGATGCTAAATCTCCTGCAAATGCTGGAACTGAGACTAAATCAAACCTTGCCAATTCCTTTGGAACCTTTTTCCTTCAAATATTTACTACTTGCGGCCATTTTCCTCATTCTCTTATACAGATGGTCCCTTTATACAAACTATACAAACTCATCTATACCACCATCTCCACCAAAGCTACCTATATATCATTGGAAATCTTCACCAAGTAAGCTCGCTCGCTCATCGTTCATTTCAAACCTTATCTCAACGCCATGGGCCTGTCATGTTGCTCCACTTCGGAAGCAGGCCAGTCCTTGTCATCTCGTCAGCTGAGGCTGCCTCCCAGATCTTCAAAACCCATGACCTAATATTCTCCGACAGACCCAAGTTCATCTATTTTGAGAAGGTTTTCTACAACTACAAGGACATGGCATCGGCACCTTATGGGGAGTATTGGAGGCAGCTCAGAAGTATATGCGTCTTAAATCTTCTGAGCAACAAAAGGGTTCGTTCTTTTGGTGCTGTGAGACAAGAGGAAACAAAATTGATGATAAGCAACATACTACAGTCCTCCTCCTCCAACTCATCCTCATCGGTTTTGAATCTAAGCGAAATGTTTATGAAGTTTAGTAATGATGTCCTCTGCAGAGTTGCTATGGGGAGAAAGTACAGCGATCGCGGGGAAGATGGTGGGAAGATGTTCATGGAGCTCTCTGGAGATTTGATAGAGTTCTTCACACGTGTTAATATTGGGGACTATATCCCATGGCTTGCTTGGTTCACTCGTATGAGTGGTTTTGAGGCTCAATTAGATAAATTGGCTAAACGGGCGGATGAGTTTTTGGATATGGTTATTCAAGAACATATGGATAAATCAAAGAGTGCAAATGATGGTATGAACGAGAATGAAGACGATGACAAGGATTTTGTGGACGTTTTGCTTGCCGTTCAGAAAGAAAATGCAGTCGGTGTCCCTATTGATCGAGTTGGCATAAAGGGTATCATCCTGGTACGTACGTAATTAACACACTCTTGCTTACTTTGTGTGTGCATGGCATACATGATATATACTTCAGTACGTACTTACATTGTGATATCTTACAATCTGTTAAGCAAATTAAAATGAAGTTTTAGTGCATAGCAGGCATGTGAGTCTTCTTATATATAGAGATTTTTTTAGAATTAACTAGGTTCACAAAGGACCCTGACTGAATTTAAGTATGAACCAGTACTGGATTCGAATTCCAAAAGACGTGAGTAGTTTGAATCTTACCTGAATTAGCTAGCTTCATATAATTATAACAGGAGCTTAAATTTAATTACCTTAATGCTCTTGCAGGATATGTTTATCGCTGGCACTGATACAACATTTACAGCTTTAGAGTGGACGATGTCAGAGCTTCTGAGAAATCCAAGGGTGATGAAAAAATTGCAGAATGAGGTGAGGGGAATAGTTGGAAATAGAGCGGATATAACAGAGGATGATTTGGTTGGAATGCACTACATGAAGGCAGTGATCAAAGAGACTTTCCGCTTACACGCTCCGGCTCCATTACTAGTGCCTAGGATGTCTAAGCAAGATGTGAAAATAAACGGTTACAACATTAAGGCCAACACACAAGTTATGGTGAATGTATGGGCAATTGGAAGAGATCCCAAGTCGTATACAAATCCTGAGATATACGAACCAGAAAGGTTCTTAAACAATGTCATAGATTATAAAGGAAATGACTTCGAACTAATTCCATTTGGCAGTGGCAGACGAAGTTGCCCAGGAATGCAGTTTGCCATAGCTCTGAAAGAGATTGCTTTGGCGAATATTGTGCACAAATTTGATTGGGCATTGCCTCCTGGTGCAAGGGAAGAGGACCTGGACATGAATGAAACTACTGGCGTATCCGCACATAGAAAATATCCTCTTAAGGCAGTTGCCACACCATATTTTGGCTGCTTCTAAACAACTACTCCCCTCTTACGTACCAAAAACTTTCAATACCTTCAATAAAAGAAAAGTAATCATAATAATTCACATCGGATGTGTCTGATGTTTGTAGTTTATGTATAAGCAAACTATCCTAGGTGTGTGCTGCTCATGTAGCTGCCTCGCTTGCCATTGGAGCGGTGGGTCTTAACAGATGGGCTACACAGCCACCACCCTCCTTGATTCGCGTCTTGAGGAACGACGGTCTTCTCTGTCCTCATGTTGGTGCGGGTTGAGTGGTTTTTTTTTTTTTACTGCTTTCTTCCTTTGCCCTGATCCTAGTGGATTAGGTGGGACTTTGTTCCTTCCCTTATCTGTTTCTGGTTTTGTTGTTTTCGGGTACTGGCCTTTCCAGTCTATTGCTTGTTCTTTTTTTCTGGGTTTGCCCCTTTAATGAGAACTGCAGTTTCCAAAAAAAAAAAAACTATCCTAGGTGTACATATGTGTGTTAAGGACATTGATAATCTAATATAATCCAAATATTGTGCGGACTTTATTATAATTTTCTTTCATATATCACATGTTTGGATGCACAGTGACATTGGACCAGGATTATAATATTGCTGTAATTTTTTGTATTATACATTTATATTATAGTGGAATATTAGACTGCATCCATGAAGAGTACTGCGAAAAATCGTCAAATTAATAAATTAATCAATTTGAGATGATGTGAAAAACTTCCGTTACTAATACTTTCAGTTCCATCACCACATGCAGATGGTACCGTTTCTGTGGATAAATGTCACCATTTTCAAGATGTCCTAAAAATTTGGGGAAGTGTAGCATTGTTTTTAGTAAAAATGTGTCTCCTGAATTACAGTTTAACAATCCTTTTTAATCCCAATCCAAAAAGTAGAAACCCTTTCGATTAATGAAGTCTAGCTAGTAGCTATTATCAATATGCCATTAATTTGTTGACCAAGTCTTTGAGAACTTTCTCTTTCATTTCACTTTGTCCATGAATGAAGGTTTACCACAAGTCTTTGTGATCCCTTCTCTTTCACTTCACTTTTCTCCATAAATATGCTACTTATCTATCACACAGGAAACGGTTTGCAGAGTCCTTAATTGAAACCAGAATAAAGTAGGGGTGGACATTTTAGAACAAAAAACTGACAAACCGCACTGAATCGACGCCTGCAGTGCGGTTTTCGGTTATTACACCAGATGGATGTGAAGACAGCTTTTCTTAATAAGCAGCCATAGCGTATCGAAATTGAAGATGCTGAAAATATGGTGTGTAGACTCAAGAAATCCATTCCATTTATGGAATAAAACAAGATTCTAGTCAATGGTATTTGAAGTTTGATTCGGTTGTGATGAAAGATGGTTTTATACAGAATGATTAAATGTTCTAGGATCAGTTTGGAGGTGAATGCTCTAAAAGTTTTTGTTTGTAGTTTGATTTTGTTTAGTTTATTTCATTATAAAAAAAAAAATCAAGCGAGCAAGTGTTTGATTAAAAAAGAAGCTCTAGAGATCCCATGGCTTTTGATAAAGATAATATATATATCTTTAAGAAGCTTGTAGGTGTGTTGATCCAACCCTGCATTTCTGAACATTTGGAATCTCATGTTTCTTACTTGCATCATGTGTGTAAATGTGCATGTTTTTGTGAAGCCCTACATGGGCACTTGCCCTATGAATTGCTACTGTTGCTCTTATCCTCTTTCACTTTGGATCACCCCCCTCTATGATCTAATTCTTGAGGTTATTTGCTCACATGTAATGCTCACATATGGCCATATGGGTGGCTTCAGGTCAGGAAGAAAGTTTGACAGATAGCAAACGTCTAGACAAGAGTCACAAGATTGATTCAGATCGGTGAGTACAAGGGCACTTGTAATGAAATGAGAAGTGCATGGGTACAATTAGGGTGTAAAATCAAAGAAGTTAAAAGAAAATTTACACTTAAAAAAATTTCTAAAAAAAATAAATAAAAATATAGACCTTGCATGCCCTTAGCTCATCGGGTGGAATCAACCACCATAAAGTGAATAGGATAATTCTTGGGTTCACCCAGAACCCCTTACTGTGATTAACGTATTTTACCTTATAATTTCATAATCTAACCGTTCATATTTTAAATTATAGTTTATAAATCATCTCTTAAAAAAATCAATTAAATTAGAGATTGTTCAACCATCCAACTTTATGAAACAAATGAACGGTTTTGACAATAATTACTATTATTATGGTGAACCGTCTATTTTTATGAATGAGTGACCAAAAGGTCTTCAAATTGATTGATTTTTTTTTTTGCAGAGGTGATCTCTATATTATGTTATAATACATGCACGGTTGGATCGTTAAAATTTAAATTAAAAATGCGTTAATTGCAAAGAGGTGAACCCAAGAATTATCCAAGTGGAATAAATAGTGTCTCCTCCGTGACTTCCTACTCTTGACTTTACCCTTACATTTGGACTGCTCTGAGTGTAGGACTAAAAGCTAAAGAGGCAATACAGTAATCAGAGGCCAACTCAGACTTTTGTTAGGTTGGTAGTTGGTAGTTTTTTAGACTTTTGTTGACTAAACATGATACTATGATAGAAAACTAATGTTTACTTACTTGGAATGAAAATGTGAATGAATCGAATTTATTCCGATGGAATTCATTCCTAATACCTACCCCCCCTTGGTTATCAAACTCCGGATATTCAGGAATGAATTCATATTTTCTAGTCACTTTTACATGAGACCCACAATCATTCCGATTCATGTACATGTTAGTAAACGCAAGAGAACTCAAGAATTGGAATCAATTCCTTTATTCCCATACACATTCCAAGTAATTATGTCACGCCCCGATTTTCAAATCAATTAATAAGGCATTTTGCCCTTAATTACAAATCAATTCGGGAACGTGACTACATGGAATATCAAATACAAATATGCACTAGAATTTTTTTCCTTTTAATTCGAGTACAACAAATATACTCCATGCCCAATAAATGTAAATGCTGACCCGTTCTTTAGGGTTACATATTACAAGCCATAAATTAAATAATAAATTGTTATTACAAAATATTAAATAATTAATCCATCAGAGTTTATTACATAAACAGCGGAAGTCTTATAAACCAATAATATGTATGCAGCCTTGCTTACTCCTGGTTATCCTAACCTGCAGGTATAACCACTACACCGTGGAATAGTGTACCGGGTTATATCAACAAACCCGGTCAGCTTACGAAGCTGGTATGAGTAATCTATGTTTTATTCACACTGTAACATTTTCCCAAATTGAATTCTTTTATTTTCAAGAATCATTTAAAACTCAAAGTTCCATTTCAAATCCGGAAGATTCGTATTATCTAATATACTGAACCTACGTGCCCCATACCACGTATTTTAACCCCACACGCCCCATAAACGTGTATGTTAATACCAGGGTAATCCAGTATGTTAAATAATATAAACCCTCGATCTTTACTCACACAAAACCATTTATAACTTAGCCTGATTAAAAGTGAGATGTATCTCCTTTTAATACATCAAGTTATTTTTAACTTCGCCTGATTAAAAGTGAGAATACTATTTTTCTTCTCCTTTTAATACATCAAGTTAATCATACAATATGCAGTCTAGAGCTCTAACTGAATGGGCTACCATTTTTCACCCATTTAACATTGTCCCCGGTCAGGACAGTCCGTTTGGACAAAAACATTCAAATAGGCAAACACAATATCTTATTTAGAATTATTGTGTTCCCACAAAATTCACAAATCAAAACAATAAAATGAATATTTTTCAAATATTGTTTTAACACCAAAATCACAAACAACACAATATGAATTAATATTCATATATAAAAACATCGTGAGATTCACTCACCTCTAATTCCTGCTGCGTCTTCAAATAGTAACCAGGAATCGACGAGTTCTAGCCAATTGCTTCATGATTTCAAAATTACCTATGAACATGCAATTTCCACTTAGCATATCATAGTTTCCAAAACATTTCATTATCCCTCAAATGTCACTTAGACATTAATAACCATAATTCGGGACAGTTTGACCAAAAGTCAACCGTCGGTCAACGTGGGTCCCACGTCTACTATTCATCAACGGGTCCCACACAAAATCCGAAACTTCCAAAATCTACCAACATGCTTATTTCTAGCATCCTAACATCATATCCAAAAATGGTGATGATCCAACGGTCGGATCATCACGGATCTAACGATCCATAAGCATCGCATAATTAATCATTGACCCTACGGTATAATTTCAATAATCCAACGGTTCAACATGCTTATAATCACAGTATTAATCGTACGATTAAGTTTGATAACTACCTCAAGTCCAGATTGGAACGGATTTGATATGGTGGGTGTCCATAGCAATTTCTGAAATTGGGCTCATGTGGCTGTGGGTGTCCAAAGTAATTTGGGCTTGGATTTCTGGCTTTGGGCCTTGGGCATAGTCAACTGGTCAAAGGCCCAATAGCCCTTTCTTTTTCTTTTCCTTTTCTTTTCTTTCTTTCTTTTCTTTCTTTCTTTTCTTTCCTTCTTTTCTTTCTTCTTTTCTTTCTTCTTTTCTTTCTTTCTTTTCTTTCCTTCTTTTCTTCTCTACACCCAGCTGACACATCAATCTCCTCTCTACACCCATCATACCCAACAGCCGCACCGCCGTCTGCTCCGCCCAACACCAGCCACCGCCGCCGGCCTCTCCCTCTTCCTTCTCGTTTTTCCTCGAGCTCAGACTAGCCCAGCCCGCTCTCTTCTTTCTTCTTTTCTGGCCACAGTTTTCTTCATTCATTCCTTCCTCCGTCGCACCCATAGCCACCACCGAAACCAGCTCCACCGATGCCATGAAGAACCCGTGCCCACTCCCAGCCCTCAACGCCATCCCTCTCTCTTCTCCGCCGCAGCCACAACCACCGTACCTCACCAAACTTGCCCGGCGTCTCCAGGCCACCACGGTTCAAGGACCGCCGCAACCCAGCCAACACCGCAGCCTTGCTTTCCTCAATTCTCCCGCTGCCTTGCCTTCCTCAATTCAGCCGCACCATCAATCCCCTCTCTGCACCCACACAATCATCACCCAAAACCAGCACCACCGTGCCTTTTCATTTGTGAGGGTGTGGTGTCTGCTTGTAGTCAAGTAATAGAGAGAAAAAGAAATGTTGGTGGGGAAAAGTGGTACCGGGTAGGGAAAAGTGAGAGAGAAAAAGGGTTAATTACCCACAAGTCATAATTACAAATCGACGGCTGAGATTGAACCATTAAGATTCCGGGTTAAATATTTGTCCACCCACGATTCCACACATCTTACGAATAATCAATAATTAATTCCATGATTTTTCAAGAAATTAATATTGAAATTCTGGGGTATTACAGTCTACCCTCCTTAAAGAAATTTCGTCCCGAAATTAGGACGTAGAGTACACCCAAGGTTATCACACTTCAATTCCAAAATCCAAAGTTTTTATTGATAATCACTTAGGTAGTACACAACACACTAGAAAACAACTTGCACACAACTTCTATTACAGATTCTTAAGATGCCTCACAGGGCTTACACTACCAGAAGCCATCCTTAAACCTCCAGTAGTGACTTCGTGGATAAGAGGCCGGATGTCTCGGAATTCCATACATCATCAGCTGATAGAAATATGCTGCCTCCACGAAACACTTGCAAGTGTCGCAACATTCTCTAGCTGCATGCCTATCTCCATCCACGTCCCACATGTCCTGGCCAAAAGGACGCCAAAAACTTGACTCACCGCAAGTAAGACATTTACCGGCGGGCAGGAAATCAGTAGTCGACGGAAAATACAACAGTAAATGCTCATGACAAAACTCAGCCTGATGCATCATCCGCTCGACTTCTTGTCTACAGTAGTAGATGTTCCATCCGCTTCTCCACCAGTCGAGGGCTTCACACAGTCGCTGCACCGTTTTCTGCTGCTCGGCTCGTGGTCCTAAAATCATCTTAATCATACATGCTGCATAAAATGCAACATGATGACCTACCACCGAACTGGGACGGGAACCATAGAATGTTCCTGGTTTGCATGCCGCATCGAAATACTCCAGGGCTAGAGATATATTCGCTGCCTCCACGAGTACTCGTATTCCCATTCGGAACAGAGACTCCGGGTTCTTCGCTTCCCAGCATCGATTTGCGAAGATGCGCACCTGCCTGTCCGCTTCTATGGAACCAGTGGGTCTGGATCCATCATCGAACCCATCTATGTCGATCGCCGCCAAAGTAGACCAGCTATCGGCATACTCCTTGAAGTCCTTCGAGACACAACGGAGTTCCATTGTGCTCTGCAGGGATGCGGTAGCCACCAACTGGAATATGAACTTCCAGATCTCCACCGGAAGTTCACTCCATTCAGCATTCTTGGAACGCTTGCTGCACTCTCCTTTGCTCACCATTGTGTAAGAGAAAATTTTGAGAAGATTGATTGATAACAGATATGAGTTAAGTAACACAGCTCCTTATCCCATGTATTTAAACACAACTTTCCACCGTAAGGGAAACCTTTCTTTAATGCGAGTGCGGTGCACTCAGCAACCCACTAAGAATAATTATTGCTCATATCTGTCTCAATTACTCAAAAGTATCGCCCACGATATCAGATTCCACAAGATTTAATCAACAAAAACTCAGTCTTCCACTAACACCGGTCATAATGACTCTTTACTTTAACTTTCGCATAATTAATTCCTCAAAAGATGCGAGGTCTCACAAGAGTGGAACTGTATGTGGAAAATCCATGCATCGGGGAAAAAAAAAAAATCTTCCACGATCTCCAAGGGTTCCGACAATTAGCTGTAAATCAGCCACTCACTTTTGCTTTTGAAATTTTCAAATCCTCCACCAACAATAAATATACACCTTACGCATCCACTAACAGATACTTTCCATTAGTGCCATAACCTCCTTTCTCTTTCAAAGAGGACTTCTTCACTCCACTTCTCAGAAATTTCACCAACTCAAACATGTCACGCAAAGTGAATTCGTTCAGTGAATTACTTCAATCTGATCCCTCTGAAAGCCAATTCTTTGAGGGCTTAGATGAAATAATTTCACCAGCAATCGAATTCAACACCGATATCGACATGCTAGACATGCTTCTAGCAGAAGATGAAGCCATTGAAGTAGCCCCAAGTCCACAAGTATCATCTCCACAAGCTGAACCTAGTTCATCCAAACGTATTCCACTGAGGAAGAGCTTCACCAAATACCAAGTCCAAGCATTGAAGGACTTCGTCGAGGCTTTTCCACAGCCAACTGTTCAACAACGACAAGATTTGGGTGACCAAATAAGGTTAACGTTTGCACAAGTCTCTGCGTGGGTAATAAAGCATCGACCCAAAACGCCTGCCCAAACAACTCGTCAACAAAATTTTCTGCTGAGACAGCAAATCAATGAGCTTCAAGCTCAACTTAGCCAGTACCAAGCAGCATTCAACAGAATCAACTGCAACCACTGTGGAAAACGAGTTACTCCCAATAGTGAGCTACTAAAAGGGATTGAAGAGACTACCCCACAACCTCAGACTCTTCCAATTCCTGCAGTCATCGGTCCAAGGGAAAAGTCTCACATGAGGAGGGATATTCAAAAGTGTATGTCGATCCCACATCACTCTTCTTCTACACAACAACCATCAGACAATATCAACCGTTCAGAACCTGAAGAAGCATCTGCCGTGGCAGAAGCATCTGTCGTGGCAGACACAACTAAGATTTCTGAAATCATTGTGTCGGTCAGAGATGAGCTAATCATCATGGCATCTGCTGCTGCGCCACTGTGGATCTCTGCACTCAAATCCAGCTCTGCCACGCTTCATGAGTTCCTGAATGAAGCAGAGTACAAGAGAATCTTCACTAACGGTATTGATCTTACTCCCACTAACTTCCAAACCGAAGCTTCTCGCTACACAGCCACTATTCCCCTCAGTCCTGTCGTACTCGTGAATCTCTTCATGGATGTGGACCAATGGTCCACCATATTCGGTAGCATCATTTCAAGGGCGAGTATCCTTGATGTTTTGTCATCAGGGACTACTGAAAGCTACCACGACACCATCCAAGTCATGACTGCTGAATTCCAGGTGACCAGTCCATCTGTCTCCACTCGTGTAACTCACTTTGTTCGTTATTGCCAACGACAAACAGAACAAAGTTGGGCAATAATTGACGTCTCTGTGGACGGTTTAAGCTCAAATCTGGGTCCACACCCAAGATCTCAATGCAAGAAGCGTCCATCCGGATGCTTAATCCAAGATTTGTTCAACGGCAGCTCTCGTGTCGTATGGGTGGAACATGTTGATGTACAGGATCAAATCATGCACCAAACATACCGAACGCTAGTGGAGTCAGGCTTAGCCTTTGGAGCAAGGCGATGGGTAGAAATACTTCAGAGGCAAGCGGAAAGGTTAAATTATTCCGCGGCTGACACTTATCCACCTCAAGACTTTTGTGTCATACCATCTGTGGAAGGAAGAAGAAACATGTTGCAGATGGCATGCAGAATAGTGACAGACTTTTGCACAGACATCGGCAACTCTACTGCTCATGAATGGAAGGTAGCTGAACAAACCAAGTTCAGGGGTTCAGGGATAAGAGTCTCCACCAACAAAATCTGGAACAGGCTGAATAAGCCTCATGGTCTCACTCGAACTGCATCTGCAATAATCCAGCATCATGTCTCTCACAGAAAGCTCTTTGACTTCTTCATTGACGTACAAACTCGGAACCAGTGGGACCACCTAGCATTGGAAAAAGAAGTACAGGAGATTGCACATATCACAACTGGTCATGATCCACGCAATTGTGTCTCCTTGTTGCAAATGCACAACACCTATATACTCCAAGAAAGTTGTACTGATTCAACAGGGTCATACGTGATTTATGCCCCTATTAGTCAGTCAACGGTGCAGAAGTTAATAGGCGGTTGTGAGTTAGGTACAATTGTATTCCTAACTTCGGGTTTTTCAATTCTACCAGATATGCCTACTGCTGGAAGAACAGAAGGGGTCTCAGACAATCCATACATTGGTTGTCTGGTAACGGTAGCAACACAGATCTCTACTGAGCTGCTGAAGAACAAGAAAGGGTCAGTGGATCAAGTCTGTCGTTTGATCCAGGGTACGGTTGAGAGAATTAGAAATGTAGCCATGTAAGACTATCAATTTCGGAATTGTAATTTATACTTTATATTCTTAACAACACAACAGCACTGAAGAGCACATGATGGGGATCCGCCGCGGTCGGGCCATCACTCGATAAATACTGTGTGCTATTAAGCATACGAAGTAACCATCACTTGAATGAAACTAAGAACCTAACGTCAAACCCTAAACCGATCCTAAGCTCTAAACCCTAACTTCACTTCACAATTCTAAAACTCGTTTCATCTCCGTAGAGCGTTCCATTGCTCAATCACTTCCTTAGAGCATTGTTTTGCTCTGATACCAATCTGTCACGCCCCGATTTTCAAATCAATTAATAAGGCATTTTGCCCTTAATTACAAATCAATTCGGGAACGTGACTACATGGAATATCAAATACAAATATGCACTAGAATTTTTTTCCTTTTAATTCGAGTACAACAAATATACTCCATGCCCAATAAATGTAAATGCTGACCCGTTCTTTAGGGTTACATATTACAAGCCATAAATTAAATAATAAATTGTTATTACAAAATATTAAATAATTAATCCATCAGAGTTTATTACATAAACAGCGGAAGTCTTATAAACCAATAATATGTATGCAGCCTTGCTTACTCCTGGTTATCCTAACCTGCAGGTATAACCACTACACCGTGGAATAGTGTACCGGGTTATATCAACAAACCCGGTCAGCTTACGAAGCTGGTATGAGTAATCTATGTTTTATTCACACTGTAACATTTTCCCAAATTGAATTCTTTTATTTTCAAGAATCATTTAAAACTCAAAGTTCCATTTCAAATCCGGAAGATTCGTATTATCTAATATACTGAACCTACGTGCCCCATACCACGTATTTTAACCCCACACGCCCCATAAACGTGTATGTTAATACCAGGGTAATCCAGTATGTTAAATAATATAAACCCTCGATCTTTACTCACACAAAACCATTTATAACTTAGCCTGATTAAAAGTGAGATGTATCTCCTTTTAATACATCAAGTTATTTTTAACTTCGCCTGATTAAAAGTGAGAATACTATTTTTCTTCTCCTTTTAATACATCAAGTTAATCATACAATATGCAGTCTAGAGCTCTAACTGAATGGGCTACCATTTTTCACCCATTTAACATTGTCCCCGGTCAGGACAGTCCGTTTGGACAAAAACATTCAAATAGGCAAACACAATATCTTATTTAGAATTATTGTGTTCCCACAAAATTCACAAATCAAAACAATAAAATGAATATTTTTCAAATATTGTTTTAACACCAAAATCACAAACAACACAATATGAATTAATATTCATATATAAAAACATCGTGAGATTCACTCACCTCTAATTCCTGCTGCGTCTTCAAATAGTAACCAGGAATCGACGAGTTCTAGCCAATTGCTTCATGATTTCAAAATTACCTATGAACATGCAATTTCCACTTAGCATATCATAGTTTCCAAAACATTTCATTATCCCTCAAATGTCACTTAGACATTAATAACCATAATTCGGGACAGTTTGACCAAAAGTCAACCGTCGGTCAACGTGGGTCCCACGTCTACTATTCATCAACGGGTCCCACACAAAATCCGAAACTTCCAAAATCTACCAACATGCTTATTTCTAGCATCCTAACATCATATCCAAAAATGGTGATGATCCAACGGTCGGATCATCACGGATCTAACGATCCATAAGCATCGCATAATTAATCATTGACCCTACGGTATAATTTCAATAATCCAACGGTTCAACATGCTTATAATCACAGTATTAATCGTACGATTAAGTTTGATAACTACCTCAAGTCCAGATTGGAACGGATTTGATATGGTGGGTGTCCATAGCAATTTCTGAAATTGGGCTCATGTGGCTGTGGGTGTCCAAAGTAATTTGGGCTTGGATTTCTGGCTTTGGGCCTTGGGCATAGTCAACTGGTCAAAGGCCCAATAGCCCTTTCTTTTTCTTTTCCTTTTCTTTTCTTTCTTTCTTTTCTTTCTTTCTTTTCTTTCCTTCTTTTCTTTCTTCTTTTCTTTCTTCTTTTCTTTCTTTCTTTTCTTTCCTTCTTTTCTTCTCTACACCCAGCTGACACATCAATCTCCTCTCTACACCCATCATACCCAACAGCCGCACCGCCGTCTGCTCCGCCCAACACCAGCCACCGCCGCCGGCCTCTCCCTCTTCCTTCTCGTTTTTCCTCGAGCTCAGACTAGCCCAGCCCGCTCTCTTCTTTCTTCTTTTCTGGCCACAGTTTTCTTCATTCATTCCTTCCTCCGTCGCACCCATAGCCACCACCGAAACCAGCTCCACCGATGCCATGAAGAACCCGTGCCCACTCCCAGCCCTCAACGCCATCCCTCTCTCTTCTCCGCCGCAGCCACAACCACCGTACCTCACCAAACTTGCCCGGCGTCTCCAGGCCACCACGGTTCAAGGACCGCCGCAACCCAGCCAACACCGCAGCCTTGCTTTCCTCAATTCTCCCGCTGCCTTGCCTTCCTCAATTCAGCCGCACCATCAATCCCCTCTCTGCACCCACACAATCATCACCCAAAACCAGCACCACCGTGCCTTTTCATTTGTGAGGGTGTGGTGTCTGCTTGTAGTCAAGTAATAGAGAGAAAAAGAAATGTTGGTGGGGAAAAGTGGTACCGGGTAGGGAAAAGTGAGAGAGAAAAAGGGTTAATTACCCACAAGTCATAATTACAAATCGACGGCTGAGATTGAACCATTAAGATTCCGGGTTAAATATTTGTCCACCCACGATTCTACACATCTTACGAATAATCAATAATTAATTCCATGATTTTTCAAGAAATTAATATTGAAATTCTGGGGTATTACAAATTAAGTAAACATGTCATTAATCTATCTTACCATTCCAACAAAAATTTTTATCCATGTCTGATTGGATACAAAATTTCTAGCCCAAACATGTCTATTTTAAATTTTTTAGGTACAATATTCATTTATGAAACTTAGTATAGCTTCGTGCATTATGAGATTAAGAACATGTGATTTTCATGATTGATAGAGTGATTGAGTCCGGGCTCGTGTTGTTGAAGAGATTCTCTAGGTAGGGCTTATGTACCAATTGTATATTTATAAAAAATAAAGTTAAAAACACATAAGCCTCCTTACAATATACTTTATTGATGCGCATTAATATTATTGTTCTATTGGTCAAAAGTAACTGATTTGGGGACATTAAAAAACTTTGAAAAAATGGGGTAGTGAATCATCGAAATTGAAAACGACATAGAGTGGTTTGTCAAATGAAGCAAACCATAGGATAGTAAAATGTAGATTGTCCTTTTTAAATTGTTTTGTTCTAGTTTATCAAAAAGAAGTGTTCTGTTCTAAGTGAGGAAAAAAAAAGTTTTTATTTGGATAAAATTTGAATCGCCCAACGGTCTAAAGTTAACCTCGCCCTGTCCACTAAGATGGGAAGTTCTGATTGATCTCAACCGTCCAACCAATACGACATCGTCGGGTTTCGCAGAGAAGCTGAAACCTCATACAGTCATATAGTCTTCCTTAATTGATAGAAGAAAATGGAAAATAGATTCAATGTTAGGAGCCCATCCGTCTAAAGCTTTTGGAGGATTCCTTTCAATTCAGTAAAATAGTTTTACTGGGTGAGTGTCTCGAGAAGATGAAGAAGAATAGCAATGATCACTGGGATTTTCTGGTAAAATTGTTTGTTCTTTCTTCAACTTCTTTTCTCCCCTCTCGCTATTTTGTGGTGTTTAGGAATTTGGATTCTTGATTATGAAAGCATGGGTTTCAATTTCTTTTGGTTTTCGTATGATCTTAGATTTATTCTGTTTGAAATGCTGGTCGGAGTTCTCGAATTTGATTTCTTTAGTATCATCTCTGGTTGAATTTTGTGACTGGGTTTGATCGTAGTTTATCGTTGGTTTCAATTTCTTGTTCAATCTTAAAGGGTCTGGCTATTGTGCGTTGATTGCGTTTAGTTGATTGCGTTCTTGTTCTTTGTTTACAAATCGACAGAGTACAAAAAACGTGTTTTGAGTTATATCTTATTACCACCCCAGTATATTACTTTTCTCAAAGTTACTTGATTCAATTACTATTCTCTCCTTTTTGCTGATTGATACAGGAGGAAATTGAAGCTCCTATGTGGGTGGATCTCATATTACAAGCCAACATAAACAACCAAGATGGGTGAGTTCATTTATAAAATATTATTAAGTTCTCCTGTGTTTTCCCAAAAGAGATTGAATAGTTTCCAGGATGTGTTGTATGCAAAATTAATCTTTCTTTTGGGATGCACTGCAGTGATGAGGATTGGTTTTACAGAAGCCACTTGTAAGCATTTTTGTCAACTTTAATGAAGTGGTTTTTTGTGGTGTTGTATTTTTTGGCTTTCGAGTTATTGTCTTTGAAATAAGAATGCTGAGTATAGTAATTTGATGGAAATATTAGGTTCCACCAATGTTCTTCTCGTGAATTGAAGACTGCATTTTCTCATTCTGGGGAGGAGAATGCAGCCTTAAACTTTGACTTACTTGGACCATCTTCGCCAAAGCTTCCATCTTCTGTCTCTAGGTCAAGAGGCAAAAACTATGTAAACAAGAAATGGAGAGAGGACAACCAGGTTTTTCCAATAGATAAGAGGCACCCAGTCAATGTTCTGAGTGGGACATCTTCCTGCGTGAATTCAGGATCTGGTGATAACATGAAATCCAAACCAAGCTTTACACATTTGAAAGGTACTTGCCATGCAAAAACGAGTTGGGTTTGTAAAAGCAGTTCAATTGGAAATGGCAGTCCAAGTTGCTCTAAGCCAATATCTTCTTGTGGGGATTCAACGAGTACTCTGAGTTCTACGGCAAATAAGGCAGATGAAAGCAATACAGCAAGCACTATTACATAAGAGAGTGGTCAGCAGCAACAGCAGAATATGGGAAAATCAAGACGCCCTTTGAGTCAAACAAGTGGGCTTTTGTCACTCATAAAGACTGGTATGAGGAAAAGCTGTGTTACAAGACAAGCATCTAGAGTGGAGATTAATGGCGAAAGAAGGCAATCAAGAGGACGTAACTCTTGTTCCGGCAAGCCTAGTGTTGGTTCATCTTCAAATCCTTGTTATGATGTAAGGAGCTCAACATCTACATCAATGCAATACAAAGAAAGAACACCAGATGGCAGAAATATGACAAGAAAGTGTGATGCAGCCAAGAACAAAATAAAATTTTCTAAAGCATCCAAAACCTCCACTCATAAGATTGAGCAAGGGACTTCTAACTACAGAATGGGACCTAATATTGCCAAGTCTACCTATCAGCAAGCTGCAAAACCAAAGGTTAGAAGTTTTGCTATCTGAGACACCCATATTCAAGATTTTCTTATTCTTTTTTGAAGTATTTGATATATTGTTGACTTATTGTGATGCTGCAAGTATATCTAGTTATTTAAAAGATTTGTCAATAATCGCCAAACTATAAGAGAGACTTGTCTACACAAGTTCATAATAGTATACATGTTTGAGGGTATAAATGGCATACTTAGAATTCTAAGTCGATTTTCTGGTTTTCTAGTATTTCAGGATGTGATTTCCTATTAGCATTGGTTCCAAGAATTAGTCTGCTTAAGGAAAAAAAAGTCCGATGACTTCAAAGGATGTACACATGCAGTCATATTGTTCTAGAGATTGTTTATTGTTTGGGCTCATCGTGTGTCTTGTTCGTTTTATGACTGTCATTTATCATCATCATTTAATGTCATAAGTTTAGTTTGGGCATCATCCTTAACATCTCCACTAATTGGTGGGGATCTCGTCTCATGTTTTGTGTTTCCATCATGGTCCTGGCACAAAACTCTCTCTCCCCTGGCAATCGGATCTTTGTGTCATGTGTTCTTGGTGGTTTGTCCACGTTTCAGTTTGATTGTTGGTGTTTAAAAGGATCCTCATCAAATCTGCTCCGGTGATGTTTGGCTGCAAGGTTCCTCAAGGGTGCTGCTGTTTTTGGTTATCAAGTTCGGTGTCAAAATTGTGCGGATATTGATATATCAATCAGTCCACTAATATTCTGAAAATACTTATATGTTAGTTTTGCAACCAAAGATTGATGCACACTTTCTTGTTTTGTCAAGGCACATGATGCCCCATCCAATTTGTAGGCATGTGACCCCCAAGTTTTCGTAGTGGGCACTGATATTTTTTTTGGTCAATCTTCAAGTAGCACCACTGTCTGGAAACTTGGAAATTCTTGTTTAAAATTCGTGACAAACTGATCAGGGTTCAGTTTGAGGGAAAGTGTTAAGAGTATTGAAAATGTAGACTATCATAGTAGAGATCAAGATCAAGGTGGCATGCTCAGTCATTGAAAGCGGCACAAGCACTTTACTTCTATGTTTCTACTTTCTAGTTTCTGTTACATAATTAAATTTACTTATATTTCTCTTGTTTACCAGCCAAGCATGATTGCCGTCTATTCTTCAGCTTGCAGTGGGTATTGGAGAATAAAAAATATATTATAATTGGATTATGTGCAGTTAGATATTTGGTTGTTTAGGTGTAATCTAATATTGCTAAATCGAGTGATTTGATTTTGATTTTGTAGTGGTTGGGCTGTACTATATAAACCCCTTATATGGTCATTAGTAATGTAGCTCATTCTCTACCTATTACAAAATATCTTCCCCACCGCAAAAACAAAATATAAAAATAAACTGAATGAATAAAATGAAAAAGAACTCCTTGAGATCCCATATAGGATCATGGGTTGCTTGCAATTTATTATTAATTTGTTTTTCTCACTGTTCTTTTTATTATAAAGTTGACCATGAATCATACATATGTAGTCATGATTAGAAGATTGAAATTAACATGAATCACACTGATTGTGAAGATTCCAGTTCAGACTCTTAAAAGGAAACCTTTGGGGCCAGTTAGAGTTAAAGAAACGAAGTTAATTACTGCTACTCTAAAGTCCAAGGAGAAACCAGTAGTTGGCGGATCTTACAGATTGGCTGCCTCAAGAATAGAGAATGTGAAAGTGTTGGCTGCATCTGGAAAAGAGAACATTGTGAAAGGGAGAGCGGCTGGGAGTCGGACTCAGAAGTGCAATAGCAAAGGCGTTGCTGCTGTAACCATGGTTACAGTTCACAAAGGAACAAAAGATAGCATTCTGCAAGGACATGACAGAACGGCTGGAAAGGTATATAAGTCCATACTATAATGACATTTGTTGCTATATAATCTTTTGAGAAAAAACAATTCTTATGACTTTCATTGTTGAAAATAAATTAAGTTTGTTCCTCAACCTTGATTTTTACTGTAACCACCTAAGAGAAAAGGTCTGGAATCACTGATTTAGATATGAGAAGTTTACCAGTACTTATTAATTATGAAAATCACCCAAATCGTCTAATAAGTTGTGTTCATCTTCGTTTTGGTAACCTTATCTACAAGTGATGATAATATGATAATACACTTAACACATGAAACGATTCTTACTGTGGCTCTCTTTGATTAAAAGAGGTGCTGCAAAAGAGTTGAAATGATAGTTCTTTCATGCTCTAGGCTAGATTGGCCAATGAAGGTATAAAGAATTGTTTGTCAGATGAGGCAGTGGAGAGAAAGAGGCTTTCTGCTTCTAAGTGTGGTGTGGCAGTGGAGGAATTTGGAGATTTATCATTTAGTCTTCAGCTGTGGTCGATATTGCTTGGCTACTTTTCTAAACTTATGCATTTTATCTATGATGTGCATTTTCTTGAACTACTTTTGGTGGTTTTCAAATTAAGCCCATGGATGTTTCTAATTATTTAACCGAAATTGAAGGTAAAAATTGCTTTAAGGATTTAAGATATATTGCTCCAATATCTGAGTGTATTGTTGATCTGTTGCAGGTTTGCAAATAAAAAAGGAGCTTTTCTACTAACTTTTAGATATTCTCACTTCAAAATTTGATATTGTTGAACATCTTTTGACAGGAGAATGTCGGTGTCAAAAGCCGTCGGGTAAATGTGATGGATATCTCCCAGAGGCCTCATTTCAGATGAAAGACCAGTGCAGCCTAATGGAATGTATAGTGTAACCCTAACTTCAGTTGTAACAATGGACGAAGCTTGGAGTGAAACAAAGTTTTGACCCTTAACCTCCCAAGATTTTGGTGACTCATTTTAGTTCTTGTGCGATTCTACTTTGAAGAAAATCTCTGACCTGGAGAAATGATTCAGTATTTCAATGAAAGTATTTGTCCTGATTCCCAGAATCCAAATATAGTTTTCTTATGTTCCATCTTTTTTCCCCAATATTTGAGTGCATATATTAATTAGGGAAAAAATCACCTTTAGTCCCTGAACTATGACCCGTTCGACACTTTCGTCCATGAAGTTTGAAATATATCACTTTCGTCTCTGAAGTTTGAAAATCACTATCACTTTCGTCCCTGGCCGAGGGTTTTCACCGAATAAACCTCTGATTCCAGCCAAATCGGAGGACAACACCCACTGGGCTTTGAAGCCCTCCTTGAGGCGAGTTCAACGCCACCAACCTCGCCTCAAACCGTCGTCGGATGGCGGAGAATTTTACAATTAAAGTTTCGGCCACCATCGACTTTCGGGCTAAATTCGAGCCATTCTAGGCCGAATTGAGCTTAGCCCCAGTTATAAAAGTTACTCCTCTCATCCTTGCGAACATTTTGGCATAGGTTTTGCACAATTTTGTTCCGGTCAGGGACGAAAGTGATAGTTGGTGTTGAAGTTCAGGGACGAAAGTGATATATTTCAAACTTCAGGGACGAAAGTGTCGAACGAGTCATAGTTCAGGGACGAAAGTTATAATTATCCCTATTAATTAATATGGTTGGTGTCAATCTCATCTAGCATCAATATATGCCTGAAGACAAAAATCAATATCATGCATATGAATTGCCGTTTATATGTATATATATGGGTAAGGCACTACGTCTCGAAACATTATATTATTTCAATATCTAATCGAAAGAAATCCAGGCATGTACTTACCTATTTTGAGTGCTTAAAATTTGTTCATCTTACAATATATGTTGATTTGACAAATTGAAATAGTAAACTTTTTTTTTTTGGGTTACTCCACATGCTTAGCATATGCTATGTGTAGATGCTCGATCAACAACTTATAGAAATAATAGTTAAAATAAAAAAAAAATTTGAACAATAAAATTAAAATTATTAATGAAATTAATTTCTTTATTTCTCGAGACTAAATGAAATTAGTATTTATTCGCACACAAGTGAAGTACAAAAAGCAACATCATTGCTTAGGATAATAGTACTGCTTAGTGGTAAATGTGGTCTGCAGAAAGATAATAGCTACAAACACATAAAGTAGTTTCCCTGCACTAGAAAAATATCTCAATTAATTGTTTTTTCATGTTCCCTTCCATCTGGTGCCAACTTATTCCGTACGTAATGGTTATTCAATTGGTTGAAGAGATCAATATATAGAGTAGAATTTGTTGTACGGTATGTTAAAGAACTTGCAACATCTACATTGTGCAGCCAGTTACCTATTACCTTTTCCTTGCAGAGTAATTCCGGCCATATCTTCTTTGGAGGAGATGATCCATAACTTCCTTGCAGAGTAAATTCAGACAGTTACGAAGATCGAAGACCGCGTCTCTGGATTGTGATCCCGAATGGTAGATTATTATGTGTAATTTTATTTAATGAAGTAAAAACTGACATTTTCGATAAAAAAACAATAAGAATTGTAAACATTATTGTCGATGCGATCGACAAACACTACCCTCCAAACCTGTCGAAGAAAAGTATAAAGTAGACTGTACAAAAGTACTGTTTTTCTGCTTCGATCGGCTGGCCAGATGTAACTCTTTCCTCTCATGTACGTACGTATCACACTTGCAGAAGACTGATTAAATTTTTTATTGTATTGATATTATGTATTCAACACACTCTCAATTAACTACTTTATTCAAACAGTTGTTTCAATGGCCAGCAAGCATGAACTTGTAGTCTTTGAAACTTTGGGAGACTTTGTAGAATATTAGAGAACAAGATCCAAATATTAGGCTTACATAGGCACGGGTTCGACAAATAGAGAGACAAGATAGCTCTTGAGCACAGTTTTAGAATGAGTAAACACATCTTCATTCTTGTAGAGCACTTCAGCAGAACGAGCAAGATTCAGAATTAGCCATAGTAGGGGCTTGGGGATACTAGTGTTGGAGTGGAGCCATTCTTCGTTTATATCTTTCCATGCATCATTCACTTGTTTAGTTAGCTCAATTTTAGCTTTTTCCTCTGTGACACCATATTGGTTCATGTAGCATTCCACTGATGAAGCAATATGTTCTCTCTTTTGCTCAAACTACATATACAAACGCAAGGCTAAGGTTATAATTAATTCAGATGCAAATTAAGAGAACATATATATAACAAATGTGACGTACCTTGTGGCCAACCATGTCATTCAAGAGTCTGCCAATTACTGATGCAGCCTTTACAATCTTAGGGTCACTGAACACCCAATCCATGGAGTCTTTTGTTACAATAGCTCCCAGTCCAACAAAGGTTGTGTTTGAGAACGTGAAGAAGGATGTATTAAGTTCTACTACCATATATTCATCCATCGTTTACTTTTGTTTGAACCATTTGGCTTCCTGGAAGTAAGCTCTAACTTGAACTTTAAACTGAGAGAGCACCAAACCGGGTAGCTAATTAATCTCTAAGGTCTTCGATAATTACACAACAAAAAAGATACGATCATTAGGATTAGAGATCTTACTGCTTCTCTTGCATAGTGGATACGATATAAGTTTCCCTTGTTTGCAAGCTTTTCTTCAAATTCGGTGTACAAATTCAGCAGCGCCTCATAACAAATTTTCATATAACCTGGCAGTTGATCGACAGCGGAAATGTCCCACCTGATCAAATTTAGTTAATAATTAAGACTGCCAATTAAATGATCTTAAATGACGATATAACATATATATATATATATATATATATATATATCATCGAATTGATGAAATGGTTTGTCAAATTTAATTTAAACCTCTCAATAGCTTCAGTAAAGAGTTCTAGTTCTTCATATGTGCCATAAACATCGTAAATGTCATCAACAATTGTCACTATGGCAACAAATTTGCATGCTATCATCCTAGCAAAGTGATACTCAGGTTCAAAGTAGGCTGCCAATGCCCAAAAGTAAGACTCAACCAGCCTATCTCTGGAAAAAGGCAGCTTGTTCACAAAGTCCAAGTCCTTCCACCATCTGAAACAATTACCAAAAACAAAAATTAAAAAAAATTATTACTTGTAGAATAAACTAATTAAGCATTGTTATCTTTAGTCTTACGGACAGTTGAATTTACTGGTTAACCTTGTAATATCACTTAGTTCTGTCTGATGGACTTTCTGGAGTAGGTTAAAATCCAACTTTGCAAAAGTTAGCAGAGTTTCATTATGTGAATCATTATCCCCATAGATAGACAAGTAATGCATTGCTTCTATCCTTGGTAAGCCTTTCCAAAAGGGTTGATACAAGGCATGAGTTACTTGTTTTGAAAGTAGGGAGCTTAAACGGTGCGCTGCAGACTCGAGATGCATGAGTGGTGGTAAATGTTAGTGCCTCTTCCAGTACATCCTCTCCGTGTATCATAAGGTGTGAGGCTTCATACAAGCTTAACAGTCCAACTACATCATTGACAAGTGACTCCTTGAATTTTCCATCACCGTTTTTGAACTTGCTGAACATATCTGCTTCAAGAACGTCACATACATTAGTTGTATGATTAGAGGAAGAACATATAGAATTTATGATCGATACATATAACACTGGTTGGGAAGGACTAGCTTACCGCATGAAATGTTATAACCTTGTTGTCTAAGCAATCGGAAACGGAGACCTGCAGAGTAAAGGTCTTCATCATATTGTAGGTTATCACAGCGATTAGAGTTCTCGTGAATTTTCCGCAAAATTTCTTCGATCTCTTTTTCGAAATGGCGGGACACTCCTAAGCGCTGAATGTCATCAATCAAGTCCAACTTCTGTGAGACCTTTTTAATTGGAGCCATTAGCATCGTCCTCACTTCTTCTTTCAATTCTTGGCAATGCTGCTCAATTTTAGTAGCTATTTCCTGCATGCACAGACAAGTTGAAATGCAGATTCATACAATTAATTCAAAAACAAAATAATATCTCAGCATAGGACAGAAATTGAATCATATATTAGCCAAGTTCCTACGCACCAGAGAAGCGCATGACAGAAAAACACCAGGAGAAAAGTTAGCTGAACGTCGGACTTCTTCAGCAGTGACATTTGGGGTTTGAGCTTCTGATGTTAAAACTTGGAAAGACATATTTAACTGCAAATTCCAAAAACTGTAGGAGTTGTATACTTGAATGTTTAAAACTATAATGCGCTTTGTGTATATATGAAGGGCTGGCTTGAGTTGAAGAGCTTGTGATGCTTTTGCTATTTATATATCACTCCTTCCAATAATCAAATTAATGTCTTGTTGGCCAACTTGCGATGTGTCGTTTTCCACCCGGAAGTAAGCTCTAACCTGGATTTTCATCTTAGGCACCAAAACACATATATAATCAATCTCTAATCAATTTCTATTATCGATTACATAGATCGACAAGGTACATGATTAGCTAGTCTTACTGATTCTCTCGCATAGTGGATGGCATATGAGTTGCCATCATTTGCAAGCTTGTCTTCCATTTCACTATAGACATCCAACAGAGCTTGGTAACAGATTTTCATATACTCGGGCAGCATATCCATGGCAGAGACGTCCCACATGACCAAAATAAATGAAGATTAAATAAAAATTAATAACTAAATGTAATTAAAATGGGCAAAATAGGTGGATATATGTGTGTGTATTTTCAAACCTCTCAATAGCTTCTGTAAAGAGCTCTACTTCTTCAAGCGTGCCATACACGTCATAAATGTCGTCCATAATGGATGTCATGGCAATAACTTTGCAAAATGTTGTCCTAGCAAAGTGATATTGGGGCTCAAAGTATACTCCCAAAGTCTAGAAGTAGCACTCAACCACTCTGTCTCTTGCAAACGGCAGCTTGTTTGCAAAGTCCAAGTCCTTCCACCACCTGAATCACTCAAACAATTTAGATTTTTTTTTTAACTGTGCATGCATGACTTAGATGTAGTTATCACTTTGAGAACTCATTTTTTCAGTTGAGGGCCTTATTACAGCACATTAGTTGTTACTGTGGTACGTATAAATTATAAAAGCACAATTTTTATGAGAAACATGCATGTAAGAAATTAACCTTGCAATATCACTTAGTTCTTTCTGATGGACTTGCTGCAGTAGATTGAAATCCAACTTTGCAAAATTCAGAAGAGTTTCATTATGTGAATTGTGATCCTGGTAGGCAGACAAGTGATGCCTAGCTTCGAGCCTAAGTACGCCCTTCCAGAGAGGCTGATACAAGGCATGAGTTACTTGTTTCAAAACCACGGGGTTTAAAGTACGGTGAGTTGCCGACTCAAGATGAGTGGTGGTGAAGGTCAATGCCTCATCAAGTAGTTCCTCTCCGTGTGTCATAAGATGTGTGGCTTCGTACAAGCTTAATAGTCCCAAGACATCTTCAACAAGTGATTCCTTAAAATTTCCATCATTGTCCGTGAACTTGCTAAACACGTCTGCTTCGATCACCAATGCATTTGTATGATTAGAGGAAGAGCGTACGTATATCAAAACTTATAAAACAAAATATGAACATAGAGAAGATCAGAGACTTACTGCATGAAACATTATAACCTTGTTGTCTAAGCAATCGAAAACGAAGAGCAACAGTGTATAGCTCATCATCATTTTCTTGGTCATCACAGTTGACATAAGAATTCTTGTGAATTTGCTGCAAAATTTCTTCAATCTCATTTTTGAAATGGCGGGACACTCCTAAGCGCTGAATGTCATCAATCAAGTCCAACTTTTGTGAAAGCTTTTCAACCGGAGCCTTCAGCATCATCTTCACTTCCGCCTTCAATTTTTGGACATGCTGCTCAGTTTCCATATTGGTTTCCTGCACAGACAAATTGAAAGTGGCAAAATTGAAAGTGCACCCGCATGCAAATTCAAACCACTGAAATTTAATCTATGAATCATGCATTGTAGCTACTGTATTAACCAATAATATACATTAATTAGGATTTCCTAATTCGTAATACCATGGAAGCATATGAAAGAAAATGATCGCCCCAAACGCTTGGAGAAAAATGAGCCGAACGTCGTTTAACATCAAGAGTGGCATTCTGGGTTTGAGCTTCAGATTCTAACAGCTGAGCAGCCATTGTTGTTTCTAATTGAAAATCTGGAGAAGTGCTTTGAATGTAGTTGATGAAGAGCTGTGGTTCTTTGCTATTTATAGATAAGTGGCTCTGTCGAATACTAACTGTGGTTAGTTTGGCTCTGTGGAATATTCAGCGTGGAATTCTTGTTCTTCAAAAACGTAAATGGGGAACTTTCCAACATTTCTATTTGAGAAAAAGGGAATGACTGAATTAATTAAGACATGAATTTAAAGTCAGTACTGGTAACCAATTTTTTTTTTAATTTTTTTTTATATCTTGGCATGGAGAGAAAATATGGAATATATATATATATTTTAGGTCATCCTTCAAAGTGTTTCAGGAAATCATTATTGTGTGCCTTGTCAAACTAGGACTTAGAATAGGTTTATCCTTCTAGAGTATGGATTGTATTAGTATAGGTTTCCCATATTGATACAGATTGTATCTTGTACTCCTCTATATATAGAGGCTCTTATTCATTAATGAAATACATCCTATTCTCTATTCATTCTCTATTGTTATTTACGTTTCCCTTAAACACGTTATCAGCACGAGCCTCTAGCCCTGAGATAAACAGAAAACCTCATACGGACATCCATTTTATCGAGCTAATAGAAGCAAGAATCAAAAGATGATTCAAGGAGAGGAGACTTGCGTCACTGACATGCCAAAGACATGAGCACATTTTGTCAAACGCCAGGCGATCGATCGCGGATGCACGTGCGATCGATCGTCCGCCTCAAACATGCCTCGGACATCGTCCAGAGAGCATTTGCGATCGATCGCAGAAGAATGTACGATCGATCGCACGTCTCCAGAATGCCTGGACAACGTCCAGAGAGCATTTGCGATCGATCGCAGAAGCACGTACGATCGATCGCACAGTAACGATTGTTACTTCCCCCTCTAATCCTGATTCCATCGTTGATTAGGATACCTCCTATGCTTCTGCAGCCTTCATGGCTAAGGGCTCATTTTGCAAAGCATGTTCCTTAGGCAAATTAGGATCGAGACCATCCTATGCTAAGGACACAAAAGAAATTATTTCATTCTTACATCGTATCCAAGGAGATATTTGTGGACACATCCAACCATATTGCGGACTTTTAAGATATTTTATGGCTTGGTGGATGCATTGACACGCTGGTCACATGTCGCTTTATTGTCCACACGCAATGCTGCTTATACTAAACTTCTAGCACAAATTATACGCTTAAGGGCTCACCACCCATATCATCCTATTAAGTCAACTACGTCTTGACAATGCTAGAGAGTTTACATCACAGACAGTTGATGATTATTGCATGTCTATTGGGATTGATGTTGAGCATCCCGTACCCCATGTGTATACACAAAATGGTCTCCCATAAGCCACCATTAATAGACTTCAAATGGTCGCTTGAGAATTGGTTATGCGCACCAATCTCCCATTATCTGCTTGGGGTTATGCAATATTGTATGCAGCTCTACTTATTCGTTTCAGACCCACTACCAATCAACCGTTTTATGCGTACCAGATGGTAACTGGATATGAGCCGGATGTCTCACATTTACGCATATTTGATTGTACGGTTTATGTGCCAATTGCGCCCCCACAGCGCACTCAATTGGGTCCTCAGAGACGTTTAAGTATTTATGTTGGTAACGAATCTCCAACTATTGTCCGCTACTTGGAATCCTTGACAGGCGATCTCTTAACCGCTAGATTTGCGGATTGTCACTTTGATGAGACAGTCTTCCCGTCGTTAGGGGGAGATACGAACAAGAATGTTCAACAGGAACGACAGGAATTGTCGTGGTCTGTCCCCACTCTGTCTCATCTTGATCCCCAACTCGCACAATGTGATAGTAATGTGTGAAGTATAATCAATATTCAGAACATAGCAGATTCGGTGCCTGATTGTTTTCTGATATTGATAAAGTGACGAGATCACATATACCAGCTGCAAACGTGCCTGCAAGGTTGGAAATCCTCTAAAGGAAGAGAGGATATGGCGCCAATAATGGTGTCACAACCACACATAGTGGAGGTGTGGTTGAGGCCGTGGTTCCCTAAAGGAAGAGGGTGAGACCACTTGGTTCGATGGATACTCGCCAAAGGAAAGAAGCGAGTTTGGCACAGCCTAATCCATTCATCATCGATACCCGAAACCTGTCTCATGAGATTATCTCTGATTATAGTTATGTCCAATGAATCAATATTGGGGGACGCCTCAATGATTGAATCAATTTCAGAGAATACAAAAATCTCGATAAATGCATGCATGCTTGAGACGAAATTCTTGATGATGTATTGCTCAATAGATTATAGAGCATGATAACATCGAACTACGCTCTGTTGAAGAATGTCAACGTAGAGCATATTGGCCTAAATGGAAAGATGCAATCCCGATTGAACTAGATTCACTAACAAAGAAAAAGGTATTTGGGTACGTAGTGCTAACGCCCCCAAGTGTAAAGCCTATTGGACATAAATGAGTCTTTGTTAGAAAGCGTAATGAGAATAATGTAGTCTTGAGATATAAGACTCGCCTTATGGCGCAAGGTTTCTCACAACGCTCTGGGGATTGACTACGAGGAGACATATTCTCCCGTAAAGGATGTTATTACATCCTGCTACCTTGTCAGTTTGGTAGTTTCCACAAAAACTTGACATGCAGCTTATGAATGTGGTTACAACATATCTCTATGGGGATCTAGATTTAGAGATATAAATGAAGGTGCCATATGGACTTCATTTACCCAAATCAAGTGGCTCTAGACCACAGAGCACGTTTGTAAGTTGAAACGTTCACTAAGTGACTACTTGATTGGGAAGGGATATATAAATAATGATTTATGCCCATGCGTGTTCATAAAGAGAACAAGTTCCGGATTTGCAAATTATTATTGTCTATGTATTTGAAATCCGAATGTGAGATGAAAGATCTTGGGAAACTCGGTTTCTAGGCCTTGAGCTAGAGCACCGAGATAGTGGAATATTAATCCACCAATTGGCTTATGTCCACAAGATGTTAAGAAGGTTTAACATGGACAAAGTACATCCAGTTAGCACTCCCATGATCGGTCGAACCCTAGATCCAAAGAAGGATCCATTTCGTCCAAAGGATGATGACGAAGAATTACTAGGGGCCGAAGTGCCATATCTAAGTGCAATAGGCGCATTGTTGTACTTAGCTCAATGCACTAGACCTGACATCTCTTTTGCTGTGAACTTGTTAGCTAGATTTAGCTCTGCGCCCACGCAACGCCATTGGAGTGGCATAAAGACAATATTTCGTTACTGTTCCTGCCGTTTCCCAGCTGCTCGGTAGGGACGCACCTGGAGTGCACTTGAGTACCTGAAAGGGCAAAGGAGGTCAGGGGAGGCCGGCGTGTACCGACCGAAGACCCTCCGACGCTCAAGTTAGTCCCGAGAGGATTTGAGCAGAGTTTCTAGGAATGGAGAGAACTTACTTGAATAAGGAGCGAGGACTCCTTATATATGAGCTGAGGTCGGAGACAAGCTTCCCTGGCGTGGGGGACATCCCATGACACGAGGGAATACTCTATTATTCCACTACCTCGACACGCGCGTCGAGGGACGGCGGTGCCTAGTGCGGTCCTAGTGCGGTATGGGCGTTCTTTAGTGCGATCCGCGAGGTAGTGGACAAGCACGTGCTGCCAGGTGGCTGTGCCGATACCGACTGGACTGTGTGTCCACGGTACCGGGTCGAGAGATGTCCCTGTAAGGCCAAGGGGAAGGCTTGTTGTCGGTACACCCGGCCTGGTATTGCTGGTACCGCTGGGGTACCGCCAGGGCTTTGCTAGTAGGCTCGGTAGGGGATCCCTACCGAGTGAGTATATGCCGCTGGGGCGTTGCCTGGGCCGCTGGGGCATTGTCAAGGCAGTGCACTCGGTAGGGGATCCCTACCGAGTAAGTAGATGCCGCTGGGGCGTGGTAATGGGCCCAGAGGTGGGCTGTTCAGCGATGGTGGGCTACTCCTGACCCGTCATGGGGTCTGTACCGGGACAGATATGAAATGGTAGCAACAGAAGTCCCCCAAGTCCCGAGCAAGAGGAAGTGCTTGGTCGGGGACTTAGTCCAAAAGTTCATATCAGGACGTAGCCAAGTGTCGGTGTGGCAGCCACGGCGCTTAGGGTCGGCCCACGTAGTCCCCCAAGTCCCCGAACAAGGGGTTCCTCCCGGGAGGGAGTTGTAACCGCTCCGAGTTCTAAGGGAATTGCCAAGGTCGTGCCTGTTGGTATGCTTGGCGTAACTGCCGAGGTAGTGGGGCAATAACTGCCGAGGTAGTGGGGCGATACGTGTCGCCTCTCGGGCGGTTTGGAACTGCATGGGGAGTTCAACCGTTGCATTGACACGTGTCGTCATCCTGTGAAGCGACGGTTGGTGTCGTACGGTGCAGATGTCCCAGGTCCCGCTATATATATAGGGGTGAAGAGAGTTCACTTCACCTCATTCTTGAATTTTTTCATTCCAGAGCTCTGAAACTTGTCGGTAGAGAGTGTGAGAGCCTGTTGCCGGTAGCGTTCAATTTGACCAACCGTTGTCTCGACTTCCGCCGTTTGACAGTGTAAGTACCGAGAACTCTTGTGTTATCTTTACGTGGTTCTGCTTTTGTAACGTAGTTTGCGTACCGGTGTCCTGCCTTAGTACCGAGCTAGGTTGCATAGGCTTAGGATTGTCGTCCCGGTGAGCAACTTAGTTTATCTCTTGCAGATGTCTGATTCAGAGAGCCAGAGTGTAGGGAGCGGAAATGCCTTTTCTGGTGAAGAGCCAGAGAGGTCCCCGTCGGTAGAGATTGTGGATGTGGCCTCCAGTACCGGGAGTAGCAGCAGCGAGACTCGGTCATGTTCGTCCGGTACGGACGCCGTCCGAATTGAGAGCCTGTTCGAGACGGTGATGAGGGGCATCACTACCGGTGAAGACTTAGAGCCGTTGAATACGTTCAAAGATGGCCAGTTGATTCCCGGGAGTAGCAGTTCTGTGCCGGCCACCGAGGTGGTGGGGGGAGTAGAGGCTCGGTCGGAGGCAGAGACTGCTGAGGAGGAGGTACCAGAGGAATCGGTACCTGCGGGTTTTGCGGTAGACCGCCTGAAACTCAGTGCTTCTACCGAGGATGACCTGGTGGCTCTGAGGAAAGCGTTCAGTATTCCGGACTCGGTGACCATGCGCCTACCGGAGATGGGGGAACTGAGGAGTGCCTCTTCAGTACCGGGTGAAACCTTGGTACATCCGTTCTTCTTTGGGGAGGGCCTACGGATCCCGTTGCCATCGTACCAGCAGAGGTTCTTGGCCGAGGTGGGCCTTGCCATTGCTCAGCTGAATCCCAACACCTGGCGGTGTCTTGACGCACTGTATACCCTGTACCGGCACTGTGGCTTTGGTGAGCCGGACTTGGCTGTGTTCTTCAGCCAGTGGTCCCTGGAGGAACATTCAAAAACTGACAAGGGGTGGTATAAGGCCAAGTCGGTAGGAAAACCTTGTGTAGAGTGTCCCCGAGACACTGAATTGATGGACTTTGTACATAAGTACAAGAAGGTAACCCGGTGCTGTCTGTCGAAAAGTGCTCTTGCCCGGGAAGGTATGGCCGGTGAGGCCGACATCGAGTCTCATGAGCTCGGGAGCCCGGAGATCATCAGGGACCCGCTGGTGTTTGGTAATCCGACCTCCCAGCAGACTTGGAAGCACCGATACTTCTTCGTTGGTGGTCAATGGGAGTTTCCCGAAGGGTCTGACCCACCGTTGAAGAGAGTGCCTTGTAGCTTTAGAGACGCCCCTGGTTGATAGCCTTCCCGAGTCTAGACTTTGTGGTTGTGCACCTTATTGTGTCTCAGTACTAATGTGTGCTTTGTTGTTTTGTTTGCAGTTGACCAGTCTTGGAGGAAGCTTACCGAGAGGCAGGAGGAAGAGATTGAGTGGATCCGGGAGAACATCTCGATAGTCCTGAGGAGGTCCACCGTTCTGCTCAACCGGTACTCGCTTCACTTTTCGGGCTTAGCACCGATCCCGTGTCCCTGTAAGTTTATACCGGTAACACACTTGTACATGTATGCTTATATACTGTGGTCTGATTTCGGTACTGTGCCTTGCAGTCTTGCCTCAATTCCGTCGGTACCGTCGACTTTCGGACGATTTAAGCATGGTGCGGGAGCGCAGGGATTTTTACCAGCTGAAGAAGGCCGTGGGTGACGACCCACTTCCCGAGGCTCAGCTGGTCGCTGCGGAGACTGCCGGCGCTCCTGCTGAGGCTGCCGGTGCTGCTATCGATGCTGCCGGGAAGAGGAAGAAGAAGAAAGCCAAACGAGTGCGTGCCACTTCTGAGGCTGATGTGGGGGAGGAGGACTCGGGGGTCCCTGAGGCTCCCGAGGCTGAAGAGGCTGAGGTTTCAGCAGAGGTTGCTACGGTGTCCTTGAAAAGGACTGCTCGGGAAGAGGTAAACCCCATGCTTAACCTTTTTTTTTCGATTTTTATCTGCCCTGCCGGTACTTATGCTTTTGTAGTTTGTCAAACAGGTGAGGGAGCACCGGAAGAAGCAGAAGGTGTCGGTGGCAGAGACCTCTGTTGAAGGGCCCGTGGAGGGTGCCGGTACCGCCCTGGCTACCCGCAGTACCGGGTCGGAAGCCATCTTTGGTAGGGAGGTCGAGTCCGAGAACGCCAAGCTGTTCTTCGGTTGTGCCAGGAAGGCACTGCTGGACCCTCTCCCGCTGTCCAAGTTGGCCACTTTGCCGGCCATGACGATGAAGCAGCAACGGGACCTCCTCTTTCAGTGCAAGCAGAAGGTACCGTCCTGCTTGTTTATTTATTTATTTTTATTTTTTTTTGAGCGCCAGACACTTATATATGTGTACTCTTTGGCAGCTGGCATACGAGGAGCTGATGCTGGACCGCCGGTACTGGGAGGAGCTACGCTCTGTCGGTGGGCAGGTCGAAAATATGAAGTCCGGCTACAACACCATGTATAAGCTGAAGGAGGAGGCGACGGCTGAGCTTGCCAAGGTCAAGGAGGAAGCCGGTAGGCTAGTTCAAGAGGCGGAGGAGAAGGCCAAGGCTGCTGTGGCTTCTGAGGTGGCTAGGATCCAAGCCGACTTCGACAAGCGGCTGGAGGAGGCTGTCGGGAAGGCCAGGGAGGAGGCTGTGATGGCCTACCGGCGTGACCGGCAGCGCGCTGTGGAGCAGGCCACAGCCTATATGGAGGGTGGAGCTTACATTCTTGGCAAGATCAAGGATGCCTTCCCGGCCCAAGACTGGAGTCGACTCCCGGTGCCAACCGTCACCGAGGACTTCGTTGATGATGAGCACAAATCTATCCTCCAGGAGATCGACGAAGAAGCCGGTACCTCTGGCCAACCAGCGCAGCAGCAGCAGCAGGAATGAAGTCCCCCTGTGTGGGTAGTATAGGCCAAGGGCCTTGTAATCTTTGTTTGTTTTTTTTTTGTGGGTGTTTCGACCCATTTCTGAACAATCATCCCGGTGGGGACTGCTCTCTCGGGAGCTAGTACTTGTTGGCCATAAGGCCTTTATTTCTTGTCGAATAATGGCGTGCTTCGCCTTCTTTATTTTATGAAATTTTCAGTTCTCGAAATATTTCCAAGTGTTTACTCGGGAGGACTGGATACATCAGTCTGCCCTCCGGTATGTTTTGCACTTTTCTTTATCTCATCTCACGTGGGTAGTTGATACCGGCATCGTGGATGTGTGCATGGGGGGTGTTATGCATGGGGGTAGCTGGTACCGGCCGCATGGCTTACAACAGTGTGCACATGGGTGTCGCTAGGACCACGCTGCATGTCGAATTAGGATAGAAACTTATGCATGGGGGTCGCTGGTACCGGACACATGACTTATAAGAGTTTCACATGGGGGTAGCTGGTACCGGCCTCATGTTGTGAAAATTTGCACATGGGTGTCGCTGGGAGCACGCTGCATGTCAAAATATAGGAGCAGAAACTTATGCATGGGGGTCGCTGGTACCGGCCACATGACTTAGAAGAGTTTCACATGGGGGTAGCTGGTACCGGTCTCATGTTCTGAAATTTTGCACATGGGTGTCGCGGGGATCACGCTGCATGTCAAAATATAGGAGCAGAAACTTATGCATGGGGGTCGCTGGTACCGGCCACATGACTTAGAAGAGTTTCACATGGGGGTAGCTGGTACCGGCCTCATGTTGTGAAAATTTGCACATGGGTGTCGCTGGGAGCACGCTGCATGTCAAAATATAGGAGCAGAAACTTATGCATGGGGGTCGCTGGTACCGGCCACATGACTTAGAAGAGTTTCACATGGGGGTAGCTGGTACCGGCCTCATGTTCTGAAATTTTGCACATGGGTGTCGCGGGGATCACGCTGCATGTCAAAATATAGGAGCAGAAACTTATGCATGGGGGTCGCTGGTACCGGCCACATGACTTAGAAGAGTTTCACATGGGGGTAGCTGGTACCGGCCTCATGTTAATATAAGAGCATAGGAGCATAGGAGCAGAAACTTAGGCGTGGGGGTCGCTTGTACCGGCCACATGACTTATAAGAGTTTCACATGGGGGTAGCTGGTACCGGCCTCATGTTAATATAGGAGCATAGGAGCAGAAACTTAGGCATGGGGGTCGCTTGTACCGGCCACATGACTTATAAGAGTTTCACATGGGGGTAGCTGGTACCGGCCTCATGTTAATATAGGAGCATAGGAGCAGAAACTTAGGCATGGGGGTCGCTTGTACCGGCCACATGACTTATAAGAGTTTCACATGGGGGTAGCTGGTACCGGCCTCATGTTAATATAGGAGCATAGGAGCAGAAACTTAGGCATGGGGGTCGCTTGTACCGGCCACATGACTTATAAGAGTTTCACATTTCACCGACTGTAAGTGACTGATTTGATATATATGAACAGAAGTCGTTGCTCCTGGCCGGACTGTGACCGGGCTTTTACAAGAGTACCGGTGGGAGCTCTGCTCGACCAATCCGTTGTACTGATTTTCATTAGGGGGTGTGGATCATCCTACCGATGTATTCCGGTGTTTTATGGGCGCGACCTACGGGTAGTAGTAGCGGAGGTGTTCAATGTTCCACGGGTGCGGGAGTGTGTACCCGTTGGAGTCCATTAGCCGGTAGGTTCCAGGCTTGACAACTTCGACTACCCGGTAGGGGCCTTCCCATTTTTGGTTGAACGTCATGGCTGCAGAGTCCTTCGTACTTAAGCGTACGCGGCGTAGTGCCCAGTCCCCCAGCTTGAGGTACCGGACCTTTGCCTTTGTGTCGAACTTGCGTTTGAGCCTGTTCTTGTGTTCTGCGTTCCGGAGGTTGGCCTGTTCACGGCGTTCCTCAAGTAGATCACGGTTGAGACACAACTGCTCTTCGTTTTCGTTTGGATCGAAAGTGTCGATCCTGTGGGTTGTGGAATTAATTTCAACCGGTACTACAGCTTCTGCACCGAAAGCGAGGGAGAACGGGGTTTCTCCGGTGGCAGCCTTGTATGAGGTGCGGTACGCCCATAGTACCTCCGGTAGCAGCTCTGGCCATGCGCCTTTCTTTTCGCCCAGCTTGGTCCTCATTGTTCTCTTCAGGATTTTGTTTACTGCCTCTACCTGACCGTTGGTCTGGGGGTGGGCTACCGATGCGAAGTAAAGGGTGATGCCCTTGCACCGGCAAAATTCCCTGAAGGAGTTGGAATCGAATTGCCTTCCATTGTCGGTGACAATGATTTGAGGGACACCGAAGCGGCAGATGACGTTTTCCCAGATGAATGTTTGAATTTGCTGGGAAGTGATGGACTTGAGGGCCTTGGCCTCTGTCCACTTGGTGGAGTAGTCGGTGGCGACAACCACATATTCAACACCGCCGGTGCCCTTTGGCATTGGCCTGATTAGGTCCAAGCCCCATTGTGCGAAAGGGCACGGGTTGACCATCGTTTCCAGTGGCTGGGATGGTTTCGGTACATTTGGCGCGTTGAACTGGCAGGACTTGCATTTCTTGGTAAATGACACGGCATCCCGGAGGAGGGTTGGCCAGTAGTATCCAAGCCTAACGAGCTTGTGAGCCATCGCTCTTCCTCCCGGGTGGTGGCCGCATATGCCCTCATGTACCTCCCTGATCGCCTCCCGGGACTCGGTGGGTCCGAGGCATCGTAGGTATGGCATTGAGTGGGCTCGCCGGTAAAGATGACTGTTGATGATGAGGTACCGGGAGGACCGGAATCTTATTTTCTTTGCCTCAGCGTTGTCTCTCGGGAGAGAGCCATCTCGTAGGTACTCTAGGATTGGTGTCATCCAGTTTGCTTCTTCGAGACGTAAGTGGTTCACCGCCACGGGTGTCGTCTCGGTACTGCGGTGTTCCAGCATGATGATGGGTACCGAGGCCCCTGGGTTGGGGTCGATAGCGGAAGCTATTCTGGCTAGGGCGTCAGCCCGTTGGTTCTCATCCCTTGGTACCTTTGTTAATTTGAAGCACGAGAACCCAAGTGTGAGGTCTTTTACCAAGGTCACGTACCGGCACATAGTGGGGTCTTTTGCCTGGTAGTCCCCCGTGACCTGGTTGACGATGAGCTGAGAATCACTGAAGACTTGGAGTTGTCTGGCTCCCATATCGCTGGCTAGCCGAAGGCCTGATAGAAGAGCCTCGTATTCAGCTTCGTTGTTGGAAGCTTTGAAGCTGAACCGGAGGGCACACTCCAAGTGAGATGTGTCTGGACTCTCGGTATGTGGGGTGATGAGAACGAGTCCTGCCCCGCTTCCGTGGGAGTTCGAGGCGCCGTCCACGTACAACTGCCAGACCGGTATGGATGGGTCAAACGCATGCTCGCCAACGGTAGTTGGGGCGTCCTCGGCGGGAGTTGCTTTCTCCGCCGATGGCTGCTGATTAGTGTTAGCGTGCTCGGGTGTGAACTCGGAGACGAAGTCTGCTAATACCTGGGCCTTGATCGCCGGTCTGGGCCGGTAGGCAATGTCAAACTCGCTGAGTTCAATGCTCCACTTCGTGAGTCTCCCCGATGCCTCAGGCTTCTGCAGGATTATCCGCAGTGGATGGTCGGTCAGGACGACAATGGGGTGAGATTGGAAGTAAGGCCGGAGTCTCCTGGCTGACACCATGAGTGCTAAAACGAGCTGTTCTATCTCCGGGTACCGAGTCTCGGTATCCAGTAGAGACTTGCTCGCATAGTCCACCGGTAAGTCTTCCCGATTGTCGCTCCTGACCAAGATTGAGCTCACGGCCGTCCTAGATACCGATAGGTATAGGAACAGTGGTTCCCCCAGCACTGGTCTGCTGAGCAGTGGGGCTGCCGCTAGGTATTCTTTCAGAGCAGTGAAGGCTTGTTCGCACTCGGTGGTCCAGCCTTCGAACTTCTTCCCGGTTTTGAGTATTTTGAAGAAGGGAGCACACCGGTCGGTAGACCGTGATATGAACCGGGAGAGGGCTGTGATCCTGCCGTTGAGGCTTTGGACGTCCTTGAAGGTTTTAGGAGATTTTAGCTCCAGGATAGCTCGAATCTTCTCGGGGTTAGCTTCGATGCCCCGGTGGCTGACCATGAAGCCGAGGAACTTACCTTCACCGACGCAAAAGACGCATTTCTCGGGATTGAGTTTCATCCCATAGTCTTGGAGGATGGAGAAGGTCTCTTGCAGGTCGGTGAGGTGATCAATTTGCTTGATACTCTTGACGAGCATGTCGTCCACGTAAACTTCCATGGTTCTGCCAATCTGCCTGGAGAACATGCGGTTGACTAACCGCTGGTATGTAGCACCGGCATTCTTCAGCCCGAAGGGCAAGACATTGTAGCAGTAAAGACCTTGGTTGGTCATGAAGGAGGTGTGCTCCTGGTCCTCGGGGTCAAGTTTGATCTGGTTGTAGCCTGAGTAGGCATCCATGAAGCTGAGGGCCTCGTGTCCAGCGGTAGAGTTCACCAGCTGGTCGATCCTTGGTAAGGGGAAACTGTCTTTGGGGCATGCCCGATTGAGATCGGTGAAGTCGATGCACATTCGCCACTTCCCGTTAGGCTTCCTTACCAGCACCGGGTTTGACAACCACCGAGGATACTGAACCTCGCGGATGAAACCGATGCTCAAGAGTTTATCTACCTCTGCTTTCATGGCCTCGTATCGCTCCTGGTCTCCCACCCTTCTCTTTTGTCGTACCGGCCGATAGGCGGGGTCGATACCAAGCTTATGAGAGATAATGGTGGTGGAGATACCGGGCATGTCTGCGTACGACCAGGCGAAGATTGAGGCATTGTCCTTCAGGAGTCTGATCAGATCTCCCCGGAGAGTTATCGGTAGGCCGGTGCCGATCTTGATAACTCTGTCAGGCTGTTCAGGGAACAGGGCGATGTGTTCTACTTCCTCGTGGGGTTTGCCCTGTATGATCACTGCTCCTTCCCGGGGGTCGTCCGGCCTGTCGGTTGTTGCTGCTATGTCACCGGTAGTGACATTGCACACGTCCCGGCAGGGACGCCGTGGCTTAGTTTCCTGAGCATAACATGACCGGGCCATTGGCTGGCTTCCTCTGATGGAGGCGACTCCGACGGGAGTAGGGAACTTCAGCATGAGCAAGTAGTAGCACACACAGGCCTTGATCTGACAAAGGATAGGCCTACCGAGAATGAAATTGTAGGATGATTCACAGTCTACCACTAGCATGTGGGCAGATACCTTTCGGGACCTGGGGTACTGGCCGACCTCTACGTTGAGCCAGATGCTACCGAGAGGTTGGACTAGATCTCCCGAGAAGCTTATGAGCGGGTTCACCGTCCGCGATATGTTCTCGAGCGGTAGGTCCAGCTTGAGGTAGGCACTTTTGAAAATGATGTTGGCGGAGCTACCGCCATCCACCAGCACCTTGTGCATCAGGTCCGTGTGAACCTTGGCCGAGATCACGAGAGGGTCGTCGTGAGGGGTCACGATGCCGGACTCCTCGTCGTTGGAGAATTCAATCTTCCACGGGTCTCGCTTAGGCCTTTTCTGTACCGGGGCGGATTGCACGGAGAAGCATTGCAGGTGCTGCTTTGCTTCCTTCACGTGAGACTTGTGCTCAGATCGCGAAGTACCGAATAAGGTTGGTCCTCCGCTGATGGTGAAAATTTCCTTCCGGTAGCCTTGACTGGCTTGACCGGTGTACTGGGTCAACTTCCCGTCTCGGTGTAGCTGTTCGGCCACGTCCCGGAGAGCCTGGCACTCTTCGGTGGTGTGGGTCCCGGACTGGTGGTGGGTGCAGAACTTGCCGGTATTAGTCCTGTTACCGGCGTATTGTTGCCTCGGCCATGGTTGGGGAAAAAGCTGGGGGTTTTCCTTGTAGATGTCCCCCAAGGGTTTGTTGAACGTTGTACAGACTAGCAGCCTGTCGTCGGTACCGTCCTGCTTACTGGACTTCTGGGGGCGGTTGTGCCTCCAGGAACTTTTCTTCTTGGGGTGCCGGTTATACCCGGTCTCGGTCCATCCTTGACTTGAGTCGTCCACCTGGTTAATACCGGCGGGTTGGCTGTATGGCCACTGACTTGGATGGGCCTGGGTTTCCCCGTGGTCCGAGTAACCGGAGTACTGCCCTTGCCCTCGTTGGTCGGAGTACAACTGTTCCCTGGGCTTGTTATAGCCGGGACCGACCTGATATACCGGTCGTTGTTGGTGGCTCTGGGGAGCCTGGTGTTGGGGGTTCCGCTCCCGGTTGGGGGGATCATACCTTCGGTTGTTCTCGCGGTTCTCCCAGTTGTTGCCGCGATTACCCCCTCGGTAGGAGTTGAACTTGTTGCGCTTGTCGCTCTGCCGAGAGTCGTCCGGCCGTGAGCCACCTCCCTGCTCCTGCTTACGCTTATCCCCGATGGGGTCCGCTGTGGTTGCGGAGGCCTTGTTTGCCTTGTGCATCGCGTTGAGCTGAGACTTCCGTTCGTAGGTCAGGTAGTAGCTCCGGGCGTATTGCCCCGCTCGGTTCATGAGTTCGGTGTAGGTGAGGACAGCGCTCGTGGCATTGAGCTTTCTGAGGAACTCGTCCGGTTGTAGGCCATCTCGGAAGATTTGGGCCGCACGGACATCGTCCTTGGAGGTACAGCGCCGGTAGGCAGCTTTGAATCGCTCCATATAATCCGCCAGTCGCTCCCCGCTGGCTTGCTGGAAGCCGGTAAGTTCTCCCACCGAATAGAAGAAGCTGGACTTCGTGGCATACTCGGTGGTGAAAGCCTCGACTAGTTGCTCATAGCTGTCTATGGACTCCGGTTCTAGTTGATAGAACCACAGCATAGCCTCCTGAGTCAGGGTGTTGACGAAGGCGTGGCACCACTCCTCGTCAGTATAGCCCTTACCATTGTAAGCGGATTGGAATGCGGTCACATGCATTACTGGGTCCTCTTTACCGGTATAGGAGTCCATCTTCAGGCTCTTGAAGTCCCGGTTGTGCTCATGGATCCTCCTGGTGAACGGACCGACTGGCTTCTTTGCTATGCCGAGGCTGGGTGCACTCTTACCACCGCCGGTCTCGACCCTTCTGAGTCGGTCACTGAGCTCCCGGAAGAGGCTGACCAACGCGCCCTCGTCTCCTGCGCCCAAGCCGGTACCGATGGCAGGCGCGCTCACTGGTATTTCAACGTGATCCTCGGTACCGTCTTCGTCCGGGAAGTGGACCACTCCCGCGGCATCGAGAAACGAGACCTTGGGCGTTGATGCTGCCGGTTGGGGGTGACTGGTCACACGCCCTGGCTTGGCTGGCAAGCGTTCTGCCGGTTTGAGAGGGGTCTCGGTCCCTAGCTGTGTCGAGACCGAGTGATTGGGCGTATGCTCGAGGCTAAGCCGCTCCCTGAGCAGGCCGATCTCCCGGGCGCTGGCTTCCTGCGCCGCAAGCTGATCGCAGCGCAGTCGCTCGTTGCTCTCTTGGAGGTCTCGGATCATGGCCTCAAGCCTAGCCATCATCGAGGATTCGTTCTGGTGGGACTCAGGAGTTTCCGACTCGGTGGAGTGGACTGCTGCCGGTGTTTCCTCGTGGAGGGGCTCAAGACCAGTAATAGTCTCTGTGTCCTTTGGTTGCTTGGACTTCTTACTTTGCTTGGCGGGTTGTGAGCCATCACCTGCTGATTTGGTCATAGCTTGACCGGTAGAGTACCTCACTGGGTGAGGGTGCTTTTGTTACTAAGTGGTGGAAATTTGTTCCCACAGACGGCGCCAAACTGTTCCTGCCGTTTCCCAGCTGCTCGGTAGGGACGCACCTGGAGTGCACTTGAGTACCTGAAAGGGCAAAGGAGGTCAGGGGAGGCCGGCGTGTACCGACCGAAGACCCTCCGACGCTCAAGTTAGTCCCGAGAGGATTTGAGCAGAGTTTCTAGGAATGGAGAGAACTTACTTGAATAAGGAGCGAGGACTCCTTATATATGAGCTGAGGTCGGAGACAAGCTTCCCTGGCGTGGGGGACATCCCATGACACGAGGGAATACTCTATTATTCCACTACCTCGACACGCGCGTCGAGGGACGGCGGTGCCTAGTGCGGTCCTAGTGCGGTATGGGCGTTCTTTAGTGCGATCCGCGAGGTAGTGGACAAGCACGTGCTGCCAGGTGGCTGTGCCGGTACCGACTGGACTGTGTGTCCACGGTACCGGGTCGAGAGATGTCCCTGTAAGGCCAAGGGGAAGGCTTGTTGTCGGTACACCCGGCCTGGTATTGCTGGTACCGCTGGGGTACCGCCAGGGCTTTGCTAGTAGGCTCGGTAGGGGATCCCTACCGAGTGAGTATATGCCGCTGGGGCGTTGCCTGGGCCGCTGGGGCATTGTCAAGGCAGTGCACTCGGTAGGGGATCCCTACCGAGTAAGTAGATGCCGCTGGGGCGTGGTAATGGGCCCAGAGGTGGGCTGTTCAGCGATGGTGGGCTACTCCTGACCCGTCATGGGGTCTGTACCGGGACAGATATGAAATGGTAGCAACAGTTACCTAAAGGGTACAATCGATTTGGGCTTGTTTTATCCCTACAGAGAGACATGAGGAGTTGAAAAAGGAACTTCAAACCTCAAAGGCAACGCTGCTGCCGTCGGGCGATCGATCGCAAGGAATGCCGCGATCGATCGCGCCAATGTTGAAACTCCCTTCACCGAAAATCCTTGTGATGTTTTGGTTAGTTGTGCTGATGACGGGTATCGCTCTGACCCGCACAAAGTTGTAATCAGCAACAACAGACTCTCCTCAAGATTCAAGTGAATCAAGTTAGATCTGAGGAGAATGTGGCAGATTTATTTACTAAGTCTTTGCCTAAGTCCACATTTGAAAAACATGTTAAAAACATTGATATGCTTAAGTTATCCGAGCTCCCATGATTGTAGGAATCAGAGGGAGGTGCAGACATGAGGGGGAGTCTGGCACATACATGTCACTTTCAAATGTGAAGGGTGCGTTGTACTCTTTTTCCCTTCGACCAAGGTTATTTTTCCCACTGGGTTTTTATTGTTACTTGGCAAGGTTTTTAATGAGACAACATGGAAAACATCACCTAGTTGTGACCGGCACAAGGGGGAGTGTTTCAGGAAATCATTATTGTGTGCCTTGTCAAACTAGGACTTAGAATAGGTTTATCCTTCTAGAGTATGGATTGTATTAGTATAGGTTTCCCATATTGATACAGATTGTATCTTGTACTCCTCTATATATAGAGGCTCTTATTCATTAATGAAATACATCCTATTCTCTGTTCATTCTCTATTGTTATTTACGTTTCCCTTAAACACAAAGATCATTTTGATAAAAAAAATATTTCAAATTGGAAATTATTTAGCCATTTGATTACTACATTCAACGTTTCAACCTTATCTGACGGACTGTATTTGTCTATAAACTATACAACGAACAGATGACCAAACAATCTCCAATTCGGCTGATTTTTGGCAAGGTTAATTCTTGAAAATAAATCTAAACGATGAACGGTTCCGATGATTGAGTTATATTGTCAATTGGTCGGGATGCAGATGTTCGCATTTTAATCTACGTGCGGACGTCCGCATGTGAAGGGAACTGTATATATATATATATATATATATATATATTAAGAAGGGCATGTGCGGCCGCCCTTAAACCTTGATTAATAATGAAACTGTAGAATATATACAATGGGGAGGACATAATGCCTAAACCCCATATAACATTATGCGTCTAGAGAACTCCTGACATAATAGCAAGAGTCTTCACTAATCTTATGTTTTCTAACATGCACCAATTAGCAAAGAGTGCACAATCGGCTACTCTATTTGCTAAGTATCTAAGCATATTTCACCACCTGTTTGCGAGGTTTTCAAATGTAAGACCCTAAAGTATCTGATGAGCTAAAATTTGGTTATTGTTAATAAAATTAACCCCCTTTTTTTTTTAATAAAACTAAAAATTGTGTGGCCTTGAACGAGTGGATGTGTGATATAATTCCTTAAGTTATTGAAGCTCAAACAACTCTAGTACTATGCTTAGATAATTGTTGATTAGTTTGTTAGCTGCCATAACAATTGTGTGGCCTTGAACGAGTGGATGTGTGATATAATGCCTTGAACGAGTGGATGTGTGATATAATTCCTTGAACGAGTGCATGTTAACCATAGTTCATTATGTAGTTAGTTAATTGTTGATTAGTTTGTTAGCTGCCACGTGTTGGCCATCTGTTCAACTTTGCTGTTGCATAAGTTTGGTTTAGTTAGGATCATTTCTTGCATCAATCAATATAGTTCTCTCAGATTTTCTTCGTCTTTTTCATCAACCTTTCATCTAGAAGGTTGGTGTTTTCAACATGCATGCATACATTAAAAAAAATTTATGTGTAAAAGTGATATTGAAATGTCCTCTGGTTATCAAATCGAAAAGTTTTCTATATCAGTATATCTTCATATCATATTCATTAACTTATTTACAAAATTTGCCATTGTCATAAAATATTAATTTCATTCAACTTTTAATTAGATTTCCTATAATCAAGCATTTATTCAATTTTCCTTTACATAATTTAAATAGTATACCTACTATTTAAATTTTCATTAGCAATAAATTCCTATAACTAATACCATTATTCAAAAGTTTTGTTAGAGTGTATTCACTTTCCAATCTTTTATTAAAAGCTTATAACTTAATCTATCAATTTACTTACATAAAAATTTAGTCGTCATGAATTAATTTACCTATAAATCTAGGCACTAGTCAAGAGCCCAACTAGATAATTTACCTAATTTCATAGAAAATTAGTTGTCATGAATGAATTTACCTAAAAATCTAGGCATTAGGCAAGAGCCTAGGTAGATAATTTACCCAATTTCAAAGAAAATTAGTTGTCATTGTTTAAGGGAAACGTAAATAACAAAGAGAATGAGCAGAGAATATGATGTATTTCATTAATGAATAAGGGCCTATATATATAGAGGAGTACAAGATACAATCTGTATTGATGTAGGAAATCTATTCTAAATACAATCCATATTCTAGAAGGATAAACCTATTCTAAAGTCCTAGTTTGACAAGGCACACAATAATAATATCCTGAAACACTCCCCCTTGTGCCGGTCACAATTAATTTACCTAATTTACCTATCTGGCATTCTAGCATATAATTAATGCTTTTCTGTTAGTCGACCATGTCGTAACGGAAGAAGAGGAAAATAGCCAGTTAAAGGAGTCAACATTGGACTATAACTATAGTAATATCTTGCATCAAGTTTGTGGGTCAAAGGGCAATGATAGAGGGCCTCAATTGAGGCCTAACAATTGTGGCCTCAATCCTAGGTGGCATGCCACATAACTAAATACTAATTTAAATTGTAAATCTACATAATATATCTTGCCACATCATAATCTTGCAATACCAATTTTAACCTTTTATATTTTCCTTTGAATTTTATTTTTTTATAGACTTATTATCTGCAATCTAAACTAAAAAAGCAAACAAAAATTAATAAACATTTAAATGCTTTCAACAAGAATCGAAACTTCAACAAAGTGTTCACAACTTTATTAATAAACCAATTAACCAACATGCTAATCTTGATATAAGTACACATAAATTGATATGTATCTAATTGAAACAGTAAAAGCAATAGGTAATGAAAGCTAACATTATTCTTCAAGGTATAGGGGAACTAAAAGCTAAGATGCTTTAGTACAAGCCAATATCTAAGGTGAATCCACAAAAAAAAAAAAAAAAAAAAAAAAAAAAAGACTGATTTTTCTGCACCTCTAGCAAGCACAAAAAAAATATTCCATAAAAATTGTAAAATATAATTCGAACTTAGGTCACAATGAATCCACAATTCAAACCTAAACCACTTTGACCTAAATGATTCAATCAATAATCTTTGTAATTAGTAGAATATAAATAAGACTAAACCCTACATTTTGAGACCTGAACCCTAAACCTAATCCTAAAACCTAAACACCACAAACCCTAAACCCTAAATCCTAAATTTTTGAGACCTGAATCCTAAACCTAACCTACCCCCTAAACCTAAACACAACAAACCCTAAACCCCAAATACAACAAACCGTAAACCCTAAACCCTAAATATAACAAACCCTAAACTCTAAACCCTAAACCCTACAAGTAACAACTTTAAAACATCATAATTCGAGGAAGGACTTCCTTTGAGAAATCTTTTATTATATTTTTCATGCTCAACTCCTTTTACACTAGGGTGTTATGTACTAGCTTGTATTCTCATTTGCAATATATAGATATATGAGCACATTTTTCCTGATCAAAACAGTAAACTATTGTCGATTTGTAATTTATTTTTTATTTTTTATTTTTTTCTTACTTAATGATGAGGAAGACACATTGTAACGTGGGTCAAAGATGGATCAAGAAAAACGATTATAATTTCATATAAAAAATTATCTTTTAATGAATTTTTGATTGGAAAAAGAATTGTCCAATTTTTTTTTGTTAAAGAAAGTTCAAATTCTTTATGGGTTCTTGGCACAAATTTCATTTTTTGTATATTTTTATTATGGTTTTACAATTTTATTTTCTAAAATTATTTAATGTTCATTACCTATTGCTTTTATTGTTTCAATTAGATACATATCAATTTATGTGTATTTATATCAAGATTAGCATGTTAGTTAATTGGTTTATTAATAAAGTTGCGAACATTTTGTTGAAGTTTCGATTCTCATTGAAAGCATTTAAAGGTTTATTAATTTTTGATTGTTTTTTGAGTTTAGATTGCAGATAATAAGTCTATAAAAAATAAAATTCAAAGGAAAATATAAAAGATTAAAGTTGGTATTGCAAGATTATGATATGACAAGATATATTATGTGGATTTAAATTTTAAATTGATATTTAGTTATGTGGCATGCCACATAGGATTGAGGCTACAATTGTTAGGCCTCAATTGAGGCCAACAATCATTTTCCAACTTTAAACTTCAGACCAAGTCAAGGCATGTGGCACAAGCAAATATCTTAGAATAATCAAACGATCGACCATCGCTTGCATGGGTGGAAAATAGAGAACAGCAAATTTTCTTCAATGTTGAAAAATCTCCTTTAAGAAATCGTGGATATGAGGTTTAGAGAGAAGACAAGACGACAAAATAAACATTAAGGAAAATAAATAAATTATTCAGTGTAGTGAGTCTTATGCTTGTCTTTGGCCAGAGCCGGCTCTTGAATCTTGAATCTGATCTTATATATAGATGAACCACTTTGCACTCTACAAACACATTAAATTAGTCATAGAGGAAGAAGATGCTAAATCTCCTGCAAATGCTGGAACTGAGACTAAATCAAACCTTGCCAATTCCTTTGGAACCTTTTTCCTTCAAATATTTACTACTTGCGGCCATTTTCCTCATTCTCTTATACAGATGGTCCCTTTATACAAACTATACAAACTCATCTATACCACCATCTCCACCAAAGCTACCTATCATTGGAAATCTTCACCAAGTAAGCTCGCTCGCTCATCGTTCATTTCAAACCTTATCTCAACGCCATGGGCCTGTCATGTTGCTCCACTTCGGAAGCAGGCCAGTCCTTGTCATCTCGTCAGCTGAGGCTGCCTCCCAGATCTTCAAAACCCATGACCTAATATTCTCCGACAGACCCAAGTTCATCTATTTTGAGAAGGTTTTCTACAACTACAAGGACATGGCATCGGCACCTTATGGGGAGTATTGGAGGCAGCTCAGAAGTATATGCGTCTTAAATCTTCTGAGCAACAAAAGGGTTCGTTCTTTTGGTGCTGTGAGACAAGAGGAAACAAAATTGATGATAAGCAACATACTACAGTCCTCCTCCTCCAACTCATCCTCATCGGTTTTGAATCTAAGCGAAATGTTTATGAAGTTTAGTAATGATGTCCTCTGCAGAGTTGCTATGGGGAGAAAGTACAGCGATCGCGGGGAAGATGGTGGGAAGATGTTCATGGAGCTCTCTGGAGATTTGATAGAGTTCTTCACACGTGTTAATATTGGGGACTATATCCCATGGCTTGCTTGGTTCACTCGTATGAGTGGTTTTGAGGCTCAATTAGATAAATTGGCTAAACGGGCGGATGAGTTTTTGGATATGGTTATTCAAGAACATATGGATAAATCAAAGAGTGCAAATGATGGTATGAACGAGAATGAAGACGATGACAAGGATTTTGTGGACGTTTTGCTTGCCGTTCAGAAAGAAAATGCAGTCGGTGTCCCTATTGATCGAGTTGGCATAAAGGGTATCATCCTGGTACGTACGTAATTAACACACTCTTGCTTACTTTGTGTGTGCATGGCATACATGATATATACTTCAGTACATACTTACATTGTGATATCTTACAATCTGTTAAGCAAATTAAAATGAAGTTTTAGTACATAGCAGGCATGTGAGTATTCTTATATATAGAGATTTTTTTAGAATTAACTAAGTTCACAAAGGACCCTGACTGAATTGAAGTATGAACCAGTACTGGATTCGAATTCCAAAAGACGTGAGTAGTTTGAATCTTACCTGAATTAGCTAGCTTCATATAATTATAACAGGAGCTTAAATTTAATTACCTTAATGCTCTTGCAGGATATGTTTATCGCTGGCACTGATACAACATTTACAGCTTTAGAGTGGACGATGTCAGAGCTTCTGAGAAATCCAAGGGTGATGAAAAAATTGCAGAATGAGGTGAGGGGAATAGTTGGAAATAGAGCGGATATAACAGAGGATGATTTGGTTGGAATGCACTACATGAAGGCAGTGATCAAAGAGACTTTCCGCTTACATGCTCCAGCTCCATTACTAGTGCCTAGGATGTCTAAGCAAGATGTGAAAATAAACGGTTACAACATTAAGGCCAACACACAAGTTATGGTGAATGTATGGGCAATTGGAAGAGATCCCAAGTCGTATACAAATCCTGAGATATACGAACCAGAAAGGTTCTTAAACAATGCCATAGATTATAAAGGAAATGACTTCGAACTAATTCCATTTGGCAGTGGCAGACGAAGTTGCCCAGGAATGCAGTTTGCCATAGCTCTGAAAGAGATTGCTTTGGCGAATATTGTGCACAAATTTGATTGGGCATTGCCTCCTGGTGCAAGGGAAGAGGACCTGGACATGAATGAAACTACTGGCGTATCCGCACATAGAAAATATCCTCTTAAGGCAGTTGCCACACCATATTTTGGCTGCTTCTAAACAACTACTCCCCTCTTACGTACCAAAAACTTTCAATACCTTCAATAAAAGAAAAGTAATCATAATAATTCACATCGGATGTGTCTGATGTTTGTAGTTTATGTATAAGCAAACTATCCTAGGTGTGTGCTGCTCATGTAGCTGCCTCGCTTGCCATTGGAGCGGTGGGTCTTAACAGATGGGCTACACAGCCACCACCCTCCTTGATTCGCGTCTTGAGGAACGACGGTCTTCTCTGTCCTCATGTTGGTGCGGGTTGAGTGGTTTTTTTTTTTTTACTGCTTTCTTCCTTTGCCCTGATCCTAGTGGATTAGGTGGGACTTTGTTTCTTCCCTTATCTGTTTCTGGTTTTGTTGTTTTCGGGTACTGGCCTTTCCAGTCTATTGCTTGTTCTTTTTTTCTGGGTTTGCCCCTTTAATGAGAACTGCAGTTTCCAAAAAAAAAAAAACTATCCTAGGTGTACATATGTGTGTTAAGGACATTGATAATCTAATATAATCCAAATATTGTGCGGACTTTATTATAATTTTCTTTCATATATCACATGTTTGGATGCACAGTGACATTGGACCAGGATTATAATATTGCTGTAATTTTTTGTATTATACATTTATATTATACTGGAATATTAGACTGCATCCATGAAGAGTACTGCGAAAAATCGTCAAATTAATAAATTAATCAATTTGAGATGATGTGAAAAACTTCCGTTACTAATACTTTCAGTTCCATCACCACATGCAGATGGTACCGTTTCTGTGGATAAATGTCACCATTTTCAAGATGTCCTAAAAATTTGGGGAAGTGTAGCATTGTTTTTAGTAAAAATGTGTCTCCTGAATTACAGTTTAACAATCCTTTTTAATCCCAATCCAAAAAGTAGAAACCCTTTCGATTAATGAAGTCTAGCTAGTAGCTATTATCAATATGCCATTAATTTGTTGACCAAGTCTTTGAGAACTTTCTCTTTCATTTCACTTTGTCCATGAATGAAGGTTTACCACAAGTCTTTGTGATCCCTTCTCTTTCACTTCACTTTTCTCCATAAATATGCTACTTATCTATCACACAGGAAACGGTTTGCAGAGTCCTTAATTGAAACCAGAATAAAGTAGGGGTGGACATTTTAGAACAAAAAACTGACAAACCGCACTGAATCGACGCCTGCAGTGCGGTTTTCGGTTATTACACCAGATGGATGTGAAGACAGCTTTTCTTAATAAGCAGCCATAGCGTATCGAAATTGAAGATGCTGAAAATATGGTGTGTAGACTCAAGAAATCCATTCCATTTATGGAATAAAACAAGATTCTAGACAATGGTATTTGAAGTTTGATTCGGTTGTGATGAAAGATGGTTTTATACAGAATGATTAAATGTTCTAGGATCAGTTTGGAGGTGAATGCTCTAAAAGTTTTTGTTTGTAGTTTGATTTTGTTTAGTTTATTTCATTATAAAAAAAAAAATCAAGCGAGCAAGTGTTTGATTAAAAAAGAAGCTCTAGAGATCCCATGGCTTTTGATAAAGATAATATATATATCTTTAAGAAGCTTGTAGGTGTGTTGATCCAACCCTGCATTTCTGAACATTTGGAATCTCATGTTTCTTACTTGCATCATGTGTGTAAATGTGCATGTTTTTGTGAAGCCCTACATGGGCACTTGCCCTATGAATTGCTACTGTTGCTCTTATCCTCTTTCACTTTGGATCACCCCCCTCTATGATCTAATTCTTGAGGTTATTTGCTCACATGTAATGCTCACATATGGCCATATGGGTGGCTTCAGGTCAGGAAGAAAGTTTGACAGATAGCAAACGTCTAGACAAGAGTCACAAGATTGATTCAGATCGGTGAGTACAAGGGCACTTGTAATGAAATGAGAAGTGCATGGGTACAATTAGGGTGTAAAATCAAAGAAGTTAAAAGAAAATTTACACTTAAAAAAATTTCTAAAAAAAATAAATAAAAATATAGACCTTGCATGCCCTTAGCTCATCGGGTGGAATCAACCACCATAAAGTGAATAGGATAATTCTTGGGTTCACCCAGAACCCCTTACTGTGATTAACGTATTTTACCTTATAATTTCATAATCTAACCGTTCATATTTTAAATTATAGTTTATAAATCATCTCTTAAAAAAATCAATTAAATTAGAGATTGTTCAACCATCCAACTTTATGAAACAAATGAACGGTTTTGACAATAATTACTATTATTATGGTGAACCGTCTATTTTTATGAATGAGTGACCAAAAGGTCTTCAAATTGATTGATTTTTTTTTTTGCAGAGGTGATCTCTATATTATGTTATAATACATGCACGGTTGGATCGTTAAAATTTAAATTAAAAATGCGTTAATTGCAAAGAGGTGAACCCAAGAATTATCCAAGTGGAATAAATAGTGTCTCCTCCGTGACTTCCTACTCTTGACTTTACCCTTACATTTGGACTGCTCTGAGTGTAGGACTAAAAGCTAAAGAGGCAATACAGTAATCAGAGGCCAACTCAGACTTTTGTTAGGTTGGTAGTTGGTAGTTTTTTAGACTTTTGTTGACTAAACATGATACTATGATAGAAAACTAATGTTTACTTACTTGGAATGAAAATGTGAATGAATCGAATTTATTCCGATGGAATTCATTCCTAATACCTACCCCCCCTTGGTTATCAAACTCCGGATATTCAGGAATGAATTCATATTTTCTAGTCACTTTTACATGAGACCCACAATCATTCTGATTCATGTACATGTTAGTAAACGCAAGAGAACTCAAGAATTGGAATCAATTCCTTTATTCCCATACACATTCCAAGTAATTAAGTAAACATGTCATTAATCTATCTTACCATTCCAACAAAAATTTTTATCCATGTCTGATTGGATACAAAATTTCTAGCCCAAACATGTCTATTTTAAATTTTTTAGGTACAATATTCATTTATGAAACTTAGTATAGCTTCGTGCATTATGAGATTAAGAACATATGATTTTCATGATTGATAGAGTGATTGAGTCCGGGCTCGTGTTGTTGAAGAGATTCTCTAGGTAGGGCTTATGTACCAATTGTATATTTATAAAAAATAAAGTTAAAAACACATAAGCCTCCTTACAATATACTTTATTGATGCGCATTAATATTATTGTTCTATTGGTCAAAAGTAACTGATTTGGGGACATTAAAAAACTTTGAAAAAATGGGGTAGTGAATCATCGAAATTGAAAACGACATAGAGTGGTTTGTCAAATGAAGCAAACCATAGGATAGTAAAATGTAGATTGTCCTTTTTAAATTGTTTTGTTCTAGTTTATCAAAAAGAAGTGTTCTGTTCTAAGTGAGGAAAAAAAAAGTTTTTATTTGGATAAAATTTGAATCGCCCAACGGTCTAAAGTTAACCTCGCCCTGTCCACTAAGATGGGAAGTTCTGATTGATCTCAACCGTCCAACCAATACGACATCGTCGGGTTTCGCAGAGAAGCTGAAACCTCATACAGTCATATAGTCTTCCTTAATTGATAGAAGAAAATGGAAAATAGATTCAATGTTAGGAGCCCATCCGTCTAAAGCTTTTGGAGGATTCCTTTCAATTCAGTAAAATAGTTTTACTGGGTGAGTGTCTCGAGAAGATGAAGAAGAATAGCAATGATCACTGGGATTTTCTGGTAAAATTGTTTGTTCTTTCTTCAACTTCTTTTCTCCCCTCTCGCTATTTTGTGGTGTTTAGGAATTTGGATTCTTGATTATGAAAGCATGGGTTTCAATTTCTTTTGGTTTTCGTATGATCTTAGATTTATTCTGTTTGAAATGCTGGTCGGAGTTCTCGAATTTGATTTCTTTAGTATCATCTCTGGTTGAATTTTGTGACTGGGTTTGATCGTAGTTTATCGTTGGTTTCAATTTCTTGTTCAATCTTAAAGGGTCTGGCTATTGTGCGTTGATTGCGTTTAGTTGATTGCGTTCTTGTTCTTTGTTTACAAATCGACAGAGTACAAAAAACGTGTTTTGAGTTATATCTTATTACCACCCCAGTATATTACTTTTCTCAAAGTTACTTGATTCAATTACTATTCTCTCCTTTTTGCTGATTGATACAGGAGGAAATTGAAGCTCCTATGTGGGTGGATCTCATATTACAAGCCAACATAAACAACCAAGATGGGTGAGTTCATTTATAAAATATTATTAAGTTCTCCTGTGTTTTCCCAAAAGAGATTGAATAGTTTCCAGGATGTGTTGTATGCAAAATTAATCTTTCTTTTGGGATGCACTGCAGTGATGAGGATTGGTTTTACAGAAGCCACTTGTAAGCATTTTTGTCAACTTTAATGAAGTGGTTTTTTGTGGTGTTGTATTTTTTGGCTTTCGAGTTATTGTCTTTGAAATAAGAATGCTGAGTATAGTAATTTGATGGAAATATTAGGTTCCACCAATGTTCTTCTCGTGAATTGAAGACTGCATTTTCTCATTCTGGGGAGGAGAATGCAGCCTTAAACTTTGACTTACTTGGACCATCTTCGCCAAAGCTTCCATCTTCTGTCTCTAGGTCAAGAGGCAAAAACTATGTAAACAAGAAATGGAGAGAGGACAACCAGGTTTTTCCAATAGATAAGAGGCACCCAGTCAATGTTCTGAGTGGGACATCTTCCTGCGTGAATTCAGGATCTGGTGATAACATGAAATCCAAACCAAGCTTTACACATTTGAAAGGTACTTGCCATGCAAAAACGAGTTGGGTTTGTAAAAGCAGTTCAATTGGAAATGGCAGTCCAAGTTGCTCTAAGCCAATATCTTCTTGTGGGGATTCAACGAGTACTCTGAGTTCTACGGCAAATAAGGCAGATGAAAGCAATACAGCAAGCACTATTACATAAGAGAGTGGTCAGCAGCAACAGCAGAATATGGGAAAATCAAGACGCCCTTTGAGTCAAACAAGTGGGCTTTTGTCACTCATAAAGACTGGTATGAGGAAAAGCTGTGTTACAAGACAAGCATCTAGAGTGGAGATTAATGGCGAAAGAAGGCAATCAAGAGGACGTAACTCTTGTTCCGGCAAGCCTAGTGTTGGTTCATCTTCAAATCCTTGTTATGATGTAAGGAGCTCAACATCTACATCAATGCAATACAAAGAAAGAACACCAGATGGCAGAAATATGACAAGAAAGTGTGATGCAGCCAAGAACAAAATAAAATTTTCTAAAGCATCCAAAACCTCCACTCATAAGATTGAGCAAGGGACTTCTAACTACAGAATGGGACCTAATATTGCCAAGTCTACCTATCAGCAAGCTGCAAAACCAAAGGTTAGAAGTTTTGCTATCTGAGACACCCATATTCAAGATTTTCTTATTCTTTTTTGAAGTATTTGATATATTGTTGACTTATTGTGATGCTGCAAGTATATCTAGTTATTTAAAAGATTTGTCAATAATCGCCAAACTATAAGAGAGACTTGTCTACACAAGTTCATAATAGTATACATGTTTGAGGGTATAAATGGCATACTTAGAATTCTAAGTCGATTTTCTGGTTTTCTAGTATTTCAGGATGTGATTTCCTATTAGCATTGGTTCCAAGAATTAGTCTGCTTAAGGAAAAAAAAGTCCGATGACTTCAAAGGATGTACACATGCAGTCATATTGTTCTAGAGATTGTTTATTGTTTGGGCTCATCGTGTGTCTTGTTCGTTTTATGACTGTCATTTATCATCATCATTTAATGTCATAAGTTTAGTTTGGGCATCATCCTTAACATCTCCACTAATTGGTGGGGATCTCGTCTCATGTTTTGTGTTTCCATCATGGTCCTGGCACAAAACTCTCTCTCCCCTGGCAATCGGATCTTTGTGTCATGTGTTCTTGGTGGTTTGTCCACGTTTCAGTTTGATTGTTGGTGTTTAAAAGGATCCTCATCAAATCTGCTCCGGTGATGTTTGGCTGCAAGGTTCCTCAAGGGTGCTGCTGTTTTTGGTTATCAAGTTCGGTGTCAAAATTGTGCGGATATTGATATATCAATCAGTCCACTAATATTCTGAAAATACTTATATGTTAGTTTTGCAACCAAAGATTGATGCACACTTTCTTGTTTTGTCAAGGCACATGATGCCCCATCCAATTTGTAGGCATGTGACCCCCAAGTTTTCGTAGTGGGCACTGATATTTTTTTTGGTCAATCTTCAAGTAGCACCACTGTCTGGAAACTTGGAAATTCTTGTTTAAAATTCGTGACAAACTGATCAGGGTTCAGTTTGAGGGAAAGTGTTAAGAGTATTGAAAATGTAGACTATCATAGTAGAGATCAAGATCAAGGTGGCATGCTCAGTCATTGAAAGCGGCACAAGCACTTTACTTCTATGTTTCTACTTTCTAGTTTCTGTTACATAATTAAATTTACTTATATTTCTCTTGTTTACCAGCCAAGCATGATTGCCGTCTATTCTTCAGCTTGCAGTGGGTATTGGAGAATAAAAAATATATTATAATTGGATTATGTGCAGTTAGATATTTGGTTGTTTAGGTGTAATCTAATATTGCTAAATCGAGTGATTTGATTTTGATTTTGTAGTGGTTGGGCTGTACTATATAAACCCCTTATATGGTCATTAGTAATGTAGCTCATTCTCTACCTATTACAAAATATCTTCCCCACCGCAAAAACAAAATATAAAAATAAACTGAATGAATAAAATGAAAAAGAACTCCTTGAGATCCCATATAGGATCATGGGTTGCTTGCAATTTATTATTAATTTGTTTTTCTCACTGTTCTTTTTATTATAAAGTTGACCATGAATCATACATATGTAGTCATGATTAGAAGATTGAAATTAACATGAATCACACTGATTGTGAAGATTCCAGTTCAGACTCTTAAAAGGAAACCTTTGGGGCCAGTTAGAGTTAAAGAAACGAAGTTAATTACTGCTACTCTAAAGTCCAAGGAGAAACCAGTAGTTGGCGGATCTTACAGATTGGCTGCCTCAAGAATAGAGAATGTGAAAGTGTTGGCTGCATCTGGAAAAGAGAACATTGTGAAAGGGAGAGCGGCTGGGAGTCGGACTCAGAAGTGCAATAGCAAAGGCGTTGCTGCTGTAACCATGGTTACAGTTCACAAAGGAACAAAAGATAGCATTCTGCAAGGACATGACAGAACGGCTGGAAAGGTATATAAGTCCATACTATAATGACATTTGTTGCTATATAATCTTTTGAGAAAAAACAATTCTTATGACTTTCATTGTTGAAAATAAATTAAGTTTGTTCCTCAACCTTGATTTTTACTGTAACCACCTAAGAGAAAAGGTCTGGAATCACTGATTTAGATATGAGAAGTTTACCAGTACTTATTAATTATGAAAATCACCCAAATCGTCTAATAAGTTGTGTTCATCTTCGTTTTGGTAACCTTATCTACAAGTGATGATAATATGATAATACACTTAACACATGAAACGATTCTTACTGTGGCTCTCTTTGATTAAAAGAGGTGCTGCAAAAGAGTTGAAATGATAGTTCTTTCATGCTCTAGGCTAGATTGGCCAATGAAGGTATAAAGAATTGTTTGTCAGATGAGGCAGTGGAGGGAAAGAGGCTTTCTGCTTCTAAGTGTGGTGTGGCAGTGGAGGAATTTGGAGATTTATCATTTAGTCTTCAGCTGTGGTCGATATTGCTTGGCTACTTTTCTAAACTTATGCATTTTATCTATGATGTGCATTTTCTTGAACTACTTTTGGTGGTTTTCAAATTAAGCCCATGGATGTTTCTAATTATTTAACCGAAATTGAAGGTAAAAATTGCTTTAAGGATTTAAGATATATTGCTCCAATATCTGAGTGTATTGTTGATCTGTTGCAGGTTTGCAAATAAAAAAGGAGCTTTTCTACTAACTTTTAGATATTCTCACTTCAAAATTTGATATTGTTGAACATCTTTTGACAGGAGAATGTCGGTGTCAAAAGCCGTCGGGTAAATGTGATGGATATCTCCCAGAGGCCTCATTTCAGATGAAAGACCAGTGCAGCCTAATGGAATGTATAGTGTAACCCTAACTTCAGTTGTAACAATGGACGAAGCTTGGAGTGAAACAAAGTTTTGACCCTTAACCTCCCAAGATTTTGGTGACTCATTTTAGTTCTTGTGCGATTCTACTTTGAAGAAAATCTCTGACCTGGAGAAATGATTCAGTATTTCAATGAAAGTATTTGTCCTGATTCCCAGAATCCAAATATAGTTTTCTTATGTTCCATCTTTTTTCCCCAATATTTGAGTGCATATATTAATTAGGGAAAAAATCACCTTTAGTCCCTGAACTATGACCCGTTCGACACTTTCGTCCATGAAGTTTGAAATATATCACTTTCGTCTCTGAAGTTTGAAAATCACTATCACTTTCGTCCCTGGCCGAGGGTTTTCACCGAATAAACCTCTGATTCCAGCCAAATCGGAGGACAACACCCACTGGGCTTTGAAGCCCTCCTTGAGGCGAGTTCAACGCCACCAACCTCGCCTCAAACCGTCGTCGGATGGCGGAGAATTTTACAATTAAAGTTTCGGCCACCATCGACTTTCGGGCTAAATTCGAGCCATTCTAGGCCGAATTGAGCTTAGCCCCAGTTATAAAAGTTACTCCTCTCATCCTTGCGAACATTTTGGCATAGGTTTTGCACAATTTTGTTCCGGTCAGGGACGAAAGTGATAGTTGGTGTTGAAGTTCAGGGACGAAAGTGATATATTTCAAACTTCAGGGACGAAAGTGTCGAACGAGTCATAGTTCAGGGACGAAAGTTATAATTATCCCTATTAATTAATATGGTTGGTGTCAATCTCATCTAGCATCAATATATGCCTGAAGACAAAAATCAATATCATGCATATGAATTGCCGTTTATATGTATATATATGGGTAAGGCACTACGTCTCGAAACATTATATTATTTCAATATCTAATCGAAAGAAATCCAGGAATGTACTTACCTATTTTGAGTGCTTAAAATTTGTTCATCTTACAATATATGTTGATTTGACAAATTGAAATAGTAAACTTTTTTTTTTTGGGTTACTCCACATGCTTAGCATATGCTATGTGTAGATGCTCGATCAACAACTTATAGAAATAATAGTTAAAATAAAAAAAAAATTTGAACAATAAAATTAAAATTATTAATGAAATTAATTTCTTTATTTCTCGAGACTAAATGAAATTAGTATTTATTCGCACACAAGTGAAGTACAAAAAGCAACATCATTGCTTAGGATAATAGTACTGCTTAGTGGTAAATGTGGTCTGCAGAAAGATAATAGCTACAAACACATAAAGTAGTTTCCCTGCACTAGAAAAATATCTCAATTAATTGTTTTTTCATGTTCCCTTCCATCTGGTGCCAACTTATTCCGTACGTAATGGTTATTCAATTGGTTGAAGAGATCAATATATAGAGTAGAATTTGTTGTACGGTATGTTAAAGAACTTGCAACATCTACATTGTGCAGCCAGTTACCTATTACCTTTTCCTTGCAGAGTAATTCCGGCCATATCTTCTTTGGAGGAGATGATCCATAACTTCCTTGCAGAGTAAATTCAGACAGTTACGAAGATCGAAGACCGCGTCTCTGGATTGTGATCCCGAATGGTAGATTATTATGTGTAATTTTATTTAATGAAGTAAAAACTGACATTTTCGATAAAAAAACAATAAGAATTGTAAACATTATTGTCGATGCGATCGACAAACACTACCCTCCAAACCTGTCGAAGAAAAGTATAAAGTAGACTGTACAAAAGTACTGTTTTTCTGCTTCGATCGGCTGGCCAGATGTAACTCTTTCCTCTCATGTACGTACGTATCACACTTGCAGAAGACTGATTAAATTTTTTATTGTATTGATATTATGTATTCAACACACTCTCAATTAACTACTTTATTCAAACAGTTGTTTCAATGGCCAGCAAGCATGAACTTGTAGTCTTTGAAACTTTGGGAGACTTTGTAGAATATTAGAGAACAAGATCCAAATATTAGGCTTACATAGGCACGGGTTCGACAAATAGGGAGACAAGATAGCTCTTGAGCACAGTTTTAGAATGAGTAAACACATCTTCATTCTTGTAGAGCACTTCAGCAGAACGAGCAAGATTCAGAATTAGCCATAGTAGGGGCTTGGGGATACTAGTGTTGGAGTGGAGCCATTCTTCGTTTATATCTTTCCATGCATCATTCACTTGTTTAGTTAGCTCAATTTTAGCTTTTTCCTCTGTGACACCATATTGGTTCATGTAGCATTCCACTGATGAAGCAATATGTTCTCTCTTTTGCTCAAACTACATATACAAACGCAAGGCTAAGGTTATAATTAATTCAGATGCAAATTAAGAGAACATATATATAACAAATGTGACGTACCTTGTGGCCAACCATGTCATTCAAGAGTCTGCCAATTACTGATGCAGCCTTTACAATCTTAGGGTCACTGAACACCCAATCCATGGAGTCTTTTGTTACAATAGCTCCCAGTCCAACAAAGGTTGTGTTTGAGAACGTGAAGAAGGATGTATTAAGTTCTACTACCATATATTCATCCATCGTTTACTTTTGTTTGAACCATTTGGCTTCCTGGAAGTAAGCTCTAACTTGAACTTTAAACTGAGAGAGCACCAAACCGGGTAGCTAATTAATCTCTAAGGTCTTCGATAATTACACAACAAAAAAGATACGATCATTAGGATTAGAGATCTTACTGCTTCTCTTGCATAGTGGATACGATATAAGTTTCCCTTGTTTGCAAGCTTTTCTTCAAATTCGGTGTACAAATTCAGCAGCGCCTCATAACAAATTTTCATATAACCTGGCAGTTGATCGACAGCGGAAATGTCCCACCTGATCAAATTTAGTTAATAATTAAGACTGCCAATTAAATGATCTTAAATGACGATATAACATATATATATATATATATATATATATATCATCGAATTGATGAAATGGTTTGTCAAATTTAATTTAAACCTCTCAATAGCTTCAGTAAAGAGTTCTAGTTCTTCATATGTGCCATAAACATCGTAAATGTCATCAACAATTGTCACTATGGCAACAAATTTGCATGCTATCATCCTAGCAAAGTGATACTCAGGTTCAAAGTAGGCTGCCAATGCCCAAAAGTAAGACTCAACCAGCCTATCTCTGGAAAAAGGCAGCTTGTTCACAAAGTCCAAGTCCTTCCACCATCTGAAACAATTACCAAAAACAAAAATTAAAAAAAATTATTACTTGTAGAATAAACTAATTAAGCATTGTTATCTTTAGTCTTACGGACAGTTGAATTTACTGGTTAACCTTGTAATATCACTTAGTTCTGTCTGATGGACTTTCTGGAGTAGGTTAAAATCCAACTTTGCAAAAGTTAGCAGAGTTTCATTATGTGAATCATTATCCCCATAGATAGACAAGTAATGCATTGCTTCTATCCTTGGTAAGCCTTTCCAAAAGGGTTGATACAAGGCATGAGTTACTTGTTTTGAAAGTAGGGAGCTTAAACGGTGCGCTGCAGACTCGAGATGCATGAGTGGTGGTAAATGTTAGTGCCTCTTCCAGTACATCCTCTCCGTGTATCATAAGGTGTGAGGCTTCATACAAGCTTAACAGTCCAACTACATCATTGACAAGTGACTCCTTGAATTTTCCATCACCGTTTTTGAACTTGCTGAACATATCTGCTTCAAGAACGTCACATACATTAGTTGTATGATTAGAGGAAGAACATATAGAATTTATGATCGATACATATAACACTGGTTGGGAAGGACTAGCTTACCGCATGAAATGTTATAACCTTGTTGTCTAAGCAATCGGAAACGGAGACCTGCAGAGTAAAGGTCTTCATCATATTGTAGGTTATCACAGCGATTAGAGTTCTCGTGAATTTTCCGCAAAATTTCTTCGATCTCTTTTTCGAAATGGCGGGACACTCCTAAGCGCTGAATGTCATCAATCAAGTCCAACTTCTGTGAGACCTTTTTAATTGGAGCCATTAGCATCGTCCTCACTTCTTCTTTCAATTCTTGGCAATGCTGCTCAATTTTAGTAGCTATTTCCTGCATGCACAGACAAGTTGAAATGCAGATTCATACAATTAATTCAAAAACAAAATAATATCTCAGCATAGGACAGAAATTGAATCATATATTAGCCAAGTTCCTACGCACCAGAGAAGCGCATGACAGAAAAACACCAGGAGAAAAGTTAGCTGAACGTCGGACTTCTTCAGCAGTGACATTTGGGGTTTGAGCTTCTGATGTTAAAACTTGGAAAGACATATTTAACTGCAAATTCCAAAAACTGTAGGAGTTGTATACTTGAATGTTTAAAACTATAATGCGCTTTGTGTATATATGAAGGGCTGGCTTGAGTTGAAGAGCTTGTGATGCTTTTGCTATTTATATATCACTCCTTCCAATAATCAAATTAATGTCTTGTTGGCCAACTTGCGATGTGTCGTTTTCCACCCGGAAGTAAGCTCTAACCTGGATTTTCATCTTAGGCACCAAAACACATATATAATCAATCTCTAATCAATTTCTATTATCGATTACATAGATCGACAAGGTACATGATTAGCTAGTCTTACTGATTCTCTCGCATAGTGGATGGCATATGAGTTGCCATCATTTGCAAGCTTGTCTTCCATTTCACTATAGACATCCAACAGAGCTTGGTAACAGATTTTCATATACTCGGGCAGCATATCCATGGCAGAGACGTCCCACATGACCAAAATAAATGAAGATTAAATAAAAATTAATAACTAAATGTAATTAAAATGGGCAAAATAGGTGGATATATGTGTGTGTATTTTCAAACCTCTCAATAGCTTCTGTAAAGAGCTCTACTTCTTCAAGCGTGCCATACACGTCATAAATGTCGTCCATAATGGATGTCATGGCAATAACTTTGCAAAATGTTGTCCTAGCAAAGTGATATTGGGGCTCAAAGTATACTCCCAAAGTCTAGAAGTAGCACTCAACCACTCTGTCTCTTGCAAACGGCAGCTTGTTTGCAAAGTCCAAGTCCTTCCACCACCTGAATCACTCAAACAATTTAGATTTTTTTTTTAACTGTGCATGCATGACTTAGATGTAGTTATCACTTTGAGAACTCATTTTTTCAGTTGAGGGCCTTATTACAGCACATTAGTTGTTACTGTGGTACGTATAAATTATAAAAGCACAATTTTTATGAGAAACATGCATGTAAGAAATTAACCTTGCAATATCACTTAGTTCTTTCTGATGGACTTGCTGCAGTAGATTGAAATCCAACTTTGCAAAATTCAGAAGAGTTTCATTATGTGAATTGTGATCCTGGTAGGCAGACAAGTGATGCCTAGCTTCGAGCCTAAGTACGCCCTTCCAGAGAGGCTGATACAAGGCATGAGTTACTTGTTTCAAAACCACGGGGTTTAAAGTACGGTGAGTTGCCGACTCAAGATGAGTGGTGGTGAAGGTCAATGCCTCATCAAGTAGTTCCTCTCCGTGTGTCATAAGATGTGTGGCTTCGTACAAGCTTAATAGTCCCAAGACATCTTCAACAAGTGATTCCTTAAAATTTCCATCATTGTCCGTGAACTTGCTAAACACGTCTGCTTCGATCACCAATGCATTTGTATGATTAGAGGAAGAGCGTACGTATATCAAAACTTATAAAACAAAATATGAACATAGAGAAGATCAGAGACTTACTGCATGAAACATTATAACCTTGTTGTCTAAGCAATCGAAAACGAAGAGCAACAGTGTATAGCTCATCATCATTTTCTTGGTCATCACAGTTGACATAAGAATTCTTGTGAATTTGCTGCAAAATTTCTTCAATCTCATTTTTGAAATGGCGGGACACTCCTAAGCGCTGAATGTCATCAATCAAGTCCAACTTTTGTGAAAGCTTTTCAACCGGAGCCTTCAGCATCATCTTCACTTCCGCCTTCAATTTTTGGACATGCTGCTCAGTTTCCATATTGGTTTCCTGCACAGACAAATTGAAAGTGGCAAAATTGAAAGTGCACCCGCATGCAAATTCAAACCACTGAAATTTAATCTATGAATCATGCATTGTAGCTACTGTATTAACCAATAATATACATTAATTAGGATTTCCTAATTCGTAATACCATGGAAGCATATGAAAGAAAATGATCGCCCCAAACGCTTGGAGAAAAATGAGCCGAACGTCGTTTAACATCAAGAGTGGCATTCTGGGTTTGAGCTTCAGATTCTAACAGCTGAGCAGCCATTGTTGTTTCTAATTGAAAATCTGGAGAAGTGCTTTGAATGTAGTTGATGAAGAGCTGTGGTTCTTTGCTATTTATAGATAAGTGGCTCTGTCGAATACTAACTGTGGTTAGTTTGGCTCTGTGGAATATTCAGCGTGGAATTCTTGTTCTTCAAAAACGTAAATGGGGAACTTTCCAACATTTCTATTTGAGAAAAAGGGAATGACTGAATTAATTAAGACATGAATTTAAAGTCAGTACTGGTAACCAATTCTTTTTTTAATTTTTTTTTATATCTTGGCATGGAGAGAAAATATGGAATATATATATATATTTTAGGTCATCCTTCAAAGTGTTTCAGGAAATCATTATTGTGTGCCTTGTCAAACTAGGACTTAGAATAGGTTTATCCTTCTAGAGTATGGATTGTATTAGTATAGGTTTCCCATATTGATACAGATTGTATCTTGTACTCCTCTATATATAGAGGCTCTTATTCATTAATGAAATACATCCTATTCTCTATTCATTCTCTATTGTTATTTACGTTTCCCTTAAACACGTTATCAGCACGAGCCTCTAGCCCTGAGATAAACAGAAAACCTCATACGGACATCCATTTTATCGAGCTAATAGAAGCAAGAATCAAAAGATGATTCAAGGAGAGGAGACTTGCGTCACTGACATGCCAAAGACATGAGCACATTTTGTCAAACGCCAGGCGATCGATCGCGGATGCACGTGCGATCGATCGTCCGCCTCAAACATGCCTCGGACATCGTCCAGAGAGCATTTGCGATCGATCGCAGAAGAATGTACGATCGATCGCACGTCTCCAGAATGCCTGGACAACGTCCAGAGAGCATTTGCGATCGATCGCAGAAGCACGTACGATCGATCGCACAGTAACGATTGTTACTTCCCCCTCTAATCCTGATTCCATCGTTGATTAGGATACCTCCTATGCTTCTGCAGCCTTCATGGCTAAGGGCTCATTTTGCAAAGCATGTTCCTTAGGCAAATTAGGATCGAGACCATCCTATGCTAAGGACACAAAAGAAATTATTTCATTCTTACATCGTATCCAAGGAGATATTTGTGGACACATCCAACCATATTGCGGACTTTTAAGATATTTTATGGCTTGGTGGATGCATTGACACGCTGGTCACATGTCGCTTTATTGTCCACACGCAATGCTGCTTATACTAAACTTCTAGCACAAATTATACGCTTAAGGGCTCACCACCCATATCATCCTATTAAGTCAACTACGTCTTGACAATGCTAGAGAGTTTACATCACAGACAGTTGATGATTATTGCATGTCTATTGGGATTGATGTTGAGCATCCCGTACCCCATGTGTATACACAAAATGGTCTCCCATAAGCCACCATTAATAGACTTCAAATGGTCGCTTGAGAATTGGTTATGCGCACCAATCTCCCATTATCTGCTTGGGGTTATGCAATATTGTATGCAGCTCTACTTATTCGTTTCAGACCCACTACCAATCAACCGTTTTATGCGTACCAGATGGTAACTGGATATGAGCCGGATGTCTCACATTTACGCATATTTGATTGTACGGTTTATGTGCCAATTGCGCCCCCACAGCGCACTCAATTGGGTCCTCAGAGACGTTTAAGTATTTATGTTGGTAACGAATCTCCAACTATTGTCCGCTACTTGGAATCCTTGACAGGCGATCTCTTAACCGCTAGATTTGCGGATTGTCACTTTGATGAGACAGTCTTCCCGTCGTTAGGGGGAGATACGAACAAGAATGTTCAACAGGAACGACAGGAATTGTCGTGGTCTGTCCCCACTCTGTCTCATCTTGATCCCCAACTCGCACAATGTGATAGTAATGTGTGAAGTATAATCAATATTCAGAACATAGCAGATTCGGTGCCTGATTGTTTTCTGATATTGATAAAGTGACGAGATCACATATACCAGCTGCAAACGTGCCTGCAAGGTTGGAAATCCTCTAAAGGAAGAGAGGATATGGCGCCAATAATGGTGTCACAACCACACATAGTGGAGGTGTGGTTGAGGCCGTGGTTCCCTAAAGGAAGAGGGTGAGACCACTTGGTTCGATGGATACTCGCCAAAGGAAAGAAGCGAGTTTGGCACAGCCTAATCCATTCATCATCGATACCCGAAACCTGTCTCATGAGATTATCTCTGATTATAGTTATGTCCAATGAATCAATATTGGGGGACGCCTCAATGATTGAATCAATTTCAGAGAATACAAAAATCTCGATAAATGCATGCATGCTTGAGACGAAATTCTTGATGATGTATTGCTCAATAGATTATAGAGCATGATAACATCGAACTACGCTCTGTTGAAGAATGTCAACGTAGAGCATATTGGCCTAAATGGAAAGATGCAATCCCGATTGAACTAGATTCACTAACAAAGAAAAAGGTATTTGGGTACGTAGTGCTAACGCCCCCAAGTGTAAAGCCTATTGGACATAAATGAGTCTTTGTTAGAAAGCGTAATGAGAATAATGTAGTCTTGAGATATAAGACTCGCCTTATGGCGCAAGGTTTCTCACAACGCTCTGGGGATTGACTACGAGGAGACATATTCTCCCGTAAAGGATGTTATTACATCCTGCTACCTTGTCAGTTTGGTAGTTTCCACAAAAACTTGACATGCAGCTTATGAATGTGGTTACAACATATCTCTATGGGGATCTAGATTTAGAGATATAAATGAAGGTGCCATATGGACTTCATTTACCCAAATCAAGTGGCTCTAGACCACAGAGCACGTTTGTAAGTTGAAACGTTCACTAAGTGACTACTTGATTGGGAAGGGATATATAAATAATGATTTATGCCCATGCGTGTTCATAAAGAGAACAAGTTCCGGATTTGCAAATTATTATTGTCTATGTATTTGAAATCCGAATGTGAGATGAAAGATCTTGGGAAACTCGGTTTCTAGGCCTTGAGCTAGAGCACCGAGATAGTGGAATATTAATCCACCAATTGGCTTATGTCCACAAGATGTTAAGAAGGTTTAACATGGACAAAGTACATCCAGTTAGCACTCCCATGATCGGTCGAACCCTAGATCCAAAGAAGGATCCATTTCGTCCAAAGGATGATGACGAAGAATTACTAGGGGCCGAAGTGCCATATCTAAGTGCAATAGGCGCATTGTTGTACTTAGCTCAATGCACTAGACCTGACATCTCTTTTGCTGTGAACTTGTTAGCTAGATTTAGCTCTGCGCCCACGCAACGCCATTGGAGTGGCATAAAGACAATATTTCGTTACTGTTCCTGCCGTTTCCCAGCTGCTCGGTAGGGACGCACCTGGAGTGCACTTGAGTACCTGAAAGGGCAAAGGAGGTCAGGGGAGGCCGGCGTGTACCGACCGAAGACCCTCCGACGCTCAAGTTAGTCCCGAGAGGATTTGAGCAGAGTTTCTAGGAATGGAGAGAACTTACTTGAATAAGGAGCGAGGACTCCTTATATATGAGCTGAGGTCGGAGACAAGCTTCCCTGGCGTGGGGGACATCCCATGACACGAGGGAATACTCTATTATTCCACTACCTCGACACGCGCGTCGAGGGACGGCGGTGCCTAGTGCGGTCCTAGTGCGGTATGGGCGTTCTTTAGTGCGATCCGCGAGGTAGTGGACAAGCACGTGCTGCCAGGTGGCTGTGCCGGTACCGACTGGACTGTGTGTCCACGGTACCGGGTCGAGAGATGTCCCTGTAAGGCCAAGGGGAAGGCTTGTTGTCGGTACACCCGGCCTGGTATTGCTGGTACCGCTGGGGTACCGCCAGGGCTTTGCTAGTAGGCTCGGTAGGGGATCCCTACCGAGTGAGTATATGCCGCTGGGGCGTTGCCTGGGCCGCTGGGGCATTGTCAAGGCAGTGCACTCGGTAGGGGATCCCTACCGAGTAAGTAGATGCCGCTGGGGCGTGGTAATGGGCCCAGAGGTGGGCTGTTCAGCGATGGTGGGCTACTCCTGACCCGTCATGGGGTCTGTACCGGGACAGATATGAAATGGTAGCAACAGAAGTCCCCCAAGTCCCGAGCAAGAGGAAGTGCTTGGTCGGGGACTTAGTCCAAAAGTTCATATCAGGACGTAGCCAAGTGTCGGTGTGGCAGCCACGGCGCTTAGGGTCGGCCCACGTAGTCCCCCAAGTCCCCGAACAAGGGGTTCCTCCCGGGAGGGAGTTGTAACCGCTCCGAGTTCTAAGGGAATTGCCAAGGTCGTGCCTGTTGGTATGCTTGGCGTAACTGCCGAGGTAGTGGGGCAATAACTGCCGAGGTAGTGGGGCGATACGTGTCGCCTCTCGGGCGGTTTGGAACTGCATGGGGAGTTCAACCGTTGCATTGACACGTGTCGTCATCCTGTGAAGCGACGGTTGGTGTCGTACGGTGCAGATGTCCCAGGTCCCGCTATATATATAGGGGTGAAGAGAGTTCACTTCACCTCATTCTTGAATTTTTTCATTCCAGAGCTCTGAAACTTGTCGGTAGAGAGTGTGAGAGCCTGTTGCCGGTAGCGTTCAATTTGACCAACCGTTGTCTCGACTTCCGCCGTTTGACAGTGTAAGTACCGAGAACTCTTGTGTTATCTTTACGTGGTTCTGCTTTTGTAACGTAGTTTGCGTACCGGTGTCCTGCCTTAGTACCGAGCTAGGTTGCATAGGCTTAGGATTGTCGTCCCGGTGAGCAACTTAGTTTATCTCTTGCAGATGTCTGATTCAGAGAGCCAGAGTGTAGGGAGCGGAAATGCCTTTTCTGGTGAAGAGCCAGAGAGGTCCCCGTCGGTAGAGATTGTGGATGTGGCCTCCAGTACCGGGAGTAGCAGCAGCGAGACTCGGTCATGTTCGTCCGGTACGGACGCCGTCCGAATTGAGAGCCTGTTCGAGACGGTGATGAGGGGCATCACTACCGGTGAAGACTTAGAGCCGTTGAATACGTTCAAAGATGGCCAGTTGATTCCCGGGAGTAGCAGTTCTGTGCCGGCCACCGAGGTGGTGGGGGGAGTAGAGGCTCGGTCGGAGGCAGAGACTGCTGAGGAGGAGGTACCAGAGGAATCGGTACCTGCGGGTTTTGCGGTAGACCGCCTGAAACTCAGTGCTTCTACCGAGGATGACCTGGTGGCTCTGAGGAAAGCGTTCAGTATTCCGGACTCGGTGACCATGCGCCTACCGGAGATGGGGGAACTGAGGAGTGCCTCTTCAGTACCGGGTGAAACCTTGGTACATCCGTTCTTCTTTGGGGAGGGCCTACGGATCCCGTTGCCATCGTACCAGCAGAGGTTCTTGGCCGAGGTGGGCCTTGCCATTGCTCAGCTGAATCCCAACACCTGGCGGTGTCTTGACGCACTGTATACCCTGTACCGGCACTGTGGCTTTGGTGAGCCGGACTTGGCTGTGTTCTTCAGCCAGTGGTCCCTGGAGGAACATTCAAAAACTGACAAGGGGTGGTATAAGGCCAAGTCGGTAGGAAAACCTTGTGTAGAGTGTCCCCGAGACACTGAATTGATGGACTTTGTACATAAGTACAAGAAGGTAACCCGGTGCTGTCTGTCGAAAAGTGCTCTTGCCCGGGAAGGTATGGCCGGTGAGGCCGACATCGAGTCTCATGAGCTCGGGAGCCCGGAGATCATCAGGGACCCGCTGGTGTTTGGTAATCCGACCTCCCAGCAGACTTGGAAGCACCGATACTTCTTCGTTGGTGGTCAATGGGAGTTTCCCGAAGGGTCTGACCCACCGTTGAAGAGAGTGCCTTGTAGCTTTAGAGACGCCCCTGGTTGATAGCCTTCCCGAGTCTAGACTTTGTGGTTGTGCACCTTATTGTGTCTCAGTACTAATGTGTGCTTTGTTGTTTTGTTTGCAGTTGACCAGTCTTGGAGGAAGCTTACCGAGAGGCAGGAGGAAGAGATTGAGTGGATCCGGGAGAACATCTCGATAGTCCTGAGGAGGTCCACCGTTCTGCTCAACCGGTACTCGCTTCACTTTTCGGGCTTAGCACCGATCCCGTGTCCCTGTAAGTTTATACCGGTAACACACTTGTACATGTATGCTTATATACTGTGGTCTGATTTCGGTACTGTGCCTTGCAGTCTTGCCTCAATTCCGTCGGTACCGTCGACTTTCGGACGATTTAAGCATGGTGCGGGAGCGCAGGGATTTTTACCAGCTGAAGAAGGCCGTGGGTGACGACCCACTTCCCGAGGCTCAGCTGGTCGCTGCGGAGACTGCCGGCGCTCCTGCTGAGGCTGCCGGTGCTGCTATCGATGCTGCCGGGAAGAGGAAGAAGAAGAAAGCCAAACGAGTGCGTGCCACTTCTGAGGCTGATGTGGGGGAGGAGGACTCGGGGGTCCCTGAGGCTCCCGAGGCTGAAGAGGCTGAGGTTTCAGCAGAGGTTGCTACGGTGTCCTTGAAAAGGACTGCTCGGGAAGAGGTAAACCCCATGCTTAACCTTTTTTTTTCGATTTTTATCTGCCCTGCCGGTACTTATGCTTTTGTAGTTTGTCAAACAGGTGAGGGAGCACCGGAAGAAGCAGAAGGTGTCGGTGGCAGAGACCTCTGTTGAAGGGCCCGTGGAGGGTGCCGGTACCGCCCTGGCTACCCGCAGTACCGGGTCGGAAGCCATCTTTGGTAGGGAGGTCGAGTCCGAGAACGCCAAGCTGTTCTTCGGTTGTGCCAGGAAGGCACTGCTGGACCCTCTCCCGCTGTCCAAGTTGGCCACTTTGCCGGCCATGACGATGAAGCAGCAACGGGACCTCCTCTTTCAGTGCAAGCAGAAGGTACCGTCCTGCTTGTTTATTTATTTATTTTTATTTTTTTTTGAGCGCCAGACACTTATATATGTGTACTCTTTGGCAGCTGGCATACGAGGAGCTGATGCTGGACCGCCGGTACTGGGAGGAGCTACGCTCTGTCGGTGGGCAGGTCGAAAATATGAAGTCCGGCTACAACACCATGTATAAGCTGAAGGAGGAGGCGACGGCTGAGCTTGCCAAGGTCAAGGAGGAAGCCGGTAGGCTAGTTCAAGAGGCGGAGGAGAAGGCCAAGGCTGCTGTGGCTTCTGAGGTGGCTAGGATCCAAGCCGACTTCGACAAGCGGCTGGAGGAGGCTGTCGGGAAGGCCAGGGAGGAGGCTGTGATGGCCTACCGGCGTGACCGGCAGCGCGCTGTGGAGCAGGCCACAGCCTATATGGAGGGTGGAGCTTACATTCTTGGCAAGATCAAGGATGCCTTCCCGGCCCAAGACTGGAGTCGACTCCCGGTGCCAACCGTCACCGAGGACTTCGTTGATGATGAGCACAAATCTATCCTCCAGGAGATCGACGAAGAAGCCGGTACCTCTGGCCAACCAGCGCAGCAGCAGCAGCAGGAATGAAGTCCCCCTGTGTGGGTAGTATAGGCCAAGGGCCTTGTAATCTTTGTTTGTTTTTTTTTTGTGGGTGTTTCGACCCATTTCTGAACAATCATCCCGGTGGGGACTGCTCTCTCGGGAGCTAGTACTTGTTGGCCATAAGGCCTTTATTTCTTGTCGAATAATGGCGTGCTTCGCCTTCTTTATTTTATGAAATTTTCAGTTCTCGAAATATTTCCAAGTGTTTACTCGGGAGGACTGGATACATCAGTCTGCCCTCCGGTATGTTTTGCACTTTTCTTTATCTCATCTCACGTGGGTAGTTGATACCGGCATCGTGGATGTGTGCATGGGGGGTGTTATGCATGGGGGTAGCTGGTACCGGCCGCATGGCTTACAACAGTGTGCACATGGGTGTCGCTAGGACCACGCTGCATGTCGAATTAGGATAGAAACTTATGCATGGGGGTCGCTGGTACCGGACACATGACTTATAAGAGTTTCACATGGGGGTAGCTGGTACCGGCCTCATGTTGTGAAAATTTGCACATGGGTGTCGCTGGGAGCACGCTGCATGTCAAAATATAGGAGCAGAAACTTATGCATGGGGGTCGCTGGTACCGGCCACATGACTTAGAAGAGTTTCACATGGGGGTAGCTGGTACCGGCCTCATGTTCTGAAATTTTGCACATGGGTGTCGCGGGGATCACGCTGCATGTCAAAATATAGGAGCAGAAACTTATGCATGGGGGTCGCTGGTACCGGCCACATGACTTAGAAGAGTTTCACATGGGGGTAGCTGGTACCGGCCTCATGTTGTGAAAATTTGCACATGGGTGTCGCTGGGAGCACGCTGCATGTCAAAATATAGGAGCAGAAACTTATGCATGGGGGTCGCTGGTACCGGCCACATGACTTAGAAGAGTTTCACATGGGGGTAGCTGGTACCGGCCTCATGTTCTGAAATTTTGCACATGGGTGTCGCGGGGATCACGCTGCATGTCAAAATATAGGAGCAGAAACTTATGCATGGGGGTCGCTGGTACCGGCCACATGACTTAGAAGAGTTTCACATGGGGGTAGCTGGTACCGGCCTCATGTTAATATAAGAGCATAGGAGCATAGGAGCAGAAACTTAGGCGTGGGGGTCGCTTGTACCGGCCACATGACTTATAAGAGTTTCACATGGGGGTAGCTGGTACCGGCCTCATGTTAATATAGGAGCATAGGAGCAGAAACTTAGGCATGGGGGTCGCTTGTACCGGCCACATGACTTATAAGAGTTTCACATGGGGGTAGCTGGTACCGGCCTCATGTTAATATAGGAGCATAGGAGCAGAAACTTAGGCATGGGGGTCGCTTGTACCGGCCACATGACTTATAAGAGTTTCACATGGGGGTAGCTGGTACCGGCCTCATGTTAATATAGGAGCATAGGAGCAGAAACTTAGGCATGGGGGTCGCTTGTACCGGCCACATGACTTATAAGAGTTTCACATTTCACCGACTGTAAGTGACTGATTTGATATATATGAACAGAAGTCGTTGCTCTTGGCCGGACTGTGACCGGGCTTTTACAAGAGTACCGGTGGGAGCTCTGCTCGACCAATCCGTTGTACTGATTTTCATTAGGGGGTGTGGATCATCCTACCGATGTATTCCGGTGTTTTATGGGCGCGACCTACGGGTAGTAGTAGCGGAGGTGTTCAATGTTCCACGGGTGCGGGAGTGTGTACCCGTTGGAGTCCATTAGCCGGTAGGTTCCAGGCTTGACAACTTCGACTACCCGGTAGGGGCCTTCCCATTTTTGGTTGAACGTCATGGCTGCAGAGTCCTTCGTACTTAAGCGTACGCGGCGTAGTGCCCAGTCCCCCAGCTTGAGGTACCGGACCTTTGCCTTTGTGTCGAACTTGCGTTTGAGCCTGTTCTTGTGTTCTGCGTTCCGGAGGTTGGCCTGTTCACGGCGTTCCTCAAGTAGATCACGGTTGAGACACAACTGCTCTTCGTTTTCGTTTGGATCGAAAGTGTCGATCCTGTGGGTTGTGGAATTAATTTCAACCGGTACTACAGCTTCTGCACCGAAAGCGAGGGAGAACGGGGTTTCTCCGGTGGCAGCCTTGTATGAGGTGCGGTACGCCCATAGTACCTCCGGTAGCAGCTCTGGCCATGCGCCTTTCTTTTCGCCCAGCTTGGTCCTCATTGTTCTCTTCAGGATTTTGTTTACTGCCTCTACCTGACCGTTGGTCTGGGGGTGGGCTACCGATGCGAAGTAAAGGGTGATGCCCTTGCACCGGCAAAATTCCCTGAAGGAGTTGGAATCGAATTGCCTTCCATTGTCGGTGACAATGATTTGAGGGACACCGAAGCGGCAGATGACGTTTTCCCAGATGAATGTTTGAATTTGCTGGGAAGTGATGGACTTGAGGGCCTTGGCCTCTGTCCACTTGGTGGAGTAGTCGGTGGCGACAACCACATATTCAACACCGCCGGTGCCCTTTGGCATTGGCCCGATTAGGTCCAAGCCCCATTGTGCGAAAGGGCACGGGTTGACCATCGTTTCCAGTGGCTGGGATGGTTTCGGTACATTTGGCGCGTTGAACTGGCAGGACTTGCATTTCTTGGTAAATGACACGGCATCCCGGAGGAGGGTTGGCCAGTAGTATCCAAGCCTAACGAGCTTGTGAGCCATCGCTCTTCCTCCCGGGTGGTGGCCGCATATGCCCTCATGTACCTCCCTGATCGCCTCCCGGGACTCGGTGGGTCCGAGGCATCGTAGGTATGGCATTGAGTGGGCTCGCCGGTAAAGATGACTGTTGATGATGAGGTACCGGGAGGACCGGAATCTTATTTTCTTTGCCTCAGCGTTGTCTCTCGGGAGAGAGCCATCTCGTAGGTACTCTAGGATTGGTGTCATCCAGTTTGCTTCTTCGAGACGTAAGTGGTTCACCGCCACGGGTGTCGTCTCGGTACTGCGGTGTTCCAGCATGATGATGGGTACCGAGGCCCCTGGGTTGGGGTCGATAGCGGAAGCTATTCTGGCTAGGGCGTCAGCCCGTTGGTTCTCATCCCTTGGTACCTTTGTTAATTTGAAGCACGAGAACCCAAGTGTGAGGTCTTTTACCAAGGTCACGTACCGGCACATAGTGGGGTCTTTTGCCTGGTAGTCCCCCGTGACCTGGTTGACGATGAGCTGAGAATCACTGAAGACTTGGAGTTGTCTGGCTCCCATATCGCTGGCTAGCCGAAGGCCTGATAGAAGAGCCTCGTATTCAGCTTCGTTGTTGGAAGCTTTGAAGCTGAACCGGAGGGCACACTCCAAGTGAGATGTGTCTGGACTCTCGGTATGTGGGGTGATGAGAACGAGTCCTGCCCCGCTTCCGTGGGAGTTCGAGGCGCCGTCCACGTACAACTGCCAGACCGGTATGGATGGGTCAAACGCATGCTCGCCAACGGTAGTTGGGGCGTCCTCGGCGGGAGTTGCTTTCTCCGCCGATGGCTGCTGATTAGTGTTAGCGTGCTCGGGTGTGAACTCGGAGACGAAGTCTGCTAATACCTGGGCCTTGATCGCCGGTCTGGGCCGGTAGGCAATGTCAAACTCGCTGAGTTCAATGCTCCACTTCGTGAGTCTCCCCGATGCCTCAGGCTTCTGCAGGATTATCCGCAGTGGATGGTCGGTCAGGACGACAATGGGGTGAGATTGGAAGTAAGGCCGGAGTCTCCTGGCTGACACCATGAGTGCTAAAACGAGCTGTTCTATCTCCGGGTACCGAGTCTCGGTATCCAGTAGAGACTTGCTCGCATAGTCCACCGGTAAGTCTTCCCGATTGTCGCTCCTGACCAAGATTGAGCTCACGGCCGTCCTAGATACCGATAGGTATAGGAACAGTGGTTCCCCCAGCACTGGTCTGCTGAGCAGTGGGGCTGCCGCTAGGTATTCTTTCAGAGCAGTGAAGGCTTGTTCGCACTCGGTGGTCCAGCCTTCGAACTTCTTCCCGGTTTTGAGTATTTTGAAGAAGGGAGCACACCGGTCGGTAGACCGTGATATGAACCGGGAGAGGGCTGTGATCCTGCCGTTGAGGCTTTGGACGTCCTTGAAGGTTTTAGGAGATTTTAGCTCCAGGATAGCTCGAATCTTCTCGGGGTTAGCTTCGATGCCCCGGTGGCTGACCATGAAGCCGAGGAACTTACCTTCACCGACGCAAAAGACGCATTTCTCGGGATTGAGTTTCATCCCATAGTCTTGGAGGATGGAGAAGGTCTCTTGCAGGTCGGTGAGGTGATCAATTTGCTTGATACTCTTGACGAGCATGTCGTCCACGTAAACTTCCATGGTTCTGCCAATCTGCCTGGAGAACATGCGGTTGACTAACCGCTGGTATGTAGCACCGGCATTCTTCAGCCCGAAGGGCAAGACATTGTAGCAGTAAAGACCTTGGTTGGTCATGAAGGAGGTGTGCTCCTGGTCCTCGGGGTCAAGTTTGATCTGGTTGTAGCCTGAGTAGGCATCCATGAAGCTGAGGGCCTCGTGTCCAGCGGTAGAGTTCACCAGCTGGTCGATCCTTGGTAAGGGGAAACTGTCTTTGGGGCATGCCCGATTGAGATCGGTGAAGTCGATGCACATTCGCCACTTCCCGTTAGGCTTCCTTACCAGCACCGGGTTTGACAACCACCGAGGATACTGAACCTCGCGGATGAAACCGATGCTCAAGAGTTTATCTACCTCTGCTTTCATGGCCTCGTATCGCTCCTGGTCTCCCACCCTTCTCTTTTGTCGTACCGGCCGATAGGCGGGGTCGATACCAAGCTTATGAGAGATAATGGTGGTGGAGATACCGGGCATGTCTGCGTACGACCAGGCGAAGATTGAGGCATTGTCCTTCAGGAGTCTGATCAGATCTCCCCGGAGAGTTATCGGTAGGCCGGTGCCGATCTTGATAACTCTGTCAGGCTGTTCAGGGAACAGGGCGATGTGTTCTACTTCCTCGTGGGGTTTGCCCTGTATGATCACTGCTCCTTCCCGGGGGTCGTCCGGCCTGTCGGTTGTTGCTGCTATGTCACCGGTAGTGACATTGCACACGTCCCGGCAGGGACGCCGTGGCTTAGTTTCCTGAGCATAACATGACCGGGCCATTGGCTGGCTTCCTCTGATGGAGGCGACTCCGACGGGAGTAGGGAACTTCAGCATGAGCAAGTAGTAGCACACACAGGCCTTGATCTGACAAAGGATAGGCCTACCGAGAATGAAATTGTAGGATGATTCACAGTCTACCACTAGCATGTGGGCAGATACCTTTCGGGACCTGGGGTACTGGCCGACCTCTACGTTGAGCCAGATGCTACCGAGAGGTTGGACTAGATCTCCCGAGAAGCTTATGAGCGGGTTCACCGTCCGCGATATGTTCTCGAGCGGTAGGTCCAGCTTGAGGTAGGCACTTTTGAAAATGATGTTGGCGGAGCTACCGCCATCCACCAGCACCTTGTGCATCAGGTCCGTGTGAACCTTGGCCGAGATCACGAGAGGGTCGTCGTGAGGGGTCACGATGCCGGACTCCTCGTCGTTGGAGAATTCAATCTTCCACGGGTCTCGCTTAGGCCTTTTCTGTACCGGGGCGGATTGCACGGAGAAGCATTGCAGGTGCTGCTTTGCTTCCTTCACGTGAGACTTGTGCTCAGATCGCGAAGTACCGAATAAGGTTGGTCCTCCGCTGATGGTGAAAATTTCCTTCCGGTAGCCTTGACTGGCTTGACCGGTGTACTGGGTCAACTTCCCGTCTCGGTGTAGCTGTTCGGCCACGTCCCGGAGAGCCTGGCACTCTTCGGTGGTGTGGGTCCCGGACTGGTGGTGGGTGCAGAACTTGCCGGTATTAGTCCTGTTACCGGCGTATTGTTGCCTCGGCCATGGTTGGGGAAAAAGCTGGGGGTTTTCCTTGTAGATGTCCCCCAAGGGTTTGTTGAACGTTGTACAGACTAGCAGCCTGTCGTCGGTACCGTCCTGCTTACTGGACTTCTGGGGGCGGTTGTGCCTCCAGGAACTTTTCTTCTTGGGGTGCCGGTTATACCCGGTCTCGGTCCATCCTTGACTTGAGTCGTCCACCTGGTTAATACCGGCGGGTTGGCTGTATGGCCACTGACTTGGATGGGCCTGGGTTTCCCCGTGGTCCGAGTAACCGGAGTACTGCCCTTGCCCTCGTTGGTCGGAGTACAACTGTTCCCTGGGCTTGTTATAGCCGGGACCGACCTGATATACCGGTCGTTGTTGGTGGCTCTGGGGAGCCTGGTGTTGGGGGTTCCGCTCCCGGTTGGGGGGATCATACCTTCGGTTGTTCTCGCGGTTCTCCCAGTTGTTGCCGCGATTACCCCCTCGGTAGGAGTTGAACTTGTTGCGCTTGTCGCTCTGCCGAGAGTCGTCCGGCCGTGAGCCACCTCCCTGCTCCTGCTTACGCTTATCCCCGATGGGGTCCGCTGTGGTTGCGGAGGCCTTGTTTGCCTTGTGCATCGCGTTGAGCTGAGACTTCCGTTCGTAGGTCAGGTAGTAGCTCCGGGCGTATTGCCCCGCTCGGTTCATGAGTTCGGTGTAGGTGAGGACAGCGCTCGTGGCATTGAGCTTTCTGAGGAACTCGTCCGGTTGTAGGCCATCTCGGAAGATTTGGGCCGCACGGACATCGTCCTTGGAGGTACAGCGCCGGTAGGCAGCTTTGAATCGCTCCATATAATCCGCCAGTCGCTCCCCGCTGGCTTGCTGGAAGCCGGTAAGTTCTCCCACCGAATAGAAGAAGCTGGACTTCGTGGCATACTCGGTGGTGAAAGCCTCGACTAGTTGCTCATAGCTGTCTATGGACTCCGGTTCTAGTTGATAGAACCACAGCATAGCCTCCTGAGTCAGGGTGTTGACGAAGGCGTGGCACCACTCCTCGTCAGTATAGCCCTTACCATTGTAAGCGGATTGGAATGCGGTCACATGCATTACTGGGTCCTCTTTACCGGTATAGGAGTCCATCTTCAGGCTCTTGAAGTCCCGGTTGTGCTCATGGATCCTCTTGGTGAACGGACCGACTGGCTTCTTTGCTATGCCGAGGCTGGGTGCACTCTTACCACCGCCGGTCTCGACCCTTCTGAGTCGGTCACTGAGCTCCCGGAAGAGGCTGACCAACGCGCCCTCGTCTCCTGCGCCCAAGCCGGTACCGATGGCAGGCGCGCTCACTGGTATTTCAACGTGATCCTCGGTACCGTCTTCGTCCGGGAAGTGGACCACTCCCGCGGCATCGAGAAACGAGACCTTGGGCGTTGATGCTGCCGGTTGGGGGTGACTGGTCACACGCCCTGGCTTGGCTGGCAAGCGTTCTGCCGGTTTGAGAGGGGTCTCGGTCCCTAGCTGTGTCGAGACCGAGTGATTGGGCGTATGCTCGAGGCTAAGCCGCTCCCTGAGCAGGCCGATCTCCCGGGCGCTGGCTTCCTGCGCCGCAAGCTGATCGCAGCGCAGTCGCTCGTTGCTCTCTTGGAGGTCTCGGATCATGGCCTCAAGCCTAGCCATCATCGAGGATTCGTTCTGGTGGGACTCAGGAGTTTCCGACTCGGTGGAGTGGACTGCTGCCGGTGTTTCCTCGTGGAGGGGCTCAAGACCAGCAATAGTCGCTGTGTCCTTTGGTTGCTTGGACTTCTTACTTTGCTTGGCGGGTTGTGAGCCATCACCTGCTGATTTGGTCATAGCTTGACCGGTAGAGTACCTCACTGGGTGAGGGTGCTTTTGTTACTAAGTGGTGGAAATTTGTTCCCACAGACGGCGCCAAACTGTTCCTGCCGTTTCCCAGCTGCTCGGTAGGGACGCACCTGGAGTGCACTTGAGTACCTGAAAGGGCAAAGGAGGTCAGGGGAGGCCGGCGTGTACCGACCGAAGACCCTCCGACGCTCAAGTTAGTCCCGAGAGGATTTGAGCAGAGTTTCTAGGAATGGAGAGAACTTACTTGAATAAAGAGCGAGGACTCCTTATATATGAGCTGAGGTCGGAGACAAGCTTCCCTGGCGTGGGGGACATCCCATGACACGAGGGAATACTCTATTATTCCACTACCTCGACACGCGCGTCGAGGGACGGCGGTGCCTAGTGCGGTCCTAGTGCGGTATGGGCGTTCTTTAGTGCGATCCGCGAGGTAGTGGACAAGCACGTGCTGCCAGGTGGCTGTGCCGGTACCGACTGGACTGTGTGTCCACGGTACCGGGTCGAGAGATGTCCCTGTAAGGCCAAGGGGAAGGCTTGTTGTCGGTACACCCGGCCTGGTATTGCTGGTACCGCTGGGGTACCGCCAGGGCTTTGCTAGTAGGCTCGGTAGGGGATCCCTACCGAGTGAGTATATGCCGCTGGGGCGTTGCCTGGGCCGCTGGGGCATTGTCAAGGCAGTGCACTCGGTAGGGGATCCCTACCGAGTAAGTAGATGCCGCTGGGGCGTGGTAATGGGCCCAGAGGTGGGCTGTTCAGCGATGGTGGGCTACTCCTGACCCGTCATGGGGTCTGTACCGGGACAGATATGAAATGGTAGCAACAGTTACCTAAAGGGTACAATCGATTTGGGCTTGTTTTATCCCTACAGAGAGACATGAGGAGTTGAAAAAGGAACTTCAAACCTCAAAGGCAACGCTGCTGCCGTCGGGCGATCGATCGCAAGGAATGCCGCGATCGATCGCGCCAATGTTGAAACTCCCTTCACCGAAAATCCTTGTGATGTTTTGGTTAGTTGTGCTGATGACGGGTATCGCTCTGACCCGCACAAAGTTGTAATCAGCAACAACAGACTCTCCTCAAGATTCAAGTGAATCAAGTTAGATCTGAGGAGAATGTGGCAGATTTATTTACTAAGTCTTTGCCTAAGTCCACATTTGAAAAACATGTTAAAAACATTGATATGCTTAAGTTATCCGAGCTCCCATGATTGTAGGAATCAGAGGGAGGTGCAGACATGAGGGGGAGTCTGGCACATACATGTCACTTTCAAATGTGAAGGGTGCGTTGTACTCTTTTTCCCTTCGACCAAGGTTATTTTTCCCACTGGGTTTTTATTGTTACTTGGCAAGGTTTTTAATGAGACAACATGGAAAACATCACCTAGTTGTGACCGGCACAAGGGGGAGTGTTTCAGGAAATCATTATTGTGTGCCTTGTCAAACTAGGACTTAGAATAGGTTTATCCTTCTAGAGTATGGATTGTATTAGTATAGGTTTCCCATATTGATACAGATTGTATCTTGTACTCCTCTATATATAGAGGCTCTTATTCATTAATGAAATACATCCTATTCTCTGTTCATTCTCTATTGTTATTTACGTTTCCCTTAAACACAAAGATCATTTTGATAAAAAAAATATTTCAAATTGGAAATTATTTAGCCATTTGATTACTACATTCAACGTTTCAACCTTATCTGACGGACTGTATTTGTCTATAAACTATACAACGAACAGATGACCAAACAATCTCCAATTCGGCTGATTTTTGGCAAGGTTAATTCTTGAAAATAAATCTAAACGATGAACGGTTCCGATGATTGAGTTATATTGTCAATTGGTCGGGATGCAGATGTTCGCATTTTAATCTACGTGCGGACGTCCGCATGTGAAGGGAACTGTATATATATATATATATATATATATATATATATATATATATATATATATATTAAGAAGGGCATGTGCGGCCGCCCTTAAACCTTGATTAATAATGAAACTGTAGAATATATACAATGGGGAGGACATAATGCCTAAACCCCATATAACATTATGCGTCTAGAGAACTCCTGACATAATAGCAAGAGTCTTCACTAATCTTATGTTTTCTAACATGCACCAATTAGCAAAGAGTGCACAATCGGCTACTCTATTTGCTAAGTATCTAAGCATATTTCACCACCTGTTTGCGAGGTTTTCAAATGTAAGACCCTAAAGTATCTGATGAGCTAAAATTTGGTTATTGTTAATAAAATTAACCCCCTTTTTTTTTTAATAAAACTAAAAATTGTGTGGCCTTGAACGAGTGGATGTGTGATATAATTCCTTAAGTTATTGAAGCTCAAACAACTCTAGTACTATGCTTAGATAATTGTTGATTAGTTTGTTAGCTGCCATAACAATTGTGTGGCCTTGAACGAGTGGATGTGTGATATAATGCCTTGAACGAGTGGATGTGTGATATAATTCCTTGAACGAGTGCATGTTAACCATAGTTCATTATGTAGTTAGTTAATTGTTGATTAGTTTGTTAGCTGCCACGTGTTGGCCATCTGTTCAACTTTGCTGTTGCATAAGTTTGGTTTAGTTAGGATCATTTCTTGCATCAATCAATATAGTTCTCTCAGATTTTCTTCGTCTTTTTCATCAACCTTTCATCTAGAAGGTTGGTGTTTTCAACATGCATGCATACATTAAAAAAAATTTATGTGTAAAAGTGATATTGAAATGTCCTCTGGTTATCAAATCGAAAAGTTTTCTATATCAGTATATCTTCATATCATATTTATTAACTTATTTACAAAATTTGCCATTGTCATAAAATATTAATTTCATTCAACTTTTAATTAGATTTCCTATAATCAAGCATTTATTCAATTTTCCTTTACATAATTTAAATAGTATACCTACTATTTAAATTTTCATTAGCAATAAATTCCTATAACTAATACCATTATTCAAAAGTTTTGTTAGAGTGTATTCACTTTCCAATCTTTTATTAAAAGCTTATAACTTAATCTATCAATTTACTTACATAAAAATTTAGTCGTCATGAATTAATTTACCTATAAATCTAGGCACTAGTCAAGAGCCCAACTAGATAATTTACCTAATTTCATAGAAAATTAGTTGTCATGAATGAATTTACCTAAAAATCTAGGCATTAGGCAAGAGCCTAGGTAGATAATTTACCCAATTTCAAAGAAAATTAGTTGTCATTGTTTAAGGGAAACGTAAATAACAAAGAGAATGAGCAGAGAATATGATGTATTTCATTAATGAATAAGGGCCTATATATATTGAGGAGTACAAGATACAATCTGTATTGATGTAGGAAATCTATTCTAAATACAATCCATATTCTAGAAGGATAAACCTATTCTAAAGTCCTAGTTTGACAAGGCACACAATAATAATATCCTGAAACACTCCCCCTTGTGCCGGTCACAATTAATTTACCTAATTTACCTATCTGGCATTCTAGCATATAATTAATGCTTTTCTGTTAGTCGACCATGTCGTAACGGAAGAAGAGGAAAATAGCCAGTTAAAGGAGTCAACATTGGACTATAACTATAGTAATATCTTGCATCAAGTTTGTGGGTCAAAGGGCAATGATAGAGGGCCTCAATTGAGGCCTAACAATTGTGGCCTCAATCCTAGGTGGCATGCCACATAACTAAATACTAATTTAAATTGTAAATCTACATAATATATCTTGCCACATCATAATCTTGCAATACCAATTTTAACCTTTTATATTTTCCTTTGAATTTTATTTTTTTATAGACTTATTATCTGCAATCTAAACTAAAAAAGCAAACAAAAATTAATAAACATTTAAATGCTTTCAACAAGAATCGAAACTTCAACAAAGTGTTCACAACTTTATTAATAAACCAATTAACCAACATGCTAATCTTGATATAAGTACACATAAATTGATATGTATCTAATTGAAACAGTAAAAGCAATAGGTAATGAAAGCTAACATTATTCTTCAAGGTATAGGGGAACTAAAAGCTAAGATGCTTTAGTACAAGCCAATATCTAAGGTGAATCCACAAAAAAAAAAAAAAAAAAAAAAAAAAAGACTGATTTTTCTGCACCTCTAGCAAGCACAAAAAAAATATTCCATAAAAATTGTAAAATATAATTCGAACTTAGGTCACAATGAATCCACAATTCAAACCTAAACCACTTTGACCTAAATGATTCAATCAATAATCTTTGTAATTAGTAGAATATAAATAAGACTAAACCCTACATTTTGAGACCTGAACCCTAAACCTAATCCTAAAACCTAAACACCACAAACCCTAAACCCTAAATCCTAAATTTTTGAGACCTGAATCCTAAACCTAACCTACCCCCTAAACCTAAACACAACAAACCCTAAACCCCAAATACAACAAACCGTAAACCCTAAACCCTAAATATAACAAACCCTAAACTCTAAACCCTAAACCCTACAAGTAACAACTTTAAAACATCATAATTCGAGGAAGGACTTCCTTTGAGAAATCTTTTATTATATTTTTCATGCTCAACTCCTTTTACACTAGGGTGTTATGTACTAGCTTGTATTCTCATTTGCAATATATAGATATATGAGCACATTTTTCCTGATCAAAACAGTAAACTATTGTCGATTTGTAATTTATTTTTTATTTTTTATTTTTTTCTTACTTAATGATGAGGAAGACACATTGTAACGTGGGTCAAAGATGGATCAAGAAAAACGATTATAATTTCATATAAAAAATTATCTTTTAATGAATTTTTGATTGGAAAAAGAATTGTCCAATTTTTTTTTGTTAAAGAAAGTTCAAATTCTTTATGGGTTCTTGGCACAAATTTCATTTTTTGTATATTTTTATTATGGTTTTACAATTTTATTTTCTAAAATTATTTAATGTTCATTACCTATTGCTTTTATTGTTTCAATTAGATACATATCAATTTATGTGTATTTATATCAAGATTAGCATGTTAGTTAATTGGTTTATTAATAAAGTTGCGAACATTTTGTTGAAGTTTCGATTCTCATTGAAAGCATTTAAAGGTTTATTAATTTTTGATTGTTTTTTGAGTTTAGATTGCAGATAATAAGTCTATAAAAAATAAAATTCAAAGGAAAATATAAAAGATTAAAGTTGGTATTGCAAGATTATGATATGACAAGATATATTATGTGGATTTAAATTTTAAATTGATATTTAGTTATGTGGCATGCCACATAGGATTGAGGCTACAATTGTTAGGCCTCAATTGAGGCCAACAATCATTTTCCAACTTTAAACTTCAGACCAAGTCAAGGCATGTGGCACAAGCAAATATCTTAGAATAATCAAACGATCGACCATCGCTTGCATGGGTGGAAAATAGAGAACAGCAAATTTTCTTCAATGTTGAAAAATCTCCTTTAAGAAATCGTGGATATGAGGTTTAGAGAGAAGACAAGACGACAAAATAAACATTAAGGAAAATAAATAAATTATTCAGTGTAGTGAGTCTTATGCTTGTCTTTGGCCAGAGCCGGCTCTTGAATCTTGAATCTGATCTTATATATAGATGAACCACTTTGCACTCTACAAACACATTAAATTAGTCATAGAGGAAGAAGATGCTAAATCTCCTGCAAATGCTGGAACTGAGACTAAATCAAACCTTGCCAATTCCTTTGGAACCTTTTTCCTTCAAATATTTACTACTTGCGGCCATTTTCCTCATTCTCTTATACAGATGGTCCCTTTATACAAACTATACAAACTCATCTATACCACCATCTCCACCAAAGCTACCTATCATTGGAAATCTTCACCAAGTAAGCTCGCTCGCTCATCGTTCATTTCAAACCTTATCTCAACGCCATGGGCCTGTCATGTTGCTCCACTTCGGAAGCAGGCCAGTCCTTGTCATCTCGTCAGCTGAGGCTGCCTCCCAGATCTTCAAAACCCATGACCTAATATTCTCCGACAGACCCAAGTTCATCTATTTTGAGAAGGTTTTCTACAACTACAAGGACATGGCATCGGCACCTTATGGGGAGTATTGGAGGCAGCTCAGAAGTATATGCGTCTTAAATCTTCTGAGCAACAAAAGGGTTCGTTCTTTTGGTGCTGTGAGACAAGAGGAAACAAAATTGATGATAAGCAACATACTACAGTCCTCCTCCTCCAACTCATCCTCATCGGTTTTGAATCTAAGCGAAATGTTTATGAAGTTTAGTAATGATGTCCTCTGCAGAGTTGCTATGGGGAGAAAGTACAGCGATCGCGGGGAAGATGGTGGGAAGATGTTCATGGAGCTCTCTGGAGATTTGATAGAGTTCTTCACACGTGTTAATATTGGGGACTATATCCCATGGCTTGCTTGGTTCACTCGTATGAGTGGTTTTGAGGCTCAATTAGATAAATTGGCTAAACGGGCGGATGAGTTTTTGGATATGGTTATTCAAGAACATATGGATAAATCAAAGAGTGCAAATGATGGTATGAACGAGAATGAAGACGATGACAAGGATTTTGTGGACGTTTTGCTTGCCGTTCAGAAAGAAAATGCAGTCGGTGTCCCTATTGATCGAGTTGGCATAAAGGGTATCATCCTGGTACGTACGTAATTAACACACTCTTGCTTACTTTGTGTGTGCATGGCATACATGATATATACTTCAGTACATACTTACATTGTGATATCTTACAATCTGTTAAGCAAATTAAAATGAAGTTTTAGTACATAGCAGGCATGTGAGTATTCTTATATATAGAGATTTTTTTAGAATTAACTAAGTTCACAAAGGACCCTGACTGAATTGAAGTATGAACCAGTACTGGATTCGAATTCCAAAAGACGTGAGTAGTTTGAATCTTACCTGAATTAGCTAGCTTCATATAATTATAACAGGAGCTTAAATTTAATTACCTTAATGCTCTTGCAGGATATGTTTATCGCTGGCACTGATACAACATTTACAGCTTTAGAGTGGACGATGTCAGAGCTTCTGAGAAATCCAAGGGTGATGAAAAAATTGCAGAATGAGGTGAGGGGAATAGTTGGAAATAGAGCGGATATAACAGAGGATGATTTGGTTGGAATGCACTACATGAAGGCAGTGATCAAAGAGACTTTCCGCTTACATGCTCCAGCTCCATTACTAGTGCCTAGGATGTCTAAGCAAGATGTGAAAATAAACGGTTACAACATTAAGGCCAACACACAAGTTATGGTGAATGTATGGGCAATTGGAAGAGATCCCAAGTCGTATACAAATCCTGAGATATACGAACCAGAAAGGTTCTTAAACAATGCCATAGATTATAAAGGAAATGACTTCGAACTAATTCCATTTGGCAGTGGCAGACGAAGTTGCCCAGGAATGCAGTTTGCCATAGCTCTGAAAGAGATTGCTTTGGCGAATATTGTGCACAAATTTGATTGGGCATTGCCTCCTGGTGCAAGGGAAGAGGACCTGGACATGAATGAAACTACTGGCGTATCCGCACATAGAAAATATCCTCTTAAGGCAGTTGCCACACCATATTTTGGCTGCTTCTAAACAACTACTCCCCTCTTACGTACCAAAAACTTTCAATACCTTCAATAAAAGAAAAGTAATCATAATAATTCACATCGGATGTGTCTGATGTTTGTAGTTTATGTATAAGCAAACTATCCTAGGTGTGTGCTGCTCATGTAGCTGCCTCGCTTGCCATTGGAGCGGTGGGTCTTAACAGATGGGCTACACAGCCACCACCCTCCTTGATTCGCGTCTTGAGGAACGACGGTCTTCTCTGTCCTCATGTTGGTGCGGGTTGAGTGGTTTTTTTTTTTTTACTGCTTTCTTCCTTTGCCCTGATCCTAGTGGATTAGGTGGGACTTTGTTTCTTCCCTTATCTGTTTCTGGTTTTGTTGTTTTCGGGTACTGGCCTTTCCAGTCTATTGCTTGTTCTTTTTTTCTGGGTTTGCCCCTTTAATGAGAACTGCAGTTTCCAAAAAAAAAAAAACTATCCTAGGTGTACATATGTGTGTTAAGGACATTGATAATCTAATATAATCCAAATATTGTGCGGACTTTATTATAATTTTCTTTCATATATCACATGTTTGGATGCACAGTGACATTGGACCAGGATTATAATATTGCTGTAATTTTTTGTATTATACATTTATATTATACTGGAATATTAGACTGCATCCATGAAGAGTACTGCGAAAAATCGTCAAATTAATAAATTAATCAATTTGAGATGATGTGAAAAACTTCCGTTACTAATACTTTCAGTTCCATCACCACATGCAGATGGTACCGTTTCTGTGGATAAATGTCACCATTTTCAAGATGTCCTAAAAATTTGGGGAAGTGTAGCATTGTTTTTAGTAAAAATGTGTCTCCTGAATTACAGTTTAACAATCCTTTTTAATCCCAATCCAAAAAGTAGAAACCCTTTCGATTAATGAAGTCTAGCTAGTAGCTATTATCAATATGCCATTAATTTGTTGACCAAGTCTTTGAGAACTTTCTCTTTCATTTCACTTTGTCCATGAATGAAGGTTTACCACAAGTCTTTGTGATCCCTTCTCTTTCACTTCACTTTTCTCCATAAATATGCTACTTATCTATCACACAGGAAACGGTTTGCAGAGTCCTTAATTGAAACCAGAATAAAGTAGGGGTGGACATTTTAGAACAAAAAACTGACAAACCGCACTGAATCGACGCCTGCAGTGCGGTTTTCGGTTATTACACCAGATGGATGTGAAGACAGCTTTTCTTAATAAGCAGCCATAGCGTATCGAAATTGAAGATGCTGAAAATATGGTGTGTAGACTCAAGAAATCCATTCCATTTATGGAATAAAACAAGATTCTAGACAATGGTATTTGAAGTTTGATTCGGTTGTGATGAAAGATGGTTTTATACAGAATGATTAAATGTTCTAGGATCAGTTTGGAGGTGAATGCTCTAAAAGTTTTTGTTTGTAGTTTGATTTTGTTTAGTTTATTTCATTATAAAAAAAAAAATCAAGCGAGCAAGTGTTTGATTAAAAAAGAAGCTCTAGAGATCCCATGGCTTTTGATAAAGATAATATATATATCTTTAAGAAGCTTGTAGGTGTGTTGATCCAACCCTGCATTTCTGAACATTTGGAATCTCATGTTTCTTACTTGCATCATGTGTGTAAATGTGCATGTTTTTGTGAAGCCCTACATGGGCACTTGCCCTATGAATTGCTACTGTTGCTCTTATCCTCTTTCACTTTGGATCACCCCCCTCTATGATCTAATTCTTGAGGTTATTTGCTCACATGTAATGCTCACATATGGCCATATGGGTGGCTTCAGGTCAGGAAGAAAGTTTGACAGATAGCAAACGTCTAGACAAGAGTCACAAGATTGATTCAGATCGGTGAGTACAAGGGCACTTGTAATGAAATGAGAAGTGCATGGGTACAATTAGGGTGTAAAATCAAAGAAGTTAAAAGAAAATTTACACTTAAAAAAATTTCTAAAAAAAATAAATAAAAATATAGACCTTGCATGCCCTTAGCTCATCGGGTGGAATCAACCACCATAAAGTGAATAGGATAATTCTTGGGTTCACCCAGAACCCCTTACTGTGATTAACGTATTTTACCTTATAATTTCATAATCTAACCGTTCATATTTTAAATTATAGTTTATAAATCATCTCTTAAAAAAATCAATTAAATTAGAGATTGTTCAACCATCCAACTTTATGAAACAAATGAACGGTTTTGACAATAATTACTATTATTATGATGAACCGTCTATTTTTATGAATGAGTGACCAAAAGGTCTTCAAATTGATTGATTTTTTTTTTTGCAGAGGTGATCTCTATATTATGTTATAATACATGCACGGTTGGATCGTTAAAATTTAAATTAAAAATGCGTTAATTGCAAAGAGGTGAACCCAAGAATTATCCAAGTGGAATAAATAGTGTCTCCTCCGTGACTTCCTACTCTTGACTTTACCCTTACATTTGGACTGCTCTGAGTGTAGGACTAAAAGCTAAAGAGGCAATACAGTAATCAGAGGCCAACTCAGACTTTTGTTAGGTTGGTAGTTGGTAGTTTTTTAGACTTTTGTTGACTAAACATGATACTATGATAGAAAACTAATGTTTACTTACTTAGAATGAAAATGTGAATGAATCGAATTTATTCCGATGGAATTCATTCCTAATACCTACCCCCCCTTGGTTATCAAACTCCGGATATTCAGGAATGAATTCATATTTTCTAGTCACTTTTACATGAGACCCACAATCATTCCGATTCATGTACATGTTAGTAAACGCAAGAGAACTCAAGAATTGGAATCAATTCCTTTATTCCCATACACATTCCAAGTAATTAAGTAAACATGTCATTAATCTATCTTACCATTCCAACAAAAAATTTTATCCATGTCTGATTGGATACAAAATTTCTAGCCCAAACATGTCTATTTTAAATTTTTTAGGTACAATATTCATTTATGAAACTTAGTATAGCTTCGTGCATTATGAGATTAAGAACATGTGATTTTCATGATTGATAGAGTGATTGAGTCCGGGCTCGTGTTGTTGAAGAGATTCTCTAGGTAGGGCTTATGTACCAATTGTATATTTATAAAAAATAAAGTTAAAAACACATAAGCCTCCTTACAATATACTTTATTGATGCGCATTAATATTATTGTTCTATTGGTCAAAAGTAACTGATTTGGGGACATTAAAAAACTTTGAAAAAATGGGGTAGTGAATCATCGAAATTGAAAACGACATAGAGTGGTTTGTCAAATGAAGCAAACCATAGGATAGTAAAATGTAGATTGTCCTTTTTAAATTGTTTTGTTCTAGTTTATCAAAAAGAAGTGTTCTGTTCTAAGTGAGGAAAAAAAAAGTTTTTATTTGGATAAAATTTGAATCGCCCAACGGTCTAAAGTTAACCTCGCCCTGTCCACTAAGATGGGAAGTTCTGATTGATCTCAACCGTCCAACCAATACGACATCGTCGGGTTTCGCAGAGAAGCTGAAACCTCATACAGTCATATAGTCTTCCTTAATTGATAGAAGAAAATGGAAAATAGATTCAATGTTAGGAGCCCATCCGTCTAAAGCTTTTGGAGGATTCCTTTCAATTCAGTAAAATAGTTTTACTGGGTGAGTGTCTCGAGAAGATGAAGAAGAATAGCAATGATCACTGGGATTTTCTGGTAAAATTGTTTGTTCTTTCTTCAACTTCTTTTCTCCCCTCTCGCTATTTTGTGGTGTTTAGGAATTTGGATTCTTGATTATGAAAGCATGGGTTTCAATTTCTTTTGGTTTTCGTATGATCTTAGATTTATTCTGTTTGAAATGCTGGTCGGAGTTCTCGAATTTGATTTCTTTAGTATCATCTCTGGTTGAATTTTGTGACTGGGTTTGATCGTAGTTTATCGTTGGTTTCAATTTCTTGTTCAATCTTAAAGGGTCTGGCTATTGTGCGTTGATTGCGTTTAGTTGATTGCGTTCTTGTTCTTTGTTTACAAATCGACAGAGTACAAAAAACGTGTTTTGAGTTATATCTTATTACCACCCCAGTATATTACTTTTCTCAAAGTTACTTGATTCAATTACTATTCTCTCCTTTTTGCTGATTGATACAGGAGGAAATTGAAGCTCCTATGTGGGTGGATCTCATATTACAAGCCAACATAAACAACCAAGATGGGTGAGTTCATTTATAAAATATTATTAAGTTCTCCTGTGTTTTCCCAAAAGAGATTGAATAGTTTCCAGGATGTGTTGTATGCAAAATTAATCTTTCTTTTGGGATGCACTGCAGTGATGAGGATTGGTTTTACAGAAGCCACTTGTAAGCATTTTTGTCAACTTTAATGAAGTGGTTTTTTGTGGTGTTGTATTTTTTGGCTTTCGAGTTATTGTCTTTGAAATAAGAATGCTGAGTATAGTAATTTGATGGAAATATTAGGTTCCACCAATGTTCTTCTCGTGAATTGAAGACTGCATTTTCTCATTCTGGGGAGGAGAATGCAGCCTTAAACTTTGACTTACTTGGACCATCTTCGCCAAAGCTTCCATCTTCTGTCTCTAGGTCAAGAGGCAAAAACTATGTAAACAAGAAATGGAGAGAGGACAACCAGGTTTTTCCAATAGATAAGAGGCACCCAGTCAATGTTCTGAGTGGGACATCTTCCTGCGTGAATTCAGGATCTGGTGATAACATGAAATCCAAACCAAGCTTTACACATTTGAAAGGTACTTGCCATGCAAAAACGAGTTGGGTTTGTAAAAGCAGTTCAATTGGAAATGGCAGTCCAAGTTGCTCTAAGCCAATATCTTCTTGTGGGGATTCAACGAGTACTCTGAGTTCTACGGCAAATAAGGCAGATGAAAGCAATACAGCAAGCACTATTACATAAGAGAGTGGTCAGCAGCAACAGCAGAATATGGGAAAATCAAGTCGCCCTTTGAGTCAAACAAGTGGGCTTTTGTCACTCATAAAGACTGGTATGAGGAAAAGCTGTGTTACAAGACAAGCATCTAGAGTGGAGATTAATGGCGAAAGAAGGCAATCAAGAGGACGTAACTCTTGTTCCGGCAAGCCTAGTGTTGGTTCATCTTCAAATCCTTGTTATGATGTAAGGAGCTCAACATCTACATCAATGCAATACAAAGAAAGAACACCAGATGGCAGAAATATGACAAGAAAGTGTGATGCAGCCAAGAACAAAATAAAATTTTCTAAAGCATCCAAAACCTCCACTCATAAGATTGAGCAAGGGACTTCTAACTACAGAATGGGACCTAATATTGCCAAGTCTACCTATCAGCAAGCTGCAAAACCAAAGGTTAGAAGTTTTGCTATCTGAGACACCCATATTCAAGATTTTCTTATTCTTTTTTGAAGTATTTGATATATTGTTGACTTATTGTGATGCTGCAAGTATATCTAGTTATTTAAAAGATTTGTCAATAATCGCCAAACTATAAGAGAGACTTGTCTACACAAGTTCATAATAGTATACATGTTTGAGGGTATAAATGGCATACTTAGAATTCTAAGTCGATTTTCTGGTTTTCTAGTATTTCAGGATGTGATTTCCTATTAGCATTGGTTCCAAGAATTAGTCTGCTTAAGGAAAAAAAAGTCCGATGACTTCAAAGGATGTACACATGCAGTCATATTGTTCTAGAGATTGTTTATTGTTTGGGCTCATCGTGTGTCTTGTTCGTTTTATGACTGTCATTTATCATCATCATTTAATGTCATAAGTTTAGTTTGGGCATCATCCTTAACATCTCCACTAATTGGTGGGGATCTCGTCTCATGTTTTGTGTTTCCATCATGGTCCTGGCACAAAACTCTCTCTCCCCTGGCAATCGGATCTTTGTGTCATGTGTTCTTGGTGGTTTGTCCACGTTTCAGTTTGATTGTTGGTGTTTAAAAGGATCCTCATCAAATCTGCTCCGGTGATGTTTGGCTGCAAGGTTCCTCAAGGGTGCTGCTGTTTTTGGTTATCAAGTTCGGTGTCAAAATTGTGCGGATATTGATATATCAATCAGTCCACTAATATTCTGAAAATACTTATATGTTAGTTTTGCAACCAAAGATTGATGCACACTTTCTTGTTTTGTCAAGGCACATGATGCCCCATCCAATTTGTAGGCATGTGACCCCCAAGTTTTCGTAGTGGGCACTGATATTTTTTTTGGTCAATCTTCAAGTAGCACCACTGTCTGGAAACTTGGAAATTCTTGTTTAAAATTCGTGACAAACTGATCAGGGTTCAGTTTGAGGGAAAGTGTTAAGAGTATTGAAAATGTAGACTATCATAGTAGAGATCAAGATCAAGGTGGCATGCTCAGTCATTGAAAGCGGCACATGCACTTTACTTCTATGTTTCTACTTTCTAGTTTCTGTTACATAATTAAATTTACTTATATTTCTCTTGTTTACCAGCCAAGCATGATTGCCGTCTATTCTTCAGCTTGCAGTGGGTATTGGAGAATAAAAAATATATTATAATTGGATTATGTGCAGTTAGATATTTGGTTGTTTAGGTGTAATCTAATATTGCTAAATCGAGTGATTTGATTTTGATTTTGTAGTGGTTGGGCTGTACTATATAAACCCCTTATATGGTCATTAGTAATGTAGCTCATTCTCTACCTATTACAAAATATCTTCCCCACCGCAAAAACAAAATATAAAAATAAACTGAATGAATAAAATGAAAAAGAACTCCTTGAGATCCCATATAGGATCATGGGTTGCTTGCAATTTATTATTAATTTGTTTTTCTCACTGTTCTTTTTATTATAAAGTTGACCATGAATCATACATATGTAGTCATGATTAGAAGATTGAAATTAACATGAATCACACTGATTGTGAAGATTCCAGTTCAGACTCTTAAAAGGAAACCTTTGGGGCCAGTTAGAGTTAAAGAAACGAAGTTAATTACTGCTACTCTAAAGTCCAAGGAGAAACCAGTAGTTGGCGGATCTTACAGATTGGCTGCCTCAAGAATAGAGAATGTGAAAGTGTTGGCTGCATCTGGAAAAGAGAACATTGTGAAAGGGAGAGCGGCTGGGAGTCGGACTCAGAAGTGCAATAGCAAAGGCGTTGCTGCTGTAACCATGGTTACAGTTCACAAAGGAACAAAAGATAGCATTCTGCAAGGACATGACAGAACGGCTGGAAAGGTATATAAGTCCATACTATAATGACATTTGTTGCTATATAATCTTTTGAGAAAAAACAATTCTTATGACTTTCATTGTTGAAAATAAATTAAGTTTGTTCCTCAACCTTGATTTTTACTGTAACCACCTAAGAGAAAAGGTCTGGAATCACTGATTTAGATATGAGAAGTTTACCAGTACTTATTAATTATGAAAATCACCCAAATCGTCTAATAAGTTGTGTTCATCTTCGTTTTGGTAACCTTATCTACAAGTGATGATAATATGATAATACACTTAACACATGAAACGATTCTTACTGTGGCTCTCTTTGATTAAAAGAGGTGCTGCAAAAGAGTTGAAATGATAGTTCTTTCATGCTCTAGGCTAGATTGGCCAATGAAGGTATAAAGAATTGTTTGTCAGATGAGGCAGTGGAGGGAAAGAGGCTTTCTGCTTCTAAGTGTGGTGTGGCAGTGGAGGAATTTGGAGATTTATCATTTAGTCTTCAGCTGTGGTCGATATTGCTTGGCTACTTTTCTAAACTTATGCATTTTATCTATGATGTGCATTTTCTTGAACTACTTTTGGTGGTTTTCAAATTAAGCCCATGGATGTTTCTAATTATTTAACCGAAATTGAAGGTAAAAATTGCTTTAAGGATTTAAGATATATTGCTCCAATATCTGAGTGTATTGTTGATCTGTTGCAGGTTTGCAAATAAAAAAGGAGCTTTTCTACTAACTTTTAGATATTCTCACTTCAAAATTTGATATTGTTGAACATCTTTTGACAGGAGAATGTCGGTGTCAAAAGCCGTCGGGTAAATGTGATGGATATCTCCCAGAGGCCTCATTTCAGATGAAAGACCAGTGCAGCCTAATGGAATGTATAGTGTAACCCTAACTTCAGTTGTAACAATGGACGAAGCTTGGAGTGAAACAAAGTTTTGACCCTTAACCTCCCAAGATTTTGGTGACTCATTTTAGTTCTTGTGCGATTCTACTTTGAAGAAAATCTCTGACCTGGAGAAATGATTCAGTATTTCAATGAAAGTATTTGTCCTGATTCCCAGAATCCAAATATAGTTTTCTTATGTTCCATCTTTTTTCCCCAATATTTGAGTGCATATATTAATTAGGGAAAAAATCACCTTTAGTCCCTGAACTATGACCCGTTCAACACTTTCGTCCATGAAGTTTGAAATATATCACTTTCGTCTCTGAAGTTTGAAAATCACTATCACTTTCGTCCCTGGCCGAGGGTTTTCACCGAATAAACATCTGATTCCAGCCAAATCGGAGGACAACACCCACTGGGCTTTGAAGCCCTCCTTGAGGCGAGTTCAACGCCACCAACCTCGCCTCAAACCGTCGTCGGATGGCGGAGAATTTTACAATTAAAGTTTCGGCCACCATCGACTTTCGGGCTAAATTCGAGCCATTCTAGGCCGAATTGAGCTTAGCCCCAGTTATAAAAGTTACTCCTCTCATCCTTGCGAACATTTTGGCATAGGTTTTGCACAATTTTGTTCCGGTCAGGGACGAAAGTGATAGTTGGTGTTGAAGTTCAGGGACGAAAGTGATATATTTCAAACTTCAGGGACGAAAGTGTCGAACGAGTCATAGTTCAGGGACGAAAGTTATAATTATCCCTATTAATTAATATGGTTGGTGTCAATCTCATCTAGCATCAATATATGCCTGAAGACAAAAATCAATATCATGCATATGAATTGCCGTTTATATGTATATATATGGGTAAGGCACTACGTCTCGAAACATTATATTATTTCAATATCTAATCGAAAGAAATCCAGGCATGTACTTACCTATTTTGAGTGCTTAAAATTTGTTCATCTTACAATATATGTTGATTTGACAAATTGAAATAGTAAACTTTTTTTTTTTGGGTTACTCCACATGCTTAGCATATGCTATGTGTAGATGCTCGATCAACAACTTATAGAAATAATAGTTAAAATAAAAAAAAAATTTGAACAATAAAATTAAAATTATTAATGAAATTAATTTCTTTATTTCTCGAGACTAAATGAAATTAGTATTTATTCGCACACAAGTGAAGTACAAAAAGCAACATCATTGCTTAGGATAATAGTACTGCTTAGTGGTAAATGTGGTCTGCAGAAAGATAATAGCTACAAACACATAAAGTAGTTTCCCTGCACTAGAAAAATATCTCAATTAATTGTTTTTTCATGTTCCCTTCCATCTGGTGCCAACTTATTCCGTACGTAATGGTTATTCAATTGGTTGAAGAGATCAATATATAGAGTAGAATTTGTTGTACGGTATGTTAAAGAACTTGCAACATCTACATTGTGCAGCCAGTTACCTATTACCTTTTCCTTGCAGAGTAATTCCGGCCATATCTTCTTTGGAGGAGATGATCCATAACTTCCTTGCAGAGTAAATTCAGACAGTTACGAAGATCGAAGACCGCGTCTCTGGATTGTGATCCCGAATGGTAGATTATTATGTGTAATTGTAATACCCCAAAAATTTCCGTATTATTTTTATTAAATAGTTCGTGAAATTTGAAGTGAAATGGAGAGAATTCATATTTTTAGGGGTTTTCATCGTAAAACGATAATTACGGTGGTAATTATAAGTTACACAAGGTTAATTAAGGTAACTTTTTATCCGTTGAGAATCTGGGAAAACTTCCTTCATGAAAGTTGTAGACCTCGTCGAATCGAGTTCGTAGGAATTTGGTTCACCGGAAATGGACATCGAATGAAGGAGTTATGGCCCTCGGAAAATCGAATTTTTCCTATAAAACAATTTTTCTTATTTTTTTTCCTCATTTCTCTCTCCTCTCTCTCTCTCTCCCCGCGCACTCTCTCCCTCTCTCTCTACACCCTGCGTTTTCCGGCGACCCTATCCCGGCCACCTTGTGTCTCACCGCCCCCATGGATGGAAGCAGCAAGCTCCGACCAAGCTAACCAGCCCGGCCACGCCGCACGGCCTGCCGGCGTGACGCCGCACGCGGCGGCCAAAGTTGCTGCCGACACCCCCAATGAATTCCGACGTGATTCCGGCCACCCCTCCCCACTTCGTGTACTGGGTTTTGAAGCCCTCAACCCCTGGAACACGATGGTGCCCTTGGATTTCACCGAAAACCACCGTAGGCGGCGGATTGAGCTCGGGAAGTTTTTGTGTTTTCAAAAAGTCAACGCCGATTCCGGCCACTTCCGCTCCGATCCAGACTTTGAGGTAGTTACTAAACTTGTTGGGCTTGTTGAGTTCTACACACTGGTAAAAATTGGTAGCCATCGGACCACCTTGACCGGCGGCCGGCAGCCAGCTCCGGCGGCGCGTCGGCGGCGCGTCAGGTCGGTCCGGGAGCAGTTCTTTGCTCCGTTTGGCTTGTTTCGTCGATACGAACAACTTTCGTGTTTTGACTTTTGTCAAATTCGGTCGTTTGACCGATGGTCAATTAACCCGATTAATCGGATCGTACGATTTACGATTCGAGAGATCCGACCGTTGGATGATCATGAAATTTGATCGTGGGGTTATTATTGAGATTATAAGCATGTTGGACCGTTGGATTGTTGAAATTAGATCGTTTGATCAACGATCAATTATGCAATGATTATGGATCGTTAGATCCGTGATGATCCGACCGTTGGATCATCACCATTTTTGGATATGATGTTAGGATGCTAGAAATAAGCATGTTGGTAGATTTTGGAAGTTTTGGATTTCGTGTGGGACCCGTTGATGAATAGTAGACGTGGGACTCACGTTGACCGATGGTTGACTTTTGGTCAAATGGTCTCGATTAATATTTCCGATGTCCTAGGTGACATTTGAAGAACTTTGGATTATTTTGGAAATGTATTATGCTAATTGGATATTGCATAATCATAGGTGATTATGAAAGATGTTGCGTACACGCTTGTCGATTCCTGGTTACTATTTGAAGACGCAGCAGGAATTAGAGGTGAGTGAATCTCACGATGTTTTTATATATGAATATTAATTCATATTGTGTTGTTTGTGATTTTGGTGTTAAAACAATATTTGAAAAATATTCATTTTATTGTTTTGATTTGTGAATTTTGTGGGAACACAATAACTCTAAATAAGATATTGTGTTTGCCTATTTGAATGTTTTTGTCCAAACGGACTGTCCTGACCGGGGACAATGTTAAATGGGTGAAAAATGGTAGCCCATTCAGTTAGAGCTCTAGACTGCATATTGTATGATTAACTTGATGTATTAAAAGGAGAAGAAAAATAGTATTCTCACTTTTAATCAGGCGAAGTTAAAAATAACTTGATGTATTAAAAGGAGATGCATCTCACTTTTAATCAGGCTAAGTTATAAATGGTTTTGTGTGAGTAAAGATCGAGGGTTTATATTATTTAACATACTGGATTACCCTGGTATTAACATACACGTTTATGGGGCGTGTGGGGTTAAAATACGTGGTATGGGGCACGTAGGTTCAGTATATTAGATAATACGAATCTTCCGGATTTGAAATGGAACTTTTGGGTTTTAATTGATTTCTGAAAATAAAAGAATTCAATTGGGAAAATGTTACAGTGTGAATAAAACATAGATCACTCATACCAGCTTCGTAAGCTGACCGGGTTTGTTGATATAACCCGGTACACTATTCCACGGTGTAGTGGTTATACCTGCAGGTTAGGATAACCAGGAGTAAGCAAGGCTGCATACATATTATTGGTTTATAAGACTTCCGCTGTTTATGTAATAAACTCTGATGGATTAATTATTTAATATTTTGTAATAACAATTTATTATTTAATTTATGGCTTGTAAGATGTAACCCTAAAGAACGGGTCAGCATTTACATTTATTGGGCATGGAGTATATTTGTTGTACTCGAATTAAAAGGAAAAAAATTCTAGTGCATATTTGTATTTGATATTCCATGTAGTCACGTTCCCGAATTGGTTTGTAATTAAGGGCAAAATGCCTTATTAATTGATTTGAAAATCGGGGCGTGACAGATTGGTATCAGAGCAAAACAATGCTCTAAGGAAGTGATTGAGCAATGGAACGCTCTACTGTAATGAAACGAGTTGTTGAGTTGTGAAGTGAAGTTAGGGTTTAGAGCTTAGGATCGGTTTAGGGTTTGACGTTAGGTTCTTGTGCGATTCTACTTTGAAGAAAATCTCTGACCTGGAGAAATGATTCAGTATTTCAATGAAAGTATTTGTCCTGATTCCCAGAATCCAAATATAGTTTTCTTATGTTCCATCTTTTTTCCCCAATATTTGAGTGCATATATTAATTAGGGAAAAAATCACCTTTAGTCCCTGAACTATGACCCGTTCGACACTTTCGTCCATGAAGTTTGAAATATATCACTTTCGTCTCTGAAGTTTGAAAATCACTATCACTTTCGTCCCTGGCCGAGGGTTTTCACCGAATAAACCTCTGATTCCAGCCAAATCGGAGGACAACACCCACTGGGCTTTGAAGCCCTCCTTGAGGCGAGTTCAACGCCACCAACCTCGCCTCAAACCGTCGTCGGATGGCGGAGAATTTTACAATTAAAGTTTCGGCCACCATCGACTTTCGGGCTAAATTCGAGCCATTCTAGGCCGAATTGAGCTTAGCCCCAGTTATAAAAGTTACTCCTCTCATCCTTGCGAACATTTTGGCATAGGTTTTGCACAATTTTGTTCCGGTCAGGGACGAAAGTGATAGTTGGTGTTGAAGTTCAGGGACGAAAGTGATATATTTCAAACTTCAGGGACGAAAGTGTCGAACGAGTCATAGTTCAGGGACGAAAGTTATAATTATCCCTATTAATTAATATGGTTGGTGTCAATCTCATCTAGCATCAATATATGCCTGAAGACAAAAATCAATATCATGCATATGAATTGCCGTTTATATGTATATATATGGGTAAGGCACTACGTCTCGAAACATTATATTATTTCAATATCTAATCGAAAGAAATCCAGGCATGTACTTACCTATTTTGAGTGCTTAAAATTTGTTCATCTTACAATATATGTTGATTTGACAAATTGAAATAGTAAACTTTTTTTTTTTGGGTTACTCCACATGCTTAGCATATGCTATGTGTAGATGCTCGATCAACAACTTATAGAAATAATAGTTAAAATAAAAAAAAAATTTGAACAATAAAATTAAAATTATTAATGAAATTAATTTCTTTATTTCTCGAGACTAAATGAAATTAGTATTTATTCGCACACAAGTGAAGTACAAAAAGCAACATCATTGCTTAGGATAATAGTACTGCTTAGTGGTAAATGTGGTCTGCAGAAAGATAATAGCTACAAACACATAAAGTAGTTTCCCTGCACTAGAAAAATATCTCAATTAATTGTTTTTTCATGTTCCCTTCCATCTGGTGCCAACTTATTCCGTACGTAATGGTTATTCAATTGGTTGAAGAGATCAATATATAGAGTAGAATTTGTTGTACGGTATGTTAAAGAACTTGCAACATCTACATTGTGCAGCCAGTTACCTATTACCTTTTCCTTGCAGAGTAATTCCGGCCATATCTTCTTTGGAGGAGATGATCCATAACTTCCTTGCAGAGTAAATTCAGACAGTTACGAAGATCGAAGACCGCGTCTCTGGATTGTGATCCCGAATGGTAGATTATTATGTGTAATTTTATTTAATGAAGTAAAAACTGACATTTTCGATAAAAAAACAATAAGAATTGTAAACATTATTGTCGATGCGATCGACAAACACTACCCTCCAAACCTGTCGAAGAAAAGTATAAAGTAGACTGTACAAAAGTACTGTTTTTCTGCTTCGATCGGCTGGCCAGATGTAACTCTTTCCTCTCATGTACGTACGTATCACACTTGCAGAAGACTGATTAAATTTTTTATTGTATTGATATTATGTATTCAACACACTCTCAATTAACTACTTTATTCAAACAGTTGTTTCAATGGCCAGCAAGCATGAACTTGTAGTCTTTGAAACTTTGGGAGACTTTGTAGAATATTAGAGAACAAGATCCAAATATTAGGCTTACATAGGCACGGGTTCGACAAATAGAGAGACAAGATAGCTCTTGAGCACAGTTTTAGAATGAGTAAACACATCTTCATTCTTGTAGAGCACTTCAGCAGAACGAGCAAGATTCAGAATTAGCCATAGTAGGGGCTTGGGGATACTAGTGTTGGAGTGGAGCCATTCTTCGTTTATATCTTTCCATGCATCATTCACTTGTTTAGTTAGCTCAATTTTAGCTTTTTCCTCTGTGACACCATATTGGTTCATGTAGCATTCCACTGATGAAGCAATATGTTCTCTCTTTTGCTCAAACTACATATACAAACGCAAGGCTAAGGTTATAATTAATTCAGATGCAAATTAAGAGAACATATATATAACAAATGTGACGTACCTTGTGGCCAACCATGTCATTCAAGAGTCTGCCAATTACTGATGCAGCCTTTACAATCTTAGGGTCACTGAACACCCAATCCATGGAGTCTTTTGTTACAATAGCTCCCAGTCCAACAAAGGTTGTGTTTGAGAACGTGAAGAAGGATGTATTAAGTTCTACTACCATATATTCATCCATCGTTTACTTTTGTTTGAACCATTTGGCTTCCTGGAAGTAAGCTCTAACTTGAACTTTAAACTGAGAGAGCACCAAACCGGGTAGCTAATTAATCTCTAAGGTCTTCGATAATTACACAACAAAAAAGATACGATCATTAGGATTAGAGATCTTACTGCTTCTCTTGCATAGTGGATACGATATAAGTTTCCCTTGTTTGCAAGCTTTTCTTCAAATTCGGTGTACAAATTCAGCAGCGCCTCATAACAAATTTTCATATAACCTGGCAGTTGATCGACAGCGGAAATGTCCCACCTGATCAAATTTAGTTAATAATTAAGACTGCCAATTAAATGATCTTAAATGACGATATAACATATATATATATATATATATATATATATATATATATCATCGAATTGATGAAATGGTTTGTCAAATTTAATTTAAACCTCTCAATAGCTTCAGTAAAGAGTTCTAGTTCTTCATATGTGCCATAAACATCGTAAATGTCATCAACAATTGTCACTATGGCAACAAATTTGCATGCTATCATCCTAGCAAAGTGATACTCAGGTTCAAAGTAGGCTGCCAATGCCCAAAAGTAAGACTCAACCAGCCTATCTCTGGAAAAAGGCAGCTTGTTCACAAAGTCCAAGTCCTTCCACCATCTGAAACAATTACCAAAAACAAAAATTAAAAAAAATTATTACTTGTAGAATAAACTAATTAAGCATTGTTATCTTTAGTCTTACGGACAGTTGAATTTACTGGTTAACCTTGTAATATCACTTAGTTCTGTCTGATGGACTTTCTGGAGTAGGTTAAAATCCAACTTTGCAAAAGTTAGCAGAGTTTCATTATGTGAATCATTATCCCCATAGATAGACAAGTAATGCATTGCTTCTATCCTTGGTAAGCCTTTCCAAAAGGGTTGATACAAGGCATGAGTTACTTGTTTTGAAAGTAGGGAGCTTAAACGGTGCGCTGCAGACTCGAGATGAGTGGTGGTAAATGTTAGTGCCTCTTCCAGTACATCCTCTCCGTGTATCATAAGGTGTGAGGCTTCATACAAGCTTAACAGTCCAACTACATCATTGACAAGTGACTCCTTGAATTTTCCATCACCGTTTTTGAACTTGCTGAACATATCTGCTTCAAGAACGTCACATACATTAGTTGTATGATTAGAGGAAGAACATATAGAATTTATGATCGATACATATAACACCGGTTGGGAAGGACTAGCTTACCGCATGAAATGTTATAACCTTGTTGTCTAAGCAATCGGAAACGGAGACCTGCAGAGTAAAGGTCTTCATCATATTGTAGGTTATCACAGCGATTAGAGTTCTCGTGAATTTTCCGCAAAATTTCTTCGATCTCTTTTTCGAAATGGCGGGACACTCCTAAGCGCTGAATGTCATCAATCAAGTCCAACTTCTGTGAGACCTTTTTAATTGGAGCCATTAGCATCGTCCTCACTTCTTCTTTCAATTCTTGGCAATGCTGCTCAATTTTAGTAGCTATTTCCTGCATGCACAGACAAGTTGAAATGCAGATTCATACAATTAATTCAAAAACAAAATAATATCTCAGCATAGGACAGAAATTGAATCATATATTAGCCAAGTTCCTACGCACCAGAGAAGCGCATGACAGAAAAACACCAGGAGAAAAGTTAGCTGAACGTCGGACTTCTTCAGCAGTGACATTTGGGGTTTGAGCTTCTGATGTTAAAACTTGGAAAGACATATTTAACTGCAAATTCCAAAAACTGTAGGAGTTGTATACTTGAATGTTTAAAACTATAATGCGCTTTGTGTATATATGAAGGGCTGGCTTGAGTTGAAGAGCTTGTGATGCTTTTGCTATTTATATATCACTCCTTCCAATAATCAAATTAATGTCTTGTTGGCCAACTTGCGATGTGTCGTTTTCCACCCGGAAGTAAGCTCTAACCTGGATTTTCATCTTAGGCACCAAAACACATATATAATCAATCTCTAATCAATTTCTATTATCGATTACATAGATCGACAAGGTACATGATTAGCTAGTCTTACTGATTCTCTCGCATAGTGGATGGCATATGAGTTGCCATCATTTGCAAGCTTGTCTTCCATTTCACTATAGACATCCAACAGAGCTTGGTAACAGATTTTCATATACTCGGGCAGCATATCTGTGAGACCCGGAAAATTAAAGGATTAATTTGGATATTAATCGAGATTAAATTCTTAATCTCGATAACTATTAAAGAGCTTCGGGAATTTTTCAGATATTTCCTCTTTGTCGTAACTTCGACATGAAGACTCGAGAATGAAGTACACGTCATGACGAGTAGGTGGGAATTTTCGGGGTATTTTTCGGATACCCGAACCATTTGTTTTAATTTCCAGAAGTTTGGAAATTAAAGAAATTGAAGCGGTTTAATCTCAACCGTTGATCAAATTAGATTTGATCTAGACCGTAGGATTTAAGTTTAAAACTTGGAACGGTTTGGGAAGAACCCAGAACCATCCCGCGTCCTTCTCCTCTCCCTGCTCCGACACCGTGTGAACCCATCTTCCACGTCCGGCCGTTTCACGGCACCGGACTGGTCCCTTTGTGTTCGCCCCGACACGTCGAGGCTAACGGCGGTCCTTGCTCATCAAACCGACGCCGGTGGAGAGAGAAACGGCGGAGAGAAGCTCCGGCAGCTCCAATGGTGTTTTCCGATTCCGGCCACGACGGCGCACAAGACCGGTGCCAATAGCTTCGCCTGGTCACGGCGAGCTTGTCTGTGGTCACGGTTTGTCAAATCGTTGACCGTAGAGGGAGAATCGAAGAAAAGAAGTTTCTTTTCTTTTCCGGCGAGTTTCTTGGTTTTCCGGCGACTCCGGTGACGGATTCCTTCGAGTAAGGTATCAGACTTCTTCCCCTCGTTGTTCTCTACTTGTTTGTGCCCTTGGAATTTACTTTTGGTCAACATTTAGAGATTTGGGTTTTTGAAGTTATTTTGTCACCGTGAACCACCGTGAATCACCGTGAACGGTGGCGGTTCAGGTTGCCCTTATGGTTTTTCCAACCTTGTTTGATGTTTTGGAAAACATATTGATTCCTGAATACTTGAAGTGCAGGATTATAGAGTTTGGATCAAATTGTTGATTCAAATTGTGTTAAGGTGTAAAGGATACCTACGGGGTGTCCATAGTAATTATGGAAATGACACCCGATAAGAAAATGAATTCCGTAAATCGGAAATGGTTAATCAAGTGGACTTTGATTAAGTTGTCGAGTGTTGTTAAATCGAGAATTTATATTAACACTCGGATTTGGTTATTGTCGAACTAGGAACTCCAGTTAGCCCGAGACGTAAAATGTGGTGGTGGTGGTATTGGCCTGATGTGTTGAACGAGAACAAGCTCCGAGATTTCAGGTAGGGATAAAAATAAACTGGGACTCTCTCGGTTAGTGTTTTCTCGTATATATATGTTATATAAGATTTGCATGGCTATGATTTACGCCATGTGTGTTTTAAATTATATTTGATTTATGTGATGACCTGAGAGTGAGTGGTGCATAGTGACTACCTTGGGTTTCGATCCCCTAAACCTCCGGAGGGGCTGTACGGACGGAATAGTGTCTGACATCCTTTGAGGTGTGGCACTAGATCTAGGCGGTATGGCATGAATGGACACTCTCGCTACACCTTACGGTTTGTTGAAGATTTTAATCTTCGGTAAGGATGTAGTTGGCTTTGATTGATCGGTCATCAGGTTTGTTTTGCACCCGGGTACTTATTTAATTATTTTCTCATGAGTATTCTTGAGAAATGATTTATTGTTTTCCTTGATATGTTTTACATACTGGTTGGCCAATGAAATATATATTTTAATGGTTTTTAAATCTAGCCGGGGTGAATTCCCCTACTGAGCAGCGAGGACGAAAGCTCACCCCTACAATAGTTTTGGATGCAGGTACTGTGCACTGGGAACGGGACAACAGTGGTTGGCGCTGGGTGTGCAAAGTTGTTATCATCGGATATTCGTTTATCGAATATCAGGTTCCGGAATTATGTATTCATTCTTGTTGTATCGTTTTATTCATTTTGAAATCCGTTGACCATTTATTTTTATTCATGGTCAATAATGTGAAACTCATTCATGAATTCACTTTTCGATCCGGTTATTTAATTTGATAAATTGGATTTAAATCGTTTTACGATTTCCAATTGTTTCACCTCTATTCAAATTAAATTTGTTTCCGCACTTGCGTTCTGAAAACTATTCACCTAAATGCCTTGCGTTTCTTTAAAGTATAAGTTAGTAATTTAGCTTGTATTTTTAAAGGTTCGCGGCACTGTTTCGTGCTCAAATTGAAGAGGTGCAATTTGGGGCGTCACAATATCCATGGCAGAGACGTCCCACATGACCAAAATAAATGAAGATTAAATAAAAATTAATAACTAAATGTAATTAAAATGGGCAAAATAGGTGGATATATGTGTGTGTATTTTCAAACCTCTCAATAGCTTCTGTAAAGAGCTCTACTTCTTCAAGCGTGCCATACACGTCATAAATGTCGTCCATAATGGATGTCATGGCAATAACTTTGCAAAATGTTGTCCTAGCAAAGTGATATTGGGGCTCAAAGTATACTCCCAAAGTCTAGAAGTAGCACTCAACCACTCTGTCTCTTGCAAACGGCAGCTTGTTTGCAAAGTCCAAGTCCTTCCACCACCTGAATCACTCAAACAATTTAGATTTTTTTTTTAACTGTGCATGCATGACTTAGATGTAGTTATCACTTTGAGAACTCATTTTTTCAGTTGAGGGCCTTATTACAGCACATTAGTTGTTACTGTGGTACGTATAAATTATAAAAGCACAATTTTTATGAGAAACATGCATGTAAGAAATTAACCTTGCAATATCACTTAGTTCTTTCTGATGGACTTGCTGCAGTAGATTGAAATCCAACTTTGCAAAATTCAGAAGAGTTTCATTATGTGAATTGTGATCCTGGTAGGCAGACAAGTGATGCCTAGCTTCGAGCCTAAGTACGCCCTTCCAGAGAGGCTGATACAAGGCATGAGTTACTTGTTTCAAAACCACGGGGTTTAAAGTACGGTGAGTTGCCGACTCAAGATGAGTGGTGGTGAAGGTCAATGCCTCATCAAGTAGTTCCTCTCCGTGTGTCATAAGATGTGTGGCTTCGTACAAGCTTAATAGTCCCAAGACATCTTCAACAAGTGATTCCTTAAAATTTCCATCATTGTCCGTGAACTTGCTAAACACGTCTGCTTCGATCACCAATGCATTTGTATGATTAGAGGAAGAGCGTACGTATATCAAAACTTATAAAACAAAATATGAACATAGAGAAGATCAGAGACTTACTGCATGAAACATTATAACCTTGTTGTCTAAGCAATCGAAAACGAAGAGCAACAGTGTATAGCTCATCATCATTTTCTTGGTCATCACAGTTGACATAAGAATTCTTGTGAATTTGCTGCAAAATTTCTTCAATCTCATTTTTGAAATGGCGGGACACTCCTAAGCGCTGAATGTCATCAATCAAGTCCAACTTTTGTGAAAGCTTTTCAACCGGAGCCTTCAGCATCATCTTCACTTCCGCCTTCAATTTTTGGACATGCTGCTCAGTTTCCATATTGGTTTCCTGCACAGACAAATTGAAAGTGGCAAAATTGAAAGTGCACCCGCATGCAAATTCAAACCACTGAAATTTAATCTATGAATCATGCATTGTAGCTACTGTATTAACCAATAATATACATTAATTAGGATTTCCTAATTCGTAATACCATGGAAGCATATGAAAGAAAATGATCGCCCCAAACGCTTGGAGAAAAATGAGCCGAACGTCGTTTAACATCAAGAGTGGCATTCTGGGTTTGAGCTTCAGATTCTAACAGCTGAGCAGCCATTGTTGTTTCTAATTGAAAATCTGGAGAAGTGCTTTGAATGTAGTTGATGAAGAGCTGTGGTTCTTTGCTATTTATAGATAAGTGGCTCTGTCGAATACTAACTGTGGTTAGTTTGGCTCTGTGGAATATTCAGCGTGGAATTCTTGTTCTTCAAAAACGTAAATGGGGAACTTTCCAACATTTCTATTTGAGAAAAAGGGAATGACTGAATTAATTAAGACATGAATTTAAAGTCAGTACTGGTAACCAATTCTTTTTTTAATTTTTTTTTATATCTTGGCATGGAGAGAAAATATGGAATATATATATATATTTTAGGTCATCCTTCAAAGTGTTTCAGGAAATCATTATTGTGTGCCTTGTCAAACTAGGACTTAGAATAGGTTTATCCTTCTAGAGTATGGATTGTATTAGTATAGGTTTCCCATATTGATACAGATTGTATCTTGTACTCATCTATATATAGAGGCTCTTATTCATTAATGAAATACATCCTATTCTCTATTCATTCTCTATTGTTATTTACGTTTCCCTTAAACACGTTATCAGCACGAGCCTCTAGCCCTGAGATAAACAGAAAACCTCATACGGACATCCATTTTATCGAGCTAATAGAAGCAAGAATCAAAAGATGATTCAAGGAGAGGAGACTTGCGTCACTGACATGCCAAAGACATGAGCACATTTTGTCAAACGCCAGGCGATCGATCGCGGATGCACGTGCGATCGATCGTCCGCCTCAAGCATGCCTCGGACATCGTCCAGAGAGCATTTGCGATCGATCGCAGAAGAATGTACGATCGATCGCACGTCTCCAGAATGCCTGGACAACGTCCAGAGAGCATTTGCGATCGATCGCAGAAGCACGTACGATCGATCGCACAGTAACGATTGTTACTTCCCCCTCTAATCCTGATTCCATCGTTGATTAGGATACCTCCTATGCTTCTGCAGCCTTCATGGCTAAGGGCTCATTTTGCAAAGCATGTTCCTTAGGCAAATTAGGATCGAGACCATCCTATGCTAAGGACACAAAAGAAATTATTTCATTCTTACATCGTATCCAAGGAGATATTTGTGGACACATCCAACCATATTGCGGACTTTTAAGATATTTTATGGCTTGGTGGATGCATTGACACGCTGGTCACATGTCGCTTTATTGTCCACACGCAATGCTGCTTATACTAAACTTCTAGCACAAATTATACGCTTAAGGGCTCACCACCCATATCATCCTATTAAGTCAACTACGTCTTGACAATGCTAGAGAGTTTACATCACAGACAGTTGATGATTATTGCATGTCTATTGGGATTGATGTTGAGCATCCCGTACCCCATGTGTATACACAAAATGGTCTCCCAGAAGCCACCATTAATAGACTTCAAATGGTCGCTTGAGAATTGGTTATGCGCACCAATCTCCCATTATCTGCTTGGGGTTATGCAATATTGTATGCAGCTCTACTTATTCGTTTCAGACCCACTACCAATCAACCGTTTTATGCGTACCAGATGGTAACTGGATATGAGCCGGATGTCTCACATTTACGCATATTTGATTGTACGGTTTATGTGCCAATTGCGCCCCCACAGCGCACTCAATTGGGTCCTCAGAGACGTTTAAGTATTTATGTTGGTAACGAATCTCCAACTATTGTCCGCTACTTGGAATCCTTGACAGGCGATCTCTTAACCGCTAGATTTGCGGATTGTCACTTTGATGAGACAGTCTTCCCGTCGTTAGGGGGAGATACGAACAAGAATGTTCAACAGGAACGACAGGAATTGTCGTGGTCTGTCCCCACTCTGTCTCATCTTGATCCCCAACTCGCACAATGTGATAGTAATGTGTGAAGTATAATCAATATTCAGAACATAGCAGATTCGGTGCCTGATTGTTTTCTGATATTGATAAAGTGACGAGATCACATATACCAGCTGCAAACGTGCCTGCAAGGTTGGAAATCCTCTAAAGGAAGAGAGGATATGGCGCCAATAATGGTGTCACAACCACACATAGTGGAGGTGTGGTTGAGGCCGTGGTTCCCTAAAGGAAGAGGGTGAGACCACTTGGTTCGATGGATACTCGCCAAAGGAAAGAAGCGAGTTTGGCACAGCCTAATCCATTCATCATCGATACCCGAAACCTGTCTCATGAGATTATCTCTGATTATAGTTATGTCCAATGAATCAATATTGGGGGACGCCTCAATGATTGAATCAATTTCAGAGAATACAAAAATCTCGATAAATGCATGCATGCTTGAGACGAAATTCTTGATGATGTATTGCTCAATAGATTATAGAGCATGATAACATCGAACTACGCTCTGTTGAAGAATGTCAACGTAGAGCATATTGGCCTAAATGGAAAGATGCAATCCCGATTGAACTAGATTCACTAACAAAGAAAAAGGTATTTGGGTACGTAGTGCTAACGCCCCCAAGTGTAAAGCCTATTGGACATAAATGAGTCTTTGTTAGAAAGCGTAATGAGAATAATGTAGTCTTGAGATATAAGACTCGCCTTATGGCGCAAGGTTTCTCACAACGCTCTGGGGATTGACTACGAGGAGACATATTCTCCCGTAAAGGATGTTATTACATCCTGCTACCTTGTCAGTTTGGTAGTTCCCACAAAAACTTGACATGCAGCTTATGAATGTGGTTACAACATATCTCTATGGGGATCTAGATTTAGAGATATAAATGAAGGTGCCATATGGACTTCATTTACCCAAATCAAGTGGCTCTAGACCACAGAGCACGTTTGTAAGTTGAAACGTTCACTAAGTGACTACTTGATTGGGAAGGGATATATAAATAATGATTTATGCCCATGCGTGTTCATAAAGAGAACAAGTTCCGGATTTGCAAATTATTATTGTCTATGTATTTGAAATCCGAATGTGAGATGAAAGATCTTGGGAAACTCGGTTTCTAGGCCTTGAGCTAGAGCACCGAGATAGTGGAATATTAATCCACCAATTGGCTTATGTCCACAAGATGTTAAGAAGGTTTAACATGGACAAAGTACATCCAGTTAGCACTCCCATGATCGGTCGAACCCTAGATCCAAAGAAGGATCCATTTCGTCCAAAGGATGATGACGAAGAATTACTAGGGGCCGAAGTGCCATATCTAAGTGCAATAAGCGCATTGTTGTACTTAGCTCAATGCACTAGACCTGACATCTCTTTTGCTGTGAACTTGTTAGCTAGATTTAGCTCTGCGCCCACGCAACGCCATTGGAGTGGCATAAAGACAATATTTCGTTACCTAAAGGGTACAATCGATTTGGGCTTGTTTTATCCCTACAGAGAGACATGAGGAGTTGAAAAAGGAACTTCAAACCTCAAAGGCAACGCTGCTGCCGTCGGGCGATCGATCGCAAGGAATGCCGCGATCGATCGCGCCAATGTTGAAACTCCCTTCACCGAAAATCCTTGTGATGTTTTGGTTAGTTGTGCTGATGACGGGTATCGCTCTGACCCGCACAAAGTTGTAATCAGCAACAACAGACTCTCCTCAAGATTCAAGTGAATCAAGTTAGATCTGAGGAGAATGTGGCAGATTTATTTACTAAGTCTTTGCCTAAGTCCACATTTGAAAAACATGTTAAAAACATTGGTATGCTTAAGTTATCCGAGCTCCCATGATTGTAGGAATCAGAGGGAGGTGCAGACATGAGGGGGAGTTTGGCACATACATGTCACTTTCAAATGTGAAGGGTGCGTTGTACTCTTTTTCCCTTCGACCAAGGTTATTTTTCCCACTGGGTTTTTATTGTTACTTGGCAAGGTTTTTAATGAGACAACATGGAAAACATCACCTAGTTGTGACCGGCACAAGGGGGAGTGTTTCAGGAAATCATTATTGTGTGCCTTGTCAAACTAGGACTTAGAATAGGTTTATCCTTCTAGAGTATGGATTGTATTAGTATAGGTTTCCCATATTGATACAGATTGTATCTTGTACTCCTCTATATATAGAGGCTCTTATTCATTAATGAAATACATCTTATTCTCTGTTCATTCTCTATTGTTATTTACGTTTCCCTTAAACACAAAGATCATTTTGATAAAAAAAATATTTCAAATTGGAAATTATTTAGCCATTTGATTACTACATTCAACGTTTCAACCTTATCTGACGGACTGTATTTGTCTATAAACTATACAACGAACAGATGACCAAACAATCTCCAATTCGGCTGATTTTTGGCAAGGTTAATTCTTGAAAATAAATCTAAACGATGAACGGTTCTGATGATTGAGTTATATTGTCAATTGGTCGGGATGCAGATGTTCGCATTTTAATCTACGTGCGGACGTCCGCATGTGAAGGGAACTGTATATATATATATATATATATATATATATATATTAAGAAGGGCATGTGCGGCCGCCCTTAAACCTTGATTAATAATGAAACTGTAGAATATATACAATGGGGAGGACATAATGCCTAAACCCCATATAACATTATGCGTCTAGAGAACTCCTGACATAATAGCAAGAGTCTTCACTAATCTTATGTTTTCTAACATGCACCAATTAGCAAAGAGTGCACAATCGGCTACTCTATTTGCTAAGTATCTAAGCATATTTCACCACCTGTTTGCGAGGTTTTCAAATGTAAGACCCTAAAGTATCTGATGAGCTAAAATTTGGTTATTGTTAATAAAATTAACCCCCTTTTTTTTTTAATAAAACTAAAAATTGTGTGGCCTTGAACGAGTGGATGTGTGATATAATTCCTTAAGTTATTGAAGCTCAAACAACTCTAGTACTATGCTTAGATAATTGTTGATTAGTTTGTTAGCTGCCATAACAATTGTGTGGCCTTGAACGAGTGGATGTGTGATATAATGCCTTGAACGAGTGGATGTGTGATATAATTCCTTGAACGAGTGCATGTTAACCATAGTTCATTATGTAGTTAGTTAATTGTTGATTAGTTTGTTAGCTGCCACGTGTTGGCCATCTGTTCAACTTTGCTGTTGCATAAGTTTGGTTTAGTTAGGATCATTTCTTGCATCAATCAATATAGTTCTCTCAGATTTTCTTCGTCTTTTTCATCAACCTTTCATCTAGAAGGTTGGTGTTTTCAACATGCATGCATACATTAAAAAAAATTTATGTGTAAAAGTGATATTGAAATGTCCTCTGGTTATCAAATCGAAAAGTTTTCTATATCAGTATATCTTCATATCATATTTATTAACTTATTTACAAAATTTGCCATTGTCATAAAATATTAATTTCATTCAACTTTTAATTAGATTTCCTATAATCAAGCATTTATTCAATTTTCCTTTACATAATTTAAATAGTATACCTACTATTTAAATTTTCATTAGCAATAAATTCCTATAACTAATACCATTATTCAAAAGTTTTGTTAGAGTGTATTCACTTTCCAATCTTTTATTAAAAGCTTATAACTTAATCTATCAATTTACTTACATAAAAATTTAGTCGTCATGAATTAATTTACCTATAAATCTAGGCACTAGTCAAGAGCCCAACTAGATAATTTACCTAATTTCATAGAAAATTAGTTGTCATGAATGAATTTACCTAAAAATCTAGGCATTAGGCAAGAGCCTAGGTAGATAATTTACCCAATTTCAAAGAAAATTAGTTGTCATTGTTTAAGGGAAACGTAAATAACAAAGAGAATGAGCAGAGAATATGATGTATTTCATTAATGAATAAGGGCCTATATATATAGAGGAGTACAAGATACAATCTGTATTGATGTAGGAAATCTATTCTAAATACAATCCATATTCTAGAAGGATAAACCTATTCTAAAGTCCTAGTTTGACAAGGCACACAATAATAATATCCTGAAACACTCCCCCTTGTGCCGGTCACAATTAATTTACCTAATTTACCTATCTGGCATTCTAGCATATAATTAATGCTTTTCTGTTAGTCGACCATGTCGTAACGGAAGAAGAGGAAAATAGCCAGTTAAAGGAGTCAACATTGGACTATAACTATAGTAATATCTTGCATCAAGTTTGTGGGTCAAAGGGCAATGATAGAGGGCCTCAATTGAGGCCTAACAATTGTGGCCTCAATCCTAGGTGGCATGCCACATAACTAAATACTAATTTAAATTGTAAATCTACATAATATATCTTGCCACATCATAATCTTGCAATACCAATTTTAACCTTTTATATTTTCCTTTGAATTTTATTTTTTTATAGACTTATTATCTGCAATCTAAACTAAAAAAGCAAACAAAAATTAATAAACATTTAAATGCTTTCAACAAGAATCGAAACTTCAACAAAGTGTTCACAACTTTATTAATAAACCAATTAACCAACATGCTAATCTTGATATAAGTACACATAAATTGATATGTATCTAATTGAAACAGTAAAAGCAATAGGTAATGAAAGCTAACATTATTCTTCAAGGTATAGGGGAACTAAAAGCTAAGATGCTTTAGTACAAGCCAATATCTAAGGTGAATCCACAAAAAAAAAAAAAAAAAAAAAAAAAAAAAAGACTGATTTTTCTGCACCTCTAGCAAGCACAAAAAAAATATTCCATAAAAATTGTAAAATATAATTCGAACTTAGGTCACAATGAATCCACAATTCAAACCTAAACCACTTTGACCTAAATGATTCAATCAATAATCTTTGTAATTAGTAGAATATAAATAAGACTAAACCCTACATTTTGAGACCTGAACCCTAAACCTAATCCTAAAACCTAAACACCACAAACCCTAAACCCTAAATCCTAAATTTTTGAGACCTGAATCCTAAACCTAACCTACCCCCTAAACCTAAACACAACAAACCCTAAACCCCAAATACAACAAACCGTAAACCCTAAACCCTAAATATAACAAACCCTAAACTCTAAACCCTAAACCCTCCAAGTAACAACTTTAAAACATCATAATTCGAGGAAGGACTTCCTTTGAGAAATCTTTTATTATATTTTTCATGCTCAACTCCTTTTACACTAGGGTGTTATGTACTAGCTTGTATTCTCATTTGCAATATATAGATATATGAGCACATTTTTCCTGATCAAAACAGTAAACTATTGTCGATTTGTAATTTATTTTTTATTTTTTATTTTTTTCTTACTTAATGATGAGGAAGACACATTGTAACGTGGGTCAAAGATGGATCAAGAAAAACGATTATAATTTCATATAAAAAATTATCTTTTAATGAATTTTTGATTGGAAAAAGAATTGTCCAATTTTTTTTTGTTAAAGAAAGTTCAAATTCTTTATGGGTTCTTGGCACAAATTTCATTTTTTGTATATTTTTATTATGGTTTTACAATTTTATTTTCTAAAATTATTTAATGTTCATTACCTATTGCTTTTATTGTTTCAATTAGATACATATCAATTTATGTGTATTTATATCAAGATTAGCATGTTAGTTAATTGGTTTATTAATAAAGTTGCGAACATTTTGTTGAAGTTTCGATTCTCATTGAAAGCATTTAAAGGTTTATTAATTTTTGATTGTTTTTTGAGTTTAGATTGCAGATAATAAGTCTATAAAAAATAAAATTCAAAGGAAAATATAAAAGATTAAAGTTGGTATTGCAAGATTATGATATGACAAGATATATTATGTGGATTTAAATTTTAAATTGATATTTAGTTATGTGGCATGCCACATAGGATTGAGGCCACAATTGTTAGGCCTCAATTGAGGCCAACAATCATTTTCCAACTTTAAACTTCAGACCAAGTCAAGGCATGTGGCACAAGCAAATATCTTAGAATAATCAAACGATCGACCATCGCTTGCATGGGTGGAAAATAGAGAACAACAAATTTTCTTCAATGTTGAAAAATCTCCTTTAAGAAATCGTGGATACACTACAAGAAAAATCAACATATGCAAGGAATTTTTTCCTTGCAAAAAAGCGAAAATTCATTGCATATACTCAAATGCAAGGAATAAATTCGTTGCTAGGGTCCTTGCAAAGTTGCCCTTGCAAAAGGGAAATGCAAAGATAAAAAAATTCCTTGCTTTTGATCTCTCATTTGCAAGGATGAATTCCTTGCATTATTGACCAATATGTAAGGACAATTCATTGCATATCAGTCCTTGTATTAAAGTGTATGCAAGGAATTTCAGTGTTCCCCCAAATGCAAGGAATAATATACAAGGAAAATTTTCTTGCATTTTAATAATTATATGAATATACAAATGACAAATACAAGGAAATTTTCTTTGTATATTAGTCTTTGTATTTGCTTTTGAGCAAAGAAGTGTGAAAGTTGTTGCATTTGTGGAAACGATTACATATATTGGACAAAATATATAATTTTTTTGGATAATATTTTTTTCAATTAAAAATAAATTAATTTTGAGCCAATAGAAAAATATACTATAAATGTTAAAGCTACACCACATACAGTCATACACTAATCTATAACAAGATTAGATAACAAATAAGTGCATTATATATTATCAACTAGTTCATTTGTACATCAAAAGGTAAACCTACGCATCCTACACTAGCTACTCTAATAATGTATCGGTTTGCATAACTCAAAAGGGACACATTGGATTTGCTTGAGTTTTGCTGGACAATAACATAATCAAGGCAACTATAACTGCACAAAAAGGGACATCAAACCAAAAAGTCCAGCAAATGCTCACCCAAACTACTCAAGAAAGTCTTAGAAGTTAGTGTTAGGGTGGGGAAAGTCACCCTCTCTCAGCTGCCCCGGAGGTTGCCTCAATAAACTTTCCACTTGAGCCATTAAGTGTCCATTTTGTTGCTTCATAATGAGCATATTAGAGGAAAGTTGGTCGATAAGAGCACGCAATTCAACCACCTCAGTAGAGTTACCAGCACACGTATATACTGTGTGTATGTGAGGATGTATGTGAGGGACGTTACCAACGCCATGGATCATCCTACCGTTCCTCCCAAGCTGCTTAGCCATTATTGGGAACTCGGCTTCCACAATCAATTTGATGGAATCATGTGGAGTATTTGTGGGTGCCGCTTGAATCAACTTCTCAAAAAGGATATTCCTCTCAGCTTCCATCTTCTCCTGCAAAATAAAACAAAAAGAAGAATGACTAGAAGCAATACTTATTTGATCTGCCTAAGAAATATAGGGCTCGTTTGCTTTGATTATTGTCGCCCAAACAATATATTAATAAGACTAAAACTATCTTTGGTGTATGATGTAAAGCACAAGACACAACAGCTGGATAATCAAAAGCTAGCCATAAACAAGTTCATTAATTCTGCAATTTTTTTTGATAACCTACAAGATAAATATTGAAAAACCACATTAAGAAGCACACAAGCATATCATCCTATAGACCCACAGTTATTAGAAAACTAAGTTATCTGGTAAAAAAATAAAGTTTTACATTCAACATGTCTATATATATCTAAAGAGGATGTCCAGAGCTATATCATTTAATTAGTAAGAGGAGAATGAATTTTGACCAAAAAGCTAGAACAAAAGCAAGAGCTCATGACAGACAATAGAAACAGATTTGCCCGATGACCAACATTAAAATATTCATGTGCCAACAATAGTACATAATCTAGAAAGAGCTCAACAACCACAATTTATTGCAACGAAGCTAATCATTGATAGAATTTTATACTAGGTAGAGTAGATTTTCGAGAGCCCAAGAAGAATGGAGGGCTGGAATCATCACCAACCTAACAATAATGTAATATAACTTACATATTTGTTCTTGGCAACCTCATTGATCCATTCATGATTATCGTCCTTGTGTTTCTCTCCCCAGGTATGTATGAGCGACAACTCCTTGCCATCCTCCATTGAACAAATAAACATATATATTAATAACCAGTTATTAATCGTTCATTTAAATTTTCTTTTGAACTTGAAATTAATTTTGATTTACCTTAAAGGCCATCAAAGCATGTTGTGCATATGGCATAAACAAATAAAAATATATATGGAATACCTTTCAAAACAAAGCAACTTGAGATCAATAATGAGGTAGCTGAATGATCTTTAACTCAATTGGGTATAGCAAGCCCTAAGAAATAAGAAAAAACATAACTGTTAAAGTGTTAAACCATTAACAGAGGAATGAATTAAGAAAGATTCACAAAATTATAATGTGAAACCATTTTCAGCTTGCAATGTATCTTTGGAGATTTACAACATGTTAGCTGAATAAAATTTAATCTCTATTATTGGAAGCCTTGATATGTCATAATCACATATTAAAAACTTGCTCCCATAAGAGCATGATGAGGGAAAGAGAAGGTTTAATTTCTCTTTGTGTGGGTGTGAAACCATATATCTATACATCATGTTACTAAATCATCATACACACAGAACCAAAAGGAATCCTCCACCAAAACAACACCAAAAATTTCTCTCAGGGTGACAAACTCCTAGAAAATTATAAATGACTAGAAGGGAAATATCGACACCTAGCAGACAATGAAACAAGGACCAAATGCAGATTTTTTTTTAGTGGTCAAAGATTTGATCTTTCTATTAAATGACCTATATCTCATACTTTATTGAAAGATGAATGACTGACATACACAACATTTTGGAATCTCAATTCAACTGCACTGGAGATGACTGGTGCAACCAAAGAATGAGGCCAAAATTTACTGAACTGATTACATCTTATTAATTAGAGGCCTCTTTTTACCCTGAACCCATAGACATAAACTTTGTTAACATCTTTTTCTACTTCCACTCCAGCAAGCTATTCTTTTAATCGAGCCAACTAAATCCAGGTTTCTTAAAAGCCTTCCTCTACTTCATCACCTACTTTGCATACTCAACCTCTTCCCATTCTCCATCAACAACATAGATATACAGATTACCCTCCAAATACAGATATACGAATTTCTTCAAATGCAGATTACCCTCCAAGTTAATCACCATCACAAAAGCTTAAATTAATGTTCACCCAGATAGAAAAATCACAAGCACAACAGACCCAAAAAATAAAATCAACACAAAAGTACACCTTTATGAACAAAATCTCACAAAAGAGGCTCGAACACTCTATTATACAACAAATTGAAAACTTTTTCACAACCCACAAACAGAGAACATCATAAAAATCCCAAATTGATAAAAGAAAAGAGAACCCAAAGCACAAAAATAGAAAGCCCATACATCAATTCGCAAGGACATAAGAATTATCAAAGATTAAATCTTCAAGCAAAGAGAGAAAGAGAACCTGAATAAAGCGATCGTGGATGGAAGAGATGACATCGATTAGGGACGGGATAGGAAGGAGAATCGATGGATGTCGGAATGGTTTGTCATCACTATGAGAGATTATCGAGAGCTTTCAGGATTTGGACTTTGGCATATGTGAGAGGAAGTTTCGATCTGTTGCTTCTCGTTTTAATATTGGCAGAGGAAGCAAGGGACTTAGTTCCTTGTATTTATTTACATGCAAGGACTTAGTTCCTTGTATTTATTTACATACAAGGAATATTGTATATCCTTGCAATAGTTGTGTATAAAAAACAAAGAATTATGCAATTCCTTGTATTAAGTTTTTTCATTTTGGCTCTAAATGCTCCCGCCCAAAATAATGCAAGGAGTGTGAATACATATGCAAGGACTTTATTGGTTCTAAAATATCTTGAGGCCAAATGCAAGGAATTGTGATGTTCTTTGTATATTCTCTCAAACAAATACAAGGACTGATAACACTCCTTGTATAATCATACCAAATACAAGGAATTTTTAGTTCTTTGCATATAAACCCGTTGCAAAAACTAAAATTTCTTGTAGTGATATGAGGTTTAGAGAGAAGACAAGACGACAAAATAAACATTAAGGAAAATAAATAAATTATTCAGTGTAGTGAGTCTTATGCTTGTCTTTGGCCAGAGCCGGCTCTTGAATCTTGAATCTGATCTTATATATAGATGAACCACTTTGCACTCTACAAACACATTAAATTAGTCATAGAGGAAGAAGATGCTAAATCTCCTGCAAATGCTGGAACTGAGACTAAATCAAACCTTGCCAATTCCTTTGGAACCTTTTTCCTTCAAATATTTACTACTTGCGGCCATTTTCCTCATTCTCTTATACAGATGGTCCCTTTATACAAACTATACAAACTCATCTATACCACCATCTCCACCAAAGCTACCTATCATTGGAAATCTTCACCAAGTAAGCTCGCTCGCTCATCGTTCATTTCAAACCTTATCTCAACGCCATGGGCCTGTCATGTTGCTCCACTTCGGAAGCAGGCCAGTCCTTGTCATCTCGTCAGCTGAGGCTGCCTCCCAGATCTTCAAAACCCATGACCTAATATTCTCCGACAGACCCAAGTTCATCTATTTTGAGAAGGTTTTCTACAACTACAAGGACATGGCATCGGCACCTTATGGGGAGTATTGGAGGCAGCTCAGAAGTATATGCGTCTTAAATCTTCTGAGCAACAAAAGGGTTCGTTCTTTTGGTGCTGTGAGACAAGAGGAAACAAAATTGATGATAAGCAACATACTACAGTCCTCCTCCTCCAACTCATCCTCATCGGTTTTGAATCTAAGCGAAATGTTTATGAAGTTTAGTAATGATGTCCTCTGCAGAGTTGCTATGGGGAGAAAGTACAGCGATCGCGGGGAAGATGGTGGGAAGATGTTCATGGAGCTCTCTGGAGATTTGATAGAGTTCTTCACACGTGTTAATATTGGGGACTATATCCCATGGCTTGCTTGGTTCACTCGTATGAGTGGTTTTGAGGCTCAATTAGATAAATTGGCTAAACGGGCGGATGAGTTTTTGGATATGGTTATTCAAGAACATATGGATAAATCAAAGAGTGCAAATGATGGTATGAACGAGAATGAAGACGATGACAAGGATTTTGTGGACGTTTTGCTTGCCGTTCAGAAAGAAAATGCAGTCGGTGTCCCTATTGATCGAGTTGGCATAAAGGGTATCATCCTGGTACGTACGTAATTAACACACTCTTGCTTACTTTGTGTGTGCATGGCATACATGATATATACTTCAGTACATACTTACATTGTGATATCTTACAATCTGTTAAGCAAATTAAAATGAAGTTTTAGTACATAGCAGGCATGTGAGTATTCTTATATATAGAGATTTTTTTAGAATTAACTAAGTTCACAAAGGACCCTGACTGAATTGAAGTATGAACCAGTACTGGATTCGAATTCCAAAAGACGTGAGTAGTTTGAATCTTACCTGAATTAGCTAGCTTCATATAATTATAACAGGAGCTTAAATTTAATTACCTTAATGCTCTTGCAGGATATGTTTATCGCTGGCACTGATACAACATTTACAGCTTTAGAGTGGACGATGTCAGAGCTTCTGAGAAATCCAAGGGTGATGAAAAAATTGCAGAATGAGGTGAGGGGAATAGTTGGAAATAGAGCGGATATAACAGAGGATGATTTGGTTGGAATGCACTACATGAAGGCAGTGATCAAAGAGACTTTCCGCTTACATGCTCCAGCTCCATTACTAGTGCCTAGGATGTCTAAGCAAGATGTGAAAATAAACGGTTACAACATTAAGGCCAACACACAAGTTATGGTGAATGTATGGGCAATTGGAAGAGATCCCAAGTCGTATACAAATCCTGAGATATACGAACCAGAAAGGTTCTTAAACAATGCCATAGATTATAAAGGAAATGACTTCGAACTAATTCCATTTGGCAGTGGCAGACGAAGTTGCCCAGGAATGCAGTTTGCCATAGCTCTGAAAGAGATTGCTTTGGCGAATATTGTGCACAAATTTGATTGGGCATTGCCTCCTGGTGCAAGGGAAGAGGACCTGGACATGAATGAAACTACTGGCGTATCCGCACATAGAAAATATCCTCTTAAGGCAGTTGCCACACCATATTTTGGCTGCTTCTAAACAACTACTCCCCTCTTACGTACCAAAAACTTTCAATACCTTCAATAAAAGAAAAGTAATCATAATAATTCACATCGGATGTGTCTGATGTTTGTAGTTTATGTATAAGCAAACTATCCTAGGTGTGTGCTGCTCATGTAGCTGCCTCGCTTGCCATTGGAGCGGTGGGTCTTAACAGATGGGCTACACAGCCACCACCCTCCTTGATTCGCGTCTTGAGGAACGACGGTCTTCTCTGTCCTCATGTTGGTGCGGGTTGAGTGGTTTTTTTTTTTTTACTGCTTTCTTCCTTTGCCCTGATCCTAGTGGATTAGGTGGGACTTTGTTTCTTCCCTTATCTGTTTCTGGTTTTGTTGTTTTCGGGTACTGGCCTTTCCAGTCTATTGCTTGTTCTTTTTTTCTGGGTTTGCCCCTTTAATGAGAACTGCAGTTTCCAAAAAAAAAAAAACTATCCTAGGTGTACATATGTGTGTTAAGGACATTGATAATCTAATATAATCCAAATATTGTGCGGACTTTATTATAATTTTCTTTCATATATCACATGTTTGGATGCACAGTGACATTGGACCAGGATTATAATATTGCTGTAATTTTTTGTATTATACATTTATATTATACTGGAATATTAGACTGCATCCATGAAGAGTACTGCGAAAAATCGTCAAATTAATAAATTAATCAATTTGAGATGATGTGAAAAACTTCCGTTACTAATACTTTCAGTTCCATCACCACATGCAGATGGTACCGTTTCTGTGGATAAATGTCACCATTTTCAAGATGTCCTAAAAATTTGGGGAAGTGTAGCATTGTTTTTAGTAAAAATGTGTCTCCTGAATTACAGTTTAACAATCCTTTTTAATCCCAATCCAAAAAGTAGAAACCCTTTCGATTAATGAAGTCTAGCTAGTAGCTATTATCAATATGCCATTAATTTGTTGACCAAGTCTTTGAGAACTTTCTCTTTCATTTCACTTTGTCCATGAATGAAGGTTTACCACAAGTCTTTGTGATCCCTTCTCTTTCACTTCACTTTTCTCCATAAATATGCTACTTATCTATCACACAGGAAACGGTTTGCAGAGTCCTTAATTGAAACCAGAATAAAGTAGGGGTGGACATTTTAGAACAAAAAACTGACAAACCGCACTGAATCGACGCCTGCAGTGCGGTTTTCGGTTATTACACCAGATGGATGTGAAGACAGCTTTTCTTAATAAGCAGCCATAGCGTATCGAAATTGAAGATGCTGAAAATATGGTGTGTAGACTCAAGAAATCCATTCCATTTATGGAATAAAACAAGATTCTAGACAATGGTATTTGAAGTTTGATTCGGTTGTGATGAAAGATGGTTTTATACAGAATGATTAAATGTTCTAGGATCAGTTTGGAGGTGAATGCTCTAAAAGTTTTTGTTTGTAGTTTGATTTTGTTTAGTTTATTTCATTATAAAAAAAAAAATCAAGCGAGCAAGTGTTTGATTAAAAAAGAAGCTCTAGAGATCCCATGGCTTTTGATAAAGATAATATATATATCTTTAAGAAGCTTGTAGGTGTGTTGATCCAACCCTGCATTTCTGAACATTTGGAATCTCATGTTTCTTACTTGCATCATGTGTGTAAATGTGCATGTTTTTGTGAAGCCCTACATGGGCACTTGCCCTATGAATTGCTACTGTTGCTCTTATCCTCTTTCACTTTGGATCACCCCCCTCTATGATCTAATTCTTGAGGTTATTTGCTCACATGTAATGCTCACATATGGCCATATGGGTGGCTTCAGGTCAGGAAGAAAGTTTGACAGATAGCAAACGTCTAGACAAGAGTCACAAGATTGATTCAGATCGGTGAGTACAAGGGCACTTGTAATGAAATGAGAAGTGCATGGGTACAATTAGGGTGTAAAATCAAAGAAGTTAAAAGAAAATTTACACTTAAAAAAATTTCTAAAAAAAATAAATAAAAATATAGACCTTGCATGCCCTTAGCTCATCGGGTGGAATCAACCACCATAAAGTGAATAGGATAATTCTTGGGTTCACCCAGAACCCCTTACTGTGATTAACGTATTTTACCTTATAATTTCATAATCTAACCGTTCATATTTTAAATTATAGTTTATAAATCATCTCTTAAAAAAATCAATTAAATTAGAGATTGTTCAACCATCCAACTTTATGAAACAAATGAACGGTTTTGACAATAATTACTATTATTATGATGAACCGTCTATTTTTATGAATGAGTGACCAAAAGGTCTTCAAATTGATTGATTTTTTTTTTTGCAGAGGTGATCTCTATATTATGTTATAATACATGCACGGTTGGATCGTTAAAATTTAAATTAAAAATGCGTTAATTGCAAAGAGGTGAACCCAAGAATTATCCAAGTGGAATAAATAGTGTCTCCTCCGTGACTTCCTACTCTTGACTTTACCCTTACATTTGGACTGCTCTGAGTGTAGGACTAAAAGCTAAAGAGGCAATACAGTAATCAGAGGCCAACTCAGACTTTTGTTAGGTTGGTAGTTGGTAGTTTTTTAGACTTTTGTTGACTAAACATGATACTATGATAGAAAACTAATGTTTACTTACTTGGAATGAAAATGTGAATGAATCGAATTTATTCCGATGGAATTCATTCCTAATACCTACCCCCCTTTGGTTATCAAACTCCGGATATTCAGGAATGAATTCCTATTTTCTAGTCACTTTTACATGAGACCCACAATCATTCTGATTCATGTACATGTTAGTAAACGCAAGAGAACTCAAGAATTGGAATCAATTCCTTTATTCCCATACACATTCCAAGTAATTAAGTAAACATGTCATTAATCTATCTTACCATTCCAACAAAAATTTTTATCCATGTCTGATTGGATACAAAATTTCTAGCCCAAACATGTCTATTTTAAATTTTTTAGGTACAATATTCATTTATGAAACTTAGTATAGCTTCGTGCATTATGAGATTAAGAACATGTGATTTTCATGATTGATAGAGTGATTGAGTCCGGGCTCGTGTTGTTGAAGAGATTCTCTAGGTAGGGCTTATGTACCAATTGTATATTTATAAAAAATAAAGTTAAAAACACATAAGCCTCCTTACAATATACTTTATTGATGCGCATTAATATTATTGTTCTATTGGTCAAAAGTAACTGATTTGGGGACATTAAAAAACTTTGAAAAAATGGGGTAGTGAATCATCGAAATTGAAAACGACATAGAGTGGTTTGTCAAATGAAGCAAACCATAGGATAGTAAAATGTAGATTGTCCTTTTTAAATTGTTTTGTTCTAGTTTATCAAAAAGAAGTGTTCTGTTCTAAGTGAGGAAAAAAAAAGTTTTTATTTGGATAAAATTTGAATCGCCCAACGGTCTAAAGTTAACCTCGCCCTGTCCACTAAGATGGGAAGTTCTGATTGATCTCAACCGTCCAACCAATACGACATCGTCGGGTTTCGCAGAGAAGCTGAAACCTCATACAGTCATATAGTCTTCCTTAATTGATAGAAGAAAATGGAAAATAGATTCAATGTTAGGAGCCCATCCGTCTAAAGCTTTTGGAGGATTCCTTTCAATTCAGTAAAATAGTTTTACTGGGTGAGTGTCTCGAGAAGATGAAGAAGAATAGCAATGATCACTGGGATTTTCTGGTAAAATTGTTTGTTCTTTCTTCAACTTCTTTTCTCCCCTCTCGCTATTTTGTGGTGTTTAGGAATTTGGATTCTTGATTATGAAAGCATGGGTTTCAATTTCTTTTGGTTTTCGTATGATCTTAGATTTATTCTGTTTGAAATGCTGGTCGGAGTTCTCGAATTTGATTTCTTTAGTATCATCTCTGGTTGAATTTTGTGACTGGGTTTGATCGTAGTTTATCGTTGGTTTCAATTTCTTGTTCAATCTTAAAGGGTCTGGCTATTGTGCGTTCAATTATTTACATATCTACGAACAAAACATCGTAGTTTTGCTTATTGCATCCACTAAGGGTCCGGTCATCGCTGTTTAGTTGATTGCGTTCTTGTTCTTTGTTTACAAATCGACGGAGTGAAAACAAGTGTAAAGAGTTGTATCTTATTACCACCCCAGTATATTACTTTTCTCAAAGTTACTTGATTCAATTACCATTCTCTCCTTTTTGCTGATTGATACAGGAAGAAATTGAAGCTCCTATGTGGGTGGATCTCACATTACAAGCCAACATAAACAACCAAGATGGGTGAGTTCATTTATAAAATATTATTAAGTTCTCCTTTGTTTTCCCAAAAGAGATTGAATAGTTTCCAGGATGTGTTGTATGCAAAATTAATCTTTCTTTTTGGGATGCACTGCAGTGATGATGATTGGTTTTACAGAAGCCACTTGTAAGCATTTTTGTCAACTTTAATGAAGTGGTTTTTTGTGGTGTTGTATTTTTTTGGCTTTCGAGTTATTGTCTTTGAGATAAGAATGCTGAGTATAGTAATTTGATGGAAATATTAGGTTCCACCAATGTTCTTCTCGTGAATTGAAGACTGCATTTTCTCATTCTGGGGAGGAGAATGCAGCCTTAAACTTTGACTTACTTGGACCATCTTCGCCACAGCTTCCATCTTCTGTCTCTAGGTCAAGAGGCAAAAACTATGTAAGCAAGAAATGGAGAGAGGACAACCAGGTTTTTCCAATAGATAAGAGGCACCCAGTCAATGTTCTGAGTGGGACATCTTCCTGCGTGAATTCAGGATCTGGTGATAACATGGAATCCAAACCAAGGTTTACACATTCGAAAGGTACTTGCCGCGCAAAAACGAGCTGGGTTTATAGAAGCAATTCAATTGGAAATGGCAGACCAAGTTGCTCTACGCCAATATCTTCTTGGGGGGATTCAACGAGTACTCTGAGTTCTACGGCAAATAAGGCAGATGAAAGCAATACAGCAAGCACTATTACATACGAGAGTGGTCAGCAGCACCAGCAGAATATGGGAAAATCAAGTCGCCCTTTAAGTCAAACAAGTGGGCTTTTGTCACTCATAAAGACTGGTTTGAGGAAAAGCTGTGTTACAAGACAAGCATCTAGAGTGGAGATTAATGGTGACAGAAGGCAATCAAGAGGACGTAACTCTTCATCCGGCAAGTCTAGTGTTGGTTCATCTTCAAATCCTTGTTATGATGTAAGGAGCTCAACATCTACATCAATGCAATACAAAGAAAGAACACCAGATAGCAGAAATATGGCAAGAAAGTGTGATGCAGCCAAGAGCAAAATAAAATTTTCTAAAGCATCCAAAACCTCCACTCATAAGATTGAGCAAGGGACTTCTAACTACAGAATGGGACCTAATATTGCCAAGTCTACCTATCAGCAAGCTGCAAAACCAAAGGTTAGAAGTTTTGCTATCTGAGACACCCATATTCAAGATTTTCTTATTCTTTTTTGAAGTATTTGATATATTGTTGACTTATTGTGATGCTGCAAGTATATCTAGTTATTTAAAAGATTTGTCAATAATCGCCAAACTATAAGAGAGACTTGTCTACACAAGTTCATAATAGTATACATGTTTGAGGGTATAAATGGCATACTTAGAATTGTAAGTCGATTTTCTGGTTTTCTAGTATTTCAGGATGTTATTTCCTATTTTCTCCACATGGTATCTGAGCATTGGTTCCAAGAATTAGTCTGCTTATGGAAAAAAAAGTCTGATAGACTTCAAAGGATGTACACATGCAGTCATATCGTTCTAGAGATTGTTTAATGTTTGGGCTCATCGTGTGTCTTGTTCGTTTTATGACTGTCATTTATCATCATCATTTAATGTCATAAGTTTAGTTTGGGCATCATCCTTAACATCTCCACTAATTGGTGGGGATGTCATCTCATCTTTTGTGTTTCCATCATGGTCCTGGCACGAAACTCTCTCTCCCCTGGCAATCGGATCTTTGTGTCATGTGTTCTTGGTGGTTTGTCCACGTTTCAGTTTGATTGTTGGTGTTTAAAAGGATCCTCATCAAATCTGCTCCGGTGATGTTTGGCTGCAAGGTTCCTCAAGGGTGCTGCTGTTTTTGGTTATTAAGTTTGGTGTCAAAATTGTGCGGATATTGATATATCAGTCAGTCCACTAATATTCTGAAAATACGTATATGTTAGTTTTGCAACCAAAGTTTCTTGTTTTGTCAAGGCACATGATAGCCCATCAAATTTGTAGGCATGTGACCCCCAAGTTTCCGTAGTGGGCACTGATTTTTTTTTTTTTTTTTGTCAATCTTCAAGTAGCACACTGTCTGGAAACTTGGAAATTGTTGTTAAAAATTCATGACAAACTGATCAGGGTTCAGTTTGAGGGAAAGTGTTAAGAGTATTGAAAATGTAGACTATCATAGTAGAGATCAAGATCAAGGTGGCATGCTCAGTCATTGAAAGCGGCACAAGCACTTTACTTCTATGTTTCTACTTTCTAGTTTCTAGTTTCTGTTACATTATTAAATTTACTTATATTTCTCTTGTTTACCAGCCAAGCATGATTGCCGTCTATTCTTCAGCTTGCAGTGGGTATTGGAGAATAAAAAATATATTATAATTGGATTATGCGCAGTTAGATATTTGGTTTCATAGGTTGTTTGGGTGTAATCTAATATTGCTAAATCGAGTGATTTGACTTTGATGTTGTAGGCTGCACAATATAAACCCTTATATGGTCATTAGTAATGTAGCTCATTCTCTACCTATTACAAAATATCTTCCCCACTGCAAAAACAAAATATAAAAATCAACTGAATGAATAAAATGAAAAAGAACTCCTTGAGACCCCATATAGGGTCATGGGTTGCTTGCAATTTATTATTAATTTGTTTTTCTCACTGTTCTTTTTATTATAAAGTTGACCATGAATCATACATATGTAGTCATGATTAGAAGATTGAAATTAACATGAATCACACTTATTGTAAAGGTTCCAGTTCAGACTCTTAAAAGGAAACCTTTGGGGCTAGTTAGAGTTAAAGAAACGAAGTTAATTACTGCTACTCTAAAGTCCAAGGAGAAACCAGTAGTTGGTGGATCTTACAGATTGGCTGCCTCAAGAATAGAGAATGTGAAAGTGTTCGCTGCATCTGGAAAAGAGAATATTGTGAAAGGGAGAGCGGCTGGGAGTCGGACTCAGAAGTGCAATAGCAAAGGCGTTGCTGCTGTAACCATGGTTACAGTTCACAAAGGAACAAAAGATAGTATTCTGCAAGGACATGACAGAACGGCTGGAAAGGTATATAAGTCAATACTATAATGCATTTGTTGCTATATAATCGTCAGAGAAAACACAATTCTTATTACTTTCATTGTTGAAAATAAATTAAGCTAGTTTGTTCCTCAACCTTAATTTTTACTGTAACCACCTAAGAGAAAAGGTCTGGAATCGCTGATTTAGATATGAGAAGTTTACCAGTACTTATTAATCATGAAAATCACTCAAATCATCTAATAAGTTGTGTTTATCTTTGTTTTGGTAACCTTATTTACAAGTGATGGTAATATGATAATACACTAAACACATGAAACGATTCTTACTGTGGCTCTCTTTGATTAAAAGAGGTGCTGCAAAAGAGTTGAAATGATAGTTCTTTCATGCTCTAGGCTAGATTGGCGAATGAAGGTATAAAGAATTGTTTGTCAGATGAGGCAGTGGAGGGAAAGAGGCTTTGTGCTTCTAAGTGTGCACTTATCTGTAGGCCGTATCAGTCTTACAGGTGAACTGCAACAAGAATGAATGTCTCATTAGGGGAGAGGTTGAAGTGGTATAGAGAGTTGGTGTTTGGGTTTCATGGTGGGTTACAGCAGATGAGTAATGGATCACACGATAGGTGGAACAGAGATTTGGGAAGGGATGAGATTTGTTCTCGCAGTTTAACTTAGATTTCAACTGTGTCTTTTTTGAAGTTATTTTTTAAAAAAGTTATAGCATTGAGTGGCTTTCAGAAATAAAAAAAATAAAAAATAAATAAACTTACTGTGTTCAGGGTTCTTCATGTATTTGAGTCTCTCATTTTCTTCACTTTATGGTAAATTCTTTATCTATGGTCCATCATTTTGGTTCTTTTCATGTGATTCGGAGCTAGATGTTGTTGCTTTTGAGAAGATAGAAAACTATTTTTATCAACTCCACCTTTCCTCCCGACTTCTTCGCCCTCTTCCCATACCTTAGAGAAGCCAAAGCCAGGCCACTTGAGTGCATTCCTTCCCAAAATGGAAGTACTATACCAAGTAAAACAGTTTACCATTATTACCAGTCAGGGGAACCTCATTGGACTTCTGTATGTGCTGCAATATGGAATAACGTCTTCAGCTGTGGTCGATATTGCTTGGCTACTATTCTAAACTTATGCATTTTATCTATGATGTGCATTTTGTTTCTAATTATTTAACCGAAATTGAAGGTTAAAATTGCCTTAAGGATTTAAGATATATTGCTCCAGTATCTGAGTGTATTGTTGATCTGTTGCAGGTTTGCAAATCACCAAGGAGCTTTTCTACTAACTTTTAGATATTCTCACTTCAAAATTTGATATTGTTGAACATCTTTTGACAGGAGAATGTGGGTGTCAAAAGCCGTCGGGTAAATGTAATGGATATCTCCCAGAGGCCTCATTTCAGATGAGCGACCAGTGCAGCCTAATGGAATGTATAGTGTAACCCTATTTCAGTTGTAACAAAGGACGAAGCTTGGAGTGAAACAAAGTTGTGACCCTTAACCTCCCAAGATTTTGGTGACTTATTTTAGTTCTTGTGGGATTCTACTTTGAGGAAAATCTCTGACCTGGAGAAATGATTCGGTATTTCAATGAAAGTTTTTGTCTTGATTCCCAGAATCCAAATATAGTTTTCTTATGTTCCATCTTTTTTCCCCAATATGTGAGTGCATATAATTAATCAATCTCATCTAGCATCAATATATGCCTGAAGACAAAAATCAATATCATGCATATGAATTGCCGTTTATATGGGTAAGGCACTACGTCTCGAAACATTGTATTATTTCAATATCTAATCGAAATAAATCCAGGCATGTACTTACCTATTTTGACTGCTTAAAATTTGTTCATCTTACAATTTATGTTGATTTGACAAATTGAAATAGTAAACTTTTCTAAACTTATGCATTTTATCTATGATGTGCATTTTCTTGAACTACTTTTGGTGGTTTTCAAATTAAGCCCATGGATGTTTCTAATTATTTAACCGAAATTGAAGGTAAAAATTGCTTTAAGGATTTAAGATATATTGCTCCAATATCTGAGTGTATTGTTGATCTGTTGCAGGTTTGCAAATAAAAAAGGAGCTTTTTTTTTTTTAGCAATAAAAGGAGCTTTTCTACTAACTTTTAGATATTCTCACTTCAAAATTTGATATTGTTGAACATCTTTTGACAGGAGAATGTCGGTGTCAAAAGCCGTCGGGTAAATGTGATGGATATCTCCCAGAGGCCTCATTTCAGATGAGAGACCAGTGCAGCCTAATGGAATGTATAGTGTAACCCTACTTCAGTTGTAACAAAGGATGAAGCTTGGAGTGAAACAAAGTTGTGACCCTTAACCTCCCAAGATTTTGGTGATTATTTTCTTGTGGGATTCTACTTTGAGGAAAATCTCTGACCTGGAGAAATGATTCAGTATTTCAATGAAAGTTTTTGTCCTGATTCCCAGAATCCAAATATAGTTTTCTTATGTTCCATCTTTTTTCCCCAATATGTGAGTGCATATAATTAGTTAATTGGATTTGTTAGTGTCAATCTCATCTAGCATCAATATATGCATGAAACCACTTGGTGTGGTCAAGTTGGCAAACTTGTACCATCTAAGTTGGGGGAGAAATATTCCTGCATCCTGCTAATAGGAGGTCAGGGGTTCGAAACCCAACTTGGACAAGTTTGAGGGGTCTTTGGGTTCGTGCACTTGTCAAACATCAGTGGCCAGCGGCAGCCCATTCCGCGAAAGGAGATTAGTCTTCCTCATCTTACCCTCCTGAGGGGTTGGAGGGATCCTTCCTAAAAAGAGAATCCCTAATCAAAATATATGCATGAAAACAAAAATCAATATCATGCATATGAATTGCCGTTTATATGTATATATATGGGTAAGGCACTACGTCTCGAAACATTGTATTATTTCAATATCTAATCGAAAGAAATCCAGGCTTGTACTTGCCTATTTTGACTGCTTAAAATTTGTTCATCTTACAATTTATTTTGATTTGACAAATTGAAATAGTAAACTCCTTTTTTTTTTTTTGGGTTACTCCACATGCTTAGCAGATGCTATGTGTAGATGCTCAACAACTATAGAAATAAAATTAAAATTATTTTTATGAACAATTTTTTTTAACAATAAAATTAAAATTAGTATTTATTCGCACACAAGTGAAGTACAAAAAGCAACATCATTGCTCAGGATAATAGTACTGCTTAATGGTAAATGTGGTATGCAGAAAGATAATGGCTACAAACAGATAAAGGGTAGTTAGGAAAATATTAAATAGGTCCTAATTTTCACCTTGTATTTTCCATTAACTTTGGAGATTTTTAATTGGATTAAATTCAGTTTACCCCCTTGAGGTTTAGGTAAAAAATCATGTTAGTCCATGGGGTTTCAATTTCATCAGAAACACTCTTACACTCTCAATTTTGATCAATCGTGACCAAAATCTAACCCACCATCCAAATTGGACGTTAAAAGCTGATGTGAACCATTAGCAAAAAAAAAAAACTGTAGAGACCGTCAGCCCCATTTTTTTCCTCTCTCAATTTTGATCAACCGTGACCAAAATCTAACCCACCATCCAAATTTAACCCACCAACCTGTCGTGCCAAAGCCAATATGTGTCTGAATCCAAGAGATCATCCCGAATGACATTGTTTGATTCAATAGCTCGAATAGTGGTAGCATATAACCCACTAGAGAGACCCATAAGGTTCTCTAAGATGCGCTTTCTACCGCAGTCATTAGAGGTAATGCAAAGAAATTCTTTTCCATTCCCATCATGCGTTTCGGCATGGAATCTATTGGTTCTTATATCTTTGAAGGTCAAAAGAGTTCTATTTCCTCTTGGAGCATAGAGAGCATTTGTGACATCAATTAGGGTGCCATTAGGCAAGAGGAATTGGGCATGTCCTCTTCCTTGCACAAGATTAGATGGTCATGCCATCGTAGTCACAGAGGAATGTGATGGCATCATGTCTAAAAAAAATTGCCTATGACGCAATATGGTATGTGTGGTTCCGTTATCTGCGAGACATTCAAGTTCTCCGGAATTCATTCCTAAATAAGAAAGCTCATAATTAAAATTGAGTATAGCAAACAACTCCAAATTTTATTAAAGATATAAACCGAATGAATTACATCCAAAGTTCCAACTTGGTCTTTACCAAAACTAAATTAACAATACAATGAAAAATAAAGGACTCAAGTGAATTCAGGAGTTTCATCACTCTTCCCAGCTTTAAAGTCTTCAACCCTCAATCTGACGTTCTCTTCGTCATCCTCTTGTTCAATGTTGTGAGCTTCCATGGCTTCGCGATACAGCTTGTATGCGTTAGCTACATTCTGAGTGGCTCTACATATCTTGGACCAATGCCCAGTCTTTCCACACCTGAAGTACAAAGATGTTTGATCGGAATCCTATGATTAAGAGGCGTTGTTCACGCGTGGTGCACTCTTCTTGAGTGGCACGACATTAGCACCAGTAGCATGCATGTGGCCGGTGGCACCATGTCCTCTTGGGCGGCCTCCTCGGCCTCCTCCTCACCTAGTTCGGCAACTACCTTCTTGAGCAGAGCGATCATATAGACCAGGACGTCCAGAATTGTTCCTAGACTTAGGGTATCACTCGCGGCTGCCTCTCTTTGGGGCGCCATTATAATGGGTCTCCGGAACTTGCTTTGTTCCCATGGGCCTCGCATTATAATTCTTCACAAATATCTTCTCGTGCTTTTCAGCAACAAAGAGAGCAGAGATAAGCTCATGAAATCTTGTGATCCGTCTATTCTGCACTTCAATGCGATAGTTCTTTGCAACTACCAAGTCAGAGATGGGGAAGGTAGATAGGGTTTTCTCAATCAACATCGCATCAGTTATGTTCTTCTCACAGAATTCTATGAGGGATTTGATGCGTAGTGCTTCCGAGTTAAACTCTAGGACTGACGCATAATCACAGAAGTGCAATAGTTGTCACTTCACCTCTAAGTCAGGAGGCAGGGATTCACGAACATTGTCAAAACGCTCTTCGAGTGCAACCCATAGTTTTCTGGGATCCTCCTCATTGAGGTACTCGGATTGTAGAGATTCATCCATGTGATGGATCATCATGATGATTGCTTTGGCATTCTTAGCCTCTAAAGCATCAGCAGCGGCTTGTGATGTGGCAGCAGCAGCGGCTGCAGCGGCGGCAGTTTGTGGTCCTTCCACAAGTGCGGCGGCTTCAGGTGCAGTAGCAATGGGCTCGCGGATTGCTGATATAATCCCTTGAGCCTTCAGGTGGTTTCTGATATCGCGAACCCACTTGTCGTATCCTATGCCCATAGAATCCAAAGGTGCGAAGTCCAACTTGTTCAGATTATTTGCCATCTGAAACAACAAGAGAATTTAGGTTAGTTTTCGGAGTTAAAACTCCCACGAAAATAAATATGGTTTCTGAACTATGCTCCCAAGAAACGTTTTCCATGTATTGGGTTTAGGTGAAACTTTGGTGTAGTATGGCCATAATCTTAAACCTTTTCGGTAGCTCTACTTAGATATAACCAGATACATAATAAGAGATGTCGGTGGAGCAAGCTCTCTTAATACCACTTATCTCAAACTACATACCTATACATCATACCCAAGCAGGTGAGCCTAGTTGGGTTTAAGTCATGAACCATAGGTCGTTTCTTCTCTACGGATTCCTCATCCGGAGGTAAATCATTCATTGAACTCCTCGTTCAAAGTCTCTTCTCTCTACGGATTCCTCGTCCGGAGTATTAGCTCGAATCCCCATAATTCGGCTTTAGAACTTTCACCAATAGCATGATGACATTAGAGGTGCTCATGACTTACACATACCGCAAGCGATATGAAGCTCGATCACTCCCCTAATGCTTCTCATAGTTTGGATAGGTTCAGATCAAGAATCCCACATTATAGAAAGGTGGGAGGTAGAAGAGGGATGTTGGAAGTCCCTTGAGAAAAAGAAGGTGAATATAAATTCATAAAGCAGAAACGTTTATAAAAGCTTGGTTTTCTTTTTCTTGATCTTTTATCTTAAGTCTTGAACCAGAAGATGGAGAAGATTAGTAGTAGCAGCAGCAGCAGCAAGCAGGAGCAGCAGCAAGCAGGAGGTGATTCTCGGCAGAAGTAGTTTGCGATCGATCGTCCGGTAAGTTGCGATCGATCGTCCGGTAAGTTGCGATCGATCGTGCGTTGTCCGGTAAGTAGCAAGGAGAACATGGAAGAAACCTAGGATTAGGGTTCTAGGGTTTTTGATCTCAGGGGTAGAGGTTCGTGCTGATAACGTGTTTAAGTAAATATGGAATACAATAATAAAGGAGAAGCAAATAGCACAAGAATATATCGTCTCTTTATTGATAAATAGGTGCCTGTATATATAGAGAAACACAAAGGGTACAATCCACATCACAATTGGAATTCTATTCAATATGTAATCCTTATGCTATACTAACTAAGATACTCTTAGGTTGACAAGGCACACACAAAGTAAGTTTCCTTCAACACTAAGAATATTATAGGCATGAATTTGTCAATTTTATTTTCTTAGGTTTTATTTTTCTTGGTTTTTGTATATTAGATTATTAGCATTAGAAGGAGAAATTGGAGACAAGGGATTAAGGGGTACGGTACCATTAATCCCAGGGTGAGGCGAGGATTTGAATCCTTTTTGTGATGGGTATGTGCCAGTTATAATTGGTTTTGGCCGAAATTGAGAGAACTGGCAAGAGGAAGAATAAGGGCAAGGCTACGGCGGAGCCAACTCTACACAATGTGAAATTGTCTATTTTAGCCCAGTCGAGCAAAAATGACCAGCTGTGCGAGGACAAGTCAGCACTTAACGTCCAAATTGCATGAGGTTGGTGAAATTGGACACGGTTGATTAAAATTGGGAGTTTAGAGGTGTTGCTGATAAAATTGGAACCTTAGGGACTAACATGATTTTTAATCCAAAGTTCAAGGGGGTAAACTGAATTTAGTCCTATATATATACACATCAGTCTCATTCACGTGTGAACGTTTGTTTTGTATTAATATGTGGACCTCCTAATCTCAACCAATTGAGCACATAATTCAATCATCGGAACCGCTCATCGTTTAGAATTGGTTTCAAGAATTATTGTTGCAAAAAATCAGCCGAATTTGAGATTGTTTGGTTATATGATTGTTGTATAGTTTACAGACAAATATAGTGCATCAGATAAAGCTGAAACGATGAATATGTTAATAAAATGCCTAAATAATTTCCAATTTGATTTTTTTTTGTCAAAATGATCCTCGAAGGGGGGGCCTAAAATATGAATGGTTCTGATCATTAGTTTACACGTCGAAATGAGGAGGTCCATATTTTAATACAAAACGGACGTTCACACGTGAAGAATATATATATATATATAAATACATATAAATATATATATATATATATATATATATATTTATATATATATATATTTATATATATATATATTTATATATGTATAAATATATATATATATATATATAGTCTACGTGGTTACTTCAAACAAACGAACGGAAAATGTGAAAATTAATGTGATTAATCTTACTAGAAAGCTACAATCCAATGATTTGAATCGGGCATGCTATAGGTTCTCCTACAAGGTTTATTTTCACAAAAAACTCGGTTGAAACATAAATAATTTAATTAGCTCTTTAATTACTATCATCAAATTTCAATTTCATTGAACGGACAATGTAAGATATATTATTACTCGTTCTTATTGATAGTATATAGGTTGAGTCACATTAAGAATTACATTTTATTGAGACACTTCGGCAGCCATGCACAACCATGTACTGTCTGTGAAATCTATTTCAAAAGGCCGACTCCTAAACCGACTTGTTCTAGCTTAACTATTGCTAGTCTTTGAAATTCACATTACATACTATTGCTAGTCTTACTTTTCATCATTTGCATACTTTGCAGACTCTCAGTTGCAAGGTGTTGTGCGCTATAATCTTTTTACTTGCAGGGAATTACCTCATCGGTCTTATAAAATTTTTACTTGCTTTTTTATTTTTTTAACTCAAATTGATGTTAGGTTTTTAAAATATATAATATATATGCTGGGCGCCTGGGCGCCTGGGCGAGACTGGAACGGTCGAACCATACCAACTAAGTGGGCGTCATTTCATCATTTAGCTGCTAACCATCTTGGGCCAACTCCAAATAAACCAAAACATAGAGATCCGCAACTTTTCAAGGAAATCAAAAGAACATTAGATTTTGTTTTTGGCCAATCAAAGAAATATATTTTAGACAGGATTTGAGCTCGTAATTAAGGTTTATAATGATAACAATTTATTAGAGATAGTATCAGAAGCAAACACAGAATCAAAAAGTACATATTATATTGAGGTCGACATCTCACAGCTGTCTTTGAAACAGTTCCAAAAGACCAAAAGACTGCCGACTTCTTATTTAATTTACTACAAGAACTGATAATCCATGTACTTAATTATACGAAACAGAAAGTACAAACTTTTAATCAGTCACAGGTTTGATAAGCACAGAAGCCACCACACCCTTGATCACACCACCAGGATGAGTATACCCATCTTCATTCTTGTATATGACTTCGCTCACACGCGAGAGATTGAGAATTCTCAATAGGAGGGGCTTCGGAATCGTGGTAATGTTCAGCAACCCTTCGTTTATGTCCTTCCATGCATTATCCACTTGTTTAGTCAGTGCGACTTTTGCTTCTTCTTCGGTGACACCATATTCGTCCATGTAGCATTCCACCGCTGAGGCGACATGTCCTCTCTTTTGCTCAAACTACATGCATATATATGAAGGTAATTAATTAAGGTTAAAATTAAGTAAAAGAAACTACTTAATTAATTAAGCAGTAAGTAACTAATTAAGTACGTACTACGTACTATAGTAGTTAAGTATGTGTACCTTGTGGGAAACCATGTCATCCAAGAGTCTGGCAGCTAACATTGAAGCCTTGACAATTTTAGGTTTACTGAACAACCACTCAAAGGAGTCTTTTGTAACAATTTCTCCCATTCCCAGAAAGGATGTGGCTGCTAGCATAAAGTAGCCAGATGTAACAATTGCTAAAGACATATATTCATCCAACGTTGGTGTGTATTTCTGGTGGAACCATCTGGCTTCTCGGAAGTAAGCTCCAACCTGGATTTTCATCTTAGGCACCAAAACACATATATAATCAATCTCTAATAATCAATTTCTATTATCGATTACATAGATCGACAAGGTACATGATTAGCTAGGCTTACTGATTCTCTCGCATAGTGGATGGCATATAAGTTGCCCTCATTTGCAAGCTTGTCTTCCATTTCACTATAGACATCCAACAGAGCTTGGTAACAGATTTTCATATACTCGGGCAGCATATCCATGGCAGAGACGTCCCACCTAACCAAAATATATAAATGAAGATTAAATAAAAATTAATAACTAAAAGTAATTAAAATGGGCAAAATAGGTACGTGGATATATCATATATGTGTGTATATTTTCAAACCTCTCAATAGCTTCAGTAAAGAGCTCTACTTCTTCAAGCGTGCCATACACGTCATAAATGTCGTCAAGAATGGATGTCATGGCAATAACTTTGCAAAATGTCGTCCTAGCAAAGTGATATTGGGGCTCAAAGTATACTCCCAAAGTCCAGAAGTAGCACTCAACCACTCTGTCTCTTGCAAACGGCAGCTTGTTTGCAAAGTCCAAGTCCTTCCACCACCTGAATTATCACTCAAACAATTTAGATTTTTTTTACTGTGCATGTATGACTTACATGTAGTTATCACTTTGAGAACTCATTTTTTTTCAGTTGAGGGCCTTATTACAGCACATTAGTTGTTACTGTGGTATAAGTTATAAAAGCACAATTTTTATGAGAAACATGCATGTAAGAAATTAACCTTGCAATATCACTTAGTTCTTTCTGATGGACTTGCTGCAGTAGATTGAAATCCAACTTTGCAAAATTCAGAAGTGTTTCATTATGTGAATTGTGATCCTGGTAGGCAGACAAGTGATGCCTAGCTTCGAGCCTGGTTACGCCCTTCCAGAGAGGCTGATACAAGGCATGAGTTACTTGTTTCAAAACCACGGGGTTTAAAGTACGGTGAGTTGCCGACTCAAGATGAGTGGTGGTGAAGGTCAATGCCTCATCAAGTAGTTCCTCTCCGTGTGTCATAAGATGTGTGGCTTCGTACAAGCTTAATAGTCCCAAGGCATCTTCCACAAGTGATTCCTTAAAATTTCCATCATTGTCCGTGAACTTGCTAAACACGTCTGCTTCGATCACCAATGCATTTGTATGATTAGAGGAAGAACGTACGTATATCAAAACTTATAAAACAAAATATGAACATAGAGAAGTTCAGAGACTTACTGCATGAAACATTATAACCTTGTTGTCTAAGCAATCGAAAACGAAGAGCAACAGTGTATAGCTCATCATCATTTTTTTGGTCATCACAGTTGACATAAGAATTCTTGTGAATTTGCTCCAAAATTTCTTCAATCTCATTTTTGAAATGGCGGGACACTCCTAAGCGCTGAATGTCATCAATCAAGTCCAACTTTTGTGAAAGCTTTTGAACCGGAGCCTTCAGCATCATCTTCACTTCTGCCTTCAATTTTTGGACATGCTGCTCAGTTTCCATATTGGTTTCCTGCACACACAAATTGAAAGTGGAAAACTATAACGTACCTTCATGTATGGGTGCATGCAAATTCAAACCACTGAAATTTGATCCATGAATCATGCATTGTAGCTATTGTATTAACCAATAATATACATTAATAAGGATTTCCTAATTCGTAATACCATGGAAGCATATGAAAGAAAATGATCGCCCCAAACGCTTGGAGAATAATGAGCTGAACGTCGATTAACATCAGGAGTGGCATTTTGGGTTTGAGCTTCAGATTCTAACAGCTGAGCAGCCATTGTTGTTTCTAATTGAAAATCTGGAGAAGTGCTTTATTTGAATGTACTTGAAGAGCTGTGGTTCTTTGCTATTTATAGATAAGTGGCTCTGTCGAATACTAACTGTGGTTAGTTTGGCTCTGTGGAATATTCAGCGTGGAATTCTTGTTCTTCAAAAACGTAAATGGGGAACTTTCCAACATTTCTATTTGAGAAAAAGGGAATGAATTAATTAATTAAGACATGAATATAAGGTCAGTACTGGTTAATGTGAGCTGTTGGAACAATCAGCTAGGGTTAATGTTGGCTATGCAGTTTTGGATGCGTAACTATCGAACCTGGAGTTTGGTTTAGTGCGTACGTTGGTTCGGTTCGCTCTTAATTTATTAATTTCTTTCGTTCAATGTGGGTGTCATGCATGTCGTAACGGAAGAAGAGGAAAATAGCCAGTTAAAGGAGTCAGCATTCGACTATAACTATAGGAATATCTTGCATCAAGTTTGCGGGTCAAAATAAGTTTGGCAGTTGGCTGGAGCTAATTTCCTGTTCACGTGCAGACAGACAATTCAACACTGAACAGTGTCCTCCCCAAGAACAATCTTATTTAAACCAAATAAGATCATACAATCTTATTTAAACCAAAAAAATATAAAAAATTCCAATGGCTTCCCAGGAATTTTCTAAAAACTTGTTTAAGAGCAACCACATGATACATTAACGAATTTTCTAAACTTCTCGATCGATCTGTGCTCTTTAGTCAATTATGCATGGCTTGGTTAATTTCCTGTGAGGCTGCTTCAATTCTGGGAATCAAATATTGGCTTGGTTTTCTGTTGAAGAATTTGATTTTCTTTAAGTTCCAACCATCGACTATACATTCACCGGAACATCGATCTGTTAGTCGACCTTGATCCAAATGCATGACCAGATAATTGTGGAAAGGGAGGTGTACGTTAAAAAGGGGAGCCTATCCCAAGACTTGGGTGCTTTTCGTTTTGGGTTGCCTTCGGCTTTTCGGAGAGCAATATGCGCGTCTGGTTGTTAATTGGTAGGTGCTATACTAGTATTGGTGATTAATTCCACTATGTTAGTATACCACTATATTTGATCATATGTGAAGTGTATACTACTTTATTTGATCATATGAGAAGTGTATACTACTTTATCAAGACTAGTATACTACTTTATTTGATCATATGTGAATTGTATACTACTTTATTTGATCATATGTGAATTATATACTACTTTATGAACGGACGTAGTGAGAATCATAGAATCGGTTTCGAAAACTACCGGTGAATACCCACGTTCCTAAGCCATTCGAACAACAAATCTTCCAGCAACAGCTTCAACTTGTTCCGGAGAGGTTACATCGTGACCTTCGATCATACACTTCCCACCCACCCAATGACCTTCATCATCATGTACAATAATGCCTCCAGTGTGCTGACTTGAAGAGAAAGCCCCATCAATATTAATTTTAAGCCATCCAAAAGAAGGTTTCTTCCAAAGAACTTGCCTTGGACTGTGTGAAGCGGGCTTAGGTGCACTTCATGAATCTGATAAACAAATTTGAGAATTCATGAATCCGATAATCAAATTTGAGAATTCATGAATCCGATTAACAAATCATTCTAAAAATATTATAGCTAATTGCTCATATAATGAAATCTTTTTATAATCGCCTCATATTTGAGAACGATTGATACTTTGTTTGGCTAATTAAGTGATTTACCTGAGCAAATATTGAAGAGTGATTGTAAAACCCTATTTCTGAATATAGAATCTCACAGACAAACAATTACTCCTATTATGTATATCTCAAAAAATCTCGAACTTGATAGTAAAAACAGAAAAAAAAAAATTATGAGTTGTCAGTTGATAGTAAAAAGAACGTACTGGACAAAAATATTTTCTTGATTCCATGATGAGTTGAGTAGTCTAATAAAGTTATGCCGAAAAGAATGGGCAGAAAGCTTTTATTTCATTTAGGTATCGGTATTTATTGTTTAGTGATATTAATTGCATCAGAATCTTCTGGCTGCGCCTCTTCATATTGTTAATTAGCGTTTGCTATTATTTCTCAATGACGTAAGAAACTAAATTGTAATGTGGACTAATTTGAATTATGTCTGTCAAAGTCTCAAGCGAGGTCATCATGGAATTCATAACTTTGGACTAATTTGATTCCATGATGACTTAATTCAAATTGATTATTTCTCAATAACTATATGCTGCTGCTACTATATGTAAAGACTACTAGTCAAGTAACATCCAGACTATTAGCCACGTAATGGTTTAGAGAGAAGACAAGACGACAAAATAGTAACACTAAGGAAAATAAATAACTTATGTAAAGACTACTAGTCAAGTAACATCCAGACTACTAGTCAAGTAACTGCTTCAATAGATTCACGTATTTAATTTGAGTGCCAATCACGTTGTGATGGCTATTACTTTGATATATGGATAAATTAATTCAAGTACGTATTGGCTCAGAGGCTGCATTTTGGATTTGAGCTTCAGATTCTAACAGCTGACCAGGCATTGTTTCTAATTCAAAATCTGGACAAGAACGTGCTTTGAATTCAGTTTTAAGTGTGGGCGTTTTGTATTAAAGGGTGGTGTGAGTTGTTGAGCTGTGGAGATTTTCTCTCCCATATTCAACTTCTCTAGATAACTTTTGACTAGTATTAATTAATTGTTCGGTGAGAATGAATGTGTGATTTGAAATTGAAAATCAAAACGGATATATGTTTGGTGCTTTCAACATCTCTGACTGAATTTCCACTATCAATTGTTGGGTGAGAATGATGATTGATGATGTGAATGTGGGATCGTTAAGTTTTAATTTTAACCGTAATTTTAACCTTTGCTGTTGCATAAGTTTGGTTTAGTCAGGATCATTTCTTATATCAATCAATATAGCTCTCTCAGATTTTCTTTGTCTTTTTCATCAAGCTTTCATCTAGAAGGTTGGTGTTTTCAACATGCATGCATACATCAAAAAAAATTTATGTGTAAAAGTGATATTGAAATATCCTCTGGTTATCAAATCGAAAAGTCTTCTATATCAGTAATCGACTTCGGAATATCTGGCATCCTAGCATATAATTAATGCTTTTCTGTTAGTCGACCATGTCGTAACGGAAGAAGAGGAAACTAGTTAAAGGAGTCAGCATTGGCCTATAACTATAGTAATATCTTGCATCAAGTTTGCGGGTCAAAATAAGTTTGGCAGTTGGCTGGAGCTAATTTCCTGTCGACGTGCACAGACAGACAATTCAACACTGAACAGTGTCCTCCCCAAGAACAATCTTATTTAAACCAAACAAGATCATACAATCTATTCTAGAATTTAACGTACTAATTGTTCGAGGTAATTAAAACCAAAAAAACATCAAAAATTCCAATGGCTTCCCAGGAATTTTCTAAAAACTTGTTTAAGATACATTAACGAATTTTCTAAACTTCTCGATCGATCTGTGCTCTTTAGTCAATTATGTTGAAATAAGAAGAGGAAGGCTATCAACTGTGGCAGTTAATTGACATGGCATGGCTTGGTTAATATCCTGTGAGGCTGCTTCGATCGTGGGAATCAAATATGGGCTTGGTTTTCTGTTGAAGAATTTGATTTTCTTTAAGTTCCAACGATCGACTATACATTCATACCCCATTAAGGAAATAATCTTGTTCTGTTTTTCTGTTTCTTTTTTTTGGTTAACAGAATATAAGATAACAAGCTTGGAAAGAAAATTTTCTTTTTTAAGTAAACAAGATAAAGGAATATATACTTAGTCTACAAGATCGATCTTAGGAGAGCGTCCAACACTTTGATGAAGTCATTGTCCAACATACAGGATTACAGGGAAGCAAACATAACGACCGATGATTTATTTAGCTGTGTTTGTTTAACAAGATAGTCCGGTATTAGGGTTTCAAACAATTGATGATTGGATGATTAGTTTTTCCTTCTTAATTAATTAGGAATGTTATGTGAACAATAACTTCAACATATTCGTACCATTTGATTGAGTACTGATCTCAAAACTTTCTCCAATCCGGCTATGACACAAACCCTAGCCGGCCTCCAAATCTGAAGGAAACATGTGATTTGTACGTATTTTACGTACAAAGTGTGTCTCTAACTACTCGAATAATGCTTCTCCAAAAGTCAAATAATTTATTAATATGTATTTGTATGGTTCTTAGGTTGAATAAGTGGGATACATACATACATACATACATTTTAATTGAGGAATGCTAGCAACAATGATTTAATTTCTTCATGCATGCATGCATATATTTAATTTCTTCATGCAAAAATGATTTTGAAGTCCTCTGGTTATCAAATCCAAAAGTCTTATATATATATATATATATATATATATATATATATATATATATATAGTAATGCATGTGGACTAATTTGAATTATGTCTCTCAAAGTCTCAAGCGAGGTCATCATGGAATTCATAACTTTGGACTAATTTGATTCCATGATGACTTAATTCAAATTGATTATTTCTCAATGACTATATGCTGCTGCTACTATATGTAAAAACTACTAGTCAAGTAACATCCAGACTATTAGCCACGTAATGGTTTAGAGAGAAGACAAGACGACAAAATAGTAACATTAAGGAAAATAAATAACTTATTGAGTGTAGGGAGTCTTAGGTGCAACGCATTTAGCCGGCTCTTGAATCTTGAATCTGATCTTATATATAGGTGAACCACTTTGCACTCTACAAACACATTAAATTAGTCATAGAGGAAGAAGATGCTAAATCTCCTGCAAATGCTGGAACTGAGACTGAATCAAACCTTCTCAATCCCTTTGGAACCTTTTTCCTTCAAGTATTTACTACTTGCGGCCATTTTCCTCATTCTCTTATACAGATGGTCCCTTTATACAAACTCATCTATACCACCATCTCCACCAAAGCTACCTATCATTGGAAATCTTCACCAACTAACCTCGCTCCCTCATCGTTCACTTCAAACCTTATCTCATCGCCATGGGCCTGTCATGCTGCTCCACTTGGGAAGCAGGCCAGTCCTTGTCATCTCGTCGGCTGAGGCTGCCTCCCAGATCTTCAAAACCAATGACCTAATATTCTCCGACAGACCAAAGTTCATCATCTTGGAGAAGGTTATGTACAACTATAAGGACATGGCATGGGCACCTTATGGCGAGTATTGGAGGCAGCTCAGAAGTATATGTGTCTTAAATCTTCTGAGCAACAAAAGGATTCGTTCTTTTGGTGCTGTGAGACAAGAGGAAACAAAATTGATGATAAGCAACATACTACAGTCCTCCTCCTCCAACTCATCCTCATCGGTTTTGGATCTAAGCGAAATGTTTATGAAGCTTAGTAATGATGTCATCTGTAAAGTTGCTATGGGAAGGAAGTACAGCGATTGCAGGGAGGATGGTGGGAAGATGTTCATGGAGCTTTCTGCAGATTTGACAGAGGTCTTCACACGTATTAATATTGGGGACTATATCCCATGGCTTGCGTGGTTCACTCGTATCAGTGGTTTTGACGCTCAATTAGATAAATTGGCTAAACGGATGGATGATTTTTTGGATATGGTTATTCAAGAGCATATGGATAAATCAAAGAGTGGAAATGATGGTATGAACAACAATGAAGACCAGAAGGATTTTGTGGACGTTTTGCTTGCCGTTCAGAAAGAAAATGCACTCAGTTTCCCTATTGATCGAGTTGGCATAAAGGCTATCATCCTGGTACGTAATTAACACTCTCTTGATTACTTTGTGTGTGCATTGCATACATGATATATACTTCAGTACGTATTTACATTGTGATATATTACAATCTGTCAAGCAAATTAAAATGAAGTTTTAGTACATAGCAGGCATGTGAGTATTCTTATATATATATAGAGATTTTTTTTAGAATTAACTAAGTTCACAAAGGACCCTGACTGAATTTAAGTATGAACCAGTACTGGATTCGAATTCCAAAAGACGTGAGTAGTTTGAATCTTACCTTAATTAGCTAGCTTCATATAATTATAACAGGAGGTTAAATTTAATTACCTTAATGCTCTTGCAGGATATGTTTGTCGCTGGCACTGATACAACATTTACAGCTTTAGAGTGGACGATGTCAGATCTTCTGAGAAATCCAAGGGTGATGAAAAAATTGCAGAATGAGGTGAGGGGAATAGTTGGAAATAGAGCGGATATAACAGAGGATGATTTGGTTGGAATGCACTACTTGAAGGCAGTGATCAAAGAGACATTCCGCTTACACCCTCCAATTCCATTACTAGGGTCTAGGATGTCTAACCAAGATGTGAAAATAAACGGTTACAACATTAAGGCCAACACACAAGTTATGGTGAATGCATGGGCAATTGGAAGAGATCCCAAGTCATATACAAATCCTGAGATATACGAACCAGAAAGGTTCTTAAACAATGTCATAGATTATAAAGGAAATGACTTCGAACTAATTCCATTTGGCAGTGGAAGACGAAGTTGCCCAGGAATTCAGTTTGCCATAGCTGTGAAAGAGATTGCTTTGGCGAATATTGTGCACAAATTTGATTGGGCATTGCCTCATGGTGCAAGGGCAGAGGACTTGGACATGAATGAATCTGCTGGCTTAACCGCACATAGAAAATATCCTCTTAAGGCAGTTGCCACACCATATTTTGGCTGCTTCTAAACAGCTACTCCCCTTTTACCAAAAACTTTCAATACCTTCAATAAAAGAAAAGTAATCATAATAATTCACATCGGATGTGTCTGATGTTTGTAGTTTATGTGTGTTCTAAACAGCTACTCCCCTTTTACCAAAAACTATCCTAGGTGTACCTTTATATATATGTGTGTTAAGGACATTGATAATCTAATATAATCCAAATATTGTGTGAACTTTATTATAACTTTCTTTCGTATATCACATGTTTGGATGCAGATTGGACCAGGATTGTAATATTGCTGTAATTTTCTGTATTATACATTTATACTATGCTGGAATATTAGACTGCATCCATGAAGAGTAGTGCCAAAAATCATCAAATTAATCAATTTGAGATGATGTGAAAATCCACATGCAGATGTCCAAATTAAACTTCCACCACTAATACTTTCAGTTCCATCACCACACGCAGATGGTATCGCTTCTGTGGATGAATATCACCATTTTCAGGATGTTCTAAAAATTTGGGAAAGTGTAGCATTGTTATTAGTAAAAATGTGTCTACTGAATTACAGGTTAACAATCCTTTTTAATCCCAATCCAAAAAGTAGAAATCCTTTCATTAATGAAGTCTAGCTAGTAACTATCATCAAATGCTTCAAATTTCTACGAAATTGCAGGAACACAAATCAATTAGCACAGTGCGCAGGTCACCAACTTCTATCACATATGCTTCAAGAACTGGAAGAAGAACCAAAGTGACAAACCCCAAAGAAGTCCAATGATCTTCAATTAACCATCAATAAAACAAATAATGCTTCAAGCCCTCGTAGTAGCCATAATTTCGTCAAACTGAATGCTCAATAACCAAGAAATCATAATCCAAACAAACTTGCTTAACTATTGATGACTGTAAGCAGAAAAATCTCTCTTGGCTTTCAATTTTCTTCCTTCATATATAAACTGGAAAAAGCTGGCTTGAAATCAAGAATCGACACTTTCACCAAGCTTTTTTTTTATTTTTATTATTGGTCAAAAGACTCAAAATCAAGCTTCTTTCAATAATAGCAAATGATCATACTAATCACCAAGTATCATGATGTCCAATATGACCAAGAAAAGCTACTGTAGTTTCAACAACTCACTCAATCGAGCAACAGAGGCAATGAACTTCCAGGGCATTCAGAAGCAGTAGATTGACTAAAAAGTGTCTCACAGAAAAGAAAATAGCATACAAGAATCGTCAAGGGGAAAGGCTCATGATGTATGAAATATCCCCAAAAGATGAGGAAGAACAACAAGATTCGAGATATATGGTTACCAATTGGAGCAAAAGTTACCAAATCGCAGCAAGCTACCCAAATGAAGCCCCAAACTTGGACCCAATCAGCAACGATCGCAAACCTTGCGCTGAATCAGAGAAATGTACATTGCACACCACGTGTTCGACGAAATGCAAAACTCAGAAAATGTGATTCAAAAGGTAAGGAAACACCATTTGATTGATAGTAGAGCACAGTAGAGTAAAATAACACTAATTCTTGAACAGAATTGACGGAATCTGAACTTGTTCTGTTGAACTTATCTGAATCTTGAATCTCGTATCAAATTGAACACTGAAACTTGAATCGAATGTATGAATCAACACGAATTTGCATCTGAGCTTGATATTTGAACAAACCAGGTCCCTGATCGACCATGACGATTGATACCATGATAGCTTTGTATGAGCTTGAAGGAAACTTGAGGAAGAAGAACAAAGAGATGTATTTTTACTGAACAATGAACTCGTACACACACACTACTTGTTTAGCTGAAGCTGCTATATATACAGTTATATGAGTGCATAGGATTGTGACACTTGTCACATATCTGCAAAGTTATCTGACCCTGTACTGTCTGTGAAATCTATTTCAAAAGGCCGACTCCTAAACCGACTTATTCTAGCTTAACTATTGCTAGTCTTTGAAATTCACATTACGTACTATTGCTAGTCTTTACTTTTCATCATTTGCATATTTTTTTTTTTTTTTTTTTGATCCATTGGAGATGGGCCGGTCAGGAACCAGCACCCATCTAAGAACACATGCAATTTAGGCCGAAGCCCCCGACGAGTATCCCAGCAGCCCATCCCGCTCACCCATTACCGGGGTATTGCGGGGCCAAGCCTTAATGCCAAACTAATCTCTCGGTCGCTAGTGCACGAACCCACTCACAGCGGGTCCCTCAAACTAGCTGGCCAATCTTCACATAATAAATATGTGCCCATGTGTGCTAAGTTGCTCAGTTGCAAGGTGTTGTGCGCTATAATCTTTTTACTTGCAGGGAATTGACTCATCGGTCTTATAAAATTTTTAGTTGCTTTTTTTTTTAACTCAAATTGATGTTAGGTTTTTAAAATATATAATATATATGCTGGGCGCCTGGGCGAGACTGGAACGGTCGAACCATACCAACTAAGTGGGCGTCATTTCATCATTTAGCTGCTAACCATCTTGGGCCAACTCCAAATAAACCAAACCATAGAGATCCGCAACTTTTCAAGGAAATCAAAAGAACATTAGATTTTGTTTTGGCCAATCAAAGAAATATATTTTAGACAGGATTTGAGCTCGTAATTAAGGTTTATAATGATAACAATTTATTAGAGATAGTATCAGAAGCAAACACAGAATCAGAAAGTACATATTATATTGAGATCGGCATCTCACAGCTGTCTTTGAAACAGTTCCAAACGACCAAAAGACTGCCGGCTTCTTATTTAATTTACTACAAGAACTGATAATCCATGTACTTAATTATACGAAGCACAAAGTACAAACTTTTAATTAATCAGTCACAGGTTTGATAAGCACAGAAGCCACCACACCCTTGATCACACCACCAGGATGAGTATACCCATCTTCATTCTTGTATATGACTTCGCTCACACGCGAGAGATTGAGAATTCTCAATAAGAGGGGCTTCGGAATCGTGGTAATGTTCAGCAACCCTTCGTTTATGTCCTTCCATGCATTATCCACTTGTTTAGTCAGTGCAACTTTTGCTTCTTCTTCGGTGACACCATATTCGTCCATGTAGCATTCCACCGCTGAGGCGACATGTCCTCTCTTTTGCTCAAACTACATGCATATATATGAAGGTAATTAATGAAGGTTAAAATTAAGTAAAATAAACTACTTAATTAATTAATCAGTAAGTAACTACTTTTTTTTATCGGAAAATCAGTAAGTAACTAAGTACGTACTATAGTAGTTAAGTATGTGTACCTTGTGGGAAACCATGTCATCCAAGAGTCTGGCAGCTAACATTGAAGCCTTGACAATTTTAGGTTTACTGAACAACCACTCAAAGGAGTCTTTTGTAACAATTTCTCCCATTCCCAGAAAGGATGTGGCTGCTAGCATAAAGTAGCCAGATGTAACAATTGCTAAAGACATATATTCATCCAACGTTGGTGTGTATTTCTGGTGGAACCATCTGGCTTCTCGGAAGTAAGCTCCAACCTGGATTTTCATCTTAGGCACCAAAACACATATATAATCAATCTTTAATAATCAATTTCTATTATCGATTACATAGATCGACAAGGTACATGATTAGCCAGGCTTACTGATTCTCTCGCATAGTGGATGGCATATAAGTTGCCCTCATTTGCAAGCTTGTCTTCCATTTCACTATAGACATCCAACAGAGCTTGGTAACAGATTTTCATATACTCGGGCAGCATATCCATGGCAGAGACGTCCCACCTAACCAAAATATATAAATGAAGATTAAATAAAAATTAATAACTAAATGTAATTAAAATGGGCAAAATAGGTGGATATATGTGTGTATATTTTCAAACCTCTCAATAGCTTCAGTAAAGAGCTCTACTTCTTCAAGCGTGCCATACACGTCATAAATGTCGTCAAGAATGGATGTCATGGCAATAACTTTGCAAAATGTCGTCCTAGCAAAGTGATATTGGGGCTCAAAGTATACTCCCAAAGTCCAGAAGTAGCACTCAACCACTCTGTCTCTTGCAAACGGCAGCTTGTTTGCAAAGTCCAAGTCCTTCCACCACCTGAATTATCACTCAAACAATTTAGATTTTTTTTACTGTGCATGTATGACTTACATGTAGTTATCACTTTGAGAACTCATTTTTTTTCAGTTGAGGGCCTTATTACAGCACATTAGTTGTTACTGTGGTATAAGTTATAAAAGCACAATTTTTATGAGAAACATGCATGTAAGAAATTAACCTTGCAATATCACTTAGTTCTTTCTGATGGACTTGCTGCAGTAGATTGAAATCCAACTTTGCAAAATTCAGAAGTGTTTCATTATGTGAATTGTGATCCTGGTAGGCAGACAAGTGATGCCTAGCTTCGAGCCTGGTTACGCCCTTCCAGAGAGGCTGATACAAGGCATGAGTTACTTGTTTCAAAACCACGGGGTTTAAAGTACGGTGAGTTGCCGACTCAAGATGAGTGGTGGTGAAGGTCAATGCCTCATCAAGTAGTTCCTCTCCGTGTGTCATAAGATGTGTGGCTTCGTACAAGCTTAATAGTCCCAAGGCATCTTCCACAAGTGATTCCTTAAAATTTCCATCATTGTCCGTGAACTTGCTAAACACGTCTGCTTCGATCACCAATGCATTTGTATGATTAGAGGAAGAACGTACGTATATCAAAACTTATAAAACAAAATATGAACATAGAGAAGTTCAGAGACTTACTGCATGAAACATTATAACCTTGTTGTCTAAGCAATCGAAAACGAAGAGCAACAGTGTATAGCTCATCATCATTTTTTTGGTCATCACAGTTGACATAAGAATTCTTGTGAATTTGCTCCAAAATTTCTTCAATCTCATTTTTGAAATGGCGGGACACTCCTAAGCGCTGAATGTCATCAATCAAGTCCAACTTTTGTGAAAGCTTTTGAACCGGAGCCTTCAGCATCATCTTCACTTCTGCCTTCAATTTTTGGACATGCTGCTCAGTTTCCATATTGGTTTCCTGCACACACAAATTGAAAGTGGAAAACTATAACGTACCTTCATGTATGGGTGCATGCAAATTCAAACCACTGAAATTTGATCCATGAATCATGCATTGTAGCTATTGTATTAACCAATAATATACATTAATAAGGATTTCCTAATTCGTAATACCATGGAAGCATATGAAAGAAAATGATCGCCCCAAACGCTTGGAGAATAATGAGCTGAACGTCGATTAACATCAGGAGTGGCATTTTGGGTTTGAGCTTCAGATTCTAACAGCTGAGCAGCCATTGTTGTTTCTAATTGAAAATCTGGAGAAGTGCTTTATTTGAATGTACTTGAAGAGCTGTGGTTCTTTGCTATTTATAGATAAGTGGCTCTGTCGAATACTAACTGTGGTTAGTTTGGCTCTGTGGAATATTCAGCGTGGAATTCTTGTTCTTCAAAAACGTAAATGGGGAACTTTCCAACATTTCTATTTGAGAAAAAGGGAATGAATTAATTAATTAAGACATGAATATAAGGTCAGTACTTAATACTAAAGAGTAAAAAGGAAATAAAACATGAAAAGAAAAAACAAGAAAAAAAATCCACAAGGTGTAGTCCCTAGGTCATTGTTTTTTTAAATTTTAAAATTTGGAATATATTGGAGCACTAGGTGTAGTCCAGTTGGACTAAGGCAGTGACCTGCCCATTTCAAACCCAAGTTCGAGTCTTACCCTCCCTACATTTCTCCAATTTGGTGCCCCCTTCCCCTCCTCCTAGGCTAAAAGTCTAATTTTAAAGTTTGATTTGACAACAAAAGCTAAGTGTCTAAGCATATTTCACTACTTGTTTGGGAGGTTTTCAAATGTGAGACTCTAAAGTATCTAATAGGCTAAAATTTGGTTATTGTTAATAAAATTAACCCCCCTTTTTTTTTTTTAATAAAACTAAGAATTGTGTGGCTTTGAACGGGTGGATGTGTTATATAATTCCTTAAGTTATAGAAGCTCAAACAACTCTAGTGTTAACCATAGTTCATTATGTAGTTAGTTAATTGTTGATTAGTTTGTTGGCCATCTGTGCACCTTTGCTGTTGTATAAGTTTGGTTTGGTTAGGATCATTTCTTACATCAATCAATATAGCTCTCTCAGATTTTCTTCTTCTTTTTCATCAAGCTTTCATCTAGAAGGTTGGTGTTTTCAACATGCATGCATGCATACCTTAAAAAAAATTTATGTGTAAAAGTGATATTGAAATGTCCTCTGGTTATCAAATTGAAAAGTCTTCGATCTATATCAGTAATCGACTCCGGAATATCTGGCATTCTAGCATATAATTAATGTTTTTCTGTTAGTCGATCTTGTTCGAAATGCATGACTATCATTTGTGCATCCTCTCCCCAGCACGCCGTCCGGACCAACTAGATCGTTGGCCGCTTTTGTGTTCACCGGAATTTTTTGTTTTAAGCGCTTCATTACAAATAGTAGGCTTGATTTCATTATATCCTAATGCTTTCTGCCACCACTATTTACTTTCACTTGGTTAATGTGAGCTGTAGGAACAATCAGCTAGGGTTAATGTTGGCTATGCATGCAGTTTTGGGTACGTAACTCTCGAACCTGGAGTTTGGTTTAGTGCGTTGGTTCTTTCGTTCAATGTGGATGTCATGCATGTTGTAACGGAAGAAGAGGAAAATAGCCAGTTAAAGGAGTCAGCATTGGACTATTCCTTGCATCAAGTTTGTGGGTCAAAATAAGTTTGGCAGTTGGCTGGAGCTAATTTCTTGTTCACGTGCAGACAGACAATTCAACACTGAACAGTGTCCTCCCCAAGAACAATCTTATTTAAGCCAAATAAGATCATACACTCTATTCTAGAATTTAACGTACTAATTGTTCGAGGTAAAACAAAAAAAAAAATCAAAAATTCCTATGGCTTCCCAGGAATTTTCTAAAAACTTGTTTAAGACCAACCACATGATACATTAACGAATTTTCTAAACTTCTCGATATGTGCTCTTTAGTCAATTTTGTTAAAATAAGAAGAGGAATGCTAGCAACTGTGACAGTTGGCATGGCTTGGTTTCCTATGAGGCTGCTTCGATCGTGGGAATCAAATATGGGCTTGGTTTTCTGTTGAAGAATTTGATTTTCTTTAAGTTCCAACGATCGACTATACATTCATACCCCATTAAGGAAATAATCTTGTGCTGTTTTTCTGTTTCTTTTTTTTGGTTAACAGAATATAAGATAACAAACTTGGAAAGGAATTTTTCTTTTTTAAGTAAACAAGATAAAGGAATACATACCTAGTCTAGAGGTACGTAAATATTCAAGATCTTAGGAGATCGTCCAACACTTTGATGACGTCATTGTCCAACACACATGATTATAGGGAAGCAAACATAACGAACGATGATTTATTTAGCTGTGTTTGTTTAACAAGATAGGCCGGTACTAGGCAGTGACGGAAATAGGATGTTCCAGTAAGGGGGGCCGAAATAAAAATTACCATCACAATATATTAAGAAAAAAAAAAACAGAAGCACATTTGAAACTGGAAGTTCAATATATAAATACCTAAGCCAACAACAAATAGAATGCATAACAATTAACACATATAATAATATAAGTAAAGGAAAACATGTTCAATTGTTCATTGTCTGGACAATTGCTTGTAATCTGCCACAAAAAAAAAATCGATAGACTATAGTATAAATTTTGCTGCAATTCTTGTAATTCGATTCAAACATTCAGTGATTCATAAACTAATAAAATAAATATTAGATCCTCCAATTTATGAATTTCATATTTATTCAAATGATTCAATTGAAAATTTGAAATTAACAAATTATGATAGAATCATAGAAAATTACCTTGATGGAAGAAGCGAAGAACCTAGCTAGAGAGACTAAGAGAGGTAGAGAGAAGGTCTAAAGATGGCCATGGAACTATGAAAAAACATCGATGATCGAATCAGTCACGAACTCACGGTGAGACACCACTACACGGCTACACTAGACTCTGGTCTCTAGGAGTCAGGAAGAGCCGAAGAGGGAATGACGATTCGACGAAAGACATCGATGATTGAATCAGTCACGTACGGACTCACGGTGAGACACCACTACACGGCTACGTACACTAGACTCTGGTCTCTAGGAGTCAAGAAGAGCCGAAGAGGGAATGCCGATTCGACGAAAGAAGAAGATTAGAATTTAGAAAGATGTCTTCGACTCCTAGTACAAAAATATATATAAAAAATTAAAAATTGAGGGGGCCATAATTTATTTTATTACTAAAATCCTATTGGTCTAAAATATTGTAGGTGGGGCCGTGGCCCCCTTTTGCCTCCACATGGTTCCGCCACTAGTACTAGGGTTTCAAACAATTCAGGATTGGATGATTAGTTTTTCCTTCTTAATTAATTAGGAATGTTATGTGAACAATAACTTCAACTAGGTAGGGGTCATCATTTGGCCCTCCGGCCCTAAGTCCATTTAAAGCCCGCCTGGCCCGGCCCGTACGCTAGGCTCGATTGGCCCGGCCCTTAATTTTTAGGGTAGGGCTAGGGCTAGAATATTGAAGCCCGGCCCGTTTTGGCCCTTAAAGGCCTAGCCCGGTCCGGCCCTAAAAATCGGATTTTAATTACCCATTTTTTATACAATTATAAATATATACATATATATATATATAATTCTACATATATATATTTACACACATAAATGTATGTGTGTGTATAATTATATACGTGTGTGTGCATATATATAATTATACATATATAATTATACAATTATATATATACATAATACATATTTCACAAAAAAATATTATATATATATATAATTATATATAAAAATGGCCCTACCCGGCCTGATTGACCCGTATAATTTTGGGCTTGTGGGCGGGCCTAGAGCTGGCATATTGAAGCCTCGGCCCGACATGGCCCTAAATTACGTTGACTTTGACTAGTCCCGGCCCGGCCCAACCCTAAGCCCTAAAATTTAAGGCCGGGCCGGGCCGGCCCTAGTTTGTCCCATGACGACCCTTGTCACGACCCAGCTCCCTTAGCAAGATATTGTCCACTTTGGGTTTCGTCCTCACAGTTTTGTTCTTGGACTCAAGCTAGCTAATGCTATCTTACCCAAAATACGTCTTTGCTAGAATGACTAGTGCCCACACATATAAGGCACATCACATTCACCTTCCCGAGCGATGTGGGATGTTCACCGGTATTGCTCCTTCAAAACTCACAGGTATTACAATTTACCCCCCTTTAGGGCTCATCGTTCTCGCTGACACACTTCCGGTCGGGATCCCGCTCTGATACCATTCTGTCACGACCCAGCTCCCTTAGCAAGATATTGTCTGTTTTGGGCTTCGCCCTCACGGTTTTGTTCTTGGGCTCTTGCTAGAAAGACTAGTGCCCACACATATAAGACACATCACCTACACTTTCCCGAGCGATGTGGGATGTTCACGGGTATTGCTTCTTCAAAGCTCACGGGTATTACAACCCTAACCCGGCCCATGACGACCCCTACTTCAACATATTCGTACCATTTGATTGAATATTGATCTCAAAACTTTCTCTAATCCAGGTATGACACAAACCCTAGCCGGCTTCCAAACCTCAAGAAAACATGTGATTTGTACGTATTTTACGGACAAAGTGTGTCTCTAACTACTCGAATAATGCTTCTCCAAGAGCCGAATAATATCATTAATATGTATTTGTATGGTTCTTAGGTTGAATAAGTGGGATACATACATGCATGCATATATTTAATTTCTTCATGCAAAAATGATTTTGAAGTCCTCTAGTTATCAAATCCAAAAGTCTTATATATATATATATATATATATATATATATATCAGTAATAGATCCAGAACATCTGACATTCTAGTATATAATGATTCTCTGTTAGTCGACCTTGATCGAAATGCATGACTAGAAAATTGTGGAAAGGGAGGTGTTAAAAAGGGGAGCCTATCCCAAGACTTGGGTGCTTTTCGTTTTGGATTGCCTTCGGCTTTTTCGGAGAGGAATATGTGTGCCTGACATATGCAAAAGATAGTGGTGAGTGTATTAAGATGCGGGAGTGTCGTTCCACAAGGATTGACGGTCCCCGATCTCTCGGTAGAGTGTAATCGGTACTCTAGCTATGAATGATGTGATGAGAAGTGAAAAGAGTGGGTGTGTGTGAGTATGCATGTGACAATGAGCGGTGTGAGGTGTAATGTGGTTTGGTGAAAAGAAATGGTGGAGTGCCAAAACAACAATCAAAAGTCAAACAAGAATTGAATGCAAGCAAGTAAGATAAAGTGTGCAAATAAAGATAAGTGTCGGGGTTTTCGGGTTAGCCTAAGTCCATATATGATGCCTAATGAACTAATTTAGTACTCATGTTTGTGCAATGAATAAATCAAGCTTTGTATCTTAGCCATATTATGGGTCTAAGACCATCTTATCTTATGTATTCTTAGTGCCATATTATGGGTCACTAGAACTCTCTCAAATTTGGCTTGAGAGGCGAAGAGCATAAAGACTTAGAAACTCAAACAAGAGGACCTCATCACATCTAATATCAATTGCCTAGAGAGAGTTAGGAGTCACCCTAACAATCTCAATCAAAGTAGATTACACACATGCTCAAAGAAGTGACTAAATTCCCTAAACATGCACACAACACAAATTGAATTGGATAATAGATATACTCATTCATCACAAAACATTTATACATAGTCAATTCATCATTACATCATAATGGACTAGGGCACACAACCCTAGTCCCCAACAAAGTGACTACTCACTATCCATCAACGTATACACCATCATATCACAATAGCAAGCTATAAACATGAATACAAGAGAGAAAAAGGTTGAGAAATTCTCAATCAATGGTGTCTCCTTCTTCTCCTTGGGTCTAGATGACGTCCTTGATGTCTGGTGAGGATCTCAGCTGCCCGGAATGGTGGTGGAAGTGGCGGAAATGGCAAAAGTGGCGGATCTCGTCGCGCGTCGACCGGTCGACAACCGTGCAGAAAGTAACCCTAAGGGGAGAAGGGAAGAGGAAGAAAGGGAAGGTGAGAGTGATGTGTGAGAGGCTAGCTGAAGTTGGATGATCTAATGGGGCAATAACTAGGGTATATATAGTCAAATGAGGGAGAGAATGGAGGGCTAGGATGAGTATGGTTTGATCTAAGGGTGAGGTTGATTAAATGAAGGGCAAGGGGGTAAATCCATATAAGAAACAAAGGGGAGGAATAATCTAAAGATGACCTCATTATATCTAGTGTGGTCCTTGCTGAATTTGAGGCTTTTGTGGATGAGTCACACGGTTGACTTTGTCTTGACTTTGACCACTTCCCTCGGAGTTGACCAAAGGTTGACTTTTGACCAAACTTCCGAAATTCTCGTGCGACTCACTTCCGGAACTTCATGTTGACTCGTTGACGCTCTAAAGTCGGGGTTGACCACGAGTTGACTTTTGGTCCTCGGGTTGACTTTTCGTCCTTTTGCCGGAAATCCACTAAAAGCTCCAAAACGCACTCTTTTGCTCCCGATATCCATCCGATGCTCATGAACCCTACAATGGTGCAAATTAAGGATTAGAGACACTAAACGGCCATTGGATTAGTATTACTAAAGTGATTAGAGGCCTAATTTGTATGCAAATTACATACAAATCAGCGCCTGGTTGTTAATTGGTAGGTGCTATACTAGTATTGGTGATTAATTCCACTATACTAGTATACTACTTTATCAAGACTAGTATACTACTTTATTTGATCATATGTGAATTGTATACTACATTACGAACAGCTGTAGTGAGAATCGATCATAAAATTGGTTTCGAAAACTACCGGTGAATACCCACATTCTTAAGCCATTCGAACAACAAATCTCCAAGCAAGAGCTTCAACCTGTTCTGGAGAGGTGACATTGTGACCTTCATACACTTCCCACCCACCCACTGGTCTTCATCATTATCACGCCCCGAACCCAGTGTCGGTGGAATTTAAGCACCTAAATCTGAATCTGAGGTGTGAGCGTTAAAAATAAAAATAAAAATAAAACAAAACCAATTACTTTTCAGAAATTGTCGAAAATACAAATGTTTAGAAAATAAAAGAACAAAAACTTTTACAAAGAGAAATTACACCTTCATCTACGTTCTCACTCACTCTCTTCTTGACTAAACCTTTTTGAAACTCGTAAGTTATACCTGTAAAACAACAACCTATTGTAGGGGTGAGCTTTCGTCCTTGCTGCTCAATAGGGACATAAACCTTTTAAGAATACATTATGGCTCAAGTAACTACAATGAAATTGATGCATATATGAATGTCAAATGAACTTCACTTATCTACCCATTAGTCCATATAACTCAACAAGCAGAGCCTACATGTCTCATACCGTGTATTTTACCAACCGGGGGTGGCCCTGAAAGTTTCATTATATGATCTAACACCCCGTAACATGTCAATCCACATCTCTTTTGTCAACATCTCTAGTCTTTTCTCCCTGTCGCCAGTCCTGAATTACCTTTGTGCAATTCATGTATTTTAATTTGACATGAGATCTGGTACCTACCGAGAGTAAGACTGTCTTTCCTCCCTGTCGCCAGTCCCGAATTACCATTATGCAATTAATGCATTTTTGGTTAACATGAGATCTGGTACCTACTGAGAGTAAGACCCAACTTCACAAAAGCCATTTCCCATAAATTCATATTCTTTCCATATCCATCCACCTTCCTCATATCATAATCAAATGCATTCTCAACTATCGATCCTTCTACATGGCATGATGCATCGTAATAATATGCATATATCGTTCATGTATGCCAATTGAGCATGAATGTAATTAAGCATTTACACATGCAACTTATGCTTGCATACAAGTCATATCAATCACCGAATATCAAACAAGCATGTTATTCAAACATCGCAAGCAACCAAATCATTTAAAAAGGTTTCCCAAGATCCCCCTACCTCGATTCCGCACAAAATACTGAAAATAGTTCTACCTTAGCTCCACTTAACGTCAAAGTCTCATTCGAAAAATCTAAATCAAGCTCCGCAAACCTTGAAACTAAATAAATCAAACAAAACAAATGTTCGATCACTACTTAATACTTACACAACTTAAATAAATCAAAATAAGCCAAAAGGAATCGAAAACCTAAAATCACCGCCGCTCACGGCGGAGCCACGGTGACCCGCGGTGGCGGAATCCAACCTTATCCAAAATCTACAAAATTATAGCCAAATGAAAGATCTTGAAGAGACTAATAACTTTAAACCCTAAGATTTCTCCAAATAACAGATGATTTGGCCATAATTTGGAGAATAAGCCGACGGAGGTCCGAAATATTTTGATCCAAAATTCGGCGACACAAGAAGTGATTTATCTCAGGTCTTTACACTCTTTAGGGGGTTTGTAGGGTTTTTAGAGGCGAACAAAACCCAATAGGTTTCCCTTCCCAATTTGACCAGAGTTGGCCGGAATTTAGAAAATATGCCAGAAAGGGTCGAATCTTTCTAGCTTCGATTCTCCGTGTGTGGTAAATGATAGGATGAGAGGTGGGTACAGACTTGTAGAGGGGTTAGAGACGAACTATTTGGGATCAGTTTCATGGTCATAGGTGGCCGGACGAGATGGCGGCGAAGCCGTGAATTTTCGGCGACCAAATAGGGTTTCTGTGCTTTTTGGGTCGGTTTCTGCGCTTTTTGGGTCGGTTTCCAGAAATGAGAGTTTCCGGAAATGGAATGGCGATTTATAGTAAACGAAGTTCCAGAAATTACGAAACTGCCACTAACTTCGAATGCCTATAACTTCTTCGTTACAACTCCGATTTTCGTGTTCTTCGTGTCTACAAACTCGTAGTGACGTGTACTTTCCAATTATGACCTCAAAAATAAAATTTTACCAACTTTAAAATTCGGGATCTCACAATCATCACGTACAATAATGCCTCTCGTGTGCTGACTTGAAGAGAAAACTCCATCAATATTAATTTTAGGCTTAATTGCCAAAACACCCATAAACTTGGCTATAATTGCCAAAACACCCATAAACTTGGCTATAATTGTTAGATTGCACCCCGAACTTGCAATTGCGGAAATTGACCCCCTGAATTTGGCAAAAATTGTCAATTTACACCCCCTCCGTCAATTTTAACATTTTTCATCCAAATGTTAGTCATGTGACACTCATGTGAGGGGCAATATAGTCATTTCAGGTATAAAAAATAAATACATATTATTAATAAAAAGATTCATGAAAAAAAAATTAATAAAAATGATCTCTCATGTGAGAGGAGAAATAATGCATACAAAAAAATTAATAAATAATAATTTATGACAAGTTTTTTTTATAAGAAACAATTTATGATAAGTTAAGAATATAATTCTAAATATAATCTCTCTAGAGAAAGAAATAAAAGTTTTGAAAGAAAATAAAAATCTTTTTTGAATATATATTTGTATTTTTTGGCATAGGCAATTTTTTAAAAAAAAATAGTGACCAAAATGATCATATTGCCCCTCACATGATCAACATTTGGATGGAAAAAGTTAGAATTGACGGAGGGGTGTAAATTGACAATTATAGCCAAGTTCATGGGATATTTTGGCAATTATGCCTTAATTTTAAGCCATCCAAAAGAAGGTTTCTTCCAAAAAACTTGCCTTGGACTGTGTGAAGCGGGCTTAGGCGCACTTCATGAATCCGATAAACAAATTTGAGAATTCATGAATCCGTTTAATAAATCATTCTAAAAATATTATAGCTAATTGCTCGTATAATGAAATCTTTTTATAATCGCCTCATATTTGAGAATGATTGATACTTTGTTTGGCTAATTAAGTGATTTACCTGAGCAAATATTGAAGAGTACGTGATTGTAAAACCCTATTTCTGAATATAGAATCTCACAGACAAACAATTACACCTATTATGTATATCTCAAAAAAATTCGAACTTGATAGTAAAAACAGAAAAAAAAAAATTATGAGTTGTCAGTTGATAGTAAAAAGAACGTACTGGACAAAAATATTTCTTTGATTCCATGATGAGTTGAGTAGTCTATTAAAGTTATGCCGAAAAGAATGGGCCCAAAGCTTTTATTTTATTTAGGTATCAGTATTTATTGTTTAGTGATATTAATTGCATCAGAATCTTCTGGCTGCGCCCACATTGTTAAAGATAATTTTTGGGTTCACCCAAAGGGTAAACTTACATATTCACTTTCTTTGCAATTAACACATTTTCAATTTAAATTTTAACGATCCAACCATTCATATATTATAACATAATATAGAGATCACTTCTGCAAAAAATTGATTGGAGACCTTTTGGTAACTCATTCATATGAAATAAACAGACGGTTCATCATAATAGTAGTAATTGTTGTCAGAACCGTTCATTTGTTTCACAAAATTGAATGGTTGAATGATTTTCGATTCAATTGATTTTTTTTAGAGATGATCTATAAAAGATAATTTAAAATATGAATAGTTGGATTATGAAATTATAATGTAAAAATATGTTAATCACAATGAAAGGTGAATATCTGGGTGAACCCAAAAATTATCCTATTGCTAATTAGCGTTGCTATGCAATTGAAATTGATTATTTCTCAATGACGTAAGAAACTAAATAGTAATGTGGACTAATTTGAGCAAGAAGTGGACTAATTTGAATTATGTCTCTCAAAGTCTCAAGCGAGGTCATCATGGAAGTCATCATGGAATTCATAACTTTGGACTAATTTGATTCCATGATGACTTAATTGAAATTGATTATTTCTCATTGACTATATGCTGCTGCTACTATATCTAAAGACTACTAGTCAAGAAGTGGACTAATTTGAATTATGTTTCTCAAAGTCTCAAAGCGAGGTCATCATGGAATTCATAACTTTGGACTAATTTGATTCCATGATGACTTAATTGAAATTGATTATTTCTCATTGACAATATGCTGCTGCTACTATATGTAAAGACTACTAGTCAAGTAACATCCACATAATGGACTCCTCCAGAAGCTCCCAAAGCAAAAGCTAGTCAACATTGATAGTTCTGTCAGAGGCTCTAATTAATAATGCTTCCTTTGGTTTCATTATTAGCCGTCACAATGGATCGCCTATTGCTGCTGGCACGAAGAACATTGGCATTGCATCAATACATTCAAGTATTTAATTTGAGTGCCAATCACAACTATATGGATAAATTCAAATACGTATTGGCTCATAGGCTCCATGAGGAGGGCCAAAAATAAGCTGAACGTCGATTAACATCAGAAGTGGCATTGCCATTTTGGATTTGAGCTCCAGATTCTAACAGTTGACCAGACATTGTTTCTAATTCAAAATCTGGACAAGAACGTGCTTTGAATTCAGTTTAAGGTGTGCGCGTTTTGTATTAAGGGGTGGTGTGAGTTGTTGAGCTGTGGAGATTGTCTCTTCCATATTCAACTTCTCTAGCTAAATTTTGACTATTAATTGTTTGGTGAGAATGAATGTGGCATTAATGTGTGATTTGAAATTGAAAATCGAAACGGATATATGTTTGGTGCTTTCAACATCTCTAACTGAATTTCCACTATCAATTGTTGGGTGAGAATGATGATTGATGTGAATGTGGGATCGTTAACTTTTAATTTTAACCGTAATTTTAACCTGTGAATATCCTGAGGAAATTGAGAAGTTTTTCAAGGACATGCAGATTAATATAGAAGTCTTTAACCTAATGATTAGGTTATTTGGAGGGGACCTTAGTTTAGTAGATACCCCTCCAGCTACTCTTTGATCACAGACGAGTTTAAAATCTCCTAAAATGTCTCAAAAATAATGATTAAAATATCAACTGAAACAGACATATTGGGAGTCCCACAAAAAATAATATCGATAGATGTATCGCGAAAAAATAATATCAATAGATGTAAGCTGCCGCTGGTGGAGCTACGGTATTGAGAGGAGCTCTCACTCATCTAGGGTTTTTCCTTTGCGGCCTTTTTTATGAGTATTAAACAATTGTTCCCTCAAACAGTTTGTTTTTGGGGATTATGGTAAGCCAACAGCTTTAATTTCAATTGAAAGTGAACTCTTGGAAAAAATTGATTATAAAAATTTGATCAATGATCTTGCATCAAAAAATGCAAGGAGATCAATTTTCAAACTTTAAATTGCAATGGTTGTCTTTTATTTTTTCTTTTGGTAGAATGTTTACTATTAGTTTCAGCTCTTCAAATAAATATAATGGTGTCATTGGTTGTTCTCAAGTATATTTCTTTAGTTACTTGTAGAGGTTTGTGATTTTTTCTTTAGTTATTTGGAGATTATTTATACATTATTGAGAATTTTATTTATTAAGATTTTTTTATTAAATATATTTGTTTATAGTGATTTTTCGCCCATGTGTATTTTCATGCACGGTTAAAATTATGAATGCCAACTAAATTTTTGCACTAGGCCTCATAATTGTTAGGTACGGCCTTGACTTCATGTCCCCATGTTTGCTTCTTTTTTTCCTTCAATAAATTCTAATGATTTTTAGACCAAAAAAAAACTACCCATTGTTAAATGGTAATTTTAAGACTGCGACAAAATGCACTCCACCTAAAACTCATTACTCCTCATAACTAATATTTTTCTTATATATTTTCTATTTCACCCATTTTCTTCTCTCTACAGTCTACACCCCAAACTATTCAATCGGAATGATAGAAGAATGCTATTCAATAATTAATATAATATCTTTTAACTTTTACCTACTTGAAGACTTTAAACTTCAGACCAAGTCAAGGCATGTGGCACAATAAGTCAATAGGCATGTGGCACAACAAGTCAATAGGCAAATATCTTAGAATAATCAAACGATCGACCATCGCATGCATGGGTGGCAAATAGAGAACATCAAATTTTCTTCAGTGTTGAAAAATCTCCTTTAAGAAATCGTGGATATGAGGTTTAGAGAGAAGACAAGACGACAAAATAAACATTAAGGAAAATAAATAAATTATTTAGTGTAGTGAGTCTTATGCTTGTCTTTGGCCAGAGCCGGCTCTTGAATCTTGAATCTGATCTTATATATAGATGAACCACTTTGCACTCTACAAACACATTAAATTAGTCATAGAGGAAGAAGATGCTAAATCTCCTGGAAATGTTGGAACTGAGACTAAATCAAACCTTGCCAATTCCTTTGGAACCTTTTTCCTTCAAATATTTACTACTTGCGGCCATTTTCCTCATTCTCTTATACAGATGGTCCCTTTATACAAACTATACAAACTCATCTATACCACCATCTCCACCAAAGCTACCTATCATTGGAAATCTACACCAAGTAAGCTCGCTCGCTCATCGTTCATTTCAAACCTTATCTCAACGCCATGGGCCTGTCATGTTGCTCCACTTCGGAAGCAGGCCAGTCCTTGTCATCTCGTCGGCTGAGGCTGCCTCCCAGATCTTCAAAACCCATGACCTAATATTCTCCGACAGACCCAAGTTCATCTATTTTGAGAAGGTTTTCTACAACTACAAGGACATGGCATCGGCACCTTATGGGGAGTATTGGAGGCAGCTCAGAAGTATATGCGTCTTAAATCTTCTGAGCAACAAAAGGATTCGTTCTTTTGGTGCTGTGAGACAAGAGGAAACAAAATTGATGATAAGCAACATACTACAGTCCTCCTCCTCCAACTCATCCTCATCGGTTTTGAATCTAAGCGAAATGTTTATGAAGCTTAGTAATGATGTCCTCTGCAGAGTTGCTATGGGGAGAAAGTACAGCGATCGCGGGGAAGATAGTGGGAAGATGTTCATGGAGCTTTCTGGAGATTTGACAGAGTTCTTCACACGTATTAATATTGGGGACTATATCCCATGGCTTGCTTGGTTCGCTCGTATGAGTGGTTTTGAGGCTCAATTAGATAAATTAGCTAAACGGGCGGATGAGTTTTTGGATATGGTTATTCAAGAACATATGGATAAATCAAAGAGTGCAAATGATGGTATGAACGAGAATGAAGACGATGACAAGGATTTTGTGGACGTTTTGCTTACCGTTCAGAAAGAAAATGCAGTCGGTGTCCCTATTGATCGAGTTAGCATAAAGGGTATCATCCTGGTACGTAATTAACACACTCTTGATTACTTTGTGTGTGCATGGCATACATGATATATACTTCAGTACGTACTTACATTGTGATATCTTACAATCTGTTAAGCAAATTAAAATGAAGTTTTAGTGCATAGCAGGCATGTGAGTCTTCTTATATATAGAGATTTTTTTAGAATTAACTAGGTTCACAAAGGACCCTGACTGAATTTAAGTATGAACCAGTACTGGATTCGAATTCCAAAAGACGTGAGTAGTTTGAATCTTACCTGAATTAGCTAGCTTCATATAATTATAACAGGAGCTTAAATTTAATTACCTTAATGCTCTTGCAGGATATGTTTATCGCTGGCACTGATACAACATTTACAGCTTTAGAGTGGACGATGTCAGAGCTTCTGAGAAATCCAAGGGTGATGAAAAAATTGCAGAATGAGGTGAGGGGAATAGTTGGAAATAGAGCGGATATAACAGAGGATGATTTGGTTGGAATGCACTACATGAAGGCAGTGATCAAAGAGACTTTCCGCTTACACGCTCCGGCTCCATTACTAGTGCCTAGGATGTCTAAGCAAGATGTGAAAATAAACGGTTACAACATTAAGGCCAACACACAAGTTATGGTGAATGTATGGGCAATTGGAAGAGATCCCAAGTCGTATACAAATCCTGAGATATACGAACCAGAAAGGTTCTTAAACAATGTCATAGATTATAAAGGAAATGACTTCGAACTAATTCCATTTGGCAGTGGCAGACGAAGTTGCCCAGGAATGCAGTTTGCCATAGCTCTGAAAGAGATTGCTTTGGCGAATATTGTGCACAAATTTGATTGGGCATTGCCTCCTGGTGCAAGGGAAGAGGACCTGGACATGAATGAAACTACTGGCGTATCCGCACATAGAAAATATCCTCTTAAGGCAGTTGCCACACCATATTTTGGCTGCTTCTAAACAACTACTCCCCTCTTACGTACCAAAAACTTTCAATACCTTCAATAAAAGAAAAGTAATCATAATAATTCACATCGGATGTGTCTGATGTTTGTAGTTTATGTATAAGCAAACTATCCTAGGTGTGTGCTGCTCATGTAGCTGCCTCGCTTGCCATTGGAGCGGTGGGTCTTAACAGATGGGCTACACAGCCACCACCCTCCTTGATTCGCGTCTTGAGGAACGACGGTCTTCTCTGTCCTCATGTTGGTGCGGGTTGAGTGGTTTTTTTTTTTTTACTGCTTTCTTCCTTTGCCCTGATCCTAGTGGATTAGGTGGGACTTTGTTTCTTCCCTTATCTGTTTCTGGTTTTGTTGTTTTCGGGTACTGGCCTTTCCAGTCTATTGCTTGTTCTTTTTTTCTGGGTTTGCCCCTTTAATGAGAACTGCAGTTTCCAAAAAAAAAAAAAACTATCCTAGGTGTACCTTTATATGTGTGTTAAGGACATTAATAATCTCTATTAATTAAGAAAATAAGCCTTATGGTTAAATTTTAAAAAACCCACCATTTGCCCTTCCTTAATTAAACTTTAAGAATAAATAATTCAATATTTAAAAGACATAATGGTAAATTAAAAAATATTAAAATTAAAAAAAAAACAAAAATGATAAACAAGACGTGGGTAACTGCTCTTAACAACAAATCTGCAATTGCAATTTTTTTAATTAATTTTTTATTATATCAGTTAAAAAAAAAAACTTATCTAAACATACTGTACATAAAATTGTTAACAGAAAAATCAAAACCCTAAATCCTAAAACAAAATTAATTATATACACAAAAAAAAACAAATTGACACACGCGAGAGCGTGTGTTAAGAGACTCGTCTAATATAATCCAAATATTGTGTGGACTTTATTATAATTTTCTTTCATATATCACATGTTTGGATGCAGATTGGACCAGGATTGTCATATTGCTGTAATTTTTTGTGTTATACATTTATATTATACTGGAATATTAGACTGCATCCATGAAGAGTACTGCCAAAAATCATCAAATCATCTCAAATTAATCAATTTGAGATGATGTGAAAAACTTCCGTTACTAATACTTTCAGTTCCATCACCACATGCAGATGGTACCGTTTCTGTGGATGAATGTCACCATTTTCAGGATGTCCTAAAAATTTGGGGAAGTGTGGCATTGTTTTTAGTAATTACAGTTTAACTAGACTTTGCATGCCCTTAGCTCAACGGGTGGAATCAACCACCATAAAGTGATCGAATAGGATAATTCTTAGGTTCACCTATGACCCTTGCTGTGATTAACGTATTTTACCTTATAATTTCATAATCTAACTGTTCATATTTTAAATTATAGTTTATAAATCATCTCTTCAAAAAATCAATCGAATCAGAGATTGTTCAACCATCCAACTTTATGAAACAAATGAATGGTTCTGACAATAATTACTACTATTATGATGAACCGTCTATTTTTTATATGAATGAGTGACCAAAAGGTTTCCAAATTGATTGATTTTTTTTTGCAGAGGATATTTTGTTATAATACATGTATGGTTGGATCGTTAAAATTTAAATTAAAAATGCGTTAATTGCAAAGAGGTGAACCCAAGAATTATCCAAGTGGAATAAATAGTGTCTCCTCCGTGACTTCGTACTCTTGACTTTACCCTTACATTTGGACTGCTCTAAGTATAGGACTAAAAGCTAAAGAGGCAATACAGTAATCGGAGGCCAAGTCAGACTTTTGTTAGGTTGGTAGTTGGTAGTTTTTTAGACTTTTGTTGACTAAACATGATACTATGATAGAAAACTAATGTTTACTTACTTGGAATGAAAATGTGAATGAATCGAAATTTATTCCGATAGAATTCATTCATAATACCTACCCCCCCTTGGTTATCAAACTCCGGATATTCAGGAATTGATTCATCTTTTTTAGTCACTTTTACGTGGGACCCACAATCATTCCGATTCATGTACATGTTAGTAAACGCAAGAGAACTCAGGAATTGGAATCAATTCCTTTATTCCCATACACATTCCAAGTAAGTAAACATGCCATAATGGATACAAAATTTCCAGCCCAAACATGTATGTTTTAATTTTTTTTTAGGACAATATTCATTTATGAAACTTAGTATAGCTTCATGCATTCTGAGATTAAGAACATGTGATTTTCATGATTGATAGAGTTATTGAGTTCGAGCTCGTGTTGTTGAAGAGATTCTCTAGGTAGGGCTTATGTACCAATTGTATATTTATAAAAAATAAAGTTAAAAACACATAAGCCTCCCTACAATATACTTTATTGATGCGCATTAATATTATTGTTCTATTGGTCGTAAGTAACTAATTAGGGGACATTAAAAAACTTTGAAAAAATGCAGGGTAGTGAATCATCGAAATTGAAAACAACATAGAGTGGTTTGTCAAATGAAGCAAACCATAGGATAGTAAAATGTAGTTTGTCCTTTTTAAATTGTTTTGTTCTAGTTTATCAAAAAGAAGTGTTTGGGCATAAGCCAAAAAAAATTATCAATAAGTCAATAACGTACAATCAACAGTCCCAACTTGCAATATCCGGAAACCCTAGCGGCGGGTTTTCTCTCAAAACCTTCGCACCCTAGCGGCGGCGGCGATTCTCGGCGTCCCAATCCAGTGGGTTCCGACCAAGTCTAGCCTCTCCTCCTTCACTGGTGTGAGTTGGATTCCTTCTTCTGTTTTCCCTCGATCCCGGTTGTCAGCTTGAAGTCGGTGATTGAATCTCAGTCGGCACTGCCCTTCGATTTTCCTCATCAGTTCGACGACCTTGTTTGGCTTCTTCCTGTAAGCAGCGGTGCGGGTTGCTCGTTTTAGACGGTTCGTCGGCTCTATCTTTCCGATCCGGTTTTCCACACATTCGGGTTGCTCCTTGCCTCGATTGCGTTCGTATTCGGCTTCGATCTAGTTTAGTATGAGAGCAGCCTTGATTTGCTGGAGAGGGCGGCCGCCGAAGGTGTTCTTCTGGCCAGTGGGTGTGCTGATCACTTCTGAGCCATTGGTTTGGACTCTCTTTTGTTGGGCTCGGGTCATGGCTTTTGGGCCTGACTTTTGGTCTGATATGGAGTGGGGCTTTACAATGGTTTGGGCTCTAAGGGAGGGTGTTGTGTCACCCTCATCTATTACTTAGTAGTTTGGGTGCTGCCTACACTGATGATGTACATCGTCGGGGAAGCTAGTCTATGAGTTTCTGTTTTGGATTCTCGATAGTTGTGGTTTTTTCTTGATGTATTTCAACTTTGTAGGTTGTGATAGCCTACAAGAGCTAATAAGTTTCGCATAGTCAGTTAGTCGACGAACTTGCAATTTCACCACAATTGAATGCATTGGAGATTGTTGGTTCACTAGTTTGATTAGTTGTTACTTGAGACTTGTTTTCATTTGTAGGCTCGTTTGAATAAACGAGCGAACATGGCATAGTGAGCGGTGCTTTTATTTTCTAGTAGTTCTCTGACCCTAGCAAATTTGGGTTCAGGCCTAGGATTTGATGTATGTACCGTTCTTTGGTATTGATATAAAGTATCGTATGATTTTACCCCCCTCAAAAAAAAATCAAAAAGAAGTGTTTTCCTTCAAAAAAAAAAAAAAAGTGTTCTGTTCTGAGTGAGGTTTATTTAATTTTTTTTCCTTGGATAAAATTTGAATCGCACAACGGTCTAAAGTTAACCTCGCCCTGTCCACTAAGATGGAAGTTCTGATTGATCTCAACCGTCCAACAAATACGACATCGTCGGGTTTCGCAGAGAAGCTGAAACATCATACAGTCATAGTCTTCCTTAATTGATAGAAGAAAATGGAAAATAGATTCAATGTTAGGAGCCCATCCGTCTAAAGCTTTTGGAGGATTCCTTTCAATTCAGTAAAATAGTTTTACTGGGTGGATGTCTCGAGAAGATGAAGAAGAATAGCAAAGATCACTGGGATTTTCTGGTAAAATTGTTTGTTCTTCCTTCAACTTCTTCTCTCCCCTCTCGCTATTTTGTGGTGTTTAGGAATTTGGGTTCTTGGTTATGAAAGCAGGGGTTTCAATTTCTTTTGGTTTTCGTATGATCTTAGATTTATTCTGTTTGAAATGCTGGTCGGAGTTCTTGAATTTGATTTCTTTAGTATCATTTCTGGTTCGATTTTGTGACTGGGTTTGATCGTAGTTTATCGTTGGTTTCAATTTCTTGTTCAATCTTAAAGGGTCTGGCTATTGTGCGTTCAATTATTTACATATCTACGAACAATACATCGTAGTTTTGCTTACTGCATCCACTAAGGGTCCGGTCATCACTGTTTAGTTGATTGCGTTCTTGTTCTTTGTTTACAAATCGACGGAGTGAAAAGAAGTGTAAAGAGTTGTATCTTATTACCACCCCAGTATATTACTTTTCTCAAAGTTAATTGATTCAATTACCATTCTCTCCTTTTTGCTGATTGATACAGGAAGAAATTGAAGCTCCTATGTGGGTGGATCTCACATTACAAGCCAACATAAACAACCAAGATGGGTGAGTTCATTTATAAAATATTATTAAGTTCTCCTGTGTTTTCCCAAAAGAGATTGAATAGTTTCCAGGATGTGTTGTATGCAAAATTAATCTTTCTTTTTGGGATGCACTGCAGTGATGATGATTGGTTTTACAGAAGCCACTTGTAAGCATTTTTGTCAACTTTAATGAAGTGGTTTTTTGTGGTGTTGTATTTTTTGGCTTTCGAGTTATTGTCTTTGAAATAAGAATGCTGAGTATAGTAATTTGATGGAAATATTAGGTTCCACCAATGTTCTTCTCGTGAATTGAAGACTGCATTTTCTCATTCTGGGGAGGAGAATGCAGCCTTAAACTTTGACTTACTTGGACCATCTTCGCCAAAGCTTCCATCTTCTGTCTCTAGGTCCAGAGGCAAAAACTATGTAAGCAAGAAATGGAGAGACAACAACCAGGTTTTTCCAATAGATAAGAGGCACCCAGTCAATGTTCTGAGTGGGACATCTTCCTGCGTGAATTCAGGATCTGGTGATAACATGAAATCCAAACCAAGCTTTACACATTTGAAAGGTACTTGCCATGCAAAAACGAGTTGGGTTTGTAAAAGCAGTTCAATTGGAAATGGCAGTCCAAGTTGCTCTAAGCCAATATCTTCTTGTGGGGATTCAACGAGTACTCTGAGTTCTACGGCAAATAAGGCAGATGAAAGCAATACAGCAAGCACTATTACATACGAGAGTGGTCAGCAGCAACAGCAGAATATGGGAAAATCAAGTCGCCCTTTGAGTCAAACAAGTGGGCTTTTGTCACTCATAAAGACTGGTATGAGGAAAAGCTGTGTTACAAGACAAGCATCTAGAGTGGAGATTAATGGCGAAAGAAGGCAATCAAGAGGACGTAACTCTTCATCCGGCAAGTCTAGTGTTGGTTCATCTTCAAATCCTTGTTATGATGTAAGGAGCTCAACATCTACATCAATGCAATACAAAGAAAGAACACCAGATGGCAGAAATATGACAAGAAAGTGTGATGCAGCCAAGAACAAAATAAAATTTTCTAAAGCATCCAAAACCTCCACTCATAAGATTGAGCAAGGGACTTCTAACTACAGAATGGGACCTAATATTGCCAAGTCTACCTATCAGCAAGCTGCAAAACCAAAGGTTAGAAGTTTTGCTATCTGAGACACCCATATTCAAGATTTTCTTATTCTTTTTTGAAGTATTTGATATATTGTTGACTTATTGTGATGCTGTAAGTATATCTAGTTATTTAAAAGATTTGTCAATAATCGCCAAACTATAAGAGAGACTTGTCTACACAAGTTCATAATAGTATACATGTTTGAGGGTATAAATGGCATACTTAGAATTCTAAGTCGATTTTCTGGTTTTCTAGTATTTCAGGATGTGATTTCCTATTAGCATTGGTTCCAAGAATTAGTCTGCTTAAGGAAAAAAAAGTCTGATAGACTTCAAAGGATGTACACATGCAGTCATATTGTTCTAGAGATTGTTTATTGTTTGGGCTCATCGTGTGTCTTGTTCGTTTTATGACTGTCATTTATCATCATCATTTAATGTCATAAGTTTAGTTTGGGCATCATCCTTAACATCTCCACTTATTGGTGGGGATCTCGTCTCATGTTTTGTGCTTCCATCATGGTCTTGGCACAAAACTCTCTCTCCCCTGGCAATCGGATCTTTGTGTCATGTGTTCTTGGTGGTTTGTCCACGTTTCAGTTTGATTGTTGGTGTTTAAAAGGATCCTCATCAAATCTGCTCCGGTGATGTTTGGCTGCAAGGTTCCTCAAGGGTGCTGCTGTTTTTGGTTATCAAGTTCGGTGTCAAAATTGTGCGGATATTGATATATCAATCAGTCCACTAATATTCTGAAAATACTTATATGTTAGTTTTGCAACCAAAGATTGATGCACACTTTCTTGTTTTGTCAAGGCACATGATGCCCCATCCAATTTGTAGGCATGTGACCCCCAAGTTTTCGTAGTGGGCACTGATATTTTTTTTGGTCAATCTTCAAGTAGCACCACTGTCTGGAAACTTGGAAATTCTTGTTTAAAATTCGTGACAAACTGATCAGGGTTCAGTTTGAGGGAAAGTGTTAAGAGTATTGAAAATGTAGACTATCATAGTAGAGATCAAGATCAAGGTGGCATGCTCAGTCATTGAAAGCGGCACAAGCACTTTACTTCTATGTTTCTACTTTCTAGTTTCTGTTACATAATTAAATTTACTTATATTTCTCTTGTTTACCAGCCAAGCATGATTGCCGTCTATTCTTCAGCTTGCAGTGGGTATTGGAGAATAAAAAATATATTATAATTGGATTATGTGCAGTTAGATATTTGGTTGTTTAGGTGTAATCTAATATTGCTAAATCGAGTGATTTGATTTTGATTTTGTAGTGGTTGGGCTGTACTATATAAACCCCTTATATGGTCATTAGTAATGTAGCTCATTCTCTACCTATTACAAAATATCTTCCCCACCGCAAAAACAAAATATAAAAATAAACTGAATGAATAAAATGAAAAAGAACTCCTTGAGATCCCATATAGGATCATGGGTTGCTTGCAATTTATTATTAATTTGTTTTTCTCACTGTTCTTTTTATTATAAAGTTGACCATGAATCATACATATGTAGTCATGATTAGAAGATTGAAATTAACATGAATCACACTGATTGTGAAGATTCCAGTTCAGACTCTTAAAAGGAAACCTTTGGGGCCAGTTAGAGTTAAAGAAACGAAGTTAATTACTGCTACTCTAAAGTCCAAGGAGAAACCAGTAGTTGGCGGATCTTACAGATTGGCTGCCTCAAGAATAGAGAATCTGAAAGCGTTGGCTGCATCTGGAAAAGAGAACATTGTGAAAGGGAGAGCGGCTGGGAGTCGGACTCAGAAGTGCAATAGCAGAGGCGTTGCTGCTGTAACCATGGTTACAGTTCACAAAGGAACAAAAGATAGCATTCTGCAAGGACATGACAGAACGGCTGGAAAGGTATATAAGTCCATACTATAATGACATTTGTTGCTATATAATCTTTTGAGAAAAAACAATTCATATGACTTTCATTGTTGAAAATAAATTAAGTTTGTTCCTCAACCTTGATTTTTACTGTAACCACCTAAGAGAAAAGGTCTGGAATCACTGATTTAGATATGAGAAGTTTACCAGTACTTATTAATTATGAAAATCACCCAAATCGTCTAATAAGTTGTGTTCATCTTCGTTTTGGTAACCTTATCTACAAGTGATGATAATATGATAATACACTTAACACATGAAACGATTCTTACTGTGGCTCTCTTTGATTAAAAGAGGTGCTGCAAAAGAGTTGAAATGATAGTTCTTTCATGCTCTAGGCTAGATTGGCCAATGAAGGTATAAAGAATTGTTTGTCAGATGAGGCAGTGGAGGGAAAGAGGCTTTCTGCTTCTAAGTGTGGTGTGGCAGTGGAGGAATTTGGAGATTTATCATTTAGTCTTCAGCTGTGGTCGATATTGCTTGGCTACTTTTCTAAACTTATGCATTTTATCTATGATGTGCATTTTCTTGAACTACTTTTGGTGGTTTTCAAATTAAGCCCATGGATGTTTCTAATTATTTAACCGAAATTGAAGGTAAAAATTGCTTTAAGGATTTAAGATATATTGCTCCAATATCTGAGTGTATTGTTGATCTGTTGCAGGTTTGCAAATAAAAAAGGAGCTTTTCTACTAACTTTTAGATATTCTCACTTCAAAATTTGATATTGTTGAACATCTTTTGACAGGAGAATGTCGGTGTCAAAAGCCGTCGGGTAAATGTGATGGATATCTCCCAGAGGCCTCATTTCAGATGAGAGACCAGGCCAGTGCAGCCTAATGGAATGTATAGTGTAACCCTAACTTCAGTTGTAACAATGGACGAAGCTTGGAGTGAAACAAAGTTTTGACCCTTAACCTCCCAAGATTTTGGTGACTCATTTTAGTTCTTGTGCGATTCTACTTTGAAGAAAATCTCTGACCTGGAGAAATGATTCAGTATTTCAATGAAAGTATTTGTCCTGATTCCCAGAATCCAAATATAGTTTTCTTATGTTCCATCTTTTTTCCTCAATATTTGAGTGCATATATTAATTAATATGGTTGGTGTCAATCTCATCTAGCATCAATATATGCCTGAAGACAAAAATCAATATCATGCATATGAATTGCCGTTTATATGTATATATATGGGTAAGGCACTACGTCTCGAAACATTATATTATTTCAATATCTAATCGAAAGAAATCCAGGCATGTACTTACCTATTTTGAGTGCTTAAAATTTGTTCATCTTACAATATATGTTGATTTGACAAATTGAAATAGTAAACTTTTTTTTTTTGGGTTACTCCACATGCTTAGCATATGCTATGTGTAGATGCTCGATCAACAACTTATAGAAATAATAGTTAAAATAAAAAAAAATATTTGAACAATAAAATTATAATTATTAATGAAATTAATTTCTTTATTTCTCGAGACTAAATGAAATTAGTATTTATTCGCACACAAGTGAAGTACAAAAGGCAACATCATTGCTTAGGATAATAGTACTGCTTAGTGGTAAATGTGGTCTGCAGAAAGATAATAGCTACAAACACATAAAGTAGTTTCCATGCACTGGAAAAATATTTCAATTAATTGTTTTTTCATGTTCCCTACCATCTGGTGCCAACTTATTCCGTACGTAATGGTTATTCAATTGGTTGAAGAGATCAATATATAGAGTAGAATTTGTTGTACGGTATGTTAAAGAACTTGCAACATCTACATTGTGCAGCCAGTTACCTATTACCTTTTCCTTGCAGAGTAATTCCGGCCATATCTTCTTTGGAGGAGATGATCCATAACTTCCTTGCAGAGTAAATTCAGACAGTTACGAAGAAGACCGCGTCTCTGGATTGTGATCCCGAATGGTAGATTATTATGTGTAATTTTATTTAATGAAGTAAAAACTGACATTTTCGATAAAAAAAACAATAAGAATTGTAAACATGTTTGTCGATGCGATCGACAAACACTACCCTCCAAACCTGTCGAAGAAAAGTATAAAGTAGACTGTACAAAAGTACTGTTTTTCTGCTTCGGCTGGCCAGATGTAACTCTTTCCTCTCATGTACGTACGTATCACACTTGCAGAAGACTGATTAAATTTTTTATTGTATTGATATTATGTATTCAACACACTCTCAATTAACTACTTTATTCAAACAGTTGTTTCAATGGCCAGCAAGCATGAACTTGTAGTCTTTGAAACTTTGGGAGACTTTGTAGAATATTAGAGAACAAGATCCAAATATTAGGCTTACATAGGCACGGGTTCGACAAATAGAGAGACAAGATAGCTCTTGAGCACAGTTTTAGAATGAGTAAACACATCTTCATTCTTGTAGAGCACTTCAGCAGAACGAGCAAGATTCAGAATTAGCCATAGTAGGGGCTTGGGGATACTAGTGTTGGAGTGGAGCCATTCTTCGTTTATATCTTTCCATGCATCATTCACTTGTTTAGTTAGCTCAATTTTAGCTTTTTCCTCTGTGACACCATATTGGTTCATGTAGCATTCCACTGATGAAGCAATATGTTCTCTCTTTTGCTCAAACTACATATACAAACGCAAGGCTAATTAAGGTTATAATTCATTCAGATGAAAATTAAGAGAACATGCATATATATATATATATATATATAACAAATGTGACGTACCTTGTGGCCAACCATGTCATTCAAGAGTCTGCCAATTACTGATGCAGCCTTTACAATCTTAGGGTCACTGAACACCCAATCCATGGAGTCTTTTGTCACAATAGCTCCCAGTCCAACAAAGGTTGTGTTTGAGAACGTGAAGAAGGATGTATTAAGTTCTACTACCATATATTCATCCATCGTTGGTGTGTACTTTTGTTTGAACCATTTGGCTTCCTGGAAGTAAGCTCTAACTTGAACTTTAAACTGAGAGAGCACCAAACCGGGTAGCTAATTAATCTCTAATGTCTTCGATAATTACACAACAAAAAAGATACGATCATTAGGATTAGAGATCTTACTGCTTCTCTTGCATAGTGGATACGATATAAGTTTCCCTTGTTTGCAAGCTTTTCTTCAAATTCGGTGTACAGATTCAGCAGCGCCTCATAACAAATTTTCATATAACCTGGCAGTTGATCGACAGCGGAAATGTCCCACCTGATCAAATTTAGTTAATAATTAAGACTGCCAATTAAATGATCTTAAATGACGATATAACATATATATATATATATATATATATATATATATATATATATATATATATCATCGAATTGATGAAATGGTTTGTCAAATTTAATTTAAACCTCTCAATAGCTTCAGTAAAGAGTTCTAGTTCTTCATATGTGCCATAAACATCGTAAATGTCATCAACAATTGTCACTATGGCAACAAATTTGCATGCTATCATCCTAGCAAAGTGATACTCAGGTTCAAAGTAGGCTGCCAAAGCCCAAAAGTAAGACTCAACCAGCCTATCTCTGGAAAAAGGCAGCTTGTTCACAAAGTCCAAGTCCTTCCACCATCTGAAACAATTACCAAAAACAAAAATTAAAAAAAATTATTACTTGTAGAATAAACTAATTAAGCATTGTTATCTTTAGTCTTACGGACAGTTGAATTTACTGGTTAACCTTGTAATATCACTTAGTTCTGTCTGATGGACTTTCTGGAGTAGGTTAAAATCCAACTTTGCAAAAGTTAGCAGAGTTTCATTATGTGAATCATTATCCCCATAGATAGACAAGTAATGCATTGCTTCTATCCTTGGTAAGCCTTTCCAAAAGGGTTGATACAAGGCATGAGTTACTTGTTTTGAAAGTAGGGAGCTTAAACGGTGCGCTGCAGACTCGAGATGAGTGGTGGTAAATGTTAGTGCCTCTTCCAGTACATCCTCTCCGTGTATCATAAGGTGTGAGGCTTCATACAAGCTTAACAGTCCAACTACATCATTGACAAGTGACTCCTTGAATTTTCCATCACCGTTTTTGAACTTGCTGAACATATCTGCTTCAAGAACGTCACATACATTAGTTGTATGATTAGAGGAAGAACATATAGAATTTATGATCGATACATACAACACCGGTTGGGAAGGACTAGCTTACCGCATGAAATGTTATAACCTTGTTGTCTAAGCAATCGGAAACGGAGACCTGCAGAGTAAAGGTCTTCATCATATTCATATTGTAGGTTATCACAGTGATAAGAGTTCTCGTGAATTTTTCGCAAAATTTCTTCAATCTCTTTTTCAAAATGGCGGGACACACCTAAGCGCTGAATGTCATCAATCAAGTCCAACTTCTGTGAGACCTTTTTAATTGGAGCCATTAGCATCGTCCTCACTTCTTCTTTCAATTCTTGGCAATGCTGCTCAATTTTAGTATCTATTTCCTGCATGCACAGACAAGTTGAAATGCAGATTCATACAATTAATTCAAAAACAAAATAATATCTCAGCATAGGACATAAATTGAATCATATATTAGCCAAGTTCCTACGCACCAGAGAAGCGCATGACAGAAAAACACCAGGAGAAAAGTTAGCTGAACGTCGGACTTCTTCAGCAGTGACATTTGGGGTTTGAGCTTCTGATGTTAAAACTTGGAAAGACATATTTAACTGCAAATTCCAAAAACTGTAGGAGTTGTATACTTGAATGTTGAAAACTATAATGCGCTTTGTGTATATATGAAGGGCTGGCTTGAGTTGAAGAGCTTGTGATGCTTTTGCTATTTATATATCACTCCTTCCAATAATCAAATTAATGTCTTGTTGGCCAACTTGCGATGTGTCGTTTTCCAACCCAGCAACGTTAGGAATTGTCCGCAAAAAAATAGGATTAAAATTTTTAGAGTTTTGAATTGTTCCAGCTGAGTGAGGGTTGAGAGAGAACTAGGTACGTAGTAGATCAAGACAGAGAAGGGGAATGGGTAGAAATTAATTTGAGATTGGGTAGGATTTTGCAGAAAATTAATCCATTTAATTTCAAACCTAAACTGAAACAGAAACTGATAATTAACTGCAGAAAATTATTCTGAATACTTGTTGTTTTATAGCTAGGCACTTAATTAATAAAAGCCAACATGCTAATTGCTCATCAAGTTGATCACATTATTTACTTGCACTTATTGAGAAATAAGTTCGAGAGCCATCATTCAAAGTTCACATTATTGATGGAGAAATAATCAATTTCAATTGTGAAGGTCCTAGAGGGGGGGGGGTGAATAGGACTTTTACAACTTTTTCACGTTAAATCGTTCTCAGGGATAGCAATGGTTATGACTATCCTGAATCACAATTGTACGATTTTGTAAAGTAAAGTTGCAATAAAAATAAATAACACAAAGATGTTTTTTACTCGCAGAAACCCTGCAACCAGGGAGAAAAACTGCGTGCCCCTAACTCTTGAAGGGCAAAACTTTCCACTATGTAATTCAACACTTCTTACAAGTTTGTAGCAACCTGGGATAGTTAGCCGCGCTTCTATCCTTCCTAGACTCTTCCTAGTCTACGACCTGTTCTACCTCACTTGTCTCTAAGTGCTTACATATGAAAGTTTACAGAAGTTTCCAGCACAGAACTTAGCTACTTATCAACTAATTCTTGGTGGACGCTTCTCGGGTTGTTGCACTACCAATCACGACCTCATGGTATGCAAATGCAATATGAAAATTATGAAAAGCGTTTTTGTTCAAAGCTCTAAGATTTACAATCAACAAGGAAGACTTAGAGCAACAAGCTGAACAATGCAAAATGCAAATAAAACTCAGAAAATGTGCCAAGACAATTTTCACAATGAAACAACCAAAGAATCAAGGAGCACCTTGCTTCATATTTATAGGCTAGGTGTAGCTCATAAGAGAGCAGCCACATAAGCTCTCATGGTCAGAAAATTTAGCATCTTTTCGTTTTGTTAAAAACAAGATTGACAAACAAACCCAACAAAAGCAAAAAGAAAAACTTCTCACAAAGGAAAACCTTTCAAATAAGAAGCAAAAGGTTTTGCAGACTTTATCAAAGGATTGATATGACAGGTGCACAGAAAAACAGCTTTTCCTAGGTACAAAACATAACCCTAGCAAAAGCATAGGTCGGCTAATGTATCATGAATCAGCTAAGCCATGAGAGCCCTAGAGAACTGGGTTTCGGGCTGGAAAGGTATACCACCATCCCAACAGTAATTTGGGCACCAAATATACAGCAGCATAGCTAGCTGTTTAACATTTTGAAAAGCAAAATATCTTGGAAAGATAAATCCTACCTAAGTAAGATAAAGCACAGCTTTTAAGATCATTTTTGTCACAAGACATAATTATTCTGGGAACTCAGGATAGGAAGCAATTCTGCTATCCTCTGTGAAAAACAATGAAATGCATATGCATGTTTGTACCTGAGTACCATGAGATCATGTTGGGTCTTCACCTTGACTTGGGCCTTCAGACTTCACTTGAATGGGCTTGACTTCCTAAACAAAGTTGTGTTTTGTTCAATAGAGGATTGCCAATATTTTTATACTTACAAATTGCATAGCAACCCTTAACTATATATCCAAGTTATTACGTACGTACTCTTCCTTCGCTGGTCGGCAACTCCCCATATAGTATTTTTTATCATAGGAGGCGCAGCCACAAGATTCTATTGCGCAGCCAGGAGATTCTAATGCGCAGCCAGAAGATTCTAATGCAATATATAGTAAAAAAATAGGACTAAATTCTTGTTACTACCCTGAACTTTAGGGGCCTAATCAGTTCAGTCCCTATATTTCTAATTTCATCAAAATAGTCCCTGAAGTTTCAATTCTCACCCAATAGGTCATTCCGTCCAATTGGAAAGTTAACTCGCTGATGTGGCACGTTAATTCGCGTGAAATACCCTTTATACCCTTGTCTTCCTTTCTCCCCTTTTCTACACCAGATTTTTTCTCTCTCCTCCCCGACCCCGCTCTCTCTCTCTCTCTCTCTCTCTCTCTCTCTCTCTCTCTAACTCTCTATGTTCTCTATCTGTCTCACCAGGACATTAGGCAGAGGAGAGAACTAAGTCCCCTAGGTCCATCCATGGTGGTGTCTCGGTGAAACGAAACACATCGCTTCGTGAACCAAAAGCTGCAGGGGCTGCGATAGCATCGCCGGTTGATGTGAAGTCCTGGGCTCGGCTAATCAGATGCCGGCGAACCTGCTAGTGATGGTAATGAGCCACGGTGAAGCTCTGGTTGACGGAGATTAGAGAGCCAAACCTCTGGGTGTCTAGAGCATTTTTGCCGAAGGTGGAAGTGGCGCGTGGGCGTCTTCCCGCCGTCGACGGCGGACGTGGGACCCTGGAAGCAGCTCGTTGGAGGTCGGCGAACCCGTCTGTTACGGCAGTGGTCGGAGATCAGCGATGGAGGAGGTCAAATCTACACTCTCTCTTGGAACTCTCAGCAAGAAAGTTAAAAAGCTTGAAATTGACTCTTTGAAGATCATATTCATGGACTTGATTGGATTAAATGTGTAGAAATTTTATAGTGAATAATTGAGTGTTGAAATTTGTACTTTAGTTTGTGGGGAAGCTGAGAAATCTTGGTTGGATTAATATTGCATCTTTGGTTGTTGTTCTGATTGTGTATGTGTTGTTGGGTCTGGGTTTCACATATTCATACCGTACTTCAACATTTGATGATGTCAGAGGTGAAACAAGGGAAACCACTATCACCTATACCCTATACCTATGATCAAATAGATGAAGTGAAGAAAGAATGTGGGTTTGTTCTTTCTTATGCTTTTGAATTGAAATCTGAGGATGATAGAATTTATAGTATGAAAAAGGAGCTCTTTTTTGTTAATGACGACTGGAGGCAGGAGGTGGGCAAGGACCCAATCATGCCATTTGATGATAGAGAAGTTCAAAGCAGGGACCTGGTGTTGTGCGCTAGAATACAGAGAGAGCAGATGGGTGCCCAAAGTAATTGGGTGTGACTGGTGAGAGGGTTGATGGGGAACGAAGAGAGAAGCAGGTTTTGAGGGCTCGAAGGTATGAGAGAGAGAGAGAGAGAGAGAGAGAGAGAGAAAAAGAGAGAGAGAGAGAGGGGTCGGGGGAGGAGAGAGATAAAAAGTCTGGTGTAGAAAAGGGAAGAAAGGAAGACATGGGTATAAAGGGTATTTCACATCGAATTAACGTGCCACGTCAGCAAGTTAACTTTCCAATTGGACGGAGGGACCTATTGGGTGGGAATTGAAACTTCAGGGACTATTTTGATGAAATTAGAAATATAGGGACTGAACTGATTAGGCCTCTAAAGTTCAGGGTAGTAACAAGAATTTAGTATATATAAATATCCAGGAGACCGGCGCAGCCAGAAGATTCTAATGCAATAAGCTAAAACAAGCTACTTAATCCTAAAGTACGTAATCCAAATTAAGACATAATCATATATATGATATATCCGACCGAGTGCATATAATTGGATTGGTTAGTGTCAATCTCATCTAGCATCAATATACCAAGACAAAAATCAATATCATGCATATGTATTGCAGTTTATATAAAATGATTCTCAGGTAAGGATGTTTATATTTTATAAGATGCGGAGTTTTGATCTCAGTCGTTAGATCTGTTTAAATGATCTGATATAACGGTTGAGGATCAAAACTCCGCATCTTATAAAGTAAGGACCTTCTTAGTGGAAAAGTCATATATATATACATATATATAATAAATCTCCAATAAGAAAGTCCTTACTTTTTAACATGATGAGTTTTGATCTCAGCTGTCAGATCCGTTTAAATTATCTAATCTAACGGCTGAAATCAAAACTCCGCATGTTAAAAAGTAAGAACCTCCTTATTGGAGATGTTTTGATATATATATATATATATATATATATATATATATATATATATATATATATATAAATAATATAGAGTCCCCTTCACGTGTGGACGTCCACATTGTATTAAAATGCGAACATCCTCATTCTGACATGCAAACTAATAATCAAGATCAAGAACTATTATTTAGTCTTTTGATTACCACATTCATCGTTTCAGCTTTATCTGATTAACTGTAATTGTCTGTAAAATATACAACGAACATATGACCAAACAATCTTTAATTTGGCTTATTTTTTGCAAGGATAATTCTTAAAAATAAATATAAATATTGAGCGGTTCCGATGATTGAATTATGTTGCCAATTGGTCAGAATGAGGATGTAATAACCCGAATCCTTATATTTAATTTTTTGAATATTCTTGAAATTAATTGGGGATTAAATGATAGTTTTCTTGTCTAGTTTATGAAGTGAGAATATTTCGGAACGAATATTGACTCGAAACATTTTATTTTCGAGGAGTCAAAAGTTGACTTTCTTATTCGTTAATTTTCTCTGATGACTTCCTTCATGAAAGTTGTAGAGCTTGTCAATACGAGTTCGTAGACATGTGGCACGCTAAATTCTGATATCATACGAATGAGTTATGGTCAGCGGAAGTTTAACCTATTATTTTTGAAGCTTATCTGACGCAGTTGCTTATTTCGTAAAAACTGCATTAATGTGTTTATTATTTGAGCATATGATCTTCTAATGATTTGTAGTAGACATCTTAAAGAAATTTTCAGAGTTAGAATCACTTGAAAATCATATTTCTAGAGTTAGTTATGATTTTTACAAAATACATAGAGTACAAGATGAAAGGAAATTAAGCAATTGTGATGGAAGCATGATCCAATATTGATCTCACTCTTCTAGAGCTGATCTTAGAATCTCCAGCATGAGATATTCAGCCTCAAAATCCTTATTCTTTAATCAACAACTTGTTTATCAAGTAGTCTAACCAGCCAAGATTATAGTCTAACCTTGGTAAGGTTAGCTAAATCTCTAGCCTATATAAACACATGACCTCTAACACATTTCTTCAAGCTTCAATCAGATTGAAAGCTTCCTTAGTTGAAGTATTAACTCAACTAAGTCCTTCCTACTTCAGCCTTCCCAATAGCATAGAAATTTCATCTAGAAAGGCTATGAAAATAGAGCAATCTTTAGTTAAAAATCCATTGCTCAAGAACTTATGTTCTTTGAATTGTGAAGCTAATTCAATCTTCCAACCAACAAATCAAGTAAGTACAGAATACATCCTTATAGTCTTTTGTCTTTAAGATTTATCAAAGTGTACAAGCAAGAAGGAAATGGAAAGGATAAGTTTTATAGAAAGCTAATCTCGTTTTCTGGAATTAATCCCGTCAACCAACTTTGGTAGCTTCAAACTCATATTTTGGTTTATTTTCTCATCTGGACTTCTTCATGAAAGTTGTTCAAAATGATGTCTTCTATTTTGTGTTCAAATTTCACGGTCATCCAACCGGTAACAATATTGGAATCTAAGTGTTTATCCAGTGTACTCGCTGGAAAACTTATAAACTGTTCATAATTTCAAGTAGTCATATCTCACTTGTTCCTTAACCAAATTTTATGATCTTTATATCAATACGAAGCTCATAACATGAACTTGTGATCTGGATAATATCAAAAGTAATTGTCGAAATTACAATACGTAGTAATTTATGCAATTAAGGTTAAAATCATGATTATTGGTTTAGGTACTGTTTTGGTTAGTCTCTATTTCTGGACTTGGACACTTTGGACATGATTATTTGGACTATACCATTAGATTTCTTATGAAAATACCTTTGAAATGGTATATTCACTTGCCTATATCGGACTTACGATGGACACGATATTGAATTTGAACTTCGATGACTATAATTAGAGAAACATGAATATGTTCTCTCATGGACTTGGACTAAAGGAATAATAATAAAACTTAAATCTTATTTCTCTAATTGTCCATGATTTTATTTCCTTACTTATTCAAGTCTTACAATAATTTACTTGATTATGCTATTAAGCTTATATTGATGATCTTTCTTATTACATGAGTAAGTTCAATTACTTATAGTATATGTTTATGAACATATGTATATCTTGTTTTGCATATGCTTCTTCTTTATATGTGTTTTATTTGCACTTGATTATCTATTAATCTTATATTGGTGCATAATTTTGTTTACTAAGTGAATACATCAACTTAGTATTATACATGTATGTTAACATGTATGGAAGTATATATTGTTAAGAGTGTATTTGAGATATCACATGCTTACCTTGGTAATTTACTTGATTATGTGATTTACCTACTTATGTCTTTCATCTATATCACATATGCATTCATATGAAAGGCTTAAGCATGTGTATACGTACATATGACATGATTTATGACTTGTCTTACAACAAGACACTATTTGTGAATTCCAATTATATTTGAAACCGGGAGTCGGTATATCCTCGAGCTTAAGTAAATTACTGGTATGAACGATCTATGGACGTTCGAAGTTAGCTGTGGGCTCATGTCCCTTCAGATAGTGCACTATTATACTCATAGGTATTAAGGACCGTGAGTGTACATGCTTGGTATTAAGGACCAGGTATGCTGCGGCTTAACCTGTTACAATACAGGTCTTATGTTTTGGTTATCAGTCAATCTCTATCCGAAAGAGTCACTAAGCGAAGTATATAATATTCTGACCGATTGAATATTTGTTTGTCATATCTTGTTGGCGTGTGAGTTTATGATTATTACTTGTGCTAGGTATTAAGGACCTAGATATAAATTGATGCATCATTATCAGTCAACCTGAATTATGCATTGAAAAATGAAGTATATATTATTCTCATCGAATATATGTTGCCATGCATATTTGGCATGTGAAAGTGAAATTATTTGAGACCGAATTATTTGGGTCAAAGACATTCTTGATATATGTGATTCAAATGCATAAGAATTGGTATGAACAAATATAAAAATGTTCTCGGTACATTTTTGATTGGTTGTTCAATTTTGATGTCTTATAAGACACATTAATATAAGAATGTAAGCTGTACTTATTGGGCCTGTGTTGCTCATGATGCTACACCTTCTTGATTTTCAGGTTACGATGCTTGGGGAAAAACGGGGTGAACCAATGAATTAATGTTTTTCTACAACTATTCGAATTGAATAATTGTAACGTCTTTTATTCCGCTAAACTCTGATATTGTAAGATAATAACGATCTTATTTTCAAATGAAAGTATTATTCAGACATTTGTTTCATTTGATTTATTTTGCTGTTAGAATTGTAGTCACGCCGCAAATTCGGGTACCGTATTTCATTATAATACTGGTCTCGGGTTTGGGGGCGTGACAGATTGGTATCAGAGCTAAAAAGCTCCTTTGAAGTTTTGTTTTATAAAAACAAATTAAATGAACGGGGAGGGTTCTATATATGTATGCTTATACATGTTGTTTAAGCTAATGAAAGCTTTTGACGGATATTATGTTATCCTATATTTTTTTTTAGCTGCAGTTTTGTTATATATGCTAACTTGGTAAAGTTAGAAGCTGCCTTGATGATTTGTTTGGAATTTGCTTATTTCAATTCCTTGAATGAGCTTGCTAGTATGCTATGATTTTGTAGAAAGTTATTTTCTATAACTTGATTATATGAATCATCACGTAGACTATATACTAAGTATAGTTTGATGTTTTATTTGAAAATGTCAATAAGAACAAGAGAGTACAATCCATGATATATAACTGTGAAGAGAATGAAAAGAAGGAATACCGTAGATTGTAACTTATAAACATTTAAATAAAAAGGGAGACTCCACTTATTTCCAAGATAGAGAATTTATAAGTGGGCATTTCCTTTGTTCCTTCGATACCTAAGTTAGTATTTAATGATGGTAAGTACTTTCTTTCCATTGATGCAAGTTGTGGTCTTTTATAAAGGAATCCCTTAGGGTATAGCGACTTGTATATCAATGTGGGACTTGAGACTTGTTGACCTAGCATCGGTTTTGACCTTCTCGGGAACGGTTTTTGGCCAGCGCGTGAGGGCGCGTGATAGATAACTGGGCTTAGGACTTGTTCGAGTTTGAAAATGTTGTTCTCAGAGTAATCGGAGATCACTCTGGTAAAACTGTAGCCTGGTCGGAATAGTCACCGGATGTGTGCTATTTCGGCTTGGCGGTAAACTATATATACATAGATTTTAGAAAGAAGAAAAAAAAAAGAGTGTTGCCAGAGACTTAGTGACTTGTGGATTTGATAAGAAGAGAATGAGAATCTAGTTAGATTCAAAATTTACAATACATCTCTCTAATACTCCACTTTTAAACACTCTATTTATTGAGAGTAAAACAAATCAGAGGAAGCTTTGGGCTCTGCTTTGTGTTGGTATTAGTTGTTTCTGCAAATAAGAGAAAACTTAAATCCCAAAAGTAATAGTACTTTCGAAGTTGAAGTCATTGTTAACTAGGTAAATATGGAGATAGTTGGAAGAGAAGAGGAAGAAAAATATTGAAAAGAAAGAAGAAAGTTTGAGGAGTACTAAGTTTGAAGTATTTGAGAACAAGACTAGTTTATACTAGTAATATGTTTGCTTATTATGCACTTGTTGGTTGATCTAAAATGAGTTGTACAGATATTGGTAATATCCCAATGTTTCAAAGATACATCTGAGCACTCATTGGCTTTGGTCAAGGATTATGATCGTGTGCTTAAGATTTCCTTAAACTCGGATTTATTCTCAAGTATTGAAGAATATTACAAGGTGAAAGGTATGCCTCATGGAAACTCTAGTTCTTGTTGAAAGTTTAGAACTATGATTTTATTTGGATTATTATGAGTAGATTTTGACAATATCTACTTCCTTTGGAAATTTAGTAAATCATATTCTAGTATGTGAGCTATTATTAATTTATAAACTTATTTGAGGTATAAGTTTCCATAAGCTTTAGTATGGATTGTTAATGGGACATATTTCAAGCTAGGAATGATTTAGAGGATGCAAGTAATAATATGTGGGAGATTATGATTTAGACTTTGAAGTTTGATTTAATTTCCATAGAGTTGATAAATTACTCAAGGTTGGAGTGATTTATCGAGGACCGTGATTACGTATATACAATTCTGATCATGGGAATATACTTGAGGATTTGTGTCGTAATTGAATTTGAGGATTATTATGGTGGATCATTTAGAGTTTGAAATCAAGTATGAAGAGTTGTGGTTATGAAGAGATACTAATTATGATTCACTTTCGAGGAATTTTATAACTATGATATGCCTGAATCATTGGATTAATTTGAAGGAGATTTGGTGATATAATAAGGTTTGTATTGAGAAGTATGTTATTTATTTTTGGAGTAATTAGGCTTAAATTCCTGGTGGATATGTGGAGATACAATAATTGTTGATCGGATGATATATGGATACCAGAATACATTCAATATGGTAGTAGCGTTAACGATTAAGGATGGTCGTATTAATAAGAAGTTCAAGGTTATGGACTATAGAGAGTTACTAACCGATATGATTTGAGAGAAGAAAAAAAAAAGATTTTGGAGTATGGTTGATAATAGGGATCATACTAAGGAGACATTTTTTTTTAGAGATTTGAAGTTCTTTGATAAGTAATGAATATAAGTACATAAGTCTTGTTGATTGTTTTGAGAATTGAGATTATTTGGGTAAGTGACTCATAGGTGTGAATTAAAAAAGGAAAATCTATACTTGGAGAGCAAGTTAGAATCAATTCAAATTGTTTTAAGAACATATGGATACATTATTTGTGGCTTACTTGGAGGATTTAGGGAGTTAGATTTAGACATGAAGTTTGTGTCTTGGAGTAATACAAGTAGACATTTGATTCGTCTTAAGATAACACTATGCATACTTGAGGATTTGGACAATAAGGATTAATTTTGAATTTGAGGATTAAGTAAGTATTCACCTCTTGCTTAATGATTGGCGATTATTCTTTATAACTTAAAGAATTAAGCTAATAGATCTACAAGACCTTGTGAAAGAGTACACTGCTTAGATATAAGATTTGTTCTCTTAAGGATTATTACTTTTGAAGAGAAGTGTCTGCTGAGACTTTTATTTAAGATAGATCCAAACAATATTGTTGAAGAAATGAATTTTGATTTATTGTGTTACCTTAGTGTTACAAAAATGAAGAAGTGGTATGCAAAATTCGAGGACGAATTTCCTTTTAAGGAGGGTAGACTGTAATAACCCGAATCCTTATATTTAATTTCTTGAATATTCTTGAAATTAATTGGGGATTAAATGATAGTTTTCTTGTCTAGTTTATGAAGTGAGAATATTTCGGAACGAATATTGACTCGAAACATTTTATTTTCGAGGAGTCAAAAGTTGACTTTCTTATTCGTTAATTTTCTCTGATGACTTCCTTCATGAAAGTTGTAGAGCTTGTCAATACGAGTTCGTAGACATGTGGCACGCTAAATTCTGATATCATACGAATGAGTTATGGTCAGCGGAAGTTTAACCTATTATTTTTGAAGCTTATCTGACGCAGTTGCTTATTTCGTAAAAACTGCATTAATGTGTTTATTATTTGAGCATATGATCTTCTAATGATTTGTAGTAGACATCTTAAAGAAATTTTCAGAGTTAGAATCACTTGAAAATCATATTTCTAGAGTTAGTTATGATTTTTACAAAATACATAGAGTACAAGATGAAAGGAAATTAAGCAATTGTGATGGAAGCATGATCCAATATTGATCTCACTCTTCTAGAGCTGATCTTAGAATCTCCAGCATGAGATATTCAGCCTCAAAATCCTTATTCTTTAATCAACAACTTGTTTATCAAGTAGTCTAACCAGCCAAGATTATAGTCTAACCTTGGTAAGGTTAGCTAAATCTCTAGCCTATATAAACACATGACCTCTAACACATTTCTTCAAGCTTCAATCAGATTGAAAGCTTCCTTAGTTGAAGTATTAACTCAACTAAGTCCTTCCTACTTCAGCCTTCCCAATAGCATAGAAATTTCATCTAGAAAGGCTATGAAAATAGAGCAATCTTTAGTTAAAAATTCATTGCTCAAGAACTTATGTTCTTTGAATTGTGAAGCTAATTCAATCTTCCAACCAACAAATCAAGTAAGTACAGAATACATCCTTATAGTCTTTTGTCTTTAAGATTTATCAAAGTGTACAAGCAAGAAGGAAATGGAAAGGATAAGTTTTATAGAAAGCTAATCTCGTTTTCTGGAATTAATCCCGTCAACCAACTTTGGTAGCTTCAAACTCATATTTTGGTTTATTTTCTCATCTGGACTTCTTCATGAAAGTTGTTCAAAATGATGTCTTCTATTTTGTGTTCAAATTTCACGGTCATCCAACCGGTAACAATATTGGAATCTAAGTGTTTATCCAGTGTACTCGCTGGAAAACTTATAAACTGTTCATAATTTCAAGTAGTCATATCTCACTTGTTCCTTAACCAAATTTTATGATCTTTATATCAATACGAAGCTCATAACATGAACTTGTGATCTGGATAATATCAAAAGTAATTGTCGAAATTACAATACGTAGTAATTTATGCAATTAAGGTTAAAATCATGATTATTGGTTTAGGTACTGTTTTGGTTAGTCTCTATTTCTGGACTTGGACACTTTGGACATGATTATTTGGACTATACCATTAGATTTCTTATGAAAATACCTTTGAAATGGTATATTCACTTGCCTATATCGGACTTACGATGGACACGATATTGAATTTGAACTTCGATGACTATAATTAGAGAAACATGAATATGTTCTCTCATGGACTTGGACTAAAGGAATAATAATAAAACTTAAATCTTATTTCTCTAATTGTCCATGATTTTATTTCCTTACTTATTCAAGTCTTACAATAATTTACTTGATTATGCTATTAAGCTTATATTGATGATCTTTCTTATTACATGAGTAAGTTCAATTACTTATAGTATATGTTTATGAACATATGTATATCTTGTTTTGCATATGCTTCTTCTTTATATGTGTTTTATTTGCACTTGATTATCTATTAATCTTATATTGGTGCATAATTTTGTTTACTAAGTGAATACATCAACTTAGTATTATACATGTATGTTAACATGTATGGAAGTATATATTGTTAAGAGTGTATTTGAGATATCACATGCTTACCTTGGTAATTTACTTGATTATGTGATTTACCTACTTATGTCTTTCATCTATATCACATATGCATTCATATGAAAGGCTTAAGCATGTGTATACGTACATATGACATGATTTATGACTTGTCTTACAACAAGACACTATTTGTGAATTCCAATTATATTTGAAACCGGGAGTCGGTATATCCTCGAGCTTAAGTAAATTACTGGTATGAACGATCTATGGACGTTCGAAGTTAGCTGTGGGCTCATGTCCCTTCAGATAGTGCACTATTATACTCATAGGTATTAAGGACCGTGAGTGTACATGCTTGGTATTAAGGACCAGGTATGCTGCGGCTTAACCTGTTACAATACAGGTCTTATGTTTTGGTTATCAGTCAATCTCTATCCGAAAGAGTCACTAAGCGAAGTATATAATATTCTGACCGATTGAATATTTGTTTGTCATATCTTGTTGGCGTGTGAGTTTATGATTATTACTTGTGCTAGGTATTAAGGACCTAGATATAAATTGATGCATCATTATCAGTCAACCTGAATTATGCATTGAAAAATGAAGTATATATTATTCTCATCGAATATATGTTGCCATGCATATTTGGCATGTGAAAGTGAAATTATTTGAGACCGAATTATTTGGGTCAAAGACATTCTTGATATATGTGATTCAAATGCATAAGAATTGGTATGAACAAATATAAAAATGTTCTCGGTACATTTTTGATTGGTTGTTCAATTTTGATGTCTTATAAGACACATTAATATAAGAATGTAAGCTGTACTTATTGGGCCTGTGTTGCTCATGATGCTACACCTTCTTGATTTTCAGGTTACGATGCTTGGGGAAAAACGGGGTGAACCAATGAATTAATGTTTTTCTACAACTATTCGAATTGAATAATTGTAACGTCTTTTATTCCGCTAAACTCTGATATTGTAAGATAATAACGATCTTATTTTCAAATGAAAGTATTATTCAGACATTTGTTTCATTTGATTTATTTTGCTGTTAGAATTGTAGTCACGCCGCAAATTCGGGTACCGTATTTCATTATAATACTGGTCTCGGGTTTGGGGGCGTGACAGAGGATGTTCGTATTTTAATACAATGTGGACGTCCACACGTGAAGAGGACTGTATATATATATATACATTCTTCAATAGATTCAAGTATTTAATTTGAGGGCCAATGATCACGTTGTGATGGCTATTACTTTGATGGATAAATTCAAGTATTGGCTCATAGGCTCCATGGGCCTTCTAACATACACATACTGGGTTTCAAGTCGCCTACTAATCGATATCCACAAGGGTCGTATATGATCATATATGTATATGGTAAGGCACTACGTCTCGAAACATTGTATTATTTCAATATCTAATTGAAAGAAATCCAGGCATGTGCTTACCTATTTTGACTGTTTAAATTAAATTTGTCCATCTTACAAATTATTTTGATTTGATTAATTGAGATAGTAAACTCGCATTTATGTATTGTTGTGAGTTTTGTAATCGAGTAAGCTTATGGTATGTTAACATTTCTCATACATAATGCGGAGAGAAAGTCCTTGTTAAGATAAATATGGTCCTCATTAGAGTAAATAATTAAGTTTTCGTTTGAGTAATTAAGTCCTAAAAGTGGTAATTGTACGTATGAAATACGTTAACGTACACTAGAATTTTCCTTTGTAATCAATTGATATCGAAACCGAAAGTTTCTAGATCCGATTACATGAGGACCTGAAGTTCCTTACAATAAAAACGATTAAGAGCTGAAGTTCTTTAAATATTTTGCAATTTGCGAGAGCCTGAAGATCTTCAAAATTATGCAATTCAAAAAATCGAAACCACATGTTTCTTGATCTTGATTACATGAGGGCCTGAAGTTTCTCAAAGATTATAATTGAAACCACATGTTTTCGATCGATTTGAATCTTGTGAGGCATATAAGGTTGGTGGCTCGCTGCTTGGGTCGATCTGGACTGTGGTATGACTGGCCTTGGTGGTTTTGGTGGTAGAAGTTTGTTAGGTTTCTGACTATGGCTTCGCTCTTGCGTGCTTGGATTTGCATTTCGGTTCGATTTTTGGCTATAGGACGTGTTTGAGCCAAAATTAACATTTTTTTCATCTTTATTCATATTTGATGCAGCCCATGGGCCGAGACTTGCGGCCTTAATATCTTAGCATTTATTCTTGGGTAGATTTGGTTGCGCATTGCCTTATTTTTCAAGGAAACCTAATTAATCAAGGTTATTGATTAATGATATCAAATCCTATAAGGAAAAGAAATCTATAATCCTTGTTCAATGAGGATTCGCCAACTTATCTCTATAAATAAAGGGTTTTAGAGCAAATAAGGGACATCTCTCAACCTCTCTACAAAGCAATCCCTTTGCATAAAAGCCTCCCCGGAGCAAACCCTAGCAACCGAAGCCTCTCCGGAGCAAACTTGCATCTTTACAGCGAAGCTAAGATCACGCCTTAGCAAAATTCTCTTCTTCTTCTTCCCAATTGTTAGCTCTGCTTTCTCACCCCGTGAGCGAGTATCGACTTTTGTGTTCACCAAGGATCACTTTCGAAGCCCTAGACCCCGTTTAGGCCTTTCATGTACGGACCTTGACAGAGTTAGTTCTCTCTCTGTCCACATTCGCTTGATTCAAGAAGCAAGTTTGGAGCGCATCTTCTACAACAACGTACCCCGTGGTACTGGCACGCCCGCACTCAACAAAAGAGACTGTTTGACTCTCCCCTGCGGTTTCCAGCGTAAACATTTTGGCACGCCCGGTGGGATATGTCGAAAGTGGTTCCTTGTGAACCAAGATTGGGAGAACATAAGAAAATCTGCATTTGCCGGTAGCTACAACAATGTCTATGACCGCGGATGCTACACCACCATCTCTCTCAGATTCATCTGCTCTGAACAAAAGAATAGATGAGGCCATTCAACTTTTTGAAGCGGCCATGAAGACGCAGGCCGAAGCATTTCAGCAGGCTTTTCAGAAGACTTCAAAAGAGACTTCTGTTGCATTTAAACTCCTCAAAGAAGTTATTTCAGAAGTGCACCAGCAGCAAGTCGAGGAGATTCACCCAACGATGGCAGATCACTCTGACGCTAATAAGCACACCAGCGAACGAGTTGATACAAAGATAACTAAGCCTATTCCAGAGGCTTCAGCTGTGGTTTTGTGTTCACGCTGCAAGGTGGAGTGCGGAGTACCAGTCAGTTATGAGGAGTTTGAGAAAACTGTAGCAATTCCTGCTAAACCGATCTCTGAGTTGCATTCGCCACCAGAGAATTTTCAGCCCTCTAGTCCTAAGAACGTTCATAGTCAGCAAGAGGTCACAAAAAAGATTAAGGAGTCTAATCTTTTTGCGCGAATGAAGGCAGTAGAGAGGTTTCGCAAGGAACCTGAAAAGTCAGTTCAACAACAAGCTAGCATGACAAAGCCATACATACCACCAGCACCACGCGTAGTCATTAAAGAGGACAAGTGGTATGTGCAGGAAAGCGGGAAGGCGGTAGAAATCACTGCTTCTCGAAAAAGAAATATGCAGCGACGTTTTGGTCAGGCTAAACGGGCCCTAGAAGCTTTAGACATGGGGTTAGTCAAACCCGAAGAGCTAGTACGGACTCCAGAGCAGTTACGACGAACCGTGGAGCGGTTGTCTGTTAGACAGATTATCCCAGTAGGGAGGCAAGGCAAGCAGCGAGAGTTTGTTCGCCATCAACCTAGTGTGTTCGCCAGGAAGACGAGTAACATCCGCGAACCGGTTTCCAAAAAGCTACAATGGCGGCCTAAACGAGTCAAGAATAAGAACACTGTAGCAGAAGTGGTTTCCAAAAGTCAACTAAGGGAACCAGAGCTTACACTTACAAAGCCAACACCTGTGGCTCCTGCAATTTGTCAAGCGCAGCTACAAGAGTCATTCTGTATGGATCAGATGACAAAGCAGTTCATGGTGAAACATAGCCATAATGTTCTCATGAATGAATCATTAAAGGAAGCTTCGGCGAATATCGTTCGCCAGTTCATTTTTTGCAATATCATATGTCGATTTGACATTCTTGAATGTTTAGTCACGGACAGGGGGGCTGATCATAACTTTCCCATGCTTGCTCATTTTTTCCCAACAATGGCCAATTCCGTGGCCTTGTTGTTGCCATTCGCCATCACCTTTGCCCGGATTGGGGGGCTACACTTAGTTATCTTTCGTCACCTTTCATCAAGCCAAATTTGTGGCTTTTTCCCCATTCGCCGCACTTAGTCGAACTAGGGGGCACCATGACCCCTATGTCCCTTAGCGAATGTGGGATTTTCAAGATTTTTATTTGCATCTATGCGACCAGATTGTGGTTCTAGAACTCGTTTTGTCTTCAGGCCTATTTTGAGGCCATTCGCGATATTCACATGCACATCCGCCATACAGATCATGAATAGTTGAGCCTGACTTAGCCCTCTTCAATCATGGCGTACTTGGGCCTGATTTCGAGGCCTGGGGGGCTATGTTTGAGCCAAAATTAACATTTTTTTCATCTTTATTCATATTTGATGCAGCCCATGGGCCGAGACTTGCGGCCTTAATATCTTAGCATTTATTCTTGGGTAGATTTGGTTGCGCATTGCCTTATTTTTCAAGGAAACCTAATTAATCAAGGTTATTGATTAATGATATCAAATCCTATAAGGAAAAGAAATCTATAATCCTTGTTCAATGAGGATTCGCCAACTTATCTCTATAAATAAAGGGTTTTAGAGCAAATAAGGGACATCTCTCAACCTCTCTACAAAGCAATCCCTTTGCATAAAAGCCTCCCCGGAGCAAACCCTAGCAACCGAAGCCTCTCCGGAGCAAACTTGCATCTTTACAGCGAAGCTAAGATCACGCCTTAGCAAAATTCTCTTCTTCTTCTTCCCAATTGTTAGCTCTGCTTTCTCACCCCGTGAGCGAGTATCGACTTTTGTGTTCACCAAGGATCACTTTCGAAGCCCTAGACCCCGTTTAGGCCTTTCATGTACGGACCTTGACAGAGTTAGTTCTCTCTCTGTCCACATTCGCTTGATTCAAGAAGCAAGTTTGGAGCGCATCTTCTACAACAACGTACCCCGTGGTACTGGCACGCCCGCACTCAACAAAAGAGACTGTTTGACTCTCCCCTGCGGTTTCCAGCGTAAACATTTTGGCACGCCCGGTGGGATATGTCGAAAGTGGTTCCTTGTGAACCAAGATTGGGAGAACATAAGAAAATCTGCATTTGCCGGTAGCTACAACAATGTCTATGACCGCGGATGCTACACCACCATCTCTCTCAGATTCATCTGCTCTGAACAAAAGAATAGATGAGGCCATTCAACTTTTTGAAGCGGCCATGAAGACGCAGGCCGAAGCATTTCAGCAGGCTTTTCAGAAGACTTCAAAAGAGACTTCTGTTGCATTTAAACTCCTCAAAGAAGTTATTTCAGAAGTGCACCAGCAGCAAGTCGAGGAGATTCACCCAACGATGGCAGATCACTCTGACGCTAATAAGCACACCAGCGAACGAGTTGATACAAAGATAACTAAGCCTATTCCAGAGGCTTCAGCTGTGGTTTTGTGTTCACGCTGCAAGGTGGAGTGCGGAGTACCAGTCAGTTATGAGGAGTTTGAGAAAACTGTAGCAATTCCTGCTAAACCGATCTCTGAGTTGCATTCGCCACCAGAGAATTTTCAGCCCTCTAGTCCTAAGAACGTTCATAGTCAGCAAGAGGTCACAAAAAAGATTAAGGAGTCTAATCTTTTTGCGTGAATGAAGGCAGTAGAGAGGTTTCGCAAGGAACCTGAAAAGTCAGTTCAACAACAAGCTAGCATGACAAAGCCATACATACCACCAGCACCACGCGTAGTCATTAAAGAGGACAAGTGGTATGTGCAGGAAAGCGGGAAGGCGGTAGAAATCACTGCTTCTCGAAAAAGAAATATGCAGCGACGTTTTGGTCAGGCTAAACGGGCCCTAGAAGCTTTAGACATGGGGTTAGTCAAACCCGAAGAGCTAGTACGGACTCCAGAGCAGTTACGACGAACCGTGGAGCGGTTGTCTGTTAGACAGATTATCCCAGTAGGGAGGCAAGGCAAGCAGCGAGAGTTTGTTCGCCATCAACCTAGTGTGTTCGCCAGGAAGACGAGTAACATCCGCGAACCGGTTTCCAAAAAGCTACAATGGCGGCCTAAACGAGTCAAGAATAAGAACACTGTAGCAGAAGTGGTTTCCAAAAGTCAACTAAGGGAACCAGAGCTTACACTTACAAAGCCAACACCTGTGGCTCCTGCAATTTGTCAAGCGCAGCTACAAGAGTCATTCTGTATGGATCAGATGACAAAGCAGTTCATGGTGAAACATAGCCATAATGTTCTCATGAATGAATCATTAAAGGAAGCTTCGGCGAATATCGTTCGCCAGTTCATTTTTTGCAATATCATATGTCGATTTGACATTCTTGAATGTTTAGTCACGGACAGGGGGGCTGATCATAACTTTCCCATGCTTGCTCATTTTTTCCCAACAATGGCCAATTCCGTGGCCTTGTTGTTGCCATTCGCCATCACCTTTGCCCGGATTGGGGGGCTACACTTAGTTATCTTTCGTCACCTTTCATCAAGCCAAATTTGTGGCTTTTTCCCCATTCGCCGCACTTAGTCGAACTAGGGGGCACCATGACCCCTATGTCCCTTAGCGAATGTGGGATTTTCAAGATTTTTATTTGCATCTATGCGACCAGATTGTGGTTCTAGAACTCGTTTTGTCTTCAGGCCTATTTTGAGGCCATTCGCGATATTCACATGCACATCCGCCATACAGATCATGAATAGTTGAGCCTGACTTAGCCCTCTTCAATCATGGCGTACTTGGGCCTGATTTCGAGGCCTGGGGGGCTATGTTTGAGCCAAAATTAACATTTTTTTCATCTTTATTCATATTTGATGCAGCCCATGGGCCGAGACTTGCGGCCTTAATATCTTAGCATTTATTCTTGGGTAGATTTGGTTGCGCATTGCCTTATTTTTCAAGGAAACCTAATTAATCAAGGTTATTGATTAATGATATCAAATCCTATAAGGAAAAGAAATCTATAATCCTTGTTCAATGAGGATTCGCCAACTTATCTCTATAAATAAAGGGTTTTAGAGCAAATAAGGGACATCTCTCAACCTCTCTACAAAGCAATCCCTTTGCATAAAAGCCTCCCCGGAGCAAACCCTAGCAACCTAAGCCTCTCCGGAGCAAACTTGCATCTTTACAGCGAAGCTAAGATCACGCCTTAGCAAAATTCTCTTCTTCTTCTTCCCAATTGTTAGCTCTGCTTTCTCACCCCGTGAGCGAGTATCGACTTTTGTGTTCACCAAGGATCACTTTCGAAGCCCTAGACCCCGTTTAGGCATTTCATGTACGGACCTTGACAGAGTTAGTTCTCTCTCTGTCCACATTCGCTTGATTCAAGAAGCAAGTTTGGAGCGCATCTTCTACAACAACGTACCCCGTGGTACTGGCACGCCCGCACTCAACAAAAGAGACTGTTTGACTCTCCCTTGCGGTTTCCAGCGCAAACAGGACGGAGGCTTGGGATTTGCAGATTGGGATTCTAACTTCGGAAAAATGAGGTGGTTTTTTAATTTTTTTTGTGGTGGTGGGGCTTGGGGGGGGGGTGATAGGAGCATTTATATGCGACGTTTATAATGTGAATCCCTATATTTTCTTTGTTAGTTTCTCACTTATTTGTGTTATTTACTTTGCTTTCGTGTTTTATATGATCTTGGAGCATTGGGAAGAAAAATGAATAAAAAGCATGAAGGATTGCACATTTCTAACAAGATTTAATTGGGAAGAATTGCTGGAAATATATTTTACTTCCGAGCTACAAAAATAGAATATTCACCAAATATTCATATATCGGAAGAGAAGTTGAAGCGATTCCAATTGGAAATGGTTGCTAACATCTTGAAAATATGTTGAAGAATATTTTCAGAACATTTGAAGAATTCTAAGGTGTTCATTCTTAATTAAAGCAGCAGCTAAAACTATTTCCAGCATAAGACTGAGTTAGCCTCATTGTTTGGCGCATAACTGATTCATCCGACTTCAGAAATTTATAAATAACCTCGTTGAAAGGAAGACATCCACAGATTTCCAAAGAGTGGTCATTTGTAAAAATCCAAGTTCAGAAATATCTCAAAATTAGGTCTCCAATTCAGCACATATTTCTGAAGATAAAAATAAGTTAGGCAAAACTTGGTGCCAAGCTTGTCATGATCAACTTTGAAATGGAAGCCTTCTTACTAGCCATTGCAGTTAATTGAAACTTATTCACATACCATTGTTGCTGCTCTATGAGAAGTGGAAGCCTACTCACTTGCCATTTCAAGTTTTGGAGATGGAATATGACATATTTCTCATTTCCAAGAGCCTATATAAAGGGTGCATTCCCTTCTCATCAAATCATCCCATCTTACATCTTCAATCTCAAAGAGAGAACTAGAATAGAGAGAGTGCAGAGAGTTTGAGAGAGAGCAAAGAGACCTTTGCAATTCGGTACTGCTTTTCGGTGCAGTGCAGTCTTGCATTGCTTCTCGATGTTTCTCTCTCGACTTTCATTATTTTCCGTTTTTGTTTTATATTTTTGTATTGTGTAATTTTTTGTGTGTAATAATTTGAGAATTGTTCTAAGCCTTGTACATGATTGCAAACATATTGTTGGCGTTTTTCTTGGAAATTCTTATTTTTAGATAAAAGTTGTTTCGCTAGAAAATCATTGATGATTTCTAATATTTGTATTTTTGGTGTACAACTTAGATGCTTGTGTTAGAGTCTATTATTTTAGGATATGTGCATGACCGGCTGTCCCATCATATATTCTAATAAGAAACAATTGTTGATTGAGGTTAACAAGTGAAACAATTTCTAGGTTTCATAATTTAGGTTTCACAATTATGCAGTTCATAATCTTGTGTGCCTTATGATTACTCAAACTCTCTTCAATATTAATGACTACTATATGTTAAATCTAGTGGAATGCAGTTCATCATAGGTTACATTTTAGAGCTAAGTTGTGTGGCATGCAGTTCTTCCACATAACGTACCAAGTAAGAGAGAGCAATACAATTAGATACGCTGCAATTCAAGGCTAATTGTGAGTGTCTTCATCTAATGATTAAGAATTGATAAGAGAAACACAATTTGTTTGCATGATTGTTTGGTGGTGGATAACAATTTCTCTAAATATCTTATTATTTTATTTCTTGTTTATTTTCAGTCTTCAATATCAACGCAAAAAACCAAAAAAAAAACATTTATAGAGTCTTTGTATATTAGAAAAGCAATTAGACACAATCCTCTGCCAGTAGTGACCCTTACTTCCCACTGTACTATACACGACACATTTATAGAAAGCCAAGGTTTTATTTTGACAAGCGTTTTGTGCTTGTCAGGGGATAAAACTCGCCACTCAAGGGAACTACCTGAGAGATAAGAGTTGATAGGAAAAGGCTCGCCACTTCAAGGAATCCACCAAGAAGATAAGAGTTTAAGAGTAAAACTCGTCACTCGTAAGAATCCACTTAGAGTTTAAGGCTAGGAAGAAGCTCTCTTCACTAAGCCAAGTTTATAAGTATTTTCTGAAAAATATGAGTTGCCTTTTCATTCATGAAGATGAGTTTAAATAGTAGTCATGGAACAACCCTCCATGAATAGGTTCATCCTTAATTAATGACTTTGAACTAAGCATAGAAAATAAATGAGATGAATGCACCAAGTCCATAGGTATTTTCTCCAAGCCTTAGATAATTGCACCAAACCTTTATTCATTTGACCATGTGAAGATTTGTCTTTGATTTGATGGCCAATTTTCGTGTCAGATTCTTCGTGATGGGTGGAGCTTGTTGTTCTTGAAGGTGGCCTCTTCGGTGTTCGGCTCATACCGCAGATGATGGAGTGGTACGTTAGCGGTCTTCTTTTGAGGGCAGAGGTGGTGTTACGCGGAGGACTGTGGCCTCCTTATAGATCTAGATGGTGGTCCTTGGAGGTGTCTACCAACGGCTCAATTAGCGGTTTCGGCATCGAAGGATCAGGATATCGGAATTAATCCTTTCCTTAAGAGGTATCATTGCCTTTAGGATTATGCATCGTTTTGCTTGGCTGGCCCATTTCGTCTTAATTGGGCCTAACTTATCTGGGTCACTACTCCTAAAGCATAGTACGTTGTTTGTGTGTCGAAACTCTAGTTACCCTGGCCACAAACAAGCTGGTGGTGTTAAAGGTGTCTAGGGACCTTAATTTGGGCTACTAGCCCTTTTTTGATAGGTGAAGCGACACAAAAAGCTCTGGGCTCTGAGCACAAGGTTATTTTATTGTCAGTTCCAGGGCCTGTTATTTTTGTACTGAGTGCGTTAAGGAGTAGCAAAAATTACTTAGGTGTATTGAATATATTGTCGTTTTCTCATAAATAAAATTTGAAATATTTAGTTAAATAATAGGAAAACTTAACCACAAACATTTATTATAGGTTTTTTAGGTTGCCGCGGGGGGGTGGGCTCCACTCATTTTGATTACATTTTATCCATATGGCATTTTTATCATCAATTTGGTGGGATAAGTTGAGGTATACAAATGCAAAATTTTGAAACTTAATTTGGAAGCTAAAATGTAATTAATCCTAATACTTTCCCACTCATCCATCGTTGCCATTGCCCAATGATAATAGTAAGAGCCAGATGATCATTGTTTCCATTGATATAACGATTCACATAGGGAAAAAAAAAAATAGGGTAATGTGAGAGTGTTAAATCTTTGAATAATCATTTCTGTTTTTTTTTTTAGTTAGATATAATACTCCATTTCCACACCAGAAATTTTAAGATTGGCATGTATGAGTTTGTAGGTACAGTGGATAAGAGATTTACTCCTACACCATAAATTACTGGAATCCCATTCAAAATTGGCAAAACCACTTAAACTATTCATGTACACGTTTTGGTCGGAGAAATACTCATGCACAATAAAACCCAATTGTACAGTGACCGGGATCAACTCTTCCAAAAATGGAATACACTCTACATGTGCACCGGTGCTTAATCTTCCATGGAAGGCTTGTCTTGTTTCAGCTCTGAACTCCTACCCGTACAATTGGATGAACATAAGGCGAAAACGATACATCCTGGCCTGACCTTGCATGGGTGAGCTTTAATGGTTGTTAATTACCCCTTCTTAGAGCACCATAGTTTCTTGTGACCTACAAAAAGACAAAAAAAAAAGAAGAAACAAGTTAGGACCAAATACAAATTTCACCAATTTCAAATTGTTCATAAAGAAAAACGTAGAAAGAAAGATAAGAACCCGGGGTGGCGGCTTATTGAATCTCTTTGAGACGTCGTCATCATCGTCATCGTCGTCATCGTCTTTGTTCATAAGCATTCGATAAACTGGAGTATTATCCGACTTCCTTCCACGCTTTGATTGTGTAGAACCCCTACCTCTTCCCCTTGGAGCAGCCCTTTTACGTCCTTTACCTTGAACACTTTCCTCATTTTCCTTCAAAATTATAAACCGCATAAAATTAAAATAAATAAATAAATAAAGTGTAGCACCAGACACTTTTGCTCAAGAAGGTAAACCATACCGAACTGTAACTGTTATCGACCTCATTGATGCCAAATTTCCCTGCCTCTTCACTTGAAGGAGAATCGACATCATCCACATCATCGCCATCATCAGCAATACTTCGAACTGCAGCACTTGCAGCAACTGATGCAGATCTGCAGTGGAACTATATTAGCTTAAGATAGAAGATAGAGAGAGATATACAGGAGAAAGGTGGAAGGCTGCAGGAAATATGTATGGAAATGAAACCCACAAAAAAAAAACAAATATAAAATTACTGTTTTGTGGGTAAATATTTTTAATCTTCTTGCCTGTACCTTTTATGCTCTAGATGTTAATACTGAATACCAGTGGGTACCATAACACATACCACACCTATGCAATTCCCCACAGAGGCAGAGACAGAGAGAGGTCAGAGGTGGGTACCAGATGAGATTTTACCCCTAAATTTGTTCCTACACATGTTTCTTGTCTTGCAGATAATAATAATGTTTCTGAATTAATTTTATCTATAGTTCATATTTTAGAGTAAAAGGGTCCATTGATTCAACATCCCCTCAAAGTTGGGTCAGAGAAAAGACCTCTGAGAATGGCGAAACCCAAGAGCTGCATCAAGAGTAGTCTGCTTCAAGTTAGTGGAGCCCCTGCCTCTGCCCCTACCCCTTCCTCTTGTAGAAGTTTTACCCTTAACAACTTCTGAAGAAGATGGCCTGGATGAACCCCTGCGTCCTCTGGCAGTAGACTTTGAGCCAGTCATGTGGGTCGTGTCTTCGTCATCACTGAAAGAAATTGCACTTCCAATTCCTGCAGCACTTTTACCTCTGAAACCCTACACGAAGAGCAGAAGTCCAATGCAGATAGTAGGCATATATATCAGCTAAAAAGATGCTGAAACCAATGCCAAATAGGACAATTAACACAATTTTTCAAAAGTAGACTGAAATCAGAATTACCTCCGAGGACGGAGCCGTGGAGGTGAATTGTGAATTATCCTTGGGGCGAGTAGACCTTTCCTTGAGGCGATGCTGCAGGTATAAACAATAGCATATAAAAATGGACCATGTTATCAAATGCAAAAGCATAACGCGAGCATCTGGTGTCTCGCAAGGGGGAATGTAAGCTTTGGGGACTGAAATAAATCATATAAAAATACCAACTTAAATTTAAATTGCAACAAGTGTTGCACTAACAAAACAGGGAAAAAAAAAACAAAAAAAGAAAAAGGTAGCATCTGCACTAATTAAATCACTGAGAAAACATTAACATTGTGTATATGATTGATATATCGGACTCCAGTGAATCAAAATTGTATTGTCACTCCTAGATGATGCCTGATGTCAAAAGTTACAGAGATGATGCTGAATTGGGGGAACCCACTCTATGATCAATGAATTGGAACTAAGCCTGCCTTAAATGCCCTCGTGATGCTTAGGCCACAAGAGGATGGGCGAAGCATAGATTGTTTGTCTTCTAGTTTCTATCAAGAAAAAAAAAGCACATTCTTTTACATACATAAACTGAAATACCTATGGGCTTGTTTTGGCCAACTTTTATGCTGAAACGGCCTCCTTTTACGATTAATAAAACCCTAACCTATATGTGTTATTTTCTACATCTACCAACTAAACCCCTAGAAATAGATGAAATTACATTGAGCACAAGAGCTCTCAAGAGACTAAATGGAGAGTTCTATGCATTTACAGAGGCCCCAGCAAGGCAAACTGTCCGTGACTCTGACTACAATAGGTAATCATTCATTACTAATTTGATGACTAAAGCATATCTTAGAAATAAATTATTCTTACCTCCAAGCACTCTCCAACTTTAAGGATCAAATCTTCCTCTTCAAATTTCAGAGGATCTGAATCCTTGGCAATTTTGTTCTGTGCAAGAAAAAAACTGAATTTTTTTATTAGAGTTCAAAAGAAAACATATTAATATGTAATCTATAAGAAAGCAACAAGTAATCATTTGAAAACAGAAGCAAAAATAACTGTATCTACACAAATCATGTCTAAAGGATACTTACTCGAGTTTCTTCAAGATTGTACAACAAGCAAGAATGGAAAGCCGTTTTGTCATCTTTATTAACAAAATCGTGTAGTGCAATATCCAAATCATTGACAGAAAGGATCTCCATTTTCTGCATGATCAGACCATGACGACTTTAGCCTTGATATAAAAATCTATCATGCTGTAGTAATATCATAATCAACTTCAATATTTTACATGAGTTCCATTTTGGAAGCACCACAAAAAGAAATCTTTTTCTTTTTTGGGTCAACCAAAAGAAATAATATTTTTGAAAGTAAAATGAAATCATGTTAGCTTCAAACTAGCAACCATGCCTGAGAAGAAATTTGCTAGTTGCAAACCACATTCTGTTTCCCTAAAAATCTTCACATTATGTTAATTCAAGTGTGTGTTTCTCATGGACTGGACGAACTATTTACTCGCAAGGACCTAAAAAAATATATTTTATATGCAAGCCAGTCTAGAGTCCACTAGATGTGAGGTGCATAATCATTCAACTTGAAGAACACGTACATGAATAGAAAATAAGGAAGATGATGGTTGATACCAGATTATTTTCAGCAACTAAAGCCTCTATATTTTGTTGATTTAGTTCTTCTGGGCGAAGTCGTTCAGAATCATCAAATTTACCTACAATAAAAGATATCAAAGAATTTGTTATCACAATAAAAGGCAGCAACTTAATTTGATAGTAGGAATGTCCTTGAGTAGTTCTCCACTGTTAAGTGATGCAAGATCACCACAATCGTAGTAATACAAAAAAACTCAAACAGTAAAATTCAACCAAAAAGAACAAAGCAAGGTCCAACTCCATTGGAGTAACTGTGGGGTGCGGGCGCACATTTTTGGGTACCAGGAATTTATTGCATCAAATTATTTTACTATTGGCTGCCAATCATCATTATTTAAGTTTAATAATAATTATTATTAAGGCCAAGGCAGAAAACAACTTAGTATTAAGGCCTAGGCCTTAGAAACCAATCTATATTACGCTTAGGCGTTCTCCAAAGAGTACTTAGATGACACTACAAATTACAAATAACAGCAGCAAGCCAGAAAGTATTCTTATCTATAGTATTACAAATCAACAAATGAAAAAAGAAGAGAAAGCAGAAAAACAATCACTTTGAGCACCTTTCCGCTTAGGGGCTTGAACCCAACATCAAGACAAAAACAAACACCCCCTTCTTCGCTTAAAAAAAAAATTAAAAAAAAGATACAAAGTTTCAGTTTTACCAATTCTAACAATTTTCAAAGGTTTTCCTCACCAACTAAATGCAATGGACCAACCAATACCTTCAGTAGGTAGAAAGTAATTCAAGCAAATGTCTTAGCACTATGTGCAAATAAGCATACAGGGTCATCAAATTGAACGTCTCTTACATGAACAGAATTCGATAAAGTTTATTAATTTTTTTTACCATTACTTTTGGTGATATAAGTGAAGACATTAACATGTACAATTAGTATTTGAATTCTTTAGATTCATGTCAACACTAAGATTGAACTTTTGGGATGGTGTTAATACAATTGACCTATCAAGGCAACATGAAGAACAACTCATAGTGCATGTTCTTGTTCAAAATTTAGATAAAGCAATGGAGTCCAAAGGATGGTATGAAAAAGAATCAACCAATGCGAATTTTTAGTAGTGTAAATGATACCTTCGCTCCGACCCTTTTTTGAAGCCTTTGTAAATATAAGAATGTCTTGCGGGTTTGCAACCTAAAAATCAATACGATCACAATAATTTATCTCTAAAATGTGCTACACAAGAGAAATCGGGACTAGCTCACTGATCTAGGATTAGTGGAGTGAATGTACCTTCCCCACATACTTCTGTCCAAATTTTTGAGGATTTATTGTCATAAAACCAGAATAGTCTACCTGCCAATTAGCCGGAGAAGTTAATTGGTTAGACAAGATGGGGTTTAAAGATACATTTGAGAAGACCCACCAGACATGGGAAAGATATGGGACATGAGAAAAACTAAGAGAGATTCAGGTGCAGATATGAGGGGCACTATTCACAGTCCACCACCTTAAGTTAAATACCTTTATTCGAACTAATGGAAGTTTGAGCTCCAATCTGTTAACAGCATTGTTCCTAGATTTATCTATCAGCATTCTGACCTGTAGAATTTCAAAGTTATGTTATTAATATATAGCACATGCATCAGGGTATATGAAGGCAAAAGGGGACTATGACAGACGAAAATTACTTGCCGATTAAACTCACCACTTTGTCTAAGTGTTCAAGAATCGAATTTTGATCGTTGGGATCAATCTCAGGTTCATCCTTTAATATGATCTGCATCAAATAATTAAGTTATTCACTCTAACTTACAATATAGATGATAAAAGTAAACAGTAAATCACCTCTGTGTACTCAAAGGGCCTCACTGACGTCAAAGGAATCTTGGTTGGTCGATATTGATTCCCCTACATAAAAGTGTATCAATAACAAATACAGTTTGTATATAAAAAGAATCAAGATGCTGATTTCTGTATACAGAGATATAAGGTTGACTTATGGAGAACCTTAATTTCCAAAAGAAGCACATGCTTTGGCTTTGATTCTCCATCAATCAATGATGTTGCAACTGAAGAACCAGGTTGTGTAATGTGAAATCCCTTCCCTAGAACCTCCTGTCAAAAACAAAATCCATGTCCAATTCTATAAAAAACCCCCCCTCCCCAACCAAACCAAAACACACATCCAGACACAGACACAGCCAGACTCAAAGATCTACACGCTCAAGCTGGTGTGCATGAGCAGGCATACGCGCGTGTTGCAAATATGGGAAAAAGCAATACTTATTGGCACCTGAGGATCAACAAGGCATTCATGTTCGTGTCCCCACACTATGAAGTCCAGGAATTCTGGTAACATGTGCTCATTTATGGCATTTTTTGGGTTTGCCTTCACTCTGCAGACAGCATTATAAGGTAACTTCGTAATTAGGAAGATTGACAAATTTAGGTTCAAACCAATATTAATGAAATTTCAACATAAATCAGCATTCTTCCTTCATTAATGAATTAACTCAATCTACCCATCTCTTGCTCACACTACACACACCAAACCTGTTCTGATGAAGCACAAGGATGTTGAACCAGTCTGAAAGTTGCAAGCCTTCTTGGCTTTCAGGTCTTATCCATTGCACAGCATGGGGTGTCTGAAACACAAATAAAATAGCCAGCATGTATGTGATTGCACTTAAAGCTCACAAGTAAACAGCAGAAAGAAAATGCTCCACAAAATACCTGAAACATTCTATTTAGCCGTTCATCCCTAATGTTTCCAAGACCATAGAGCGCTACGGATGTTGAACCCTGCAATTCAGATGGAGGTATGAGCCATGCAACGAAAAGACTAAAATTACCTGAGCCTTCTATTTATCATATCTATAAACAAACCTTCCTGATAAGAATAGGGGACAGAGTTATCTGACCAACACCAGATCCCCCAAGAACCATTTTTCCAAAATAGTTTACAAGATTGCATGCCGAGAGGATATCAACAGCAGAAAGATTATCCTGTCAATAGTCACAACATTAAGAAATACAAATTCATAAAACTAATAACATCTGAAGCAAACATTTGAGAAAATCGATCAGTATCAATATATGTATGAATGCACAAAAAGGGGCTCCTTGCATCTTTCTGGAAATAACAAAATCGTTAATTCCCAACTCTAGATGCACAAAGAGGAGCTCCTTGCATCTTTATGGGAATAACAAAATTTTTATTTCCCATACCTTAAGGGTTTAGGTATTCCTGAATCCTGAGTATGAAATTTTACTCCAACAGTGTACATAGGAATTTTCATAAATAATAAAAGACAACAGAACAAGTAAGCTTTTGACATTGACCCATTTTTTACGGGTGCTCTTCAAATGATTCCAAAAACTGGTGAATTGGGATGCAGACTTATTAAGATAAAAATTGAAAACCGTTTTCTCAATATCTTAATAGAATATCATTCAAATCCTTTATCAACTGTAAATCTGTATCTTAAGATTCGATATGGCATGTTAGAAGGTGATGAGGCATGTAAGTTGATTCCCATGAAAACTTTCAACACCACCTCCAACAAACTCATCAAGCTATTTGGGAATTCCTCATATTAAGGTTGAAGCAAGGAAATAAATAGAATGAACAGATCGCTGTTAACAAAATCTTACAACCACGGCTCTGAAACAATAATTCTGATCGAAAAACATCTGCTGCAAACAAAACAAAACAAAAAATCCATACCACTCCAGCAGGATCATCATGATTTCCATGAATACTAAACACTGGCAAGCCAACATTGAAGTGAGGATCTTCATAATTCACATGACCAAACCTGTTATAACAAACATGTTATACACTCAAGTAAAACAGGTTTTGATGCAAAACAAATTAGGGGTAAAGAGGTAGATGTTAATAAAACTCAATACCCTAAGAAAAAATTTATTTCTATTGCAATATTGCTCAACTCAAAGCATATATATGGTTCTAAAATGAAATCTCAACTTAGACATGCCATTTGCAATAAATAGCCCAACCAAAAACCAAAATGCGTTTAAGTCCTTACAAATTTGCAAAATTCACAGTCTGGTCGCTAACAACTTGGAACTGCACTGGCTGATCACTTAGGCAATGACGACGGAGAATCTCAATGGTCTTAACTAGTGTTGACCTTGAGGGTTTATTCTCATGGAACAGATCACCACCAAGAAGCAAAAAATCCACCTGATAGCAGACAAATACAAATGTGTGCATAAGTAAATTTGGTTAAGATCATCAGCTTGCACAAAAAAGTAGAAGGAAAGAAACTGGTTAAGTTGAGCTTTGCAATAAACCATTTCCCCAAATGTGGGCTTAAATACAAAAGGAATTATTGAAAGGGAATAATCGACACAGGCAAGGTGGTTTTGCATTGTGTGATACTAAAAGTACAGCAACAAGGAAAATTTGCTATTACATGCTTTTGTTCCGCTATTGAGCATATCTCATCAAATGCCTGGAATGAATCATGCCGCCGCACTTCATCCTTCTCCAAATAGCCCAGATGGCAATCCGTAGCAACAAGTATTCGAAGAGTATTGCTAAATTCGTCCCTGAAAATTCTTTTGTTATACATAACAACAGAAATAACATTTGTTCTGCACCAGAAAATGTTAAAGGCAGAACAGAAATAAGTTTCCTACTTTATGATTTTCTTACACCAATTACTGCATTTGGGACGAGGAGTTTGAACATGGAACTCCTCTTAAGAGGAGAGTATCATGTATTTGGCGCCACAGTTGTTATTTATCTATTTCAACCTAATGAAGTTCTCATGTTAAATAGAACATGTATGTGACAAATCTCAAAAGTTCTTATTACAGAACACCTACTCCAATCGGATGTTCAACAAAAGAAATGCATAATCCTCCAAGTTCCAAAGGGCTTTCTTAACACATTACTAGGAACACACATATTAACAGATGTCAGGTCTTACCTTGACGAATCTCCCATGCTGACAGTTGCTACTATTCAACCCTACAACATATAAGAAACCTCAAGAATATTAGCTCAAGAATCCTCCACATCAATTTAGAAGTGAGTCTACCAATGCCATTGTTTCCACCACCCAATTTCAATTCAGAAACCAAATGAAAAAGGAACATTCCAATTCAAGGAACGCAATTGCTAAAACATTTAGCACAAATATTGAAAATCAATGCCAATTTTCAATTTCAATTCCGGAAAGCTCAGGTAGAGCAAACAAAAACCCCTGGTATAGGGTTTATCAGCACAAGCACACGAAATCACAAAGTGTGAAGAACAAGAAAAGCCAGAATAGCAGTGAATACTGCAATGCGTTAGTTGCTGAGAAATTGTACGAAAAAATATAGAAAAAATAATAATAATCAAATACTAAACTAAGCCATTCCACGAACACCGCCGTCACAAAAAACACCGACTTTTTGTTTTAACTTTTAACCTTTTCGTTTTACTGCGTTTCCTCGGAAGCCAAACAAAGAGTGAGAGATGAAGATGAATTACCTCTGTTAGGGTTTCGGACTGTGAGGGCGAACGCAAAAGCTGAGTCAGCGAAACTTGACAACGGAAAAGGGAACGGTGGCGGGGAATTTTGAAAGCGCCAAGAGAGTGAAAAGCGTTACTAGAACCGACGGGGACGATGGCAGGGTGGTCAAACCCAAAAGCCCAACGGTAAGTACTACCCTCGTATTTTCAGTTATTGACAATCGTGTCCTAATTTTCCATTGGGCCTGTTGGGCTGAGGTCTCTGTTTTTGGATTGGGCCAACTATGTGGTGAGGATTTCCAAGTGTTTTTGTGGTGAAATTAATTTGTTCTTTTGGAGTGTTAATTTGGGAGGATTATATTAGCAAATGACTAAAAAGGCTCATACAAGTATATACTTGACTTACTATAAAGGATCCTTACATTTTTTTTTGGTTATAGGGTTTATTTTGACATTAACTGGGTTGCAAACCAATCGTGTGCGAGTTAGCGAGTTGCTTCTCGGGTCGGTCGGTTTTTTTGTAACAACTAGCAGTCAGTTTTTGTAATAACAGTAATGTTGTTATAGAGTAACATCTATCGTTTTTATGTGGTAATAACTAGCGTTTTTTGCGACTCATCGTTTAGCGCACACTTCTAGTAGTTATATAGAGGAATGTGTTTAGTGATATGAGATTCCTTTGATTCTTCAGGATGTCTTCATCGAGTACTATTGTATTTCTTCATGGGGTTTAGGTACTTGTCCTCCCCGGTATATGATTCTAATTCAAGCAATAATATCGGCGTGGGGTTGAGCCTCCCAACTTGACTAGGTATTGAACCCCATTTTTATTTTTATTAAAAAAAATCAACTAGCGTTTGTTATGTAGTAACAAAGCTTCTTGCAGTAGTAACAGCTAACGTTTATTATGTGGTAATAGTTAGCATTTGTTTATGTGTAACATGGCTTGTTTTTGTAGCAACAACGTTTGTTATGTATTAATAACTAGCGTTTTTTTATGATGTAACATGACTTAGGCTTTGTTTGAGATTGTTTCTCTAGGAGCACTATTGTTATGAAACACTTCTACTGGAAGCGGTTTTGTTAGAAGCACACATATATTTTTTTATAAATTTTCAAGTATTTTATGTAAAAACACTTGACGTGCTTCTTTTAGGAAGCATATGCTATCAAAAAGCGCTTTTACAAATTTTAGAAGAAATCCCAAAGAAAGCCTTATTTTTATAGTAACAATTAACTAACAATTAGTGTTTGCGTTATGTAGTAACATGACTTATTTGTGTAATAAATATATTAGTTTATCTACAGATGACTTGTTTGGATTTGCTTGTTACTACTAACTTTCACTCCAAAACCTAAAACCTAAAACCTAATCCCCAAATCCCTAAACCTCAAACTCCAAACCCCAAATATTAAACCTTAAATCGTATTTTCTAAAGTTCAAGTCCAAAAAAGAAAAGAAAAACTGTGTAGTGGCTGCTGAGGTAGTGGTAATTCGTAGTAACAAGGGTGGTTAATTAAGAAGAAGAAATTAGCAAACTAGGTCATGGGTGTTTATTTTTTAAACGTTGTTGGGGCCTTTTAGTCAGTTTGGAATTGTGTAAGACTTTACGGTTAGTGAAAATCTTGCCTAGCTAGGCTATGTCATGAGCTAATTATATTCTTCTCAATTTAATTTGGAGGTATTTTGTTATAGCAATCTGTTTAGGTTCTTCATTTTTTTTTCTTGCATGATAGAGTCCTTAATACCCCTTTTTAGATACTAAATTAATTTGAAATGATTATAGCCGAAATAAAAAAATTAAGCACATCTTTTCCTGTACATTATTCATTTTTGAATTTTTTGAAACTAAATAGCTACATAAAATGTCCCGATTAAATGGTCGTGACTAGATATTTTGTATTAATTTTTTTTTATAAAAAAACATGGGCGAACCCAAAAGAACAAGAGAAAAATTCTCCAAAGCCGCCGTCACGAAATCGTAGCAAAGACCTCTGCTTAATTATATTTCAAGAACTTAAGAGAGAGGTTGGAAAACAAAAACTTAAGAGAGAGAGAGAGAGAGGCATGCATGCCTTCATCCAAAAAAACAAATAGAGAGATGATTGTGGGTAAGTTGGTGATAATTGGTTTAATGAACGACAAATTTTCTCTAAATAAACATCAATTACAAGTGAATCATACCCAATGTAATAAAATAATTTATATTTGAGCCTTTGAGGTGGATTTCTTTTTCTGCTCATTAAACGTGAAAAATCATTACCACCTTCTTTTTTTCCTACGAGAAACTAAATTACACTTAATCGAGATCCGACCATGATTATTTGATTTAGTTACATAAATCTACTTTTTGTTTGATCAATACTTTAAACTTTTTACTCATTAGTAAATTAAAGACAATGTTAGTCTATTTTTCCCAGTTGTATGTTTGCTTTGATATATATATATAGAGAGATTCAAAATATTCCCAACATTTCCTATAAAAAAAAATATTCCCAACATTTGTTCCGTCATACTCTCATAGTCATATGGTGTGGATAACTGTACGGATCAGTATAGCTGCATGTGAATGCTATCCAGTGTTCCTACCAAGCGTACAAGTTGTGATGACTGATCGATGCATGAGGTCGAACGCAGCCAAAACACAAATTAGTAGTATATATATAATTATATATATATATATATATGGTGTGGGATATATATTCTAGCTAAATTATTCTTTCATCTCGTTTTCTTGTGAGTTATAACCTACTTGTCACAATGTCACGTACTAGTCTCTTTCAATGTTTTTGATTTTGTATATGCTAATAATTAATCTGAATATATATAGCCATAAATTTTGTTGAAGCAATGAGTCGTTTACAGGTACTGTATACTTATTTTTAATTAATAGCTTAGTCCATCACCAACAAAAGAGTCTCATTGCTCATTAATGCCTCTTGCTTGGTTTTTTAGACAAAAAAAATTCTATCGAAAATTCGAAAAATCACAAAACATAAAAGGCAAATTACAATTTACGTAATACTTTGTACTATAGGTTCTATGGCAATTATGTTTTGATTTTAACTGCTCACTACTCTAAATTTTCCAATGATTTTCATGCATCTGGATGTAAAATTCTCCTTCAAATTCGACCAAATTTTTTTTTTTTAATCAAAAGGAGGTACGACTACATTAAAATAAATAAAGAGTACAAAGAAAAGATGCAGAAAGCATCAAGGAAAAGCAAAAGCAAACTAAACAAAGATGCAAAACAATGCATCGAAAATAACAAGTAACAAGAGCAAAAGAAAAAGCGCGAAGCTGTTTTGACACTGTTGAGCTCAGTCATGTAGTAATTTTTGTAGGCTGTGGCCTGACTAACCATGCAAATCTAACGCACAAAATGACGAAAATCAAATTGACGTAGGATTGAGATCACTCTTCCACCAGAGAATCGAAGCCGGCCAAGGGTGTAAGAACATGGCCATGTTGGCAGACGACCTCTTTCGAACAAGTACCATAAAGCCGGGTCCCTAATCCAATACCTGTAAAGAGCGAGATTCCAAAAACAATCCCAAGACTGTAAAGGAATCCAACAAAGAGCCTGGATTAAAAACTCGAATCGGAACCAAAACCCACCATGATTCCATAAACAGATCCAATGGCGGATCTAGTAGCCTCTGCCGCCGCTATCGCTGCCGCTCCCAATCGTTAGCTTGCCAAGGGATAACCACCAGCACTGATTGACAAAGCCCAAAAAGAGAACTATGTCCCCAATACCACCAGTCAATCTTGCCAAAAAACCACCAAAATTTTGTTCTTAAAATGATATATGATGAATCGTTGCTTATATATTCAGATTAATATATGCTTTACATGTATATATAGTCAATGTTTATTATTATTTATCTCACTCATCTTTCGAGTTCAGATTTTACCTCCCAAGATATATTTGGCTCCACGTATACACAATTAGAGAGCTTTTTTTAGGCAGGAAATCAGACGATACTATATATCAATACCAAATAATGGTACATACATCAAATCCTAGGACTGAACCCGAGTTTGTTTGGCACAATTAGAGAGCTAAATCCTAAACCTATGTTTTAACAATTATATATGAAAACCAGTAAAGCTAAATATCCTAACATTGTCCATATTTCAAGCAAGAGTAGTTCATCGAATACACCACTAAATTAATATTGCCAGATGTAACCGTTAATTATACAAAGATAGAGTTTTTAATATACATACTAGTGATCAATTTTTTTTTGGCAATCACATACTAGTGATCATTAATTATTACTTTTTGAAGGAAATTATAATCTTCAGTAACAAGACGTACAGGACATTCAGCAGTGTTCCAGTACGTTTACCGCATCAGATAGATTAGTATATATAGGATGCTCCGATCAATATAAAGTTATAAACTGTTTTGTTGATTTTGTGGCTGTCCACAAGTTAGAAGAGTTCGAAAGCTAGTAGGTTTAAAGGGCTTTTGTGATGCTGCTGTCAAACTAGAAGAGAAATAATATTCTGAGTTTAATTATGTAGCTCATCACAACCTCCATGCCTCCTCTTCCACCATACACGATCTTTGATCCTATATAGGGGTTATTACGCATGCAATATATATGACATATGTGTTTGCTTCTTGCATTAATGCATCAATACATCAATGTTTGTAATAGACTAGCTCCATATAGCGATGCCACTGTATCGAGCTTTTCTATCACTAGTGGAGCGGATCTACATTGATATATATATATATATTGAACAATTTTCCTATAGACCATTCAATCAAATGAATCGGACTGTTACCGGAAAAGAAGTATAGTTTAACTTATTAAGAAACTAATTATTTGTAAAGTATCTTCAAATCCTTGTAGCCGTGAAGACAAAAGAGGGAAAGAAGTATAGTTTAACTTATTAAGAAACTAATTATTTGTAAAGTATCTTCAAATCCTTGTAGCCGTGAAGACAAAAGAGGGACGTCACCTTTGGCCTTTGGGTTAATTTGTAGGCCATTTAATTTCCCTGACGAAGGGGGATTCTAGAAGAGAGACAAGGACACACCAGTAGCTAGCTACTAGCTAGTGCAGGTTTTCTCAATTCTGAAATGAAATGAATGTGGTCCATCTAAGTTCTATAATTATTCATTTTGGCCTTTGCATATCAATATTCGATCGGATTCTTGCGAGGTAGCTAGCTTTCATGTTACCCCAATAAGCCTTCATTACTTGCATGAAACAATCGATGCCTAGCTGAATTACTAGCTAGTTACGTACTGGCTTACTGCCATCTATATATATATATACTTTCTCCATTAAGGACTTCCGTAAAGTGCACTCTCTCGCAAATATGATTCCTATAAAATTTTAGTCAAATTAGAAACCATTTAATTAACTGTTAGATTTCAAGTTTTATTATTTCAACTTTATCCAACGCTTTGTATTTTTCTGTTATGTTTCACCATTTTAGACGACTAAACGATTATCAACATGGCTAAAATTTGATAGAGTTACTTATCAAAGAGGAATTTAAAAGATTGACGGTTCCAATTGTTGAAATTCATTGTGTGATTATCAAATTGATGACATCCGTACTTTTTTAAAATGTAGACTTCTGTAGTGGAGAAGACTTAATATACAATCTTTCTCCACTAAGGACTTCCGCACTTTTAAAAATCACTAGGCGGTAAGTGAGCGACGGGGAGGCGCCTAGCGCCTAGGCGGTTTTTTTATAAAAAAAAAAAATTTATTATACGTACAACACATAAATAACTAAATAAATACTTATTTCCAATAAAACAATATACTTGTATTGAGAAATATAAACATGCAATATGGAAGGATATATAAAGTACTATATATATTTGATTGAAAATATGAAAAAAAAAAACTAAAAAAAGTTAAGCATATAGCCATATAATGAGTACTTATAAAGTCTTTGACCCCCAAAAAATAAAAGGGATATTTAGATAAAAGTCCCTGTCATTTATAATTTGTATGACATAGTCTAGTTGACTATAAATTATTAGATTTAATCCACATTTTAATTACATATGCCACATAAGATAACATTCTTCCTTATTATGCAAAATATTTACAAAACCTACCATTACAGACAAATTTGAATGTGTGACCTATTATAATTTAAATGCCTAAATTTACTCCCCCATTCTAATTGGCATAATAATTACAATCCACCTAATTATTAAATCTGATTCTTATATTGTTCCCATTATATAAATCAAGTTGAATATGTAGAAACTTCCTAGCTTGGTCATCCATTGCTTAGAAAATGAGGTACTCTAAATTCCATCTTTCCAAAATCAAGCATTCTTGGTTGACGAATCATAAGCTAAACTACTAGATTTGCAGATATCCTACATTTTTTTCTTTGCAAATTCAAGGTATGTAATTTTTGGTATACAAACTAACAATGTGGAAGTAGAGCATTTTCTCGATTACCTATATTATATACTAATGTAGGTACAGTAGTTCATTAGTTTATTAGCTAATTTACCTACATTTTTATTTACATACATTAGTTTCATTGGTTGTCTCTTTCAATCTCAATTTACCTACATTATATGTTGATGTAGATAGTTCAATAGTTTATTAGCTAGTTTACCTACATTGTTATTTACCTACATAAATAAGGTAGGTAAATTGAATACTAAGTTCTCAATTGGATTGTATGGAATTACATAGATACTCTTAAAATTATGAAAAACAACGATTGATAAATTGCACTAACCCTAGAAGATCTGTTTATTAGATTATTTAATGTACCTAAATAATGTAGGTAAATTGAATATTATATACTAGCTTTGATTTTCCAAAGAATAAAGAAAAAAAATTCATCTTTGATTGTGTATATTACACGACAATCAATAGTAATGGTAGAAACAATATAAAAATTAGGAAGAGATTATGGAATTAGATTCAAAATAAAAGTATCAAAATAGAATAGTTGAATTGCATGTTATAGTAAATTTGAAATTGATCATTAAATTGTTAAAAACTGCTCGAAATTAGTTATTAGTACAGTAATTAAGAGCAAAAATTTAGGGAAAAAAAAGTTAAAATAAATTTATATGGTGTTAGGTTAAAGGTTATTCTAGGCATAGAAAAATTGATAAGGCTAACTAATCATTCTCAAAAAGGAAAAAATTGTAGTCAAAGGATTAAATCTTCTAAAATTAAAAAGCTTGTATTTTAATCAAAAAATTAAATGTCACAGGGAGGTTTTCCTAATTTCTTCAAAATAAAACTTATTTAAGTGTTTGACAAAAACAAATTCGATTTTTTAACCACCTAGCTAGGTCCGCCTAGACCCTGTCTATGCCCATGATCAATTTTCGACTAATCCGAGCGCCTAACCACCACCTAGGCCGATTTTTACAACACTACATATATATATATATATATACACACATATATATATGCTTTTGGTTTTGGTTTCGTACATTCATGTACGTGTAAAACTAGCTAGGAAAATACACACGTACGTCGATCATACACATGAGAATAGAAATCACGCACATGCACATTCAAATTTTAGTACATTAATTAAGAGTCAACCTTATTATAGATTAATAGTTCGTTTTGAGTTTCAATGCTCTAATAAACTTTACAAAATTCATAACAAAAACAACTAATACTCCCTAGCCTCATGTACGTGGCCCATAATCCACTCTTTTCTTTTGGTTATATCGGTGAGGATCGAACCCTGACCTAGCCTAATTCTAACCATATTCTCCACTCTCTCTCACCACTTGGACTAACTATTAGGGCTTCATAATTCGCTCTTGTGACGACCTGGACCAAATTTTCTCATTTATTAGTTATTTTTACGGTGAATTAGCAAAAATTTCAATTTAGAGTTTCAATTAGTGCTTTTAAGGGGGTCATCGGGTTGACTTTTCGTTTCGCTTAGAATTTAAATGAACTTTCTTTATGGAAATTGTAGAGTACGTTAAACCGACTTCGTAGACATAAAGTACGCTTAAAAGGGAGTTCGTATGGAGAAGTTATATATATGGTTCACGAAAGTCGGATTACTATTTTGGGAACCTCCTATTTAGGAAATTTCCGTTTCCGGAAATTTCCATTTTAGGATTTCTCTTTCTCTCTCTTCAGCTTGACCTTTATCTCTCTCTCTCTCTCTCTCTCTCTCTCTTTACAGTACCAGTGATTTTGTTGGCCGATATCTCTCACCTCCGGTTATCTCAGGCCATGAAACTTGTCTCATTTTCTTCATCTCTTCATCATCTTCAACCCTATAGCAATTATTTTCATCGAATTTGAGTGTGCAAGGAGAATTTAAGGAGGGAAGTTTCGAAAAATTAGCCGAACTGTTCAACATTCCCGACCTCCGTTCCGGCCGATTCGACCTAAGCCACCTATTGGGCTTTTAATCCCTCTTTGAGGCGAGTTCATTGCCGCCAACCCCTTCTCAAACCATCGTCGGACGGCTGAGAATCGATGAGTCAAAATTCCGCCCACCTGGAATTTCCAAGAGAAATTCATGCACTTCCACTCTGATTCAGACTTCGTGCCAGGTGGACACTGAGGAGGATTTTGACCGGCGTCGGGCTTCGCTGGTTATCAGTGAGTGGACATTTGATTTAAATTAAATTATGCATGCAATTTATTTTCGAAAATTGATATTTTGAGATTTGATGAATTATGGTATTGTTGATTTTGTGAGAAATAGAAAATAGTTTAGAGAGAATTATGTTTCAGACTTTCAGTTTATTCAGTAGTTTCCACCACCATTTCCAGTCATCAGTCTTTCCAGTCATCAGTATTTTCAGTCAATAGATTTTCAGTCGTCAGTATTCAGTCGTATTCGGTAGTCAATATCCAGTTATCCAAGGGGCAATCCCTCCTTGAGTTATTCAGTTATATAGGGGGCAGTACCTCTTTGAGTTATCCAGATTTCTGGGGGGCAGTACCTTCCAGAGGCACGTGCATGTGTTTATACAGAGGACCTATGTTAGTTTATCGATCATGTGGACATTTGGGGGGGTAGGACCTTCCAAATCACGTACGCCCTGATCAGGTGTGCGGACCTTTGGGAACCGGTCAATAACACTTGCATGAGAGGTGTCTAGGGGGTAGGGCCTTCCAGGCGACGTACGGTCAGACGTACGGACTCATTCAGATTCTACAGTTTAAGTCTCAGTGTTTGTCATGTATACTTCAATCCAAATTTCAGTTGTTCAGCCCAGATTCTCGGTTTGTCTTCCTCTGGGAGAATGGTAGCACGCTCGGACATCGTACGACCTGGGTTGCCGGCGTACGATATATGTGTCGTCTGGTAGGCAGTCCCCACCAGACATTCCTCCAGTTATGTTATTGGTCGGTAATTTCTCTCTAGACTCCCTCCAGGTGACGTCTAAGGGTAATTCCCTTCAGACTCCCTTCAGATATGACGTCTGAGGGTAATTTCCCTCCTTTCAGCAGTCAACTCTAAGAATAACAGTACAATGTGAGTTTTTCCAGCAGATTAAGTTTCAGATGATTATTTTGTTAGCTTGTGGCTTTTAGAAAAGGATATTAGTTTTAGTATGAGTTATTATATTTTTTTTTTCAGTATGGGTTCTTCCTCTCAGTCATTTATTTTAGATACTCATAGTCTTTTTTCCACGGTTTACAGAAAATATGATGATTTAAAAAGATTTTACAAAATATATTATTTAAATTGAATTGCATGCATGGTTTTAGAGAAAGAAAGATTAAGGAAAGCACTAAAAATATTTTAAAGTTATTTATTCTTACTTATTTATTTTTGTCCACTCACTCTAACGTTTTCTTTTCGGAATGTTTTTCTCTGGGCCCTTCAATTTTACGTTGCCCAACTTACAGATTAGTCGAGGTCGTGCCACACTACGCAGTCGAGGTATTAGCTTCCGCCGCTTTCTTCTTTTCATAGTAGATTCCTTCTTTTCTACGACTTGTTGTATTTCGATAAACAATTAGTAGATGCTCTGATTTACCAAACAATTAGACTTATATGTATTTGAAAGACTTTACAGCGTGGGTTAGAGACCCTGTTTTTATTTATATTTGAGAAAGTTAAATCCTATTCACCGGCGAGCATGCAGGCTTGGGTGTTGATTGTGGTTTGAGTTATTAGAAGTGTGAATTTTATTTAATTACAGGTTTTCGGGTAGTCTATTTTTAAGAGAGATTATATTGAATTTTCGGTTAAATCTTCTCTAAAGTGGGTCCCACAGGGTCGTCTCGATGTTTCAAAGTGAGATGTCGGGGCGGGTCCTGTTAACTCTTTTCTCCATGTAATAACTGTTTTTTTTTGGGAAATGTGCAATAATTGTCTTTTCACTACATGGAAGGTTGCTACTTGCTAGTATATAGAGACAGAATGTGTTGTATCCGAGGTGGTTGGTATAGTGGTTTGACACCAAAGTTGTTCTAAGAGAGATTCTGAATTCAACTCCTCTCGAATACCAGGTTGGGGTGGGGGGGTGTGTTAAAAAAAAAAAAAGACGGAATGCGTTGTATATTATTTCTATGAGAGGCAGGGCCGACCCGGGGCATAGCTAGGGTTGGTAGGTATCAACTTCGCGCCCCAATTAATTTTCTAAGGGCCGCAAAATCTATAGGTTCCCCGTAAATGTTAATATATAGAGGCACTGCTGGCTAGGGTATAAAGGAATTGATGCTTCTCTAGCTAGTTACAGCATGACCCTGTGTCATATGTCTGAATTCCTTCATCAGTTCTTTCAGAATTGTGCAGCCGGGAGCAAACAGATTCTCCAGGAGAGAGAGAGAGAGAGAGAGAGAGAGAGAGAGAGAGAGAGAGAGAGAGAGAGAGAGAGAGAGAGAGAGAGAGAGAGAACTGATCGAGTTACAACACACATGCATGCGTATATATCATGTGATGATGGGGTTTAGAAATGTGTAGAGAGGTGGTTAACTGTCCCCATATAACTATATATATATATATGATATATATCAATTATCAGGTAGCCATCCCGGCCAGTACTGGAACTAGTTAAGCGGTCAGCAATGCATGTTATTCGATGGCAAGGGACTGCAAAGCACAATAAGCAATAGTGATGATCGAGAAAGGTGATAAATCATAATTGATGAGCAAACAAACAAAAACGACGAAGCTGCATGGAACCTTGCTTCTTCGAACTTATGTGTGTTAAGTGAATGAGACCCATTCCTTCATATGAGTCCCTTTCTCTGCTTCTTTGCCCCACTTCGATTTCAACTCTCTTAGCTTGCTACGTACCTCTATGTTTAGTCTTACATTCTCCATCTCTTTCATTTCCCACACCACCCTTTACTCCATCTATTCCTACTATTACTATTACTATAAAGGTCCTTTGATGTCATTGTCCAAAAATAAAAAAATAAAGGTCCTTTGATGAGAAGAAATTAAATATGAAACCTATGTGACACACCCCGTGACAGATTTTACTCCATCCTAGCATACGTTTTGGCCATGCCATATCCAATTTCACTTTTCTTTCAGCCTGATTTATCTAAATTCTTATGACTTCAGGATAATCTAATCCACAAAAAAAAAAAAAACACTTGTGCTATTAGAGTCTACTTGAATAAATTTTTCATTCGGCGTCAATCTTTGAATCCAATAAAGTAATTTCTCAATGTCGTATCTTAATCCAAGGACATAATTTTTTTTTTGGCTAAAAATAAATCCAACGACATAATTAATTTTCTTGTCGTTGTAGTTAATTGACAAAAGTAATACCGAAGTAGAACAAAATTAATTATTTGCAAAGTAAATGCAGTTATTGACTTAGATGCTAGGTCACGACGTGTCTTGTGGCCAAATTTAGAGTTATTTTTTGTTGTTGTACATTGCTTATGATATTAACAAAGTTGGAATTTCAGTTTAGGACCTCATTCAATTTTATAGATGAGAGATATCACTATATACCAATATATAGTTTAGAGTGTATGGAGAGTACTAAGGTGAGTTCTCTTTTTATTTACAATAATATTTCCACATTTAGAAAAAAAAAAGGAAAAAAGTTAATGAATGGATCAGCTGGTTTACTTACCCAAAATTGCAAAAAGAATTAATAATCCAAATACTGTAGAGAAGAAAAGGATCCACACCTAACATTTTCCTGTCTCAAAAGACACTTGTACATGCAATTCTGTAAAAGGAATCTTCCATTCCAGAGTGGATTTTAACTGGAGGGCAATCTTGTCCATCAAAAAAATTGTCATTTTCCTCTTTCCCCTACACCAAACTCATCATCACTAGTTCATCCCTACCTCTCCAATTATTGTGTCGTTTATGAAACAAAAACACACATATCTGCACTCCTGCTCAGAATTAAACCTCTCCTCGATCACGCAAAAATACCATGCCCATAGAGCAAGAAATTTCTCACTCATCACGCATGCACCCCTACATGACACACGACGATGACGACGACGACAGCTCTGAAGAAGAAGAGAAAGTACTAGAAGATGATGACGAAGAAGACGATGCAGAAGAAGAGGATGACAGTGGCAGAGGAAGTAAATTCTGTATGTTCACCGCCTGCGGTGGTGGCTCTGGCCGCAGGAGACCGGGTTGGTCTCTGGGCCAGGTCCTGGACCCAAGAGCCAAATGGGTCCAGGAATGGAACCGTGTTTTCCTCCTGGTGTGCGCCACTGGACTCGTGATCGACCCTTTGTTCTTCTACGCTCTGTCGATCAGCGGGAGATGTATGTGCCTGTTTGTGGACGGGTGGTTCGCGATCACGGTGACGGTGCTCCGGTGCATGACGGATGTTTTGCACGTGTGGAACATGTGGCTGCAGCTGAAGATGGCCAAGAGGTACTCTTTCACTGCGATGGTTGGTGGCGGTGAAGGGACAACCAATGGGCTGCGTGACACCAGTGCTCGCTCTGTGGCGATGAGATATTTGAAGGGCAAGAAGGGGTTTTTGTTTGACCTCTTTGTTATTCTGCCTATTCCCCAGGTACGATATTAATTAGTTTCCTAATTTTAATACTTGCTTATTAATTAGGGTAGCAACCCTCCAATTTTAGGCTCTTCAATGTTCTTTTCTTTATGAAAAACGAGAGCGAGCATTTCATTAAGATGAAGAAAACACAGCTTGAATTATGTAAGGCCGATAAGTATAAGCATAATACTATTTCTAAGAGCACCCTGAGTCATGATCCGATAAACCACTATATTTACCTCTCCGTAGATATGATTTGTGTTGGGAACCTGAAACGATTTAAGATGGTTTCTTCGATACTTAAAATGTGTCTAGAAAAATTATAAATGAGAAATTTTCCAGTTTAGAGGTGCAGAGGGTTTTTTTTTTTTTTAATAAATATAATTTTTATTCAAAGACAGCAAATTCGAACACGAAACTTCTTCCACGAAAGAGAAAACAACTACAAGCTAATAATGGATTAAGAGGCTAATTCATTATGGTAATTAAAATCCTTAGATATCATATATTTTAATTGTTAATTCTTAGTTTTTGTTGGTTATGTGACAAATGGGTGCTGTTATTATCATGAAGATCATGGCTATATATATTTTCAGGTTTTGGCATTATTATAGAAATATGCCCGTTTTCTGTTTAAGGTTCTTTGTTGTATTCTTTGAGAAGATGACAGATACATGACTAGCTTCACTTGTTTTTATATGCATACCAGTGCAGTAACTCCAGAGACAAATGTATACAGGAAGGGTTGTAACATGTGATGTGATACTAGGCTAGCTAGCTGTAATTTGCCAAAAAAAAGGCTAGCTAGCTATGCTCTCTCTCTCTCTCTCTGTTTCTCTCTTTATATCCAGGGATAAGGGTAAAGAGTAGAAGACAACATAAAACTGTATTTTTTCCTTTTTTCTTTATATGAATTGAAAGCTCAAGAAAAAAAAAAAGACATTATGTATTACATGTCAATTTCTTGTGGTGCAATAATGAGCCACCTATAAATCTTCTGGTTCACCACGCCAGAATATCTCAGAATGAATGATGCCACCCACCCATATATATGATTTTATGGATATCGGATGTCGTTTTCTTCTTGAATCGTATGACAATTACAAAACAGATAAAATATAGGTAGAAAGTCTTTGTTTTTCCTCATTTGCTTTGTCGTTTTTACTAAAATTAAATTCCACCAGTATCTTTCATTAGAGTTTTTTATTTTTATTTTTTCAATAGAATTACCCAGAAAACAAACAAGCCCATTTTCAATTGTTGTCTATGATCATATTTGAGAAGACGTGTTTAAACTTGAGGTTTCTTCTCCGGCCAATGACCCCGACTAAGACTACATTTACTAATTACATGCATATTCTACGTTTCCGACAACCATTCCATATACCATATCATTAATTTTTAATTTTTAATTTTTTGCAGATAGTATTATGGGTAGTGATTCCTGCACTACTGGAGAGGGGATCGGTAACGGTGGTGATGACAGTGTTCCTGATGTTTTTCATTCAATATCTCCCAAAAATCTATCACTCAGTTTGCCTCTTGCGCCGAATGCAAAACCTGTCTGGCTACATCTTTGGCACCGTTTGGTGGGGGATAGCCCTCAACTTGATTGCATATTTTGTTGCCGCCCATGTAAGTATCTCTTACTCCTCTAGCTTCCAATTCCATATATATATAGAGAGAGAGAGAGAGAGAGAGAGAAGGATTTAATTACCATGTAAAACTGTTACCATGTTTTGGAATATGTGATGTGCTTGATATTTCAACGATTAGATTTCGTAAGAAAGTAGATCTAATTTTCGCAAAATTACGGCCGCCACACACTCTGGAGTAATAATGAGAGCTAACAGTTGCATTATTCATTTCTTGGATATACATGCGAATGATTATGTGACAAAAAGAAACATTATTGCATAAAAGTGGAATCCATATCTTAACATTCTGCCTTTATATATAAAGTGTTGAGAATTTTGATGGAATGTAAGTAAAAAGTCTTGTTAATTAGGGTTTCAATAGGAGAAAGTTGTCCAACCCTCACCCGACAATAAAGAGAGAAAACTCTAAAGGACTACCAGAGGCGTTGGAAAACAACAAGAAATATTGGTCCAATCGTGATCCATGTTTCTGGAAACAGTTTCCCTGCATGATTGCCAAATCAAAACAAAATCATATTTTGAACTTCCTTTTAACCAGATCTGAGAACTTCTACTATGATCCGGAGTATGTGATATTTTTATTTTTTTATAATATTAATTAATTCAGTACAATTGTAGTCTTGCAGATATAAAGGTCGTAAAAACTTGAACATCACATTTTTCGAAGCATGATAATTTTTTTGATAGATTTATCTTCACACAACTACTCCCCAAAGTGCTAAGAATGTCCCATATCCTCAAGAAGTTCATATTCTTAATTTGTATAGTAGAAGTTTAAAAGGAAAGTTTTCTAATTGTCCAAAAAAAATGAAAGTTTTCTAGTTAAGTTCTTAACTGATTTGTTCTTCACTCTCTGATTAGATCTAAAGGGTGAGTGACCAGAAGAACGGCACGTACGTGTCTGTATTTAGTTAGGTATGATTAATTTGATTTAAGGCAAATACAAATCGACGTTGTTTTGATTGATTTCTGCAGGCTGCAGGAGCATGTTGGTACTTGTTAGGAATCCAAAGGGCAGAGAAGTGCCTGAAAGAGCAATGCAGGGAAGCAGTTGGTTGTGGGCTGAGAATACTATCTTGCAAAGACCCCATTTTTTATGGAAAAACAACGAACCTGAGAGACAGAGCAAGAATAGCTTGGGCAAACAACAAGAAAGCAAGGTCTACATGCTTGGAGAGTTCTGACCATTACGACTATGGAGCTTATGCATGGACTGTTCAGCTTGTCACAAATGAAAGCCGCTTGGAGAAGATACTTTTCCCTATCTTTTGGGGCCTAATGACTCTCAGGTACTCACTGCATGCTCATATATACATATACATATTCACCTAGACCCTTCATTTCTTGCATTTTACCTAATTGATCGAATTATGTTTATGTTTTCCATCTACAGCACCTTTGGGAACTTGGAAAGCTCAACAGAATGGTTAGAGGTTGTTTTCAACATTATTGTTCTAACCAGTGGACTCCTTTTGGTCACCATGTTGATAGGAAACATAAAGGTAATTAATCGTTTATCCGATCCCATTCAATTTTTGCCAACTCCCTTGATTTTCAAGGGTGAGCATAAACTGTTTAACAAAATGCATCAAAGAAGTTTCATCATAAATTGTTTGATGAAATATCTCAAAGACGTTTCATTGATGAAATATCTCAAAGACGTTTCATTATAAATTGTATGATGAAATGCCTCAAAGAGGTATTGTTTCTTCATAATGCCCCCGCAACCAGACTGTCTGGCTAGAGAAAACGTACTCCTATTTGTTCTTGGATAAATATGAAAGATGGTATGATGAACCAAATTAATAAGCCTTTTAAGGGGATTGAATAGTAATGGCCGGTTATATATATGCTCTATCATTTTTGTATGTTCAGGTGTTTTTGCATGCAACCACTTCAAAGAAGCAAGCAATGCAATTGAAGATGAGGAACATAGAGTGGTGGATGAGGAAGAGGCAGTTGCCTATGGGGTTCAGGCAACGGGTGCGCAACTACGAGCGTCAGCGATGGGCAGCCATGCGTGGTGTTGATGAATGTGAGATGATCAGAAACCTCCCTGAAGGCCTTAGAAGGGACATCAAGTATCATCTCTGCTTGGACTTAGTCAGACAGGTATATACATCATCTTCACTAACTAAATATTCACTTCTTTTTTTTTGGTCGTAAAACTAAATATTCACTTTAGTTACCCCAATAATAGTAGGTCCAGGTCAGTCTCCAATTCTCCATAACTAAATTTGGGCTCAACTCACACGAAATATGGTTCTCTTTGCTTATATTTGTGATATTGATCGATATTGTGTTTATGTCGAAAAATGTCTTTGATTTTTAATATATTTTTAATCAAATTCCTAAAGACTAAACTTCAAGCTAGCCTTAAAGCTCAGTAAATCTAAAATGACGACGTTTTGGACATACACACAACTTCAGAACCATTAAATATCAGCAAAGCATTCAATTTCGTTGCAAATCCCTTACTTGATTATTGTTTCAGGTACCATTGTTCCAACATATGGATGATCTGGTTCTTGAAAACATTTGTGATCGTGTCAAGTCTCTTATTTTCCCAAAAGGAGAAACAGTGAGTTCCAACACTAAATATATTAAACTTGAAATCTCTCTACATATATTTTACTGTGTTTTAGTAGTAATGTTTCTGGTTTGATGTAGATCACAAGAGAGGGAGACCCAGTTCAAAGAATGCTGTTTGTAGTGAGGGGACATCTTCAAAGCAGCCAGGTTCTAAGAGATGGTGTGAAAAGTTGCTGCATGTTAGGCCCCGGAAACTTCAGTGGCGACGAGCTCTTGTCATGGTGCCTCAGAAGGCCCTTCATAGAAAGACTACCACCGTCTTCCTCGACACTAATCACTCTCGAAACCACAGAGGCATTCAGCCTTGAAGCAAACGATGTTAAGTATGTGACACAACATTTTCGGTACACATTTGTGAACGAAAAGGTCAAGAGAAGTGCAAGGTACTACTCACCAGGTTGGAGAACTTGGGCTGCTGTGGCAATTCAATTGGCTTGGAGGAGGTACAAGCATCGCTTAACACTAACTTCATTGTCGTTTATAAGGCCTCGAAGACCTGTGTCAAGATGTTCTTCATTGGGAGAGGACAGGCTGAGACTATACACAGCTTTGTTGACTTCTCCAAAGCCAAATGATCAAGATGATTTTTTTGATTGATTAGTGAAGTCAATCAAGAAGTGGGTATGCATTTGGATGTTTGCTAATGTTATCAATGTCTCAGTTTGGGATGAATATATGAAACAAGCTAGGGAATTGCCATTACATTTTAGTGGTTATTGGGAAATAAACGGACTTATGCGGATGTAAGGGACATTATACTATAATATTGAATAACATATTAAATCGATGCTTCAAATTAATTTCTCTTTCTATCATCACTTTGTATTATGGAAATTGTTCATACTGAAATTGTCGAAGCATGGTCTTGAGTACGTAAGATATGGAAGCGGGGGTGGAGGTAGGCAAAAAAATTCAGGTGAGCTAATTTCAATGCATGATATGACATATAAATGTATTGTTTGTCTTTAAAAAATTGTAGAGGTGCAGTTGGTGTGATTAGTCGACTCAAATTATCCCAATTATTTGGCTAAGTAAAAACTCCCAAATGGCTGTCACAAAATGTTATGCAATCCTTTGAAACATGAAAAAAATTAATGAATAATATTTGACAGGATGGGTGAATGTAATTAAAGTTCGATCAACCCTTAATTTTTTTCTTCAGTTTCATACTTATAGTCCACACTACAAGAGCATTTAAAATACAAGAAAAGCCAGAAAAGAATAAGGAACTTCCAGTTAACATCATGCTTTTACTGCATCTAAGGAAGCACAGTGGTTTGCCTCAGCTTGATCTGGACCTGCAGATCCCTTGAAGAGCAAAACTGCAAGGCTGCCAATGCAAAAATAGATGAAACGTACAGCCTTGACGTACAATGCGTGACAAATGAACCGAAATCTGTTCCTACAATACACTGCCATCCAGTTCCATAACTACTGTCAAATTCCTGCAAAAATTTAAACACATGCATGCTCAATCAGTAGCTGGCCACAGAATTTACGCATCCAATTGACGGAGAAATTGGGTTAGAATTAGAGCCATGCTTGTCATATCATATCGTACGAGTCATCAATTAGTATAAAAAGAATTCGACCACACACACTAACATGGAGGTATTTTGGTCGTAAACCCTCATATCCTTAAATATTTGAAAGAATATTAGTACTGATTAGCTACCTTCTTAATGAAGCGGCCAATCTCAGTGGCCTCAGTGACATCAAAGAAATCTAGGGCTTTTGATGCCAAGTCAAGTGCATCCTGCTGCATGTTTTGAAGCATGTCAGTCTCAACAATCACTGCCTTGCCTTCTAACATGGTTAAAGAGATGGAGGGTTTACTAATAAGCTTTAATTTCTTGATAGAATATATGAAGCAAATCGAGCTCTTTGGACCAAGTTCGTTGTGGATGGAGATATATATATATATATATGGCAGGGGTGCAGTTTATGAATAGATAATTGGAAGATAGGGGTTTGGAGCCAATGGGTTTCTGCCACGTGTAGTTTATATATGTGGCCACCAAATTAGACCAATAGTAGTGGCTCAATCTTGTCGATCACTACTCACTAGTAGTAGACTGTGAGCAGCAGCATATACAGTTAGGCATGAAAATGTACGGTGATCGAGTTTCTGGTCCTAATCGATCTAGAACAGGACGGATTGTTCTCTTCTGGGCTTTATCATTGGGTTTTTTAACATGTGTCAACCTGCAAGATATGATTGAGGGTACTGAATGGCTGCGAGAGTTCTGGATTGTACCATGATTTTATTGTACCATGGTACGTGGCTCAATCTCAGCCGTTCATTTTATATTAGGTATTTTTTAAATTGCAAATTAACTACGTAAATTGACATTTATGCCCTTAACTTTTTTTTTTTAATCTCCCTCTTTCTTCCTCTCTCTCTCTCCCGTGCGCGACTCCTCCTCTCTCTCCTCACTGTTGTCGGCGCTGCCACCACGACTGCCCACCCCTGCAAGTCACCGCCCCCACCAAAGGTAGCGGCGTGTTCCGACGACCCTCCCCACCCGGTTTCAGACCAAACCTTGTCAGAAAATAGCCGCACGCATGGCCGAAAACGGCTTAACTTTTAAGCTTTCCGTCTAGTCATATCCGGCCACCTCCGACCTTCAAAACCTACTGGGCTTTGAAGCCCTCAATCCCAGAAACCTCGTGGTGTCTTCGGATTTCAATTTCAACCACCGCAGGAGGCGGATCGAAGTCGGGAAGTTTTAGGTTTCACAAACTTCCGGTGCCGATATCTCACTATCTAATTCGAATCTGACCTTGAGATAGTAATTAAGTTGTAATGAACACGATGACATAAATTTCGAAGCAATCAGAGAAAATTGACGGCGGCGCCGGTCGTAGTGGTGGCCGGCAACAGTGAGGAGAGAGAGGAAGAGACCAAACAAAAAAAAAATTCATTAAGGGCAAAAAAGAAATTTTGCTCTCTAGTACACTAAAACTATGGTGCAAACTAGCCGCTCCCTGTATTTACATGGTTCATTATTGTCCTTGGAACAATGTGAATTATATGAGGGGCTAATAAGCATTTCCAGCTAGAGATTTCTTAGGGTGCTGGCAAAATGAAGTGGTTGCAGTTTTATGGTGCATAGCTATGTCTAAGCCTTGCGTGTTTTTGTTTTTTGGTCTAAAAATACATATTTGCAATCTTTTTTATTTCTAGCTAGTAATAGTACTTGTGGTACGTAGTGACGGCTGCATGTGAACTCGGTGATGAGGCTTTTTGGAGCTTTATAGGTTAGTTCTTGACCAAAATAACAAGCTTACAGGTAGTTAATTATGTTTATTCATCTTGAGATCTTACATTCAGTTGTGTCTGGATAAAAACAATACTGAATTAACACGTTGTGTCCACCTAGTTGATATATTTACAAATTTAATTTCCGGTTAACGCAAGAATTCTAAGATCGATGAAAAATACTTTAGAACCTAACTGTTTTCTCAACTTAATATTTTTTTTTTCTGACACTCTCCTAATATGGTGAAAGAGCAAGGATAGGAGGCCTCAATTGAGGCCTAACAATTGTGGCATCAATCCTAAGTGGCATGTCACATAACTAAATACCAATTTAAATTATAAATCCACATAATAGATTTTGCCACATCATAATCTTGCAATACCCACTTTAACCTTTTATATTTTCCTTTGAATTTTATTTTAACTTTAATCTTACAATCTAAACTGAAAAAGCAAACAAAAATTAATAAACCCAAATCATACGTTAAACCCAAGAAAAAAAAAAGCAAGAACATGAGAAACAGGTGAAGAGCACACAGAGCAAGGTATGTGTGTGTCGATACTTCTGAAATTATTGGTTTCGTTGTATGGATTTGATTTTGGTTCCTTCCCAAATTATCGTTTTTATTCATATAATATTTGCTGCAATTTTTATTCATATGACATGGTATTTGCTGCAATTTTCACTCATATGGTGGTCTTGCCCTAATATTTCCCTAATCATTTTCTATAGCTCTTTGAATGTTTAATCGATCCCTTGAGAGTTTTCTGTTTCTTTCATGTACTTGCTAAGTGATTTGGAATTGATGAGAAAATGAACACTAATGTTTTCTTCTTCTTTTAGAATATCATGACAAGTGCTAGGTTATTATATTTAAATGTTATTTGACACTCGTGATATATCTTGATTAATTTATTCATGGTATGCATTGATTATCTGGGTACTGTAAACAATAAACTAAAGCTAATGGATGTGAATGATACTTCACAAGTGCCGAATGTCAAGGAAGATGATGATATATTTATTGTTGTAGTTTTGATTCTCATTTAAAGCATTTAAAGGTTGATTAATTTTTGTTTTCTTTTTTAGTTTAGAAAATATAAAAGGTTAAAGTTGGTATTACAAGATTATGATGTGACAAGATATATTATGTAAATTTAAATTTCAAATTGCTATTTAATTAGGTGGCATGCCACCTAGGATTGATGCCACAATTTTTAGGCCTCAATTGAGGCCAACAATCATTTTCCTATGGTGAAAATTATGAGGAGCGGGAATTTATACTTGAGATCTTACATCCAACTGTCCGAGAGGCGAGAGAGAAATATTACTGAACTGACACAGATATAGTTACCTGAAAACTTAATTTTCTAGTCAACATAAAAAGAAACTCAACTCTTTTAATTTCTCAACTTAAACCCTGAGCACTCCCTAATTAATATGGTGAAATATTTCAATACCAGCATCATGGGCCTCGGAACTTGGCCAATTAATTATTCAACACCTCCTTCCTTTAGAAGAAGGATCAGAATAACTACCTTTTCATGTTTTTCTTACAGAAATTAAATTAAACTCTGCTGCACTTAATTATCTCATGTCTTTATAGTGAGCTATTTTGCACAAGGGATTGATGGACATGTACGTACACTAATCGATGTGATTGATAATACTCTCAAAAATCAAAACAAATATTAAGGCTTGGACGTACTTCAGTAATGTTTATTTACAGTGAAGACTAAAATAAATATGGGGTAGCCTTTTGAAACAAAAATTATCTAATAAACATAATTTATATAAAAAGAAACTGATAAATATAACCTAATAACTGATGACAAGATCTGAACCTTTTATCAATGAAAGTTACCTCTGTCCAGAAAAAATAAAAAAAATCTGAAACTTTTATGTAATTTCATGAATAGTTTTCTATCCTTTAACCCACAGATTTCACAAAGTAAAAGAGAAAAGTTTATGCACTGTGATTAGGACTTTGATCATAAATCGCTTGGTAAGAGTTAGATTAGTGGCTCATCTAATTAACTAGGTGTTCATGTTGCAACATAATTACCAAGACCAACGACATTACATGCAAAGCAGCATCTTCGAGATGCTATATGTAGAAAACAACAACACAATTGTCGTCGGATTTTGCCATCCAAACCTGTGTAGAAAACGTACATGAATATTCAAAAGCAACACCGTCAACATATATTGGTCGTGTTTTCAACACTATCAGCTGGCCTTAATTAATTCCCATTGAAATTTCGCCTACATTAAGTGGTCTAAAAATTTGCCACTGTGTAGCAACCACCAACAAAAATGGTCACTAAAACCCAATAAAAAAGCAACAATACAACTCAACGTAGCCAGAAGGTTAATGTGCTATGCAGCTATGTATTATAACCTAACGTTAAAACGACAGCTGCTTTCCCAATTAGTTTATTAGTCAAAATTCCTTGCCAAAACCCTCCCTTCGTCACTTTCCAACTCAATTAGGTGGTAGTGCTAGTGCAAAACTACATGTTCATATGACAGCCGCCAGCCCAACCCTGACAATCAACGTGTCACCCACAACCCTTTCCTTGTCGGCAACGCAACGTTTCGTCTCCCAAACGAAACCACATCCCAACAATATTCTTCGCCACCTTTCCCTCTCAACCATCCACGCCTCTCTCCCCATATATTTCTCATTCCCACATTACACATATCTGTTTCTTGTTTTTTCATACCAAAACCAAAAACCCATTTTCGTTACATCTCTCTTCATATTTCCATCCCTCACCAAACTCTCGCACCCTACATTCACTCCCTACCTTTTTCTGATTCTCTCCCCCCTTCTTCGAGCTAAATTATCATCAGCACCGCCGCCACAGCCACCGCCATTTAGGCGACGAGACACATACAATGGGGTGTCGTCTCCTCGCCTGCTTTGGTTCAAAAGGCCACTCCTCCTCCTCCTCCTCCTCGGCCGCCCACGAAAAGCACACGTCAGCGGCCACGGCTGATCTCTCGGCCGAGGAGCAGAAGAGGAGCGGGCCGGTGCTGGTGGAGCTGTTCTCGTCGCAGGGCTGCACCACCTCACCCGTGGCGGAGATGCTCGCGTCCAGGCTTGGGAGGGGGGATTTCAACGGGAGTGACCTGCCTCCGGTGGTGGTGCTGGCGTACCACGTGGACTACTGGGACTACATGGGGTGGAAGGACCCTTACGGTTCGAGCCAGTGGACCGTTCGGCAAAAGACGTACATTGAGGCCTTGAGGTTGGACACCATGTTCACGCCCCAGGTTGTGCTTCAAGGTACGGCTCAATGTGTTGGCAACGATGAGAATGCTCTGCTAACCTCCATCAAGGAGGCACCTAGATACGCCGCACCCACGTTCCAGGTTAATTATGCTAGCTTCCACTCTTATTTTTATTTTTGAAAGCCAAAAGAAAATGTCCTTGCTTCAGAAAAAAAAAATGTTGATATTGTAAAAAACTAAGGTCCCACCGAGACTTGAACTCGGGTTACTGGATTCAGAGTCCAATGTCCTGACCACTAGACCATGGGACCGCTACGTTTGAGAATTCCACTCACAACAGTTTCAACCAAAACAAAAATTACCAACTTACTGCATTACGAGACAATTACCATCTTAAAGAATAGCCGAAGAAATGAGTAACTTTTGTGTGTTTTGTGGGTGAGCAGGCAACTTTCGAAAGACCATCTCCAGAGTCGTTGCAAGTATCTCTAACAGGAGCTTTAAGGACAAAGGTGGATGGCAATGGCGTCAATGTGATGGTGGCGCTCTATGAAAGTGGGTTAGTCACTGACTGCCCCTCGGGAGAGAACAAAGGACGCGTCCTGTCCAACGACTATGTTGTTCGAAAACTCGAAAAGCTCTGCACAGTAAAAGACGTCTCAGCCAAGAAGACCATTTCAGGGACTATTACCTTTCCCTTATGGGAAGGTTTCAATGCCACCAAATGTGGGCTGGTCGTCTTCCTTCAGAACAGCTCGCATCATATTTTTGGTTCGCAGAAGTTTCAGCTGCCGGACAATTAACGGAGATTGAAATGCTCGTCTGTTCTTTGCTATTGTGCTCCGGCAAGTTTGCAGCCGGCCGAGATCTCTGGCCATTATGTACAGGATGTGTTGATAGTAGGGTACCGGTTTGTTTTCCTTTTTAATCATTAGAATATGGGAGAGAAATTTGCATTCGTGACGTATACATTCTTTTCAGATTCGGAGTTTGAGTGTTTGAATCGCTATTTCATTGTTTGAGTTTTTGAGAGATGAAGATGCACTATTTTCCCTTTGATTTTCTCTTCAAAATGCTTTGCTTTACTAACGTGCCTAATTGCTAGGATAGGAACCACATTGGAATATAGAGTTATTACAGCATTGAAACAACTATCCAGACTGGTAGCAGCCGATAATGAATCGGTTTGAACAAAATGGACACCAAAAACGAAATTCAAGATGAGAAAAGCTTGGAGATCAAAGGCAAGCTTCTAGCATTGTAGAATTGTAGCAATGGCCAATAGCGAAAACCAGTAGGTATTATGAAGCAAAATTCACCATATCAAATACGACAAACAGAATGTGGTACTTACACGAAAATCCATCAAACTTCTTACTATTGAAATTCAAAGAATGAAAGGGCACCTCAAACTTGAGAATATACAAAAACGCTGATACCTAAAGAGTCATTCACCCATTTCATCCAAGACAAAACTCACTATCTACAAGAGAACATATTATTTCTCAGCTACCATAATTAAGAATGGCTATTACTTCTCCACCTTCCTCTACCACTTATGCAAAAGATTGATGGGCAGAAAGAATGCAATGTTATACCACAAGAAAATCTCATCAAAGCCAATATAACTTACAGCCAAAGCTAATCAGAGTTTAAACTGAACCTACTGCTTCAACCTGTTGCCGAGCCAAGTATTTCTCCCTTCGCTCCTTCTGAAAAGAACAACCCAAGACACTTTAGAGAAAGAGAACATGAAAAGTTTAGCTCATTCTACTGGCATATACAGGTCAGAGGTAATAGTTATACCCATTCATCTATTACAAGGCCTTCCCCAACATCACGAGGACCTGAGTCTGCAGGAGGTTTCTTACGCACTTCAAGTGCAGCCTCAGCTTCAGCCAACTGCCTCTTCAGTTTTTCAAGAGCCTGGAACAACAATGTCATCATTGGAACATTCTCTATAAAACGGAAACATAAGTACCATTAAACAGGTCAAATTTCGACTTACAGGACTAGGGTGCTCTGCATCTAAAAATACAACCCGCAAAATTCGCTCAACTGCTACTTTATCCTTTTGCTCATCAAACTGTATCAACGAAGGGTCAGTTAAATGAACACAAGATAAGCATGAGCCACGATTAGCATCAAAGAACCAATTAGAAACTGGCACTCAAATTCCCTGAAAATGAATGCAGGGCCTCAACAAGCCATGGTGAGCACTAAAGTGGGGGATAGTTACCAGCTCAGGCGCATAGTCCGTTTCAGCTTTGACCTTCAGACTCATAATCTTGAACTTAACCTTGGCCTTCTGATCCACATTTTTCTCATTGCTATCAGGTTGTTCGACAAACCTAAACACTGTCATTTACATATCCATAATCAAAATAAGGGATAATAAGAACAGAGTTAAAATGGAAGCCGTACAAATATCATATTAACTATCACTAGAACATCCAGATGATAAATAACATTTGTAACATTGGAGCAAGTGCAGGCCATTACCAGTCGCAATTATGCTCTCTCCCGGAGAGAGGATACCACCCGGAGGACGCATGTAACAGCTTTTCGGTGCAGTAGTTTGAAACTAAAACAGCAGAAACAGATGAATTACGTGATCATTGAAGTTTGATTAAAAAAAAAATTAAAATCAGGAAAACATAATAACAATAATGTTTTTATTAAAGTCTGAAATAGTCAAAATTCATAAAAATTGCAACATATAAGAAATACAATGCATTCTAAATCCTTGCTTAAATTACAAGTAAGCAAAATTATGTTATTCTTAAAATTGCAAAAAGAGCAGCTTTAAATCGATCTCACAAGAAAAAGACTTGGGTAAAAAGGAATAAATTAGAAAATACCTTGAAAGCTACATGAGACCTGCTACTGTTCTTCAATCGAATTGCGCTCTTCACCTGTTTCCCGGGTTCATCTTCAAAATTAAAGACATAAAAAACACAAATATGGTCGTCAGTACAAAACAGAAAATCTTCGCTTTTCTCAGTAAACTGTGAAGCGAAAAAACCGCTGCGGAGAAAAGTGATAAAATAAGTGCTTGTAGAGTAACGAAAAGTCCAAATGCAATTGAAAATCGAAAAGAATGTTAACATAACGTCATACAAAGTGGTTAAAAATTAATTCGGGCGTTTGAGAAACGACGACGTACAGGGGAAGTAGAGTTTGTTGGCAGGGTCGAGCCGGAGTCGACGCCGAGGAGGGAGAAGCGATCTTGCAACCGACGACACCGTTTTGGGCTTCGATTTCGATCCGTCCACGCCGCTCTGTAGGATCTGAGTCGAAGAGGAGGACGACGACGTTTGGGTCCCTGACTGCCAGAACGGGCAGAGAGAGAAGATATTGCCGTCTGAGTGTGACTTGTGCCGGTGGTGGTGGTTGCTCTGGTTGTGGTGGTTCTGGAAGTGGTGGTGATGATGATGGTGGGCCTGGCTGTAGTCGTGGTGGTGGTGGTCCATGCTTTCTTCACCGGAGGAATCTGAGAGCTGGCGTTTCTACTTCAGGCCATTCAATTGAGCTCCTATAACAAACTCGGTGATTGAATTTCGCGTTTTCCTAATCTATCTGAACAGAATTTCTCTCCAGGAGAACCGTCGGAAGCTCCTCTATCTAAGTTTCTCTCTGAATTTTGTTGGTGGTTGCAACTGGGCAAGTGTCAGGGTGTGAGGGACATAAATCTGTTCAGAGGGTATGTTCCGCTGTTTCTCGCCTCCTTTTGCTACATTGAATCTGCGCCACGCGTAAGGTTCGTTAGACGTTCAAAGAGAAAGATGTTTGTAGAGGCCGCCACGTGGATATATACGGTGCGTTGGATTCCACTGTTAAACATAAATCGGATCTCAGTGTCGAGCGAGTTCACACTGCACTCGCGAGTTGTGACTTGTGACTGACTTTTCTGAATGCGAACAACGTGTCGTTGTTTGACAATTGTGTTACTGAAAGCGACGTGTCGTTGGAGGGAATTTATTCCCGTCCCCAACTTTACGTTGGAATTAGCAGTAATAGAGTTAATAAAACTTGTACACTTGGCCTTTCTAGATTTTGCTTTACAGTTATTAAAGAGATAATGTTACTTGCCAAAAAAACAAAATTAAAGAGATAATGTTGAATATTTAATGCAAAGTATTAGTGGGTCATTTGTACCAAAAAAACGTATTAGTGGGTGACAATGACTTTTTAAGCCTTGTTAATGTAGTGGAAATCATTAATTATTTTCGGTTGGGGTGGGTATGGTTCTTAATGATGGCTTGCAAATTAGGTGTGTTTTTTAGTAGAGGGAATTTAAGAGTGATCGAAATTTGGTGGTGGTTTTGTGGCACTGCATTAACGGCCTAACGGAATTGTGTCTAAGGTTGTTCGTTCATTGTTGGTTAGTATTTAGTGTGGAGGTTAGGAATTGATTAGGTGAATAATGATATTAGTTGTGTGCACAAGTGAGTAGTTGTGTGGAATGAATTATAGTTGAGTGGGGCTTTCAAGCTTGTCATGACCTTTTCTTGAAGTTGAGGTAACATGAAGTCCGAGAGACCCCCCAATTCTGAGGTCAATCAACTGAGTCACTAGTGAAGGCCTTGGGTCTTGGGGGAAGAGGAAAAACTACGACTCGACAAGGGGTGAAATACACATCCCAACCCTTAATTTGTCCTCCGGAAACCAACCCTAAATTTTGGATTGACAAGACAACATTGTATCGAAAAAGGGTCGAATGTCACAATTCTCAACCGACCCAAAAACAACAATGCAAATTGACACATCGCAACTGAAGAAGAAGCCAACTATATCCGACGAGTCCAAGACAATTGGAGATCCAATGGCCGACAAGAGGCTGACGATAGTTATGGGTGTAAACGATTCGAGCTAAGCCGAGCATTAGGTGTTCAGATTTGACTTGTTTTTGATCGAGCTAGATCACTATAAGGTTATGATTCAAAAAACATCTCGGAATGCATCCCTATACTTAGACATAAGACTTTAGAGATAGATTCTCGTGAAGTCTACTAATTAATAGTTTTCTTATTCTCCATATACATTCATATGAGCCGAGATACATCTATAACTTAATCCATGATTAAGCAAGACCAGAAAGCAAATTTCAAGCCCGTTTTGAATGAACATATAATAACCGACGAGGTCTCACGTAAGAGATCGAACTAGTTGCATTTAAAACTTGAAGATCGAATACATATATACACCTTTGACAAGGAATTAGTAAGACAATTTGGTGCATGAAAGTTTATGGATGCATGGCGACAATTTATACTCAATTACAGATTTTTATCCAGCTGCACAACGTACTGCTTCAAATTCTAGGCGTGGCATTTCCATGATCATCAAAAAGATACAAAAATAATAGAACGTACCCTCAGGCCTAGCCTGAGGCCTTACCATCACCTAAATAGAGATTGATGGTGTACGTACGTACGTTTGTGATTAATTGGGTCCCCAGCAAATTAAGTGAACCAGATTTTCAGCCTTCTCCCTCCTTCTTCTCTCTTCATCAAGGGTCGTTCTCTGAGGCTGCTGACTCACAGTTCCCCCAACCATACGCAACGTTGCTTTGGCCCCATCTCCAGCTGATGATGACGATGATGACTGTGCTCCGGCAAAAGCATTCATCTTTTTCTGCGGCATCATCGACTTCAATTCCATCTCAAACTTGCACACCTGCCTGTGATTACCACCCGTTTTTCTCTTTAGCTACGATCAAAAACACAGAGCAGCAAAGGATGATATATATATAGAGATAGTGACTTGTCTGAGCTAGCTGGTATACGTAGTTTAGTGTTGCTGAGTAAAGCAAAGCATGCCTGCGTGGTTCTCAAATATATAGGGAGGAAAAATCTTCTGGAAGGTTGTGGGGAAGTGGAATTAGAAACTGGGATTGAAGTAGCAGATTTGAGCTCCCAGGTTTCTGGTAATGGTTTTTGAAACCCGCTGCTTTGTCTGGTTTCTCTAATGCTTTTAGCACGTGGTAATTGGGACACCACCTTTTAAACTTTTGGTTATTAAAAACCGGTGAATTCTGGATTGCACCATGTTTTTGTTAGCACCGGTGCACGTGGAAGAATCTCGTCCGTTGATTTCCTTTTGGTGAGTTTTTTATTGTCAAAATGGTGTCAACGGCTACCAACCGTCAAGTGTCCTCTTTCATCTTCTACACAACACTACACACACACCAAGACCAAATACCATGAATTTAGATTAGATCGTTTTATATGGATTTGAGGGCTCCAAGTTAATAGATTTTTCCAAATCTGAGTTTGCTGGGTTTTTTTTTTTTTCTCTAGTTGAGTTTGCTGGGATTTTATTTCCTGGAACTGGGTTTGCTGGGATCTTTGTATTTCTGGGTTTGGACGTCGCTGGCGGGGTCGAGATAGGAGGGTGGATTTCATGAGCTTTTCGCCCAAGGATGTGAGCTTGGGCAAGATGAAGGCAAAGACGAATCTGTCGTTGGTGGAGAATTTTTGATGGGTTTTGGCTTGGTTTGATTGTGGAGGAAACCCCAGTTGCAGCAAAGTAAAGAATTTGATTGATTAGAGAGATGTAGCGGCAAACGAATCGGAGCCCCAAGTAAATATTGATCGAAGACCCAGTTGGGATTGTGAGGCGGCAAACCAGCCAGGCCATTGATCTCCTCAAGGAGCATGTCTCCAATTACACGATTAATTCTCTTTTTAATTTTGATTGAAGAGAACCAGATCGAATGTGGTGTATTCCAGCCGCAATATTCATGGATGGTTTTTTGAGATCTGATCGAATTATGACTATGAGTTTTGAGTTTTAATTGAAGATCGAACCAGATCGAATGTGGTGTTGAAACCCAAACTTGATTGTGTTTGCATATAGATTGAGTTTTAATATTCGATCTCAAATGATCTGATCTGACGGTTGACATTAGAACTATGTACTTTAAAAGTGCATAGTCCTATGTAGTGGAGAAAGCCTGTATATACATATATATATATATATATATATATATGAGTAAGGTTTAGGTATGTTGACATTTCTCATACATCATGAAGAGAAAAAGTCTTTGTTAAGGTAAATAATGTCCTCATTAGAGTAAATTAGGTTCTCGTTTGAGTAACTAAGTCCTAAAAGTGGTAATTATAATATTTTACGACTTGATGACACATATTACAACTTCGACAACTCATGTGGTAACTATGAAAAAACTCTTGTTAAGGTAAATAAGGTCCTCATTTGTATAAATAAGTTCTCATTTGAGTAATTAAATCCTAAAAGTTGTAATTGTACGTATGAGATACGTTAACATACACTAGAATTTTTCATATATATATATATATATATCCAAACTGGAGGCATCATCTTCTTGATCCAAACAGGGAGAAAGAGAGAGATAACTAGCAGCTCTCTCTCTCTTTTACTGATCTGGGTCTCCACCATCATTACTTAAGATCAAAGAAATGAATTTTGGCTTAATGAATAGCAGATGAAATAAGATCCTTACCGAATAAGATATATTTATGTTTTAATTTTGAATATTGATGCGGACGAGATAAATTGATAAAAGAGGAAGAAAGATCGAATCTTGCCGATGGAGACGAGTTGCAGAGAGAGAGAGAGGAGTACAAACAGATCACGTGCAAGGGAGTACAAATAGAAAGTCTAACTTAACGGTGCTGACCCAAACGACGTCCCCGGTGCAATAAAAGCGCGGTACAAAGCAGCCGCGCCCATTAAAAACCGCTTGACATCAGGTTCATGTCGTGTACAACTCGAGTGATGACGTTCTTAGCCGAATATATCACGAGTATTCACTACTCAGCAGGCGGAGTTGACTCGCCCAACCTTTACGGATTCTGAACCACTATTTGTTTGGTTGCAGATATTTCTACCACTTGTTTGCCCTTTGTCGGATTGGAGTCTTCATGGTCGTGATGACTGTTTTTCTTGCCTCATGGTGTATCAGAGATCTTGTTGCTCCTATTGTGTCCTTTGGACACTAGAAGTTATGTTCAGGCCTGTTGGCCTGACTTTTTGTTATAAGTAGACTTGTTGATGGTTTCTGTTTGTATCGTTCATACTATTTGTAACGATTTCTTCCATATGAATAAATTTTCATTCTCATTTGATTAAAAAAAATAAAGATAATTATTGTCAAAATTATTAGAAAATTGAATGGTTGAACAATATACAAGATTAGATTAATTTTTTCAAAGATGATCTATAAAAAATAATTTAAAATACGAACGGTTGTATTAAAAAATTATAAGATAAAAATACATTGAGGGATTATAAAGCCATAGGATATTCCATCATGCAATCGAATATCTACAAAGACCTGCGTGCAATCGATTTCATGTACCCTAGCCTTGGTGAAACTAAGAATTATCTCTAAAACAAAGCTTTTAAGTGAAAAATACATGAAACTCAAAACAAAATATTAAATGTAGATGATGTATGTGATAAAAAAAATAAAAAATTAGCCATAAGGCCACTTTGGATGACCTTATTATTCAAAAAGCCACCAAACATTTTTTACTGAAATAAGGCCACTAATATTTACAAAAATGCCACCGCAATATTTACAAAAATGCCACCGCATTTTTTTTGCTATTATTTACAAAAATGCCACTGGATACGAAAAAACCAATAAAGCTACTGTCAAAGACCAATAAAGCTATTGTCGAAGACCACTAAGGGCTAGTTTGGGATTGCTGTGACTTAAAAAAAAAGTCGCTTTTAGGAAAATCAACTGTGAATTAAAGCAGCTTTTAGAAGTAACCTTTGGGTTGCTTCTATAATCTGCTTCCACTGACCCGTAATTTTTAATTAAACCTGTTTTTTACTAATTTACTAAACATTTTAAGACTTTAAATTTTACGAAAAAGTTGATTTTTATAAAAGCGAAGCAATACCAAACTAGCCCTAAAGCTACTGTCAAAGCACAATAAAACTACTGTAACATCACAATAAAGCAAAGAACACTAAAACTACTGTTAAAGAACACTAAAGCTACTGTCCAAGAACAATAAAGCTACTGTCCAATACTGGATACGAAAAAACCAATAAAGCTACTGTCAAAGACCAATAAAGCTACTGTCCAAGAACAATAAAGCTACTGTCCACGAACAATAAAGCTACTGTCCACGAACAATAAAGCTACTGTCCAAGCACAATAAAGTTACTGTCCAAGAACACTAAAGCTACTGTGGCCTTATTTCAGTAAAAAATATTAGGTGGCCTTTTGAAAAATAAGGCCACCCAAAATGGCCTTATGTCTAATTGGCCCTAAAAAAAATTGTTTTAATTTTATTTTGGATTAAATTCAGTTTTCCTCCCTGAACTTTACACCAAACATCATGTTAATCTCTGCACTTCTAATTTCATCAACAACACCCATATACTCTTCAATTTAATCAGTTTAGTCACTCCGTCAGTTAATCCGTCAATTTTGACCATTAAGTGATGACGTGACACAAGTGGGGTCCATGCTTGGCTGACTTGGCAATGACGTGGAATGCTTAGTCAGCTCTGATTGATGATGTGGGCATCATGGACCCATTTCGATGATGTGTCATGTTTTCATTGGACAAGTGGGACCCACCCCAATTACCCAACAAAAACATTTTTGAAAACTTTTACATCAGTTGGGGTTCGAACCTCCAACTTCCTGGTTTGAGACTTGATGCTCAACTACTTGGGCTAAGCAACAAACAATGAATATATTGTACAATGTTTATATTTATAAGCTTGAGAAATAAAGAAAGAAAGACAAAAGGTTTCATCAACCGCAACCTAAACTGAATCCTTGGTTCTTCCACAACCAAGCAACTTTCAAACACTTAACCCAAATGTTTCAACATGTCATTTACCTGTCGAAATCTCAAACTCTTAAACAATTTTAAACTTGAACTACGAGTGGCTGGATTCCTCCTGTGGTACATAGGCAACCCATTAAACAATCCGGGTGTAGCTGGAAATTTTCACAAACACACATTCCCATTTGTTGTCTTTATATTTGAAATCAAAGGGTTGTCCCTTAAATAAGGAATCGTAATTAAAAAAAATTATTCTTGAATGGGTCGAACTTGACATAATAAAAACTCTATTTTTCGTCAATAAAATAGGGTGGAATTATGTTGAGTATATTTATTTACAATTTTTACTTAATATAAACCTAATATATGAATAAGTGAATCATAGTCTTCAAATTCTAATATGAATGACATTTCATAGACAAAAATGTCACCTGACTAATCTTGGCAAAAGTTTTGAATTAAACATAAAGATTTTTCTTGTTTTTCAAGAAAAATCATCCATATTCCACTCCATTATTATGATCCTATAATAGTGGAGCATAATGACCACATTGAAGAGGTATAAATTAAAAGAAATACAAAGAGAAAAAAAAACTGAGCACCAGTATGGTAATAGGCTCTCTAGGTTAATTGAAAGTAAAAGACAAGAAATTCAAAATGCATTTATTTCATTCATATCCTCAACTGAAAATAGTTCACGCCTAAATAGCAGCCTAGGCTAATCCTTTACAGCAGAGTAGAGACAGATGGTCCCTAGACAACATCTGGTCGGTAGCTGAAGACTGACATACGTACTGTACTAACTACTAAACTAACTTGGGCCTCAAAATGGGCTTTTAGGTCATGGTTAGGGCAATCTGATGGACTGACCCTAACAAATCCTGCCCCCTAAGAAGCAGGCCTGCCCTCAGGTCTGGAAATCAGGAAAACGAGAAATAAGGGACTGAGCGTCTTCCCAAGTCGCGTCTTCTATTGGGAGGCCAGACCATTGGACTAGCCATTTTGTGAAGCTTCTGTTGCGTTTGCGTTCAACTGCAATGTCAAGGACCTTGGCCGGGATCCAGGAAAGAGAGCCATTGGGGTCGAATGGAGGAAGAGTGGTTGAAGCCGGTGTGTGATCGCCGATTTTGCGCTTGAGGAGAGAAACGTGGAAGACTGGATGGATTTTCGAGTGTGGAGGGAGTTGGAGGCGGTAAGCTACTGCACCGATCTTTGCTATGATTTGGAATGGTCCGTAAAAGCGAGGAGAAAGTTTGTGCGCTGGGCGTTTGATCACCGATTGTTGGCGGTATGGATGGAGCTTGAGATAGACCCAGTCACCGATCGAGAATGTACGCTCAGTGCGTTTGTGATCAGCCTGTTGTTTCATTCTATTTTGTGCCAAAGCCATGTTAGAACGGAGCAAAGAGATGAGGGAGTCACGATCTCGGAGAGTTGTGTCAACAGCTTGAACTGCCGTGGTGCCTGGCAAGTATTTTTGAACAGAGGGTGGAGGAATTCCATATAGTGCCTGAAATGGAGTCATCCGAATTGTGGAGTGAAATGAAGTGTTGTGCCACCACTCTGCCCAGTGGAGTAGAGAAGACCAAGAGTCCGGCTTGTCGGCGACGAAGCAACGAAGGTAGTGTTCCAAGGAGCGGTTAACTACCTCAGTTTGGCCGTCCGATTGCGGGTGATAGGCCGAGCTCCTGCAGAGTTTGGTACCTTGTAACCTGAAGAAGGCCTCCCAAAAGTTGGAGAGAAAAATTTGGCCTCTGTCGCTGACAATTGAGCGTGGCATACCATGGAGACGAAAAACCTCTTTGGTGAAAACATCTGCAATTTGAGCGGCAGTGTAGGGATGTGAGACAGCCACAAAGTGGGCATATTTGGATAATCGATCCACCACCACGAGAATTGAGTGCTTGCCTTGAGAGGGTGGTAACCCATCCACAAAATCAAGAGAAATATCCAACCATACATCCTCTGGAATGGGTAGAGGATTCAGCAGACCAGGTGGGTGTATGCGTTCATAAGATTGACGCTGGCATTGGTCGCAAGAAGCCACGAAAAGTTTGGCGTCTCGACGCATACCCGGCCAAGCAAAGCTTCTGGATAATCGTGCAAGAGTGCGCACATAGCCGGAGTGTCCAGCTTGCAAGGTAGAGTGGAATTCATGTAATAATTTGGATCTCCAATCAAATGTCTGAGGAACAAAAATTTTGGATTTGTAGTGGACTCTGCCATTGATGATGGAAAAGCCCTTCTTTGTGGGATTGCCCTGCTGTAATGATTGGAAAATCGTTTGTGTTTCAGGGTCATGGAGACAAGCCTGATCAATGCTGGCAACACAATCAATTAGAGGGGCAGAGACAACTTGGATGGAATGGAGTTCATGACAGCGTGAGAGAGCATCAGGAACAGTATTGAGGTGTCCAGCACGGTATTCCACCTTATAATTGTACCCGAGAAGTTTGGAGAGCCACTGATGTTGGGATGGTGTGGTGATTCGTTGGTCAAGCATGTGTTTAAGGGTTTTATGGTCTGTGATGATGGTAAAGGGCTGACCTAATATATATGGACGCCATTTTTCGACAGCGAAAAGAATAGCAAGCATTTCTTTGTCATAGACCGAGAGAAGTTGGTTCTTTGGGGACAGGGCTTTGCTCAGGAAAGCAATGGGATGGCGGAGTTGGGTGAGCACTGCACCAATGCCAGTACCACTTGCATCAGTCTCAATGGAAAAGGGTTCGTTGAAATTGGGTAAAGCTAGAACAGGAGCCGAAGTGATGGCCTGTTGGAGTTTGGCAAAGGCATTTTCAGAGTCAGTTGTCCAAATGAAGTTATCAGCCTTCAACATGTCAGTAAGAGGCTTTGCGATGATCCCAAAGTGTTTGACAAACTTGCGGTAATAACCAGCTAGCCCCAGGAAGCCTCTTAAAGCTTTCACATTTTTGGGTTTCGGCCATTCGACAATGCACCTGACCTTGTCTGGATCCATGGAAACACCATTGCCAGAGATGATGTGACCCAAGTAGTGCACTTGGTATTGAGCAAAGGAACACTTGGACATCTTAACTTTCAATGAATGAGTCTGAAGAATATGGAATACCTCAGTGAGATGGTTGATGTGAGTCTCCAAATCAGGGCTGTAAACTAGGATGTCATCAAAGAAAACAAGCACGCACTTCCGAAGCAATGGCTTAAACACATGGTTCATTAATGCTTGGAATGTAGAAGGGGCATTGGAGAGGCCGAAAGGCATTACGACAAATTCGTAGTGGCCTTCATGAGTGCGGAAGGCAGTCTTGTGGATGTCAGCTTCATACATACGAATCTGATGGTACCCTGACCTTAAATCAAGCTTAGTAAAGTGTGTGGCACCATGAAGCTCGTCAAGGAGTTCATCCACAATGGGTATGGGGAAACGATCCTTGATGGTGACTGCATTCAACGCCCTATAGTCGACACAAAAGCGCCATGTTCCTTCCTTTTTCTTGACTAGCAACACTGGGGAAGAATAAGGGCTACTACTATGCCTTATTTGGCCATTTTGGAGCATGTCATTGACCTGATTTTCAAGCTCGGCCTTCTGGGAGTGGGCGTAGCGGTATGGGCGGACATTTACTGGGTTGGTATTAGGAAGTAATGGAATTTGGTGATCAATGGAGCGAGGTGGTGAAAGTGTAGTAGGGGGTGCAAAAATGTCAGGGTAATTGTCAATGAGTTGTTGAATGGGTGTGGGCACTTGTGGGCCGTCCGAGGAATCCAGTGGAAGTGGATTGTGGGTGTCCAACTCAAGGTGATCAGATGGAAGAAGGCTCATCAAGTCATTTGCATCAAGGGAGTGTTGCCTGCTGGTTATGCCTTGCAAAACATGTCGCTTGCCGTTCACAAAGAACACCATAAATTTCTCTAAGAAATGCCAGCCAATGAAGCCCAAAGTGTCTAGCCATTGAGCTCCAAGAACCAAGTCACAGCCTGCCACAGGAAGTAGGAGGAAGGAGTCAGTGAACTGATAGTCTTGAATGGAGACGGTGATGTTATGGGCCTGGCCAGAAGGTGTCAAAGTTTGGCCTGATGCAGTAGTAAAGTGAAATGGTGTGGTGGTGTCGATGGGATGATTCAATTTCTGGATGATGGCTGGGTTAAGGAAATTCATGGCAGCACCACAATCAATGAAGACATCAATGGGGAGCCCTTCAATGGAGCCTTTGAGGCGCATCATTTCACCTACCTCAGTATTGGTGATTTTGTGAAGAGGATAAATGGGAGGAAATTCAGTTGCGGTGGAGATTTCGGGTGCAGATTCCTCTAAGAATGGAGAGCAGTCATGGAATTCATTAGAATCCATAGGTGGAATTGGGCAATCCAAGATGGCAAGGATGGGCTTTTTGCAGACGTGAGATGCACTGTATTGCTCATCACAGTGGAAGCACAAACCTTTGGCTCTTCTCTCTCGTTGTTCGAAAGGGGACCAACGACGAGGAGGAGCGGCGGAAGTAGCCCTCTGTAGTGGTGGTGCTGAAGGTCTGATGGTGGTATGACTGAACGGTGATGAGAGGGGGTTGTAGGAGGAGGGTGGTGTTGCAGGGGAAGAAGTGGATGGTGAAGTAGAAGGGAAAGTGTGGGAGAGTATGGGTGGGTTGTTGTAGTTGTGATGTGGTTGACTTTGAAGGATTGTCTCTCTCATTGATTGTTGTAAAGCGGCAAACTGAGAAGTGATGTTTGATTGAAAAGAGTTCAATGAGGTGTGAAGTGCCACGTTTTGAGCTTGGAGAGATTCCACCGAGTGATGTAGTTCTTGAATGGATGGGGTAGGTGCAGTGAGTGAAGTCATGGGTGTGGATAGTGGATGGGTGAGCGGAGTGTTGGGTGCCTGTGGCACCAAGGCGGTGGTGGAGTTGGGCGGCGCCGGCGTGGAAGGGAGCCCTTGTTGTAAGCCCCTCATCGTTGGTCTCTGATACCAGATAATAGGCTCTCTAGGTTAATTGAAAGTAAAAGACAAGAAATTCAAAATGCATTTATTTCATTCATATCCTCAACTGAAAATAGTTCACGCCTAAATAGCAGCCTAGGCTAATCCTTTACAGCAGAGTAGAGACAGATGGTCCCTAGACAACATCTGGTCGGTAGCTGAAGACTGACATACGTACTGTACTAACTACTAAACTAACTTGGGCCTCAAAATGGGCTTTTAGGTCATGGTTAGGGCAATCTGATGGACTGACCCTAACATATGGCAATATCCCTTCAATGCTATTTCATTAGGCAGACAGCTCACAAAAATCCCCAAGGTAATGAGAATCTGGTTTCTTTAGGCTCAAGTTAATTTTTCCCAGAGCTTCATCAAAAATGAAAAATTTTACACTAAAGCAAAAATTTTGATTACAAACTGGGTAAAGAAACAGAAAAATAACTAATAATTTAGAAATGAAATAACCCATGTAGATTCATAGGGGATGAGACCCATTTTGGCCAAAAAAAAAAAGTGGGATGAAATCTACTATACTCTGATAATCTAAAATCTAACAGTATTAGGACCCCAGCAATTCAATTCCATGACTTTTCTGAGCTTCTCCTCTTTAGACTTCTTCATCTGATTAGAAATGGCTGCAGAAGAAGTGGCAGAGAGTTTCATGGCCTGAGAATATGATCTGATGTTGTTCTTGGCATGTTGATGCAGTGACCTTAAAACACCATTCCATCTGCAAACTCCTTGGTCTTTCAGAGCCTCAACTGCTCCAATACTCGCTGCCACAATCCAAGCCCTGCAAGCTCCACTCATTTTTTTTTTTTGATTTTGATATGAATGAGAAAGAGAGCTCTAGTGGGTGAAAAATGAGGGTCTGGTACTTCTTGGTTTTTCTTGTTTGGGAAATGGACAGAGCAGTCTTTATATACCGGAGGAAGTGATAAAAACCAGGGCAGTGGCACCAGCTGTTTAGCCTCTTTTTTAAGTTGTTTTTGATCAAGTCGGGTCCAGTCCAATCCAGGTGTTTAGTTTGCCTGTTTAGGTGAGAATCTGTGGTAATGGGTAACCAAAACCTTGTGCTAGCTCCTCTTTTTGAGGCCAATAGTCACGCGTCTTTTTCTTTATTAATTTAATTCCCCGCAAAAGATGAGGGGTTTTTTTAATTTTTTTCTTTCTTTCTTTTTGTGCTTTTGTATATTGGCCTGCAGCTTGGGCTTAATAACTTTTTTTTATGGTGAAATAGGCTTAACAACTTAGGTCTCGTTTGATTCACGGAAAGGAAATGAAATCAATTTCTTACTTTTTTTATAAGCATTGAAAACTGAAATTTCTATTAATTTTCTTTTCAAGTGTTTGGCAAAACTAAAAAAAATAATCAATAAATAATAATATATAAAACAAAATTAATATTTATAATTTCATAAATGGTTATTTTAGTTATAAAATAATATAATTAATGCTAAATTAGTGCAATAAATACAGGAAAGTAAGAGGGAAAATAATTGTTTTAGGGTGTGAAAGGAACCTCCTTATTTTCCCTTCATTCGGAAAAGTGTTTCCTTTACTTTTGCATCCCAAACGCAATAAAGAAATAAATTTTCTTTCTCAAGTCTCCAATTCCGCGAACCAAACAAGGTCTTTAGTGTCTCTAATGATATTCTCACTTGAAACTGTATAGGAGCAAAATGGGCTTGGACATCATAAATAATGGTCTCAACCTCAGCTACACCGTCCAATCGGATCACTAAGACCAAGTAGCAGCACTGTAGAATTCATGATCTCTAATAGCCAAAAAAAAAAATTCATGATCTCTGATAGAGATTCTGTTTACACCTCAAACTTGACAAATCATTTTTTTACGATTTTATGAAATGCTTAAACGTTACTTTGCCCTTCTAGAAATTAAAATAAAAACTCTCTCTCTCTCTCTAAAACTCATCTAACAATTGCATTTATATTTTTAAAATTTAACATTTGGTGTGAATCTAATGAATACTCGTGCTGAGCAATATCTTGGTGGGGTAAGAATGGAAACAATACAATATCTGGTAGCTTCCCACCATGCCAAAAGTTGCAAAATCAGAAGTTTAAAGAAGAACCTCACTTTTCCTTACATTTTTCTTTTCCTTGTAATGTTTCCACCATAACATTTGGCTAAAAGATCCTTTGTTATTGAATATTGAATCTCTTTATCAAGTGTCAAAATGGAGATTAAGCACTCTCTGTGAGGACAAAATGTAATGAATAATTAACTCCTTATATCGAAGGTGGTTTGTATAATAGTTTGACACCAATGTGACGGTCACACTGAAAAATTTCTAATTAGTTAGCCTAGGAGAGATACTGAATTAAAAAATAAAAAATAAAAACCTCCTGATCTCAATGATATGCAATAATGCAGTTAGACTAGTGCGCGCAAATTCCAAAGTCACTTGGGAAATTTTACACGCCCCTATTTTGAATAGGTCTGGCTGAGCTTAATTAGTAAGAACTAACAAGTATCAGCTTCATCAGAGCTCTCTCTTTTAATAGCTAATTAAAAGCCAGAGAGTTTTGCTGAACCAACTAAGGAGATAATATCTACATTGCAAATGACAATGGAATCGACTACAAACCTATAAATGAGGCCAACGTAAATTTTGTGCATCTGCGCGAGATCAAACAATAAGAAATATCTACTCAATGATGAGAAAATCTACTATGTACACTGTCAGGACGGTGATATATCAAACCGAGGCCATAGCGTCGTTTTGGTGAAAAACCAATGCAGGGACAGCATGCTAGTAGTTAGAGGCTTAACTGAGACGAGCAATGTCAATCCCGTCAGGGAATTTAAATGTGTCAGATGCACCAAACTTCTTTCTCTCTCCAGAATCTTCTGGATATTCTTCCTCATTACTACTATCATCATCGTCGTCGTGGTAACTAGCTGGCGACTCGGGGTCATGTACACTTTTGGATCGCTTCAATGGCGTGGCAAGCATGCTTACTTGGCCAAAGTGAGAAATTTCGACAACCACTGTGTCATCATCAACTGGAAGAGGTTGTTTCCATGGCTCCCCATCAATTCTCATGAATGTATGGTCAACTGCACCCTTGCAAAACTCGAAACGTATTCCCTGTGCCTGCAACGAATTTAAAAATTTGAACAATCACTTTATGTCAGAGAGAGATAACCCAAAACAGAAACAGATAAAAGATGACTTCTAACCGAGAGAGATGAAAGGGTAAGCCAGCTACCATGAAACTGATATATTTATACATGAGATGACTCCCATGACAGACGATCAGTGGAAGCTAGTATGTGTTGTATATGAAGATGACAGCAATATATGAGCAAAGGATAGTTATCATACTTGTGCAAGACGAGTTCCATGTCCCATAGGAGCAAGTAAGGCAAGCCCATGCCAGGCATTTCTAAAACCAACAATCTCAAGGAGGCCATCATCCACATATGGAGGAGTTAAATCCCTCTGTAAAGCACATAACATTTGGAAAATTTCATTAAATTTTGTTGATAAGACGCATCGCTACTTTTAGATTAAAATTTAGGAGAGAGCCGATATGTCTGAAACAGATAGGAGAACAATCAAAACTCACATATCGCAGTTTCTTCCTATTTGGCTTCCCCCATGGATCAAGACCACCAGAAAAACTGGGTAAATTGAGGCAAACAATAGACCTAATGCTGTACATTGGAGATAACAACTTCAGTGATGGAAATATTAAAAATATAATAAGTCAACAAAATGATGAATGGAAACATAAGAAAGGATGTAAACAAGGTAAGCTTTTTCTAATTAGTTAATTCAACTGCTAAATAATTGGTAATATTATCCATAGTCCATGTCACCCTAATGAACCATGTTCCAGGGACTCATTGTACCACTTCTTCAGTTTAAGAATTTGTTTCATGGTAGCTGGAAGACCATGAAGAATTTGTTTAAATATATCATTTGCTTACCTTGTAATTTGTTTACTGGAAGAACAAATGGGTGAAACAACTTCGTAGGATAAGTGGCTTTAGAGACTGGAGAAGCATAACAGTTGAGGGAAAGTTAAGAGAGATTATCTCACCTGCGAGGTATTTCGAGCTCCTCCCAATGACCTTGTCTTTTCATGATCTTAACCTTTGTCAGCTGTGCTATGTTCCTGTGTTGAAATTAAGGCATCTCATTTCTCACTAACATATACAACCGAACAAAGGCCAACTTGAAGAACCATACATAGCATCGGTCCAAAATTGTGTAATGCATTTATCCATTTCCCAATTTAAGAGCATTACAGAAACATTATAGCTTATAAGTACCACAATATATCGTCTATTCTTGTTTGCTCATCTCTTTGTAAAAATGCATAAATTGGTTAAGAGTTATGCAAGTATATTTCAGTCATGTGCCACTTCTTTAATTACCAAAAGTTTAGGTTAGGTGTGGTAGCTGTGGTATCAATGGCAAGGTAAGGAGTGCATAGCCAGTCCACTTTAGTAGAGAAATTTTGAACGGTGACGGCAGAACCGCAGAAGTGGTGATGCCATGAAGACAGTCAATATATTGGGGTTCTTTTTCATTTACCAACTTAAGTTACATTCTAAATTCCCCCAAATTTCTTTGTCAGAAGACATTATACTGTTTTTCCAAAACTAAAAATATAATAAGATGTACAGCTGTGCCAAAACAAAAAAAGGCAAAAGGAGCAGAATATGTCAAATAACTGCCGAAAACTAACCTTGAAGAAGGGTGCATTAGAGAAGCACAAAACCACCCTTGAGTACATCCAAGCTTCAAGTAAGTACTCTGATCCGATTGAAAAACCAAAGGCAAGTTAGTCGCACGGTGTAACGAATGGAAACACCTAGGTAACCATCATATAAGATGGATTTGTTGGCAGACTTCATAAACTCTTATATAATATATATTAGCAATCTCCCACAAGCTATGCATGTGGTGTGAAAACAGTTATTGCAGGGAGAAAAGAGTGGGAGATAAAAGTGGGTTGTGGGTATTTTTGTTTATTTATTTAATAAGAAATTAGTTTGTGGTTTGTCACAATTGTCCTTCATAATTAAATGAGTTTTCAAAGTTTTTTTAATCCTCTAGGGTAATTTACGTCAAAGTTTTCAGTTTTGGTTAGCATGGTCTCTTCTTCTCTTAAATAATAGTATAGATATATATATATATATACACAAATTTTATAGATTATAGACACACACACACTATAATATTAGTTGCCTAATTTGGACCATGATGTTACAGATGTGGAAAATAGTTTAGTACTTGATTAACTAACTGGTTCTTAAACTTTTCGGCATGCAACTTCCTCTGCGCGTGAAAATCATAAGATATTTGAGCATCCATTCCTGTATAAAACAAAATGCATTAATCAGGAAACCTCACAACTGCATTCTAGCCACTAGTTACTGAACCAAACATATATCTACTTCTAAACAGTTGTCAAGACTACGCAACTCTTTTCTAACACTAATTTAGAAAATGGACAAAGCAGAGGGCATACTTATACTCCATTCAGTGATTAGTATCTTTCTTCTTTGAATAATTAGCATCATTATCATCACTTTCCCCATAGCATGCCATAATAAACTTGAATGATTGATTATAACCATAGCTGGTTGACAGTAAGCTAATGCAAGAAGACACCTATGTTAATACACACCAAAAGGCAAGATTTAAACTCCATTTTATAGAGGAGGAGATGTGCATATCACAGCATCACGCAATAATGAACATGAGATATGAGCTTCTAAAGATGATACAGGAGACTTTCCTATCACAAATACTGAAAAATACTGTTACTCCATTTCATAGAGGAGACATGCATAATATAGGATGATGCAATAATGTACATAAGATATGAGCTTCTATAGATGATATAGGATACTTTCCTATCACAAAATTGACATTTAATGCAGCAATCTCTTAAAACTTTTTAATAAGATAAGAGATGCTTGAAATGAGCACAATAGTGCGGTTATTATTTCCGGTTTTCCTTGATATGGGGATCTTTGTTAATGAAACTTGAAAATAAATTTAAATTTTATGCTCATTTCCGTTCCTCACAACTACGAATGGTAAGATGGTTGGCCTCCACTGCACGCCTCCTTAAAGATTATGTCCACAATTCGCAGGCACACACACAGACACAACACTGGAATTCTATATATTAAGACAGTCTAACATTCTTGAATTCTTACCCATGCTAAAGTAGTTCCAAAATCCCCCACGAAAAGTCTGGAAGCCCTCCTGAGTATAGCCAACAGTTTATTGATAGTAAGTATGCAAAAGCAAGCCATACTGTGATTTAGCCAAAGACAAAATAACCAAGAAATTAACAAGAAACACACCACATTGAGTTTATCTGTTTGGGATACCCGATGAAATGCATGCAAAGCATGCGGTAGTTCCAGAGGTGCAATAGGGTCACAAGAACCTTCTTTTGGAGTCCTCATTCTCATAATTATGTGCCAGCTGAGATATACGAAAAAAGGTAAAATAAATAAAACTATGTTCAACTCTTCTTTGATGAGTATTGTTCACTGAGCAGTAATTATGCCGTAAGGACTATTACATAGAGGATATCTATCGAAAGCATGACGAAGTCAATATTCAAAAATAATGGTTTTCACCTGTCAATTTGCATTTCCTTTGCAGTCTTCACTTGATTCAAGAAATCCTGCACAGATTGTCGGTCTGTCCCAGGATTTTTCTTTCCCTGTTAAGTCAGGAACTCATTAGTTCACAAATCTAATACTGAGCTGAGTCAATGCACCAACAGTTACTATGAAGAAATGGATTTCACGATATAGTCCACATACAGACACCCAAACATGTACAGATGTACTATTTAAATATACTAAATGAGGATGACACTAACTGATATTATTGGTAAATGAATGAAACTATACATGCAGTTGTAACTTATTAGCTATTACAAAACAATAGCAAATAGATTACATGACACAAGAGTTTTCACTTGATAGCTGACAGTTGTTGGATGCAAAGACGTATTTCTTTCCAATACCAAAACTACAATAGGAAATTACGAAACATATGCAGGAAATTGCACCATTTCAACATTAATAGTTCATGACTACAGAGTGCTCTGACTATGTGATCAAGGCAAGTGATATTAACAAAACCAGAAGAAAAAGGAAAAAACCAAAGCAATGAGCATCAAGTAATTAACATAGGTTCAAGTACACAAGTTTGGCAAACAACACATTACCCATCCGAACGCGAAATGGACATTATTTCCAGTGCCCAATGGCACTGTGGCAATTGGAGGTGGGTGAGGTAGTTTAAGATCAGAAACTACACTGAGGAGCCAGCCAGCTGTACCATCTCCACCTGCAACCTATCAATGCAAGAGTGTCTATCAATTGGGAGATAACAGAATAACACCAAGGTTATTTAGAGTCACAATTAACATGAAAACTCACAATTATTCTTAATCTCTTCTGGATATCAGCAGCCAAAACATCTCCGCCGCACTTGAGTGTTTCTAAAGTAACATAGAGCTTGTGAAGCACCTTGTCAGGAGGCTTTTCTCCCAAGTCAAATACCTGAAAGGTGAGTTGATCGAATCAATCATCCCACAGTTCCTAAATCAATCAAAGTAGTATTTATTTCCATAGATAGCCGAAAACCTAACCTGGTTTTGATTGAGAAGGGCTCGATATGTAAGAAGGAGTTCACCTCCAAGCTGACCACCACTTGTGGCATTAACGAACACTATCACCGGACACGAAGGAGCCATTTTAATCTTTGGCATCGACCCGCCCACAAGTATGTAATCCGGAATGTAAAAGTCCTTCAACTTTTCCTCGGCTTTATCGCCCATCATTGCCTCCCAACTGCAAATAAATTTTTCAACCAACTCAAGTCTCACAATTCCATTCCGCCATAACCTAATAATTATTTTCAATCCCACGCAAAATCAAACAAAACCTATTTTCGCAAAATTCAATTTCACATTTCAACCTCTTAGAAATCAAACCGCGAATTTGCGATCCCAAAGAGCGACCGGAAATCCGGTTCCGAAACTCCATTATGTAATTTAATTTTGCAGGCAGTAGTTATATAAGGAGGGCCTGATGGAATCATGGATGTGCTTTACCTGGGAAGAAGAAGTTTCGGAGAAATTTCCAAAGCAAGAGAGATTCAGAATCAGAACAAAACCACTGTTTTGGATAGAAAGCAAGGGCGTGATTCGATTGGATTCGAATTAGAGCAGGTGAAAGGAAGGAAAGGTATTAGAATCTTCGATGCTTTTGCTTTGCTCTATCATTTTAATGAAGGACGAAATTAGGGGTTTGGTTAGTTGAGCACGAAAGAGGGGTCTTTTATAGGCGGACATATTTAGAGAGCCAAAAAAGATTTGAACTCATCCTCGCTTTGACACTTTGTGTTGTTGCGTCGCGCGTGTATACGTGTCTGCGATAGAAGCAAACGTGAACTGGTTGATTAGTTGTAAAAATTGTAAATGACTGAGAACTGCGAAGCTTTCCACGCCGCGTCCGGCAACTTTTTTTTTTTTTTAAGAGAACTCTCATGGTATCTCAAATGCTTCTTAGGTTGAAGGATTAATCCGCAGTCGGAGCTGTGATGGGCTGGTTCCGTATAATGGGCTGGTTCCGTATAATATGGGCTTAGTAGAAGCAGGCCACGAATATTGACTGGGCCTCTGTGGTGGGCTGGATCCGTATGATATGGGCCTTAAGTGTTTGTCAACCCTAACGGCCTAACCAAATCCAATGGTTAAGCCTTTTGGCCTTTTCGCCCATATATAGATCATACGAGGTAGTATGCCCGCGCCTTGCCGCGGGTGGTTTTTGTCAGGCCTGAAAATTGATGTGTATTCGATTCATAGGAGCTAGCTAGTAATCGATATGCTCATATTGGTGACCTAAGCTTAGATAACTTTAGACTAAGCTTAGACAATTTTAGAAATAGTAGTCTTAGATGATAAAAGGAATTAACACATTATATATAATACATTGCAGCACACTTTATAACACAGAACGTTGCATTTGTACATTACATTGCAGTAGATTATAGATAACTATACATTACATCTTTGTTGTTTGTACACAAAAGCTTTCAAAAACTGCTTTCGTTTGCCAAAATTTGATGTGCCACACCTTGTTGTTTGTATACATTACATTACTCCAGGCAGTGAAGAGGCTGCTGTCACAAAAAAAAAATGTAAGTATTTGTACTAACAGATACAATAAAATTATAAAGTTGATTAATTCAATGTAATGCTCTCTCTCTGTGAAAAAGAAGAGGGATAATGTGATGCTCTGTTACTCATCAACATAAAAGTTACTGTGACAATTGAAAAAGAAATTCATTGTGATAGGTAAAGAATTCTAAAATAGGTAGGAAAAGGTAAATTTTTCTTTTCCTATAATTATAGGTAAGTAAAGAAATTCATTGTGACCTTGTACTCTATATATACAGGTACATCACAACTTATGATTGGTCAAGAAATGGAGGTCTGTAATTGTACTGTATATATCAGTGTGTATTTGAAAGAAAGAAAAGGATGAACATAAGAAATGTTAATCTAATGAACAGGTAAAACAGTTATAGACTTGTATTAATAGATTGCAGAGACTTTAATTACATACATGAATGGGTAAGAATCATAATACAATGCTGCTGTTAATAGGATAACGTCACAATTTGTGAAACTATGTCAAACCTAAAATAGCAGCAGTACATCTAAGCATCCAAAAACTAAGGTTAGATCAAACAGGTGGATATAAATTACAGCTGAAATGCAAATTCATGTGCACTTCACAGGCTAACAGAAGTTGATACCTTGACAGATTTGTAATCAGGGAGTTTGATGGAAGCAATGGTTTTTGTGGATGGCAGGTTGTTGCAAATGGTGAGGGATGTTGACACCTGCTCCACAAAGAGACTATTGTTAAATTCCACAATTATCATACTCGAATTTCATAAGGTAGAATGAAGGTGGTATACTCCATTTGATTATATATCAGCCTTACTTGTTCACCCCAGTTCAGTTATATATCAGGCTTACTTGTTCACCCCATTTGATTATATATCAGGCTTACTTGGTGCTAAAAAAATTGAAATAGTAAATGAAAGTTCACATACATACTTGAGCACATCTATGCAGATTTTATATCAAAACCATTGATATTGCTTCATAATTTTATCAGATCCGAACAACATTAACCCAACAGATCTGAACCACCATTCCATCACCAACAAACATAGCAAATTTCAAATACTAAAGACTACATATGGTGTATACAATAATTTTAATTTAAATTTGATGCAGTCGAAACAACAATAGGGGTAGCATACAATAATTTAAATTTGGTGGCACAGCCACACAACATGGTCATGAATAAACAACTAAAAGAAAAGAAAGAAAGATGAGATGATTAAGCTTAGACTGCATCGATTATCGATTATTATCTAATCATCTCTATTGCCCACATTACCTCCCTGTCCGCTCTTGGATTTCGAATGTCGCCAATATATTGTTTCCCACAATTTAAAATCCAAATTGGTCCAGAACCCATCACGTGAATTTGGATTCAAAGCTATAATAATTAAGTTTATGACTTGATTATAATAAATTCAACCTTCTCATACAATCACAGCACCACATTTTATTCATTCAATTCTGAATGCCCTCATATTCTCTTTGTTTCAAACGATATTCCCTTCAAGAAAATGTTAACGGATTCACTACTAACGATTGGCCACAGGTTCAGTACCTCAAATTATTTGACAGGTTCACTACACCGCCTTAACCCTCTTTTTCCTTTCCTTTTCCTTTTTTGTTTTCCTTTCCTTTCCCTTCCAAATTTTCAATACATTTTGAAAAACACAAATCGAACATTTAACAGAACACCATATAGAGCATAGAATTGATTATTGAAAAGTGAAATAAATCTATACATATACATGGAGACAAAGAAAGATTGACAAAGAGAGAAAAAGAATCAATCTTACAGAGAAGAGATCCAATTGATCTGGTGCCCAAACCAATTGATCTGGCCTTGAGGCGGTAGTGTGATAGATTAACAGTGGTTGACAATAGCTAGCAGAGAAGAAAAAAGGGACGGCCGTCGCCTGAAGCACAAAAGGCAAAGGCAAGTGTGACCGATTATTATGGGCTGGAGATGAATTGGAAATTGCGAGTTTTTTCGTAGGAGAGGGTATTAAATAAACAGGGGAAGAAAAGAAGACGGACAGGGGGAGAACCGTGAATAAACGGGAAATAGGGACGAAGAGGTCACTTCATATGGTCGGTTATGAACAGTGCAAGCACCTTGGTTCTACTTTAGTATATAGTAAATAAATAGACCTTCCGACCATTTACCCCGAAAACAGAAAACCTTCCGAGCGCTGCCACGTGGATAAACCACCATCGCCACCTTCTTGCGCCACCATCACCGTCCATGCTCATGGTGGCAGATATTTCAGACGCCCTCTATGCGCCGTCGTTTCGATGTAAATTGCCGGGGACAGAACGGCGCCAACTCCGTCTTCTAGATTACGACCATCAATAAATAAACCCAATCACCATGTCCAGGTTACCTTCTCCCTTCCCTACCTTTCATTTTTGGTTTCGATCATTAGTCTTGTTTGCTTCCTCTCTACAAATAATATAGAACTTTCAATCTTTGAACTTTACTCAGTTAGCTGAACTGGGTTTTCGTTCATTCAAAATTTTCAATTGGTTTAGTTATTTCTGAATTAATAATCTGTTAGGTGTACATTTCCTAGCATTAAGCTATCTCACATCCTGATGATACCTTAAGCTTTTCAGTAAGAGTACTAAAACCAATAAAATTTGTCATAATCTTTAGACAGTGGCATCCTGAGTTTGAATCCGGCAACTGCAACTGCAACTTTTCTATACGTGATTAATTCAAGTATTCGGATGTCCAGCGGTGCGTGATGCCGACACATGAGAGGGTCTGATGAACTGTTAGAGTATAAGTTTGTTATTGAACTTGTTTCATATAATTATACTATTAGTTTGAAAGATTTGGAAAACAGTAGTGAGCCAACGCTGTTATCAATGCTTATGAAAATCTGCATAGTTTGCAATTTAAATTTCATGTGCTTGTTGTTCTATTCTTCAGTTTAGTTGATTAGGTGGACTATGTGATGGTATTGTGAAGAGATTTGGTGATATGCAGATTTTTGGCCTATGGAAATGTAAGGAGGGTTGCACGAGAAGTTACGAGTAACAGGGCAGATTACGCAGTTGAATCTCCTTACTTGCTATGCAGATTATTTTTGAGACATAAACATTCTTTAAGAGAGCAATCCCCATTTCTGCTACATAGAGCAAAAGATAAGTTTTTAAATAGTGGTGGTTATAGGAACTTATATAGCCTATCAGCAAGGAATACAGCTTCTCACCATGCCCAATTTTCTTGGAGAAAGCTTTCTCACTTATATTTCTATCGGGAAACGGCCTTCCCCCCAATAGGTCGAATTGCCCGTGCTGTGAGCTTGGCTTTGACCCGCTCAAATTTAGTAGCTCCTGGTGTTTTTTCCTTTGTAGTTGGAGAGTTTGCTCGGGCGCAGCGAACATGTGCAGAAGCAGAAGGCCTCCCAACAAAGGACACATTATATATTCATGCCCAAGATGGACATATTTATTTGGCCTTATTTTTGGTTTCACTTCTGGAGTGTATTATCTTGTTTATCAGAGCAATTTATCTTGCATTTTTGTTCTCACCCTGTATAGCCATGTCACTTTTTAAGGATGTCCTCGGCACTCGGTTTAGGAAAAAATGGCTTCATGTTGTTCATCATACACTGGAAAAGGCAGGCCCAGCATTTATAAAATGGGGTCAATGGGCAGCTGCAAGGCCAGATCTCTTCCCAAGAGATTTGTGTGCTGAACTTAGGAAACTCCACACTAAAGCTCCAGCACATAGTTTTGACTTTACCAAAAATAGTATTGAAAAGGCATTTGGTCGCAAGCTGCCTGAAATATTTGAAAAATTTGATGAGGAACCTGTGGCGTCGGGAAGTGTTGCTCAAGTTCATCAAGCTATACTCAAATACAGATACCCTGGTCAGAAGATCAAGCCCATTTTAGTTGCTGTTAAGGTTAGACATCCAGGTGTTGGTGAAGCAATTAGGAGGGATTTTATGATAATCAATTGTGTAGCCAAAATTTCAAGGTTCATCCCATCTTTGAAATTGTGGAGATTGGATGAAAGCCTACAGCAATTTGCCGTTTACATGATGTCACAAGTTGATCTGTCGAGGGAAGCTGCACATTTGAGTCGTTTTAGCTATAATTTCCGAAGATCGAAAGATGTCTCATTTCCAAGGCCTCTATATCCCCTGGTGCACCCATCTGTTTTAGTTGAAACGTATGAACAGGGCGAAAGTGTTCAGCACTATGTTGATGATCTTGAAGGCAATGAACCGATAAAAAATGCCCTTGCTCACATTGGGACCCATGCACTACTGAAGATGCTTCTGGTATAAATTTACTGCGTCCTTTACTATTGTTTCCTTTTCTTTCATCTTATAACTTGTTTTAGTTTGTATTTAATCTTCATCTTCATTTATTGGTGTCTTCATGTTTGTGCTTTTGGACTAGTTGAATGTTTGTGCAAGTATACTATAAAACTTGTACATTTTACCACTGTGTGGCAGGAATAACATTAGTAACTTGGTCACTAAATGCATGTCTATCTCTTTGCACCTGTTCAAGTCCTGAGTCCTGACCAGGAAAAACAATTTCTATTTATAATTAAAACTCAAAAGTGAAGCAAGCAGAAAAATGCCCTGATACTTGTAATTATGATAGTACATCAAGAGTAATCTGTATAATCCTTGTAAAAGAGTTAGGTAATGGTGATTTGTTGACTCTAGTTGTTGTAATTATCTGATGTGATTTTGATTTTTGAAGCAGCTTGAATTTGACAGTTCTCTTCTTTGGTTTTGTTTTCTAAGATGATTTTTTTTTTCCAGGTAGATAATTTTATTCATGCTGACATGCATCCTGGAAATATTCTTGTCAGAGTTACCCGTAGCAAGTTACCAAGTAAACAACTCTTTAGATTGAGGCCACATGTTGTTTTCCTTGATGTGGGCATGACTGCCGAACTTTCTAAGAGAGATCAACTGAATTTAGTGGAGTTGTTTAAGGCGATTGCCCTTCGAGATGGTCGATCTGTTGCAGAGTGCACACTTAGATTATCTGCACAGCAAAACTGCCCAAATCCAAGTGATTTTATTGAGGTAAACTGTTTGTTCTTGCTATCAAAATTAAAGACGTTCACACATCACTTTTTTCCTTTTCTGTAAAAATTTCATACTTTTCAACACAAAACAAGAAAAATTATTCATAGATTGTCTAATACATTAATGCGTTATTCTTCGCCACAGTTTGATTATCATCATCCATAATATTTATTTCCAACAAATAATAATAAGTTCATAACATATACAAGCCAAGGATTGAATCCCAAAACTCACCCTTCACTCCTCTTTCCAAGAAAGAGGAGATGTTACCGGGAAAGGCCATTGGCCCATGTGTTGACACTTTCAAGTTGCTCTATCTATGTGATTTGCAGCAATAACTACTACAAAATAATTTTAATATATAGCTTTTTCCTGGTAACACCCTCATTTTAATCAAATGCTGTTTGTGCAATTGAGATTTATAGCACAAGTATGTTCAACACTAGTTCCAAATTTTCTCTTGATAAGTAAATAAATTATTGGAAAGGAACGTACTCTGTGCAATTCATACTCTTTAAGTTACGGCACCCAGTGTAACTTTTAGTTCGTTGAAGGGTGGATCTAGTAAACACGGTGTAAGAAAGGAAAAGCAAAGGTTATCATGAGGGTTCTGCTTTTCGTAGGATTTGGGGGATGTGAAGAAACTCTTCCACCTTTTACAGGAGAATAATTTAGTTCTGTGCGGTACTTGGGTTCAACTTTTTGTGCAGTTAGGTCTTTCATTCTGAAAAGCTAATATTTCATATGTTATATATCTTAAGAGATGAAAATTTGATGAATTTCTTGATCATATGAGACGTAAGTACTGAATCAAAGTGATTCAATATATATTTGGACATTTATTCTTTTCCTGTTCTGTTGGCCTTGCAGTAATTGACATTATTGGAATTACTGATTATGATTCAGTAGCATGTATGTTGCTGTACCTTAATGTTTGTTGAGGTGTTGTCCTTTGAAATTAGATTCTGAAGCCTCATATGACTATAGCCTTGAGGCTTGTGTAATATATGCTTGAACATGATGTCCTTGGTAACTTGATTCTTGAAGTCCACCAATTTTTCTTTTCCTCCCAAATTGGGTATATGTTGTGCAAATCTGTTGCTCTAATTTATCATTTCTATTGTGAGTAGGTTAAGATAGATCACTGTCACCTATTCTTGTTATATGGAAATAACTTTAGGAAGTAATTTCTTTAACAGGAAGTGGATAAATCTTTCAAATTATGGGACTCCCCAAAAGGTGACGTCATACATCCTGGTGACTGCATACAGCAATTGCTTGAGCAAGTTAGGCGGCACAAAGTCAAAATAGACGGCAATGTTTGCACAGTGATTGTAACCACTTTGGTTCTTGAGGTAATTCCATGCTTTTTTCCAGCATCTATGTTCAAGTCAAACACCTTGACAGTATTACACATGAAACCCAATACTTGACCGGATTCAACTCATATATCAGTATAGTTATTGAAGTTCTATAGACTTGGAGACACGAGATCCATGCGTGATAATAGTTAGTAAGCTATGTCATATAGAATGCTTATGTTTTAGATAGAAGAAAAACTAGAAATTCATTCATTGTTGTCTCTTCTGTTGTTTGCCCTTTCCATGTTTGTTGCAGTTGTGTTGGTGCTTCATATATATATCGTTAAAGAGCTGTAAATTTAACAATTCTACTTCATATAAGTGGCTTTCCAGGTTTTGCTTTGGCAACTTGAGGCTCTTTTGTTATCATATGTGGATTCCCATTTGATGTATTCTGCATCACCGTTGTTTTGTGGTAGATGATTTGAAGGAAACTTAGTACGCCTTCTACTAATCATCTCGTTGCTTCACTCATTTGCCTTACCAGTCAATCCCCTCTAGTAACACATTTTCTGCTGGGCATAGCCAAGCAAAAAGTTTAATAGGCTGTCGTCTTGCATAGGAGGATAGTTTTTGCTGCTCTATTTCAGTATTTCTTATGTTTATTTCCTGCATTTTTCTTTTATAAGAATTTAGGGAATGCATGTGGAATTTATGCCAATCAGTTTTGATTATACCTGAACTTTGTTATCACTTTCTGTAGGGGTGGCAGCGAAAGCTTGATCCAGAATATGACGTGATGCACACTTTACAGACCTTGCTTTTTAAGGCAGATTGGGCAGAGTCCCTCTTTTACACCATTGAAGGACTCATGGCCCCATAAAATGTACCATCATTTCATTTTTATTTCTTAATTTTCTTTTACAAAACCCATATATGAAGTTTACCAAAATGCAAAAAACTCATAAGGAAGCTGCTGCTGCTTTCTATTTCCTTTCCTCACAAAGTTTTGACACAGAAAACAGAAGGATACCTGTTGTACACAGAGAGAAATAAAAGAATTCCCCACTTGTCTTATGTTTTATGTTCTATTTCTCGACTATCCAAATGATTTACATCTTCGAATATATTTTGGGCTTGTATTTGTTTAGTTTTGGTTTGGATCTTGTAATTATCTCTCATTTTGTGTGATTTAATGAAATTTCCTTTATCAACCGAAAAAAGGCAAAACGCCCCACCACCATTTTTTACGCCTAGGATAATTAATTTGTGAACACTAAATCCTATATAATTTATCAGAAATTCTGTAATGCACCCGATGTATGGGTGCTCCATGTTTTGTGACAAAATATTAGCCATAGATCTGATCTGAGGGTTAAAAATCTTTGACTTGTTACTTGAATAGTAAGTACTAATTATATTATTAAATTAAAAAAATTTCATTTATAATGATGGGGAAGAAGAAAAATATATTAAAAAAAAATTAATTAACCACAATCAATATGTAAAATTAAATCCGAGTTAAGCTAAACTACTTCAAACGAAAAAAAAAAAAACGGTTGAACTCGATCAACGCAAAAGACGAAATATCATCGCTTAATGACTGGGTGGTCAAACTTTATCATAATCCGCCAAATTTTGGCGTGGTAGCAATAACCGATAATCTTATTATATTTACCAGGCTTGATCGATCTAATCATTAATCTAGATATCACTTCCTCATAGGGATCAACACAAAGAAACTTTTATATATATAAAAAAAAATTTCCAACTTATTTTTGCCTTCTAGATCATTTGTTTTTCCATAAACCTTAAATATCATCGCTTAACGATCAAGTGGTCAAACTTTATCATAATCGGCCAAATTTTGGCAAGGTTGCAATAATCGATAATCTGATGATATTTATCAGGCTCGATCGATCTAATTGTTAATCTAGATATCACTTCCTCATAGAGATCAACACAAAGAAACCTTTATATATATATAATTATCCAACTTATTTTTGCTTTCTAGATCACTTGTTTTTCTATAAACCCTAAATATCATCGTTTAACAATCGAGTGGTTAAACTTTATCATAGTCGGCCAAATTTTAGCTTGGTAGAAATAACCAATAATCTGACGATATTTATCAAGTTCGATCGATCTAATCGTTAATCTAGATATCACTTCCTCATAGGGATCAACATAAAGAAACCTATATTTTTAAAAAAAAAAAATTACTGGAACTGATTTGATTAAAAGTTATGAAACTAGGAAAAAAAATAAAACAAAACGAAAAATATGAATTTTTAGTTGTATTTTTTTTCTTTTTATTATTTTGAGTTTAAATATGAGATATTAATTATATATATATATATATATTTTTATTACAATTAATTATATTTTTTAATCAAATATTACATTTTTTGTTTAACCTGTTAATTACTTATCCTTTATTTCTAATTTTAAATTTAAATATAAGTCATGTGCAAAACACACTAAAACATGATGTATTGGTGTACCTGAAGCACTAAAGTCGCTCTCATAATTCATTAGCTTACTCTTCAGGTATTCAGTTCACATGTAAAGTCTTGCAAGAAAAGAAAGAAAAATTATATTGCGATAAAACTACTCGCATGACCTGGTATACTCTATACACTTTCTATCCTCTTTTTAAATAATAAAATTAGCCATAATAATTCACAAAAGGAGGTCAACTGAGTAGACTTGGAGATCCCAATCGGAAGGGAAAAAAAGAGAAAAAATGTGGTAGACATGGGTGTCTAATGAGCAACAAAGTATGAGAAAACACAGAACTTTTCTTGTCATTAGAAACCAAAGGTGGCATATATCTGTTTGGAATTTTTCTTCTGTAACGTTACTTAAATCTTTAAAAGGGGGGAAAATTGAGTAAAGGTCAGCTAATAATGATGGAAACCTCAGCAAATGGCGTGAATCGTCCAGCAAATTGAAAAAAATGACCAAAGCCAAGCGCTAAAAAAGACCAAGTGCATTTTGGCAGATTGTTGAGGTTCCACAAAATTGTGCACTACTTAACTTTTCCACTTCAGAATATCTCTGAACTAATCTTCCGACGTTGAAACACTGGTGTCTCTCAGCTGTTTAGTCTCTCGAAGAAATAAAGATAGCCCATGTCCTTGGGTGGATTAACGGAAGCCCCAACCTTAGCATCATTGAAAATAACCCATCTACCATCTTTAAAGATGTGTGCGACATAGTGACCACATAGAGTAGAGGTTCCAATGTGGCTTACAATTCCAATAAGTCTATATCCTGCATAAAGCCAAGAGCATAAAAAAAATATACATTAGCAGATGTATTGTCAGTCAGTCAATACACAAACACATAAGATGTATGGTGTCACATCAATACACACACACACACACACATTTGTATCATATGTTGGTTTTAATAATAAAAAAAACAAGAGGAAATGGTGTAAGATACTAACTCCCTCCTCCATCAGGCAGTCCAGCATCAGCGGCAATAGGTATAGTTTCTGATGTTGTTGCATCCATATCAGTTGAGACAGAAGCACCAGGATTGTTGAATATCCAATCTGTGGCTTTCTCAATGTCACCACCCTGTAAAAGTAAAGTAATAGTTTAAGAAAAAGAAAAGGCTGCCAAAATGTCCAGTGGTTGCAAAGTACAACTCATACAAAAACAAAAACAAAAGCTACTGATTCTTAAAATAGAAAAGAAAAGAGCAAAAAAGAAAAAGAAAAAAAAGAAGATGCTGCAACAAAGTCTTACCGATGCTTTCAATGCAGCCCGAGCAATTTCTTCTTGAAAACCAAATGATAACAACATATCAACTTTTGATTGGTCAACCACAATTTGTCCGCCTTGAGAAATAGGAGCGTCTATATCTGGAAAGGAAAGATTAGATCATTTTTATTTAGTGCCCTACAGCATAACAGATGAAGGTCACAGACACAGCTGGATAGCTAGCAAGATACTGCTTTCCAGGATGAAGGAAAGTTCTACTCAAGATAGTAATTACCTGGATCATCCATGTGAGAAAGTAGCCAATTCATTGCCTCTTCCACTCCAGCATTTGAGGTATTAATGGCAGCTTTCTGACAGTGAAGATGATTAAACCCCATGGAAACAAGCTGGGTAACAATACTCTCATCGGCCACAGGCTTAGTTGGTTCCTCCTCTTCTCCAGGAACTGAGTAGCATAGTAGAGACATTATTCAAGAGAACCAGAATATATCATTTTCAACTTATGCGAGGGTAACTAGGACAATACCATAGAAGACCAAAACTACAAAAGGAAGTCTCTTATGATGCTGACACGTTTTCCAAAATCAGTTTAGTAGACAAAGTGTAACGCAGTTAGATATACAAATATCTTTTTCCTTTAAGTTTGTATGTGAGTTCATGACTTGAAATAAAAATAGATAACTTAGATTGATTTCAGCCTGCTTTGCCGATGAAAACACAAGAAACAATAGGGCTGTGTGCACTATAGATTAGGTGAATATTTTACAAAAGGTACACTTAAGGGGATAGATATTAATGTACACATATATACAGGCATATATGAGAACTTTGCAATTTCTGTCAATAAAATCCAGTAAGATATTAGGAAAAGCAAAATCGTAATACATACCACTCTCTGGCAGCAACTCTTCCCCATGTTGAAGTCCCTTACTGCGCATGTGACTAATATCTATGATATCAGGAACATCTATATAGACATCTGCAAACAGATACACAAACATTGAGAAACGTGCAAAATCTCAATATCAATGTAGAAGAAACTTAGGAAGCCAAGAGAAATACCAAGCTTTTTTGGCACCCAGCCCGCCTCCATTACAAATTTTCGCATGTGCAACACCAAATAATCAGGGAACGAAGTTAGACCTGCACTCCTGGAGGGTAATAAAAAGGGTAAAAAAGTAAGAAATATGTTTTATGAAGAGGCATCAACTTTTATCTTAGACATGCTTGTTATGTTCAGAAAGAGAACTACAGAGTAAAAAACATCCCAGCTCCATAGTAAATTATAAATGACCAATTTCCCCAGAAAAAGTTTAAAATAGTAAATGGGCAAATTTCTGGTTTACTGTTGAAAATATCTGAAGACAAATGGCCTAGGTAACAAAAACCTGACCAGCCTATGGCAAGTTGTAAACGAAATGCATGCGTTGTGGAATATTCAGTCCATTTCTAACCTAGACCAAATTTCTATTCCAAAACTTGGGGGACAGCAACTTACTATTGTCAGTAACCTAGATCAAATACAAATCTCAGTAATTTATTGTCATTATAATATACTAACAATTCTTTTGCAGAAAGGAAAAAAAAGAAAATCATCTAGGGGAAATTGACACGAGCAAATAACCAGAAAGCTTACTTCACTGCTGTTGTCTTGGCCTTCAAGGCAGTGCTGTAAAAATCCTGTATCTCTTCTGGTGAGGAAAAGCTTGCAAGGCATGCTTCTAGAGGAACCCTTGGACGTACAATTTCATCATTGGATCTGGTAGAAATTGACATACTTAGCAAATGCCTACAATGGTGATCACAGGAGAACACAAAATATTGAAACCAGTGAACTTACACGTCCTTGCCTTCCGAAACCTTTTCGGCTTTCAGTTTCTGAAATGCTGCAAGCTCTTCTGCATTTTCCAACAAAAAGGATATTAGAAAATCAATTTTTAGACCAACATTTTCCATTGATGACGACCCAAGACACTCACCTTTATTAGTAGCTTCATGTAGTGGGATGTTTAAGGAAAGAATGTAGTCCAGCCTTCTATTGTAAGCAACTTTTCCAGATGAGCACAAAATACGATCTTCAATACCAAACTTGAAACTCCTTGCAGGATCAATTTCAGGTTTCCCACCATGAGCCCGTTCAACTTGGTCAAGAAAGTGCAGGAAGAACTCCAAGGCATCCTAAATAAAAGTTGGTTTTCAAGTATACAGATTAAAGAGTAAACAACAATAATGATAACAGGTAAAACTAAATATAGGAAATTTCAAAAGAGTGACTTTCCAGTAGCACAGAAGTGTTGCATATGCTAGATAAAAAAAGGGAGGGGGAGATCCCCCAATCCTAAAGCTTCTGTCAAAAATTGAAATCTTGTGATAGATCTCAAAAGATGGTGAATGTACCTGTTGTCTCATGGATGAAAATTCAGGATGACTGGCAGCTATAACTGCCTTAAACATACGAGGGGGTATCCCATCCTGTTTCTAATATTTGTCGAAGATGGCCAAAACAAAAGAATATCAGAACAAGTCAAAGGTAATCATCAATAGGAAATCTGTATATCCTAAGAAGGAAAGATTTTTTTGCTTTTGATAAATAAATACAATGGGGAAAGACATGCAGGAACCATTAAATAGACGAAAATTATTAATATGTATACACTTGTCTCATCAAAACTCGCTATAAAGCAAAGAATATGGATGTTTATCTAGAAAGCTTACTGAATTTGTTGTAGGGGTGATAGCATTTGTTTGATCTTTTTCCTGGATGATATAAAAAATGTAAGCCAACCAGTCAACAGAAGCAGAAGCTGTCAAAGGAAAGAAACCATTCTGCTATAACAAACATACCTCCGTTACAGGAAGAGAGTATTTACCAGATAGCAAACCATGTGCCAGCTTTGTTCTGCCATACAACATGAAAGCTTTAAATACACTCATACAGATAATTCCTTCCTACACCTGCTTTTTATGAATAACTTAATCATGTAATGATTGAGAAGGAAAGGCAGGAAAAAAAAAAAGGAGAATGTTTGCAGAAGTGAAATAACATAAATACACATGCACTACTTGCTTTTACGCAATTCATATAAAATAGGGAGACTTGATTCACAGACAGCAATTAATAACGGTCACAAGACTCACAACTAACAAGGAAAGGATTAGCTTTTTATCACAAACAGCAACATTAATTTGTATAGGAGCACAAATAGCAACATAAAGATGAATTATATCAGTTGACAGAAATGCAAATAAAAAATCTACACTAATAATCGGCTAACTACTTACAGCTGCATGTTCAGGTCTACAGTAGGGTCAGCTGGAGCCTTCTCAAATGCAGTTTTCAAATTTTGATTCTTATAGTATCTGAGGAAATATAATAACTATTAACAAGCATAGTTTCCATTAAGATTATTTTTTTCTGTTTTTTTTAAATAAGAAACAAATCAAGGTAATTTTTAACTGAACTTATATAATATAAACTAACCCGGAATAGAAGGAGTGTGTTGAGAATACTACTTGCATAGTTGCTGCCATGTAGCAGCTGTAAGAAAACAAAATGAGATATTAATACATATATTAAAATGTTCTATGTCTTCAGCGGCACTCAACAGGTACAGAAGCTACCTATTTCCAAGATTGACGAGGCCAGTGTAACCGGGTCCAAATATCGGTTCGACTTCCTGTCCACTTTCTTGAATTCGGTTCCAGTCAAAATTGGTATTCTGGTCAAGCTCTCTTTCAGCAGTGGTCATCTCCGTCTGGAAACAAGGGTATTGTTATTTTATCAATACCTAATATTAGCATAATAACACGACTAAATGTATAACAATCTGACTGCACCTATTTCCAGGTCATTTGGATTTTAACATAAAACATTGAACTCCCCCACCCCCCACCCCCCCCAAAAAAAATAATAATAAATAAATCTATAGCCAGAGCAATATGGTTTTAATTCACCACATGCGTCAACCAAATTGCCAGGGGCATACCTCCTGGAAATATGCAGAATAGATATCAGACTCGTTTCGTACCCGTTTCAGAAACGGGAAACGCACTCATTTTGGCGTTTCCATGCTTCATAGCTCCTAATGGGATAGGTCATATGTAGAACAGGTAGTCAGACACCTATAATTTCATGGCAATAAAACACCGAAAACTTCCCAAAAAAAAAATCTATAGCCAGAGCTCAATGGTTTTCATTATAAACCTTAAAATTGACAACATGCTTCAAAGAAATGACCAGGGGAATACCCTCCTAACGGGATAGGTCATATGTAGAACAGGTATGTAGTCAGACACCTATAAAGAGAGTACACACCCTTGGTGGAAAATATCATTTTAACCAAAAGAAAGAACTCTAGGACTTTTTGAAATAGCAAAGTTCCAGAAACTATCGAATTTTGACTTTGTCCATGCGTAAAATCATTACTATATTCTATTTGTATTACTCACATACAATAGATTTATTTATCTTAAAAGATGAGAATCAGATATTTCATGCCTCCATGTATTATGAAATGTTTCACACGTGTCATATCCACTAGAACATAAATAAGATATCCCTAATACTTTCTTTTCTGGTCATGATTCATAAAAGACATCCCTACTACACAACAATGAAAATTTTTCTCTTATATGAGATGGAAAGTGATTCGTTTCTCTCGAGTCTTGAAAAAGAGGAAATGAAAACATATGGTATTCTACTCTCTGCACATGTTTTATTTTAATCTTAGAAGGGAAAAACAACTAGTAGCCCATTTAGCAATTCATATTAGTTAGTGCCAATCAGAATCTAATTCAACTGTTAGAGATAAATAATTAAATCATCTGTAATGAGAACATAAATCACAACTAACCTTCTGTAATGATGAGAAATCAATACCAAAAAATGCCAGATGTTGCGCTAAAAGTGGGTCTAAAACACTATCATCCTCTGGATAAGAGAAAACATCTGAGCTGCCACAATATGTTTTTCATGATTAGTAATCCATACATGTAACAAAAACTCATTTCTCCAAAGAACCAGCTGCATTTTGAATATTAAGCTATGAAGTCATATTTGCCAGGATTTCTCAAGTTACCTAGCTTGTTTTGTGCCAAACAACACGTTTTTTAGTTCATGAACATGATGTCTGGCATACAAACTATAATGCAAAAAAACACAAGCATATATAATTGCACTATTTTTACCATGGCAGCATTACCTGCTCCTTCCAGATCGGCTGTAATTGTCCCCAGCTTTACAGCAAGAGGATAGCCTGTATCCTTATAGTGTTCAATGGCATGGTTATTGCCACCAGTACCATCCCAATTTTTCCTCCCACAAAGGATCGTTCCATCAGTTAGATTCAACCAAAGATTTTCTCTTTTATCACACTTGGAACATTTCCACCCAGATGAAGGAACAATGATACCATTGTCAATCTGTTGCAAATTCATTGCATACACACTCGTTTGCTTCTTATCAGCTGTCCATGCTGCGAGTTGTTCTTTCTTCTCTGCACCCTCAGCCATTAAAATGCTATCAACCGCCAATCTTACCTGTAGTCATAAAATTGATTCATTCCTTGAGATGGTAGCTTTATTATTTTTCACATCAATAAATATCTAAAATAAATAAGAATGGAAACCTTCTCTGGCAGCTCAACAGAAGGAAATGGTAGAGTCACATAATCAGGCAACAAAACAATACTGTGAGTTTCTTCATATTCAGGTTCATTGTTGTCAAATCCCCCGTCAACACCTACAAGTTGTATAATATAGATTAACTTTACACTACCGGAACAGCTAATAACTAGTACAGAATAATATAAAACACCAAGTGCTGTAAGGCAACAGCAGAACATCTCTTCCTGCAATTTTAGGAATTTTGAGCATTATGACCAATAAATCCATTACCCTGAACCAACCACAAAAACAATACAGATATAAATTGAAGCAACAAGTACTAGGGAAATATCCAAATGATTTGCATCCTGTCTTGTAAGCATTTGCAGAATAAAAGTTACCAGAAACATAAGATTGGAACCCTAATAGAGGGTAGAGACAGAGAGAGCAAATCTTCAAATATCAAAACAATTAGTGCGTGATCAAAGACATTTCTTTTATTTTATCTTTATTAGATAAAAAGACATTAGTGCAAAGAGTGATCAGCTTTCTTATGTCTTTGGTTGAGTATAAGCTTGCAGTTTATGTTCAGTGAGACCTGAGAAGCTTCAAAACTTCAAAAATCCTACTCCTGGATGATTATACATATAGTAGCTACTATTGTGGTCTAAATACTTTGCAAATATTTTCATCAACTAATCACTTCCATACCTGAGTAAATATCCAACATTGATAATGGTGCATTCAAATGGCACAAACCAAATAAGTACATCACCCAAACTCAGCAATGATAAGAATACAATGGCAAGGAGCACAGAACTTCCATATGCACAAGCATAAATCATCTTGATTAAGATTACCTATAGCCATGAGTGTTGGTTTCTTTAAAGGCCTATCTTCAGGAACCAACACTTTTGCTTGCTTTATATGCAGATAAACTGGATTTCCGGTCTTTTCATAGTTCCATCCTACACAATCCTTCCCAAAAGCAAGAAACGTGTTCATGTCGACGAACAAGCCACCTTCTGATCTCTGAAACTCATAAAAAAAAAAAAACACCATTAAATAAAACAATCTCCAAATAAAAATGTATTAAACATACTTCTAATCTAATTTCTGGCAGAATCGAATTTTTCAAAAAATCTAAGTTTTGAGGGAAATTGAAACCTCATTATAATTTGGAAATAAAAAATTAATCACAGCAATATGAAATTAAAAAACAAAAATAAAGAGAAGCAAACAATAAGTTCCCTGGTAGGTTTCGTTTATTTGCTTATACAATTAAGCAGTAACTCTGCTTTCTTTCTTGACACTCTTTCGGGACCGGTATAACACAAAAACTTACGAACACAAATCAAAATTCCACCAGCAAACAATGCTTGAAACACAAAATTATGAAATGCAATAAAATTAAAGTAACACTAAGCATCCCAATACTTAGTGAGAAAACGAGTATAAAGCATGAAGTAGTGGAAGTGAGTGGCAGAGTAAATGATTGTTCCTCAAGTTTAAATAAACAAACGGAAACTATGGAGGTTACCGGAGTGTCGAAAGATATGCAGCATTCTTGCTTGTAGATGCGGTTAGTGGGCTCCGGGATCCGAACCCGGGAGAGATTGGATCGGAGCAGGTCCATGGGGTTTAACATCGCTCTGCAAATACAAAGGGTTTTGGTACAGCGAAATGGGTTTTAGGATTTACGGAGATGGAGAAAGAGAGAAAGAGAATATGTTCTTTGCCCTAAGCTAGTGCAAAGTCTCTCGAGTCGCGAGAAAGAGGAGAGAATTACTTTGTATGTTTTGTACACAACACTGATTGAAACACGTTTTGATGCCTTTGCAATCTATTCTTCCCCGTCTCGAGAAGCTTCGGAATTAGAAAATGAAAATTTTGATTTTCCAAAAACAATTGCAAGCAATTTTAAGGAATTTTGAAATTTAACCCAAATAAGATATGAAAATACTCGTATAACATTGTCCTTCAGGTTAGCCCGAGCGGTGAGAGAAGGTAGGAAATTGAGCTACGGTTGGCCCAACTGGTGGGAGGGTGGGGAAACGGCTTAGGATTAGATTAATTAAGGGATTCGATGTCCTCTAATGTAACAAAAAAAAAACTTAAATACCCTTAAAGCTCTTATTAGCTTCACTTTTCCTTCCGAGTTATGTTGGTCTAAACACATTTAGATCCATCCGAGCAACCACACTCACTACTCCAACCAACAACAAAATTAGTGTTATCGTCAAAATATATGTTAGGCATGGCGATAAAGGTTCTCGTGATATATTATGAATAGCAAGCTTGTAACCAAGCTAACTAATTCTCGAAGCTTTGTCGAGGTTGTATTAATCCTTGTTGAATTATGTGTTAGGCCCTTGGCAACCTCGAGAGGTAACAGAGTGTGTGGTCTTGCCCAATTTGGGATATCTTAACTTAAGCAATAAGCAGTTGTAGCTTTTAGCTTATGAAAGTAGCATTTTACCAACTTCTATAAACTACTGTCAAATGATATAAATTATGAAATAATTAAGCTGCTTTTGAATTTTTTACCAAACACTTATTTGTTAAACAGTTTTTAAAATAAGTTAAGGCTCAGGTAGAAAATCTTGATGCAATTTAAGGAAAGCTTCCACTAAACATTTTTCATGATAAATAGTCACTTTCTTTGTGGGTTTGATCCGCATCCTACAATTCCCCCCTCCCCCTTTGATCAAATCACAATTTCTTCTTTCTAAGTCCCATGCACCTTAAATCATCTGAACAATCCATCGTCTCTAAGCATGATGATTCACTCATTGGAAAATTTTATGCACAACATACTCGAGCATTTGATTGATCCATTTGCAACTCCACCTAACTTTGAGTCTAGCTACTTTGCCTAGGTCGAGTGTATGAAACTAGGTATTTCTCTCTAAGACGCTACTCTACTAGTACTCCTTCCTCCACCTCGAATGAACGGATTATGCTCATGTCTCTCAAGTTGAATGATAGGCTATATATGATACCATTTGCTAGGCCCACAACCTCTCTGTCTTTATATGTTGCACCGAGATTGTCTCTACTTAACCACCTAAAAAGATAATGATTGTGAGTTTTATCCTAAAAGACCTTAATGCAATTTAGGAGAATCTTCCACTACCCCATCGTAAACAATTTTTTTTTCCAATACGGACAATTGTGTTTGATCCACATCTTAACACTTTGCACGAACCCTTGTCAATTAATTAATACTTGAAGCATAGTCGATTGTTGCTCTTGGAACTTTGGAAAGAAGAAGTCAATAATTGTTTAGCGAAATCCCAACCTCCTCCCTTCATAGTTACAAAATTACTTGTTCGGATCGAGAAAGTGGAATATGAGAATTCGATAATCACAAGTTGCATGAGTGGTGAACCTAAGAATTGTCCTAATAAAATTTTTGAATAATTCTCAGAAAAATCATAAGAATTGATTTTTCAAAATCTCCGCCCCTCATATAAACCAATTCAATTGTTAAGTTTTGTTTTTGCCCAAAAGTTTAAAGCTTAGGCAAAAAGGAGAGCAAGTTTCGATCAGCATCTCCATAATGATAGCCATTTTAACTAGCTAAATAGTGAAAAATTGTCATATGGCTAGCCACTTTAGAGATTTACTCCGGCAGTATTAGTAAAAACTGAATTTTTATTATATTTTCAAATTAAATTTAAAATAAAACAACCTTAAAAGAAAAGAAAAACTAACGTAGAAAGATTTAACTTTAAGCTTATTTCCCTCTCCTCCCTAGCTAAAATATAGCAATCAAATTTGGCTAAAGTTAAATTTAACTTTACTTTAAGAATCTGTTAGAGCTATAAATTGCTTCAAAACTAGTCAAATTTTAACTTTGAGTAGTCTGTTGCAAATGCTAAGGTAAATATATATACTTTACCATTAATTAAGGGCCAACAAGACCACACCATCATTTTTTGTGTTACAAAATTTTAGAAAGTGAAAGATAAAGTTTGGGACAACTAGTACTCATTCTAAAAACAAAAGTAAGAACGGATCATCCTATTATTGTTTTTGGATAATTTTGGATGATGATACTAGACCTAAAAACAGAAAATCACCTAATCCATATAGGTTCAAAAATAGTCCCCTTAATTTCCAATCCAAAATTAAGCACTTGCGTTGTGTTGGCAATCTCATACTCGTCTTTTATTTTTGTACACTCTCATTTTATATACAATAACATTTCAAATTGACGGATCCAAAGAAGTAGCGCGACATGTCCGTCCAATGAAATTCCCTTGCAAATTACAAATCCACCAACTTCATCATCAATACATTCAAAACAAATGGGAGAAGAAGATCAACCAAATCCCTCTCAACCTTTCTCTCTCAGATTCTCAAACCCTAACTTTCTCGGCTAACAAACACTACTCCCCTAACTCCATGCAAACTTCGCCATGGATTCGGAAAATGACACCGCCACCCTTTCTCTCGCCTGCAGTACTGCCCATGGATGTCCTAGAAAGGCCCAAGTGAGGCAGAAGAAGAAGAGCGCCGTCAAGTTCTTCCTATGCTTCCGATCCGACGATGTTGTGTTCCCCCGCGTGGTACCGGTGGTTTCCTCATCCACGACGACATCGGATAGTGAATTGGATGTGGTAAAATGCAGCAATCAACAAAGGAAGCCAGGACGACATGGATTTTTTCATGTTTTGAAAGCATTTTTGTTCAAGACCGCATGGGTTAGTTTTTTTTTTCTTAGTATTATTCTGAATCTCGAGAATCTCTATTTGATTTCCAACATGTGATGATGCTTTATATTTTTCAACCCTTAATTTTTTGTAAAATCTCTATCTTCTTCATTTTGTAATCGTGCATGCATGCATGTCTGTTCTTTTTTCTCCTTCTTCTTTTTTTTTCTTTTTGTAATAATTTCCAATATAAAACAACTAACAAGAAAAATTGAATCTTGTTTTACGGGTTTTTAATTTGATTTTTATTTTGTTTCAAAGGGCTCAATATCATAATAGTAGCGGTTCTTCTTTTCTATTAATAGCATGCACGTCTTATATATTGACAGGTCAAGAAGATTCAACAAAGGAAATCAGGCAAAAGTATTGTAAATATTCCAACAAAGGAGAGTTCAGGGCAAACTCAAGAATGGTCGGATCACAAAGATGTCCCGAGAATGATCACCAAAACAACTTGTTCAGGGGGTAATTCCGTTTTCACGTACGTCAGAGAGAAGGAAGAGGTTGTGTTTCCGACGATGCCGTCATCGTTGCTTGACAATGAAGAAAAGTGTCAAGATCAATGGATCAATAGAGGACGACGTAGATTATCTCGCGTTTTAAAGGCCGTCTTGTTCGAGACATCACTGGTCAGTTTTTTTTCTTCCTCAAAATAGAAAATTATATTGTCATGTTTTTCTGGTGAAAGGGAGGCTAGGGCTCAAAATTGTCATCTTTAATTGGATTAAGGAGTTTGTCTATATATTAATCTTATTGTTAATATTAATGGCAGGTCAAGAAGATTCAAGCAAGAAAGTTGGGGAAAAAATATGGATCAAATGGGAGTTTAAGGCCTAGCACTGGAGAATCATGCGAGGAAGATCATCATGACCCAAGAAAGTTAACGAAGTCTGCGTCTTCGTTAACTAACTCATCTGTTTTCACTTCGTCCTCATTGGCCTCTTGTTCGAGTTCATCAACGGTGTCGCGCTCTACGTCACATTCGAGGTCTTTATCCGAGAGAATCAAGTCGTTTCGATCAATCTCATCGAGCAATTTAAAAGCCAATTTGAGGTGTTTGTCCGAAAAAATTCGATCAAACTCCAGCGGTTTGAAATCCAATTCGAGGTACTTGTTCGAGAGAAACAAGATGTCGTTGGAATCCATTACTTCGAGTGGTTTGAGAGAAGAGCAACATGCACATTTTGATGACGATGTGACTCATCACAACGAAAAGAGCAATAAGAAAGGAGGGTGTTACCGATCGGCTTCGGGTCTTTGCTTCTTGCTTATGAGTCTGTTAGGGTTGATTTTTTACGGTAAGCTTTGTGCCATTTTGTGCACTTCAATGTGGCTTATCTGTGTGCCTCTATGGAGTTTCGGAGATCATAACTGGTCAACAAACAACGTCGTCGTCGAGAAGAAGAAGGTCCTCATGGGAGGAGGAATGCCAGCAAGGACTGCTCGAACTCGAACTTTTCGAAGTCAGTAACAAATTAAGTTACTTTTTGGTAATCAGAATTCTGTTTTGTTAATTGTGTAATTGGTTTGTTAATTATACCCTGCTTAGTTTCTGATGTGATTAAAGCCGTGTGACATTTTTGGTTTTGGTTAACGTACTGTAAGAGGATTATATATTCTTCAAAGTTGTTTGTACATAGGATTCTGGAGAGCTAGCTTGGAGCTCGAGACAAACTAGTCTCTCAGTTGTTGTAACTTGTAAGTTTCTTATGTAAAGATAGGAAGAGTAAGTGATCATCTCTCTTTATGTATATTGATCAACTAATAAGAATTTTCATTTTGTTTTTAAATTTTCTTTTCATGATCTTTCTCATTTATAAACTTAGATGGATAATAATCACAACGCTATTTTGGTGGTGGCGGAATACGACGACCTATTTATTTAATAAATAAATTTGTTGTCTACTGCTAAAAAAAATTACAATTTTTTTTATCATCCTTAAAGAAGCTAAGGCTTAGTTTTGACGAACCTAAAAAGGTTTTTCAACCATATATATATTAATTTGTTTTTCATTAATTAGTTTTGAACATTTTATTAAAAGATCAACATAATTTCATATTTTTATAAATAATCTATACTATTATTATTATTATTTTTTTGATCGAGATCGTGGTATCTCAAAGGCTTCCTAGGCTCAAGGACTAATCCACTCGGGGGCAGTGTCAGAAGTCTTCCTCCCCCTGACCTATACTATTTTAATGAGAACATCTATTGTCAATCAAAACATAATTTTTTTACCAAAACAACTCTAAAGTATTAAATAACCTTGAATAAAAGTCAACTGTCAGGGATAAAAAGATAAAAAATAAAAAAAATTAATAAAAGAATTAAAAATAAAAAAACTACCCACTACTTTTCAAAAAAAAAAAAACTGTTTCTCAAGAAAAAAACGGTCATACATGCAGAGCATGTGTCCATAATGCTAGTTACTATTTATTTATTTTACACCAATTTAATTTAATTTTTTATTTTTAGTTTTAAGTTTTCACTTAAACTAGTTGATAAAGAGTGACTTGATGAAATTACCCCTTTTTTTAACAAAAGATGGACGGAAGTTTTCACAAATTTACTACTACTACAACTACTACTAATTTACACACAGCTCTTTCTTTTTCCGTAAGTCAATCACACTACTACTTTACACACACAGCTCTTTCTTTTTCAGTAGGTCGATCATATATTTTGCGATAATGGCCGGATAACCTCAAAGATCACATTGTCGATCTGCTTGTCATTGGTATGACAATCTGCTGAAAGCGGCTCGTGGCAGAACATTATCCATCTGCAGTGGCAATGGCTAGTCAACAGTAAGCCCTTCTGGTGCTGACGCCTTCTTGTAGGTCTTTGCTCAGCAAAGCAGAAGAACTCGTTTCTGGTACTTGGCCGATATGATGCCCTCCCATGCTGACACATATATGGCCTCTTCGACTCCAAATCTTTGAAGGTGCTTGGAGCCATTTGCATGCAGATTGGCATAACTGGTAGGAAAGTCACCCATCCATATTGGTAAGAAAACAGTACGTTATTACGTACCAATTGAAATATATTTTGGGTCAGATGCTGCCAATACAGTTTCCTTTTAATTCATCAACACTCACATTAATTCATAATTGGAGTTTAAGAGTCATGCATGGTCATAACCTAGAGACAATTAGACATATAATCTCTCGCAAAAAAATTACGAATATATATTAATATATGGATAGGACATATGAATTCATTTTGTCAACTTTCAAATAATTTTTTGTGTTCCAAAATACACCTAAAATAATTTTATGCTAAAAAGTGATGTGTTCAAAAAAATTCATTTAATTGTGTGCATGTTTTTGGTAAAACATATATGTCTAGAAAAGACAATATCATCATGTTAATTAAATTGAATTATCTTTTTTTTATTGAAGAAATTGAATTATCTTAATGTGAAGTTTTAGTTTCTGTTTTTTAACGCCTATCTGCCGCACCAAAAATAAGAAAACTGGACTGTAAATGGGAACTTAATTAGTACTCTTAATTTGGTTAGGGTGGACAAAATGACACTGACAAATAAACAACTACATTAAATTGCCCCATAACTGCACTGATAATTTTGGTTCGGTTAAGACGATGGTTAGGCCTCTGGCAACAACTTGTGTAAACGGCATAACCGACAATTTTCCTCATCTTTGTTCTACTGAAATCACATAAATCTATAGCCAATTCTTGCCGGATCAGCTTTTGGATTTTAATCAACACCAACAATGTTAGTCCGGTGGCCAAAATAGTGAAACTGAGGTTTCAGACTCAATTCAGGCCAAATCACCGAACTAATAACATTGAGTCCATCCTTATTTCAGGGACGGTTATAAATTGACAAATATACTTGGAAGAGAATTAACTAAAGATATTATCAATTAATATATACCTCTGGTAAATCATTGATTCAATGTTTGAAATCATCTTTAGAGCTAGCACCATCTTCGTCTTCATCCTGGGTTTCAGATGCCTGTCTAACCACCACCATTTTCAAATTGGAAATAAAAATTTTGATAAGCAATATGAGAATAGAATTAATATAGATGATATAAGGTTGTATGCATACAAACTTAGATGGTCCTTTTATAGATGAAGTGGAGGGTTCTAGAATGAAGGTTTAAAAAAGATAAACAGTGGGTTTAAATCTGTGTTCGACATTGGGTTTTGATAGGTCTTATCTGGTTTGTTAGATATGTTAGATCGACGGTCAAGATGAAGTGGAGTGTTCTAGAGCGCGGTTTTTAAAAAAAATAAACAGTGGGCTTAAATCTGTGTTCGACTTTGACTTTTGATACTTATTTGGCTTGTTAGATATGTTAGATCGACGGTCAAGATGAAATGGAGTGTTCTAGAATGACGATTTAAAAAAAATAAACAGTGGGCTTAAATTTGTGTTCGACATTGAATTTTGATAGGTCTTATATGGTTTGTTAGATATGTTAGATCGACGGTCAAGATGAAGTGGAGTGTTCTAGAATGATGGTTTAAAAAAAAAAATAGTGGGCTTAAACTTGTATTGGACATTGAGTTTTGCTAGGTCTTATCTGACTTGTTAGATATGTTAGATCGACGGTCAAGATGAAGTGGAGTGTTTTAGAATGATGGTTTTTAAAAAAAAAAACCAGTGGGCTTAAACCTGTATTGGACATTGAGTTTTGATAGGTCTTATCTGGCTTGTTAGATATGTTAGATCGACGGTCAAGTGGAGTATTCTAGAATGACGTTTTGAAAAAGAAAACAAAACAATGGGCTTGAAGTCTTGAACCGGTGTACGTTATAAAATTTTAGTAGGTCACATGTCTTGTTGGATATGTGGGTCCTAGTTATCATGTTGATTTCTTATCAACTTAATATGATGCTTGACTCGACCATTATCTCTATATTAATTAAACGGACAATCACATTAATATAAAGGAGGTTTGAGTAAAACCATCCAAAAAAATTAAGCCGGTATTACATATGCATTAAAATATTATGGCATGTTTACTTATTTGGAATGAGTATGAGAATAAAGGAATTGATTTCTATTCCTGAGTTCTCTTGTGTTTACTAATATGCACATGAATCGGAATGGTTGTGTGTCCCACGAAAAAGTAACTAAAAAAGAGAAATTCATTCCTAAATATCCGGAGTTTGATTACCAAGGGGGGGGGTAGGTATTATGAATGAATTTCATCGGAATGAATTTCATCGGAATGAATTCTGATTCATTCACATTTTCATTCTAAGTAAGTAAACATACCATTAATGTATTCACTTATCTTAAAGTGGGCTGAACAAATTGACATATCAATAGAAAATTTGGATCATAATTTATAAAATTTCGGGAAAGAGATTATCCAACATATAATCTCTTTCCTTCCACTTGAAAAAGCACATACGCACAAAACACAAAACAAAAACAAAAAACAAAAAAAATTATGATGCCAAAGTAAGTCTCAAATCAATAAGGGTTAAAAGCACAATTGCATGGATACTTGTTACCTTCCTTTACCACTATTCCATGATTAGATGATAAATGTCTAGATTTGATGCCTACCTAACTTAGTAAGTATTCAAAGTAAGCTAGAAGAAGCTGATGGATTGCTCCCTTTCTTCCATTCTATGAGGGGTGGACTCGGTTCCATCGGTTGACTTTTTGAGTACTAACCAAAATCGCACCGAAAATTTGGTTAACTAGCATATCGGTTTGGGTTCAATTCGGTTTCAATTAATTTTAATGATTTGACCCCTATTTCTATCAAAAAAATTTGCTTATTCAAATTTTATTTTACATAATTAGTAATTAACCAAACAACATCAATGTCTACAATTTTAATGTGAAGCGAAGAACATGCATTGAAATGCCAACAAGATAAGAGAAATTGAAAATATATTATAACTTACTCTATATCTTAAATCTACAAGAAATAAAAAATAATAATAAGCAAATAAAACTACAATTAAAATTAAGTTACAACTCAAATAAATTAAAAGTAGCGATAAAAAATTAAACGCATGTAGGAATTGAACTATTGTACTCCTTGAGAGTCAATAATAGAAATTAAAAATTAATAGAAATTAACCTCCTATAATAAAAATATAAATTTTAACTAATTAATTATATTTCGGTTCGATTCGGTTTTTGTCGGTTTATCAAAAGTACTAACTGAAAACCGCATTGCAAGCGTCAGTTCGGTTCAATTTCGGTTATTTTTTGTTAGTTCGGTACAGTTTGTCGGCTTTCAGTTCCTTCTCTCCACTCCTTGCTTCCTTGAGTAGAGTAATTATTCTGTGGTGCTGGACTATCACGTGGTATTGCCAAGTGGTGGTCTGGACCAGATCACGACATCTTTGCGGAGCTTAATGTGGGGAAAAAAAAAAAAATACTTTCCATGTGAACCAATCACATTAGCTTGGATTATGATACACGTGGTGGTCCTGCACTATATAATAATTTCTACCTCGAGTATCTGTATGAGTATGACAACCTAGAGCGAAATTTTCCGGGGGATAATTGCCGCAGGCCTCGCACTAGTCGGTCAACAATGTTGCCCTCGGCATGTAATGGGCTTCGGTCTACCCAGTTCATACGGAGCAAGTGGGGTCCACTACTTCTGTTTTCGGTCGAGTGATTGCGTTCGCGGATGAGCGGTTGGACTATGTCTGGGCTTGGGTAGCTGAAGGCGTATTGGGCTTGATCAAATGGATTGGGCTCATGTCTTGTTTGAAAAATCAGAACAAGACACCAACACGTGCGCAGCACAAGATCTTAAACCCTCGATTCCGTTATGGGGTGTTGATTTCCCGGGCAAAACCCAATCAACAACCCAGAGCGATTATGGTCACCAAGCTCTTCCTCAGACCTCACTCTCTTCCCCTCTTCACTCTCCACTCAAAAATACTCTTCCCCAAAATACCCTCGCTCCCCAAAAGGTTCCTCATCCTCTCCCTCTCCTTCTCCACCTCCACCCAACCCCAAATTTCAGACCCAAACCACTCCTATGGACCCTCCCTCCACAAGGGCACCAAGCCCCCAATTCCCATTTCTCACTCTCCCCTCATCAAGGGCCAGCAGCAGCAAGCAATTGAAGAAGAAAAGGAAGAAAATCTAATCGATGAAGAAAGCTTCCGTAGGGTTTTCAACATCGCGGCGCTCCGAGTCCCTGCAAAAGACTGTTTTGCCCTCGAGAGCCGGCTCCGCGGCCACTTGCTGAACTGGCCTCGCGTTCGCAACATCGGCAGAGTCCCCGGAGACGAAGTGGAAGACGAGCTGGTCGAGCTTCTCGCTAACCAGAGCGACGAGGAAGACGCTCTTGTTTCGCTGAATCGCCGCGTGTACGGGAAATCCGAGGGCGACGGCGAGCCCTTGAGTCCCGTGCTTTACAGAGAAAAGCTTGCGAAGACATTCGATTCGCGGGGGTATGTGAATTTTCGGAACCTTGCGAAGATGTCGAGGCCGAACCAGAGGAAAAAAAAGAGGAGGAATGAGGAAGATAATGAAGGGAAGAAAAGGAATCGGAAGGGTGAGTTTTCTGTGCTGGAGGTTGAAGAAGAAGAAGAAGGAGAAGACTTAAAGGGTTTGTTGGGGGATGAATTTCAGGGCAGGAATAAATGGAGGGGTTCCACGCGGTTGTTGCTCTTGGACGAACGCTACGGGGACAAATGCGTGGAGGAGTTGCCTCAGGCAATCCAGGTTTTGTTTCATTACTAATGTGCTTTAACTATCTATGAATTTCTGTCACCAATTTTTAGTTTTTGTTGTAAAGTAGCTGAACAATACTACAGTTTTGGTAGGCTTTGTATAAGAGAAAGATTCTTACATTGCATAATGTGACTGACTCATGATCCAAAAATTGTGAAGCATGCTCTTGGATAGTTTGTTCCATATGGAAGTGTTTAAGTTAAACTTCTTTTTCTTGATTGTTACGACATATAAACTATTTGCTGAACTTGCAAGGTGTTGCAAAACTTCATTCTACCATGAAAATGCTTTTGGACAATGAGTTTGGGGCTCAGCCTTTGCTAAAATCTACTTTACAGAGTTAACCTGCCCCGTTTGAAGGAGTTGTAAATCTTTTATGGTGGAAAAACCTCCCCAGCTTGGGTTTTATGTTTTGGGGTATTACTAAAGGAAATTTCCTTTTAATCTATAATAGCTTTAGGGTGAAAATTGAGGCATGTCATATACTCATATCTGGAGAAGTATGCAGGATCAGGGTTTCATCTGGAACACAGAACTAGTGCTAATTGTCTTGTATCTACCTGGCATGGGTATACACATTTAACCAATTTCTTGCATGCCAAAGATTTTCTCTTTAGGGTGCATTACTGCCATCACATGACCGTTTTCATTGAAGACCTTATATTCCATTGGTTTGTGACACTATCATTCTATGATCTAATGTTCGTTCCTTTATAGGCTGCGGTGAAGGAAACTACCGCAAAAAGCATGAGGCCTACTATTGAGCTTGTGAGATGCAAACTGACTCTTTTTTATGATTACTGGCAGATGAATGAGGTATTTCAAACAACGATTTCTTAGGTGTGTTTATTTAGTCCATGCTATCTTATCTTGCCATTTTCATTTTCTTCTTCAAACTTTTCTTGTATCTCATGGGGTACATTATCGTTCATCTATCCACCAAACCAAGGTGAACTCTGAAAACAGAATAAAAAGATCTAGTAGCCAATTTCTTTCCTCACTTGGCTTTTAATTCATGCACTGGTTATTTTCAGCTTTTTGTTGAAGGAATGGGTTTTATCAGTTAAACGTGTTCATTGAATAAGCTTGATGCCCTTGGACCTTCTGAAAGGTTATAATATCCATGGTTTTAAGTGTTATGGCAGATATTGGAGGCTTTGCTGCCCGAAGGTATGATTGTTCCGTCGGCCTTTGAAACAGTTGGCCATATTGCACACCTAAACCTGAGAGATGAACATTTACCTTACAGAAAGTTTATAGCTAAGGTAGTCAATTCTAGAATGTAATTATAATTAACATTTCAACAATTTGCTACACAACTGCTGTATTAATTAATAAGGGACGGAAATTACTTTCCATTTACAGGTGGTTCTTGATAAAAATAAGCCAAAGATTCAGACAGTTGTAAATAAAATTGATGCCATTCAAAATGACTACAGAACAATGCAGCTTGAGGTATTAGCTGGGAATCATTCGCTTGTGACAAAAGTAGTCGAGAATGGGTTGCGATTTCAGGTTGACCTAGCAACAGTGTATGTTACTTGGCAAATGGTTTAAAACCTCTTTTTTTTTTTAACTAGTGTAGTAAACTGATAAGTTTCTGTGTTAATTATGTTAATGACGTACTGTGAGTGGCTATTTTGATAATAAAAATTCTCTTGACCTCCATGTCTGGACTTTATTATTTCATAGTGCTTGAGTGTCCATGGACATGGTCAAGATAGTTGGGGTCATGATGTTGTCACCACCAATGAGCTCTGAGCTATCGCCTGAGTAGTCTACACCAAAGTTGGTTTTGTTTCAGATTCTAGGGGGAGAGTTTTACTTGGTACTTTGGAGTTCTATATATAGATAAAGCTGACTATCATTTCATGAAATTCATAATTGTCGACGAAAGGAGGATTCCTTGTTTTAGATCTGGCATGTAGTGGTTTCTCGTTGGCCTTGATGTTTTACAGAGGACTCCTTATCCTCTGTTGTATTTTTTTTTCGGTTTCTTATGAGAAAAACAAAAATGTGCATCTTATGGTTTGTCTTTTGCTTTTCCTCATTCCTTTTGCTGTCAGCAACAAAGCTGTTGTATATTAAAATGAATGACTGGCCAAGATCACATTCTTATGTTCTTGAATGCAGGTATTGGAATTCCAGGCTTGCAACAGAAAGACAAAGGCTTTTGAAAAGCTTTACCCGCAATGATGTTGTGTGTATGTGTTCATCTTGGCCTCATTATACATATGTTTACAGTTACTTATATGCTGTATCCCTGAAACTTAAAGAAAACATAAGAAAAATGCTCTACCTGAGACAGAGATCCCTGCAGTGATAATACTCTAATAATTACCTAGAGCTGTACATTTTAATCAGGTAATAATATCCTGTGTTAAATAGGGCATTGTTATTGCAGAGAATTGCATTTTGCTTTCTGATGTAGAACGAAGGAATAAAATTTGGAAAGGGATAGAAACTACCAGCTTCACACCTGTAGGGTTTTAGGAATCACTCCTAGACAGAAATTAAAAAAATTCCGGCCTCACACCGGCCTTTGGCATCACACCAAAGGTGTCTTGGAATCTCTCCAAGTTAACCCATATATCACACACGAGCAGAAAAACTCAACGAGTTTTGTTTTACTACTCACTTCCCCTTCAAATGTTACAAAGTCGCCCTTTTTATAGAGCCATTACATTTATCATTAATAACCATCAAACTAATGCTCTTAGGAATTCTGAAAGACATAACTGATGACACTTAATACATTGAACATTATAACATAAGAAAATCAAAAGACATAACCTAAAATTGCATTAGTGAAATGCATTTATTTTATAATTAAGGACAAGCTCTTGATTGTATTGTGATGGGTAAATGGATGAACTTAGTTTATATAATATGACTTGGCTCCCGCATCACTTTCTCATCTCAGGTGATAATACAATTTTAAAGTATCAATTTGAGCTGCTTAGTTTCATGCAGTCATATTTTTTTGCTATTGACAGGTGATGTTTTCTCTGGAGTTGGTCCAATAGCTATCTCTGCAGCAAAGATCGTAAAACGAGTTTATGCCAATGATTTGAATCCCTACGCTGTTGAATATCTGCAAGGAAATAGTGGTCTCAACAAACTTGATAGAAAGATTAAGGTATGAAAGAATTCATTGCAGTAGTATATAAAGACAGTGCTGTTTTTGTTGTTTTGATTGAAAGAGAAATCATGGGAATTGAGAAGTACAAGCTACAAAACAATTATTTCTCTGGAACAGAGATTATGTGAATAACAAAGCACAGCATGAGCTTGATTCTATCAAACAATCACGAGTATAAGTTTCCCAGAATGTGATGAGTTATAACTTGATTAATGAGGCAAGACTTATGGGTTTATTTGTGAAAGTCTAATGAGAAAAGAACTGATTTTATTGTGAAAGTTAATTAAAATTCTCCTTTGTTGCTTGGATTACAAGCTGCTATTAATTAGTTGTGGTTGATAAAAAGCAAAATAACAAACCCTACAGTCACAATCTTTCTTAACATTAGATTGCCTGAGTTGGGTAACTATTATCTTTACGAAATTGTTTCACACTCTCTTCTTTGGAGTGTTGTTTGTAGATCTCCCTGAATCAATTTAAACTTCTTCATTATTATATTTCTCTGATTTAAGGGGTGACTTTAGCATCGTAGACTACATAGGCAGTAGCATTCCTAAACCCCTTTCCTACAGTCAGTGGTAACTTTTTTTCTTTGCATTTTTCCAAAGGATGTTTTATGTGAACAAGGAAATGATTTGCTTCATATTAATTATCTGTTTACTACTGACTAGGTCTTTAATATGGATGGAAGGAGGTTCATTAGCGCCTTGTTTGCAAGTGATAAAGCTAAATCCATTACACAAGTGGTGATGAATTTGCCGAAGGATGCTGCAGAGTATCTAGGTGATTTGGACTTCTTCCCTTTTGCTAACAAGTAAATTCATCCATTAAATTTGTGTAATTGCTCGTTTATACTTAATTAACATGTGATAAATCTTTTTTAGTAGCAATAAAATTTACAATTGCTTTCTTTATGATTCTGTTATTTGTGTTTGCGCTTGTGCAAATGCAATTAGTGATACAGGTAAACGCAGTAATTATGTAATACTAGATAGAGTGTTCACCTTGTTCTTCGGGGATTCATCACATTTGGGCAAGTTGGGTCAATCTATTACTGTTTGTTAGACTCTGGTTTTGCCTCATTTAGATTTTAGAGAACCTTTTTCGAGAACATAGGGAAGAGACAACTTAGGTCTTGGCAGCTATTTTTCTACACTGTGTGAAAGAGTAGTGAACTGTAAATCAGTTGGTTTCTAAAGTTGTTAAAGTCAGTCTGATTACTACTGTTATGAATTACTTATACTGTCTCTCTGATTTTGTCCATATGTACAGATGCATTTCGGGGAATTTTAAGAGATAGATCCAAGGGTGAAGAATTTACCTTGCCAATGATACATGTTTATGGATTCTCCAAAGCTGAAGATCCGGAGTTTGACTTTCATCAGGTATGGTGCTGAATACACTCACATGTTTGTATTTTGGGTTTTATTTATACCTTTCATCAGTTTTTCACCCCTTCTTTTTGTAAATCAATGCAGAGAATAAGAATTGCACTGTCAGAAGTGGCAGTTGATGTAGAAATGCATAGGGTACGCCTGGTTGCACCAGGAAAATGGATGTTGTGTGCATCATTCATCCTCCCTAAGAGTGTAGCTTTTGCAAAACCTGTGTTAGATATATAAATAGGTCAAGTTAAAAGCTGAGGTGCGTGATGCCCATATTCTCTAGAGTGTTGTACATAAATTAGATAGATCGTTGATGTATATAGTTCTGTAGGCAGCTTAAGCGATATTGCTTTGGTATCCATATCCTACCCATCAAATTCACTTCCATTTTCCGGTTTATCCTCTGAGTTTATTCCCTCTATCGAGGGTTCCACTTAAATTCCCTTACCGATTGAATAATACTCTTGTCCGACCCAGGTTGGACCTCTGTGTCCGAACTCTCTCTTATTGGCATACATTCGGAAGTGTAATTCCATAATTTGAACCGTTGATTTTGTAAAGCAACCCTTTATAAATCATGAAATTACACCTCCTAGCACCTGGTGTTATGATGTATCCAAGTTATGATAACAAATTGTCTCGTATATATAGGTTATGAATCAACTTGGGAGCCAAAAATGGGATAGTTCTCTAAATTTTCATTTTGATTTGCTAGACTAAGGTTTACTTTAAATAAGGTGGTTGGTGCAGTGATTTGACACTAAGGTTTGTCTCATGAGAGATTTTGGGTTCGACTACCTAAGGATACCAGGATATGGTAGAGTGGGATTACTGTGGGAATGGGTGTGGTCTGACGTCTTATAAAAAAAATCACAAAAAATGCACTCGATAATCGTGGGCTGCAGCAGCAGACAGCCCAAATTACAAGCCCAATTAACCCTGGACAGAGAGAGAGAAAGGAAGGAGAAAAGGAAAGAAACACCTGTCATTCTGAGTTGAAATTCGGCATAATATACCCATTTCTTCACTCTCATTACCTCTCAACACAATTTCTGCGTTAACTCTGTCCTCTGTTCTCACCATTCTCCCGTCAACTCTCAACTCTCAACTCTCAAAGACTCTGTGAACCAAAACCCCAAATGAATCATCCACAGCCACCTCAACCTCAAGACCCCGCAGACCCCCAACTCCCACACATCAGAATCCACCACCCTAACTCTCCACGCCACCACTCCCCCGCCGGCGCCACCCCTACCCCGACAGCCGGTGCCCGCCGCAAGCTCGGCGTCGCCGTCGACCTCTCCGATGAGAGTGCTTACGCCGTCCGCTGGGCCGTCGATCACTACATCCGCCCCGGGGACGCAGTCATCCTCCTCCACGTCAGCCCTACCTCGGTACTCTTCGGCGCCGATTGGGGCTCCACCGACCTCTCCCTCGCCGCCAACGACGATATAATTGACCCCTCCCACGACGTCCACAACCACTCCAAGCAGAACCTCGAGCACGATTTTGATGCCTTCACTGCGGCCAAGGCCGGCGATATCGCCAAGCCATTGAAGGAGGCTCAGATTCCCTACAAGATCCATATCGTCAAGGACCATGATATGAAGGAGAGGCTCTGCTTGGAGGTCGAGCGCTTGGGGCTTAGTGCAGTCATCATGGGCAGCCGAGGGTTTGGTGCTGTGAAGCGTGGGAGTGATGGTAGGCTTGGGAGTGTCAGCGATTATTGTGTGCATCACTGCGTCTGTCCTGTCGTCGTTGTACGGTATCCCGAAGATAAGGATGATGACAATGGTGCCGGTGCTCCTGCTGCTGTTGCTGCTGTGGTTGCCATTAAAGAGGATGAGGAGGAAGAGGCCATCATCAAGCCCGTGCCGGCAGAGAAAGAGCATCTTAAAGGTTAGGGATTTTGCGCCTGGGTTTTTCTTTCTTTTCAGCAATATGTGATACTACTAACTGTTGATTTATCATTTGAGCACTATACCATGCTTCTGCACAGTGCATAGTATATCTGGATTATGATTCAAATGTTCTTTTCATCTTAGTTATGGTTCGGTTTGTCACGTGCTTATATGTGATGATATGTTTATGAATTGTTGGTACGAAACCCTTTGTGATTTCTGTGATCACAATGGAAGGGAAATTTCTTATATCTAGGGAGGGTTAAAATGGTTCTTTTGATTTGCTTAAGTTTGGATGTTATTAAATGAACTCCTCATGGTTCTTTGCAATGAGAAAAGTTATCAACAGACCCTTTTCTTTCCTTGAATAATCCGTCATTAAAATCAATATGTGCATTGGTTCTAGGAAACTTTTACAATTGCTATGACTAGTTTTGGTCTGTTTAGCTTCTTCAATAACATTTCTTAACTCAGAGAAGATCTTTTTTTCCTTTTCTTTTGAAGAAAAAATTATTTTTTCAGTTTTTCCTTTACTAGCTAATATGAATATTTTGTTGATAGGCATGGTTTCGACAAAGGCTAGAATAAGTTCATGTGCCAATAGAGGTATACATTTACAAATTTATGTTTAGCAAAGTTGATCAGCAGACATATCCTATTTTGCTACTTGGTAGTTTCCTGGACGTCACCTTGCCTAGTCCAATGGCTCCCAAAGTCATTTAAGGTGGTATTAGGAGGAAGGTGGTTCTCATTTCTTGGTTGTGAAATTAAACAGCTTCCCTAGGTTACCTAATCAGGATTCATTTATCATGTTTAACAATAAAGACCTTAATCAGGTTTCTGGGTTGCTGTTTAAGTAGGAGTCTTGTTGTGAGGGTCAAAAGTTATCCCTGTTGCTAAAGAGCATATCTACTATCATGGGCATCCACCACCTCTTCTGGTGGCTTATCCAAACCAGAGCAGAAGACTTGGTTTAATCTAGTTTAACTGATATGACTACATAACTCAGATCAAGTCCTCCATTATTGTTGTTTCCTCCTCAAAAAAAGAAAAGAAAAAAGTCCTCCGTTAATATGATATTCTACAAGAAAATCATTAAATTTACCATGTTTTCTCAAAACGCTCATTTCCATTTTCATTTGGATTGAAATTTTCACCTTATCATTTAACTTTTACCTAAAAGAACATTTGAACCTCTTTTTTATTACCACTGAATGAATATCAGGTGCCGATCAAATTGTTTGTTTCAGTGTATCTACGGTGGAACACCAAGAATAAGATCTGAAAATGTTTGTTCTGTACTAGATGATCAAGCAATGTATGACATTGACATATATTGAACTCTAAATAGTACACTGACATTCGTTTGAAATTGCATGTTTTGATCAGATTGACATGTTTCATCAATTTATTTGCAATTTACATGATAATATGCATAAACATAGACACAAAGCAATATATGTCTAATTTCAAAATTGACAAGGGCATGCTGCAAAATTTCAAGAAAAAGCTTGCTCAGGAGATACTGAACTGCCATTGTAGTTTTTACAACTTTTCATTGTCCTGGCTTGAAATCTAGTTACAAAGTGGTTGTTTCAGGATGTTCTTTTACTTCCACGATTATTTGAGGATGTACTTTTACTTCATGATTATTTCAGTTATGCTGTTCTGGATAACAAAAGTTTTTCAAGTATAAAAGACTTGGCTGATTTTAGTGTTGTCTGTGCTCTTTTGGGCTATAAACTTTATACTGGTCTATAAGAGTGTGTCTTTTGGATGGTTTGCATATACATTACATTAACGGTTCTTTGTCTTGTGGCAGATGCTTAGTAGGTCCTCCGAGTATTAGTTTGATCCTCCCAAGTAAAGGTATTTCCCCCTACTTATTTAGGTTTTCTTTTATTCTCCTAATTCAATACCTCAGAGATGGGCTCATAATCACACAAAAATAAACATTGATCTTTTCTTGCCAGCCTGCTGTTTCATTTTCCACAAAATAGACGGTGTTTATGGGTTCTATTTCTTCAGTTACTTGAATGTGATTGAGTCAGTTAGTTTTATATAATGTAGTTTGTGTAGGTGATTGAGTCAACTGGGATTGAATACAACTGGATTAGCTGACATGTAGAGGAGTTAGTCCAGACTGATGCTGCTAGCCTGCTCTGTCTCGTCCCCCCTCCTCTCCAACTGCTTTCCCGTCTGCTGTATTAACTATGGGAGGATTGGAGTCGATATTTGTATGGTTAATGAGGTTTAAGGAATTCAGTGAGGCGTGTGAAACTTTGTTAGACTGCTTTATGATCATACTCCTTTTTAATTTCAAGGATGTGCTTTGTTGTTGGTGCTACTGTGCACACTTTATAAAAAATCTGCATGTTCATGTATGGATTTCTGGACAACCGTAGTTAGCTTGATTTCAAAGGGTACTCTATTCATGGATGTTCATGTGAAAACCAGATGAGCTTTGGTGAAATTGCTATATTGGGATGTCGTACTTTGTTACATTTATCCTTTTTTCTTGTTTTGTCTTTTGAGCCCGGCCTGATTATGATATATGGAGATGGACCAAATGGCTATAAGCCAAATGCGTATATATCTTCAAGAGCCTCTTGTGATTGTTTTTATCTACAATATTCATGCACCTTCTCAGTCGATCAACGTCATTGTACCCTCTTATATTCAAACGTTGTGATGCCAAACAGGATAGGAATTTGTTGGTTAGTGAATAATTTGGTAACAAACGACTCATTTGCATGTGGTGTTTGTCTCTTGACGCTAGCCTAAATTGTCAGTGAACTTGGATTGGATTTGGTCGACGGAATCAAGTCTCAACAGAACAGGATAGGCCGATAGGGTATCAATGTAATAAATAAATAAATTATAGAAATAGCTTTCAGATTATGGGCCGAGTCTACTTTTGAATTTCCTATGGATCCCATGATTTTTTTATTTTTTGATAAAAGGTGATAATTTATATTAATTCGGACCTATGGATCCCATGATATTAATTAGTAAATTTTTCATTATAGAATATAGAGTTTTAGACCAATGTCCAACCTTCTAGATGGAGAAGGTGGAACTTTTAGCCTACATGCATGTTACTCATAAAATCAAGTCATCAAGATTGCAACTAGTCACAATAAAACAATTAAGAAAGTATATAAATGAGAACGCAATATAAGTCAAAGCTCAACCAACACAAATAATAATAACCATTTGGTTGGTCTAATGGTATAGATGTAAGATGTGGATGACCATTTGGTTGGTCTAATGGCTAAAGTCTCTTTCACAAGTAGAATGTTTTAAATTAGACTTAGAGGTACTGGTGGTCGAGTTGGTAAGAGCCCAGGTGTGGAACCCCCCCACCTGGGTTCGAATCCTGCCGACTACGGATTGGAGTTAAATCTCAATTCATTCTGTGGCTGGCCAGAGGGAGGAAGACTTCTGACACTGCCCCCGAGTGGATTAGTTTTTAGGCCTAAGAAGCCTTTGAGATACCACAATCTCGATCAAAAAAAAAATTAGACTCAGAGATTCACTATCAACTCTTGACGTACTAGAACTATGATATTCACACCCACACCAAGCGAAATGGGTGAGGCTAATAGCACCCACTACTCTCAGTTAGGAAGTTGCATAGACACAATTAAAGAAATCGGGTAAAATTAAAGCACAATAGTATTCTTCAAATACACAAAAGTATCCAAGTAAAAGGCGTCGAAAGCTTTTGACCACAAAGAGATGAATGACGGGGTTGACTGAAAAAAACATGTGGTTATGGACAACATCAACATTCAACAACAAAGCTAGTACGTACGTCATCAAAGCAACAACTACAATTCTACAAAGCTAGTATGTGTGGTTAGGAATTGAAGCTAGCTAGAACTAAAATCAACGGCTTCTCTCATCTCTGCTCAGTTTCCAAATCCTAAGAACGGCCGCTGACGGATGATCACCGCCGTCGATCACTTCCTTTTGAAGCCTCTGCATTGAGCTCATGATCGTCTTTGCTCTCCACTCCGCTTCACATCCACCACTCCTCTGTAAATGGTTCTGATCTTCGCTCAGTCTTGGCCTTTTCAACGGTGTCAATGAACCACCGTACAACGCCGTTCCATTGAACCCCACCTCGTCCTGCATAGTTAATTAATTTTTAAGTTTATTTTCTGCATAAAATGTGATCGTATATAAATCAAACAGAAAAGAAAAAAAAGAAGCAAGAAGATGGTAAGAAAGACTCATACATCATCAGAAGAATCCACGTCTACATTCTCTCGCACTCGCTTCGACACCGAAATCTCCGCTTCACTATCCGAAGAAGGTGGAGGCTGTGCTTGCGAGTAAGAACAGCAAGACCATGGAACCACCTGGTTCTCATCCTCATCTTCAGTTTCATCATCATCTACGTCGTCATCTTCATCTTCATCTTCAGAATCTTCTTGTTCTTCTTCATTCTCTGCTCCGCTTTCTTGTTCCTGGTTTAGATCAATCTTACGATGGCTTTGGACGCAATTCTCGCAGACCGATACCGTCGGCGTGAGCTTCGGTCCCGAACCTGTCCACGGAGTCGGAGACTGGCACACGTGGCAGAGGAGGCTTCTTGGATGCTTCGCCACCAGAAAGTTGGCTCCGTGAACTTTCTCGTCGCAGTCCCAGCACAGACTCGCGTGGTCCGCCTCACAGTACATCCGAGCTCTCACTCCACACAGCTCGCACTCCTTCATTTTCGGCTTTGTCTCTCCCTCTGGCAGAAGCACTCTCGCACCACCACAATATATGTGGAGCTCCGCGCTCTCGCTTTGCAGCCTTGCACTGGATTTGCACAAATAGCCCTCGGTGTTCCAATTTAATTACGTCGCTTACTATAGTTCTGGGAAGATGGTGTCGGGGGTAATTTCGTCTATTTGGACGAGTGAGAGAAAATGGAAAATATCTTTACCAGTTTCTTCGGAGTTGTTAGCTCTCTTTCTTACGACTTACGCGGCAGCATCCCCATATCTTTTATACCCTGCTATAAGGTCCACGTCCTTCAATCCTGTCCATCCAATATGTTACATGCAGTAACGTCGGGGGCCTATCACATGACACTGACTTTTTTCTCGTGGCAAGATGCTGTTGGTTGGTGACAGTGAAGTACGGGAATACGCCAACAGATGATCTCGCAACCATGAAACCAGGACCGCCCGGAGCACGCCACGTGTATCCTCCGTAGCGAAATTCTAATGTAGACCGACTTCATTTTTTCTCACACTCTTCTAAAAATTTGATACCTATTAAAAGCTGAATTAATGTTACTCATGGTTAATTTTAATAAACAAATATTTAAATAAAAAAATAATATTTAAAACTAAAATAGATGTAAAAGTTAATCATAAGTTAACATTAATTAGAATTTTAATATGTGTTAATTATTTAAAAGGATTGTGAACAAAAATAAACTCTTAGATTTGGAGCCTCGTCCTACGTGGACTGTTTTAGGCCACATAGGGTTGTGAGCCACGTGATCCCCAGGTGGAGAATGTCTAGGGATCTGCTTTGGTGGGATGGACCCCACTGTAAGGGATTATGATCCGGGCATTGGCTTTCGGCTACTGAATGATGATAATAATAATAATAATTCTTTGCATAATCTTTTTCACTTTATAAAATCCATCTCTTTAGCAGATAACATTATTGGTTTTATTATCCAAAAAAGAAATGGGGACTAAATATTATGGCCCAGGTGGTTATGGGCAGGGAAGGGTCAGGGTCGTGGTGGTATGGTGGCCATGTGTTTGGCATATATAACAGTGTTGGTATTGATTTGTTCAAGTATTAACTAATGATAAAGGGTCAGTTTGCAATTGAGGTGGTGTTGGAGTTATCTTAGAATATAAGTTAATTTTAGTGTTTGATACCTAACCAGTGTGAGGGTCTATAGTGGTCTAGAGCATCAATGTTCTCCTCCCTTATATGAAACTTAACCGTCAATCAACTAGTAATGATATTTCCGTTGCGGACACGGATCATCTCCTCACGAATTAGTTTCTCGTGTTTTCTCACATTTCAGTCGTGATTGTCTATTTCAATCTTGCGTCCAGGATTCATCGTTTTTTTTTTCCACTTGAAACTTCGTTTTCACATCTCTCTTTGTGTGCAACTCTTCTCTATTATTCAAACTTTCTTCCTCTAGCTTAGATTTCAAAACCAAATTTCATTGTCTTCTTAATTTGTTATGCACTTTTTGGCTCAATGAGATCCAATTATAGATGAAGGGTCCAACATAAATCAATTTGAGTTTTTTTTTAATTGAAAATAAGGATCTTCGATTTGAGCTTTTCTACTAGAGTTCTAGCAGAAATCCAAGGCAATTGAGAAAAAAGAAAATTAATTAATTTCTTGATCTTATCTATAATTTTCATGTGGGTGTTGGGTTTATGGAGAGAGAGAGAGAGAGAGAGAGAGAGAGAGAGAGAGAGAGAGAGAGAGAGAGAGAGAGAGAGAGAGAAGAAGGACGACATCTTTAAGGTGGAAGAGAAAAAAAGAAAAGAAAAAAAAAGCAAGTTCTTCTGGCCGCAATATCAAATTGGAGAGTCATGATTAACTTGTGAGAAAATAAGAGTACCTCTCCGTGAAATTTGAAATTACTTACAACATTCTAAAAAGATATAATGTACTACACAATTAATGCATATTTACAAATGCACATTTTAACAACACATCATAAGTTATGTTTGTTTTAAGCTCACTTAAAGACACATTACGATGATGTTAATTGAGTTGCTAACTTTTTCGAGTCTAATTGTGTCAAAAAAATATGTGGAACAATAACATCCATTTGGGCGGAGTGCTAGATTTTGAACAACATCATCTTTGTAATTGGCATGTTCTTAATGTTTAATAAAATTTTCGGTATTTAATTCAATGACGATCAATTGTTGTGTTACGAAAAAATATTAATAAGATAAAATTATTCTTTCCTCGTAATGCACGGTTTCTTGAAAGCGATGATTCGGCAATTTCACGTGGATGATCCTATGTGGCATATGGTTCCATCATGGGAAATCTTTGTTTGCTGAGGTGGGGTGGTCATGCTAGTTGTGAAAACAGCTAGTAGTATGGAAATGTATGGAAGATGTTCTTGTGGAGGAGAGTGATCGAAGATATGAGGTTCTCTGCATCAAGACAGAAGTGAAGGTGCATGTTCCCTTGCTTTGTTTTGAGCATAAATCCCAATCTAAACCAAATTAAAGGAGGGGGGACGGCTACATTTAAGCTGTGAGCTCCACGCCTCCACCATAACGAAGCCTCCATCATCTCTCCATCCTAAATGGAATGTATTTTTGTCTAAAGTCCTCCACGTGTGTCGAATAAACGAACTGTTTTGATACTATTTATCATTTTCACACTATATTTATTTGTTTTTCAACGTTAAGTGATTGAACGATTTTCAATTTAATTAACTTTTTAATAAGATAAATCTAAATTTTAAAGGATGATCAAGTTAGATCATGAACCGCTCCGATCGTTTTCACTATGTAATCGATGGCTTAGACGAGTATGCCCTAATTGATTTGCACAAAACTAATACCTTTTAGAAAGAAACACGTTAAAAAATTTATATAGAAGTGCTATATATATATATCCTTCTCCGCTCTTTAGTCTTTACTTTCAAGTCCTCGTTGTTTAATGTTTTACGATGATCGATCGATGCTCTCTTTTCTGGCCGGCCGGCTAACTGACTTGCATCAACATGCTCTCCTCTCCAAACCTAACAGAAAAGTACGCACTACCTTAATTAATTGGGGAAGTCAGATCGACTTTGCTTCATCCATGATAAGCTCTCCTCTCTTCAATATAAATGCTGCATATATATCAATGGATGTTCCACCCTGTACGTACGTTTATCATGATTGAAGCTAGGTTCGATCCAGACGAAAATTGATTTACAGAGTGATAGATATATAAATCGTACGTAGTAGGAGGAAAATAAATAAATTTGCACGTGAAGAAAATGATCAGTAGCCATGCATATTAAAGGTGCTAAATGGCCTAACATATGTGAGAAAAAGACAATTAATGGTAGGGAAGAGGAGGAAAGAAGCGACGGACTTCCAGGAAAGTAGGGCAGTAGTTTCAGACTTTCAGTAGGACAATCAGTACTACTACTACGACGTCGTACAACATTCGGATCGAGCCAAACCAAAAATCACCGAGTACGTGTACGATCTAGGGAGCTTCTTCCCACCTTCTTCAAGGTAATTTAATGATCGAATTGGTTTCATGGAGTCTCTAAATTGAACACGGCAACTCTGGAAAGTCCAGGGCCATAGCCTTGAATAAATCAATCACGTAATTGAGTAAAGTTATGGAATGTTAATATTTTTCATACATAATGAGGAGTATAGAGAAAGTTTTTGTTAAGGTAAATAAAGTCATCATTAGAGTAAATAGGTTGTCGTTTGAGTAATTAAGTCTCAAAAGTTGTAATTGTATGTATGAGATACGTTAACATATAGTAGAATTTTTCCACTTAATTATGTCAATTTCTCTAAATTTTATGTGAAAGAATTTTATTATAGAGTCTCAAGGATCCCATTTTTATGGTTCGCATCCATCTTTTGAAATCTAAAAGAAAACCACTTGGTTTATTAAAATGATAGAATCATCACAAGGAATCCCTATGTTGATAACATCACGATAAAATCCTATATTGTTATATCATGTGGAGATCTTCACTAAAGGGATCTTCACATTAACATTCTTTTTGTTGAAAAATGTCATGTTATGTGGTTTAAATGTGGTACAAAAAAATGTGGTTGTTTAACATTGTCCAAAGTGAAGGTCACAGGGGGGGGGTGAATAAGATTTTTACAACTTTTTCGTGTTAAATCATTCTCAGGGATAGCAATTCTTGTGGCTATCATGAATCACAATTGTATGATTATGTAAAGTAAAGTTGCAGTAAAGATAAAAAACACAAAAACGTTTTTTACTCGCAGAAACCCTACAACCAGGGAGAAAAACTGCGTGCCCCTAACTCTTGAAGGGCAAAACTTTCCACTATGTAATTCAACACTTCTTACAAGTTTGTAGCAACCTGGGATAATTAGCCGCGCTTCTATCCTTCCTAGACTCTTCCTAGTCTACGACCTGTTCTACCTCACTTGTCTCTAAGTGCTTACACATGAAAGTTTCTAGAAGTTCCAACCTCAGAACTTAGCTACTTCCTAACTAATTCTTCATGGACACTTCTCGGGTTGTTGCACTACCAATCACGACCTCATGGTATGCAAATGCGATATGAGTTTTATGAAAAGAGTTTTTGTTCAAGCTCTAAGATTTACAGTCAACAAGGAAGACTTAGAGCACACATTGAACAATGCAAGATAAAAGAAACTCAGAAAATGTACTATGACAATTTTCACAAACAAAACAACCAAGAAAGCAAGGAGCACCTTGCTTCATATTTATAGGCTAAGGTGAGGCTCATAAGGGAGCATCCACGTAAGCCCTTATAGTCAGAAAGTTCAGAACCTTTTTGTTTGGCCAAGCAACTGAGTTGACAATCAAGCCAACAAAAAAAACATAAAGTAAAACTTTCCCACAAAAGATAACTTTTCAAATAAGAGGGAAAAAATGTTTTGCAAACTTTATTAAGGGATTGATATGACAGGTGCACAACAAAACAACTTTTCCCTAGGTACTAAACATAACCTTAGCATAAGCTAAAAGTATCATGAACCAGCTAAGCATGTGAGCCCTAGAAAACTAGGTCACGGGTTGGGAAAGTATCCCACAATCCCAACTGTAATTTGGGCGCCAAATATACAGAGGCTTAGCTAACCGTTTATCTTTTGAAAAGTAGAATATCTAGAAAGATGGAATCTACATAGGTAAGATAACAATCAACTTTCAAGATCATTTTTGTCACAAGACATAATTATTCTGGGAACTCAGGATATGAAGCAATTCTGATATCCTATGTGAAAAACAATGAAATGCATATGCATGTTTTTACTTGAGTACCATGAGATCATGTTGGGCCTTCTCTTGGACTTGGGCCTTCAGACTTCACTTGATTGGACTTGATTTGCTAAGCAGGGCTGTGTTTTGTTCAATAGAGGATTGCCAACATATTTATACTTACACAAAGAAAATGATTCGAATAGCGAAAATATTAATTGTTTAACGTAGATTCCAGGATTTATACAATACAACCATTCTTTGGGGTCACTTATATTGTCTAATTTTTCTGATAATACTCATAATAAATAATGAGATATGGATATTATTTGCTTGTTGTTGAAGGAAACCTACTTTGTGTGTGCCTTGTCAACCTAAGAGTATCTTAGTTAGGTTAGCATATGGATTACTTATTGAATAGAAGTCCTATTGGGACATGGATTGTACCTTTGTGTTTCTCTATATATAGAGGCACCTATTCATTAATAAAGAGATGATCTATTCCTGTGCTATTTACATTGTAATTTACTTTCTGTTTGTTATTGTATTTCGTATTTACTTAAACACGTTATCAGCACGAACCTCTAACCCTGAATCAAAAACCAAAACTCTTGAGCATAGCATCCTGCTAGCGCCAAAACCCTAGAACCCCAAAACCCTAGGGCGTGCCGGATGAACAGTGTAGATGAACAGTGCGCGCGAACAGTACCGGATGAACAGTACCGGATGAACAGTACCGGATGAACAGTACCGGATGAACAGTACCGGATGAACAGTACCCGTGAATAGTACATCCGTGCAATCTCCTCTAGTTCAAGAATCTGCCTGCACAGAACAGTCAACTTCGATAGCGATTTTCTCCCTTCTCCACCGTTGGATTAAGCTGAAATTTGGACGAGAGCTTCCTCCGTGAGTCTAATATCTCCAGTTAAAAATTCAGCCAATTTGGACCGTTTGATCTCCTGATATATAACTTCGAAGAAGAGGTACTCAAGATAATCCGAGAAAAGAATCCAAGTAAGCTTTTATAAACGTTGCTGCTTTCTGAATTTAATTCAACCTTCTTTTTCTCCGGGGACTTGCAACCTCCCTTCTTCTACCTCCCACCTTTCTTATAACGTGGGATAATATACGAGACTCGCCAAACTATGAGAAGCATTAGGGGAGTGATCGAGCTTCATATCGCTTGCGGTATGTGTAAGTCATGAGCACCTCTAATGTCATCATGCTATTGGTGATGACCTCAAGAGCCGAACTGTGGGGGTTCGAGCTAATACTCCGGATGAGGAATCCGTAGAGAGAAGAGACCTTGAACGAGGAGTTCATTGAATGATTTACCTCCGGATGAGGAATCCGTAGAGAAGAAACGACCTATGGTTCATGACTTATTCCCAACTAGGCTCACCTGCTTAGGTATGATGTCTAGGTAAGGAGTTTGAGATAAGTGGTATTAAGAGAGCTTGCTCCACCGACATCTCTTATAACTTACCTGGTTATATCTGAGTAGAGCTACCGAAAAGGTTTAAGGTTATGACCATACGACACCAAAGTTTCACCTAAATCCAAAATCCTTGGAAACGTTTCTTGGGAGCAAATATTGCTCAGAAACCCTCTATTGTTTCGTGGGAGTATTAACTCCGAAACTTACCCTTCATTGTTTCGTGGGAGTAATGACTCCGAAACACACCACATTCTTGTTCTCCATATTCTTGGATGTCGAACATGAATGAACTCGATTTTACTCCATTGGATTCTGCAGACATTAGATTCTGAGATGGGCTCATGATATCCTAATGTACCTATTCGCACAAGAGCTTCTAGCTCGAATCCATGAGCGTTGTTTTGAAGAAACCGCTCTAGACCCTCAAACTGTGATGTACAATGCCAGGTTATTTTTTCCTGATGAATCGCCATATGGTATGGCACTCTAGTTTGAGTTCATGAAAGAGGTTAGCGCTAGAAGCGCTTCATGAATGTTGTGGTAACATTCATCATTCCGAATTTAGAAGCATAATGGACTAATCTCCGCTTCTCTGACTTTGATGAGGTCATGAGATATAATTCGGAAATTCTCCGCATCAAAAACTTGATGCATCTCTGTGGAAAATCATCACAGATGAACGATTGATTGAGGAAACTCTCACCACCTTCTCCATCTCTGCCTTGAGGAAAGGCATGACGATGATAGCGCCCCTAAGGGAGGACGCTACGAGCAAAACCCTAAATTTAGGGACAAATCCGGATGTTTGGTCCGTATGATTGATTTGCTCAGGAAGGTAATCGCCATAAGAATAAGCGATCATGCGAGCATAGGGCCGCAAAAGAGTGAGAGAAGACCGCCATCCCTATAAGAGGGACGCCGCTGGTCAGCGTTGTTGCGCCATCAGTGATGGCAGCACCGCCACCGGCTAAGGTAATCTGCCACCGTCCTAGCGACCGTGAGTACTGAGCCTGTATGCCTCAATCAATGGAGAATCCTCTTCATGATGTCTATTAATGATATGGAGCGTCTAATCAATGGGCCATAGTTTGCAATACATATGAAGATGTAATTGTAATGATCAAGACGTCGAGTTTAAGGGTTAAAGACTTTGGAAGCAATTTTGCTTAAGCCTTTATGTTTTTCCAAGTTGATGTAATATGGCAAGTTTGCCAAGACAATGGATTTAGTTTTGATTTGAGATCAAGATGGAACTTTGAGTGTAAAGCCTTGGCTAATATCTTTAATAAAATCTGAGTTGCTTTCGTAGCCTCGATTTTAATGATGAGCTTACATTCATCTGTGACTACGATGGCAGGACCATCGAATTTTGTGCAAGGAAGAGGATATGCCCAATTCCTCTTGCCTAATGGCACTCACATTGATGTCACAAATACTCTCTACGCTCCAATGAACTCTGTTGAGCTTTAAAGATATAAGAGTCAATGGTTTCCATGCTAAGATGCATGATAAGAATGGAAAAAGAACTCCTTTGCATTACCTCTAATGACTGCGGAAGAAAGCGCATCTTAGAGAAGCTTATGTGTCTCTCTAGTGGATTGTATGCAACCACTATCCGAGCTATTGAATCAAACAATGTCATTCGGGATGACCTCTTGGATTCAGACACATATTGGCTTTGGCACGACAGGTAGTGACATCCTGGTCGTGATATGATGATCCGTGTATTGAAAACCTCACACGGACATCCATTCTTTCGAGCTAATTGAAGCATGAATCGAAGAGCGATTCAAGGAGATGAGACAGTTATGAGAAAGAGCAAATTTGCCACTGTCCGACGCCATACGATCGATCGCACGATACCTGCGATCGATCGCAACCTTCCAGGCTGCGTCGTTAACAAACCCGAGAGCTCGGACGATCGATCGCATCCCCCTGCGATCGATCGTAGGTTCCTTCCTGTACGTTTTCTGGAACCAGAGAGCCCGGGCGATCGATCGCACATCCCCTGCGATCGATCGCATGTCTCATCCTGCATTGTTACAGGAACCCGAGAGCACGGGCGATCGATCGCACCCCCCTTGCGATCGATCGCATAGAACAAAATACTCTCTCTCGGATGTAGACAATTCCTCCTATGCTTCTGAAGCTCCCAAAGCCAAAACGCTCATTATGCAAAGCGTATTCCTAAGGGAAATAAAGGACTAAGATCGTCCTATGCAAAGGATTCTAAAGTACTTCTTCCATTCTTACAGATAATCCAAGGGGATATCTGTGGACATATTCAACCACCAAGCGGGCCATTTATGTATTTTATGGTGTTGGTTGATGCATCGACATGCTGGTCACATGTCATGATGTTGTCCATTCGTTATGCTGCTTATGCTAAACTCCTAGCACAGAGTATTCGCCTGCCGGCTCACTACCCGGATCATCCCATTAACTATCAGGCTTGATAATGCTAGGGAGTTTACATCGAAAACTTTCGATGACTACTGCATGGGATAGATGTTGGGTATCTAGTCTCACATGTGCAAACCCAGAATGGTTTTGCAGAGATTGCCATTAATAGCGTACAAATGGTCACGAGGACATTGGTAATGCGCACCAATCTTTCTCTCTCTGCCTGGGGGCACGCAGTATTGCATGCAGCTCTGCTTATTCGTCTGAGGCCCATCACCACCCAATCATGTTCTGCGTTACAGCTAGTGACTGGGTACGAGCCAAGCATATCGTACCTACGCATATTTGGGTGTGTTGTTCATGTGCCTATTACGCCGCCACAGCGTATTCAAATAGGTCCTCAGAGACGAATGAGTATTTATGTTGGTTTTGAGTCTCCAACCACAATCCGCTATGTAGAACCCTTTGACAGGCGATCTATTTGTCACTTCGGTGAGACAGTCTTCCCGTCGTTAGGGGGAGATAAGAACGTGAACGTTCAGCAGGAACGACTGGAATTGTCGTGGCCTGTCCCCACTCTGTCTCATAACGATCCCCCTACTGCAGAAAGTGCGTAGAATTATAGATCTTTAGAAAGTCAGAGATTCTCTTCCTGACACTTTCTTAGATCTTAGTGACTAGATCATATATACCAGCTGCAAACATGCCTGCAAGGATGCAAGTGCCTGAACAAGGACTTGGACTCAAAGTCGCTATTGCAGCTAACCCTATGGGAGGGACAGCTGGTGGCGCCACTGCCAGTAATGGTGGTGATGTGGCTTAGGCCGTGGCTCCGCTGAGGAAGCGTGGGAGGCCACCAGGTTCGAGGGTTTCGCGCCCTAGGAATGGGCTGCGATGGCACCAAATAACCCTCTCATCATTGATACTCAAAATCCGTCCATGAAAACGTTCCGGATTATGGTTATGTCCAAAAGACATCTTCGGGGGACGCCTTGTCGCTAAGGCCTATCCGTGGGAACCTAGAGATCTCGATTATTACACTAGTGTACATGAGATGTGGGATAGAAACTCCATCACAGTTGATGATGTGTTTGCATATGCTTGTGCACAAGAGTTCATTGAGAATGATGATATTGAACCTCGCTCTGTTGATGAATGTCAACGTAGAGCTGATTGGCCTAAATGGAAATATGCGATCCAGGTTGAGTTGGACTCACTAACAAAGAGAACGGTAGTTGGGCCGGTTGTGCCAATACCTTCTGGAATAAAACATGTTGGATACAAATGGGTCTTTGTTAGAAAGCGTAGTGAGAGAACGAGATATAAAGCTCACCTTGTGGCGCAAGGCTTCTCACAACGCCCTGGAATCGACTACGATGAGTCATATTCTCTCGTAAAGGACGTCATAACGTTCTGCTACCTTGTCAGTGGTAGTTTCCGAAAAACTGAACATGCAGCTTATGGATGTGGTCATAACATATCTCTGTGGGGATCTAGATATGGGAATTTACGTGAAGGTCCCGGATGGGCTTCATCTACCCAAGTCAAGTGGCTCTAGACCACAGAGCACGTTTGCAATAAGATTGCAACGTTCACTATATGGATTGAAACAATCCGGATGGATGTGGTATACCCGTCTAAGTGACTACTTGATTGGAAGAGGGTATGTGAACAATAAATTATGCCCCTGCGTGAAAACAAGTTCCGGATTTGCAAGTGCCAGTGAATACTTGAAATCCGTGTTTGAGATGAAAGATCTTGGGAAAGGATGCTCAGGCGATTTAATATGGATAAAGTCCATCCTGTTAGCACTCCCATGATTGGTCACAGCCTAGATCCAAGAAGGGTCCGTTTCGCCCAAGGGATGATGGTGCATACGTTTTAGAGGCTGAGGTACCACACCAAAGTGCAATAGCGCATTATTGTACTTGGCACAGTGTACAAGACCCGATATCTCCTTTGTTGTTAACTTGTTAGCTAGATTTAGCTTTGCGCCCACGCAACGCCATTGGACTGGCATAAAGACTATCTTTCGTTACTTGAAGGGTACGATTGATATGGGCTTGTTCTATCCCTACAGAGAGTCGAAACTAGGTGAGGAACCTATGTTTGCTGCGGTTGAACGACCCGGGCATCCGAACGAGGACTTACCGTCCGGATGGAGCACAAAGGGCACGTTACCTGCAGAGAGGCATGAAAATATGGCAAAATGGGTGAAGAACCCGTGCCTACCGCCATCGGGCGATCAATCGCAGGATATGCCACGATCGATCGTACCGAGCTTCTGCCGTCGAGCGATCGATCGCAGAATGTCACGATCGATCGCACGAGTGCTGCTGCCCATTATTCCGAAAATCTTTGTGATGTTTTGGTGAGTTTTGCTGATGTTGGGTATCTCTCTGACCCATATAAAGGTTGTTCCCGAACTGGTTATGTCTTTACCATGGGTAACACCACGATATCTTGGAGGTCTACTAAGCAGACCATTGTCGCTACTTCTTTGAACCATGTTGAGATTATTGTTCTCCATGAAGCAATTCGTGAGTGTATATGGTTAAGGTCCATTGATACACATATAAGAAGTACATGTGGTTTGAGGTCAACCACTGATGAACCTACATCCATTTATGAGGATAATGCTGCCTGCATTGAGCAGATGAAGCAAGGTTTCATCAAAGCCGACAACACCAAGCATATATCGCCTAAGTTCTTTTGTAATCAGCAATAGCAGAAGTTACTTAAAGATTAAAGTGAATCAAGTCCGTTCTGAGGACGATGTGGCTGACTTATTTATTAAGTCACTGCCTAATTCCACATTTGAGAAGCATGTGAAAAGCATTGGTTTGCTTAAGTTATCTGACCTCCCATGATTGTGGAAATCAGGGGGAGACGCAGACTTCAGGGGGAGTCTGGCTTCCATGCAAAGTTTCCAAATGTGAAGGGTGTGTTGTACTCTTTTTCCCTTCGACCAAGGTTATTTTTCTCCCACTGGGTTTTTGTTACTTGGCAAGGTTTTTAATGAGACAACGCGAGGAGCACCACCTAGTGTTGACGCCACAAGGGGGAGTGTTGAAGGAAACCTACTTTGTGTGTGCCTTGTCAACCTAAGAGTATCTTAGTTAGGTTAGCATATGGATTACTTATTGAATAGAAGTCCTATTGGGACATGGATTGTACCTTTGTGTTTCTCTATATATAGAGGCACCTATTCATTAATAAAGAGATGATCTATTGATTTACACATATTTGTCGTGCAAATTGTATTCCTAATCACGGGAATTAAGCTTCTCCGAAGGCCTTTTGTTGTGTTTAATATGTGTTTTCATGTTTCTAGGTTATTTATGTGAGTTGATGTAATTCGGCACAATATGGTGCATTTTGGCGCATTTTAACCACTTCCGAGAAAAGGACGAGAAGTCAACCGTGACTCTTGGACATCAAGATCATATGAGTCAAAGCTTCGGGATTGGAGCACACAAAGATTCCGGAGAAAGAATAGTATAATTCCGAATTTCGGCGATTTTCCGGAGAACCACCACAAGCGGCGGCAGCACCGCCGGAGAACCACCAACCGTGGTGGTGAGACAAAGGGGCAGCAGCTCACATGTTTTGCTGCATCAATTCCATGTGGCCAAGTCAGAAATCCATCCCCTCACATGCCAAAATCTGCCATATTCCCCACTCACTTCCCTCCACATCATCATTCCATTTCTCCCATCCTTATTCCTTTTGCTTTTCATTTGTTTTATCCTCTCCCATACCATTTCAGATCACAAGCTCTTTATATATGTCTACATCTGATTCAAAAGGGGGGAATGAAGGAATCAATCAATTCAGAAAGTCACAACCCATTCAGCTGAGCCAAGAGCTCTCAAACACTCTAGAATACGTCCTATCCGTCCGGACATCCTAGGATGTCCGGACGGACACCACCCGTCCACCTACTGTAATCGCCAGTTTTCTCATAGTTCTGTCCATTTTTTGGACTTTCATCCTTCACGAAAGTTGTTCCTAAGGCCCCCATTTACCTTACGGACCAGCTTTCACCATCGTTTGTGCACTTACATGCTCTGGAATTATCAAGAACAGCAAGGGTCTGCATGAACCTTGTAATTTGGAGCAAGAAGGAGTAAGGAGAAGAAGAGGGTGATGCATGGAGCAGCTAGCAACTCTTGGGGGCAGCAAGGCCCTGCTGGATGTCTTCATGAGAATCTCTTAACCTATCTTTACTTATGTTTGATTCAAGCATGTGTGTATAAATTCTTATGTTGGGGACTAGGGTTGCATGCCCTAGTTCATTGATGATGATTTGTATAACTTTGATGTTTATTCATGTTGATTGATGGTTGAATATGTTCATTGCCTATTACAACATGTGTTAGATGCTTGCTTAGGAATCTAATCAATTAATGAGCATGTGTTTAATCTATCTTTGTTTGAGTTTGTGAGATTGATTACCTTGCTCACTCTAGACATTTGACATTGAGCATGATGAGTTAAACTTTGGCTTACCTTGTTTGAAATCCTAAGTCTATGAACTTTACGCCTCATTTAATGAACTTAAGGACCGGACAATGGCTTAAGGTAGTTGATTGAGAGTCACTCTTGAATCATACTTGACAAGAGGGATACATTGTGAGACTTGGTCTTAGATCCCTAATAAGACTAAGATACGGATTTTGGTTCATTAATCAATCGTTGTGCATTTTCATTAGGGTTGTTAATTCATTAGATATGAAAACTCAATCATTCTACCATTCCTATATCTTTCCATGTTCCCCCTCTTGCATTTAGAGTGCATTAAGTTTGCTAGCTCAATCACTCTTGTTTAGTTAGTTTACCACTTGCATTTCACTTTCATTGCTCACTTATTTGCAAAACACCAAAAATATGAACACTACACTCATTTGTATATCCACTACACTTTGCATCCATCCATCTCTTGTCTCATCATTTAAGTGCTAGAAACTTGGTTACCACATGATTACCGAGTGGATTTTGGGCCTTCCAATCCCTTGGGTACGACAACCCCCGGTCCTTAATCTATACCATCCCCTATCTTTGACGATACGTAGACATGTTTTCAACGCGAAATTATCGTCTCGTCAAATGGCGCCGTTGCCGGGGATTGAGGTTTAACCTTGATCCCTTGGTAATTGGTAGCCTTGTTTCTTGCACTATTCTTTGTTTCTGCTGTTGTTGTGTGTTTGTTTCTTCATTTGTTGTTTCAAATAAAGCTAGGGTCCTTCCCTAGCCTATCTAGGGAAGTGCTCTTTGTTTTCTGTTTTTCTAGCTACTGTCCTGTATTTTCCCGATTTTTGTTAAAATAGTAAATCAACCCAGAAAATTCTAAAAATTTGTGTGCATGTCCTTTTTTGTGTCTAGTATCTGTGGTTAAAATTTCATGTCATTTTATTAAGTTTTGATCGGGTAAATAAAGAGTTGTTTTGCTGCTGGTCAGTTGAGTTCTTTAGTGTGGCATTTTTCAAACCGTCTCTGTCTAACCATTCAGTCCGGACTCCACCACGCCGTCCGGACCTCATATAGTCTGGTAGTCAGTTCCCGTGCAATCTGTCCGGACTCCCATATCCGTCCGGACTCCTGGGAGTTGTTTTTGGTGAATTTAATTCGTTTTGTGTTGCTAAATTTCAGGAACTGCCTGGGCAGGTCAGACCACTTCCGGACCACTTTTCTCTCATCCTAGCCGTTAGAATGAGCTGAGCCTTTCATGAAAGTTGTTCCGCTGTGTGTCTACTGTCTCCCACTTCAATTTCAGGTCGTTCAAACCGTTGGATATTGAGTTATGAAATTTACAAGCAGTGGTACTCAGGCTGGAATTGATAACCCCAGCCTTCACTTTGACTAGCTGTTTCTCTGTCTTCTGAGGGGAAAGGTGGGCGAGTCCAGTGGCTATATTGAAGCATTTTGAGTCTATTTTCCAATGCAACTGGAATCACCTCATGTTAGTTCCTACTTGTGGAGTTATTCCCATTCCAATGGGGAGAGGTCATTGCTGATTTACTGAGCGCACTCAATTCAAGTGATCCATAGCAAGCAGTTTCGAATTCACTTTCTTCACCATCAAGCATACATGGAGCATACGTAAGGAAGTCAAGGCTTTATGCCTTGAGGTTGGTGTCTTGTTGGTGATTCCGGCAAGCATTGGGAATTCTACAAAGGGGAGTTTTTATTTCACTTCACTCACATTTTGTTAAATTGTTATTGTGTGTATTATTTGTTGTTGTGTTGTTAATTGTTATTGTGTGTATTATTTGTTGTTGTTGTATGTTGTGTCCATCACCCAACGTAAATTGTTAAATGCACTTATCACATTGGGGACAATGTTAAGTTTAAGTGTGGGGGTGAGAATTGGGTTAAAACCCATCATAAAGTTTCAAAATTTTCGAAAATTTTCATTGTTTTCGATTTGGGCAGAAGATAATATTTCTGAAACTTTGTGTTTTCTTTTCTGTTTTGTGTTATTTGCATGTTGTGTCAATGTTTTCCAACTCCAATGATGAATTGAGCTTACTTTGTTATATTCATGAGGATGTTCATTATATGTTAAGGTTTTGTGTGATTTGCTTTGTGTTTAATATGCATAATTTGAGATTGCTCGAAATTCCATGTTCACATCACCTTTGTTGATTAATTGATTGCAATCCGAGAAGCACATTTGAGCTACACATTGCCATGCATACCCAATTGTGAGGATTTGAGCCTATTGAAAATTCACATGTATGCATCTTTCATACATTTACTTGTTCTTCATGTGTGCACAATTCATGAGTTTTGAACCTAGAACTTGCTCAAAGACCTCTTGAAACTATATGTTAATTTGTGATGAATTAGAAATGACTAAGGCATTAGTTGAGCACCATGGCCAAAATAATCACCATCCATCTAAACACGAACTCTAGGAATAACCCTTTTGAGCCGATCACTCATTAGCTTTCCTTTGTTCACTCACATTATCTTCACCCATTCTATTGTGTTTGCAAGACGATGATAGTGACTTCTTATCCTTTATGCTTGGAAATTCTATGGTAGTATACCAAAAGGCAAGTGTGGAGGAGTTATTTATTTTGTTGTATTTATTTGTTCAAAGAAAGAAAGAAAGAAAGAAAATCAAAAACAAAAAGAAGGAAGAAAGTTCCTCAAGAAAAGAAAAATAGAAAAGGAGAAAAAGAAAGTTGAAAAAAAAAAAAAATGTTTAGTTTCAATAAAAGGTTGGAGGAGAATAAGAAAGTTGTTTGAAGCATATGTTTAAGTTTCAAAGTCGTTGATTTGTCTTGTAAACACTTAGCACCACTCATATTTCCATTCCATTCATCCCATTTAGCCATCACCCTTTGGCCCCATTACACCATTGAAAGCCCTTATGATCTAATGATTTGTGGATTAATTGTGGAGAGTTGGTTAATGAGCAAGCATATGGGAACATTATTTGTGCAATTGTTATGAGAGTAAACACTTAACCCTAAACACTTGAGCGGAAATATTTAGTGATCTTTGTGAGTGTAGTGGTTAATGTTGTTTAGATGTGCCTATTTGATTGCATGAGATTAATTGTACACTTGGTTTCCACACATTTCACCCGAGCATGATTGAAATGCGCTTGTTAAACACTTAGCAAATTTGTGAAATCTTGGCATATGATCTATTGACTCTTGCTTATAACTTAGCGATCTCGTTGAGGGCTATGGTTGGAAAAGCTATTGTGTTTCCCTTTCTTGTGTTGTATTGTGTTTCCTTCATTGTATTGTCTTGTGTTGCTTGAGGACAAGCAAGATTCAAGTGTGGGGGTGTGATTTACACATATTTGTCGTGCAAATTGTATTCCTAATCACGGGAATTAAGCTTCTCCGAAGGCCTTTTGTTGTGTTTAATATGTGTTTTCATGTTTCTAGGTTATTTATGTGAGTTGATGTAATTCGGCACAATATGGTGCATTTTGGCGCATTTTAACCACTTCCGAGAAAAGGACGAGAAGTCAACCGTGACTCTTGGACATCAAGATCATATGAGTCAAAGCTTCGGGATTGGAGCACACAAAGATTCCGGAGAAAGAATAGTATAATTCCGAATTTCGGCGATTTTCCGGAGAACCACCACAAGCGGCGGCAGCACCGCCGGAGAACCACCAACCGTGGTGGTGAGACAAAGGGGCAGCAGCTCACATGTTTTGCTGCATCAATTCCATGTGGCCAAGTCAGAAATCCATCCCCTCACATGCCAAAATCTGCCATATTCCCCACTCACTTCCCTCCACATCATCATTCCATTTCTCCCATCCTTATTCCTTTTGCTTTTCATTTGTTTTATCCTCTCCCATACCATTTCAGATCACAAGCTCTTTATATATGTCTACATCTGATTCAAAAGGGGGGAATGAAGGAATCAATCAATTCAGAAAGTCACAACCCATTCAGCTGAGCCAAGAGCTCTCAAACACTCTAGAATACGTCCTATCCGTCCGGACATCCTAGGATGTCCGGACGGACACCACCCGTCCACCTACTGTAATCGCCAGTTTTCTCATAGTTCTGTCCATTTTTTGGACTTTCATCCTTCACGAAAGTTGTTCCTAAGGCCCCCATTTACCTTACGGACCAGCTTTCACCATCGTTTGTGCACTTACATGCTCTGGAATTATCAAGAACAGCAAGGGTCTGCATGAACCTTGTAATTTGGAGCAAGAAGGAGTAAGGAGAAGAAGAGGGTGATGCATGGAGCAGCTAGCAACTCTTGGGGGCAGCAAGGCCCTGCTGGATGTCTTCATGAGAATCTCTTAACCTATCTTTACTTATGTTTGATTCAAGCATGTGTGTATAAATTCTTATGTTGGGGACTAGGGTTGCATGCCCTAGTTCATTGATGATGATTTGTATAACTTTGATGTTTATTCATGTTGATTGATGGTTGAATATGTTCATTGCCTATTACAACATGTGTTAGATGCTTGCTTAGGAATCTAATCAATTAATGAGCATGTGTTTAATCTATCTTTGTTTGAGTTTGTGAGATTGATTACCTTGCTCACTCTAGACATTTGACATTGAGCATGATGAGTTAAACTTTGGCTTACCTTGTTTGAAATCCTAAGTCTATGAACTTTACGCCTCATTTAATGAACTTAAGGACCGGACAATGGCTTAAGGTAGTTGATTGAGAGTCACTCTTGAATCATACTTGACAAGAGGGATACATTGTGAGACTTGGTCTTAGATCCCTAATAAGACTAAGATACGGATTTTGGTTCATTAATCAATCGTTGTGCATTTTCATTAGGGTTGTTAATTCATTAGATATGAAAACTCAATCATTCTACCATTCCTATATCTTTCCATGTTCCCCCTCTTGCATTTAGAGTGCATTAAGTTTGCTAGCTCAATCACTCTTGTTTAGTTAGTTTACCACTTGCATTTCACTTTCATTGCTCACTTATTTGCAAAACACCAAAAATATGAACACTACACTCATTTGTATATCCACTACACTTTGCATCCATCCATCTCTTGTCTCATCATTTAAGTGCTAGAAACTTGGTTACCACATGATTACCGAGTGGATTTTGGGCCTTCCAATCCCTTGGGTACGACAACCCCCGGTCCTTAATCTATACCATCCCCTATCTTTGACGATACGTAGACATGTTTTCAACGCGAAATTATCGTCTCGTCAAATGGCGCCGTTGCCGGGGTTATATTTTTCTCCCACTGGGTTTTTGTTACTTGGCAAGGTTTTTAATGAGACAACGCGAGGAGCACCACCTAGTGTTGACGCCACAAGGGGGAGTGTTGAAGGAAACCTACTTTGTGTGTGCCTTGTCAACCTAAGAGTATCTTAGTTAGGTTAGCATATGGATTACTTATTGAATAGAAGTCCTATTGGGACATGGATTGTACCTTTGTGTTTCTCTATATATAGAGGCACCTATTCATTAATAAAGAGATGATCTATTCCTGTGCTATTTACATTGTAATTTACTTTCTGTTTGTTATTGTATTTCGTATTTACTTAAACACTTGTTTAATTTTTCTTTGTAATAATAATGCGTTATCGCTCTATTAGGATTTTGCCTTAACTTGATTTCGCAAAGTGAGAAAACTCTCTCTCAATCAGGAACCTTGCACCTTAACCCTAGAGTTTTGCACATCGAGCACTTCGGTATGCGATGGAGCACGTTGTGCTTGACTCTTTCCTCGTTGCCTTACTTTTTCGAGTTTTTCAATCCCTTGACAGCTGAGTTTTGTTAGGCTTATATTCAACTTAATTCAAAGGATTGTTTGGAGCCTATCGTGGTGGTTCACAACTGTTTGATTCATGTTGACTGGATTAGGGTCTAGTAGGAGATCACACTTGTGAGATCCATGTCGAATTCTTTTTCTCAAAGGTGACCTTGACAGTTTTGGTGACTTGGTGTGGTTTGTTTGGCTTGATGATCGAACAACCAGTGGTTTGGACGCTTGTTCAAGATATGATATTCGATGTTTGGGATATTGGCTGGCTTGCTAAGGTTTTCGTCTGGTTTAGGGGTTTAACTTTTCAATTGGTATCAATTGGGTCGTGCGACTTCGATGATGCCTCGAGGGGCAATGGTTGGATCTTGCAAGATGGCTAAAATCTCTATATTGATAGTGTTTTGCTTCTTTGTGGTGACTAGACATTGGAATTAGACCCAAGTTTGCTTCAGTTTTTGAATCTAGGATGAGTATGGATCAAAATTTATGATTAGGTTCTCCTATAGATCCAAATACGGATTCGGGTAGGATCATTTTTTGAATATGGACCAAATATCGATTTCTACTCAGATGCCAGAATCTCTGTCGGTATCTCATTTGGATCATGGACGTAAGTCTATGATACTTGTTCGTCAATATTAGTAAAGATAATCTTTTTGAGTGGAAGGATTATTTTTTAATTTTTTTAGTTTTTGTTTTAGGGAGGGGGAGGGGGCTCCAAAGTTCGAGAAATGGGGAGGGTGAGACTCGAACACGGATATATGTTGGGCATGCCACTGCCTTAGTCCAACTAGACTACACCTTAATGCACCTTTTATCAGTTTATGAAATAAATTAAAGGCTCAGAGTATAAGACAAAAGTGGAAGGATTACTTCTCTCTTGGGTGAATCATGCATCTTGGTTGGCATGCATTGGCGGTCGCAAGTAAGGACCAGGGGGGCCTGTGCTCCCAGTGAAATTTTAACTTCTATAAACCTAGGTATATATAATACTATTGTTAGGCCACTCACTCATCATATAAATTTGTATATATACATGATAAAAGTTCAAAATTGACTTCCCAACACCATCTGACTTCTATTACCTATGCGTTTCAGACTTCAAAGTTTATTTGCTCCTCTCTTTTCTTTTGTCTTCTAGACATCGGCAGTACTGCAGTTTATTCTTCATCTTCTTAGTTGGTTCTTCGTCCTTATTTATTGTTGTTGAATACTTGAATTGTTGTTGTTGATTTTCTTTAGTTCAAATGCATGTTATTGATATTAATGTGCCACTTTAATTAAAAAAAATTGCAGACCGTGTTCTGTGAAAGAGAGTAAGAGATATGGAAAAATTCTATTGAATTTTTTGTATTTATTTATTATAATTTTATTGTGTTCATTAAAAAAAAATTTGTGCCCCCAGTCACATATATTCCTACGTTTGCCACTGTTGGCATGGGTAAAAGATATTTGGATATATATGAGGAGAGTGAATTTGTACGTACATGCACCCTAGGTCGGGCACCCTTTCATCTTAGTTTTGCATTCTCATGTTTAGGTTAAGTCTGGGTCCTAACGGACTAGATGGCCGGCCGGTCTAAACCAATAATATTGGTATCTACGGTCAATGTATGAAGGAAATTGCTTGAGGAGTATGACTCTGTTTGTACCCACATTTGCATATCCAACCAAAGAAAAGGTTTAACGGCCGATTCATCCTAATTTCTCCTATGACCAGTCGAGAATGATAATGAATGAACGGTAAAGTTAGTTACTGTCCGGTCGTCCAATTTAGTGTTTCAAGTTGGATCAACCCAACTTTGGCCGGTAATTGATTAAATGTTTAGTTTGGCCCATAATGGATAAAATGGAGATATTGGCTGTCTATATATTCAGCTATTAGTTCGGATGGTAAATGAAAATATGGATTTAGGCATTATCAAATTGGTTCGGTTATAAGTCTTTAAAGTAATCCATGAACGTTCATTGTTCATATGGACGGCTCATTGTTAGTTGATGATGAATCAAATTCAAAATCGCAACCCATCAGCCGAAAGTTTCTAGATTCGAATCAGAAGTGTATTCCAACTTAACTTCTTGGAGGATAAGTAGAAGATTACAGTTTGAAGAAGTTATCAGCCGATAAGGAGACATTTAAAGAATATTTTTGCTTAAGTCGGCCGTTTGAAGATTAACATCATCCATTCAAGATAGAAATCCATTCAAGATGAATCTTGTCTAAATTGGATTTAGCTGTTAGAAAGATAGCTTCAGCCGCTCAAGAGAAAGAGTTTCATTCAAGTTCAGCCGCTCAAAAGATTTACATTAAGATCAGCCGACGATAGAACTCCAAGTAAGCAAGCAACAAAGTTTCACTCAAATTCGACGAGTGAAGAGCTAGATAAACCCGAGTACCAACCGAACCAATATAAATAGAAGCATTCTTTAACCATTCGATAGCTAAAATACATCTACACACAACTCCAGTCAACAACCCCATCATGGGTTTCCGTTCGTGTTTCTTAGCTCTAGATTAGTTAGACATTTCCTTCAATTCATTAGTTGTTAGCTCTACTAGTTAAAGCCGTTTTTCTTGTAACCTAGTATGATTTCAGTTGTTTCCATTACTAATTTTGGTGATAGTTGATAGATTTTTGGCCGCTCGTTCTTCAATCGTTCATTTTTCAAGCTGTTTTCAATATTGTCATTTACTTTCTCACACTTGACTTGTCGCTCTTTACAATTTTCGCTATTTCCCAATTGTTGTTTAGTTTCTTGCACTTACTTTGCGCACTCTATTTTTTGCACTAGAAGTAGTTGTAACATAATTATTCAATTACTAATCACCGTTCGACTCATTTCGTGAACAACCAAAAAGTCTTTGATTCTAAGGCATCGAACCATTAGCCGATATTAAATTCCTTCCTCTGCTAACAATCACTCGACAAAATTAGATACACGCGCACTACAACTACATTTGCACACTTTGCTGTTCGGCCGTGTGCTGACACGCCCTGCAATTCATTCAAGAAAGACGTTTGTTTATAAATTTCTCTGCTGTACCGGCCGAGACAATTTTGTAAACAACATACTCTCTTTGAAACTCTAGACAAAGCAACCAAGAAACGTGCTTTTCGTTATTTTGCACAACCATTGGTTGATGACTTGATGGTGGAGAAAGTTAATCATTATTATTTTGAGGTTGGAATTGATTGTGAACATATGGTAGACAAGCATTGTGGCTTTAATTTTGGGTCATTCAATGGATTATTGTTGTTGTCATCTTAGAAAAGGAACGAGGCTGTGTCAGCAGTGTGTCTCCGAAGCAGAAAAGTAAAGATGAGAAGTCTATATATTCCTATTCCTAATGTCCCAAATTTCCCTTAAGTTTGCACGTTATTCCATTGCTATGATTGAGGCTCATAAACCAAGAGAAAACAATTTTCTGATGGAGGCTAGGGTATAATTAATGAACCAACTGTGGAGTACGTTTTAGAATGATCAAGAATAATGCTTATACTGGGGACTATGTTGCTGAGAATCCTGCCAGTCCCACTACATATATTCAGCTTACCCAGATTAAATTAATAAATTAATTGATGATATATAGCCTAAAATGATACATTAAGTAGTATATAATTAACTTGCAGTACGTAGTAGACATGAAATGGTGCGAAATGGTGCAAATTGAAACACTTGATTGTGCTGTCAACCTATATAACAAAGTATTTATTGACATTAATTAATAAATTAAACGAGGTCTTTGTTAAAAACCATGAAGCTAGCTAGTTATAAGCTGGTCGAACTGGGTCTAGCTAGCTACCATGAACAGAGTTGGCTGAAACAAGTATTTTCTAGCTAGTCGATCATTAGACTAATGAGAATTAAATTTATAGATTGCGTGTGGTTCACTAGTGAAATTATATACAGTACGTAACGAATAATATCGATCATATGGCAGAACAGGAATGATCGATCTTCCATTATTAACAGAAAAAGATGAACATTGGATTATTAATTATTATTGATCGAAATTGGTTATTAATCAAAAGAAGGTACAAGCTAGAAATTAAGAAGACGCTTGCTTAAAACTAATTACACATACGTACGTAGGATGATATCATTGAAACCCTAAATGTATCTGATCATTAACACGAGGATGATGATGATGATTAAAGTCATCCTCCATCCAAAGCTGCTTAAACGTCCCTGCGTCCATTAGGCCCGGACTTAACCTAAACATGAGAATGCAAAACTCGAGCTGACTGAGAGCCCCGTCTCCATCGAGATCACCTTCCATCAACATCCACACAAGCTCATCGTCCCCCATGTCATTAATCCCCAGAAAAAGGCTGTTCCGCTTCAAGCTTTCGAACGTGATGAGCCCTTTCTCCACGTCCATCAGCAGCCGAAACCCGGTGCACAGCTCCGCGATGAAGGCTTCTTCTCCCAGCCGCAGAATCATGGACGGAAAGTAGTCCACGAACTCAACAGCTGCGGTGTTATTCATGTGATGCTCTAGTGCTGTGGCCATCATGATATCTAATATTTTCTGAAACTTGAGAGATGAAGAATGTGGGGGTGTTGGTAGGGGCTATTTAACGAGTGAGGAATAAGGAGGAGGCCAAACACTAGTGAGGTACGGATCATAAGAAAATAAAAATAATATTTTTGGTGAGTTTCTTGCTAGCTAGCTCCTTTCAACTGTTAGTAATATGTTGTAATCTGTAGCTATGTTTCTTTTTCTTCGGTTCAGTGAAGAGCTTTCTCTTCTCCTTCCTGGAAGCTGCTGCATGGGATCTAGAGGCTATCTTATATTTTGTGGTTCTATCTAGCTATTATAAACTTTGCTTTTAATTAATTAGGACAGGAAATTAATCACAACAATTATCTATTAGCTAGGCGATCGAGGCTTTAATTAATTGTTGTCTTGAGTACGTAAGTGACAAACCTAGCTATTAACATCGTTAATTTATGTTTAGGATTTCGGAGGAAGTTTCACGGACGCTTACCTCATCTAATATTGTGGAGAAAATCACTGTCATAGTGTCATGTATCTGTTAAAAGAAGCACATACTGTATATAGTTATAGAATTCTCTCTTTTTTCAAATCATTAAAAGGAGGGGGCTCTTAAATTATCTATATCTATCTATCTCCACTACTATAATTGGAGGCATAAGACTTTGGTGTCAAAGGCTTCACCAAGTTTTTGATTGCCACAAATACCCTTCAGAATAGAAAAAATTCTCATAATAATCATTTAAAAGGGTTATTATAGTAAAAAACAAAAAAAATATAAATATAAAAAGAAAAAAAAGGAAGAAGTAGGTGAATGAAAATTTTCATATTTTTTTTCTCCCCTTCATAAATAACACGTGCATCGCACGAGTATGAGACTAGTATATATAATGCCAAAACATGAGTTTTGGTAAACATTCAAAAACCCATATTTTGCCCCTCTAATCATATATCAAATAAAATAAAAAAATTAATAATATAAGAGTAAAAGAGTAAATAACATAACTAAAAAATAAATAAAATATAGAAGTGGTCCCACCCACTTGCCCACTTCATTCAATTATAAATTTATTAGTCTTTAATTCTTTATTAATTTCTTTATTCAAAATATTTGAGCATTAATTTTTTATTTAATTCAAAAAATAAAATCATAATTTTGATGGATCTTTAATATAATCAATTTTTAACATTAGAGATTCTTACATCGATATATTGCACTAGAAAATATGATATGAATATTTAGGTACATCGAAGACCACTAGATCAATTCATCGTACCAAAAATTAGGAAATGAATAATGCGCACGCGCGAGCGTGGTCTTTCGCACGCGCATAACGCGTGCAAGAAGGCTAGTAGCATTAGATTGAAATAGTGGTAGAACAATTAATTAGGTAGGGGAGGTCACACTCACACTCGCCGTCCTTATTTTCCAAAGAAAAGAAGCCATTGTATCCAATATCTAATTCTGGTTAAAAATGAGAATAACCTAAACAAATTAACCACAAGCCATGCACAAAGAGTGTTTACACACTTCACACTCGTTCTTCTCTTGAACCTTTGTGCATATTCACATATATAGGTTCCTGAAACAAGACTTATGAGTTAAACTAGCTAGTAATATCACGCTAAAACAAACGACTATTGCACCATGTGATCGAATAAATTGACTTTCAGAGTCTGTAAATAACATTTATACGTTTGTTTGTCAAAATATTTGAAGTTTGTGGTGGGATTTGAAGATTTCGTGGTAGGACGTTGTTTTCAAATTGATTTTAAGAGTTAGAATTGTTAGCCTTGTGATTAGCTTGTCTCTCGGTCTAGAAGAAATATTTCAAAGTTAAACATTTTGATGGTGAGGCATGTCCATATATGAGATCGATAGTGGTAGATATATGTTGTCATTGATTTGGTTGTATATATCAGTCCAACAAAATGGGAAATTTCAATGCAGCTTCCTTCATCCTTCGTTTGTTAAAGTAAAGCCACAATAACATTTTACATGCATGAGTACTACTGTACTGAACATTTCGACTGTCCTCATCAAAATCGACCTTAATTGATAAGATCACTCCAATATCAAATAGTAGAAAGTCAATAAATATATGCATGATTGTATTGATTGTACAGTACTAATATGAATTCAACCAAGCGTACCATGTCGTTTTTAATTTTTGTCGATTTACGCCATTGCCGTCAATTTTTGGTAATTCTATCCAAACTTTTCGTTAAGTTCATCTCGATCACGTGAGTATATTTTTATGTTTTTTTTATCCTAACACGATAATTAATATTCAAATATTAATGAAGTATTCTAAAAATATGTCCAAATAATTCATTTGGGGCGAAAAATATAAAAAAATACCATGACGTACCTAGCACGTAGGATGACTTCAACAAAAACGGATGAAAAATTGACGATATGGGATAAATCGAAAAAAATTAGGTGCAAAATAAGCAGATCATCCATATATGGACCCCATACATATAGATATAGTTGCGATGAAAACACTGCAATTACCTTGTAAGGATCTAGTGTGTGAAACTGGATCACTTGGTGTACGCGATATGCTTCCATTGAATATGGGAATGGGCGGAGAACCCGGCCGGCCACAACTTGTTGGCTCTCTCTCTCTCTCTCTAACCAGAAACAACGACAAAGACATGAATGACATCACCGATATAGATCCAAAGTTTTCAACTGGTGTTTCAATCATCACTCCCCTATCAATTTTGTTGAGATCGATCGCATATCCCACATCGTGAGAAAATATAAATTTGGCTTTGGGTCTCGGCGCGGTAGGTGTAAATGAGTTGAGCGGAGGCAAATAGTACTAGATGATTAAGTTAAGTTTGACATGAAATCTCTGAAAGAGATCCATCAACGTACAAAAAACCTTTCCTCCATTGATTTATTGAGAAGCGTAGACGCATAATTGAAGAGAAGAGCGGGACTAGCTAGCACAACAAAAACACTTTGATGCTCAAGTTTAGTTTCTATTAGACCTCTCAAATTTTCTTGACTCAGAAATGCATCCGTTCATTTACTTTTTCAGTCGTAAAGAGAAACTAATAATATAAAAAGTACAAAAAAAAGGAGGAAGTCTATTACTGACGAACCATTCGTCAGCAATACTGATTCATACAATATTTTTAATTTTTTTGTAATTTCATTAAATGAATTTCATTTCTGAAATTTGGTTGACTATCTTGAGAACTTAAATAGTTAAATGAGCTGTAAGAACCAAATATTGGACGTCTAAAGTTGAAGTGGAAGCCAGTTTTGGCATTGCTCACATGATTTAATGAGGCTTTGCTATATATAGCTCACATTTTTAATCAAAAGTTGAAACTTTCAAATTTAATGATACTTTGAACATGGTGTAACCAAATTTTGGTTATCTTCAAAATTTGTTCTAGCTTATAGGATAATCCTAAGGATTCAAATTTTGATTTTGATGAAAATTTCGGTTAAAAATAAAGAAATCACGAAAACTATATTTATAACATCACAATTTTGAATGAAACTTTTACAATGTAACACATCTCAAAGATTGTACATTTATAATAGAATTATGATATTTAATATGGACGAGTAATTAAGTAGGTTGCTAAACTAATGTTTTCATCTATCTGTAATTATAAAATATATTACTTTCGTCCCTCAACTTCAACATTAACTATCACTTTGGTCACTTACCGGAAAAAATGGTGCAACACCTATCCCAAAATGTTCACAAGGATGAGAGGAGTAACTTTTATAACTGGGGCTAAGTTCAATTCGGCCTAGAATGACCGAAATTTGGCCTGAAAGCCGGTGGTGACCGAAACTTTAATTTTTCGATTCTCCGCCGTCCGGCGGCGGTTTGAGGCGGAGTTGGTGGCGTTGAATTTGCCTCAAGGAGGGCTTCAAAGCCCAATATGTGGTGTCGTTCGATTTGGCTGAAATCGGAGGTTTATTTGGTGAAAATTCCTGTCAGTGACCAAAGTGATAGTCGAAGTTGAAGTTCAGGGTCGAAAGTAAAATATTTCAAAGTTCAGGGACGAAAGTGTTGAACGGGTCAAAATTCAAGGACTAAAGGTGATTTTTTTCCTTTTTTTATGGCTGGAACTCAATGGGAGGTTTGACCATCACGTTTTTTTTTTCCACTAATAATTATATATAGAATCATAAATAGATTTATAATTATTGCGAACACTTTTGATCTGATGAGTTTTTAGGAATTAGGACATTGATTGCATAATTTTTGGATGAAAGCATATATGAATATTTCCTCTTCTATTCTTTAATTTTGCTATTTATGTGTAGATATTATAGAAATTATAAATTTCGCGGAAATTTGGCTGAAATTTCGAGAAATTTTGGAAATTTCCTGACAGAAATAACATAACATATGAATTTTATTTCGGTACTTTAATATTATGAAAATTTCGACAATTTTAGAGAAATTTCAATCATTGGATAATCCTTAATTAATTAGAAGATTTAATTGCTATTATATAAGTCACGTCTGGGAATTGCATCGACAAGTTCTTATTTTCAGCCGTTCAAGATATATATATTATGAGAGAGCTAGGCTCTAATGAGGACCCTTATAATGAGGACTTGGTGATGACTTTTCGATTAGACATACTTTTTGGTTACATCTCGACAAATCAACCGTTCAATATTTAGATATTTATGAGTATATCATTTATACAAATTTTCAATGAAATCGGAAATCGTTAAGTCATCTATAATTATGATTTACCATTTATGAATATGAATGGTTCAAAATTGATAGATTTGGTTCGTCTATTTATTTGGTCTAGTTCGGTACATTAACGATTTCAAATTTTGTTGAAAATATGTAGAAGTGATTTACTTAGAAATATCTTAACATTGAACGGTTGATTTGTCGAAATGTAATTGAAAAATAGATATCACAACCATTAATCGAAAAATCTTCACCAAGTCCTCATTATAAGAGTCCTCATTAAATAGTCTTCAATTTGCATGTGGAAGAGCGAGCCCTAGGGTTTCGTGGTAAACGGCGGCAGAAGCTTTCTTGCTTCTGTTGTCGAGCAGGGTGAGGTCTTTGACCTTGCTGCACGATGGGTTCTCCTGGTGTGGTGGTACTGAGCGTGGTGGTTGAGGTTTCTGATCGTTTCCTCAGATCAGATCTTCTCGATTATTGGTTTCTGTGGATCTGGTGTGCTTCCTCTATCCCGAGCTCGGCGTTTGTTTGTTTTTTTTTTGCTTGTCTGCGTCTATGGACGACGTTGGGTGCAGATCATTTTTGATTTGGTTGATTGGGGTTCTGCACTTGGGTGCCTTGTTTTAGGTTAGAGGCCGGGTAAAGCTTGTCGACTTTGATCCTTGGGTCGTTTCGTAGGTGTTCTGTTATTGATTGGGAGGTTGGCTTGTCCTCCTTGACAGCAGTGCTATGGCTGAAGGACGAGGCCGGCCGCCGGAGATCAGGACCTCGTCGGAGTGCCAGGTTGGTTGTGCCTTCAATTTTCGACGCTAGTTGTCTTCATCCCTCAGGAGGGCTCGGTTCCACATGGGTGCAGTTTGCCGGGCTAGGGTTTTGGGCCTTGGTGTCCTAGCTCAGTTCCCCCTTTCTTTGTGAATTGGGCCTGAGTTGATTTGGGTTTCTCAGATGGGGGTTTATCTGGTCTTTGTGATATTATATTCGTGGCAGATTCATTCCGTTTGACTAGTAATGATGTACACCAATTGCGGTCTTTAGGTGGATTTACTAGTTTGATTGTTTGCGTTATGTAATATCATATAGGTTTTGTTTTTTTGTTTTTTTTTCAGGCACTACATAAAGTGTGTAACTCATAATCGAATGAGTGTTATTTGCTATGGCGTGTTCCGGTGATGGCCAAATGTCAGCTTAAGCAGTAGTTAGATTGCTTCCGGAGCTTGTCTCTTGGTGTATGTAATACTTTGGTATTGACCTAGTACGGTTGTTTATCAATGGATATATCCTCTATTCTAAAAAAAGAAGAAGTCCTCATTAGAGCCTCTTCCATTATATATATATATATATATATATATATAGAGAGAGAGAGAGAGAGAGAGAGAGAGGAGGAAATATTTGTTCAGTAGTTGTTTGCTCAGTTTTTTGTTGTTATCCAAGAAAGAAAAAAGGAAAAGAAAAGAAATTTCCTCTTTTTAGGAGGAAATACCCGAAAAGAAAATCCCTTTGGGTGAAGTTTCTAACTTTCTATGCTCGCTTTGTCACTTGGCATATTGGCCTCGACTTCTAAGCAGAGCCGGAGAGAGTTTGGATCCCGCCATTTTCCTTGGGTTAGTTTTCTGGGTACGTATAGTCCATTGTTATCTTTAGTAAAGGGGCTTCTAGTTGGGTATATGGATTCTTAGCAATTATGGGATGGGATGCAAGTTGTTGCTCACCATGTGTTTGTGGAAATGCCCTAGTTGGGATATTGTGGCCTCTCCTGCCAACTTCAAGCTTCCATATTGAAATGCAAAGGTGACTCTTGGTCTTTGTCCCTATATCTGTAAGTCTTATTAGAAAACTACAGAATAGGCTTGAATTCTCTCAAAAAATAAAAAATGTACAGAAGTGGGTACATATATTTGGAAGATGAGAAGCATTTCTATATAACATATATTAGAGACTGAATTTACGTTTTAGCAGCCTCAGTTTAACCTTTCATTCAAGTCAGGATCTTTATGTCTCTGTTTGCTTGAAAATGCGTGAATCGGAAGTTTGAATTTTAGATCCAATTCCTAGATATAATAAGCTATCTAGCCTCCAATGTCGACATAGTAATTGTGCTTCCTGTGTGGCTTCTTGCTTCGCCTGTTAAGGTGTCATTGTCTATGGAGCTTCTTTCTGTGAAGAAACCAGGCTCCTTTGGTTGAGGCAATGCTGCTTCCTCGTTGCACAACATGAACACCACCGATGACATTGCTGGTCTGTCATTGGGTAGCTTTTGAACGCATAATATACCCACTTGAATGCATCTTAGCAACTCAAACTCCACGTATGAGTACTCCAAGCATGAATCTACCAGTTCCAAACCCTTGTTTTTGTTCCACAGTAGCCATGCCTGGAACAATTGCAAATTACGTGCCTTTAGTCATTTACATGAAGAAATCTATGTTTTAAATTAGCAAAAGCATATTCACACATAAGCTTAAGATACCTACATGTCCCAGAAGGTTGTGATTGTGATCTGGATGATTAAACCCTGAGTTCTTTGTGCCACTAACTATCTCCAATAAAAGCACTCCAAAACTGAAGACATCCGATTTCACTGAAAACTTCCCATCAATTGCATACTCAGGAGACATATATCCACTGCATGCAAAACACAATTTTTAAGCACTTGGTCATAATTGGAAATGAAGACATATTTTTTTCTTATTACAGGGATGATGGAAGTCGAGGTCTATGTAGTGTGATATGACTCACTATGTGCCAATTACTCGTTTTGTCTTTCCTTCAGTTTGATTGTGGTCGAAAATTCTTGCTATGCCAAAGTCGGATATTTTTGGGGTTAGTTCACGGTCTAGCAAGATGTTGCTACTCTTAAGGTCCCTATGAATGATTCTTAATCTTGAGTCTTGGTGGAGGTAGAGAAGTCCTCGTGCAATTCCCATGATAATGTCGAACCGCTTTTGCCAGTTAAGCAACTTCTTTCTGTTTTGATCTGCACAAGTTGTCCATAACATGAATTTTAGTTCAGTTTTCCTTCCCTATGACATAAACAGATACCACACAGGACTGTTTAATTCCTTTAATAGGGCTGGAAAGTCTTTAGTAAAAAAAATATCATCATGTAATTAATTAAACAGAAAAATGAGGGTAGAATCTTATACCAAAAATATAGAAGTCCAAGCTTTTGTTCGGCATGTACTCATAGATTAGCATCCTTTCTTCTCCTTCAATGCAGCAGCCCAAAAGTTTAACAAGATTCCTGTGTTGAAGATTGGCTATCATTATAACTTCATTCCTAAACTCTTCAAGACCTTGTCTGGGATCTCTTGAGAGTCTCTTTACTGCTACAAATTCTTCTTGTCTTAGGTTGGCCTGAAAAGTTAGTGTGACATTGGCTTAAATTCATAGACAATAAAGTCAACGCTCATCTTGTTACCTTGTAAACTGGACCGAAACCTCCCTCCCCCAGTTTGTTTTGCCAGGAGAAGTAATTGGTGCCAATTTGAATTGTATGAAAATCAAACAGCGGCAACTCTATGTCTTCCTTGTTTGATCTTGAACCTGAATAATCTGTAATACAATGAACAAGCATAAAATTTAATTGCAAACTGCATAATGAAGTTTAATGGCATTGTACTTTGTCAATGTATAAGATTTCCCAAAGCATATAAAGGTTTGCTCAGAAAGTCGATTGGGCCTGAACAGGATCCAAGTTGTGTAATTTTATAAGTTGCATTATATTTAAGCCTCTTTGTCAGTGATTTAAGGTTTGTACGAAAAAACTTATCAAGTTGTATATCTATGCTTACCCCTTCTCTTTGATCTCCTTTTCAGAGTAATACACCGGCATGAGAAACCCAGAAAAAGAAGTACAGAAGCTGCTGATATGACTGAGATTAGTACTACTCTTTTATCCTTCTGACTGGTATTACCTACATTTCATATAACAGATTATTTAGATAATTAAATTTCACATTTCAACTTTCTGATTTCTACATTAAGATATGACACGTTATTTCCTTGCTGTCCGGTGTTTTTCCACTTATTTCATTTTCACACAAAAAATTGACCTTTTCAATTTTTATCCTTGCAACATACAATTTGGAATCAATAAATCGGACTGTAGAACATAGCAATTGTACTGGATGTCCTAAATGATTTTATACTGCATGTTCAGGATTAAAGGCTTTACTCAGAAAAATCAAGAGCTAACATTGTTGGAGCACAATATTTAGTTACCTAGTTCTGAAGCTGGCATCCGAATATGTATATCTTGATAACTAACTTCATCAATGAACTCCCGCATATCAATAAGCTCCCCAAACCACATCAGACAGCCACTGCCTCCATTACTCATATTTGATTTAGCATAAGCTACACAAGAACAATTCTTTAAACACTCTGCCTCACATTCCCTGATCCTCATGCTTTTGTTCACCGAAAAATCCAACAGGTCTGGAAGTTTCACATTTTGGAATTTCAGAAACCCTTCCTGCTTCTCACAATCCAAAGGTGTCGCCCTCTTGAATGGTGTCTCTCTCTTGCACCCACTTGTCCTATTAAGAACCTCCCATTCTTGCTGTGATTTCGGAATAAACCCCTGCAAGCACTCACAAATGGGTGTTCTGTTAATTTTGCATATGCCATTTGCACCACACTCCCCGTAATTGTCACATCGATCATTCTGCAAAGTATACATAACATCCCATTCAGTACTTCCTTTATTCAGCACTAGCCGTTGCACCGCACCTAATTCAGTCAGCTTTAATCTGGTAATAATAGAATTGTCATGAGCCTCATAGATATAGTATAACTCATTTGTGTCATAAACATAACTTGGTTTGAAAATTTCGTTGCTTGAAACAGGAAGACCAGTAAATCGAAGACCATTCCAAGGTCCACTGCGGAACTGTTTCTTTGAACCTTGAGCAAGAACAAGCTGAGGCAACACAAGGTGATCGATCTTATAGGTATATAGTCCAAGAGACGGATCACTAGCATTTTTCCAAGAAGTCAAGAATTGGTTTGGGCCTGTTTTGAAGTTCAACCGCAGCCTCATTCCTGGTAGCAGTGTGTCTGATGGGAAATCAAAACTTTGCCATATATAGCTTTCGGAACTTGTTATAGCCTTGTCTATAACAACAAGGTTTCCAGTTTCCAAAAGCTGTGCAACAGGATCTTCTGCTTCTCTGGATGTGCCGGAAGACCAAATAGTGCTATTCATTTGGTCTAAAAGGACTAAACTTCCATTTTTGAACAACGTCATGGCTCCATAAGAATCTGCAAGTGGTTTTCCTCTGTTCGCAACCCATACAACAATATCTGGAAAATTATTGTACCATATTCCTAGATACCATGCTCTAGAGTTGCCTGTGGAGAAAAGTCCCAGTTCAAAGCTTTGGCCGGAAGAAACCAAGGTATCAGAGCCGACTATGGATTGCGATGCTGCTAGGGTGTCAGCTGCAGTAGAAAGATTCAAGACCCAAAAATAGAATAGAGAGGTAAAGAAGATAAAACAAAGACCCTTCATCTCTGTTCTATGTCAAAAAAAAATTAATGAGAAGGTGACAGCTTGCTGGAAAAAATGAAATAGGAAGGATATATACGAGTATTTATTTGGACCTCTCAGGCTTTGCAGCCACCTTCCCTTGTTTTTGTGGAGGTTCTGACTTCTGACTTTATGTCATTATCACTACAAGCCTACACCTCTTGTTCTACTTTTAATTTTTTTTTTATAACTTGTCAACATGCACTGTCATAATTGACAGGGGAAAATCAAGGATATGTGGTAAGCTGAAAAGCATTTTTTTATATAGTATATTCATATGAAATAGGAATAAAAACACAAACTCTTCAAAGTGGCTTCAACTGCTTGATATATTTCTATATGCACTGTTTCTTTGATATTGATTGGACTATTAATTATCTCTGTTTCACATCTTCTCAAGCTCATAACACATGAATTAACCCTGAATTTAGTGTTGCTTTTTGACCAAGGAGATTGTGAGCTTGATCGTTTTACACAAGAAGGTTTCTAGTTGACTTGGGAATCCAGCTTTATACACTACCTAACAAGGAAAGGCTTTTGAATAAGTTATCCAATTCATTTCAAACTCTTTCTAGAACTCCCAGCTCGGTTGGAAAGCTGTTTTGGCTGGGAATAGAATAGAAATTAGAATGGGTAGATAGAATATAATAGACAGGTGGCTTTAAGGTGTTTTTGCTCCTGAAGTCACTTATTTTGACATTTTATCTCTGAATAAAATATAGAAAGTCTTTGATTTATTGAATGCTTGATACCTCAGATGTGTGTATTTTAGATTATCAAGCATATATAGTGTATAGCATTAGGCATGCATGGGTGTTCTTGATCATGGATTCTTTGCAAACTAAAACATTGGTTAAAATGAGTCATAATGTGATCAGGTAAACGCATTCGATTGCTGTAATACATATATAATTGCAACTTTATGTTGGGTTGACTCAATCATCGGAGTGGTCGAGCTCAAGTTTATTGGTATATGGTGTTGAATAGAGTTTCTTTTACCGAAATAGTTCACCAAATGACGGTGATACTAGTGAATGAGCTTACATTAGTGTGCCCATGGATTTTTTGCAGTCTTCTAGGGACATCTTAGAAGCCAATTCTTGCTCACCATATGCTTGAAGTGTAAACTTAATTTTAGATAAGCATGTTGTACTCAAGTTAAGAATACGAACACTAACCTGTCGCAGACATGGTCGAACTTGGTGCTTCTCCTCTGAGCAATCCTTTAGGCAATCTCACAATGGGGCAGAGAATAATGTAGTGCTTGTGATTGTTAGAGCAGGGACCAAGGTCTCTATATATAGGCATTTACAGAACTAAGTACCTCCCATAAAGGATTCCTAGTCCTAATCAATATAGGCCTAATAGACTTATTCCATGTACAAGTAGGATTACTTATGATACAAATAATGGCCAAAATATAAAGTGTATCCACCATGAATAAGGTAAGTTAATTAGAATAGAATAACATTGTCCAATTACTTATTCTGCAATATATGTAGTTAAGTTGTTGCATTCCTTATTGAGTATTGATAAGTCCATAAATTCTTACATTCTCCCACTTGGACTATCAATGCTCAAAGCAACAAGAATACTACTCCATCAGATTTAGTAATTATGAAGTGCGCGCATGGACAAGTCATAAAATTCAAGCTTAACCTCAAACTCAGTCAATTTATGATTAACCACATCAGACTATGAGAAAACAAATGTTTAACAAAACACCAGCACCTCATAACCATGATACAGCAACCATAAACCACAGGAGTGATTAAGTGTACATGAAAATATATAAATATATATGCTCTTAAAATTAAACTGTATGAGCACAATGAGATCCAACTGTAGGATCCTGACAAAACAGAATCTAGAACATAATGCTTCCAATGAAGCTAACACAAGTTTGATTAATATGTGCATGTATGTCTGCAAATAATGCTGAAATACTAAAAAGAACTTTATTACTCGAGTAAATTAATAATATGCAGAACACAATAACCTAAGTCAAACTTGTTGAAATAAAGCACTGAATAGGAACTTCAAAAGGTTAATGTTATGAACATATAAAACCTAAAGCATATATTATAATCTGAATAGGTAATTTAATGTATGAGCACAAAATAGTACGCTTTAACTGCAGCCAAAAATTAAAGCCAATTTTACTCCCACTAATTCAAGATATGCCAGTATGCCCAAAATCTTTAAACCAAAACTTGAAACTAAATTCAGCTGTGTCACAAAAGTTCAAGAAATATGTAATTTTTTTTTTTTTTTTTTTTTGCAGACACCACTCTTAACTCAATAGTAGCATCAGACTTGATGATCAATGAAGTGCGGAGTACATATAAAATAAATGTAGCAAAAACTCTCGCAAAATTATTGTGAATAGAAACTCTTTGATCAAATAGACACACAAGCTAGAAAACTTCGTTAGGAAAACTAAAATTACCAATAAGTAATCCTAATAATTTGCTCCCACTGTTCAAGTGCATAAAGTTTGCTAGAAGTCTAGAACATGTATTACACAAGTTACCGAAAATAGCATGAAAGATGTCAAGTTTAACAAGTTAATTAATCATGAAGAAGAACAGTGCATTGTAGGACAAATTGACCAATTTCATCAATGAGGTTCACCTAATACATGCTTCTAAATTGTAATGAATATCACTACAACATGCATGTCTAATGCATATATCTGAAAATAGTTATACATGCAATTTCATTGAACACACAATGTAGCACAAAAGCTTTCTCATATGCACATAAAAGAAGCATAAGCAAGAAAGATATAGTCAATAAATATATCAACACTTAAACATTATCATTTAACTGAAAATTGATATATAAGCCTAAAGTATAAACTGAAAGATGTAATTTTAGAAGAACAAAAGCATCTACGTTTTTAATTCATCCAGCAACAAGGATAATTATTGGTCAATGAAGTCTTCAATATAATATTTAACAAGAAGATTAACACTGCACATATAGCCAATATGAACATATATTGAATTGCCAATCAATCCTTTCATACCTAATATGGTCTACATGCTGGAACACATACTTTGTTCTTATCTCAAATTCAAATTATGATAGTTGACGCGGGAACAAGCATTTAATTTATTATTATTATTATTATTTTTTTTTTTTTTTTAACTAAACATGCGATCTATCTTTTCAATGGCTACAGATACAACACAGTACATAGTACATTGATTGTTCCTTGTGGATAAACCCACTTGTAGCTCCAGTAACCTCTCTCTTTCCAACGCTACAAGTACAATACAAATGTATCTCTATCCTCTAATGAGATGCCAGATAAACCCAGGTGAAGAAATACAAGTGCGAATACGTACATATCAACAAAAATATGCAAGCATAACCATAGTTGTACTTCAGAAATTAAAAGGTTAACTAATTATTCCAATAATCAAAACTAAGCACAAATTTAATTACCCATACATAGGCAATAACCACTAAACAACTACACACTTTAGCACATAGTCAATAGCATAAAGATTAATCAATTGATACACTATGTCGAGCATAAGATAGCAATGCAGTTTGTCTATCGATCATGTCTAGAATGTACAAACAGTACGTTACTTGCATTGAATTTCTATCAACCTTAAACTGAAAATTGTAATTAAAGCCTAACCTTTTGAAAACACAAACACTTACTTATAAGTGATCAATACTAATAGGGCCATGCAACCCATATAAAATCGCAAAGAACACCCAAGTAAAAAATGAAGACAATAACTTAGGTCTATAGAAAACAATTAATTTAACAGCATCAAAAGTTTATATAAATTATAGACCTTGTATAAAATGTCATAGATGAAGTTTGATGAAATACTCAACACAATGAGTAACGAAATCACAATTGAATAAAAGTAATCTTTCAGGCCAAGTTAATTATGATTGTTCCATATTAATGCCTATAATAACCAAATCAAAAAGTCAACCAGCAATTACTTTTATTCAAAACATATGCAAAAATCAAATTGAAAAACAACTTATAGTCACCTATCATATACATATGCCCAAAAATTAAATTAATTTCTTATGAAACTCGGGAACTTTCAATTAATGATTTTCTTCCCCTCTTTAAGAACCGAATAAAAGAAGATAAAATCCGTTTCCCCCTTTTAATAACCAAAGAAAAGAGAACAAACTTTTATTTATATATTTTCATATGCAGATACATTATACATACAATAAAAGAAGCCAAAACGTTTGAAAGACTACAAGGTCTAGTTTTGACTTTTAAATTTTTTTTTTTTTTTTTTTTTTGGGATCAATTCAAAATAAAATGCCACAAAATTATCCTTAACTACCAATAATATTAAGAATAGCATATGACACATATTTTGGACTCTAATTGAAAACTGTATAGACAACATCTCAAGTAGTCAATAAGTGTCAACACCAAAATTAAACCACACACAGAGTTACAATGAATCTAAATTTCAAAAGCAATTTGAGGTTAAATAATTTTGCAAAATATGGTCACTCAAAAAGACTACATACTACCAATTTCATAATTCATATAAATAGCAAGTACTAAACTAAAATATATTGTAACATTTTAAGCACATATAAAATAAGACATGATTAGTTTCATTATTTAGTTGACAATAAGATCATATGTAAGTCGTATACATGCAATATACACAAATATAGAACTTGTTTAATCATCACGCAATTAACTTGTAGTATATTAATAGCCAATATTTGAATAAACAAGCCAAACTTCTTTGCGTTGCAGCAAATAGAGAGCAAATTAATTAACAGTCATGATGCTAATTAAACCTCATTGTTATCTAAATACTTACTAAAGTACATCTTAATTAGCAGAGTTTCAAATCACAATTTATTAATAATATATTGGGGTCTCTGATTGAGCTATATATCTCTACTTCTGCAATGCATCGATATAATGCTAAGGACACCAGATTAGAAGTGTATTAATTAACCAAGGAAACCAACAAAGGCATAGATACTCCGGCAATGCATATTGTTTTTAATTAAAATCTGAGTAGAATATTTCAAAAACAATTAATCAGGCAACATGATTATGAACTCTTTTCTTCCCCTTCAAAATTTGATAATTATATAGGCATTCATATCTATTAATTATATATAGGCCTCATACATATGTATATACCAAAACGTGTATATATATACCAATAGGAAGAAAAACCAAACTAAGGCATAATGACAAATATTAGTCATTAATTTAAGAATCAGTAGATTTTTTTTTTTTTTTTTTTTTTTAAATTAATTGCTATGGTCATTCCAAAAGACCTGCTCTATACCTTGAATTTCACTTTTCAAATATAATTCAAGTGTTCAATTTTACTAAAACTCAAGAAAATCTAAATAACTATGCAACAGACAAAGACAAAATTCATGTTTTCTGTACATGTTTATACAAGGCCAGTAAGGCTAGGTAATTTCAATCACCATATAATGAAACTCTTAACTATCCATGCCTCAAAACCCCAAGTAAATTCATAATTGACAGCCCTCATGCAAATCATATATGAGACAAGACTCAGAGATGTTTCGATTGAGAATAGTTTTATGTTTCATCATGAAAACAGATAAAGTATCAGTTATACCATCAACGTCATTACTTAATTATATGCCAGTATGAAACATAGCTTAGAATATATTTAATATCTACCGGTTTGGAATAACACAAAAGATCATTATGAATAATATATGCCCCCAAAATAAATTCACGTACACGTGATCAAAAATGCTGCCAATATTTTAACTTATGGGAACACTAACAAAAGATAATGCATATAACCATCATTTCAAGGCACATTTTACAAATTTATAAAGGTAGATCAACCATATATCTATATGCCGCAAACACAGAGACCTAGTAATAGATCTTCGCCTTGATTTTGGTTTTAAAATATAATGTAGGAGTTCAAGTTTACTAACACTCATGTAATATTTAATTGCTCATTAATAGTAACATTAACAGTTCCTTAAAGATATAAAATGTACTAGGCATTTTAATGAAGAGCCCCATGTAAATTAATCGTGTCAGCCTTACCTAGAGTGGCAAAAGGACAATTAATTGACACTACTGAATCATACACCCAAAACTCAAAACTCAACAGTAGGTTAATCAGAACATGTCAACACCTAGAGTGGCAAGAAGAACAGTTCCAACAACCACAGAATGCAAGTTTCAAACTTTGTTGTATGCTGACATTGATTCTATAAACAATAATCATTTAAAACCTCCTATGGGGAGCAAGGATTCCTTGTTTTTAGAATCAATATCACAAGATTTTAGTCCAATACTCATGCTCAATTAAAGGCTTTTACATAAAATTGCTATCGACAATATGATATGTTGGAAGTATTTAATTGAACTGGACTAAGAAAAAAAAAAAATTTAAGCGTCTTATATGAGTTTTATGAAGGTTTTCGATGCTGTTTTGTTATACAATGAATTGGGAGACAAAAAAAAAAAAAGGCAAACAATACAGCACACATATAAACCAGGATCGAAAAAAAAAAAAAAAACTCAAAGGAAACACAAACACAATCAATCCCTGCAAACAGTCTCATATATGCCTCAACAAGGCTATAGAATTTATGCAGAAAATTTAGGCATTACAGAGTATAAAGTTCATAGGAGAATGCAATTAGGATTGTGTACCTTAATACAGATGAATATGAAATTTCTAGTGATGAATCGAAATTAATAATAACAGAGCCCTTCGAATTATGATTTCAACAAGCTTTGATAAAGAATTTAGGCGGAAAAATATTGATTGAAATAAAATAAAAAACGAAGAACCCTAATATTGGATTTGGAAGTAATTGGGGATTTAGAAGTAATTTCCCCCCCTTTTGGATCAAAACAAAATTCGATTCTTAATTGAGCACAATGGCTCTGATACCAAATGTAAACTTAATTTTAGATAAGCATGTTGTACTCAAGTTAAGAATACGAACACTAACCTGTCGCAGACATGGTCGAACTTGGTGCTTCTCCTCTGAGCAATCCTTTAGGCAATCTCACAATGGGGCAGAGAATAATGTAGTGCTTGTGATTGTTAGAGCAGGGACCAAGGTCTCTATATATAGGCATTTACAGAACTAAGTACCTCCCATAAAGGATTCCTAGTCCTAATCAATATAGGCCTAATAGACTTATTCCATGTACAAGTAGGATTACTTATGATACAAATAATGGCCAAAATATAAAGTGTATCCACCATGAATAAGGTAAGTTAATTAGAATAGAATAACATTGTCCAATTACTTATTCTGCAATATATGTAGTTAAGTTGTTGCATTCCTTATTGAGTATTGATAAGTCCATAAATTCTTACATGAAGAAATGCCCCAGTTATGGAACAATGGGAAAGCGGCCTGTGTATTTGTGGGAGCTAACAGTGAGGTTCCATATTGCTTACAGGAATCGGATGATGAAAGTCAGCTTTCGACCCTCCCCTGGTTAATGCAAAGATGAGTCTTCTGTCCCTGTATTTGTTTATTTTATGCAGTCCGTATTGGTATTTTAAATCCTTACTTCTCCAATCACTTTTAGTGGTTCATCCCCAATGTGTGCAAAAAATTATTTGGTTTTTGCCAAGGCCTATTTGAAGGTTGCTCGGATAATTCGATACAATAGAGTGAAATCTATAGGACTCTTTCTGCGAAGAAACCAGGTTCCCTTGGTAAGTGATGACATTGCGGGTGAGCAGTAAATGTATATGTTATGTGTGCATAGTTGTAGGACAAAGACTATGGCACTGAAACAGGAAAAAAAAAAAGTAGTCATGTAAATGCATGTGTTCACAGTTACGTACTATGCAAGAAATGGAATGAATTCATGGTCTGTGATACAGTGATAGTATAGTTCCAATTACTGCCTGGGAACAGAGAATTATAATGGGTGAATGCATAGTTTACTCTTTGTATGTGCGTGAAACTGATGTTCAATGATATTTTTGCCTTATTGGGATTCATGCGGCTTAGAAATCCTTGGGCTGCATTTGGTTCCAAGAATGAAATTGTTGGAAAATCTATTTCTTTGCTTCTTCCACAATTTGGAGGGAATTCCCTTGTCTCTGTCGAAGAAATTGAGCAATCTGTTTGCCTTCCACAATAGATTGCAAATGGAGGAAAGTCAAAAATGGTGGCTGGAGCCAAAATAGGTAATTCACATCTACCATTTTTTTTTTCAGATTAATGCGGCTGAAAAGTCTGATGCAATAAGTCCAAACTCCAAAGTACTTATCTCCATCTCTTTCCCATTTCTTAACAAACAAAAAAAATATGAAGGGCCTTCCTTTCATCTTATTTATCTCTCTACTCCATTTTTTTGTCTTCAATATTTGCACTGCAGTTGATACTGTATCTCCATCACAATTCATCACCGGATTGGTTTCTTCCGGTGGAAGATTTGAATTAGGACTCTTCTCCACCGGAAACTCTAAAGCATGGTATTTAGGAATTTGGTACAAGAATTTTTCGAATACCGTTGTCTGGGTTGCCAACAGGGAAAACCCAATTCCAGGTTCAAATGGAGCTTTAACATTAGCCAAAAATGGCAGTCTGGTCCTTTTAGACCAGATGAACAACACTATCTGGTCCTCCAATTCTTCCACAATAGTAGAAGACCCAGTTGCACAGCTTTTGGAGACTGGAAATCTTGTTGTTAGAGACAAGGCTACAACTGGTTCCGAAAGCTATGTATGGCAGAGTTTTGATTTCCCATCGGACACATTGTTAGCGGGCATGAAGCTCGGATGGGATTTCAGAACCGGGCTCAACAGATTCTTGACTTCTTGGAAAAATGCTAGTGATCCATCTCTTGGTGAGTATACCTATAGGATTGTTAATCTTGCATTGCCTCAGCTTGTTCTTGCCAAGGGATCGAAGAAAAAGTTCCGTAGTGGACCTTGGAATGGTCTTAGATTTACTGGTGTTCCTGTTTCGAACAACGAAATTTTGACGCCGATTTATGTGTATGATACGAATGAGTTGTATTATTCGTACAACACTAATGACCTGTCTCTTGTTACAAGATTACGGCTGACTGAATCAGGTGAGATGCAGCGCCTGGTGCTGAATGAAGGAAGCACAGAATGGGATGATATGTATAATTTGCTGAATGATCGATGTGATAGTTATGGCGAGTGTGGTGCAAATGGTATTTGCAAAATTAACAACTCACCCATTTGTGACTGCTTGAATGGGTTTGTTCCAAAGTCCCAGCAAGAATGGGAGGTGCTTAATTGGACAAGTGGCTGCATAAGGACACTAGATTGCCAGAAGGGAGATGAGTTTATGAGAATTCAAAATGTAAAACTGCCAGACCTGTTGAATTTTGGGATCAACAAGACCCGGAAGATCCAGGAATGTAAGGCAGAGTGTTTGAAGAATTGTTCTTGTGTTGCTTATGCTATTTCAGAAGGTTGTCTGATGTGGTTTGGCGATCTTATTGATATGCGAGAGTTCATTGATGAAATAAGTGAGCAAGATTTATATATTCGGATGCCAGCTTCAGAACTAGGTAATTGAGTTTTTTTCTTTAATTATGTCAGTTCCTGATTTGTGTAGCCAAGTTCTTAATTATTAGCATGAGGTTTTATGACATCCAATAGGAATAGCTAGATTATCCCAGCGCGCATTTCATCAATGAGATATATTTGTTGCTTTCAAATTGCTTGTTTCAAGGCTCAAATAGAAGAACAAAATTTTGTGAAGTTTGTTTATGGTTCTATTTAGATATGCTAATGCATGAAGAACTGCAGAAATGGGGCAAGATAAGTGGAATTTTTCTTTTGTTACTTTTCTGATGTGGGATTTTCCACTTTCCCACACACCCCCTCACGTGCAACCTAATTCTCATAGACACGGGCTAACGCATTTTTTCGAGAGCCCAACCATAATTCGCATTTCGTTCACTGAAGCCAACGCATCTTTTCGAAGGCCTAGTTATTCGGTTCGAGCCCAGTAATTGGAGTTCAGGACGTGATTGGAAAGGAAACCCGCTCTGATACCATGTTAGACAGCGACAAGCATGACATGTGGCCCACTATTGTACTGATATTGTACCAACTTAACCATTAATTAGGTGTTGAGTTTTCTCTCAAAAGGTCTTGGTACAATTGGAAGTAGCCCACCCACTTATTAGTTATATTTTATTTTGTCACTTTTCTGATGTAGGATCTTCCACTTTCCAACAAATTCCACTAGACCTCTTCCAGTAAGTAACTATGTGAGACATTTGAAACGTGTGACTGATATGTTATATGATTTTTAGGTGATTCCAGTCAGAAGGAGAAAAGTGTAGTGCTCATAGCGGTCATGTCAGCAGTTTGTGTGCTACTTTTTCTGGGTTTGTCATGTTGGTGTATAATTCTAAAAAAGAAACAAAGGAAGAGGGGTAAGCATGCCTAATAACCTTGCTTTCAACAATATGATTGCCAAAACTGTATATTGGTCCTTTCATATTCATGTCCATGTCCTGTGGCCTTTCTGGCAAACTTGTATATGCTTATGGTAATCTTATTCAGACTGTTGTCTTTGAATTTCAATATGTTAAATTTAAATTGGTTTCATGTCGTAGCATTTTTCCTTTTATATTACAGGTTCAAGATCCAATAAGGATAACATGGAGTTGCCACTGTTTGATTTTCAAACAATTGAAGCAGGCACCAATAACTTCTCCAGGAAAAATATACTTGGAGAGGGAGGTTTTGGCCCAGTGTACAAGGTAACAAATCGACATTTGATCTCATTGTCTACCAATTTAAGCTTACCATTTATAGTAATTTTCAGGCCAGTCTAGCACAAGAACAACTAGTAGCAGTAAAGAGACTCTCGAAAGATTCCGGGCAAGGTATTGATGAGTTTAAGAATGAAGTTACAACGATAGCCAACCTTCAACACAGGAATCTTGTTAAACTTTTGGGCTGCTGCATTGAAGGAGAAGAGAGGATGCTAATCTACGAGTACATGCCTAACAAAAGCTTGGACTCCTTTATTTTCGGTCTGAGATTCTATCCATGGTTCTTCTGATTAATTGATCGTGGAACCTATTTTCTTTTACTACATCTCATTGCAATTTACTCAATTAAGTAGGAAGTCCTATTTTTGGGCTCTGTTTATGTCACAGAAAAGGAAAAATGAACCAAATTGGACATTATTGATGACTTGTGCAGATCAAAATAGAAAGAAGTTGCTCAATTGGCAAAAGCGAGTGGACATTATAATCGGAACTGCACGAGGACTTCTCTACCTCCACCAAGACTCCAGATTAAGAATCATTCATAGAGACCTCAAGAGTAGCAACATTTTACTTGACATTGAGCTGAACCCCAAAATATCTGACTTCGGCATAGCAAGAATTTTTGGACTTGATCAAACTGAAGCAAAAACAAAACGAGTAATTGGCACATAGTGAGTTGTAGCAACATAGATCATCAATGCATTCATCGACCAAAAGCAATGTGTTGACTCTTGATTTCCAAATATGATTGTTTTACTTGGATTGTATTGTTCTTCATGCAGTGGATATATGTCTCCCGAGTACGCAATTGACGGGAACTTTTCAGTGAAATCCGATGTCTTCAGTTTTGGAGTGCTTTTGCTAGAGATCGTTAGTGGCAGAAGGAACAGAGGGTTTCATCATCCAGATCACCATCACAGTCTTCTGGGACATGTAGGCATTGGATGATTATGTGTGTCTGCTTATTTTACCTTTAGGCTTTCATGTGTACGACTAAAGGTACATGTAATTTGAAATTGTTCTAGGCATGGTTACTGTGGAACAAAGAGAAGAGTTTGGAACTATTAGATCCCTGCTTGGAGGACTCATATGTCGAGTTTGAGGTGCTAAGATGCATTCAAGTGGGTCTATTATGCGTTCAAAAGCTGCCCAGCGACAGACCAGTAATGTCATCAGTTGTGTTCATGTTAAGCAACGAAGGAGCAACATTGCCTCAACCGAAGGAGCCCGGTTTCTTCACAGAACGCAGTTCCACGGATGGTGATACCTTAATAAGCCAAGGAAGAAGCAATACAGGAGATGTAATTACCATTACTACGATGGAAGCTCGATAATTAAGGTGTGTTTTGAATTTTGATTATGTAGATTTGAAGTCATACTTCAGGTTCACGCAATATAACCTGAATACTTGTGCATATGCTTGAAACTATGTAATGTACAGCAATCATATACGTTTAGTGGCTCTAGAAATTTTGAGACTACCCCAAGATTGAATAATGGGAGTACTATAGAAGGAGTTATGCTTATTATTTTCAGTTCATTGATGACACACCAACTGGTGTTATGCCTATAATATTTTCAATTCAATTATAATGGAGGTGCAAGGCAGCTAGGCTAACTTCATCTTTAAGAAATGAAATACGAATATCCTATAATTTACCTAATTCCTTAAAGGGCTCTTTCTGCAGATTCTCAGTCATAAGCCATGGCGGCCCTTCATGAACGAGAAACAAATGTTCCGCATATGTAAGGCTTTGTCGAGCAAGAAGATGAGCCGTAGTATTACATACACAAGAGACATTAACACATCGAAAAGTAAACACACCAACCATCCCCGTCAATCAATAAGTTTGCAACTCCCAGCAAACTGAACACCATGTAACAAGGCCAAAGCATCAGCAGCATCATCGCCCCCAACAGTTGAGCATCACTGTGGTCTCATAGCTCTGCACCCAAACCTTGCAGGTTACTCACGTCGCAAGTTTTCATTTTTGTGGTAGATTAGGAGCTGCAATAGGTAATTGAGTTTAATGGCTAGCTCGAGGTGGATAGCTAGTTTCATCATGCAGAATGAGGTTACGCTTTTTCCAGAGCCTCCAAGAAATTAAACTAAAATGCTCCATCTCATTATAATAGTATAGATGCACAACTTTGTTCATACTGGTTTGATGGAGGTGCTGTCTTCCAAGATAAAGACGTGGAAAACGTGATAGTAAGTCAACTTTTTCTTCAGATTTCTATTTTTCTTTTACAATTGGACATTTTCCGTATTCTTAGGCTTATGGGGGACTTTGACTAATGAATTTTTCAGTGTGATCGTTGTGTGACGGATTGCACTGATTGGCTTATGAGGAATAAAAAATTAATTTAAACATAAAAAACTATTTTTCTGACCAATGAATGAGATCCGTCATGGTCACATTGAAATTTTTTTCGACTTGAAGAATTTTTCAATGTAACCATCACATGTGTGACAGATTGAACTAAAATTGATGTGGAATAAAAAATTAATTTAAACATAAAAAATATTTTTCTGACCAATGAAGGAGACCGTCATACAAGTGACGGTCTCACTAAAATTATGAACAAAGTCCAATTGGACGCATGGTCTAATTATGAAATTATGAATTTATTCACACGTGGTGTCACATTGGACAATTGGACATTTTCGACTTCTTTCACTTTGAAATTATGGTTAATGACCAACTTTTGGTATTGAAATTGAAAAATGACCACAAGTTTTTCAAAAATTTTGAAAACTGACCACATGACTGTGTGAATTGACATTTCTGCCCTTACTTTTGTTTTGCTCTCTCTCTCTCTCTCTCTAGCCAAATGGTCATTTTTCAACTTCAAGACCAAACGTTGGTCATTTACCATAATATGTGTAATAAAAGGTCCACAATGTCTTTCCAAAAAAATGTCTCTCACATTCCCATTTTTTGGCAAACAACACAGATGAAGGTCCTTTCTTTCATCATCTTTACCTCTCTACTCCAACTTTTAGTATTGAATTTGTGCTCTGCAGCTGATACAATATCTGCATCGCAATCCATAACCGGCTCTAATACATTGGTTTCTTCCGGCGCAAGCTTTGAATTGGGACTCTTCTCCCCCGGCGATTCTGGAGCCTGGTATTTAGGAATTTGGTACAAGAAATTTCCACATATAGTTGTATGGGTTGCCAACAGGGAAAATCCAAATCCTGATTCACAAGGAGCCTTGAAATTGTCCAAAAATGGCAGTCTGGTCCTTTTAGACCAAATGAACAGCGCTATTTGGTCTTCCAATTCTTCCAGAGTAGCAGAAGAGCCTGTTGCACAGCTTTTGGAGACTGGAAATCTTGTTGTTAGAGACAAGGCTTCAACAGGTTCCGAAAGCTATGTATGGCAAAGCTTTGATTTCCCATCGGACACATTGTTAGCAGGCATGAAGATCGGGTGGGACTTCAGAACTGGCCTCAACCAATTCATGACTTCTTGGAAAAATGATGGTGATCCATCTCTTGGGGAATATACCTATAGGGTGGATAATCTTGAGTTGCCTCAGCTTGTTTTTGCCAAAGGATCGAACAAAAGGTTTCGTACTGGACCTTGGAATGGTCTTCGATTCCCTGGCACTTTTGTTTCGACCAATAATAACACATTTTTAAAAGCAATTTTTGTGTACAATACCAATGAGTTATACTACACGTATGAGGCTGAATCAAGTTCTTTTAGTACAAGATTAAAGCTGTCTGAATCGGGTGAGATGCAGCGGCTAGTGCTGAATGAAGGAAGTGCTGAATGGGACCTTGTGTATACTTTGCAGAATGATCAGTGTAACAATTATGGAGAGTGTGGAGCAAATGGCATTTGCAGTATTAGCAAATCAACAATTTGTGAATGCTTGCAGGGGTTTGTTCCAAAATCACCGCAAGAATGGGCGGTGCTTAATAGGACAAGTGGTTGCAAGAGGGAGACGGCACTGCATTGCCAGAAGGGAGAAGGGTTTCTGAAACTACAAAATGTGAAACTGCCAGACCTGGTGGATTTTTGGGTGAACAAGAGCATGAGCACGAAGGAATGTGAAGCAAATTGCTTGAAGAATTGTTCTTGTGTAGCTTATGCTAATTCAGATATTCGTAGCGGAGGCAGTGGCTGTGTGATGTGGTTTCGCAATCTAATTGATATGCGAGAGTTTGTTGAGGAGTTTAGAGAGCAAGATATCCATATTCGGATGCCAGCTTCAGAACTAGGTAAGTGAATACAAGTCCCCTAATCCTTAACATTTAGCACAATTTTAACGTATCAAAAATTTTATAATTTTTACATTGTAGGTTGGTAAATTTGTTTATGCCTCAATTCAGCCATCCTAAATGCATGAAAAACCTAATGAAATGTTAATAAAACATTTGATTTAGTTTTTCAATGTTATCTGTTATATGATGTTCAGGTGATACCAGACTTGCTACCCCGAAGGAAACTAGAGTAGTACTCATCTCTGTCCTATCAGCAGTTTCTGTGCTTCTTTTTCTGGGTTTGTCATGTTGGTGTGTAATTTTGAAGCACAGAGGAAACAAAAGGGGTAAGCATTAATTCATGCATTTGCAATGCATTTATAACATGGTTCAGGAGCTAGTAATTAATTCATGTTGGTCTTGGTCCATTTTATTCATTTTCTTTTCTTTTATGTTTTACAGGTTCAAGAGCTAGTAAGGAGGACTTGGAGTTGCCCCTGTTTGATTTCCATACTATTGCAACTGCCACTGATAACTTCTCCAGCACAAACAAACTTGGAGAGGGAGGTTTTGGTCCAGTTTACAAGGTAATATGGTGACATATATCTTGTACAAAGTTAAGCAAATGTATTTAATTAATTAGACTACGTTTTCAGGCCAAGCTAACACAGGAAGAATCGATAGCAGTAAAGAGACTCTCAAAAGATTCTGGGCAAGGTGTTGAAGAGTTTAAGAATGAAGTTACGATGATAGCCAATCTTCAACACCGGAACCTGGTTAAACTTTTGGGCTGCTGCATTGAAGGAGAAGAAAGGATGCTAATCTACGAGTACATGGCCAACAAAAGCTTGGACTTCTTCATCGGTCTGAGATTCTGTCTTTCAACTTTCACAGTCATGAAACCTTAACAGAATTCTATGTGGCTTTGTTTCTGTTAGAAAAGTTTAAGAACTGAACCAAAACTCATGATGACTTGTGCAGATCAAAGTAGAAAGGTGGTGTTGAATTGGCAAAAGCGATTTGACATTATCATGGGGATTGCACGAGGATTGCTCTACCTCCACCAAGATTCAAGAGTAAGAATCATTCACAGGGACCTTAAGAGTAGCAACATCCTACTTGACGATGAGATGAACCCCAAAATATCCGACTTTGGCATAGCAAGAATTTTTGGAAACAATCAAACTGAAGCTAAAACCAAACGAGTAATTGGCACATAGTAAGTTGTACTAGCATATATATATATATATATAATGATTCTCAGGTAAGGAGGTCCTTACTTTATAAGGTGCGAAGTTTTGATACAGGGCTTCTCCACTAAATAATATATATCATGAATGGCTTCATTTCAAGTTATGATCAAGTAATTAAATTGTGTTGTGTGCATGTAGTGGTTATTTGTCTCCAGAGTATGCAATAGATGGCAAGTTTTCAATGAAATCCGATGTCTTCAGTTTCGGAGTGATTTTGTTAGAAATAATAAGTGGCAGAAAGAACAGAGGGTTTCATCATCCAGACCACCATCACAGTCTTCTTGGACATGTAAGAATTTTATGCTTATGTGTGAGCTTGTGTCTGCTAATTCTGAACCTTCAGTACGTTTTTCATGTGTATGACTGAAAGGCATACAATTTGCAACTTTTTCAGGCTTGGCTACTGTGGAACAATGACAAGGGTTTGGAACTAATAGATCCTTGCTTGGAGGACTCATTTGTTGAGTTCGAAGTGCTAAGATGCATTCAAGTGGGTCTTTTGTGCGTTCAAAAGCTGCCGAAAGACAGACCAGCAATGCCATCAGTGCTTCTTATGTTAAGCAATGAGGGTGTTGCATTGCCTCAACCAAAGGAGCCTGGTTTCTTTACAGAAAGAAGATCCTTAGACATTGATACCTTCATAGATGAAGGAAGAAGTCACACAGGATCCACATTTACTATTACAACGGTAGAAGCTAGATAATCAATATTCATACTTCGGATTCACGCATTTTGTATGCAAACTTAGACTCTGAATCGGTGGTTCTAGATGAAAGAGAAGACAGTTGCATTTTGCAAGTCTTCCAACTTTATGTATTTGATTCTTCTAGAGGCTTTTAATGTTGGGATTCCATAGATAACAACTAGCTTTATCTTAGTTGAGTTAAATTCGTTATCTGATCATTGATTATATATAACAGATTGGATAAAACACAACGATAATTCGCTAACACTGTTCTTTAATTAATTTGCAAATTCTGGTTAATTACTACATTATTCCCCTCAAACTTGACCAAGGGGAGTTCTTGGTGAATACATAAGCGGAACACCAATCATGGAAGATTAGCATTATTCAATCTTGTATGAAAGGTTAGTCAATCTCGACGTGTTTAGTTCTAGCATGGACAATTGAATTAGTGTCTAAAAGATAGCGCCAACTGCTGAGAAGTCAACTTGTCACCAATAATGAAATATAAGATATGCAGTACCTTGTGGTTGAGGGAACAGCTAACTCAATCTGCAGTCTTTGTTTTCTTATTCAATCATATCAACCAAACCAGCATTAAAAATGGACACAAAATCAAGAGATTGGACCAAGTAGTAAGTATATATCTTGGACCAAGTAGTATGCATTAAAAAAAAAACCACAAAATCAATAAAGCAGATTGGTACAAGGGGAAACAATCCTAAAAGGGTCTAGGGAGCATATAAATTTCAGTTATCCATTGTCTAAACTCTCCGGTTACATGATTTTCACTCTAAATAATTCTAGTGATTTTCTTGTTCATCAGCAGAAGTGATAAACCAGCACAAATTTTTCGGTATTACAACCTCATAATTTTGCAGGAAGTTTGAGCTAGGTTTGATATATAATAGCACAAGTTGTTCTGGCTGACAAATAATGAAATGTGATAACATTGTACCATAGTCGTAGACTCGTAGCATCATCATATGTCAGCTCAATATAATCTCGCAAGTCTTAATCAAGTACGAAGTGAAATCTATCGAGCCTCTAGCGAAATGGATAGTCTGTTGGATGAAGAGCTTTCACGCTGGCTTGATGAGGTAGCCATGTATAACATATGCCTTTCTGTGAAGAAACCTGGTTCTTTAGGCTGTGGCAGTGTAATATCACTACTTAGCATCAGAACCACATTTGACATACTAGGCCTTTCTTCTGGACTCTGTTGCACGCATAATAGAGCCACGTGGACTGATCGTAACACCTCAGACATATTGCTTGTGTTTTTGTTCTCTATAGATGTATGCATCAGTTCAAATGGCTTGCCTTCTTTGTAGAGCCTCCAGGCCTGTTTTAGGATATTAATAACTTCATTTGGCAAATTTAATTAATGGGGATAAAGTAAACTTGTTTGATGAAACACTTACATGTCCAAGAAGGTTGAGCTTGTGGTGTGGGTGAGAAAATCCTCTGTTTTTATTTCCACTCACTATCTCAAGTACCAAAACACCAAAGCTGAAAACATCAGATTTCACCGAGAAGACACCATCAATTGCATATTCTGGAGACATGTAACCGCTGCAAAATCATAGTACATTGAGGAAATTATTGTCAATGTAATTGTAGTAAGTAATGACCTACAACATATATTTATTGTCCTTACTATGTTCCAACCACTCTCTTTGTATTTGCTTCAGTTTCATCTCCTCCAAAACTTCTAGCTATGCCAAAATCTGAAATTTTTGGATTCAGTTCGTAGTCTAGTAAGACATTGCTAGCTTTTAGATCCCGATGGATTATCCTCAGTCTGGAATCTTGATGAAGATAAAGTAACCCTCTAGCTATCCCATTGATAATGTGAAAGCGCTTAGGCCAATCCAGAATTATACTTTTCTGTTCATCTGCCCAAGTTTTGAAGCACAAGGGAGAGAAACACGTACAAATGGTAATTTGAAGGATGATGTTAGAAAATCTGGATGGCTGTTTTTGAAAGATAATTACTAGCTAATAAAACACCAATCAATCAGTTAGTTAGAGCTAAAAAGAAAAGGGAGAAGAAGAAGCCAAACCAAATATGAAGAAGTCTAAGCTCTTGTTAGGCATGTATTCATATATCAACAACCTTTCTCGGCCTTCAATGCAACATCCCAAAAGCTTCACAAGGTTGCGGTGCTGAAGTTTGGAAATGCATAATACTTCATTCTTGAACTCTTTGATTCCTTGTCTCGAACTTTTTGAAAGCCTTTTCACCCCTATTTCTTGCCCCTCTATCAGTTTTCCCTGTAGGATGTTATTCTTGTTATTATTCACAATTGTCATGCTAAATTCAGACCAACAGAAATTAAAAAACCAGTCATGCTAAAAATGATTCATCTTATCTGCAGAAGAGGATAAATCACTGCTAATAATTGAAAACAAAGTTTGTGAAATGTCATACACTCATGTTTCTCTCTACTGCTACCAGAACACAAGTTATATCATTAATAAATGTATCATCATTCTGAGTCGAAATACAACAGAACAAATTCAGACAGTGAAATGATGTGCATAAATGCCAAGTGCATTTTTTGAAATAGGTAAAATTGCATATTGGATGGCGCCATATGTGAGGAGTTCCTCAGCATTGCTTTAATTTTATACCTTATAAACTGGACCAAAACCACCCTTTCCAAGCTTGTTGGCATCAGAAAAGTTATTGGTGGCATCTGCTATAGTACTAAAAGCAAATAATGGTAGCTCTAGATGTTCATCTTGGCATTCGTCATTGCAGTCTTGTTGGCATCTCGTACATTTTCCAAGCTTGTTGGCATCAGAAAAGTTATGCAACATATTTCCTACAATTAAAAATGAATTATCGAAGAATTAAAGAAAAGAGATATATCTGCTGTGATCAAATGGTATCAGTATAGTACAGAGAAATAAGTTACCTTTTCTCTTAATCTGCTTCTTTTTCTTCTGCTTCTTCTTCTTCTTCCTCTTGTATAAATGTAGTATCAAGCATAGGCCTATAAGAGTTATCCCCACAGCTAGTACAGATAGAACTATAATCTTAACTTTCGTCTTTCCCTTCAAGCTTCTGTATGTCACTGCCAGTTCGAGTATAAATTAGAATTACCACAAAGAAATGATATCTAAGTGGTTCTATATAAGAATGAACCTGTATACATGAAACACTAATTTTCTGTGATTAGAAAGTTAATAAAACCCTCACCTATCTCAGAAGCAGCCATCCTTATGTATATGTCTTGCCCATTATCAGAGAATTCTCGAGTATCAATCAGTTCTCCAAGCCATAGTATGCATCCACTTCCTTCTCCTCTAATATCCAAATTAGCATAAGCTGTACAATTGCAGTTCTTCAAGCAAACCTGCTCACATTCTTTGAGGTTCATTGTCTTGTTATACCAGGAATGCTGTGTATCTGGCAATTTAATGCCAGAATATTTTAGAAAACCCTCTCCATCCCGGCAATCCAGTGGAGACTTTCGTACACAGCCATGTGACCAATCCGCCATCTCCCAGTCTTGGCGGGATTTCGGCTCAAAACCTTTCAAGCATCCACAAGAAGGGGAGTTGTTAATGTTGCAGCTACCATATGCACCACATTTTGCATAACTGTCACAATCATCTATTTGTGCTGTCAAGTAAAGGCTCCAATCCTGAATTCTATCAATCCATGTGAAACGCTGAAGGTTTCCATTGGGGTTCAGTGTTAACCTTGTAGAAACTGAGCTGTTAATGAGTTGGTAATGGTAATATATTTCCTCCTCATTATATACAAACTCATAGGTATATATGGGATTAGGTTTCAAATTAGGCATTCCAGTAAACCTGAGACCATTCCAATGTCCAGATCTAAACAGCACCACAGAACCTTTCTTTAGTAAAAATTGCGGTACCCCAGTCGTGTAAAGCTGATTCGTATAAGACCCTCTGGAAGGATCCTGATCGCTCTTCCATGATGTTAGGAACCTGTTCAGGCCTGTTACCAAGTTGACTCCATATTTCATGCCAGGCAGAATTGTATTGCATGGATAATCAAAACTCTGCCACAAGAAACTATCAGGGTCATTTTTTTCTCTCACAACTAGATTACCTGTGTCCAAAAGCTGTGAAACCGGTGTGGTTGCTGGTTTAGATGAATTGGAAGACCAAATTGTGGTGTTAGCATCATCTATAAGGACAAGAATTCTCTGGTCAGAAAACTTCAAAACTCCAGCTGAATCTTTAAGTGGGGTATCTCTGTTGGCAACCCACACCACAGTCCCAGTAGCCATCTTTTTGTACCATATTCCCAAGTACCGATTACTGGAATTTGCGGGGCTAAAGAATCCGAGCTCAAAGTTCCCACCGGCTGAAACTATGGTCTTGTCACCTCCAAGTGACTCAGTAACACTTAGAGTGTCTAATGCTGCAGAAAACACAAAGATTGGTGACAAACAGAAAACAAAGAGACGTATGATACAAGTTTCCATTGAGATCCTCCTGCTTATCATTTAATTTTGCTAGTTCAAGGAATCAACTGCATTAGAAATGAGATGCAGAAGTAGTTTAATTCCTTCGTGTAAAGCTTTGAATGTCAAACTTTAGCAATTTTTTTATTAACCGTCTCAATCAGAAACAGACCCATTGAAGTTTGAATTGGTAAAAAAAATTGAATTTCCAGCTATCATTTTCTTTTAACAAGTCTGGATCATTTTGATAATCATGCTCATCACGAAATGTCGAAGAGACACCAGAGGACTATTCCAATTTCTATACCATTTGACCAGAAACACCCATAAAAGATTTATGCCTTTTACATCTTTGTTGCTAGCTAGCTTTCTCAACAGGACTTGTTCTATGGAATTGGTCAATGGTGACTGGATAGGGTAAATTTCAGCGCTCTTGTTTCAATCCTTTTCTAATCCATGGGGGAAACCAACTGCAAAATGAAGATCGAAAATAAAAACGTTGAGCATAAACAAACTAAATAAAACCTGTCTTACATAAGAAAAGTCAGAGCAACATACTATAGAAAGGGAAAAGACAGAGAGACAGAAAGAATAGAGGTCTGTATATTAGGTGGGTATGGGGTATGGTGTGAAATGGGAATGAGGAAACAATGATTGTTTGATAGGCTCTAGGAATTATTGCTAAAGAGTACTTGAATTATTGCGAAAAATGCTTTTTGATACCTAGAATTTTTTTTTACCCAAAATGGTCCATTTGTTAACTTGGTCGTTAAGTATGGTCCAACTAGGTATCATTTTGGGCAACGGTGCAATAGTTCAGGTACCATTTTGTAGGTATTAAAAAATACTTTTCGCAATAGTTCATGTATCAAATTAGATTTTTTACTCCAGTCTAATTAGGTAACATTTTCTATTCAAATATGCGCTACGTTGACGAAGTTAACGTCCAAGTTAACAGAAGTACTATTTTGGGTAACAGCGCAATAGTTCATGTACTATTTTGGGTAAAAAATTGTAGGTACTAAAAAGTACCTTTCGCAATAGTTTAGGTACCAAATCGGGTTTTTACCCAACCTAAAATCACTACAAAACCCCTTCCCACTATGAATTACATTTCTTTCTTTTTCTTTCATCGTTGGATCCCATTTGGGGCTGAAGGTTTAGTCTTTACGATTTAGGGTCCTAATCACCTAATTCCGGAATTAGTAATGCAATTTGACATGGATATAATAAACTTGCATGGATTGGATGTATGAACAACAATGAGTCAAGTTTGTTTCACAATTGTTTAGGTATGGTATTCCTATTCCTGCGTAGTGCACCTCATTTAATGGCCGCATAAGTGATTCTTTCAATTTCAGTATTTAAATTTTAAGGTACTGAACTACCCTACTACAGCGACTCTCAACTAGAACTGCTTGAATCACCATTATTGCCTTGTTCCAACTTAATAGCCTATCACTTTCCACCTGCAGTATAAGGTTTGTCCAGGGCTAAGACCTTGCATTGACGCATTGAATGCAAGTTTAGCTCCAACCTATAATTACGACTAATAGAACAGTAACTTTGGAAGATAACTTGATGATAGTCCTTTTTGAAATTCTGTTCACAACATTCAGATTAAACTCCTTGAAAAATAAAAAAGAGTGTTTATGCTATGAAGCTCCTTGGTATAACTTTCCTGAATCTTTTTCTGTCTTAAAATCTAGTATCTAATGGAAATCTTTCCGATGCTTTTTGTTTTCTCATCGTTTCTCTTCTCCATTCTAAGTAGCTCCACTATCAGTATACAAGACAGCATTACTCCAAGTGTGTCAATCAAAGATGGAGGGAGCAGTATCTTAGTTTCTGCCGGAGGAAGTTTCGAATTGGGATTCTTTAGCCCAGGTAATTCGAAGAGCCGATACTTGGGAATATGGTACAAGGGAATATCTCCTCAGAGAGTTGTATGGGTGTGCAACAAAGAAACTCCCATTACTGATCACTCAGGAGCTTTGAATCTTACTGGCCAAGGAGTTCTTGTTCTGTTCAGTGGCACAAAGAGAGTCTGGTCATCATCCAACAAGACTGCAACAGACATAAGAAACCCAGTTGCTCAACTCTCGGAGTCGGGCAATTTTGTTGTGACAGATGGATCAAATGAGGACTCGAAGAGCCACATTCTGTGGCAGAGCTTTGATTATCCAAGTGACACATTACTACCAGGAATGAAGATCGGATGGGACTTCAAAACCGGCCTAAACAGGTTTCTGTCATCTTGGAAAGAGGCAGAGGATCCTGCTCCAGGACAATTCTCATTTTCCATAGATCGTAGCGGGTATCCCCAACTTGTTCTTAGGAATGGTTCTGTAGCACATTATAGGCTGGGGTCATGGAATGGCCTTGGCTTCACAGGAAGTCCTCAACTTAGATCTCAGAATGAGATTTTCAAACTTGATTTTGTGTTGAATGAGAATGAGGTCTACTACAAATATGAGCTCCTGACCACTTCACTTCAATCAAGATTAGTGCTGAACAGGTCAGGTGATTTGCAACGCTTCATGTGGAATGGCAAAACAAATAGCAATCGCATCGTTTACTCAGCTCCAGCAGATTGGTGTGACACTTACAATGTGTGCGGTGCATTTGCTCTCTGCAGTGTTCCTCAATTATGTACATGCTTGCAAGGTTTTGAACCAAAATCTTCAACGTCCACCAGGTGTCTTCGTAGAACTCCATTGAGTTGCAATAATACCAAAGAATTATCAATTGAGTTCCGTAAGTTCACGCAAGTGAAATTGCCAGACACATCTTCATCCTGGTTTCACTTGACCATGACCCTCGAGGAATGTGCAAAAATTTGTTCGAAGAACTGCTCTTGCACTGCATATGCAAATTTGGATATAAGGGAAGAAGGAACTGGCTGTTTGCTCTGGTTTGCTGAACTCATTGATATGCACAAATTCGACTCTGGTGGGCAAGACCTATTTGTAAAGGTGGCTACCTCAGAATTGGGTACTTTCTTCTCAATTTTTGTTCTTTTTCTTTTTGAGATGTGCCTGTGCATACACCAAGATCAAACATTTACCACTTGTTTCAACTTTTTCCCACAACATTTTATATAAACAATGATATAATCTTAAACAAAGAAAAATATAATAGGGCAGATATTTGATTTGGCCTTAGTTGCAATCTAAAGTTATATATGGTCAAAATCAGTAATAAATGTTCACTCTAAATCTACTTCTGATCTTTCAGATGATATTAAGACAAACAAGCAATCGAGCATGAAGAAGCAGGTGGCAATCATAATCAGCTTTGGGTTATTAATCATGGGAATACTAATACTAGGATTGGTTTTCTACATACGAAAGAAGAAATCAACAGCACAAGGTAGAAATGATATCCCCTTTGTTGATATAACTAGATGCATATTATACTTTTAATAAGTAGAGGAAAAAATACTGAAAGGTCAGAATTTCTTTTCTTCTTCATGTGGAAAAGAATCACGAACCTATTGTTATTGAGTCACTGACTCTATCATTACTCTACTCTCTCAGTGAGATGGAAGAACGTCCGTGAAAAGAACTTTGACATTCAAGGTGGTAATGAAGACATGGATTGCTACAATTTGATTTGGCCACCATATCTAGAGGCACAGATAACTTCTCGGACAATAACAAGCTGGGAGAAGGTGGTTTTGGACCAGTATACAAGGTAACAACTCACATAATACAGTATGACTAGAATGTGTTCTGAAAATGTATACTTCAGACTTATATAGACGATGGTTTCTACTTTCTAGGGCACATTGATAGCAGGGGAAGACATAGCAGTGAAAAGGCTTTCAAAATGTTCTGGACAAGGAACAAAAGAATTCATGAATGAAGTAATGTTGATTGCTAAACTCCAACACAGAAATCTAGTAAAGCTTCTTGGTTGCTGCGTCGAAGGAGATGAGAAAATGTTAATTTATGAATACATGCCCAACAAAAGCTTGGACTACTTCATATTTGGTTGAGCCTCTATCAACCTGCACTCATCTCAGTCTTATCATAATCCATATTAAAATTTTGTCTTGAATTATGTGTAGATTGGACTAACTTCTAAAGTAATTTGTTAGATGATACAAGAAGTAAAGTGCTTGGTTGGGATCAACGCATCAACATTATTGGAGGAATAGCTCGAGGACTTCTATATCTTCATCAAGATTCTAGACTGAGGATCATCCACCGGGATCTTAAAACCAGTAACGTTTTACTAGATAAGGATATGAACCCAAAAATATCTGATTTTGGGACAGCTAGAGCATTCGGGGGAGATCAAACTGAGGAAAATACTAATACAGTGGTTGGAACTTAGTACGTATCTCTGGACTTGTTTTCTACTCTTTCTTATGTTGTTAGTCATCAACATTTCTTAGCAATTCCATTTTGCAGTGGTTATATGTCTCCTGAGTACGTGGTTGATGGACTCTTCTCAATCAAATCTGATGTTTATAGCTTCGGTGTCATGGTGTTGGAGATAGTGAGTGGGAAGAAGAACAGGGGATTTATTCATTCAGACCACCAGCTTAACCTTCTAGGACATGTAAGCTTAAAGAATAACTTGTCCTAATTTATTACAATACACCAAGACTATGCTGTAATTATGTGAAGTTGAAGATGGGAGCTCTTTACAAATTTTGTTACTCTTTCAATAGAGATAAGACTCATAAGAGAATCAGAATGAAACCTAACTCAGACACAAATTTCATTATAATTTCAGGCATGGACTCTATGGACTGAAGGAAGACCATTGGAAGTAATGGATAAGGAGTTAGATGGCTCTTGTGCTCCAACAGAAGTGTCACGATGCATTCACATAGCTCTTTTATGTGTGCAACAACAACCAGAAGATAGGCCAAACATGGCATCTGTGGTCCTAATGTTGGGCAGTGAAGGTTCATTGCCAGCGCCCAAGCGACCCGGTTTCTTCACAGAAAGGAATCCGCTTGAAGCAGAGAACTCTTCATCAAGCAAGTTGGAATCACATTCAATAAATGACATGAGTGTAACACTGCTAGAGGCACGATAAGTTATCATTTCCTCGAAGCAGTGGTGGAATACAGCTATGTTATGGCCATGGGGGCACCATGGTTGGCCTCCTCTAAAAGCTCAATGTCTATCTATCTATCTATCTAACATTTTGAACGCTGCTTATCTCTTACTTTGTTCTCTTATTACAATAAATTGTCACTTTTGAGGCAGGGAAAAACAAGTTGATTTCAGAGTATTGCTGCTGTATCCAATCAGTAAACGACCATTAAGCCACGCACGCATTTCATCGAACACATTACGTGCAATATGAACTATCAAACATTGAAATAAAAACGTGGTTGTGTAGACATAAGAAGTGTAAACAGAAACTTACTTAGTCCTATGGATTCTTGAAGATAAACATTGCTTCTTTCTGCAGCTTATATTCTTGAAAACTTTGCTTCGTCAATTACAGCTTAGCTACCATGTGGAGTCGACAATGGCCTTTGGCCCTTCGATAGAAAAAACTGAAACATATTGGGTGCGGTGTGACGGTGTCTCCGGGCATACATCCGGACCCATCTTGGGTCGGATGCTGGACTAGGCCATCAATTCTATGGGCTTTGTCTGCCATTACTGGGCCTTTGTAAGGGTTCTGGACTCTGTCGCTGCAGCAATCTTTATTCGTATATATTTAGATGGCGTCCTCACCATGTGGGCTTTTCTAATATCCTCCGTCGTCTCCTAGATTACCTCATGTACTTGTGGACTTCGAGCTTGGAATTTCCTTGACGGGACAGACTCTCCATCAATGGGCCCAGTATTTGGGTCGGACTCTCAAGACCTACATTCTCCTTGACCTTGTACCAACTGTACAGTCCGCTATTGGGAATAGTTTTATGAATTTAGCCGAGCATTAGTCCTGGGGTAGTTGGACTATTCTAGCTCATCTTCTATGTAAAAGCGAAACGACACAAGAAACTCTGGGCCCTAAGGTCATGGTTTTTAATTGTCGGTTCTAGGGTTTGCCTTTCATGCACTAGTTGCGTTACAGAATAGCTGAAGTTACTTAGATGATATCTCTTGTTGTCGTGCCTCAAAAAGAGTATGACATCAAGTATAATCTTCGGTCTTAATATATTATCGTCTTCCCATAAAAACAAAATTAGAAAAAAAAATCTTGTGCTTGAGAAATTTGACTTAAAAACCAATTTAATTTGGCAAAAAAAAATCTTAAATGATGTAAATACCCATAAATGTAATTTTTTTTAATAAGTGATTTCATAAAACGAAAAAGAAACGGATACAAGATATCGACTAATCGACCTAGTTAGGAGTGGGGTCATTATAAAGTAAAATTTGAGACAAGTAGGAAAGCAAAGAGGCCACCGAATCAAGTGGGCACATCCTCCTAAAAGTCGAGGGTAGCTGAAACATGGTCGATAACCTCAAATTCGGACCTGAGATTTTGAGACTCGAGGCGAAAATATAAAATGAGTCTATATTTTTATGTATAAAAATTAAGTAAATGTTGTACTACATGAGTTTCAAACTCATAACTAATAAAAAAGATTAGTATGGCTTTGTCAAGAATCACGTGTTTAAATTTAGAAATAATCTAAATTAAAACGAAAATCTTAAATAAAAGAAACACTTTGGAAGAGGGTGTCCTTGATGCCAAGTCCACCCCTAATTACAATGCGGAGAAACAAGTCAGAAACATGTAGCAAATTTCCACACTCTCAGACATTAATTGCTTGAGAAGAAATAGGATGGAAGTCTCCCAAATGCCTCCACTACTAGTCTTCTTCACCTTTCCCATCTACCTCAATATTCCAACAAGGATCTTTCCTTACATGGAGGCACCTTCCTCCAAAATGACGCATTCACCCCTTACCTGCTTTCTCGTGACCACTTAGCTGGACCATTATACCCCTCACGACCCTTCTCAGAACCCCAAGGGCAGCTGCTTCAAAAAAACCAAACCGAGTGAGAGGCCAACTGTCTGTACCTTAATTAGTTGTCTTCCATGGCCTCTCTTTCTTGGAAAACCCATCCCCCCCCCCCCCCCCGAACCTCTTCCTTTATATACCCATCTCTCTCTCCCCCACAAACATACCCTAATTCTCTCTTGCCATTTCTCTCACCATTTCATCTCCCAACTCATCAATGGCTTCTCCACAGTCAAATTTCCAAGACTTGCTGCCCACCATGGCCGACAAGCTCGGCGGGGACGGTTTGATCGGCGAGCTCTGTAATGGGTTCAATCTGCTGATGGATCCCAACAAGGAGGTCATCACTTTCGAGAGCCTCAAGAGGAACTCGGCTCTGCTGGGCCTGCAGGACCTGAGCGACGATGATCTACGGTCCATGTTGCAGGAGGGCGATTTCGACGGCGATGGGGCGCTAAATCAGATGGAGTTCTGCGTTTTGATGTTTAGATTGAGTCCCGAGCTTATGGAGGAGTCTCGGCTCTGGCTCGACGATGCTCTTTCAGCAGGAATTTAAGCATTGTTATTGAGATTTGTTCACAACTAATTTTATGTTTCTGGGGTTTTTGTGTTTTCTTCTTCGGTGGTTATTGTTGTTCTTATGGGATTAGTGGAGGAAAAATTATACAGAAATGAAATTGACATTTGACTCATGCATCCTGTGTTTCTTGTTTGATCTACTATTACTGCCTTGACTCGTTGAAAGGAAATTGATTCTGAGATTACTGTTTTTTTTTCTTTAAATGAAATCTCAAAATGCAGTTGATTGGTGAATAGAAATGAAGCACAGCACTTCAAACATTGAATGAATTTTCGATTATAGAACCTGGGGTAGGGAGCTTCCCAGAAAGTCTGTTAATTTTTTTCTTTAATCAAATCTATGCTTTTGAAGTTCAAAATGCAAGACTAAAATTCTCCTAAAAAGCCCAAAATTCTCTGCCACGTAATTTTTAATTTAAAATGTAGATTTTTGACGAAAAATATTATAAATTTTTTGTTTTTGGAAAATTCTCACCGAGTCCAACACGAATGATTTGATCAATGATCAATCTGGTTTCAAGCGCCATAAGGTCCATAACGTCCAGTCGTCCAATGCCCTTCTCATGCTTTCAAGTTTCAAGCACCATCATAATTAATTTTGTTAGGGAAATACCACATAGGTCCAAACGTGACAACTTTTTGCCCATTAAGTTTTGCTACAGTAAAAATTTGCCCATCAAGGACAGAAATATTTGAAAATTCACTGTAGCGGAGTGAACAGTAAAATTATTGACCACAATAATATTATTGAGGTCAATAAAAACTTGCTGAACGTTCCTAAATTTTTATTATTGACCACAATAATAAAATTTATGAACGTTCAGCAAGTTTTTATTGACCTCAATAATATTATTGTGGTCAATAATAAAAATTTAGGAACGTTCAGCAAGTTTTTATTGACATCAATAATATTATTGTGGTCAATAATAAAAATTTAGGAACATTCAGCAAGTTTTATTGACCTCAATAATATTATTGTGGTCAATAATTTTACTGTTCACTCCGCTACAGTGAATTTTTAAATATTTTTGTCCTTGATGGGCAAATTTTTACTGTAGCAAAACTTGGTGGGCAAATTTTTCCTATCTTTGTCCTTGTTGGTCAAGGACCCTTTGGTAAATATCAGAGTCAATCTCATGCTTTCAAGTACTATGTCGGGTCAAAGTTAATCTTAACCCAACCAATAGTCAGTCAGATACTTAGAAGATGCCAAACAATCTCAACCACTAGTCATATTTATTTACTTGGAATGATAATGAGAAAGAATCGAAACTCATTCCGATAAAATTCATTCATAATACTTACATTCCTTGACAATCAAACTATAAATATTCAGGAATAAAATCCTTATTTTTACGTGAGACTCACAATCATTTCAACTAATGTGTAGTTGTTATTAAACGCATGAGAACGAAAAAATTTGAATCAATTCTTTTATTTTCATTCTCATTCTAAATAAATAAACGTGTAAAGATGTAAAGATCTTGTATGTATTAGACCCATCGTAAGTCAACTAGTTGCTGTAATATGACCCGAAATAAGTCAACAAATTGTAGCAATAGAAAAAACCTGCCGTCAAATCTGATTTTGTTTCGAGCATCATTCGGCGATCAAGTATTTATTCGAGGGAGTTCATCCGGTCGGTTTCGTTGACATTTGTGCCTTCTTTTTGGTGGAGAAGCAATTTTTACACACGGTTCTCATCGTTGAGGAGTCGACGACTGCGCCAGTATTCAAATACTGGTATTGCCAAAAAGAAAAAGTATATATTGGGTGCTGCAGAAACATCTTTGAGGTTCGTCAAGCTTAGCTTCTGGTTGATTTTCACATCGGGGTACGCTTGCTGTTAGAGAACGGTAATTTCTTCCTCTTCTTCTCCACCAAAACCATTTGTTCTTTGAATCAGCAGTACTGTAACTCTCAACATAGTTTATTACAAGAAATCAAAACAAAATTTTTCCTCTGACTAGTCAAACTCCGATAGTTTTTGATGAATATAATACTGGTGCTGGAGAAATCCGTCGTTGTTTCATTGGGAACTAATGCTCTTATTTCTTGACAAAGTTACATTCTTGTAGACTAAATGTTGCCGGCTTTTTCACCCTTTTTGACTAATATGCTATGTTTATTAGTCAATAGGCCTGTCCTAACTTGCATATTTTCTACTAGATGCTGGACCGTATGTGTTTTTTTACCATCTTGAATTTGAATGACACCAGTAGGCAGGTGGCTCATGAACAAAAGTTCAATGGGTGATCTTTGTTTTTTGGTTTTTAGTACTTGTTTGCAGGGGCGGCCCTGAGCATGTGCGGGGTGATCGCCCGCACAGGGCAGCATCAGCCATCAGGGCATCAGTCATGTAATTGGTTACTAGTTTTTGGTAAGGGAAAAAAATGAGAAGAAAACTTTTATGAGAACCTAAGGAGAGGAGTTCAAACCACAGTTATGAGACTATGATGTTTAAATTTTTTTTGCCTCCCCTAACATTTGAATTGAAAAAAAAAAAGGGCATCAATCTTTTATTCTGCACAGGGCATCCTAAATCTTAGGGCCGCCCCTGCTTGTTTGCTGTTTCTGTTATTCACAGTTTCGTTTGCAGTTGACAGCATCAGTCCCTCGCAGTCTATCTGTGATGGCAGCACCTTGGTTTCGAGTGATGGAAGCTTTGAGTTGGGTTTCTTCAGTCCAGGTATTTCGAAAAACCGTTACTTGGGAATTTGGTACAAGAACATTCCAGTTAGAACTGTTGTTGTTTGGGTTGCAAATAGATGCAACCCGATTGATGATTCGTCCGGTGTGTTGATGATAAACAGCACAGGAAGTCTTGTGCTGTTGGGTCAGAATAAGAGTGCTGTTTGGTGGGCAAGCTCAGTTAAAAATGTCCAGAGTGCAATGGTTCAGCTATTAGATTCTGGAAATTTAGTACTAAGAGATGTGACAGATGGAAATTCATCAGGAAGCTATTTGTGGCAAAGCTTTGATTATCCTTCTGATACATTGTTACCGGAAATGAAGATGGGATGGGACTTGAGGACAGGTCTTAAAAGGGGATTATCAGCATGGAAAAATTCCGAAGACCCGTGTCCAGGAGAATTCACTTATGGGATTGAAATGGGACTTCATGCATACCCTGAGGCATATTTTCGGAAAGGCGGTGCAAAGTATTATCGTTCTGGCCCATGGAACGGCCTAAGATTCAGTGGTGCACCAGAATTAAGGCCTAATCCAATTTTTAGTTTCGACTTTGTGTACAATGATGATGAAGTGTACTACATGGCAACCTTCAAAATAAGTCTGTAATTTCAATTATGGTTTTAAATGGAACCACAAGTACACGTGATCGCCTTACATGGATTGAAGCAGAGCAAACTTGGAGGGCTTATTCATCAGTACCTAGAGATTTCTGTGATCAATATGGCCTCTGTGGAGCGAATGCAAATTGTATCATTGGTGAGAGTCCAGCATGTCAATGTCTACAAGGATTCAAGCCTAAGTCACCAGAGAAATGGAATTCGACTGACTGGTCTCTTGGATGTGTGCGAAATAGACCCTTAAGCTGCAATGAAAGTGAGAAAGCCTGGTTTGTAAAATTCACTAACTTGAAATTGCCGGATACTACGCATTCTTGGATGAACAAAAGTATGAATATCATGGAATGCATAGCCGAATGCTCGAAAAACTGTTCCTGTATGGCTTATACAAGCTCGGATATCAGAGAAGGAGGTTCTGGCTGCGCCATCTGGTTCGGTGATCTACTAGATATCAGAAATTTTCCGGATGCTGGCCAGGATCTATACATTCGAATGTTAGCTTCTGAGTTAGGTATCAGACTTTGTAACATGAACTGCTTGTTAAATACTTTTATGTGATCTACTTCAATTATTCTTGCCATTGTGTTTCAGTGAGAATCCCATTTTTGTTTCAATCAAAGTTAAATAAATGACCTTGCTTTCTCAATTTTTTTTTGAGCCGTCAATCTAATTTATCTACTTTACTGCATCATCAATCATGAAAAGAAGATCATGGTAAAGTGAAGACAGGAGTGATAGTTGCAGTGGTGATAGCCGTAGTGTTTTCTGGAATGCTCTTAGTTGGCTATCATGTCTTCCGAAGCACAACCAAACTAAAGGGTAGATTAACTTTGTTACAATTTTGTCAATGTTGTTTGATTGTTTTTGGATGTGGTTAAATGGCTAAAAGGGATTGAAAGTTCTATCTGCTTTGAATAAGTTGTAGTACATTTACTTTTTTCTTGTACACTTTTTCTTTTACCCTATAGCTAACATTAAGTTCATTTATACTATATCAGAGACAGATAAACGAGAAGAAAATCAAGAGAATGAAGGGGCACAAAAGGAGGACATGGAGCTCCCACTCTTCGACGTGACCACAAATCCACAATAGCTAGTGCAACTGATAACTTTTCAGACGATAAGAAGCTTGGAGAAGGTAGCTTTGGACCTGTTTACAGGGTAAACTTTCACCTTCCTTTAAAATTAGAGCCAGTAGTAACAAAGAATGACTTCATAGTAAATTTCACAATGTTTGAAATACTGTATAAACTTCCAGGGGACACTAGCAGATGGACAAGAATTTGCTGTGAAGAGGCTTTCAAGAAGTTCCGGCCAAGGATTTAACGAGTTCATGAATGAAATTATAATGATTGCCAAACTTCAGCACCGAAATCTTGTAAAGACTCTTGGTTGTTGCGTGCAAGAAGAGGAGAAAATGCTGATTTATGAATACATGCCCAACAGAAGCCTGGACTACTTCATTTTTGGTTTGGACCTTTTAAATCTTATAGAAGTTTGGTAGAATTAATTTTGTTCATAGGTTTTTCGAAAAGCTTCGTATCGAGAATGATTGGATTTTGGATTAATACCAATGATGAACTTGACAGATCAAACAAGGGGAGAGCTACTGTTAGATTGGCCTAAACGTTTCCACATTATTTGCGGAATCGCTTGGGGTCTCCTGTATCTCCACCAAGATTCCAGGCTAAGGATTATACACAAAGATCTAAAAGCAAGTAATGTTTTACTTGATTATGAGATGAATCCTAAAATTTCAGACTTTGGGTTGGCTAGAATATTAACTGGGAGGAGATCAGACTGAAGGAAATACTAAGAGAGTGGTAGGGACATAGTAAGTTTTTCTTTAAACATTTTCTATGAAGAGCATATCTACTTTTAGTAATCCTCAGTAATGGTTGATCAGTGATGTTTCTACTTTCTACAGTGGCTACATGGCACCTGAATATGCTGCTGATGGGCTATTTTCTGTGAAATCCGATGTCTTTAGCTTCGGTATATTGGTGCTGGAGGTTATATGTGGAAGGAGAAACAAGGGATTTTATAATCCAGATCACAGCCATAATCTTATTGGAAATGTATGTATATATCAAATAAAATTTCTTCCTCTAGTCAAATATAACGGGATTGAGAGAATGAATTGTACGTATGATATATTATTCATCTCACAATGGAGGTATATAAAGAGAATTACATGAATGCAATATGAATACAATAGGTAAGTAATAACTATGAATAACTATGATATATTCCTAATAACTACAATATATTACATTCCTAATATTATGCCATGACTCACGATAACACTCCCCCTCAAGATGACGCATACACATCAACCATGCCCAACTTGCCCAGTGAGTCATAAAATGCCTTCCTGGAAACTCCTTTGGTAAGTATATCTGCAAGTTGCTCTTTAGTAGGAACAAAAGGGAAGCTAATGAGTTTAGCATCTAGCTTCTCTTTTATAAAGTGACGATCAACCTCCACATGCTTAGTACGATCATGTTGTACTGGATTTTGTGATATATCAATGGCTGCCCGATTGTCACAATACAACTGCATAGTACTTTTGAGTTTGAAACCCAAATCACGTAACAGATTCTTCAACCACAACAATTCACACACCCCATGTGCCATACCTCTATACTCAGCCTCATCACTAGATCGTGCCACAACTTTCTGTTTCTTACTCTTCCAAGTAACCAAATTACCTCCCACAAAGGTAAAGTAACCAGATGTCGACCTCCTGTCTGTAATACTTTCAGCCCAATCTGCATCTGTGAAGCCACAAACCTCAAGAATGTTGTTGTGTTTAGAAAACATTACTCCTCTCCCTGGAGCTGACTTCAAGTACCTTAAAATTCTTACAACAACATCCATGTGACTCTCACTTGGGTTATGCATAAACTGACTTACCACACTTACTGCATACGCAACATCTGGTCTAGTATGAGCCAAATAAATCAAGCGCCCAACCAACCTCTGATAGCGAGCACGATCAGTCGGTACCTGATCTGGATATTCTGCCAAACAATGGTTCTGTTCAATAGGAGTATCAATAGGTTTGCAATCCAACATACCTGTTTCTGTCAGCAGGTCGAGAATGTACTTCCTCTGACACAAGTAAATTCCTTCTCTCCCCTTGGCTACCTCAATCCCTAAGAAGTACTTTAGTTCACCCAAATCCTTCATTTCAAATTCAGAAGCTAGTTGTCTCTGCAGTCTACCCATTTCAACAGTATCATTGCCAGTGATTACCATATCATCAACATAAATAATTAAAGCTGTTACCTTCCCTTGTTGATGCTTGAGAAACAAGGTATGGTCTGAGTTACTCTGTCTATAACCAACATTCTGCATGAACTGTGAAAACCTCCCAAACCAGGCACGAGGTGACTGTTTGAGACCATACAGAGACTTTCTCAATCTACATACAAAATCACCAGGAGAAGCAGCTACATACCCAGGTGGAAGACTCATGTACACCTCCTCAGCTAACTCGCCATGAAGAAATGCATTCTTGACATCAAACTGTCTGAGTGGCCAATTTAAACTGGCAGCAAACGTAAGCAGAACTCGAATGGTATTCATTTTGGCAACAGGAGCAAAAGTGTCATCGTAGTCTATACCATATGTCTGAGTAAACCCTTTTGCTACAAGGCGTGCTTTATACCGATTCACTGATCCATCTGCATTATGCTTCACTGTAAACACCCAACGACAACCTACAGCCTTCTTGCCTTGTGGTGGAGGCACAAGTTGCCAAGTGTTATTTTTCTGCAATGCTTCCATCTCTTCCTCCATTGCCTTTCTCCACTTTGGATCTCCCAATGCATCCTGCACTTTGTTAGGTACTGATACAACAGATATTTGATTCACAAATGATTCATATGACTTAGATAATCTCCTTGTGGACATGTAATTGGCTACTGGGTATTTTGATTTTGCATGAACAGTGGGTTCATACCTTTTTGCTGGTTGATCTCGAGTGGACCTACTTGGTAACACATAGTGTCTAACATTAGACTCACTACTATCAGTACCAGTAGATGGACATACCTCAGATGAGTGATCTTCAGTACCAGGGAGTTGTGGGTCAGGGGTAGATGTGACAGCCAAGGAGACAGTTGTGTCTTCAGTTACCTGGATGCTTGGAGCTTCTGCTGCTTCTGGATGAGCTTCTATTTCGTCGACTACTGAATTCGTCGGATTGAGAACCTCAACTGGACCTGTCGAAACATCGTCTGCATGTGTTACCTCCAATTCCTCCCCCTCACCATGATACAGCTCTTCAAAATATGAATTCTCCCCCTGAAGAGCAGTATGAGAGGAGGAAAAATAGCTCATGTCCTCAAAGAAAGTAACATCCATAGTGACATAGTACTTTCTGGTAGGTGGATGATAGCACTTCTACCCTTTCTGATATCCTCCATAGCCAACAAATACACACTTGAGTGCCCGGGCATCCAACTTAGACCTTTGATTCTTAGGTACATGGACAAAAGCAACACAACCGAAAACACGGGCAGGAAGATTATGAAACGATGACAAGGAGACATGAGATGCAAGAACCTCAAAAGGAATTTTTCCCTGGAGGACACTAGACGGGAGACGATTGATGAGATGAGAGGAAACTTGTACAACATCGCCCCAAAGATACTTAGGCATATGAGCACTAAAGAGGAGGGCACGAGCCATATCAAGTAAATGACGATTCTTCCTTTCGGACACACCATTTTGTTCTGGTGTTTGTGGGCATGTAGTTTGGTGAACAATCTCATGTGTTTGGAAAAAATCTTGGAAAACATGATTAACATATTCTCCTCCATTGTCAGAACGTAAGACTCGAATGGTGCTATTGTATTGTGTTTGAACAAGTGTACGAAAAGTTTGAAAAGCTTGAAAAACTTCATCTTTAGTTCTAAGAAGAGCAACCCATGACAATCTCGTACAATCATCTATGAAGGACACAAAATACCTCATACCTGACACAGTAGATTCTCTAGAAGGTCCCCAAACATCAGAATGAATTAATTCAAAGGGAATAACACTTTTATTAGAAATACTAGGAGAATAAGTAGCACGATGGCTCTTGGCAAAAACACATGTTTCACAAAGCAAAGAAGACTCATCCACACCAATAAACAAGGTAGGCATGGATTTTTTCATAAGACTAAAAGATGGATGCCCTAATCGGCGATGCCACAACCAAATTTCACTTAGCTTGTCAGAATTCGAAGTCAAAGCGGTTCGGGACTGTGCTCCTGGTTTCTCCCCCGCGTATGTCGGATCCAGATGAAACAATCTGCCCCTCAGATACCCCAGGCCAATTGTCTCCCTGGTGAGAAGATCCTGAAAAATCACATACATGGGATAAAAGGTTACAGAACATTTAGATTCAGTATTCAACTCGGGAACAGAGATCAAGTGATGAGATAAGTCAGGCACATATAAGACATTATGGAGTTGTAAGGTAGGAGTAATACGGACTGACCCGGTCCCTAACACAGGAAAAGCCTCACCATTAGCATTTGTGACATAAGACACAGGTGGGGAAGATAGCTCAGCAAAATAAGATTTATCATAAGTCATATGATCAGATGCACCAGAATCAATAATCCAAGTATTAGAACCAACAAAGTTAGAAAGTTTTAAAGCCATACCCATCTTACCACGACCAGCTATAGAGGCCGTAGGAGTAGCTCCACTTGCTGTATGATGATCTTGTCCAACCACTCCATAGAAATCCGGTTCTTGGACTAATTGAACAGCAGCTACTTTTGCCTTAGGACGATAACCCTGCCTCTTAGGCTTAAGATGCGGGTTCAATTTCCAACAAGTCTCTCGAACATGCCCAACATCATTACAATAAGAACATTGAGGATGAGGTCGATTGGGAAAGCCTGGTGGAGGTCCTTGTTGATGAAGCGAGACTGAACTCTGCTGCTGGAAGAAAGGTGCTGGTGATTTTGCTTGAATGGCTAGGCTAGATACCTCAACTTGTGCCTGTGTAAGACTATCCTGCTGGGACTCATCCTTACGAATGTATGTAAAAGCTTTGGTTAAGCTAGGAGGGTCTGTCATTCTGAGCAATTCTCCTTTGGCACTGTTATGTTTAGCATCAAGACCTCTCAAGAATGCATGAACCCGCTCAAGTTCCTTCTCTTTCTGGTACCATGCAATATCCTCCTAATTCTTGATCTTGCAAGGACGCTTCTGATCAATTTCAGCCCATACATTCTTCAGTTTGGTAAAAAATACTGACACTGGTTGCCCATTATGTTGCATTCCAGCAGCCTTGCACATCAATTCATGAACCTGTATAAAATCAGACTCATTTGTATAAAGATCTTCCAATGTTTTCCATATGGCCTCAGCGGTTTCACATTCCTCCACCATCTGTAGCACATCATCAGTCATGGCTCTGAATAAAATTGCCATTACAAATCCATCATCATCTTCCCACTTAGCATAGGCCTCCACATCATCTTCACTAGGAGTCTGGATTGTTCCAGTCACATGCCCCATCTTGTGCATCCCACGGAGATAAACATACATAATTTTCTTCCATGTTCGGAAATTGGTACCATTGAGTTTGGTACCCCCGAAAGAACCACCTCTGAGCTCTTGACAGAAACTTCAACCTTCTGGACTTCATTGGCCTTAGACCCCTGACCTTTTTCTACATCACCTATTGAAAAATATGCAGCACGTAGCAAATTTATAAGATGTGTAGTGGAACAAAAGAAGTAGAGTAACCTGACCACGGGTAATCTGGGCTTGTGATTCACAGACGGAAAAACCGACGGGCTGGACTGAAGAATAGGAAAGTCGACAGTCTGGGCTTGTGAAGTCGCCGGTCTGATCTGGGTCTGGTCTGAGTAGAGGAAGTCGGTGATGTGCAGGTGATGTGCACGACTGGGCAGAGACACACACGGTCGTTCTTGAGAGAGACAACGGTCTGATCTGCACGACTGGTCTGATCTGGAACAGAGTAGAGAGGCAGCGGTTTATGAATCAAAGGAGCGACGACGTTCGGTGAACAGAGGAGAGCGACGACGGTCTGTGATGAAGACGGCGAAGTCGGCGAACAGAGAAGAGCGACGGCGGTCTCTGATGAAGACGGCGAAGTCGGTCTGGAACAGAGGAGACGTCGGACTGGTGTTGAAGAAGTCGCCGGCTGTTGATGACGCCGATCTGGAACAGAGGAGAGTGATGACGCCGGAACTGGAAATCAGGACAGCAATGGTGGTCTTGACTGAAGACGAAGCCGATCCGGAGATGAGGAGCAACGTCAACCAAACGACGTCGTTTTTGATGAAACAAAGGAAGAGCACAATTATCTTCCTCGGACTGATAAAAGAAAAAACAAAAGAGACATAGTCCTTTCCCGGATCTTCGCTCTGATACCAAGTCAAATATAACGGGATTGAGAGAATGAATTGTATGATATATTATTAATCTCACAATGGAGGTATATAAAGAGAATTACATGAATGCAATATGAATACAATAGGTAAGTAATAACTATGAATAACTATGATATATTCCTAATAACTACAATATATTACATTCCTAATATTATTCTATGACTCACGATAACACCTCTTACATGTTAAACCTATATATGGAGATTGACGAATGGGGTTTGACATGTTTCAGGCTTGGAGATTGTGGAATGAAGGAAGGCCTTTAGAATTGATCGATACATGGTTAGTGAGCTCGTGTAATCCATCAGAAGTGTTACGTTGCATCCAAGTTAGTCTTTTGTGTGTGCAACATCATCCTGAGGATCGGCCAAGCATGGCGTCTGTGGTTATAATGTTGGGAAGTGAGATTGCATTGGCTCAACCTAAACAACCTGGTTTCTTTACTGAAAAGGAACATGGAGCAGGCCCTGATATAGGTAATGAATCATCAACCAATGAAATATCCATTTCGCTTTTGGAAGCTCGATAAGGATTGATTTTTGGTTCATGCTGCTATGTTGACATGTTCGTATTTCCAAAACAGGCAACCTTGTACATCTACGCTAGAAATTAAGTTCAAGTTGCACTTATGTAATTTGTTTCAGAACAAGAAACATGCACTTTGTAACACATATTGATCTATCCAAGTAGAAACCGATGTTATAAAAATTGGTGGAAAACGAATATTATTTGTCTTCTTTAAATAAGAGGTATACAATAACGCTTGCTTAGGTAGACTCTGTGCTACGCAATAGTCTATTACAATATCTAGGGAAGCAAAGAAGTGGAATATGTCTGTTTTTGGCAATTTGTTCCAAAGGAAGCAAGACCTGCATACAATTTCCAAGCTTTACGACAGATCACTAGTACTTCTCTCAACCCTCATGATCTGAGTACTGAAGCCGGTCTTTTAAAAGAACTACATGATCTGCATCTAGCTGAAGACCTTTACTGGTGTCAAAGAGGACGATCTAATTGGCTTCCACATGGAGATAAAAATACCAGTTCTTTTCAAATCAGGCTTTGATAAGAAGAAAATGTAAACAAATTTTGAAAATCAAGGAAGATCATGGTTATTGGCATGACTTGTAAAGCAACATTTACAGATCATTTGTAAAACAGATTTTGAAAAACAACATTTGTTCTCAAAATAAGATTTGTACCCAACCATTGGAGTTGCCCTTAAAGATCATCACTAGTACTAAAAATTAATCAAATCGACCAATTCTCTAGTCTCATACTATCCCCGATTGCAACTTATTTTTTTTGGTCTGATCTTAAGTTTACCCTCCACATGTGATTAACGAATCCTCACTTTATACTTTGATAATAGGAACTGTTTTTTATAAGTTCACTTATCAAAGATTATCACTAACAAAAATGACTCGAATAAAAAATTGTGTCAATTGACTTGTCAAAGCTGAAGACCTTTACTGGTGTCATTTTTGACACAAGAAATCAAAACCAAATTCTACCTTTGACTTGTCAAACAATTTTCCAGCATATATACTCTGACGTTTCAAACCATTAATTCGTCAGCACTATAGCTCTCTACACAAGAAATCAAAATCAAATTCTACCTTCGACTTGTCAAACAATTTTCCACTATAGACCTGAGGCTTTTTAACTAATGTGCATGACTTATTAGTCCATAGGCATGTCCTAACAGCATATGGTCCTTTCTTCTCAACCATATCTCTTCTTTCCATCTTTGAGAAATTCAATGGGTGGTCTTTGTTTTTTGGTTTTCAGTACTTGTTTGCTGTTTCTGTTATTCACAGTTTCCTTTGCAGTTGACAGCATCAGTCCCTCGCAGTCTATCCGTGATGGCAGCACCTTGGTTTCAAGTGATGGAAGCTTTGAGTTGGGTTTCTTCAGTCCAGGTATTTCGAAAAACCGTTACTTGGGAATTTGGTACAAGAACATTCCAGTTAGAACTGTTGTTTGGGTTGCAAATAGATGCAACCCGATTGATGATTCGTCCGGTGTGTTGATGATAAACAGCACAGGAAGTCTTGTGCTGTTGGGTCAGAATAAGAGTGTTGTTTGGTGGGCAAGCTCAGTTAAAAATGCCCGGAGTGCAGTGGCTCAGCTATTAGATTCTGGAAATTTAGTACTAAGAGATGTGACAGTTGGAAATTCATCAGGAAGCAATTTGTGGCAAAGCTTCGATTATCCTTCTGATACATTGTTACCGGAAATGAAGATGGCAAGGGACTTGAGGACAGGTCTTATAAGGGAATTATCAGCATGGAAAAATTCAGAAGACCCATGTCCAGGAGAATTCACTTTTGGGATTGAAATAGTGGACCTTCATGGATACCATGAGCCATATATTTGGAAAGGCAGTGCAAAATATTATCGTACTGGCCCATGGAATGGCCTAAGATTCAGTGGTTCACCAGAATTAAGGCCTATTAATCCAATTTATAGTTTCGAGTTTGTCAGTAATGATGATGAAGTGTACTACATGTACAACCTTCAAAGTAAGTCTCTGATTTCAACATTTGTTTTAAATGGAACCACGAGCACACTTGATCGCCTTACATGGATTGAAGCAGAGCATACTTGGAGGGCCTATTCATCAGTACCAAGAGACCTTTGTGATCAATATGGCCTCTGTGGAGCTAATGCAAATTGTATCATTGGCGAGAGTCCACTATGTCAATGTCCACAAGGATTCAAGCCTAAGTCACCAGAGAAATGGAATTCGATGGACTGGTCACTTGGATGTGTGCGAAATAGACCCTTAAGCTGCGAGGAAAGTGATAAAGCCGGGTTTGTCAAATTCACTCACTTGAAATTGCCAGATACTGCACATTCTTGGGTGACCAAAAGTATGAATATCATGGAATGCAGAGACAAATGCTTGAACAACTGTTCCTGTATGGCTTATACAAACTTGGATATCAGAGAAGGAGGTTCTGGCTGCGCCATCTGGTTTGGTGATCTACTAGATATCAGAAAGTTTGCGGATGCTGGCCAGGATCTATACATTCGAATGTCAGCTTCTGAATTAGGTATCAGTCTTTATAACGTGAACTGCTTGTTAAATACTTTTATGTGATCTGTACTTCAATTATTCTTGCCATTGTGTTTCAATAAGAAGCCCCTTTTTGTTTTTATCGATGTTAAATTATTGACCTTGATTTCTCAATTTTTTTTTTGGCCTGCAATCAAATTTATCTACTTTACAGCATCAGTCATCCCTGAAGAAGAAGATGATGGTAAAGTGAAGACAGGTAAAGTGAAGACAGGAATCATTGTTGGAATTGTGATAGCCGTAGTGTTTTCAGGAATGCTCGTTGGCTACTACGTCTACCGAAGAAGGACCAAATTAAAAGGTAGATTAACTCTGTAAAAATGTTGATTAATGCTGTTTGACTGTATTTGGATGTGGGTAAATGGCTAAAAGGTATGGAAGGTTCTATCTGGTTTAAATTGGCGGGAGAGAAATAACTGAACTACAAGTATTCCATTGGGCACTTTGTACACTTTGTTTTAGGCTATAGCTAACATTAAGCTCATTTAATTTATACAATTTTAGAGACAGATATACGAGAAGGAAATCAAAAGAATGAAGGGGCACAAAAGGAGGACCTGGAGCTCCCGCTATTCAACATCACTACAATAGCTTGTGCTACAGATAACTTTTCAGATGATATGAAGCTTGGAGAAGGTGGCTTTGGACCGGTTTACAGGGTAAACGTTCAACTTGCTTCAGAATAATGGCCAGAACTAACAAAGAATGATTTCATACTGAATTTCACATTGTTAGAAATAATGTATAAACTTCCAGGGGACACTAGCAGATGGACAAGAAATTGCTGTCAAGAGGCTTTCAAGAAGTTCTCGCCAAGGATTCAACGAGTTCATGAATGAAATTACAATGATTGCCAAACTGCAGCACCGAAATCTTGTAAAGATTCTTGGTTGTTGCGTTCAAGAAGAGGAGAAAATGCTGATTTATGAATACATGCCCAACAGAAGCCTGGACCACTTCATTTTTGGTTTGGACCTTTAAAATCTTATAGAAGATTGGTAGAATTAATTTTGTTCAAAGGTTTTTTAAAAAGCTTCTTATAGAGAATGATTGGATTTTGGATTAATACCAATGATGAACTTGCCAGATCAAACAAGGGGAGAGCTACTGTTAGATTGGCCAAAACGTTTCCACATTATTTGCGGAATCGCTCGGGGTCTCCTCTATCTCCACCAAGATTCCAGGCTAAGGATTATACATAGAGATCTAAAACCAAGTAATGTATTACTTGATGATGAAATGAATCCTAAAATTTCAGACTTTGGCTTGGCTAGAATGTTAACCGGAGGAGATCATACTGAAGGAAATACTAAGAGAGTGGTTGGGACATAGTAAGTTTTTCTTCGAAACATGAAGAGCATATCTACTTTTAATCATCCTCATTAATGGTTTGATTTTTTTCACTAATCTATCTGTGATGTTTCTACTTACTGCAGTGGCTACATGGCACCCGAATATGCAGCTGATGGGCTATTTTCTGTGAAATCCGATGTCTTTAGCTTCGGTATATTGGTGCTGGAGGTTATAAGTGGAAGGAGAAATAAGGGATTTTATCTTCCAGACCACAGCCATAATCTTATTGGAAATGTAATTATATATCAAATAAAATTTCTTCCTCTTACATGTTAAACATATATGGAGATTGACGAATGGGGTTTGGCATGCAGGCTTGGAGATTGTGGAATGAAGGAAGACCTTCAGAATTGATCGATACATGGTTAGTGAGCTCGTGTAATCTATCAAAAGTGTTACGTTGCATCCAAGTTAGTCTTTTGTGTGTGCAACACCATCCTGAGGATCGGCCAAGCATGGCGTCTGTGGTTATAATGTTGGGAAGTGAGATTGCATTGGCTCAACCTAAACAACCTGGTTTCTTTACTGAAAAGGAACATGGAGCAGGCCGTGATATACGTAATAAATCATCAACCAATGAAATATCCATTTCGCTTTTGGAAGCTCGATAAGGATCTATTCCAAAACAGGCAACCTTGTACATCTTTACGCTAGAAATTATAGTTTAACATGCACTTATGTGGCTTGTTTTAGAACAAGAAACTTGCAATTTGTAACTCATATTCATGTATATATACAAGTAGAAGCCAATGTTATAAAAATTGTTGGAAAACGAATGTTATTTCTCTTCTTTAAATAAGAGGTATACAATAACACTTGCTTAGGTAGACTTGTGTGCTACTCTATAGTCTAATACAATATCTAGGGAAGCAAAGGGAAGCAAAAAAAAAGGAAAGCAAAGAAATGGAATATGTCTGTTTTTGGAAATTTGTTCCAAAGGAAGCAAGACCTGCATACAATTTTCAAGCTTTACAACAGATCACTAGTCCTTCTCTTAACCCTCATGATCTGAGTACTGAAGCCGGTCTTTTAAAAGATCTACATGATCTGCATCTAGCTGAAGACCTTTACTGGTGTCAAAGAGCACGATCTAATTGGCTTCGACATGGAGATAAAAATACCAGTTCTTTTCAACTCAGGCTTTGATAAGAAGAAAATGTAAACAAATTTTGAAAATTAAGGAAGATCATGGTTATTGGCATGACTTGTAAAGCAACATTTACAGATCATTTGTAAAACAGATTTTGAAAAGCAACATTTGTTCTCAAAATAAGATTTGTACCCAACCATTGGAGTTGCCCTTAAAGATCATCACTACTAAAAATTAATTAAATCGACCAATTCTCTAGTCTCATACTATTAACGAATCCTCACTTTATACTTTGATAATCGGAACTGTTTTTTATAAGTTACACTTATCAAAGATTATCACTAACAAAAATGGGGTGCTTCTTCAGTACCCGGGGGAAGGAGGGGGGAGGGTGGGGATGCATTTGCAGGGGGGGTGGGGTGGGGTAGAGGTGGGTTGGATGCTTGCCACGTGCCCGAACACTAAGTGTTCGGGTGATTGCAGAATTTCCCACAAAAATGACTCAAATAAAAAAGAGAAAAACCTCCATATGGTACCTGAACTATCACCAAATGCAATTTTTGGTACCTGAACTTTCATAATGAACCTGGTGGTACCTGAACTATACCTCCGTTAGCCATTATAGTACCTACCGTTAAATATTCCGTTAAGTGCTTATGTGGCATTTTAATATAGTTTATTTTTATTTTTTAATTAATAATAAAATCACCTACATGGTAATAAATTATATTAAAAACATAAAAATTGGTAATAAATTATATTATAAAAATAAAAATAATTTTTCTCATTTTAGTCTTGAATTGTGGATAAATTATCTAAATCTTTTTTTGTATAATTTATTTAAATTTTAAAATCAAAATAAATTATCATTGTTTTTTAATGTAATAAAATTTAAATTATTTTTTTAGTATAGTTTATTTTTATTTTTTAATTAATAACAAAACCACCTACATAGTACTAAATTATATTAAAAACATAAAAATTGGCAATAAATTATATTACAAAAATAAAAATAATTTTTCTCATTTTTAATCTTGAATTGTGGATAAATTATTTAATTTTTTTTTGTATAATTTATTTAAATTTTAAAATAAAAATAAATTATAATTTTTTTAATATAATAAAAATTTTAATTACTTTTTTGAGTATAGTTTATTTGTATTTTTTAATTAATAAGAAAACCACCTACATGGTAATAAATTATATTAAAAACATAAAAATTGGAAATAAATTATAGGGAAAAAATCACCTTTAGTCCCTGAACTTTGACTCATTCAACACTTTCGTCCCTGACCTTTGAAATATATCACTTTAGTCCCTGAACTTTGAAAAAAACTATCACTTTCGTCCCTAACCGAAGTTTTCACCGAATAAACTCTGATTCCGGCCAATTCGAACGACACCACATACTGGGCTTTGAAGCCCTCCTTGAGGCGAGTTCAACGCCACCAACCTCGCCTCAAACCGTCACCGAACGGCGGAGAATTTTACAATTAAAGTTTCGGCCACCACCGGCTTTCGAGCAAAATTCGAGCCATTTTAGGCCGAATTGAGTTTAGCCCCAGTTATAAAAGTTACTCCTCTCATCCGTGCAAACATTTTGGCATAGGTTTTGCACCATTTTTTTCCGGTCAGGGACGAAAGTGATAGTCGGTGTTGAAGTTCATGGACGAAAGTGATATATTTCAAAGTTCAGGGACGAAAGTGTCGAACGAGTCAAAGTTGAGGGACTAAAGGTGATATAATCCCTAAATTATATTATAAAATAAAAATAATTTTTCTTATTTTTAGTCTTGAATTTTAGGATAACTTTTCTAATTTTTTTTTTGTATAATTTATTTTGAAAATAAATAAAATTACTGTTTTACCCATGCCACATAAGCACTTAACGGAATATTTAACGGTAGGTACTATAATGGCTAACGGAGACATAGTTCAGGTACCACTAGGTTCCTTATGAAAGTTCAGGTACCAAAAATTACATTTGGTGATAGTTCAGGTACCATATGAAGGTTTTTCTCAAGAAAAAATTGTGTACATGCAAATGATTAGACGATTTTGGTAATAATTTTAAATGATGCATCCACGGCTGAGGAGTCTTTAAATTCCAACGGTCAAATCCTATAATGAATGAACCTCTGTGTCGTCGTGTTCAACAACCTACCAACAGTACGTGAACCCAATTTGAATTCACATGAGCTCCAAAGATAAAAACTTTTGACCTGAAAACTCAAATTTCATTTAGACCTGTAGTTTAGGCAAAACTGATGGTTGATTTATACCAGAACAGATAATGATTCGCATTAATTGATTCATGGGACAGGCCTTACAGAGGAAGACGCTAGCCGTGAGAGAAGGGTAGTTTCTATCTTCCTCTTCTTCTCCACCAAAACTAATTTGATCTTCAATTGCTGATTGATTGGGTTTGACCAATGATGCAATCTAGCAAACCATTAATTCGTCAGTACTATAGCTCTCTACACAAGAAATCAAAACCAAATTCTATCTTTGACTTGCCAAACAATTTTCCACCATAGTACGTCCATAGACCTGAGGCTTTTTAACTAATATGCATGACTTATTAGTCCATAGGCATGTCCTAATAGCATATGGTCCTTTCTTCTCAACCATATGTCTTCTTTCCATCTTTGAGAAATTCCATGGGTGGTCTTTATTTTTTGGTTTTCAGTACTAGTTTTCTGTTTCTGTTATTTACATTGCAATTGACAGCATCAGTCCCTCGCAGTCTATCCGTGATGGCAGCACCTTGGTTTCGAGTGATGGAAGCTTTGAGTTGGGTTTCTTCAGTCCAGGTATTTCGAAAAACCATTACTTGGGAATTTGGTACAAGAACATTCCAGTTAGAACTGTTGTTGTTTGGGTTGCAAATAGATGCAAGCCGATTGATGACTCGTCCGGTGTGTTGATGATAAACAGCACAGGAAGTCTTGTGCTGTTGGGTCAGAATAAGAGTGTTGTTTGGTGGGCAAGCTCAGTTAAAAATGCCCAGAGTGCAATGGTTCAGCTATTAGATTCTGGAAATTTAGTACTAAGAGATGTGACAGATGGAAATTCATCAGGAAGCTATTTGTGGCAAAGCTTTGATTATCCTTCTGATACATTGTTACCGGAAATGAAGATGGGATGGGACTTGAGGACAGGTCTTAGAAGGGGATTATCAGCATGGAAAAATTCAGAAGACCCATGTCCAGGAGAATTCACTCTTGGGATTGAAATGTTGGAACTTTATACTCTAATCGATGATTCGAAATCTAAAACAATACATATACCATGCATCACTGATGTCAACAATCGACAACACCAACAGAAAAATTTCGGCAAGCATTGTCATTAAAACCAATAAATCCAATCTAGCTCAAAGAGAACCCATGAAAAAAAAGAAGTAAAACTATAATCGAAACTTGCACAACTGATCATGCTTATTCTTAAACAAGAAATTAAAATGACCCAAATCAAAGAGCCAAATCTGACCTCGGTTAAACTTTGGCAGCACCCCACCAGTAATAGGGTCATTGACTTGGAACACCAAGGCTCCTGAGCCGCCAAAACCGAGGACCCAAAACTCACCCGGATCTCAGACTTTGAATCCTTGGATTTGATTGACACCCAATAGAACCAGCAGCAACAAGCATATCCGAATCTAAAAGGAAACCAGATCTAATCGAGGTGTTAACCATTTCTGGGAGCCCAAAAAATGCCCTGCAGAAGCATAACCATCAAAGACCTAAAAAGAGCATGACGGACAAAACAGTCCTTGTGAGTGAGAGAGGCCAAAACCGTCCTCACGATAGGAAGCCACACTAGTGATCGTTGACGGCGCTAGAATTTGCAGGATGAAATTTATAGAAAGAAGCTAGAGTCTAAGAGGAAGCACACGAAGATGCTGCTGGATTTAATGCACACAGGGGCACTGCTAAAGCATCACATAGGGGCTAGAGTTTCGCTTAGCAAAATGTAATAACGCTTGCTTAGCTAGACTCTGTGCTACTCTATTCTACTCTTCATCACCTTACACTTTCATAATTGCAACAATTTTTTATAAATAATGATTATCACTACTAAAAATTAATCTAGTTTTTTTTTTGGACAAAAAAAAAAATTAATCTAGTTAACCAATTCTCTTGTCTCAAATTTTTCCGATTGCAAGGTTTTTTGGGTTCTTGACCGATAGGGACAAAATACCCAATATATTTTCCACCCACTCAAGTCCAAATACATGATGCACATCCATACCATTTAATTGTGAAACAGACGCGAAATTACTAAACTATCCAGACAACTTTCAATAACTACACATTGCCACTGCCATTTCTTTCTCTCTCTCTCTCACGTCCTCTCTCTCTCTCCCTTTCACGCCGCCTGCAATAGAGTCCTTCGCCTACCGAGCCTCGCAGAAGCGTCAAGTCTCCGTCTTCGACGACGACGATTGCGTTGAAATTAAGAACCACTTGGAGGACGATGATTGCGTGGAATTAAGAACGAATTGGAGGACGAGGAGGTCAGGCCGGTGACTCGTGGCCGTCGGTTTGTGGTCGAGGACGAGGAAAGCGATGGAGATTAATTGGGCTGATTTAGAGTCAACGAGTGAAGAGGAAGAGGTGGAGGACGATGACGTGGTTGGGAAAGCTTTGCAGCTCTCTCTCTGTCTCATTCTCTCTCATCATCATCTTAATTAATCGATTCGCATTGGTAATCAAATTATAGACAATCACTTTCTTTTTTGGTGAAATATAGTCACTTTTAGTATCAGCTGTCCAGTAAACAAAACAAAGATAACCATCACCGGTAGTCGAGTTGGTAAGAGTCTCCAAGTGTGGTACCTCCTTATCCGGGTTCGAATCCTGCCGACTGTGGATTGGAGTTAAATCTTAATTCATTCTGTAACTGGCCAGGGAAGGAAGCTTTTTGACAAAATCCTCGACTGCGGATTAGTCCTTGGATCTAGAAAGCCTTTGGAATACCGCGAGATCTCACTAAAAAAAAAAGTAACAAAAACAAGGATATATTCTATTTCAAAAGCCACCCTCTAATCTAAAATAATTATTGCATATGACTTCTTCTTCTTAAGGACTGACTTAATTGAGTCTAGCAGTTCAGCTTGAACATTAGTTTAATTTTGGTTACATATATATATGTTGTAATTAGTGGACACTTGGGTCATGTATTCAAAGGGGAAGGTTTCTGGACACCCACAGACGAACGCCATTGTGTGAACAGTATTTCGCTCAAGTTTGCTCCTGCCAATTCTGATCCTTCTCAGTGAAGATCCCTTTGTATTATTGTGCTTCTATATCGTAAATTCTGTTAATAAATTGGTGGGTGTGGTGAAGATCAATGCTTCATTGTTTGTCGTAATGCTATCATTGTTCTTTATGTATACCTTAATTTAAACTTTCTTGCACATAATTTAGCTAATATGGTTCTTCTTTTGCTCCCATTCCTACAGATATCCGACTGATGTGTCTTAATTCTAATATGGTTCCTGAATCTGTCTAGTATGCATTTTGCATTAGTACTTTTTTTGGGTTGAAAAACAACTTTGAATTAGGATAAATTTATATAAAATGATTCAAATATAGGTATAAGAAAATAAGAAATCTATAGTTTGATGTTGATTATCTGCAGCCTAACAATTTATTTATTCCACAGTTCTAATTCCAATTCCAAAATGACAGATTTCTCAAATTTCTCCTCGGAAAATGTATAATGATGATGTTACATGTCTATCGAAACATCCTAATTCATATTCGACCATTGATAAACTGTTATTGCATACTAAAATTTTATTGAGTAGTCAATAAAATTTTTAGATGGTTTATTAGATGAAAATATAAATAATATTGATCAAACAAATGCTCAAGTGACCAATAAAATTTTATTGAGATGTCAATAAAATTATCAATAAAATTTTATTGAGTGATCAATAAAACGTTATTGAAGTCGACAAACGAGAACGCCAGTGTAGCAACAATATCGTATTGGTCCTGAGCTTGAATTTCCAACGCTTTGGAGTAATTTCGCCTCTTGGCCGCAGAGCCAAGGGAGAGGTTGTGAGTTCCGAAAAAAATTTAAAGTCAATAAAATTTTATTGATGAATCAATAAAAATTTTAAATGGTTAATTGTATTAAGAAAATGGAAACGATGTTGATCAAACAAGTGCTTAAGTGGTCAATAAAATTTTTAAATGATTTATTGAATTAAGAAAATAGAAATGATGTTGTGAGCCTCGAGAAAAATGAAGAAAATAATTGGATTAAATCAGTAATCCCTATAGTTATTAGTTATTAATGAGGCTCGATAATATTTTAGAAATTTTCTTTATGTCGTAACTCCGATTTAAGAACTTGGAAATGTAGTACACGTTACGACGAGCCCATGGGATTTTCCGGAATATTTTTCGGATATCCGAGCTAATTTTTATGAATTTTTGAAAGTTTGAAATTAAAGAAAATAATTTTTGAAAAACAGAAAATTTTGTGGCGCGATCTCAGCTGTTGATTTGGGATTTGGGTAAACAAAGAATCATTAATATGTAAATCATCAAGTAATTTTAATGTCCAATGATGATCAACCCAAATCCTAAATCATACTCATGTCTAAGATTAACAATAAAGAAGAGGTATAAGAGGATATTTTGGGATACATGTGAGCCCCTTATCTTCAGAAATAAATAATATAACCAACGGGCAAGGAAGGAAGGGCTATGAGGTAAAAGGTCGTTGATCCCCAAATTGATTTCAGCACTTAAGCAACAAGTTGTACTTAAAATACTATAATCACCAGAGACAAGAATTCAACAATGCCTGCAGAAAATTCTAACTCATGATTAACAGATGTTGTGGTTAGCTTAAGTATGTGATTATCAGAAACTGTCGAACTGATTCAAGACAAAGAAAAATGGTACACAGCTGAAAGAAAACTGCTATGAGAGCTGTTCTGAACTTCTGACTAGCTGTTTGGTCATTCAAACATTATACACTAATACACATAACATAAACTAGTTGTTTTTTGTTCAGATTTCTATTCATTTTTCACTGGAATCCCTTGTCACTGATTCACGGTAGCCTCATCATATCCTAATTTATAAAAGTAGTACTACTTTTAACTATGGATATGAATCCTCATTGAACTTTAAATAAAAGCAAACAAAACAGCCGTTGACAATCCTCAACACAGTGCTTTCCGGCCAAGCCAACCCACTCCTCTGCAATTCTTCCTCAAGCCACCACACCACCATATCACCATCTCCTCTCTCTCCGGTCAACTCCGCCTTTGCCAATCACAGGCCACCTTCATCGTACTCTCTCTCCTCACAGCTCTCTTCAATTCTCACTTTGAATCAACAGCACCGATACCAATTCACGCCTTTACCGAGCCCAGCTCAAATCTTCCTTTGCCCAGCCTCTGTCGCGCCTTTATCTGCCGGCAGCCGTAGTAGCCTCCATCACCGCCGTTCATCAATCCGATCTTAGCCGTAACCCAGCAACTCCGTCCCAGCTCCCAGCTCACGGTCCGACCAATTCCCAGCTCTTCAATCCATCGCAAACAACCGCCGCCGTCACCTCAAATCTCTCTGCGAACCCAGCCCAGCCATCACAGCAGCGCGGCTCCATTCCTCCATCTCAGACCATCACAACATCATCAACACTTCTCCGCCGAATAAACTAAAAACGCACAGCAAGGGAAAAATTGGAACAAAAAACTCATAACAGATCAGGCCTCCATAATTTTTTCCTTGGTGGGAGTAAAACAAGCTCAAACAAGACTTTTTGAGAAAAATTAGAAATCACTTATCACATGTTTACTTACTTGGAATGAGTATGAGAATGAATCAGAATTCATTCCGATGAAATCCATTCCAAATACATACCCCCCCTTGGTAATCAAACTCCGAATATTCGGGAATATATTTCCTTTTTTTAGTCACTTTTTTGTGGGACCCACAATCATTCTGATTCATGTGTATGTTAGTAAACACAAGAAAACTCAGGAATGGAAATCAATTCCTTCATTCTCATACTCATTCCAAGTAAGTAAACATGCCATTACTTTAATGGAAAGGGAAAAAATCACAAATGGTCACTCACATTTCACCTATTCGACACTTTAGTCACTCACTTTTGCAAAATATCATTTTGGTCACTCACTTTATACCCTCTTATATACTTTGGTCACTCAATCAATTTTCTCATTAAAAATTGACCATGCAAAATAGGGCACGTGGCCACTCACGTGGTGTTTTTTAATGAGAAATCTGATTGAGTGACCAAAGTGTATGAGGGTGTATAAAGTGAGTGACCAAAGTGATATTTTGCAAAAGTGAGTGACCAAAGTATCGAATAGGTGAAATGTGAGTGACTATTTATGATTTTTTTCCTAATGGAAAATATAAGGCAAAATCATGTATCTATTGGTAATTTGCCTATGTTTTTTTGTCTGATCTGAAGTGTTACTTCAATTCTCATGTTTGCTAACTTTTTTATTGACAATTGTTATGTTTACCCTCCACATGTGATTAATGAATTCTCACTATATATATTTTCACAAGGTTCATAATCGGAACAATTTTTTTTTTTTGAAAGGAAGATTGATTTTTATTAGTGATGAACATAGTTGTACGTTGAGGGGGACATAACACCTGGACCTTGAGTACAGTTATAAATATCTTCATAGAGAACATCTTCAATAATAGAATGTGCATGTCTTATCTAACCAAAGATCATCAAAAGTCGAAGCACTAGCAATGTGTGCCAAATGATAGGCAACACCATTTGTTTTACGAAAAATGTGACGATATGTAATGAAGTAACAACATTTATGTAATCGGTAATCCTTGCGATCCTCAAGGATCCGTCCGGCCTAGAGCTGTAACCAATTGAGCACAATCTGTCTCTAATTCAATGTCAGTCCACCCTTGGTCAATAGCAATGAGTAATCTAGCCCTACAGGCCTTACTCGCTGCCTGCAATGCAAAAGCAACTTGGGGAAGTGAACGAACAAATGCAGCCACGCAATCCCCTTCCTCATTCCTAATTGGAATAATTTTTTAATAGTCACACTTCAAAAATTTTAACTGTAAAAAATTAGGAGTGGAATTCACACCCCTTTTTTTTGTTTTTTTTTTTGGACAATAATGACACCCCCCCATTTTTTGTAAACCACAATCCCTTCTGTTTAAATAAATATAAATTACAACCACAAAATAAAAAGTAAATACAAAGAAAATAGCACAAGAATATATCGTCTCTTTATTGATGAATATGTGTCTCTATATATAAAGAAACACAAGGGTACAGTCCACATCATAATTGAAATCATATTCAATGTATAATCCATATGTTATACTAACTAAGATACTCCTAGGTTGACAAGGCACACACAAAGTAGGTTTCCTTCAACACTTTCTAGTTTTTAATGATTTTTGTCATTGACCCATAAGGACATTTTTGGGGAAATATTTCCCAATAAGGACTAAGGAAAAATATGGTTCCCACCTGGTTTATTAATTGAGAAAAGCTGAAAAATTTATATTTCCGTCCTATACTTTTTACATAAATTACAAACTGTCATTGACAAATTTTATTAGGAGTCAATAAAGGGTCACTAAAAGTTTAAGATTTTTTATTGAGAGTCATTGATAGATTTTATTAAGGAGTCAATAAAAAATTTAGATGCTTTACTGAGCCATTGACAAATTTTATTGAGGGGTCAATAAAACATTTTATTGAGAAAAAAGATAAAATATGGAGCTTTGTAAAGTTTCATTAACCTTCCGTGTTGTTTTCAAAAGCTACAAATTGTTTTGTAGCTTCTCAAAATCAAAGGTTGGGAGAAGCAATAAAGACCAAAAGCAGCTTTTGCTTTTGAAAGCTTTACCAAACACCCTAAACTAAGCCCAGAAGCAGAAGTAGAAGCAGCCCCAAAAGCAATGCCAAACTGGGCCTTAATCATCCCACAATTGCTGAGTAAAGAACCAAACACTGCCCATACAAGGCAGAACAAAAACGGGCCTTCTATAGAAATTCGATGAAGAATGTCGATCACCAACGCATCCACTGTCTAGATAACTATACACTATCTCCATGAAAATCATGAAGAGAAACATGGGGGAGGGGGACTAGACTGCATAAAATCACAACATAAAACTGGAGTTAGCAACAACATCCACAGTACACCCACACTAGATAGACAAAATTGTCTAGGAAAACTACACACAATCTCCCAATATTAACAAGGGAGAGAAATTTGGGGAAGAGGGAAACATCTCCATTAAGATATGGAGGGATTAAACCGTCCAACATGGGAGTAGATTTGAAACATTGAGAGATCCAAACAGTTCCATTCGGAAACAAGCGTGAGATGAATTGGTGGCGGTTATTGAAGAATTTGGGGCGATTATCTATGGAGTGATAGCGGTTATCCGTGACATCTTTTTTAGTCTTGTTTTCTATTATGTAAGATTGGGATAATCAATCATTTATGTTTTGTACTTTATGAATTATGAATTTATTAGGCTCTGTTCGGTAAGGTTTTACAAAACTATTTTATAAATATTGTATTGTAAAATGAAAACATAAAATTGTATTTTACATTTTTAAGATTTAAATAAGTGTTCGGTGGAAGACTTTGGAAACTGGAGTTGGGAAGATAGACCCAAACAGGCAATCTAGCACCAGTAACACCTCCCATACAATCAATAGCATTATCAACAATATCAACTCTGCCACAACTGGCAATCCAGCACCAATAACACCACCCATACAATCAATAGCAGCTGAGAGCCACCAAGGCCTACAACAGTTCAGATCTTACACTTAAGAATGGGTTCAGAGATGACGGGCTCCGTGAATATATTGGCGAAGAGACTATTGCCAGTCAGAAGTAATTGAAATGCAATGGTGATACACATGTGTGAAACTTAGAATAAAACTTTAGAAGGTCAAATGCAAAAGCTCCAAAATAATAGAAAAACAAAACTGCTGCAGTAGTAGAACGTCAATGGACCCATTTGTGAAACACTAATCATCTAACTTTTGATTTTTGAACACCTAGAAACAAACATAGTCAACAAGGGGTAGCTATGATTAATGTCATTAGTATTGGTAAGCATTACTTCAAAGAGACATGCATTAATGCAAACACTTGGTAGTCATTAATGTAAACACTATCTAATACGAAAATTTTGTTAGTTTCATGATGATCAGCCATAAAGGCATGAAGTATACTAAACTCATAATCCTTCAATTACTCACCAACCTTTATCATTTATTTCTACAGCCTTCCGAATTGCATAAACTACAAATTCTTCCAAAAGAATAATAAACTCAGCAGAATGCAAAGCTTCGCCAGCCTTTTCCCCTTTAATTGCGTCACCGGAGATGACGATTCAGGAACCTTGCCCAATAGCGCGCTTAGAGATTTTAGAATCCAATGCGACGATGGCAACGGCGAAGCTGTGAGGGTTGTTGGGGGCATTGACCAATATCTCGTTGAAGATCTTCATGTTTGTAGTCAAATAGAGGCGAAGTTTCTGTCACTGTAACACTACGACTGGTTATCATTAACCACTATTATGTGACTGTCAGGTCTTGGTTAGTTTGCGGAATTAGAGGTTTGGGAAAGAAAACATATTCATTTCTTGTATTTGGGATGCAAAAGTAAAAGGAAACATTTTCCTGAAGGGAGGGAAAATAAGGAAAAAAATGGTTCATTCCATATCCTAAGAGAATTATTTCCCTTTTTACTTTTCTGCATTTATTGCACTAATTTAGCATTAATTATATTATTTTTATGACTAAAATAACCATGTATGAAATTATAAATATTAATTTTGTTTCATATATTATTATTTATTGATTGCATTCATTAATGTTGTCAAACATTTGAAATGAAAACTAATTGGAATTTCAGTTTTTCATACCTATAGAAAGAGTAAGGAATTGAGATTGGTGATTACCGTAGATGATGGATGTAATACCCCGAATTTTCATATTTAATTTCTAGAAAATTCTTGAAATTAAGTAAGGGTTGGATGTTAGTTTTCTTATCTAATTTTGTGAAGTGAAAGTATTTCGGAACGAATATTTATTCGAAATGTTATATTTTCGAGGGGTCAAAAGTTGACTTTCTTATCCATTGATTTTCTCTGATAACTTCCTTCATGAAAGTTGTAGAGCTTGTCAATACGAGTTCGTAGACATGTGACACGCTAAATTATGAGATCATATGAGAGAATTATGGTCAGTGGAAGTTTATCCTATTATTTTTGAAGCTTATCTGACACAGTTGCCTATTTCGTAAAAACTGCATCAATGTGTTTATTATTTGAGGATATGGTCTTCTAATGATTTGCAGTAGATATCTTAAGGAAACTCTCAGAGTTGGAATCACCTGAAAATCATATTTTTAGAGTTAGTTATGATTTTTACAAGATACATAGAGCACAAGAATAAATGGAATTGAGCTTGTGATGCAAGCATGATCTAACATATTGATCTAAGCATTTTGGCTGCTAATCTCATCCTTTCCAGCACATCAAATTAAACCCAAATGTCTTTGATCATGAATTTAGAGCAGCCACTTGCCTATGTACTATGGTTAACTAGCTAGATTAGAAACTAGCTTAAGTAAGGTTAGTGTATTCTCTAGCTAGCCTATAAATAGGATGGTTCAGCCATTGTGTTCTTTGCTAATTCACTTCTCTCTTGTTTCTCTCTTGATCCTCTCTAGCTCCTCTTACTTCAGCCTCCCAATAGTAGTATAGAGAGTTCCCCTAGAAACTCTTTGCAGAAAGAGCAATCTTTAGTTAAAAAACCAATTGCTCAAGAACTTGGTTCCTTTAATTGTGAAGCTAATTCAATCTTCCAACCAACAATTCAAGTAAGTACAGAATACATCCTTATAGTCTTTTATTTTTAAGATTCATCAAATTGCATGATCAAGAAGAAAATAGAAAGGAATAAGTTTTATAGAAAACTTAAGTCCTCTTTTCTGAAGTTATTCCGGCAGCCAACTTGGGAACCTTTAAACACATATTTCCGATCATTTTACCATCTGACTTCTTCATGAAATTTGTTCCAAATTGTGTCTTCTATTGTGTATTAAAATTTTATGATCATCTAACGAGCCAAACTTTCTGTATCTAAGTTTTAATCTGGTATACTCACTGAAGAACCTCTATGTTGTTCATAACTTCAAGTGGTCACATCTCACTCATCTCTTAACCAAATTTTGTGATCTTTATATCAAAACGAAGCTTAGAACCTGAACTTCTAATCTGGAGAATATCACAACTAATTTCCAAGTTTAAAGTAACGGAATAATTTAAGTACAAAGGGTTAAAATAAAGTATAACTATTTCTGGACTGTTTGGTAAATCCTGATTTCTGGACTTAGACATTCTGGACATGTTTATTTGGACTATACCATTGGATTCCTTGTGAAAATCCCTTCGAAATGGTGTACTCACTTGCTTAATTCGGACTTGCGATGGACAATTTAACGAAGTTTAAAGTTTGACGATTCTAATCGGAGAATCATTGATGAACTTTTATGGTTTTGGACTTAAGGACTAAAATATTAATAATAATCTGATTTCCTTATATAATGCTTGTCTTTTATTTTTACTTATATATTGTTCTACATATGTTTATTTGCTATAAATTATGATCTTGTTTACTACATGAGTTTAATTACTTATGTTTTACATATGCTTTTTCTTTATATATGTTTTATTTGCACTTGATTATCTATTAATCTTATATTGGTGCATAATTTTGTTTACTAAGTGAATACATCAACTTAGTATTATACATGTATGTTAGCATGTATGGAAGTATATATTGTTAAGAGTGTATTTGAGATATCACATACTTACCTTGGTAATTTGCTTGATTATGTGATTTACCTACTTATGTCTTTCATCTATATCACATATGCATTCATATGAAAGGCTTAAGCATGTGTATACGTACATATGTATATCTTGTTCTACATATGTTCATGCATATTTGATATATAGATTTTAATCTATATTTATGTTTATTTGTCATATATATTGTGATCTATAACTTGTCTTAATTGAAGACTCTATATGTGAATATAATTATGAACAAGAAGTTGTGAAGTCGGGTGTATGGAACAACCCTCGTGCTTAAGTGAATTACTGGTAAAATTTTGTGGTGAGTAGTTAAGCTATGGGCTCACGTCCCTTCAAATAGTGCACTATTATACTCATAGGAAGAAATTGTCGACCTTGAGTGTACATGCCTTGGTGTTGGCCTTGGTATGTTGCGGCTTACCCGTACATTTGGGTCGGGGGACCCTAGTACGCAGATTTTATCCATGCTTGGTATTTTGGACCTTGGCTTGGAAATTTTTGGGGGTTTATGAATTGTTACTACCAGTTAAATCTAAAACATTCACTAAGAAGAGAAAATACATATTTAATATTAGAATATGTATTTGTGATTTTGTTATAATATTGAGCATATATACATTGGTTAGAGATAACCAACATCTATTTGTGAAATGTTGATAATATGTTATGTTGCATACTTTGTTTAGAGATAATCAATATCTACTTGTGATATATTGTTATTGTGATATGTTGATCGAACATATATTATTTTGGGTTATATCAATGATGCATTATCAGTCGATTACATTTGAGATTGAATTATTTGGATTAAGACGTTCTTGATATATGTGGTTTATATTCAATAAAATTGATACGAAGCAATATGAAATGTTCTTAGTATATTTTTGATTGGTTGTTCAATTTTGATGTCTTACAAGATACATTAATATAAAAATGTAAGCTGTACTTATTGGGCATGTGTTGCTTATGATGCTACACCTTTTTGTTTTCAGGTTACGATGCTTGGGGAAAAACGGGATGAACATATAAACGAATGTTTTTCTACCATGATTTTAATTCGATCAATGTAAATGTCTTTTATTCCGCTAAACTCTGGTATTGTAAAATTATAACGATTTTAAATATAAGCATTTTCAGACATTTGTTTCATTTGATTTATTTTGTTTTTAGAATTTTAGTCACACCGCAAATTTGGATATCATATTTCAATATAATATTGGTCTCGGGTTTGGGGCGTGACAATGGAGAAAGGGTATAATAGTAAAAGGCATACCACACAATTTTAAAAAAGGGTTTAGAAATAAATCAGGGAAAAGAATGGGCTTTATGGACTATGGACTTGTAGAAGAAAGTTTTTAATTTATTTCCTTTATTAGGAATTTTCAAACTAGTTAGGAAATATAAGATGAAAATATGTATTATTAACTCCAATTACTCTGCTTCCTCTCCCTTCCCAACATGTTCTGACTTCTGACCCTCTGTATCGTTCTGTTCAACAACGTAACAAAAGTCGGAGTGGATCTAGTCCACGCCGTGTTTCTACACGGCCACGTGCCTGGGACGTGCACGTTACCTTTTTGCCTCCGTCAGTCTTTCCATCGTAATAAGTCCACAGACTCACACCGATCCAAAAACAGGTTAAAGGGAGTAAGAAATTTTTTTACTGATCCGAAAGGGAATGACCTGAACTAACCCTAAGGGAGAACTAAAAACCGTGCGGAATCTGAGCCGAAAACTGAAGACGCTAAAGTGAGAACTCAAAACCCTCTAACAGATCGTGTGACCCGACCAAGAAAAGACCGACGACAACACCGTAGACTCCGGCAGGAAGGCAGTGTCGCCAAACCGCAGACTGACGAAACCGAAAAGGCCGAACTTGTTCCTCTTCTGCATCGCGTAAGTCCGTACTAGAAAAAGTTTTTTTCGATTGGGATTTCTGATCTGATGGATTGCTGTTTTCGTTTTATCCGAAATTGCAGGCAGATTAAAAAGGCCACCAAAGCCCTTTCGAAATCCCCGACGAAAGTGTAACGGTTTCGGCATTGGGTGAATGCAACCGGCTCAACATCGTCCGCTTCAGAAGCCGCAACAAAATGGAGGTAACGAGAAAAAAAATGTCTGATTTACCATCAGTGTCGAGTGCCAATGTCTGTGTTGCACCACTTGAATCGATCTGATGTGTTGGGGCAAAATTGGAAGCCATTATAACCCAAAAATATTGGGCGGTTTGGTTAACGCATCAACACATTAATAGAGTTGATGTTAGTTCAGAAGCTGATTTTCTTCTATATTCATATTTTTCTCCAAAGGGTATCTTCTCTTTCCCATCTCCGTTCACTTGATGCACTGGCAATTGCTTTTTAGTTTTTACTATTTAAGTGCTTTTTTATTGTTAGACATATCTTCAACTTTTCTCTGCGTTCGAACTTGAGTTTTGAACTTTTGACAACTTGTTGTGATCGTCATTGCGGATCCTTGAATGATGTATTTCTTCTTTGCTACATCTGGATTAGGTTTTGATCAAAATATGAATTTCAATTCAATCTGTAGTTCAAAATTCCCCTTTTGTATTAGCAGCAATACCAGATGCAAAACATGGGAAGTCACCTAGTATTGTGACGGAGGACAACAAGGAGTTACTTTGGGAGATAAAAAAGAAGAAATTTATGCTTTCTAAACTCTAGTGTTACATTTCAGAAGTTTTTACCTATTACCATTGGATAGGCTGTATAAGACTATAAATATCTTTTCTTTTGAATTCTGCTTGGCTGTGTAGTAAAAATGCTTCCAATATTATAATGCCTATCTTTGGCAGGTTGATGCAATTAAATATGGCTCAGTGATATCTGTTGCTGATGTTTGCATGAAGCCATGAAGCCACTGGACCGAGACTGCGCCACTGAAAGAGTCATACAGGTAGAACTCTGCTTGATGGTCTGCATTTGGATAATGAATTTTGAGTGTGTAATAAAACGTAAAAAAATGAAACCTGCCAGTCTTCTTATTTTTATTAAAACTTGTGTGACAATTTGAGTGTGTATTGCAATTACTCGTCAGTCTTTAGGTGCAAGTGTTAATGGTATATGACATGAACATGTTTTCCTTAGAGGAATAACCCATTTTCTTCACCCATATGATGAAATTTGATAACTTTTGTGTGGTAAAGCTTTCCCCATTACTAATTTAATATTATGCACTCATAAAGCTACGTCATACCTCATCATAATAATAATTACTTCCTAAATGTTAGGAACCATGTTAGCACTCTTGATCCCAAACTAAGTGCTCCTACTGCAATCCCTGAGCCAGGTATGGTAACTTATGATTTACGTTGACTTTAGGAATTTCATTGGCAGTTGGGACTATAATTTGTTTTTTTTTTTTTTTTTTCATTAAGAGGTGGAGAAAGGTTATGATTATTTACTATACAAGTGTCAAGGAATTTGTTTTGAGTATATTCTCTGCATTTATATGAAAGATTATATTTTTGCATTGCTCTACAATAGTTGTGTCCCTATGACAATGAGATCAATTCTATAATCAGCAATGGCAAGTCTGCTGTTTAGTGGTTTCTACCTTATGTTCAGTAGTTAAGTAGTGTTGGTAACTTGATTTGAAACCATGTTCATACTTGATTATGGTCCCATAAGAAAATGCTCTCAGTGTCTCTTTGTCTTTTTTTTTGGGGGGTTTCTTTTAAGCTATTTTTGGTTAAATGGCCTTTATTTTATTTTTCTTCTCTTTTTGAAGTTCTTAGCAACTTGATTTATGATAATTAGATAAGATTTCATTTCAACTTGATTGCAAAAGCTCATCCTTTCAATTTAATAATCATTTTATGGAACTGATGGTTTCGCAGGGGCTAATTATTTGATGAGTGGAGAAACTCATACTAGAGACTATGTTGTTACTGATGTCAATGGAAATGGTCCAGTTGACAATTATGGATTTGCAGAGCAACGTTTGCAGCAGATTGTGGAACTATTATGGATTTGCAGAGCAATGGTTGCAACAGGTTGTTGAATCTGAGAATATCACGGCGGATCCTGCTGCAGAACTGTCGAATGGTTCATTTCAAAATGCAGTGAATTTTGTACAAGAACACCTGCCTGCATCTGTTGCGGAACCTATTGGAGAGCCCCGAAAGCAGACCTATGCTTCTATAGTATGTAATGAACCTGTAACTAACTAGTTATGTTTACCCAGATTATGTCTGTTTTAAGTATCATATTTATTGTATTTGACCCCATTTGTCTGCTTGATTCTTTTTTGAAGCTATGTGTTGCTAAAGGACAACCTGCACCATCTGTAGCTCCTCAGCATTCAGTTAACAAGAGTGTACCTCTGGCGTCAGATTGGAATGACTTCTCACAGTCCATTGCATCGTCCAATGCTATTGTAAGGCCTGTAGCAGGGACAGCAGATGAAGGTTTCTTCCCTATAAGACGAAGGTGAAGCTTTTGGCTTCCTTTGTTTGTTACCATAAATCTGCCTTTATGAGTTATTTGAAAATACTGCTTTATTATTTTGTGATGGTGTCAAAAGCTCTTCTATAGTCTCTTGTTTCATATATTTGATATTTCTGGTTGGTTCAATATGGATTTTAACAATTTTCTATTCCAATGGCCTTCAACAGTAATATTTAGTGATCTTTTATTTGTTTTTTCGTGTAAATTCTTTTAGATGAAATTAAGTCCGTCTATGTAACAGCTCTTGCCGCCCAATGTACACCCATCTGAAGTTGAGGAGGAATTTGTTAATTCTGGAAAACTCAAGCAGCCTGAAGGAGTGGTAATTAGGAGTTGCAAGGTTCATGTCTTGGCTTATCCCTCTCTAGTTGCATAAACATATATTGTTCCTACTTTGTTAAGTCAAAATATTCAAGTTTTGTGCAGGATGTTGGTGTTTGCTATGCATTTGTTGAATTCGAAGAAATTTCTGGTGTTCACAATGCTGTCAAGGTTGAGGATGCTCTTGAAAATATTAATATAATTATCCGTGTTTACAAAATTTGAATTTATACCATGGCTTCTCTTCCTATACCAATATAATTTTAATAAACTTTTGGTTGGAGTGGTTGGAGATGGAGACAACAATTTAGTTTTTTCAAACCCTTAAGATCCACACCAATTTGTTGTTACAACTCATGTTTGGACATGACGCTTTTTACTGAATATATTGAGTTTTTTTTCTGTCACTTTTGTAGGCCGGTAGTGTTCAGATTGCTGGACGACAATTATACATTGTAGAGCAGAGGCCAAACAACCACATCCCATCTCAAGTGGGAAGTAAGTTTCCTTTATCAATATTCTATGCCATCATTCACTATTACTGTCCCTTGGTGACTATTAAAAAAAATTGCAACATTTAACAATTCCTGGACGTCTATTCTATTGCAACCATAGTAGCCTCCCAGGTGGGCTCACTGTAATTGGTTGCAAGACCAAACCACCCTCTATTGTGATTTAATCAGGGACATTGTTTTGTAGTACTATATCCTAATTGTAATCCTGCAATCTGATGGCCATTGCAACTGATATTGGGATGTTATGCATAGATTTTTATAATCAGGAAGCTCTGGTGATGATTTCTTGTGAAACCCTTTGTCAGTATGACTAGTTGGTGTAATAGATTGTAATTTTGTAATGGCCACTGGAAAGATAGTTGATCTTTGTTTCTGATAACATGTTATGGTATTACCACCTCCTGCTGTTTGCTGTCTACAGCTCTACTATTTAGGACTTTATATAAAAATTAGTTCTGGTTGTAATTTTATTGTGATTGAATTACTATGAACAGGAGGAAGGGGCTGCTACCAATCAGAGACACCAGGGGGTCGTTATCGGATTTCTGGGAGGGGTGGAGGTGACCAGGACTACGGCAGACCAAGAGGAAATGGATTTTATCGTCCAAATGGCCGGCAAGACAGAGCGAACCCAAGTTACCAATTATCAAGAAATGGGCAATATTCATCGGAGTACTAATTAAGATTGTTTAGGGAGAGAAGGAAATTTTGGGACAGCAGATAACCTTAATTGATTTCATGAACTATATAATGGTATTTCCTAGAGTCGCTTAGCTTTGATGTGATGGGTATGTGAATCATATTTTTCTAAAGGGGTTGCTTAATTCTTGACAACATAATTTAATAGGTGATCTTTTTGCCATTTTGCGCTCATTTGTTCATAGTGAAATCTTGTGTGGTGTCTCTTGCTGGTTCAAGTTTGTTGATTTGAATTCATCCATTCATTTAGTTACTTGATGTATCGACGTTTGAAGCTTGACCACCATCAATTTGTGAATGATATAAAGGAAAACAAATTAAATTCAAACCAGCCTGGTTGCATCGGCGTTTACGGCACTTTCCCTAAATAAATTGTAGGGAAACAACACACGAAGAAAAAAGGCAAAAAACAGAAAACGATAATATTGTGTTTTTATGGTCAAGCATAACATTACAAGTTTGGATTCTTACAATATAGTCGGGGACAACTGTACAAGCTCTATACAATTAAAAAACATCATGGTGGCTACTTAAAAGAAGAATTTTCACTAGAAAATGTCACTTAATAAACTTCTATGGCCACCAAATTTATCAGTGGTAAACTTGTGTATCAACAGCTGCTAACCCTATGAAGTATGAGAAATAGATTTCCAATGTCTTTGTAGTCCTGCAATTTAGGACAAGATTTCAGGCATGTGCATCTCTCATGGCTCCGCCTTGTACAAGAAGCACTTGAATATATGCCCTTGTGTTACTATATCCCCACAATAGTCAGTCATCTTCATTTTCCCAAAGAAAATGAGCATACGCCCCAAGAACATAGCTGAACATAGCTGAACACAGCGGAACAGAACATTAAAAATGTCATTTAGTCACCAAAGCTACTATATAATCACAGCTTTACTTCTAGTCTAATGGCATTCTAGAGAATTCTTTGGTGATTAGAGGTGGTTTATCATTGATATTTACATTGGGGAAACTAGCTAGGTATATCATTGTCCATGTGCCAATTATACGCCATACATATACATGTAAAAGACAATCTTTTCAGATAAGAGAGAATACAGGAAATCGTTCATGAACATGCACAGTGAGAAATATGAGGATAATGTAAAAATATGTACCTATCTTAATGAGTAGCTTCAACTGCTCGCTCAAAGTAAGACAATGCTTTCTTACTGTCATAATGAAGTTCCCACACTAGTTGAGCATACTATGCCAAGATCTCACCATCACCAGGATCAGCTGTTGTGGCCCGCATATAGTATTCCTTGGCTCCTTGAAGGTCTCCCTTGGTCGATAGGCAATCAGCATAATGTTACACAAGTATTTGTACAAAATAGAGACCAATGTGGCAAATCCAATGTCCAATCACAAGATGAAATATGAAATAAATCAAGAACATTGAGGAAAGCAAGATTCACAAGTATCAGTGCACCGTTGTCATCTCTCTCTCTCTATGCCTAATTTCCATTAATTTACTAAGCAAGGTTCTTTTTTTTTTCTTTTTTTTTGGTCAACTAAGCAAGGTTCTTGAGTAAATGAAATCACATATGCACCCAGTAGGTCCTCACTCCTATGAAAAAATATTTTTATCAGCAAACTATAAGCCACCTATGTTCTCATTCTTGTCTACCTAGTTGAAATAATATATGTTTAATGCCTCTGCACTAAGAAGTTGCTGTAAATGATAAGAAATGTTCTCTACACCAACAAGTTGTTTACAATTATCACAAAAGTGTCAATAATGCTCCTGTTTCAATAACCCAATGTGCATTCAACCCACCATTGTATTATGGACAGTACAGAAACATACTAAGTGAAAATAAAAGTATATTCGGCTAACCTCTGAACATTATTGCTTTTCATGCCAAGTATTTTTGGATTATTGAGTTTAACCAAGAGGAAAACCAGGAAAATCACTCAAAACTTAATGCCTCACATCCGAGGCAAAAGAAACCTTCACTGTATCTAGGTCTGTGGGATCAGATCTACTTTTTGTTTATGTCTACAATCTGTGGGATCAGATCTACTTTTTGTTTATGTCTACAATCTCATATTTTTCACAAGTACATGCTCAATAAAAGAAACCCAAGTGGGTCAAATTAAGAAAGCTTGTGACCAAATTAAACTTCTTTTTGTGATAAAAAAACAAGTGGGTCACAGAGCCTTGGATCTAAATATAACTGGGTTTTATGCATTAGCAAGAACAGAGAATAGTAGCAGTGTTGAAGATTTTGCTAATTCTGAAAATGAGCTCTAAAACAGCAAACAAGAAACTAAGAAGAGGACGCAAGGGAATGCATACCTGTAAAAACCAGTAAAAAAAACTTCTAAAATACCCAGAAGCTATAGAACACTTAGCAAACAAAATCCAAAGCTCCAACAGGTCAAAACCATATGTCAAGTTCATATTTGTAAAGAACCCAAAATGCATCAAGCAAAGCATAAGCACTGGAGCATACCAACAATAGAAATTGTATCAGGCAGACCCACATTTACAGCCGTGCATAAAACCCAATAAGCACATGAGATCTGAGATCCAAGCAGCTCTGACGTCGATTCATTCAACCTATTAACAAAAACATCATTGTGGACAAAATTAGAAACATGAATGAACAAGTACCTAAAACCATCTCCTTTTTTCTTGTAATAAGTTTCTTTGCAAAATTTTGAGCACCCAAACTGTACACGAAGCACTTAGGTATAAAGAAAATTTAGGTTAAACGATGGCTACGAGTTATTACCTGAATACGGTAGTCGGATTCTCCATGGCTGGTCTGCAATCACACGAATTTCATATTCAGTAGAGAGCGGAGGAGCAACTGAGAGAAGCGGAGGAAGGACCGGAGAAGCAACGGCCCATCACCGGGGGCCGGCTTTGCTATGGCGTTTACACAATCTACAATCGATTGGGGGATATTTGGGCTAGGATGAAGAGAAGAATAGGGAGAGCGATTTAGAGAGAGGGAATTCCTGAGAAAACTCGCGACAGCCGAGTGTTTGGCATCAGTTTTCAAAAAATTAGGAATATTTTATTTTTTTTCCATGGCTGAAAAGTGGGAAATTTGAAATTTAGCCAAAATATTTGGGGGTAATTGACCTAAACCCTAAATGTATATCTTCTAAAAACAATATGATGGAGGAAAAAGAAATTGGCCAAAAAGACCGTTGGATGTGATCATTGCAGGGAAAAATTACTATGCTAAAAAAATTAGTCTTTTTCGTTCTCGTTTCGTTTTCGATCCACGTAGTCAACCTCATAGACCTAAATAAAATGCATGTAACTACTCCATCACAACTCCTTTTGGAGAGCCGTCCACGCCCACTCTCTCGTGGGGTTGACCTCTGTCAACCTATGAAAACAAATTTGGAGGAATAACTTGTCATGGTTGGGCTGCTCTTAATGAAATATGTACTTAACTAGGGTTGACCGTCTTGACCAAGGCCGAAACGATGACATACGGGGTTAATTTTTTTCACACAGTATATATTACTACGCGAGAAACACAAGGATAACATTGAATCTACCATTTTTCATTTTCAATTTTTCAGATCGCACAAAATCTCTATATGCCTACTAGTGTGGCCTAACTTGTTTGTTAGCTATATAGAAAAGTATACCTTTGAAAACCAACTATACAGTGGAAAACATTATTTGGCCAATCCAACCGTTGAATGTGATCATTGCGAGGCATAATGCTTATGCTAAAAAAATTGGCCGCATTTGTCCCCATTTAGGCCTCGATCCAATTAGTCAACCACAATGACTTAAATACCCCTCACACAAAAATGTTTGTAACCACTCCGTCACAACTCATGCGAGCGAGCCGTTTACGCCCACACTCTCATGGGGTCGACCTATATCTATCCATGAAAAAAATTTGCAGGGAATAATTCATCATGGTTCGACTACCCTTAGAGAAATATAAACTTTCAGGGAAAGGGTATAATCGTCTATGGTCTATTAAAAATAAATAAATCACATTTTTTTCCCATTGGGTGTTTACGGGTTAGGGTGTAGACCAAAACCGACCATCTGCCATCCTAGACTCGGGAATTATTTTTTGTTAATTTTTAATGGTCCGTTTGACAATTTTAACCCTTACTTATTTAATTAAAATTCTCTAAGAGCAACTAAATCATGACGAGATCCCAAGTTCAAATTTGTTATGTCAGTACAAGGACCTCGACCATGCGAGAGTTTGGGCCCTGGAAAGTGGAAACTCACAAATCGGAGTTATGATGAAGTTGTTACAAGCATTTTAGTAAAGAGGATATTTTCGTAAATGTCCGTAATTAGGAGTTGACTCCCCTTGACCGAGGCCTAGAGGACAACGAACGAGACTAATTTTTTCACATTATACATATTACGACGTGAAAAATACAAGGATAATATTGAATCTACCGTTTTTTGTTTTCATTTTTTCGGATCGCATGAAATTCCTACATGCTTACTAGTGCGGTCTAACTTGTTTATTGGTTATGTACAAAAGTATACCTTTGAAAACCAACAAGGTGGTGCAAAAATTAATTGGCTAATCTGACCGTTGAATATGATCATTGTGGGGCAAAATGTTTATACTAAAAAAATTACCCACTTTCGTCCTCGTTAGAGCCTCAATCTACGTGATCAACCGCATTGATTGTGTAAATACCCGAAAATTCGTAATTAATTTATTTAAATTTCTCAAAATTATTGAAGTGTTGGATTCAATTGAGTGTGTTTTTTCTCGAGGAGCGTATATTGAAAGTTTTTCCGATAGAACATTAACTCGAAACGTCTTTGTTTTCGAGGAGTTGAAAGGTTGACCTTTTATTCGTTCAGTTTCTTTTAAATTTTTCTTCATAAAAGTTGCAGAGCACGTCGATACAAGTTCATGGACACATGAAATACGAGAATCAGAGTTCGTATGAGTGAGTTATGGCTTGTGGAAGTTCTGTTTCTATTTCAGGAAACTACTATAAAAGTATAAATAAGGATTACTATTTCCGGAAAGTTTCCATAAATAGCTATTAACCCTTGGACTCCCCCGTGACCTTTGGTCTCCATCGACCAGTTTCGACTCAGTTTGCCGGATCTTTGCGGCTTCGCCGCCGTCACAACCGGCCACGTCAGGCCACGAAATTGGTCCATTCTCTTCGTCTCTGAACGATCTATCCATCCCTTCAAGGTTTTCACCCTATAATCCACTGTAGAGAGCGGATCGAAGCTCGAAACATTCGGGAAAAACCAATTTTTGTTTCTGACCGAAACCCATTTTGTTTTGTTGCTTGTTTTTCTTCTTATCCCTCCTTTGTCGTCGGAGACGTTGGAGAGGGGAGCCCAGCCTCAACGGTTCCTTGACCTGAAGCTTCTGTTTGTCCCTCAGCTCCTTCAATCAAGCCTCATCTGCTTCTCTTTCTTCCTCTTCTTAAAGAGACACTCTGCTGAGGATCAATCACAGCCATGAAGGCCCTCTGTATCACCACTGCAAGTCCCAATCTCCAATCACACATCAATGGCAGCAAGCTCGTTCCATCATCACCATGGCTGCCATTGATTTGGGCACCCATCACCATTATCGCTGCAACTGCAGCTGCCCAATTCCGGCAGCTTTGCTTTCTCCAAGCTCAAAGCCAAGCCGCCGTGCCCAACTTGGAATTGCTCACGGCAACCATTTCAAATTCACCATGGCAGCTCAACCAAATCAGCAAACCTGCAAATTCACAAGAATCAATCACGCATAACCAAGCCCAAGCCCAAGTCCAGTTCGGAATTCTGCTTTGACACCCAAAGCACCACCAATCAACAATCAGAACCTGCAATTCCAGCTCCCACCTGAGCCGATCTCTCTGCAATTCAAATCCCAGCCCGTGCTCAGCTCACCGCCGGCAAGATCAATCCAGGTCGACCCGATCACAAGGCCACTGCCCCCACTCTTGCAACACAGTTCCACCGTGGAGCTTCTCACGGCCAAAACTCGAGCTCCTCAGCTCAATTTTGCAGTCACGACTCACGAACATGATCCTCACATTGCAAATAAAGCCCGACAACCCTCATCTTCCCATTGCAAATCAAGCCCGACAACCCCGTTTTCATCCTCATCGGAATCGGATCCAAATCTGCAGCCCCTAATCGCTCGTCTCCTCGATTGCGAATAAATCTCCAGCAAATCGCCCATCAATTTTTTTTTTCTTTTCAATCAGACGACTTTGAGACAAGTCTTCGATTTCAGACGGAAACCAGTAGAAAAACCCTGCCCATCAATAGGTCTTGAAAGCCGAAGCTTGTTGATTCTTTCCTTGCCAACTGAACATTGCCTCTCTCGCTCGGCCTCACAACCGAATTTTTGCAGGTTTTTGTGAAGAAAACCTGCAAATTAGTTCTCCCAAACCACGATTATTGCCGGGCCTCTGCAAGCTAGCCCCTCCCTGCTCGTCTCCTCCATTGCGACGGAATCCGGAGCTCTTGAACTTGCAGCAGATCTGGCGAAAACATCTCTGCTGTTGAGCATTTACCCCTCTGTCGATTTTACCAAGTTGACTCAGAATTTTTTGGACCAAACATAAACGTTGACTGTCAAATAGAAAGTAAGCATAAACGAACGGTCTTGATTAAACATTCTCAAATGAACGGACTGGATCACCTGAAGCCTATTAAAATAATCAGGAAAGTGTGCCGTGTAGATACTCGGCGTGTACTGAATAAGTTTCCAACAAAAGTATCTGAACACAATTTGAATTCACATGAGCTCCGAAGATAAAATTCAAATTTCATTTAGACCTTTAGTTTAGTTAGAGTGGGTTTGCGAAACCGAAAATTAAAAAAAAACTGAGCCAAAAACTAAACCGAAACCGATAAATGCAATTCATGGGATACGAGCCGAACAGGGAAGACGCTAGCTGTGCGAGAACAGTAATTTCTTCCTCTTCTTCTCCCCCAAAACTAATTTGGTCTTCAATTGCTGATTCGTTGGTTTGAGCATTGATACAATCTAGCAAACCAGTTTATGATTCGGCAGTACTCTATAGCTCTCTCTACACAAGAAATCAAAAGAAATTCCTACCTTTAACTTGTCAAACACCAATAATAATTTTCTACATTACTTTGAAGAAGTTTCGATGAGGATGATTATAAATTTATAATATCAGGAGAAAAACGTATTTTATTTTACAAATTTTTTTATTCGGTCAAACTCATTATTTTACTGCTCTCATGACTCATTGTTGATAAATGACATATTTGTATAAGACATTAAGACCTGCCGGCTTTGACTAATATACACGACTTATTAGGAATATATAGGCATGTCCTAACAGCATATGGTCTTCTCAATCCCCAACCATATGTTCTCTCTTCATTCTTAACCATAAATTTTCTTTCCGAGAAATTAATTCAATGGGTGGTCTATGTTTTTTGGTTTTCAGTACTTGTTTACTGTTTCTGTTATTCACAGTTTCGTTTGCAGTTGACAGCATCAGTCCGTCGCAGTCTATCCGTGATGGCAGCACATTGGTTTCAAGTGATGGAAGCTTTGAGCTGGGTTTCTTCAGTCCAGGTAACTCCAAAAACCGTTACTTGGGAATTTGGTATAAGAACATTCCAGTTACAACTGTTGTTTGGGTTGCAAATAGATGCAACCCGATTAATGACACGTCCGGTGAGTTGATGATAAACAGCACAGGAAATCTTGTGCTGTTGGGTCAGAATAGGAGTGTTGTTTGGTGGGCAAGCTCAGTTAAAAATGTCCAGACTGCAATGGTTCAGCTATTAGATTCTGGAAACTTAGTACTAAGAGATGTGACAGTTGGACATTCATCAGGAAGCTATGTGTGGCAAAGCTTCGATTATCCTTCTGATACATTGTTACCAGAAATGAAGATGGGATGGGACTTGAGGACAGGTCTTAAATGGGAATTATCAGCATGGAAAAATTCGGAAGACCCATGTCCAGGAGAATTCACTTTTGGGATTGAACTTCATGCATACCCTGATGCATATTATTGGAAAGGCGGTGCAAGATATTATCGTTCTGGCCCATGGAATGGACTAAGATTCAGTGGTGCACCAGAATTAAGGCCTAATCCAATTTATAGTTTCGACTTTGTGTATAATGATGATGAAGTGTACTACATGTACAACCTTCTAAATAAGTCTGTGATTTCAATAATGGTTTTAAATGGAACCACGAGTACACGTGATCGCCTTACATGGATTGAAGCAGAGCATACTTGGAGGGCCTATTCAACTGTACCTAGAGACTTTTGTGATAAATATGATCTCTGTGGAGCGAATGCGAATTGTATCATTGGTGAGAGTCCAGTATGTCAATGTCTAAAAGGATTCAAGCCTAAGTCACCAGAGAAATGGAATTTGATGGACTGGTCACTTGGATGTGTGCGGAATAGACCCTTAGGCTGTGAGGAAAGTGATAAAGCCGCGTTTGTCAAATTCAATAACTTGAAATTGCCGGATACTACACATTCTTGGATGAACAAAAGTATGAATATCAAGGAATGCAGAGCCAAATGCTTGAACAACTGTTCTTGTATGGCTTATACAAGCTCGGATATCAGAGCAGGAGGTTCTGGCTGCGCCATTTGGTTCGGTGATCTAGTAGATGTCAGAAAGTTTCCGGATGCTGGCCAGGATCTATACATTCGAATGTCAGCTTCTGAGTTAGGTATTGGACTTTTATGTAACATGAACTACTTGTCAAATACTTTTATGTGATCTGTACTTCAATTATTGTTGCCATTGTGTTTCAATAAGAGCCTCTTTTTGTTTTTATCAAAGTTGAATAATTGATCTTGATTTCTCATTAATATTTTTTTTTTGGGCCTGCAATGTAATTTATCTACTTTACTGGATCACTCATCCATGAAGAAGAAGATGATGGTAAAGTGAAGACAGGAATCATAGTTGGAGTTGTGATAGCCATAGTGTTTTCAGGAATGCTCATTGGCTACTACGTCTACCGAAGAAGGACCAATTTAAAAGGTAGACTAACTTTGTAAAAATATTTGTCAATGCTGTTTGATTGTATTTGGATGTGCGCAAATGGCTGAAAGGTACTGAAGGTTCTATCTGGTTTACGTTAGCATATATAAATCTTAGTTCGTTTACGTTATTCTTGTAGACTTTGTTTTAGGCTATAGCTAACATTAAGCTCATTTATACAATATCAGAGGCAGATATACGAGAAGGAAATCAAAAGAATGAAGGGGCACAAGAGGACCTGGAACTCCCGCTCTTCAACATCACCACAATAGCTAGTGCTACAGATAACTTTTCAGATGATATGAAGCTTGGAGAAGGTGGCTTTGGACCCGTTTACAGGGTAAACTTTCAACTTGCTTCAGAATAATGGCCAGAACTAACAAAGAATGATTTCATACTGAATAATGTTAGAAAAAATGTATAAACTTCCAGGGGACACTAGCAGATGGACAAGAATTTGCTGTCAAGAGGCTTTCAAGAAGTTCTGGCCAAGGATTCAACGAGTTCATGAATGAAATTACAATGATTGCCAAACTTCAGCACCGAAATCTTGTAAAGATTCTCGGTTGTTGCGTGCAAGAAGAGGAGAAAATGCTTATTTATGAATACATGCCCAACAGAAGCCTGGACTACTTCATTTTTGGTTTGGACCTTTTAAATCTTATAGAAATGTTTTTTAAAAAGCTTTGTATAGAGAATGATTGGATTTTGGATTAATACAAATGATGAACTTGCCAGATCAAACAAGGGGACAACTTCTGTCAGATTGGCCTAAACGTTTCCACATTATTTGCGGAATCGCTCGGGGTCTCCTCTATCTCCACCAAGATTCCAGGCTAAGAATTATACATAGAGATCTAAAAGCAAGTAATGTTTTACTTGATGATGAAATGAATCCTAAAATTTCAGACTTTGGCTTGGCTAGAATGTTAACTGGAGGAGATCAGACTGAAGGAAATACTAAGAGAGTGGTTGGAACATAGTATGTTTTTCTTTGAAACATGAAGAGCATGCATATCTACTTTTTAATAATCCTCATTAATGGGTTTGAATTTTTTTTTTTCCCTAATCTGTGATGTTTCTACTTACTGCAGTGGTTACATGGCACCTGAATATGCAGCTGATGGGCTATTTTCTGTGAAATCCGATGTCTTTTAGCTTTGGTATACTGATGCTGGAGGTTATAAGTGGAAGGAGAAATAAGGGATTTTATAATCCAGACCACACCCATAATCTTATTGGAAATGCAAGTATCAAGTAAAAGTTTCTTCCTCTTACATATTAAACCAAGATATAGAGATTGAAAAATGTGGTTTGACATGTTTCAGGCTTGGAGATTGTGGAAAGAAGGAAGGCCTTTAGAATTGATCGATACATGGTTAGAGAACTCGTGTAATCTATCGGAAGTGTTACGTTGCATCCAAGTTAGTCTTTTGTGTGTGCAACATCATCCTGTGGATCGGCCAAGCATGGCGTCTGTGGTTATAATGTTGGGAAGTGAGAATGCATTGGCTCAACCTAAACAACCTGGTTTCCTTATTGAAAAGGAACATGGAGAAGGCCCTGATATAGGTAATGAATCATCAACCAATGAAATGTCCATTTCGCTTTTGGAAGCCCGATAAGGATCGATTATAGGTTCATTCTGCTTTGTTGACGTATTCGTATTCCAAAACAGCCAACCTTGTACATCTATACGCTATAGATATTATAGTTCAACATGCACTTATGTGACTTGTTTCAGAACTCATATTCATGTATACAAGTAGAAGCCAATGTTAAAAAAATTGGTGGAAAACGAATGTTCTCTCTCTTCTTTAGATAAGAGGTATACATAAGAACGCTTGCTTAGCTAGACTATGTGCTACTCTAGTCTTTCTTTCTTTTTTAATCAAATGAGGGATTATGAGATATTAGTTCCTCGAAGGCAGTCGATGTAAGGAATAAGTCTCACCCTCAATTTCAAAGGAGAAGGGTTTGTCACACTATGCAAACCCACCGCCCTTCCCCTTATTTAAATTTTAGGGCTTTTGTCATGAACAATACCTGACATTTGAACAGTTCATCACTGTGATACCTGATATACGTAAACTTTCACATTAGTACCTAACATTTGAAACCCGACCCAATTTTGGTACTCCACCGTTAATAATTTCATTTAAATCACGCTCACATGGGTTTTTTCCATGGGTATTTTCGTCCTTTCCATTTGGAGTTTTTCCGGCGTGCTCAAACCGCCTATTCAGGTGGCGGCCATTGTTGGCCAGAGGTGATAAGCTTCCTAGGGTTACTTTCTTGGGCCTGGGCTCTAGTCATAGGATTTGGTCTTGGGGTCTTTCGGCCTAGCTTGTTTCTATGGACACTCCCTTTGCGTAGGGTGGTGCCATAAACAGAAAAGTGTCACGAGTTAATTTTGTTTTCGGGCCTATGACTTTTATTTTCATAATTTTGATTTTCTTATATCCGATTGAGCTTCATATTAGAAAAAAGTGAGAGTACTTAGGTAGTGATCTTTTTGTCGCACTATTTGGGTGGGTAACTGTGTTGTATATGATGTTTTCCATAAAAAAAATTGTGTATAAATGATTAGACGATTTTGGTAGGGTAAAAATGTCATTTGGTAATTGAACTATTACATGATATATTTTAATTTTTCTTAACATTTATAGTTCTTGATCTTTTTCACCATCCTCGATTTTGGTACTTCCGTTAAATTTTCCATTAAAAGAGGGACATAATTGTCAAACAAAATTTTTCATTAGCAAATGGGTTTTTATCACTCATAGTGCTTGAACTTTCGTCCACCAGACTGATAGATGCCCAGACTTTTAAAACGATCACAGAGGTGTCCAGACTTCTAAAACAAGGACTTTGAGATGTCTCCGTCTAAATTCCGTTAAACCTCCGTTAATTAAGAGGCTAAATCGGTAATTTCACATTATTATTTTTTTGTAAAATTATTTTTAAGGCCTTGAGGTAAGACAAAACCTAAATTAAAATTTTTGTCTAAGATAGGGTTCGAACCTTAGACCTCAACCTTGCAACTTTTCAAGTCAACCACCAAGACACAAGTTCTTATTGTATAATTATATGCAAACATAGTATTTATTTATGTCTTACTCGATCCTAGCACATACACTTCCTCATTTAAATATTTAATTTATCTCTATCCCTCTCTTTTTTTTTAATATTTAATTTCTCTCTCTATTTTTTTCATTTTTTTCTTTCATTCTCCCCTTTAATATTTCTGTTAAATATTTGGTCTCTCTCTTTTTTAAATATTTAATCTATGTCTCTTTTATATTTTTGTTAAATATCTACTGGCTTAGTTGAGCTTCTTTGACCTTTCAAATCAAATGAAAATATATAGATAGGAAATATTTCAAGTTAGTTATATAGTTTTGATGTCATCTCTGTGTTCCATATATTGATCTTAACAATGGTGATGATGCAAGCAATAAAACTGCCCATTAATTCCTTCAAGAAGTGCGAGACTGAAGCTAGCTACATCCTGGGAATTGGACAAAGAGCAAAAAATGCCAAGACTTACATCCGAATGTACCTTCTTTAATTAATTTCAAACATAGAGAGAGGAATTAAATATTTAACCGAAATATTTTAAAAAGAGATGGATCAAATATTTAACATAAATATTAAAGGGGAGAATGAAAGAAAAAAATTGAAAAAATAGAGAGAGGAATTAAATATTAAAAAAAAAGAGGGATATAGATAAATTAAATATTTAAATGAGGAATTGTATGTGCTGGGATCGAGTAAGACATAATTAAATACTATGTTTGCATATAATTATACAATAAGAACTTGTGTCTTGGTAGTTGACTTGAAAAGTTGCAAGGTTGAGGTCTAAGGTTCAAATCCTATCTTAGACAAAATTTTTAATTTAGGTTTTGTCTTACCTCAAGGCCTTAAAAGTCATTTTACAAAAAAAAAATGCGAAATTACCGATTTAGCCTCTTAATTAACGGAGGTTTAACGGAATTTAGACAGATGCATCTCAAAGTCCTTGTTTTAAAAGTCTGGACACCTCTGTGATCGTTTTAAAAGTTTGGGCATCTATTAGTCTGGTGGGCGAAAGTTCAGACACTGTGGGTGATAAAAACCCTTAGCAAATATATTATCTCATCTCATAGATGCATGACACGTGTCAATTTTTTTTTGTGTTACAATAAATCTCTGTATGAAATGACTATTATGTTTATGACTATTTCAACATGTGAGTGCCACGTTAGCGCCACCTAGACATTTTAACAGAAAACTTAATGAAAGTACCAAAATCGGTAATGGCAAAAAATATCAGGTATTATAGATGGTAAAATAATTTGTAAGTATTATAAAGTATATTTCGTGATAGTTTAAGTACCAAATAAGGTTTTTACTTTTGTGTATTCTCAATTTTTTTTTTACCTATTTTGATAATAATTTTAAATGATGCTTTAAAATTCCATAGTTGCCTGCTCTGAAGAGTCTTTAAATTCCATTAGAGCATCCATAATTGGGACCCAAATTTGAGTCCAAAAGCATCCATAATAGGTCGGAAATATTGAGACCTATAATTGCGGAAGACTCAAAAATTTGACCCAAATATAGGACCAGTTTTGATTCAAATATAGGTCTCATTTTCGTGGGTCTCCTCATGTGCAAACCAAAAGAAAGATGATGATTTATATTGGGTGTTGTTATTAACACACTCATATTATTCACACACCCCACCTAATTTTTATTGTTTTAATTCAACTTTTTATTGTAAATTGTCCTTACTACCCTCCCTCATAAATCCCCAACAATCCAACTCTTTCAGATTTCAGTCAAAACTCACAACTTTAAAGTGGAAGCTCTGCATTGAACGGATTCCTCGTCTTTAGATCATTCTTTCTTTCTTTCTTTTTTTTCTTTTTTTTTTTTCCGTTTGATTCTTGGATATTTTTTTTTCTGGGCTTAAAGCTCCCACAAGGCCAGAAGCAAATTAATCCCCCTTTTTTTCACGTCTTTACACAAAAGCAAATCAAAATAAGCATTGATTGACCTTCCTTCCCTTCGTTCTTACTATATTGGTGATGATCCTTGTGACTTTTCTCTATCTTCTATCGGACCACTCTTCCACCTAATGGTGATGATCTATTGATCCATATTGACAATCCAAACCTGATCCCCCTTATCTCCTCTTTCTCATCTGATCCCAGTTTGGTTTTGACAATCCACCTATCAAAAACGATTGTGCCTCCCCCGTTAGGATATTCATTTTTCTGGAATATCTTCAATTAAAACTCAAAACTCAGAGTCATTATTCGATCAGATTGAACCAGAATATCAGATCAAATATATGCTAATTGATAGATCTCAAAAATACATCCATGAATATAGCGGCTGGAAGGTCTCTGGTTTCGATAAGGTGAAGTGATCTCTCTCTGGGTTTCGAATATTTATCACCTTATCGCATCACCTTCAATTAAAACAGATCTGGGTTTCGATGAACAAAATTAAGAGAATTAATCGTGTAATTGGAGACATGCTCAGATAGTCAGATGCTCTCTCTGGTTTTGATCAGCTAGTGGTTAGCCCAATTCTAGGAGATTTAGGAAGAGGGTAGTAAAGACAATTTACAGAAAAAAGTTGAATCAAAACAATAAAAATTAGGTGGTAACTTAAACGCAAAATACACTTTTAGAGCGCAAGCAAACACTATCGTCAAGATATGGAAAGTATAGTTAAGACTCGAGGTTTTGTCGTACCACGGGAAATTGGTGAACCAAGATCCCACTAGGCAATTAGGCAACAAGCTAAACCAACAGTAATGAGGAGACTAGAAATAGATGTTTATGCAATGGCTAAGTGATATATGCACAAAATGAAATGTAGTGAGAAAACATTTTGTTTGTTTTGAAAGTGACTTGTGACAATAAAGTAAGCAAGCAAGTAAATACTAAAGTGAAATGCAAAGTAATGAAAGTTTGATTGATTAAGTGAAAGGGGGCTTTGGATCTCCTTAGTCTAATTCTGATGGTTGATTAACTTAACAAATATGCAAGTGAGATTGATTATGGATCAAATCTAGTACCCTAGCCATGCAATGGTTCTAGGGCCATGGTCTTTTCTTTTGTATCTTCGTGTCATGCAATGGTTCACGATGACTCTCAATTTAAATAATCTAAGCCATGCAATGGTTCTCAAATTACTAAACTAAGGCTAAGGGCTTAAAAACCTAGGGATTCAAATAAGCATGCTCATCACATTCAATGTTCATTGTCTAGAGATAGTAAGATAATCAATCTCACTGTCCCTACCAAAATAGATCAAACACATGCTTTAGAATTGATGAAGTTCTTAAACATGCATCTAACACATAATGAAATTGAAAATGAATATATCCAAATTAACATTACAAGCATAAATGTATACATCAATCTAACCATCTTCCTTGGGCTAGGGCACACAACCCTAGCCCCCAATTTTCAAGGATTACTCACTACTCATAACAAAATACATCATATTCCCAAATCTATATAGTCTAGAGACAAATAAAGAGTAAGTAAAGGTGAAGAGATGCTCAAGAGTGGAGGCCAGTTGGTCCTTGCTGTCACCAAGTGGTTGCAAGCCCTCTCCTTGTGCTCCTTGGTCTCCTCCTTGCTTCCTCAAGCTCCAAGCCTTCTAGATCCTTAGGTCCTTGATGAATCCCATGGTGATGATGAGTAGATGTGAGCAAATGAAGGGAAAAAGTGTAAGGGCAAAATATTTGCTATTGGCTATTTCCTATTTGACAAAACATCTTCCCTTGTATTAGCATTTCTTGTGTATCATTGTCAACTTGTTTTAGGGGTTTAAGTGTCGTGGCTTAGGATGTTCTTGTTCAAAATTGTTCGTAGAAGATTTCTTGGTATCCATCCTTCAATCAATGGTCGTCGAAGGGTTTGTTCAAACTCCTAAAGGTACTCATTTCATGCGTATGCATTTTCATTCATATTGAGTCTCACCTAGTGTTTACTTAGGTTGCTTGCTTATCACTCTTATGATGTAAATCTCATAAGTTTCGCTTGTTGCGACCGGCCCAAACTTTGTATGGAAATATTCATACACTTGGGTTTATCCTTCTAGGGTTGCTAGATCCCTCATTAGATTTGTTGTGATTATCATTTCTTCTTGTATGAGGCTGATTTAAGCCTTGCGATCAATCGTCACTGTTCATAAGATTGATCGCACCACGTCAGCAAAATATGTCCGTTGCATTTGAAAATATATCTGTTACGGAGTTTTATGCGATTGATCGCATCCTGCTTTACGATCGATCGCGATTGAGGTTTTTAGTTTCTTGACCCCTCTGTCTTCTGATTTTTACACTACGCGATTGATCGTGTTATGTCGTGCGATCGATCGCATAGTTGCTGAATCTGTTTTCTATAAATAGATTACATTTGTTTCATTTTGGCTAACTCTTTTCCATATAATTGAAAATCTGATTTAAGAGAGTTCTCTGGTATTTTGAGTGACCCTAGTTCCATGTATAGGTTCCTCCTTTGATGCTCCACTTCAATCCTTGCTAAACACATTTGATTTGCACTTAGTTGCTAGTTTAGCCTTTGATTAGGATTAAGGAGATTTTGTTCAACTCTAGCAAACGTTGATTGTTGTTTTGCTGAGTTGAACGGTTTAATCTATATTCACACACACACACACACACTCATCGCATAAGTCGTGGTTCTTACAATTGAAGGTTCACCCAGTGAAGTTCGATTGAAGAAGCTTGAGGTGGGAATGCTTGAAGAGCAAATTGGAGGCTACACAAGATTAGAGCTGTCACTAGTCTATAGGTAGATAGTGTAGATGTGTTTGCCTATTTGGCTTTTCATAGTGTTACACAAGAGTCTGGGGTACGGCTCTCCTCCGGTTTTCTTCTAGAGGTAGAGGTTCCGGGTGACCACTTTGTGTGTTCCTTGTGTGATTGTTTGTTGGTTTGTTTATCTATATTGTGCTTAAATACTTGCATATTGTGTGCATGATCATCACATAGATATAGTCCGTGGTGTGCTAGTTTGACGCACACTTTGGGATTTAGACTTGTACAATTGAATGTGTATGTTGCATACTTGAGTAGATTCAATTGTGGTATTGCTTGTGCAATAGTGTGTATTGTTGTTGAAGAGTCAAGTTTTAAATTATTCATTGTTAGAACTCTTCGACTAGTGTCGAGAACGACTACCGTGTTGGGACTATTCCGACATACCGAAATTTCAAAAAGTGTTTGGGGAGGTAGTGAATGGTGTATGGAGTATGTTTGATGAAGGGTACGTGTGAGGTGAGATGAGTGGTGGAAGAGGTAGATAATGGAGGAAGAACACAAGCAGCCGGGTGATTGACCGGTCGAAATGTGTCCGGATACAAAGGGAAAATAAGGCAAATGGGAATGAAGGAAAGGGAAGTTTGAGAGAATTTTGGGAACTTGTGGTGTCTAGGGTTGGTGGATAGCTGAAAATGGTGAGAACTAAGTATATCAATGAGGAAATGAAAGGCTATGATGAAAAATGAATGATCCTAAGGTCCAAAACATAGATCTAACTCACATTAGAAATACCTAAATGTCATGGGGTGGTTGGAAAAAGGTAAGGGCAATAAGGGTGCTATGGTAATGTGTATAGAGGCCAAGAAAATCAGAATTGGGACGAAAGGGAGGCAAAACAAAGGGTTGTAAGGCTAGGAGACAAAAAGTGTATAAATCATTAAATGTTTTGTCTCCTATTTGAATTTGAATTCTACTCACCCCTAAAATTACCTCAACCAATCAAAGGGTTCTCCTATTGTGCATGGGAAACTCATGGAATGATCAGGATGTGATGCCTTCGGGTTTGACTTGGGAGTTGACCATGTGGGCCCGGTTGACTTTTGTTGACTTTTCGGAGCAAAGAGTTGACTTTTTAGCTTTCCGGTCATAACTCCGAATCTTCGAGATGCTTCACTTCCGAAATTTGACTTGAAGAATTCTTGATGCTCGAAAGTCCGGTTGACTTTTGTCCTTTCCTCGGAAATGCTCCAATTGGTCCCGAAAAACAATCATTTTGCTCCATTTTCCATTTCCCGCATATGAACCTATAATCACAAGCAAGCAAGGATAAGTAACATTATTAGGCTTCTAGACAAACGTAATTCAAGCAAAAGAGAAGCTCTTTGTACATAAAATATGTACAAATCAGGTGGGGTGTGTGAATAGAGAATATGGGTGAGTTAATAAAGGTCTGAATTTGGGTACAAATAAAGGTCTGAGAGCGGCCGGGGTCCTTCTACAAAAAAAATAATAAAGTTTTTTCCTACACTATACAAATTAACTCATATCACAATTCCAGCAAATTTAAACCCAAATTTGAGTTCAAATATAAGTCTCCATCGCTAATTCCTTAACCTACGATCGTACCGGAACAAATAATGACGCTACAGATAATGACGCTAGCTCTGAAGAGTCATTAAACGATGCATTGATTCATGGGATACGTGTCCAACAGGGAAGACGCTAGCTGTGAGAGAACTGTAATTTCTTCCTCTTCTTCTCCACCAAAACTAATTTGGTCTTCAATTGCTGATTAGTTGGTTTGACCATTGATGCAATCTAGCAAACCAGTTTATGATTCGGCAGCACTATAGAAATTCCGACCTTTGACTTGTCAAACACCAATACTGTAATATGCATGACTTATTAGTCAATAGGCATGCCCTAACAGCGCATATGGTCTTCTCGATTCTCAACCATATGTTTTCTTTCCATCTTTAAATTTGAGTTAGAGAGGTAGCTCATGAACAGAAATCAATGGGTGGTCTTTGTTTTTTGGTTTTCAGTACTTGTTTGCTGTTTCTGTTATTCACAGTTTCCTTTGCAGTTGACAGCATCAGTCCCTCGCAGTCTATCCGTGATGGCAGCACCTTGGTTTCAAGTGATGGAAGCTTTGAGTTGGGTTTCTTCAGCCCAGGTATTTCGAAAAACCGTTACTTGGGAATTTGGTACAAGAACATTCCAGTTAGAACTGTTGTTTGGGTTGCAAATAGATGCAACCCGATTGATGATTCGTCCGGTGTGTTGATGATAAACAGCACAGGAAGTCTTGTGCTGTTGGGTCAGAATAAGAGTGTTGTTTGGTGGGCAAGCTCAGTTAAAAATGCCCAGAGCGCAATGGTTCAGCTATTAGATTCTGGAAATTTAGTACTAAGAGATGTGACAGTTGGAAATTCATCAGGAAGCAATTTGTGGCAAAGCTTCGATTATCCTTCTGATACATTGTTACCGGAAATGAAGATGGGATGGGACTTGAGGACAGGTCTTAAAAGGGAATTTTCAGCATGGAAAAATTCAGAAGACCCATGTCCAGGAGAATTCACTTATGGGATTGAAATGGTGGAACTTCATGCATACCCTGAGGCATATATTCGGAAAGGCGGTGCAAAATATTATCGTACTGGCCCATGGAATGGCCTAAGATTCAGTGGTTCACCAGAATTAAGGCCTAATCCAATTTATAGTTACGAGTTTGTGTATAATGATGATGAAGTGTACTACATGTACAACCTTCAAAATAAGTCTGTGATTACAAGAATTGTTTTAAATGGAACCATGAGTACACGTGATCGCCTTGTTTGGATTGAATCAGATCATACTTGGAGGGCCTATTCATCAGTACCAAGAGACTTATGTGATCAATATGGCCTCTGTGGAGCTAATGCAAATTGTATCATTGGCGAGAATCCAGTATGCCAATGTCCACAAGGATTCAAGCCCAAGTCACCAGAGAAATGGAGTTTGATGGACTGGTCACAAGGATGTGTGCGCAATAAACCCTTAAGCTGCGAGGAAAGTGATAAACCCGGGTTTGCCAAATTCACTAACTTGAAATTGCCCGATACTACACATTCTTGGGTGAACAAAAATATGAATATCAAGGAATGCAGAGCCAAATGCTTGAACAACTGTTTCTGTATGGCTTATACAAACTCGGATATCAGAACAGGAGGTTCTGGCTGCGTCATCTGGTTTGATGATCTACTAGATATCAGAAAGTTTCCGGATGCTGGCCAGGATCTATACATTCGAATGTCAGCTTCTGAGTTAGGTATCGGACTTTGTAACATGAACTGCTTGTTAAATACTGTTATGTGATCTGTTGTTAAATTATTCTTGCCATTGTGTTTCAATAAGAAGCCCCTTTTTGTTTTAATCGAAGTTAAATAATTGACTTTGTTTTCTCGTATCTACTTTACTGCATCACTCATCTATGAAGAAGAAGATGATGGTAAAGTGAAGACAGGAATAATAGTTGGAGTTGTGGTAGCCGTAGTGTTTTCAGGGATGCTCGTTGGCTACTACGTCTACCGAAGAAGGACCAAATTAAAAGGTAGATTAACTTTGTAAAAATATTTGTCAATGCTGTTTGATTGTATTTGGATGTGGGTAAATGGCTGAAACGTATTGAAGGTTCTATCTGGTTTAAATTGTCAGGAGAGACATTACTGAACTAATAGTATTCCATAGGCCTATATAAGTTTTAGTTCGTTTACTTTTTTTCTGGTAGACTTTGTTTTTGACTATAGCTAACATTAAGCTCATTTATACAATTTCAGAGACAGATATACGAGAAGGAAATCAAAAGAATGAAGGTGCACAAGAGGAGGACCTGGAGCTCCCGCTCTTCAACATCAGTACAATAGCTAGTGCTACAGATAACTTTTCAGATGATATGAAGCTTGGAGAAGGTGGCTTTGGACCTGTTTACAGGGTAAACTTTCAACTTGCTTCAGAATAATGGCCAGAATTAACAAAGAATGATTTCATACTGAATTTTACGATGTTTGAAATACCGTATAAACTTCCAGGGGACACTAGCAGATGGACAAGAATTTGCTGTCAAGAGGCTTTCAAGAAGTTCTGGCCAAGGATTCAACGAGTTCATGAATGAAATTACAATGATTGCCAAACTTCAGCACCGAAATCTTGTAAAGATTCTTGGTTGTTGCGTGCAAGAAGAGGAGAAAATGCTGATTTATGAATACATGCCCAACAGAAGCCTGGACAACTTCATTTTTGGTTTGGACCTTTTAAATCTTATGGAAATGTTTTCTAAAAAGCTTCGTATAGAGAATGATTGGATTTTGGATTAATACCAATGATGAACTTGCCAGATCAAACAAGGGGAGAGCTACTGTTAGATTGGCCTAAACGTTTCCACATTATTTGTGGAATCGCTCGGGGTCTCCTCTATCTCCACCAAGATTCCAGGCTAAGGATTATACATAGAGATCTAAAAGCAAGTAATGTTTTACTTGATGATGAAATGAATCCTAAAATTTCAGACTTTGGGTTGGCTAGAATGTTAACTGGAGGAGATCAGACTGAAGGAAATACTAAGAGAGTGGTTGGGACATAGTAAGTTTTTCTTTAAACATTTGCTAGGAAGAACATATCTACTTTTAGTAATCCTTAGTAATGGTTGATCTGTGATCGATGTTTCTACTTTCTACAGTGGCTACATGGCACCTGAATATGCTGCTGATGGGCTATTTTCTGTGAAATCCGATGTCTTTAGCTTCGGTATATTGGTGCTGGAGGTTATAACTGGAAGGAGAAATAAGGGATTTTATCATCCAGACCACAACCATAATCTTATTGGAAATGTATGTATATATCAAATAAAAGTTTCTTCCTCTTACATGTTAAACCTAGATATAGAGATTGACAAATGTGGTATGACATGTTTCAGGCTTGGAGATTGTGGAATGAAGGAAGGCCGTTAGAATTGATCGATACATGGTTAGAGAGCTCGTGTAATCTATCAGAGGTGTTACGTTGCATCCAAGTTAGTCTTTTGTGTGTGCAACATAATCCTGAGGATCGGCCAAGCATGGCATCTGTGGTTATAATGTTGGGAAGTGAGATTGCATTGGCTCAGCCTAAACAACCTGGTTTCTTTACTGAAAAGGGACATGGAGCAGGCCCTCATATAGGTAATGAATCATCAACCAATGAAATATCCATTTCGCTTTTGGAAGCTCGATAAGGATCGATTATAGGTTCATCCTGCTTAATTTGTTGACATGGTATTTTCCAAAACATGCAACCTAGTACATCTATACGCTGGAAATTATAGTTCAACATGCACTTGTGTAACTTGTTTCAGAACAAGAAACATGCACTTCGTAACTCATTCATGTATCCAAGTAGATGGCAATGTTTTAAAAATTGGTGGAAAACGAATATTATTTCTCTTCTTTAGATAAGAGGTATACATAATAACGCTTGCTTAGCTAGGCTGTGTGCTACTCATTAGTCTTTACAATAGCTAGGGGAGCAAGAAGCTGCTTAATATAACAGGCTAGCTTCATTGATAAGATGCACATCCTCCGCCAATGACTTCTCAGATCAGTTCAGCCAAGCTCAACTATTCATTAATATATCTTCTATTTTTACTGCTGCTTTTAAAAGCAGGTGGCTTTTGCGCTCATGAATTACTCTCCAATTTCATTAAGAAGAAAGGTAAGTTAGGCACCATGGCCATAAATCTAGACTTAGAGAAGGCTTATGACTTTCTGAATTGGAATTATATCAGAGCTTGTCTTACAAAGTTTAGTTTTTCAGAACATTGGACTTCCCTAATTATGGAATGTGTCACCTCTGTTTCTTTTTATATCGTCTTATATGAGTATCACCTCTGTTTTTTGTATTAGACAAGGTGATTCCTTGTCACCTTGTATTTTTATTCTTTGTATGGAGCCATTATTAGAGCTTTCAATTCTTTTTCCCACAAATCCAAGAATCATGTTGGAATTTTTAAGTCTTTTGGAAGGATTCGATCAATACTAATGATCTTATCTTGAGAATGCAGAAAAAACTTGCAGGTTGGAAATCAAATACCTTGTCTAGAGGAGGTAGCTTGGTCTTCTGTCTGCACCCCTAAACATAAAGGTGGCTTAGAAATAAGACCTACTTCTTGGTTTAACACTACAACTTTGGCTAAACTTGGATGAAAAATCTTAACAGAACCTGACAATTGGCGGGTGAAATTAGTTAAACAAAAATATTTACGTAGAACCAATTTCTTTGCTGCCTCTTTAGCTTGGAAAGGTATTTTAGATGCAAAAACACTTTTATAGGATGGTATATTGGTATGAGATGGATTGTGGTCAACGGTCAACACATTAACTTTTGGTCTTTTAACTGGGTTTTACCCTTTTCCAAGTCAGCTACTTGGCTTCAGTCGCACAGAACTTAAACTCACTCTAGAAGTAAGTTTTAACTGCAATGCGGAAATTAAACTTACCTCGATCCCAAGATTACAATTTTTAATTGGCTTCTTAATAGACAGAGGTTGAGGACTTTGAACAAAATTCATTCTTTTGAACATTCAATTAACCCGATATGTGGCTTTTGTCACACTGATACTGAAACTATTGATCACTTCAAAATATTTGGTGTGTTATACCTTCAGACATGAATCCTTTGAATTGGGACTGCACCCTTATTGATTCGCTTGACTCTTATAGAACAATATCCTCTGTAATCCTCTTGAGGCCGACAATCTTTCATATCAACTTAGCATGACAAAATTATATTATAATTAAAGTGATCATGGGTCTACTGAGAGTTTTGCCGGGTATGATTACCAGCTCCCTTTAAAAAAAATTTAAAAAAAAAAACGGTTCATTCTTCTCTCTCATCATCATCTGGTTTTACCTCGATCATAACTTTTCTATCCCCGAATATGGTATGCTGTCCCACAACTCACCTAGTGAATCGTAGGATTTCGATCAAAAACAAAATAAAATAAAATCACCCAGTGAACCATGATCTGCTATCCAGAAATATCTTTAAAAGATAATATTTCCTGTGCCCTTAGTTAAAATGTGACTCTTATGCATGCATTGAGCTATGCACTTCCCTTGCCTAATCTATACATAATTACATACATATGAACGTGCAAGCAATATACATATAACGTGAAAAATATCAAATTTATAATATTTAGATTTAATTTTTTTTCTTTATAAGAAAAGATAGAATTAATCCACTAAAATCAGAATATGAAACATACATTAGTTTCCTAAATCATGGTTTATACTTTATTCAGTACCAAACAAACAGGTAAGCTAAGTACTCATTACATCTAAAAAAGCTCGATTTTATTAAGCCTATAAATTAAGACAAAAATCATAATCACTTAAATAAAATAAAGTATCTTCAATCTGTCTTAGCACTCAATGATAGTACCCTAAGAACATCTTCAACCAATTGATTCATAGAAATTCACCAAATCTTATAGACGAGGCATAGGAATCACAAAAAATGATTGACCTCCCACCCCCAAAACCAAAAGACTAAGTCATGGGCGAGGGCGGCAAAGCACCCTACTGAAAATTTTGTAGCAAGCCTAGCTAAGGAACATAGCCATTACAAGCCCAACCCAAAACCCAAGCCTTCGATTTGGGGAAGCTCAGCCCACCTAATCTCAGCACCACCAATGAACGCTAGCCATCATATGGAGGAAGAAGTCGACAACTCCACCCGCTCACCATGTCTAGCAAGAAAAGTACCTTAGCAAGGATAAACAAACAACACTACATCCCTTGAAGGTCATAAAGGGAACAAAAAATTTGATCTCATTGAATAAAATCACCACCGCCAAACGGCCATGGACTAGGCCTCGCCAAGAGAAACCCAGCATGACGAAGTTATATTTTTAGAATTGAATCACCAACATGAGTTTTAATTAACTGAACTACTAGAGACATAAACTTACTACCAACTCTTTAGATTAGGTACTGGGTACTGTAAAATTACAATTCTATTCTTGAATCATCTTTTTTCATTGGATACAATCTTTTTCACTTAGAACACATAAAGCTTGTGCTTTTGTACAAGGTTCATTGTGAGATAGCCGAATAATCAAAATAAGGTGTATAAACAGAAGTATGGAAATCGGGAGAAATTGCGCCTCGTTGGTGGATGTCGGAGCCAGAGAGCATGTCCAAATTGGAAACCTTGAATGAACAATCAGTGAGTATCTTAATCGAGTCTCTGAGTTGCTGTTGGAGCATTTTGAATTCAGATTTACAAGACTGATTTTGGGGCAATTGGAACCACGATCGGCATATATAGTAGAATGCAAGGAAGATCGATGCTGAACGAAACCCCGAGGAAAATGGTGGCTTTTTTAGGCATGAGGGTGTATGAGATCTAGATCGATCTAACCTATACATATGTTATCCCGTTAGTTGAATAATTTTTGGGTTCACTCAATATGCACCCCCCCTTTTACAATTAACGCATTTTCAATTTAAATTTTAACCATCTAACCGTTCATGTATTATAACATAATATAGAGATTACCTATGCAAAAAATCAATCAATTTGGAGAACTTTTGGTCACTCATCCATATGAAATAAATAGATGGTTCATGATAATAGTAGTAATTGTTGTTAAAACAGTTAATTTGTTTCATAAAGTTGAATAGTTGAACAATCTCTTATTCGATTGAGTTTTTCAGAGATGATCTATAAAATATAATTTAAAATATGAACGGTTGGATTATAAAATTATAAGATAAAAATACATTAATCACAATGAGATGTGAAATGACAATCTGAACAGAAAGAACTTTTATTCAATAACAGAAAGATTACAGAACAAAAGAGTGACAACCTGTGATATTACCCTTACCCACAACTCGAGTAATAGGAGAATCACGCACTACCATAGAAATGACATTAGTTACAGGTAGGTAGATCGTTAAAAACAATCTTACTGAGCCAAGGAGGCCCAACTACGAACCACTTAAATCACCCACACAACTTACTGATGAAGGATAACCTCAAGAGTCCCGATAACACCTCGATCATAGATAACAGAGGAGTAGAAAATGGTTTTTAGAAGCAGCAAGAATATGGTGAAATTACAAAAAGAGAGGTAGCTCAAAAACTTGCAATTACTCGGTAGTAGAAAAGTGAAATTACAAAAAGAGGGGTAGCTCTTTAGAAGCAACAAGAATATGGTGTGGCAACCGCTTTAAGAGGATATTTCCTATGTGTGGTTACACCGGTAGACTCATTCATGTCTAAGTCCTCCGCTCTTGTACCATCAGGCAATTCCCAGTCAAAATTATGCACAATATTTGCCAAAACAATCTCTACAACACCCATGGCAAAATGTATTGCTGGGCATCCTCGTCTACCAGAACCAAATGGAATTAATTCGAAATCATTCCCTTTATAATCTATGGCACTGTTTAAAAACCTTTCTGGCTCGTACTGCTCTGCATTTGTATATGACTTGGGATCTCTTCCCATTGCCCATGCATTCACCATAACTTGTGTGTTGGCCTTAATGTTGTAACCATTTATTTTCACATCTTGGTTTGATATCCTGGGCAACAGTAATGGAAATGGAGGATGGAAGCGAAGAGTCTCTTTGATCACTGCCTTCAAATAGTGCATTCCAACCAAATCGTCCTCTGTTACATCCGCTTTGTTTCCAACTATTCCCCTCACCTCATTCTGCAATTTTTTCATCACCTTTGGATTCCTCAAAAGCTCGGACATCGCCCACTCTAAGGCTGTAGATGTGCTATCAGTGCCGCCGCCAAACATATCCTACAAGAGCATTCCTTTAATTAACCTCCACATATGAAGCTAGCTAATTAAGCTACCATTTTTTTTTTTTTGGAAATGGTAATTAAGCTAGCTAATTAAGGTACCATTCAAACTAGCTACTCACGTCTTTTCCGAATCGAGTACTACTGTTTCATATATATACTTAAATTCAGTTAGGGTCCTTTGTGAGCATATTTTGTTCTAAAAACAACTCTAGCTATATATATATATAAGTCTATGTCCTAAAAAGCTTCATTTTATTTGCTGAACAGATTGTACGTAAGATATCATGTACAATGTACGTACGGAAGTATATATATGTATGCACACACAAAGTAATCAAGACTTTTAATTACGTACGTACCAGGATGATACCCTTTATGCCAACTCGATCAATAGGGACACTGACTGCATTTTCTTTCTGAACCGCAAGCAAAACGTCCACAAAATCCCTGTCCTCTTCATTCTCATTCACACCATCATTTGATTTATCCATATGCTCTTGAATAACCATATCAAAAAACTCATGCGCCCGTTTGGCCAGTTTATCTAATTGAGCGTCAAAACCACTGAGACGAGTGAACCAAGCAAGCCATGGGATATAGTCACCAATATTAACGCGTGATAAGAACTCTGCCAAATCTCCAAAAAGCTCCATGAACTTCTTCTCACCATCTTCCCCGCGATCACTATACTTTCTCCCTATAGCAGCTCTGCATATGACGTCATTACTAAGCTTCACAAACATTTTGCTGAGATTCAAAACCGGTGAGGAGGAGGAGGAGGATATAGTACTACAGGACTGTAGTATGTTGCTTATCATCAATTTTGTTTCCTCTTGTCTCACCGCACGAAAAGAACGAACCTTTTTGTTGCTCAAAAGATTTAAGGCACATATATTTCTGAGCTGCCTCCAATACTCACCATAAGGCGCCGATGCCATGTCCTTGTAGAGAACCTTCTCAAAGAAGATGAACTTGGGTCTGTCGGAGAATATTAGGTCATGGGTTTTGTAGATCTGGGAGGCAGCCTCAGTCGATGAGATGACAAGGACTGGCCTGCTTCCAAAATGGAGCAGCATGACAGGCCCATGGCATTTAGATAAGGTTTGAAGTGAGCGATGAGGGAGCAAGCTTAGTTGGTGAAGGTTTCCAATGATGGGTAGCTTTGGTGGAGAAGGTGGTACTGATGAGTTTGTGTAAGAGGACCATCTGTATAAAAGAATGAGGAAAATTGCCACAAGTAAAATATATTTGAAGGAAAAAGGTTCCAAAGGGATTGAGAAGGTTTGATTCAGTTTCATTTCCAGCATTTGCAGGTGATTTAGCATCTTCTTCCTCTATGACTAATTTAATGTGTTAACACTATGAGTGCAAAGGGGTTCATCGATCTATATATAAGATCAGATTCAAGAGCCAGCTCTGGCTTCAAAATCTTTGATACACCTGTCATCATCTTTGTCCTTGTACATAGGGACAAGCATCTCGTGTTCAATTAATTAAAATTAATATTTAACAATAAAATATGTATAGTTATTTGTAGTGCCTCTAAAAATGCATCTCATTAAGAATTAATTTTAAATCACCCCCACCATATGGCTGGCCAGCAAGACATTGGAAAAAAAAAAAAAAGGTGTCATTAGTTCAAACTCCTTTTACTTTTCTTCTTCACCTTGCGCTTACTTTAATTTTCTATCACGTTTCGGCTACAAAAGTCTAACAACCTATCAAGTGCCAACTACCAACCTAACAAAAGTCTGATATGGCCTCCGATTGTATTGCCTTCTAAAAGCATCTTCAATTGTTTCCCTATAATTTATTTTTTCTCTAATTTAGAAAAAAATTAAATATTTTTTTACTCCAATAAATTAGCCCATGCAATATTTTCTGAAACTTGTCAACAATCTATTGGCCTAAAGAAAAGAAAAAATCCTTATTTATATGCATAGATATTAATCCTAGTTAATTTAGCTCAGGCTATTTTCGAACCTTGGCTCCGTGTCTGCCTATACCTATGCATATCCCTATTTTAGAGATAGTGAGAAAAGAAAAAATAAAAATAGGCCCAACTAGAGCCACCTTGTAATTGAACAAAAAAATTGACGGAAAATTAGCTAATGGCTAGACATGATTGATTATATTTGGTGAGTACAGGGCACCTATGATGAAATTAGAAATGCAGAGGCATAAATGATTAAAGATGTAAAGGTCGGGGTGGTAAAATGAAATTAACTTTATTAATAACATTTATGATGAATAAATAATTTTACTCATGAAGAAGAAATATGGTAAATATCTATGATGTCTAGGTAAGGAGTTTGAGATAAGTGGTATTAAGAGAGCTTGCTCCACCGACATCTCTTATAACTTACCTGGTTATATCTGAGTAGAGCTACCGAAGGGTTTAAGGTTATGACCATCCTACACCAAAGTTTCACCTAAATCCAAATCCTTGGAAGCGTTTCTTGGGAGCAAAGATTAATTGCCCAGAAACCCTCTATTGTTTCGTGGGAGTATTAACTCCGAAACTTACCCTCTACTGTTTCGTGGGACTATTGACTCTGAAACTCAGCATATTCTTGTTATCCATATTTTTGAATGTCAAATATGAATGAACTCGATTTTACTCCATTGGATTCTGCGGACATTAGATTTTGAGATGGGCTCATGAAATCCTAATGCACCTATCTGTGCAAGAGCTTTTAGCTCGAATCCATGAGCGTTGTTTTGAAGAAACCGCTCTACACCCTCAAACTGAGATGAACAATGTTAGGTTACTTATCATGATGAAACGCCATATGGATATGGCACTCCAGTTTGAGTTCATGAAAAAGGTTAGAGCTAGAAAGCTTTGGAGCGCTTCATGAACATTATGGTAACGTTCGTGACTCCATCATCTCTGTGAAAAATCATCACAAGAAGAACATTTGATTGAGAATACTCTCACCACCTTCCCATCTATGCCTTGAGAAAAGGCATGATGATGATACTTATAAAAGTATTATAATGTGAGGCCCGTAGGAACTAGACATGTTCCGAAAACTCATTATAATGGCGCCCCTAAGGGAGGACGCCTAGAGCAAAACCCTAAATCTAGGGACAATCCGGTCGTTTTGATCCGTAATATTGATTTGCTCAGGAAGGTAGTCGTCATGAGAATATGCGATCTCGCGAGCATATGACCGCGAAAGAGTGAGAGAAGACCGCCGTCCCTATAGGAGGGACGCCGCAGGTCCCCGCCGGTCAGCGTTTTGCCGCCACTAGTTATGGCAGTACCGCCACCGGCCGAGGCAATTTTCCACCGTCCTAGGGACCGTGAGTACCGCGCATGTATACCTCAATCAATGGAGAATCCTCTTCATGATGTCTATTAATGATATAGAGCGTTTGATCAATGGGTCATAGTTTGCAATACATATGAGGATGTAATTGCAATGATTAAGACGTCGAGTTTAAAGGGTTAAAGACTTTGGAAGCCGATTTTGCTTAAGTCTTTATGTTTTCCAAGTTGATGAAATATGACATGTTTGCCAAGACAATGGATTTAGTTTTCATTTAAGATCAAGATGGAACTTTGAGTGTAAAGCATTGGCTAATATCTTTAATAAAATCTGAGCTGCTTTCGTAGCCTCGATTTTAATGATGAGCTTACATTCCTATGTGACTACGATGGCAGGACCATCAAATCTTGTGCATGGAAGAGGATCTGCCCAATTCCTCTTGCCTAATAGCACTCACATTGATGTCACAAATGCTCTCTATACTCCAAGAGGAAATAGAACTCTTTTGAGCTTTAAAGATATAAGAGCCAATGGATTCCATGCTGAAACGCATGATGAGAATGGAAAAGAATTATTTTGCATTACCTCTAATGACTGCGGAAGAAAGCGCATCTTAGAGAAGTTTATGTGTCTCTCTAGTGGGTTATATGCTACCATTATTCGAGCTATTGAATCAAACAATGTCATTTAGGATGACCTCTTGGATTCAGACACTTATTGGCTTTGGCACGATAGATTAGGACATCCTGGTCGTGATATGATGATCCGTGTATTGAAAACCTCACACGGACATCCATTCTATAGAGCTCATCGAAGCAAGGATCAAAAATTGATCTAAGGAGAGGAAATTGATGTTTCTGCCGTCCTGGCGTCCGGACGACCAATGACAGAAACTATCCAAAACCGGACAGAAGCTCCGGCGACTGGTCGACACATTCTCGGCGACCGGTCGACAACTTCCAGAAGGTTTGGCGTCTGGACGAGACATCTGGCATCCGGACGCTTGGAAAAGTCCGATTTTCTTCTGAGAAAAACCCTGATTCAAATATAAATCAAGATGCCTCCTATGCTTCTAAAGCTTCCAAAGCCAAACGCTCATTTTGCAAAACTTGTTCCGTAGGGAAACTAGGACTGAGATCGTCATATGCAAATGATTCTAAAGTACTTCTTTCATTCTTACAGAGAATCCAAGGGGATATCTGTGGACTTATTCAACCACCAAGCGGCCCATTGACATGCTGGTCACATGTCACATTGTTGTCCACTCGTAATGCTGCTTATACTAAACTCCTAGCACAAATAATTAGCATGCGGGCTCACTATCAGGATCATCTCATTTAACTTATCAAGCTTGATAATGCTGGAGAGTTTACATCGAAGACTTTCGATGACTACTGCATGGGATAGATGTTGAGCATCTAGTCTCACATGTGCATACCTAGAATGGTCTCGCAGAGATTGCCAATAAAAGGTTACAAATGGTCATGAGGACGTTGATAATGCGCACTAACCTTCTTCTCTCTGTCTGGGGGCACGCAGTATTGCATGCAGCTATGCTTATTCGTCTGAGGCCCACCGCCACCCAATCTTTTTCTGCGCAACAGCTTGTGACTGGGCAACTAGTCAAGCATCTCGTACTTACGCATATTTGAGTGTGCTGTTTATGTGCTTATTACGCCGCCATAGCGTATTAAAATAAGTCCTCAGATACGAATGAGTATTTATGTTGGATTTGAGTCTCCAACCATATCCCGCTATGTAGAACCCTTGACAGGCAATCTATTTACCGCAAGATTTGCGGATTGTCACTTCGATGAGACAGTTTTCCCGTCGTTAGGGGGAGATAAGAACGTAAACGTTCAGCAGGAACGACTGGAATTGTCGTGGCCTGTCCCCACTCTGTCTTATAACGATCCCCCTACTGCAAAAAATGAGTGCGTAGAATTATAGATCTTCAGAAAGTCGCAGATTCTCTTTCTGACGCTTTTTCTGATCTTGCTAAAGTGATTAGATCTCATATACTAGCTGCAAACGTTCCTACAAAGATGCAAGTACCTGAGAAAGGACTTGGACTCAAAGTCGCTACAGCAGCCACCCCTATTGGAGGGATGACCTTCAGTGCCACTGCCAGTAATGGTGGTGATGTGGCTCAGGCCGTGGCTCCGCTGAGGAAGCGTGGGAGGCCACCATGTTCGAGGGATTCACGCCCTAGGAAACGGGCTGTGATGGCACCAAATAACCCTCTCATCATTGATACTCAAAATCCGTCACATGAAAACGTTCCGGATTATGGTTATGTCCAAGAGACATCTTTGGAGGACGCTCCAATGTCATAACCTATCCATGCGAACATAGAGATCTCGATTAATTATACTAGTATACATGAGACGTGGGATAGAAACTTCATCATTTTTTATGATGTGTTTGCATATGCTTGTGAACATGAGTTGATTGAGACTGATGATATTGAATCTCGCTCCGTTGATGAATGCCAACGTAGAGCTGATTGGTCTAAATGGAAAGATGCAATTAAGGTTGAGTTGGACTCATTAACAAAGAGAACGGTATTCGAGCCAGTTGTGCCAATACTTTTTGGAATAAAACCTGTTGGATACAAATGGGTCTCTGTTAGTAAGTGTAATGAGAGAAACGAGATTATAAGATATAAACCTCGCCTTGTGGCGCAAGACTTCTCACAACGCCCTGGAATCGACTACGAGGAGACATACTCTCTCGTAATGGACGTTATAATGTTCCTGTCACGCCCCGATTTTCAAATCGATTAATAAGGCATTTTGCCCTTAATTACAAACCAATTCGGGAACGTGACTACATGGAATATCAAATACAAATATGCACTAGAATTTTTTTCCTTTTAATTCGAGTACAACAAATATACTCCATGCCCAATAAATGTAAATGCTGACCCGTTCTTTAGGGTTACATATTACAAGCCATAAATTAAATAATAAATTGTTATTACAAAATATTAAGTAATTAATCCATCAGAGTTTATTACATAAACAGCGGAAGTCTTATAAACCAATAATATGTATGCAGCCTTGCTTACTCCTGGTTATCCTAACCTGCAGGTATAACCACTACACCGTGGAATAGTGTACCGGGTTATATCAACAAACCCGGTCAGCTTACGAAGCTGGTATGAGTGATCTATGTTTTATTCACACTGTAACATTTTCCCAATTGAATTCTTTTATTTTCAGAAATCAATTAAAACCCAAAAGTTTCATTTCAAATCCGGAAGATTCCTATTATCTAATATACTGAACCTACGTGCCTCATACCACGTATTTTAACCCCACACGCCCCATAAACGTGTATGTTAATACCAGGGTAATCCAGTATGTTAAATAATATAAACCCTCGATCTTTACTCACACAAAACCATTTATAACTTAGCCTGATTAAAAGTGAGATGCATCTCCTTTTAATACATCAAGTTATTTTTAACTTCGCCTGATTAAAAGTGAGAATACTATTTTTCTTCTCCTTTTAATACATCAAGTTAATCATACAATATGCAGTCTAGAGCTCTAACTGAATGGGCTACCATTTTTCACCCATTTAACATTGTCCCCGGTCAGGACAGTCCGTTTGGACAAAAACATTCAAATAGGCAAACACAATATCTTATTAGAATTATTGTGTTCCCACAATTTCACAAATTAAAACAATAAGATGAACATTTTTCAAATATTGTTTTAACACCAAAATCACAAACAACACAATATGAATTAATATTCATATATAAAAACATCGTGAGATTCACTCACCTCTAATTCCTGCTGCGTCTTCAAATAGTAACCAGGAATCGACGAGTTCTAGCCAATTGCTTCATGATTTCAAAATTACCTATGAACATGCAATTTCCACTTAGCATATCATAGTTTCCAAAACATTTCATTATCCCTCAAATGTCACTTAGACATTAAAAACCATAATTCGGGACAGTTTGACCAAAAGTCAACCGTCGGTCAATGTGGGTCCCACGTCTACTATTCATCAACGGGTCCCACACAAAATCCGAAACTTCCAAAATCTACCAACATGCTTATTTCTAGCATCCTAACATCATATCCAAAAATGGTGATGATCCAACGGTCGGATCATCACGGATCTAACGATCCATAATCATTGCATAATTGATCGTTGATCAAACGATCTAATTTCAGTAATCCAACGGTCCAACATGCTTATAATCTCAATATTAACCACACGATCAAATTTGATGATCATCTGACGGTCGGATCTCTCGAATCGTAAATCGTACGATCCGATAAATCGGGTTAATTGACCATCGGTCAAACGACCGAATTTGACAAAAGTCAAAACACGAAAGTTGTTCGTATCGACGAAACAAGCCAAACGGAGCAAAGGACTGCTCCCGGACCGGCCGGACGCGCCGCCCACGCGCCGCCTCCGGCGGTGGTCAGACCGCCGGTCAAGGTGGTCCGATTGACACCAAATGTTACCAGAATGTAGATCACAACAATCCCAACAATTTTGATAACTACCTCGAGGTCTGGATCGGAGTGGAAGTGGCCGGAATCGGTGTCGGTGGGTTTTTGATCCCAAAAAGTGCAAATCGTCGTTGCCGCCGATCTAGGCCGTGCCGCCGTGATCCACCACCATGGGGAGGTTGCTGGGGAGGAGGGGAGCAAAACCCAAGTCGTCCCATCGTCGGAGGTGGCCGGAATCGTCGCCGGTGGCCGGGTCTACTTTTCCCGAAGGTTTGCGGTCCGATCCGCCGGTTTCCGGCGAGGTGCAGCGGAGGTGGCTACCACCGGTCGACCGTCGACGCCGGTCTGCGTCGGTTGGTGGCCGGGCCGGCGCCGGAGGAGGCCGGACGCGCCCGCACGCGCCGGGTCGGGTAACCGGGTCAACGCGGGTATACGGGTCCTCTAGAGAGAATTCCGGAATTTTCCGGAATTTTCCGGAAATTTCTGGGATTTTCCGAAAAATACCCTATATTTATACAAAATTTTCCAAACTTCCGAAGGCCATAACTCCTTCATACGATGTCCGTTTTCGGTGAACCAAATTCCTACGAACTCGATTCGACGAGTTCTACAACTTTCATTAAGGAAGTTTTCCCAAATTCTCAACTGATAAAAAGTTACCTTAATTAACCTTGTGTAACTTATAATTACCACCGTAATTATCGTTTTACGACGAAAACCCCTAAAAATACGAAATAACACCATTTCACTTCAAATTTCACGACCTATTTTATAAAAATAGTATCGAAATTTTCGGGGTATTACAGTTCCGCTACCTTATCAGTTTGGTAGTTTCCGAAAAACTGAATATGCAGCTTATGGATGTGGTCACAATGTATCTCTATGGGGATCTAAATACGGATATTTATATGAAGGTCCCGGATGGGCTTTAGTTACCCAAGTCAAGTGGCTCCAAACCACGGAATGCAATAAGATTGCAAGGCTCACTATATGGATTGAAACAATCCGAACGAATGTGATATACCCATCTAAGTGACTACTTGATTGGAAGAGGGTATGTGAACAATGAATTATGCCCCTGCGTGTTTATTAAGAGAACAAGTTCCAGATTTGCAATAGTAGTGGTCTATGTTGATGACATGAACATTATTGGAACTCTTGATGAACTAAGAGAAACCGCTGACTACTTGAAATCTAAGTTTGAGATGAAAGATCTTGGAAAAACACGGTTTTGTCTCGGTTTGAAACTTTAGCACCGTAGTAGTGGGATTCTGATTCATCAATCAGCTTATACCGAAAAGATGCTCAGGCGATTTAATATGGATAAAGTTCATCCTGTTAGCACTCCCATGATTGATCGTAGTCTAGATCCAAAGAAGGATCTGTTTCGCCTAAGGGATGATGGTGAAGACGTTTTAGAGGCTGAGGTACTGTACCTACGTTCAATAGGCGCATTATTGTACTTGGCACAGTGTACAAGACCCGATATCTCATTTGTTGTTAACTTGTTAGCTAGATTTAGCTCTGCGCCCACGCAACGTCATTGGACTAGCATAAAGACTATCTTTCGTTACTTGAAGGGTACGATTGATATGGGTTTGTCCTTTCCCTACAGAGAGTCACGAAAATATGGCAAGATGGGTGAGGAACCCATGCTTGCTGCCGACGGTCGTCCGGATGCCAGCTTGTTGTCCCCTATTCCCACAATCCTTGTGATATTTTGGTGGGTTTTGCTGATGTTGGGTATCTCTCTGACCCATACAAAGGTCGTTCTCAAACTAGTTATGTCTTTACCATGGGAAACACCGCGATATCTTGGAGGTCTACTAAACAGACCATTGTCGCTACTTTTTCGAACCATGCTGAGATTATTGCTCTCCATGAGGCTGTTCGTGAGTGTATATAGTTGAGGTCCATTGCTACACATATAAAAAGTAGATGTGGTTTGAGGTCAGCCACTGATGAACCTACATGCATTTATGAGGATAATGCTGCTTGCATTTAGCAAATGAAGCAAGGTTTCATCAAAAGCGACAACACCAAACATATATCACCTAAATTCTTCTATAATCAGCAACATCAGAAGTTCCTCAAGATCAAAGTGAATCAAGTCTAATCTGAGGATAATGTGGTTGATTTGTTTACCAAGTCACTCCCTACATCTACATTTGAGAAGCATGTGAAAAGCATTGGTTTGCTTAAGTTATCTGGTCTCCCATGATTGTGGAAATTAGGGGGAGACGCAGACATCAGGGGGGGTCTGGCGTCCATGCTATTCCAAATGTGAAGAGTGTGTTGTACTTTTTTTCTCTTCGACCAAGGTTATTTTTATTCCATTGAGTTTTTGTTACTTGGCAAGGTTTTTAATGAGACAACGCGAGGAGCACCACCTAAACTTGACAGCACAAGGGGGAGTGTTGAAGGAAACCCACTTCATGTGTGCCTTGTCAATCTAGAAGTATTTTTAGTTAGTATGGAATAAGGATTATGTATTGAATATAATTTCAATTACCGTATGGATTGTACCATGTATTCCTCTATTCATCAATAAAGATCGATTTTTATTTACTTTCAGTATTCTACAACATAAATAACTGAATTTTTAACAAACAAAATCTGATAATATGAATACATGCATTTGGCAAGAATGTTGTACCTATGAATTTTTTCTAGGGGTGCTAACCATGCTAGTTAATTATAAAACAACATATACTAAATTTTTTTTGTCAAAAATTTGGAGTGGGCATCACACCTCAGCCGCCCCTCCCCCCCCCTCGGTTTCAGGCCGGCAACCGGGGGGCAGCCCACCTCAGTCCCCCTTGGATTCGTGCCTGAGTAGGAAACCATCTAATTATAACCTTGTTACCAATCTATCGACAAAAAAATATCTTGTTACCAAAATATATATATATTCATGCTTCCCTCTCATCAATCATCATCATCTCTTTTTACCTCAATCACAATTTTACTAAAAAAGTTCGGGGAAATTCTAGGGAAATTCTAAGGTGTTTCTTCTCTTTTGTTTTCTTCTCTTTTATGGACGATGACATCAATGATGATTTAAAGAAGATAATAATATATAATTAAAGTGATGATGGGTCTACTGAGAAGAAGACCAGCTCCCTCAAACTTCGAGAGAAGTTTTTTTGAAGTTAGAAAACCATATATTATATAATATATCATCTTCTGATTTTTTTTTTCGATAAGAATATCATCTTCTGATTACCAGCTCCTCGAGAGAAGTGTTTTTATGAAGTTAGGAAACCATATATTATATATTATCTAATTCTTCTCTATCATAATCATTTCTTTTACCTCAATCTGTCAACCAGATATATATATATATATATATATATATATATATATATATATATATATATCAGTCCCCTTCACATGCGGACGTCTGTACGTAAAGTAAAATGCGAATCCTTACAAAAAATTAGCCGAATTGGAGATTGTTTGGTCATCTGTTCGTTGTATAGTTTACAAACAAATATAGTCCGTCAGATAAGATTGACACGATGAATGTGGTAATCAAATGACTAAATAATTTTTAATTTGAATTTTTTTTTATCAAAATGATCCTTGAAGGATGACCTAAAATATAGACGTTTTGATCGTTGGTTTGAACTCGCAATAAAGATGTTCGCATTTTACTTTACGTGCGGACGTCTGTATGTGAAGGGGACTGTATATATATATTTGGTTGACAGATTGAGATAAAAGAAATGATTATGAGAGAGAAGAATTAGATAATATATAATATATGGTTTCCTAACTTCAAAAAAACACTTCTCTCGAGGAGCTGGTAATCAGAAGATGATATATTATATAATATATGGTTTTCTAACTTCAAAAAAACTTCTCTCGAAGTTTGAGGGAGCTGGTCTTCGTCAGATCGTCTCAGTAGACCCATCATCATTTTAATTATATATTATGGAAAATTCTTGCACACACCAAAGTGCATATTATTATCTTCTTTAAATCATCATTGATCTCATCATTAAATATTCTCTAATTATTCTCTCTCGTAATCACCTCTTTTTGAAGTTAACTACAAAACCATATATTATATATCATCTTCTGATTACCAGCTCCCTATGACCAAGTGAAAGTATCGCTGAGGACTGAGGAGGGAAGTTTTTCGCATCAGCTAAAAGTCTAAAACTAGCATTTCTACATGCACTACGTATATCGAATTGAAATTAGAATAGTTTATATCTGTAAATATATATATATATATATATTGGAACATTTTTTTTATTGTTTGAGTTGTTTTCATCAGTTTACTCTTATAAAGTAAAACGTTATAAATTAACAAACATGTAATATGTTGGCACAATTTTTTTAACACATAGACAATCTATCTATATTGTTCAAAGTAATTAAGAAACACAATAAAAAGTCTTTCCAACTACTAACAAATAAGTGAAGTAATTCAAAAAAATTAATATAAAAAATAAGAAAAGTGTGCAAGTGGATGTGAAGTCTATATATAAATAATTTATTTATTAATTATGTTATTTATTATTTTGCTCTTGATATATGAAATATTATGTTTTGAGTGATACATCAGAATGGGCAATTATTTGGTTTTTGAATATTTACCAAAACTCAAATTTTGGTAGATTAATTGATGAAATATAGCATGTAATCGTGGCATACCATTTTGAAATAGAAATATAAGAAGCACTGAAAAAAGAAATCCATGTTGAGTACCATGATGATGATGATTTGGAGATATACGATGTTTCTCTTTAATTTCGTCTAGATATAATCCGGTACGTAAATTACAAAATAAATAAATATTGTATGCTAATAAATATTAATTGTGACTTTGGCAAAAAAAAAAAATCATAGTGTCTAATTTTTACAATATTTATGCAAGCAGATATATATATATATATTCAACAAAATTTAAAGATGTAAATGGTGGCTTCATCAGGGGCTGCGTAACTGCTGATGTTTCGGGTATGCTAAGCTTCTATGAAGCATCACATCTTAGGGTTCAGGGATAAAATAAATACTTGAAGAGGCTCTAGCTAGATTTCACCACCACTCACCTTGAGTCGGAGATAAGTACTGGTGTAAGCTATATATCCACTTGCAGCAAATATCTCAAGCCTCATAGAGACCTTTGCGAAAAAGTATCAGAGAAACTATTCGCCAGACAATAATTACATGTCAATCTACCAAGATACGACTTTGTACAATGAAGTGTGACTTAAACTTGCAAATTAGATTTCAATCTGGTTCGATCAGTCTTTACACGAAGAGAAGCTTAGTGAGGTTATTATGAGGTATGTTTAGTGATTTTAATCCTAATTAATAACGAATTAATTATGTGTATTATGTGCGTTGTCTTTGAGGAATTTGCATACATATGACTGTATCATATGGAGAATTTATGAATACAAGTGGAACTAAAAGTAATATGTTATATACAGTTGTATAACAGGGATGAAATTATTGAATTTGCAGTTGTGTCATATGGAGTATTGATTTTTTATAATTATCCTGTAAAGCATCCTTTTTAGTCTGAATGATTGTGTATTTATTGTCACATTGCAGACCGGTGGGACCGGAGTATATTTGCTTGAGGAATTTTTTCATGGTCTCGTCACGCCACGTGGTATATCATAGTGACTTCAATAATTTATAATTTTTTCACTCAATATTTTATTACTTACTAATTATTTTATTACACAGCAACAAATCATAAATTCATAATGTTCCGTCACACATGTCATGTGGCGTGACGGGACCATAAAAAAAAATTTCGATATGCTTTCCCAAATATTCTGTCCCACCACTCAAGTTTTGATTAAAATATTTGCTCTGCCCTTAATTAATTAAATTAATGTGATTTTTTTTTGGGCAAAATAAAATTCGTCTCTTATGCATGCATGCTCATACTTCCCTTCCCTTGCCTAGTCTATATAAATACGTGAATGTCCGAGCAATATTGTTCACTGAATATCAGCAAAAGCTTGAAGCTTACCTGAGCTAGCCATATATAGATCAGAAAATACAAGTCGATAATGTCGATCCAAGTTGGTCCAACGGTTGAATCACAAAACGCCATGCCTGAAGTTGCTCGTAGGATGACAAACTTTAAACCAGGCATTTCCGGAGATGGGTTCGTCGACTGTGATTCCCTTGACAGCGTAATTTATTTCAAATCATTTCTAATACTAGAGTTTTACTTTGTTTTAAAATATATTACATACATATTATTTATTTCATCTATAGCAGAAATATATTATTTTGTTTTGAAATTAATATATTACTTGTAATTTTGTTTTCTCATCTGACTTAACCTGTTTTTGTAGATAACTCATGCCCGTATGCAACGGCAAATTGATGAACTGAAAGTATTGGTGAGGAGGGAAGTTTTCGCATCATCTGATGTTTCGGATCAGCTGAAATTCATTGATGAAATTCAATGCCTAGGCGTGGCATACCATTTTGAAATAGAAATAGATGAGGCACTGGAAAATATCTATGTTGAGTACCGTGATGATGGTGATATGGATCTATACAATGTTTCTCTTCATTTCCGTCTACTAAGACAACATGGATATAATGTTTCATCTGGTGCGTACGTAAACTAACAAATTAAATACTGTATGCTAATAACTATTAAGTGTGACTTTGGAACTATTATTATATTTTCATATTGTGATCTAACTTTTACAATATTCAAGCAGATATATTCAACAAATTCAAAGATGCAACAGGTAACTTCAAAGAGAGCTTAACTGCTGATGTTGTGGGTATGCTAAGCTTCTATGAAGCAACTCATCTCAGGGTTCACGGAGAAGAAATACTTGAAGAGGCTCTTGTTTTCACCACCACTCACCTGGAGTCGGCGATAAGTACTGGTGTAAGCTGTCCACTTGCAGCACAAGTATCTCAAGCCCTAGAGAGACCTTTGCGAAAAAATCCAGACAGATTATTCGCCAGACATTACATGTCAGTTTACCAAGATACGACTTCGCACAACAAAGCGTTACTTAAACTTGCAAAGTTAGATTTCAATCTAGTTCAGTCTTTACACAAAGAGGAGCTTAGCGAGGTTATGAGGTATACATACGGTGGTTTTTGTCAAGTTAGATTTCAATCTAGTTCAATCTAGTTCTAATTAATAACGTATATATTTGATTGGCCACATATAAAAATAAGTTTCGAATTAATTAACTGCTTTTGATCAATTAATTAGGTGGTGGCAAGAACTAGACTTTGAAAGAAATATCCCTTTTGTGAGACATAGGATTATGGAGTGTTACTTCTGGGTGATTGGTATGTATTTTGAACCCCAGTACTCGGTTGCAAGAAAGATTGCCACAAAACTGTGTTCAATGGCTACAATGATGGATGATATCTACGATGCATTTGGTAGATTTGAAGAACTCAAAATATTTACTGAAGCAATTGACAGGTATACATTTTGAAATCAAAGTTACATATATCGTTAAATTATTTTTTATTCTATTAGCCAGCATTGTCCTTAATAGCAAATGATAATTAACGAAATAATTTTCAGGTGGGATGCCAATTATTGCATGGATGGACTACCACAATATATGCAACTATTTTATCACACACTTTTGAATGCTATGAATGAAGTTGAGGAGGAGCTGCAAAAGCAAGGAATATCATACCGAGTCCACTATGGAAAACAAGTCGTATGTCCTTTTTTGTTTTGTAATTAACTGATAAACTAACTGTTGTCCTTTTATGTTAAAAACCTAAAATTAAAGTGAGAGTTTAAGTCAGGCACAGAAGCCATTCAGTATTGTCATGCAAAACTATGTCTCGATAATTAATTTGCAGCCCCATAATAATCTAATTATTTCACTTTCTGGCGCAGTTTAAAGATCTATCCGGAAACTACTTTATTGAGGCCCAATGGCTCCACGAAGGGCGTATCCCAAGCATGGAGGAGTATACGCCTGTTACAGTAGCTTCAGTTGGTACTTGTATAACTATAGTCCTATCTTTACTTGGAATGAATGATACTGTTAACAAGGAAACATTTGAGTGGGTTTTGAAGTACCCTAAAAGTGTTAGAGCTTCGAGCCTCGTGTTTAGGCTCATGGATGACATTGCGGGGAGCAAAGTACGTAACCCATATACTATCCCGTTAGTTTGAGATATATTGTTGGTTGGTTTGTTGACATCTTATATGAGCGCGATATATTAATCAAAACTTTAACTCTAAGATCGATTTCAGTACAATAAGATTAACTGAATATATATATTTGTAAACTCTTTGGCTTTGCAGTTTGAGAAAGAAAGAGGGGACGTTGCTTCTACTATTGATTGCTACATGAAGCAATATGGGGTCTCAGAGCAAGAGACCATTGATGTGTTAAACAAACAAGTTGTGGATGCATGGAAGGATATAAATGAGGAATTACTTCGACCAACAGTCATGCCAATGCCTGTGCTTATGCGCATTCTTAATTTCACAAAATGTGTTGATGTGGTTTACAAAGGGGGAGATGCCTTCACACAAGTTGGGGAAGTTATAAAAGATGGTGTTACCGCACTTTTTGTTGATCCAGTGCCACTCGAATGACATGGCATGCGTACGTATGTTCTCCATATATATGTACGTACGTACATGAGAGAATATTGTGTTTAATTTACTCTCTTTCTGAATAGGATGGTCTCCTATTTAAATTTTTTGCATGAAAACTTCATAAATCTAAATAATAATATCAAGTTTTATTTTCTGATGCTAAAATATGAAAGTAGACGTCGTCATGAGTTTGTAGAAATTTTTCGGATATCCGAACTATTTTTAATGATATTGGAAAGTTGGAAGAAAAAGAAATTAACTACTAGAAATCGGGGCTGTAGCCACCACCCTTAATTGGTGCCTATTGATACTATTAGCCACTTTTAGCAGTGGGTATTGATTTGTAGAGACTAAATCCATGTTGGACGCTAATTTTGCAGACTCTAATTGAAACATTGCTCAATTAGCCACCAAAATATCCATACGAGGCTCATGAGGTACATTTGCCATTTACCCAACTTCACGCGCTCTTGTATCTCCACTTTGTCTCTAACAATGACCAGTACCATATGTTTGGATTATATATTATTATAACATCAACGTTGATTATGATCAACTCCTCACGCGCTCCTCTTTTGTCACACACGGCCGTGGCAATTGTGTATCTTAATTTTTTTATGTTTATGATTTCATCAGTGCCTAACTGGTACCGAAATAAAAAAAATTAAATAAACAAAAATTGTACATTGAATTCATAATTACATATCTGGTTTTATCCATATATTTGTCCCATCCCTACTATTTTACGGTAACAAAATTTATTTCCTGGTTAGTTTTGCGAATACCCAATTCACCATAGAATTCATGGTCATCCAAATTTTCTGAGCATAATATTCAAAACCCAGCCAAATGAAGTTCATTGGCCAAACAATTTCAGATCATCTGCTCATCAAAATAAACAAACAGCAGCTGCATGCCCATGAAGCTTAAACAAATGTAAATTCATCTGCCCCATCAAAATAAAATCAACTCATTTGCGCAAATTAACATAAACATAATGCACATGTTCCTATTATATTATATAGCAACTCCATCATGGGAGAGAAATATTTGTAGCAGACTTTACAAAACCAATGGAGCCATATATCTATGATCACAACTTCCATATAACAAAAGCAAATTCCATTCTAAGTCTCATTGGAATTGGATAGAATGAAATTTGTTTTTTTTACAAAACAATCCAGCCATAACTAAGACTAGATCCAGAAGTTTGTTATCTAATATTGTCTCAATTACATATATTCTCAAAAACAACCCTAGTTGTTAATATTTTCAAAAGGACAGAACTCATTACCTAACAAGTGTTGCATTCTTGGCTGTTGTTGTTGCCCAATTGCAGATTTGAGGTTAACACAGCTCGGGGATGTTCACATTCCTACAAAGGAATTCACTATCATACATCTTTTCAAGAACATGCAAACAACAAATTCATAAACTTAAAAACTTCAAAACAAATTAATTGGGTTTTATAATGAATCAAATTACAAACATGATGTATAAATATTCAAACGTATACAATTTCATTGATAAATTATATAAATACTACGAGCAAAAGTGTTGTAAATTCAGTCATGGTAGTCTATTGAAAATCAAGCTGGTTTTCAAAATGAATTAATACTACACATGACATTGAAAACCAGAATTAAGCTGGTTAATATTAATGGTTTCCCCTGACTAAATCTGGTTCCCAATGTAAATTAATACTAAAACTCAGTTTATCTTAATGAATTTATACTATGCGCAAGTATCGAGAGAGATATAACTAGTGTTGAGTTGTAAGGAAATATTGTACAAGTTGCATTTGTTTTAGAAAAATTCATTACCCATTCATGTCGCATCTGAGCATATGTTTCAGCCCTAGGATTGTGATCTCGAGCAGTGGCGTAGTTATCTGTTTCAGCCCTTACAAAAACACCGTTATTCTGTGTGTTCCCTTCGACATAAATTGATTTAACATGAAAGCAAAATCCATTCATAACATATGCTGTCCAGCGACTTGTCCAATGGTTAGGACCCCTAGCCAATGCTTGCAGGTCTTCATGTATTTCAACCCCTTCATCAATCTGAGACTGAATCTGCAAAAGTAATATCCATAAAAGCAAAACTATAATCTAATTCAACACATTATTTAGAAATATAGCACATGTAAATAAATGCATCAGCGAGACAGTCTCATTTATAAAACTATATACATTGCATTCCAGACCTCTGTTTCATAGAAACTATGTGGAAACCCTACTATTCAGCCACAGCTGTTGTTTATTGTCAGGTAGGATTGTTTCACACAGAGCTTTGGGCAATGGCTCCTAAAGTTGACGGTAAGAAGGCTGATCCTAAGGCTCAGGCTTTGAAGACAGCCAAGGCTGTGAAGCGTGGCCCAACTTTGAAGAAGAAGGCTAAGAAGATCCGGACATCAGTCACATTCCACAGGCCAAGGACATTTAAGACAGAAAGGAACCTTAAGTATCCCCATATTAGCGCACCCCTAGAAACAATTTGGACCATTACCATATCCTCAATTATCCATTAACTACCGAGTCTGTATTGGAAAAGGAAGAGATATAAAGAGGATATCAATTTACAGAGTCAGATATAAAGAGGATATCAATTTTCTGTCACCACTAACCTTTTCATAGGTACAGATTTCCCAGCACCCACACCAGTCCATGAAAGGGAGAAGAAATAAACAGATAAGAGAGGAGAAAACGAATACAATGAAACCAGGCGTCTTGGAAAAAGGGCAAAAACAAAAGGCGTAAATCCAGAATATGCATATGTGCCACAGACAAACTTCTAAAAAATAAATAAAAATACGCCCAATATTGTAAACGCGTGAAATATTTATCCCTATGCCCTTTTATGCGACGGAAGTTGTCGCTGTTGTGTTGCCCAACCATAAAATGCCACGGAAGCCGTCCCTTTGGTATAATTTGGGCACGGACTGCTGTGCCTACAATATATATGCGACTATATTGAGTCAACCGTGGCTATTGACTCACATAGCCCACCAAAATCTTGGTGGTGGCTATTTCTGGGGTGGCTACTGGCCCGATTTCTAGTAGTGATTATTTAAAAAATAACAAAACGAGGCGGCGCGATCTGAACAATTGGATCTGCACGATGAGTCTTATTGAATATAGATTCGATAGGAGGATTGAATGGCTAGGAGCAAATGTAAATGAGTCCTTGTGGAGAATTGATGGAGTGCATATAGTTATGAAATTAATTAAGGTTATGCTACAAAGTCGATAACGGGTATGAATGAGAATGACAATCAATATGTTATGGACTTAAGGTGATGGTTAACGATGCAAATGGTATATAATTGTCCTTGCTTAGTATTTGACTTATCGCATAATTTTGCACACGCAAGTGCACTCGATCGTTAAGATGTGGAAGTAATTAAGTTCGGAGTTGTCATACCACGGGAATTAGTGGCTAATCCACAATCCTCGGCTAATCGGAACTCAAGTTACTTAAGCACACAAGAAAAAATGGAACAAATAGACGAGCCTAATTAAAGTTATGAACCTAGTGATGGTTATGTACAATTAAGTAAAATTATTTCGGAAATTTGATTTAACATTCTAAAAACTAAGGTGCAAGAAAAATAAATACAAGCTTTAATTAACAACTAATTTAAAGAAAGGAAAGAAAGGGAAATAAAGAGGGGATTGGTACGTAGCTGGGGATCAATCCTAACACAATTTCGATTGTTGACTAATGAGTGTTACTGTATTATCTAGAAGATGGTTGACTATTTTAGAGAAAAAACAAAACCAGAAAAAGATGATAATAAAGCACCCACCCACTAATCAAAGTCAGTAACCATCAAAATCATCTAGAGCTTTGACGGTTGCAAAAACCTTGATGCTGGCATGGCACATAGCTTGGACAGTTGGAGGTGCCAATGATCTAGAAAATTTGGTGGTATTTATCTACAAACCATCAGTGTTTTAAGGTTTATTTATTTTTAATTTTTCCTTTTATGAAAGGGATGGATATTAATTTTATTAATTAACAACTAGAAAAATCAACATATCAGATGGGTGTGAAGGTAGTTACAGTATAACCTATTTAGATTAATATTATATTATTATTGAGACCTCTTAAATTTTATTAATTTAGCGAGATATCAATTTATCGATAAATTAATAATTATTAATTTACGAGATATTTTAATTTTTTTACTTAACAATAAATATATTATATTTATTCACTTATCAATGTTCGATGAATTCGGTTTATCACATCAATAACACTTCAAAACTTCTTGTTGCAATACAAGAAAGCAACTCCAGGACTTTTGGGCGCATTGTGAACAATTAAAGATGAGATTCAGTAAGGTTTGAAGTTCAACAAAAAACAAGCTACTCTTTATTTATATTTTAAGAAAACCTCATAGTCAATTTATTATGTACTTTTTACCTAATTATTAATTTGTAAAATATTTGGGACCTATATATATAATTCAAAAGAAATATTTGAAATGTATTATCTTAGAATTTTATGGAGATTATTAATTTAGCACGTTGGTCCCGAGTCGGAACCGGACAATTTTATTATTTTAAATAGATTATTAATTTATCGAGTATTAATTTAAAAAAGTTCTACTGTACCTGAAAAATGTGGGGTAGTTATTTATGCACATGTTAACAAATCAATTTTTTCTTTAGAAATAGTGAGGTAATTTTTTTATATTATAGATAGTGGGGTAGTTATTTCTGCAGAGGTTGAAAGTTGTCTCTGTGCAGTTTTTTTATTTTTATTTTATTTTGGTGAATTGACTTGATTGTTCCCTATTAATTAATTATATTTAAAAAAATAATAATATTTGAAGATTATATCCGTAAAAAAATTCAATTATAGTGAGCAAGTTCTCTTATTTAGTATTGATAAGAGCTAAATTATTTATCTACCAAGGGCATGACAAGAGAAAAGCTCGATCACTACCTAAATAGTCTCACAATTATTATTATGAGAATACGCATATGACAGGCTATAAACGATGCAACTCATGCAAGAGGGGCGGCTCTCTAGGGTTTTCCTAGCGATCACCGTCCTTTTTGTGATCGAGGCAAATCTTTTTCCCCGGGCGACAGATGGTTCTCCCTCCATTGTTCGTGTGGTCGGAAAATTCAAGTGGGGGCAATTGTGGCTCACTGCGATTGTCTTCCTGGCAGGCCCTATGGGTTGTCTTCATGGATGCAAGGGGGAGGTGAGGCTCACTAGAAGGACTTTCCAGTGGTGCTCTTCGTGGCGGTTCACTTCGCCGGCACGGGTTGGCTGGTGGAGCTTTGGTTTTGTTGGATCCGGATCACGGTTGGTTCGGCATCGTGCTCTCTGCGAGCGCTGGCTATGGTGGTGGACTATGGGATCCGTTCCAACGGATTTGGGATCTCGGTATTGCAACAGTAACGCGCTGCAGTTGTGTTTATGGTAGCATGGTCAGTTTGACTGCTATTTTCGGTTCGGATGCAAGGAAATGAGTTTTGGGTTTGGGCCTTGTATATTTACCTACCCTAATACTTTCTCCTCTACATTTTGGGCCTGTAGTGAGCTAATAACTTTCTTTGTCTTTTGGATAGTATGTTTGTGACGGACTATTCTTGGTTTTGCTAATATTTTTGTACATATACGTGGTCCAAAAGAATGTATTGCCTGTTCTCTCACCTATAACCCGAAATCTAGAATCAAACCAACTCACCAGCTACCCTGGCACCTTTGCTTTCAGATACATGGTGTCAAGCATAGCTATGTTGTGAGAATTTGGAAACTAGGCAAGTAATTTTTCAATTTCATGTATCAAAGTGTCGAATTCATTGTAGCTCAAGTAGTATTGTGATAAAAACCCTAAAGCATAAGCACACTTCCTTAGTACAAAGTATAAACCTTGACCTTGTATATGGCCAAAAAGATTAATACTTGATAGAGAATTAAATACCCTGTCTATAGAAGACAATACAAAGTTTAGTGAGAGAACGTCCACATTCTCTTTGAAAATTCATCCAAATTGCAATTCAGTACTCGGGTTACATCAAAATTTCCAACTTTACCACTAAAATATCTATTTTCAAAAAACATGGTTACTTTATTTTAGGCCAATATGAAATATCGTATTTCAACAGTCACAGAAAATGTTCAATGCAAGAAAAATAAAAAGGAAAAAATCTCCACTAATCGGACTAATCTTCAAGTCAACTGGGTGCAGTTCGGGAGTCTTTGCCTCATCAATGACTTTAGCTTATTGAGCAGTGACCAGTAGGGGACCAATTCTAGCTTTTCATGAATTAGCTAGTACTCTAGTAGGTTTTTGATATTAATGTGTACAGGCAAGTCAACTGGGTGCAGTTCCGGAGTTTTTGCTTCATCAATTAGCTAGTATCTATACTTGTCTATTTGAGCAGTGACTAGTAACCTTCATACCTACAAAGCTAGAAGTATATGTGACAATGAACAACCTCTGCTTCATTCTTCTCTGTATCTGTTTGAGCAAAATTTCATCTGCAGCTGATACCCTTACTTCATCTCAGAACATTACTGATGGCAAGTCCTTGGTTTCCCCAGGTGAAGTATTTGAACTGGGTTTCTTCAGCCCAGGCATTTCCAAATCCCGCTACTTGGGGATTTGGTACAAGAGCATACCAGTCAAAACCGTCGTTTGGGTTGCAAATCGAGGCACCCCTATCAAAGACTCCTCAGGCCATTTGCTGATCAACACCACCACAGGCAGTCTAGTTCTTCTCAACAAGAACAAGACAGTTTTTTGGTCGTCATCGAACTCGACGAAACAAACCCAGAATATTAGTCCTGTCCTGCAGCTCTTGGATACTGGCAATCTCATTCTCAGAGACGAGAAAGAAGGAGCTAATTCAGAAAGCTATCTGTGGCAAAGCTTTGACTATCCGTCGGATACTTTGTTACTGGGAATGAAGCTTGGATGGGACTTGAGAACCGGGCTTAACCGGAGACTAACGGCGTGGAAGAGTCCAGATGACCCTTCTCCTGGAGACTTTACATGGGAAATGCTGCTGCATAACTATCCTGAGCCAGCTACGTTCAAAGGGGGCGAAGAGATTTTGAGGAACGGTCCATGGAATGGAGTTTTACTCAGTGGCAAACCGCCAGGGGCACTACCGGCTCTGAACTACAGCTTCTTCGCCGATGAGCATGAGGTTTACCTAACAATGGGAATGGTGAACAAGTCCGCATTAGGAAGGACAATGTTGAACCTAACCGCAGATTACAATCGCCAAACCTGGATTTGGTCCGATGCAGACCAAAATTGGAGACTCTATGCAGCATATCCGAGAGACCCTTGTGACAGTTACGCCCAGTGTGGGGGGAATGGGAACTGTGTTCTTAGTGCATCCCCAATGTGTCAATGTCTAGACAGGTTCAGGCCTAGATCACTGGACAAGTGGAGCTTAAACAATTTTTCGCAAGGGTGTGAGCACAACAAGGCACTGACATGTAAGAATGATGGATTTGAAACACATCGCGGCCTGAAATTGCCCGATACAACTCATTCTTGGATTGATAAAGCCATGAATCTCAAGGAGTGTAGGGCCAAATGCTTGTCTAATTGTTCTTGTTCGGCCTATACAAACTTGGATGTCAGAGCAGGAGGTAGTGGTTGTGCAATTTGGTTTGGTGATCTTTTAGATATAAAGCAAGTTCCGGGTGGTGACCAGGATATCTATATTAAGATCTCTGGTGAAGAACTAGGTATGAACCTAATAATCTCTAGTGTTTACTTCCTTATAAGTTTCTTGGTGTGCCATTTCCTGTTTCTGATTGTGGTTTTTCTACTAGTCCAGTTTACTCTTGAAGAATTAAACTTCTGTAGATTTTAACTGTATTTGTTTACTGATCAATTAAAGGGAAAGATGACAAGTGGAAGATAGGAGCGATAGTTGCATCTGCCGTTGCTGTAATTCTTGCCGTGTGCTTAGTTGGCTGTTGTTACAATCTCAGACTCAGACGCAGGAAAATTTTCAAAGGTAACACTACCTATCTAACTACGTCATTATCTTGAAGAAGAGTAGCTGTAATGTATAAGGTCAAAACAATAAAGACCAGAACGTAGCTAACTTTTTTTTGCTTGTTAATGTTTAATATAAGGCACTCAAAGCAATATTGAAGAGCAGAAGGAAGAAGACCTGGAGCTACCACTGTTCGACTTGCCAACAATAGAAAGTGCCACTAATAAATTTTCGATCAACAATAAGCTTGGTGAAGGTGGTTTTGGACCTGTGTACAAGGTAACTTGTAATCTGATAATAGAAACCAACATAAGGAAGCACCTGATTTGTTATAACCATGACAACTAACCTTCATGAAATGTGGATAATCTTCAGGGTACACTAATAGATGGAAAAGAAATTGCAGTGAAGAGGCTTTCAAGAAGTTCTGGACAAGGAATGAAAGAGTTCAAAAATGAAGTAATACTGATTGCGAAACTTCAGCACCGTAATCTTGTAAAGCTTCTTGGTTGTTGCATTCAGGGAGAGGAGAAATTGCTGATCTATGAATACATGCCCAACAAAAGCTTGGATTCCTTCATTTTTGGTATGATCCCTTAAAACTCTGAATCTAGTTGTGTACTTTGTTTTTTTCCTAATGGGACTAGGTACTGCATAATATTCTTCTGACAGTCCAGCTTTTAAAACTTGCCAGATGAAATGCGAAGAAAATTGTTAGATTGGCCCAAGCGCTTCCATATTATCTGTGGAATTGCTAGGGGGGTTCTCTATCTCCATCAGGATTCCAGACTAAGGATTATACACAGAGATCTCAAAGCGAGCAATGTTTTACTTGATCGCGAAATGAACCCAAAAATCTCAGATTTTGGTCTTGCTAGAACTTTTGGTGGTGATCAAACTGAAGGAAATACAAACAGAGTGGTTGGAACATAGTAAGTGTATTATTATTTTTCTTTTGACATGTTATATAGTATAAATTTCATATCTGTTCGGAACTTAACATGCCTAATTTGTTTCCATGATATTCTATAGTGGTTACATGGCACCTGAATATGCTATTGAAGGGCAGTTCTCTGTAAAATCTGATGTCTTTAGCTTTGGTATTTTACTGCTGGAGATAATAAGTGGAAAGAAAAGCAAAGGGTTCTATCATTTGAACCACAGCCTTAATCTTATTGGAAATGTAAGTTTAAGCACAAAATTTATTTTCCTAATATTGTGAAGTATTTTATAGAAATGGATGACAAATATGCTCTAAAATGTCTTAGGCATGGAGATTATGGAACGGAGGTCGGCCATTAGAACTGATCGATGAAGGGTTCAGGGACTCCTACAACCTATCAGACGTGTTGCGATGCATCCATGTCAGTCTCTTGTGCGTGCAACAACAGCCCGAGGACAGGCCTACCATGTCATCTGTAGTTCAGATGTTATGTAGTGAAAGTACCTTGCCCCAGCCCAAAGAACCAGGATTCTTTTCAGAAAAAGATTTGGTTGAAGGAAAGTTTCCCTTGCTTAGCAACGAAACGTCTTCGAATGGACTAACCGTTACGCTACTCGAGGCTCGTTAAGGATCGATGATCATTCGAATGTATGTCATAGATTTTGTGCAGCAAACTTTATGTAGTGTTGTTATCATATATTTTGGTAGTTAGCTAGCAGAAGTGCTGTGCTGCAAATGTAATATGGATACAAGTGTTCTTCTAATATGTGATGATTGATCTAAAAAACAGTGCCGATACTTGTCTCCAAATTGCAAATTGTAAGGGGATCCTTGACAAATTGAACTTTAGTTTACAATTAGAGTGACCACATATATACAACAGAAAGAGACATTATAAGGTGTCTTTTATTTTTTTTGGCTTACATTGCAGGATATCGAACATTTAATCATAATTTAATTTATCACCCTCCCTCAACACGAAGACTACATATAACAATAAATTTAACAAAGATATGAACTCAAATATGAGATTTAAAATATGATTGAGGCTCGTAATCATGCTCCACTAGCAGTACTAATATGGTGAAAGATAAAACAAACTCTTGTCAAAGAAATTTTTGTTTTTAACCAATTCGTCAAAGAATTTGGTTTCATGAAATAGAGAGTAAATAACTCCATATGATAGTTTACACCAAATGGTGCCCCTTCAAAGTTCAAACCATCAAAGCAGGAAGAAAAACACACATTTTGACCAAAACAAACGACAAAGCTCAAACATAGTGAGAGATTTTCCACACAAGAATAAAATCTTCCTCAACGGCTCAACTGCTTGTGTACGAGATTTTCCACACAAGAATAAATTCTAAAATCTTCCATTCTCTTCCGGGCTGCCTGACTGCCTCATTAACTTGTAGCTCGATTTGTGGGGTCAAGAAGTGCGTTCACTAATGACTGTCGGCCTTTAAAGTCAACCAACGTTTAGCTTACGGTCAATGCCCCTACTAAATGATTCTATGCTCTTTGCTGCAACTTGTGAAAGACTGTAGAGTGAATAATGGGCATTCTTTCATTCATGTTCATTGGAGTTTACTTGTCCCTCAATTTCTTAAAAATCTCAGCTTTAGCTGTTTCCATTTCCAAACATGAATTGGGTTTGTTTAGTAGACCCAAGGGTGTTCATAGGAGTCTTTTGGCCCCAACTGGGGGAGACGTCTGTGACACCAATGGCATTTGTGGCCCCTATTCAATCTGTGAGATCAGTACTTCAATGCTTTGCGATTGTTTAAATGGGTTTAAGCCTAAAACACCAGAAAAGTGGAACGAGGGGGAACGTTCAGGTGGTTGTTACCGCACTGAAGCTCTGAATTGCCAAAATAAAGATGATGGGTTTGTGAAATATGCTGGGGTAAAGTTGCCCGATACCATAGATTCTCGGGTTAACCAGAGTATGAGTCCCAAGGAATGCAAGGAAAAGTGCTTCAACAACTGTTCTTGTATAGCTTACGCAAGCTCTAATGTCAATGGAGGCAGTGTCTGCACTTTCTGGTTTGGTGAATTAGTCAACATTAGAAAGCTTTCAGATGGTGGGCGGGATTTGTATATTCGAGTTCCTGCTTCAGAATTAAGTAAGTATGTGCAATAGATTTTCTAATAATCATTATTCAGCAACTGAAATATATATATTTGGTGGGCTAAATTGTTAAGTAATACTTGTGCATTGTCTGGTGAATGTACTTTTTTTCAGTACAACTTGGATTATTGCCCTGCTTCATGTTCTTCTGGTTCTGTTCTTGTGCTACTTTTCATTTTAGCTGTGATTTTAACGGTGGTTTTTTTTTTCTTTTGAAATGAACTATGAAGAGGCAAACCACTGGCCCAAGGCAAAGATAGCAGTGATCATTGTTTCGGTTGTTTTTGGGATGCTCTTGGTTGCTTATTGCATTCACAGGAAGATGACAAAGTTCAAAGGTAACATTTCTTCTAACAACAGCTTCAACTTGATAAAACATGTGGCCATATTATCTTTTAGTAAATCAATTAGGTGTTCTATAATGTAATATCCGGAGCAACAATAGCTTTAATCTGTTCTCTTGCAGTTTCAACTTTCAATGATTTAGAAAAGAAGTCCATCACTGATTGCTGAACATTATCACCAACCAAAGACAATTTTGGGACAGTGATAGCATGTCAACGAGTACTCACTGTCTGAATTTGCAGCTGTGATGGTGAAACTAATAGATACTCGAAAATAGCAATCCATGACCATTAAACAAAAATAAATAAAAATTACCCTGGAGTGTTTTGGATATAAAGGTTGATTGAGCACTAGAAGTTCCATCTGGTTTGCGCTTACTTTACATCAAGCATCTTTCTGAACTGAGAGTTCTTGGCTTGGCTCCATCATGGCATCAACTGCTTCTTAAGCCTTGTTCTTAGTTCTGGCTTCGGCAGAATACTGTGTACTTAGGTTCCAAACTACCAATCATAGCTTGAGACGACAGAATCATGTGATTTCCATTTGGTCCCCATGACATCTCCTATAGTGCAGATTAAACTAGTCTACTTGTGTGGATAAATATTCCTCAACTTCAAATTAGAATTTTTTGTGTGTATACCCTTTTAAGAAAATGAATACATGATTCCAGGTTGAGAAAAGCTGAAGATTCACTGCTTTTATTTTTTAATGTTGAATTTAAGATTTATTAGTTGAAATGTATTGGTTTCTGTTCTCGTCTCATTTATATACTTGCTTAGAAGCTGATCTTTATTCTTTCATTTTGTTAGAGAAAACGAGGAAGAATGGAATAATCAATCAGAACAACGATGGACAGAACGAAGACATTGAGCTACCAATATTTAGTCTGTCCACAATAGTCACTGCCACTGATAACTTTTCATTCAACATGAAGCTTGGAGAAGGTGGCTTTGGGTCTGTATACAAGGTATATTTCCAATATATGAGCATATCATCTGTAAACATTAGTCTTATGCTAACGGTAATTTTCAGGGTAGTCTAGTGGATGGGCAAGAAATTGCTGTGAAGAGACTCTCACGAAGTTCAGGGCAAGGAACAATCGAGTTCAAAAATGAAGTCTTACTAATAGCCAAACTTCAGCACCGAAATCTTGTAAGGCTCCAAGGTTGTTGCATTGAGGGAGAAGAGAGATTGCTGATTTATGAATATATGCCCAACAACAGCTTGGACTTCTACCTTTTTGGTTAGGGTCCTTTAAAACTTTCTATATACTTTTTGTTTTACTGCAGTTATTCAGTAAGTGCTAAAGCTCTTCAATTTTTTCTTATAAGATTTCAAATTGGAGTAACATGGATTTAAACTTACCAGATCAAACTCGAGGGAGACTGTTGGATTGGCCTCGACGCTTCCAAATTATCTGTGGGATCACCAGGGGTCTTCTTTATCTGCATCAAGATTCCAGATTGAGGATTATTCATAGAGATCTTAAAGCAAGTAATGTTTTACTTGATAAGGAGATGAACCCAAAAATCTCAGACTTCGGTATGGCTAGAACTTTTGGAGGAGACCAGACTGGAGGAGTTACAAGAAAAGTTGTTGGAACCTAGTAAGTATGCATTACATCTCTGCTTATTATCTACTAGTTTCTTAATTAATGCAATGTATTTGTTGTGAATACTGCAGTGGTTATATGGCACCAGAATATGCCATTGATGGTAAATTCTCTGTAAAATCAGACGTTTTTAGCTTTGGCATTTTATTGTTGGAAACAGTAAGCGGGAAGAGAAGTAGAGGATTTTATGATCCAGTTGGCAATCTTAACCTCATTGGACATGTAAGTATCCACTATTGAATTCGTTATTTACTTGTGTTTGATCTTGTGACTGACAAACATGTTGTGTGCCTTAGGCATGGAGATTGTGGAAAGAAGAAAGGTCTTCAGAGTTGATTGATGAATGCTTTCGGGACTCATGCACTCTATCAGAAATCTTGCATTGCATACATGTTAGTCTTTTATGTGTGCAAGAGCGTCCTGAGGATAGACCAAACATGTCAACTGTGATTCTCATGTTAGGGGGTGGCTGTGCCTTGCCTCAACCCAAAAGACCAGGTTTCTTTGTTGGAAGATATTCATCTGAAGCACATTCTTCTTCATGTAAGAATGATACCTATTCAAACTATGGCTCTACAATAACGGTATTGGAGGGTCGATAGGATTCACTTGATTGCACATCTTGACCATGTAACTTATTCGAGGTATTTTTTTCGAAAATAGTGTTAGAGGAAATAGTAGAGTATAAAAAGTGAAATGGTATAGTTTCCAGGCTGATGTTCCTTATAGAGGCTTGAAATTTTTGGTTTTCTGCAAGCACTGGTCAAGAAATACTTTATTTTTCTGGGCAGGAATAGATCATTTTGGGAGCCTTGAACAGATTTGGACCTTCCACGATTCACCATTAAGAATGGTAGAGTTCTCAGAGCCATAGATCTGTTGCTGGAAGGAACAGACAAATCTGTTCTAAGTATATAATGAGCAAAAAGGAGCACATGTATGCTTATCTGTTTCTACTGTGAAAAAAAAATACTGAAAATAGCTAACAATACTACTAAAAAAAATTGATATTTCAACATGATTCACACCTAATTACACCCAAAAATGTAAGACACCAATACCCTACACTAATTAACCACAAAAGAGACAATTGTCATACTTGTCAAAAGAATAAGACCCTTTTTTTCCCTTTCCTTGTTCTTCTCTCAACTGCCCTTAGGATAAAGTCTCAATATAACTACAAGTGTATCTCTAGAACAGCTAGCATCGTTTGTTTTCAAAAGATGATCAGCATCAGCACCAACAATATCAGAATCGGTTATTATGAATTCCGAAGGACTTCCAACAGGTATTGAAACGATTGTGTTGGGCGAAAACTTCTCCGCCACCACAACACTAGGTTCGGAGCTGCACTTAATGCTGTAAGCTCCCCTCTTTATAGCCAAAGTAGCAAGTTCCCATATGTCAAGAAACCCAGTGAACTCCAACACTTTAAATGATCCATGACCCTTTTGAAGAATCTTTTGTATATGGCTTTGGATTTAGGGTAACAAGTGATCTTCTTGTGCTCATTGGCAAACACCTTTACGAGCCTCCCTTTCGCTTCCTATTATCCAGAGGCTGAACTTTGATAGCAAGGTATGTATCAACATCATCAGCAGTGAGCAGATAGTTTCGTTGCTTTGCTCCTTCAATGTAGTTGATAGATCCATCTGGAAGATGGTGTACCCACTCAAAGTTGCAACTGGTTGTTCCATTAGTAGAGTATCTAGATGCTTGGAGCTCGTGCCCAGGAAATGCTTCACCCGAAATCTGGAGGCCCTCAATAGCGCTGGTAATGGATCATCCTCCTCTGAAAACAAATCTTCATGAACCGGTGATAGAAACCGAGGACAGGAGGAGCTGCGATCGTTGTAAGGAGAGTTTCCTCCACTCTCATTGTATCCCTCTGCATCATGATCATCATTATCTATGTGTGTTTACCTCTCAGGCTTGTGAAATTTGACCTGTTTACCGGGTGGTGTTTTGTCTCTATATCGATTTGCATCAAGTCTAGCTATAGTCTGCAGAGTTCATGTTTACAGGTTCATTGTGTTCCATATTATTTGTGTCAACACCACTTAAACCGCTTCTCGAACCACCCAATTGATCCTAATTCGGGGCGGTTGTCTGCGTCTGAGCATCAGGAGGAGAAACCGGTACTTTCTCTTGGGAATATGTTGGCTTAGTAACCATTTCAAGCCTATCTATGCTTGACATTTCCAATGCTGCACCAATGGAATGATATGAAGGTGACGGTGAGGCAATGTTATTGTTAGACTGATCTGAATTCGAATTGGATTGCCAAGGTCTTACTTGATACTAAAACTGCTTCAATTTCGACTCGGTCATAATAAGCTTCTCCTGCAAATGCCTAAACAAAATCTTGATATTGCTAGCAGTTGACTAAGCATCAGAAACCTACGGCCGGAGAGAGTAGTTTGCCAAAATCGGCAGCAATGACGAAACGAATGTCGTTTTCTCCTACTGTACATCCTGCAAAGTATAAGCCAGGCGTATGTTCTCCTCGATTACCTCGTGCCTATAAGCCAGAGCCTTGGACATACCATCAGAAACATCATGTTGCTGCTGATCAAAAAATCAAACGCATATAAGCAATGCGCTTCTCAAGAACATACTTTTCGTTTCGAATTTCTTCTTCTCTGATGGAATAGTCCGCAAGCTGTCTCCGCAATTGCATAATCTCTTGCTCATTTTCGTGAACCTTGACTTAAGTTCCTAGCTGGAATTGTTCAATTCCATAAATCCTTCACCGGAATTGACCCGCGGGGGATCGTATTCTCCTTCTGTGTTGTACCTTGATCTTGAATATAGTGAAGACATACCGCCATTATCTGCAGGCGGCGGAGTACTGGCTTTGGAATTGGAAACCCTAACTTGTTGATGGTCCGAATTGGGAGCTAGTTGATCACCATGATGAGATCCTAGCGCACAGGAGGGATCGAGGGAACGCGAGTTCTGGGGCTTCATTGATTCTTGAAGCTTTTGCCTGTAGAGTTTGAGAGTCTTGTGCTCGAGTTCAAACCTCAATCAAATGTTCTCTTCAACCTGTTGCTTAATGGTGGCCTCCGCAGCTTCAACGACTTTCATTACCTGGAACAAGCCATTGTCGTCGTGGTCATTGTTGGAGGAGCGAATAGGAATCGTTCGTCAACCCTAAAAACTTGTCTGCAATTCTCCAATCATGACCGTTCTCCATCCCTAGGGGGCTTTTCTCCTTCTCTTCCACTTCATTTTCATTCGTTTTCGTTATAAACTGCTGCGACTTGTGGCTGCTGTTGCCGCCTTAGGACGAATTGGTTGGTGTATTCAATTCATCGACCAATACTGATGCCTTGCTCGTCCCGCTGAATCCAGCAGAGACTCTGCGCAGATGTGAAATTGTTTTTGGTCTGGGAAAGAGGTGGAAATTTCTCAAAGGGGTTGATTTTGAATTTCATTCTTTTGGGGGAGGTCATGACCAGGTCTCATACTTATTGGGCCAAAACCAGGTCTACCGCCCCATAAAGCCCTCAAGTTTTTCCAAAGTGTCATGTTTAATCATTACAAATTTCGATTTTTGTGAAAATTTCGGTACTTCAAATTTACATAAACTTTGAAAAAAGTTTCGATATCGGTAAAATTTCAATTAAAAATAAACACAATCACGGAAACGATATTTATAACTTCCTGGCCAGGGGGAGGAAGCGTTCTGACAAGATTTCTGATTGTGGGTTAGTTCTTGAACCTATAAAACTTTTGGAAAACCGTAGTATTTCAATAAAAAAAAAAATTATATGTAGTTATAAATGTTTTTGTCTATTGTACATTCTTACAATATTCAACACTTTAGACAACAACAACAACAAAAAACCACTTTTGACAAAAATTAAATTATATTGAATGTAAGTGGAAAACGACTTTGGAATTGTGGTTTAAGCGTTTTTGAGTATTAAAAGCAAGTATATACATCATGAGCTCTACATAATTTGACATTCAAATCATTATGAGCATAACAAACGTTTGAGTACATTTTCAAAGGACAACTAGATGTTGGGTTTGTGTCTCAATGCAAGACAAAGAAGATGGGAAAAGAAAAATGAAGTTGGGTGGTTCATTCGAATCCAGAACATTTGAGATAAAACCTCAAACATAGATGGACCTAAGGTTGGTACAATATCAGTGCCTATACGACACATCTAAAACTGGATCACACAGATTCGTTTTGCAACTATAAAAAAACTTCAAGGGCAAGTAAAATGGAGCATCGCATGTCGGAAGCATTAGAGTGGACATTGGCAAGAGAAAGAAAGTGAGAAGGTCACATTTTTAGTCATCCAACAGTGAAATTCAATGAGCGGAAGCATTAATTCTTCAGGTTCCACTGCAAGGCTTGTGTGGTCATCAAAATAGTACAAAACTAGTAAACTACAAACCAATATAGTTTGTCAGATCGACTAAAACAGTAATGAGGGTAATCAAATGGCTAACTAATTTTTGATTAGGTAAATAGTTTACCTTATAGGGCCTAAAGAGTGAATGGTTCGATCACCAAACTGCAATCCCTAGGAAAATCTGTAGTAAAAGATAAGTCCACTCTATCGAGCCTCGACCACAGTTATGGAACATTGATTAGTACTTGAAAATGTTTCATGCTTACTAGAAGATGAATCTGCAGCTTCAGATGATGAATACTTTCCTACAAACAAACCTGGCCTTTTGGGTTGAGGCAAGGCACTCTCACCACCTAACATCAGAACCACCGATGACATGGTTGGCCTATCTTCAGGAAGCTCTTGAACACATAAAAGACTAACATGTATGCAACGCAACGCTTCCGACAGAGTGCAAGACTCCTTTGAGCATTTCTCAATCACCTCGAAAGACCTTCCTTCTTTCCACATTCTCCACACCTAAGTCACATAGTTATAACAGTAATAAGCGCAAGATTGAACACTAGTATGTGAGGACCAATTCAACAGTTGATACTTACATGTCCAACAAGATTAAGGTTGTGTTTCGGATCATGAAACCCTCTACTTCTCTGTCCGGTTAGTGTCTCCAGCAGTAAAATGCCAAAGCTGAAAACGTCGGATTTTACAGAGAATTGACCATCAATGGCATATTCTGGAGCCATATAACCGCTGTAGAATACATGTCACACAGAAACAGAACACTTGATTTAAGAAACAAGTAGATTATAGGCAGAAATGTGATAAGTAAGTAAGTGTCTACTTACTAGGTTCCAACAACTTTTTTTGTTACTCCTTCAGTCTCATCTCCTCCGAAAAGCCTAGCCATGCCAAAGTCTGAGATTTTTGGGTTCATCTCCTCATCAAGTAACACATTGCTTGCTTTAAGATCTCTATGAATAATCCTCAGCCTGGAGTCTTGATGCAAATAAAGAAGGCCCCTCGCGATCCCATTGATAATATGGAAGCGCTGAGACCAATCCAACTGTCTACCTTGAGTTTGATCTAGCAAGTGAAAGAGAGATACAATTATTCTAGTACTAAAACTAATTCCAAAAGTATAAGTAAAGTTGAAGTATCCAAACCGAAAATGTAGAAGTCCAAGCTTCTGTTGGGCATATATTCATAAATGAGCAATTTCTCTTCCCCCTCAATGCAACAGCCAAGGAGCTTTACAAGATTTCGGTGCTGAAGTTTCGCTATGAGTCTCACTTCATTTTTGAACTCGGTGGCTCCTTGACCAGAAGTTTGAGAGAGCCTCTTCACTGCAATTTCTTGACCATCCGTTAGTAGACCCTGAAAGGCTGAAAAGTCTCATTAGCAAAAGGATTACAGAATTTAAACAAAACAGCTGCTTCCGTGATCCGATCTTAATTTACAGTAATTATGTATGCTTACATATTGAAATTTACCTTGTATACTGGTCCAAAACCACCTTCCCCGAGCTTATTGTGGAACGAAAAGCTATTGGTAGCATTGATTATGGTAGACAGACTAAATAGTGGTAACTCCATGTCTTCATTCTGTCCTTCATTGTTCTGACCCATCGCTCCATACTTTCCCACTTTCACAAATATAAGAGAAGAAACTAAAATATCAGCTTCTCATCAAGTAGAATAAATCAGCAGGGAACTAAACTATTGTAACATTTAAAGAATGATGCATGATCCATTCAATTTTCATTAATATCTTCTTTAGCGCAGATTAAGTTCATATACTAATATGGATACATGCATATGCCTCATCTTTGCAGTTTCTTTTGCTTTCATACACAAAAGAACTTTAAGACCTGAATTAAGCTCTGTATACCATGAACATTCCAGGGAGTCATGTGTAAATGTGTAACGTTATCATCGAGCACCGATTAGTTGCACCATGTCATCCTCAAAATTCAGACATTGACTTAACATCTCTATCACTGTGCCAAAAGATTTTGGTTAGGAAATAAATATTACCTTTGAGCTTTCTCCTCTTTCTGCTAATACAATAGAAGGCTAAGAGCATCCCAAAAACAATGCAAACCGCAGACACAACTATCACTACTATCTTCAACTTAGACAGATGGCTCGTACCTTCGTAGTTAATTGTGGCATAGAAAATAAACTATAGTCAAATCACAGCTACAATGAAAACTATGAGCATTGAAGAACATAATAAAGCAGGGGAAATAATCAAAGTTTTCTTTCGCATACTTAATTCCGAAGCAGGCACTCGAACATACAGATCCTGCCCACCACTTGGAAGGGTTCTAATGCCGGAAAGACCACCAAACCAGAGGGTGCAGCCATTGACATTAGAGCTTGCATAAGCCATACAAGAACAGTTGCTGAAGCAATTTTCTTTGCATTCCTTGAGACTCAGACTCTGGTTAACCCTAGAGCCTGTGGTCGCCGGCACTTTGACCCCAGAATATGTCACAAACCCATCATCCTTATTTGGACACATGATTGGAGTAACACGCACACAACCATCTGAGTTTTCCCCAACGCTCCAATTCTCTTTTTCTTTGGGCTTGAATCCTTTTAAGCAACTGCAAGTTGGTGAGTTACTAATGACACACAGTCCATTGGGGCCGCAATGGCCATAGTCGTCACAGATGTCTCCTGAAGGAGTTGATTGCAAAAGACTCCTATGAAAATTAGTATCTTGATGACTGAAAAAACCCAACTCAAAGCTGCCATTTTTGGAAACCAAGGTGCTACCAGCTGCTGCAGTTGAAGTTTTCAAGAAACAAATGGACAAGTAAATTCCAATGAAGGTGAAAGAAAGAGTGGCCATTGTTATCTAGTCTTGGAGGAGGGGAGTATGTTAATGCCTACAACTAAAACAGTAAATCGATAATTACTAGTCTACAATAGTTGTTGCAGATAGGTACAATTAGTCAACATTTTGAATTTATGATCATAATGGAAGATCTAGAAGGGCATTGCCACAGGTCAGTTGACTTCTACGGTCCACTTTGGGCCACACTAGTTGAGGTAGAAAATGGGGCATCAGGTAAGATGTTTGTTGAAAGGGCAATGCTAGCTACAAACGCAGTATGAGTTTGAGTTAGGCAAACGCAGACACCTGGCATTTTTTCATCTTCTTTTAATATTAAACCTATCCGCCCCTTTCTTCCTGCCCAGATGAAAATGATATGAATTTGATGATGAAATTAAATTAATTTTCTATTTGTTAGCTGCCTTGGATTTCTACTTCATGGTTGAAATAGAAAAATTTCTCAAATTGATCAACACAAAACTGCAATTTGTATTTTATTTTTGCATGAATCAAAGAGGCAAGAAATTAAGAGGATATTTTTTTAATTTTAATTCTGATGTTGAAACTGGATGTGGTTAGTCCCATGATACGTAGCTACATCTGCTAAACAATTTAAAATTCAAATTGATCAGACTCAGAATCACCTTTTATCCGATTAGATCAGCCAATGCATGGAAGATTTTGATCAGAACTTTGGACTTATCGCATACTCTGGAATAAGAGAGGGAAAGAAAAAGGTAGAGATTGAGAAGAAGAGAAGAAAGTCGGAGGAAGAAAGGGGCAGAGAAGAAAAAAATTACAAAAGAGGAGAGAGAAGTTTTGTCCCCGAGGCAGTTTTTAATATTAAAAGAAGATGAAAAAGATGCCAGGTGTCTGCGTTTGCCATGAATGTTGAAAATATCAGAAAAAATTGGATTTGGGAATATTCGGAAGAGCATGGTGGTCTGATTCTAGTGGTCATCAGGTCATTTTAAGGTAGACAACCATTGGAATTTGATCCTGATAAAAAAAAACCATTGGAATTTGAAATGTTGTTCTCAATCAGAACATATTTTAATCAATGTCCAATTTTATTTTATTTTTTGAAAACCCTTTTTTGTCCATTTTACTTTTAAAGATAAAATAATTGAAACAAATTAAAATCTCTTAAATTTAGCAATTTTTCTTACAGTTTAAATTTTTTAATTTTAAATTTCAAATTCCTCAAATTTATTTTAGATGAAACCTCAAATCTATTTTAGATGAAATATCAGTTTAAGTGTTGCTGGCAAGGAAGTTCTCTTAAAGGCAGTTATTCAATCGATTCCCCACATATGTGATGAGTTGCTTTGAACTACCAAACCTTTTATGCAATGATATTCAACAATTAATGGCCCGATTTTGGTGGGGAGCAAAGACTGATGAAAAGAAGATACATTGGTTAGCTTGGGAAAAACTGTGTATCTCTAAAGCAGAGGGCGGTATGGGTTTTCCAAGCTTACACCATTTTAATCTCTCTCTTCTTGCTAAACAGGGGTTGGAGGTTATTAATGGATCCTAGTTCGTTGATTGCCAGAGTTTTCAAGGCCAAATATTTTCCACAGACGGACTTTATGCAAGCTTCTTCTGTTCCGAGTATGTCATTTTACGTGGAGGAGTATCTTGGCTGGCAGGGAGGTGCTTTCTTGTGGGATTCGATATCAAATTGGTGATGGTACTTTGGTGTCCCTGTGGCATGATCCATGGTTGCCATTGCTGTATAGTTTTAAACCGTTCTCCCCTCCCATGCGTGATACTGAGGATTGGAAGGTTGCTAATGTTATTGATCAGGTTGATAAAAGCTGGTTTCATGTTGTTGTTGAAGACCTTTTTACGGAGACTGAATCAGAGTTGATTTTCAAGATTCCTTTGAGCTTGCGTGCTACTGAGGATAGAATTATCTGGCACTTTGATTCCAAGGGTGTGTCTAGTGTCAAAAGTGGGTATCATATTGCTCGAATGTATTCTAATTAAAAAGGACTCCTTGCCTCCTTGGCGTCCTCTTCTAGTGGCTCTTGTAGAGTTACTGATAAGTTATGGAAGTTAATATGGAGGGCAAGGATTCCTCCCAAGGTTCGGTCTTTCATCTGGCGCACCATTCGTGGCATTCTCCCTACTAAAGTGAAGCTGGCAAAGAAAATTATTATTAATGATACCATGTGTGTTTTTTGTCTTCAGCATGAAGAAAATGACTTTCATATTTTTGTGAAAATGACTTTCATATTTTTGTGAAGTGTGCGGCTCTGCAGCCTTTTTGGAATATAGTTGATGTTGGAAGCTTCCCAAACTTGCGTCCTTGCCTCTCTCTATTTGATTGGGTACTGGAAGTTTGTGTTGATTTGCAACCTTCACAAATTGATCTTCTCTTCATGAGTTTTTGGGTGATACGGAATGAGCGCAACAATATAGTTTGGAATGCTGGGGTTTTTAATCCTTTGTTCATGGCTACCTGGCCTATCGAGTCTCTTGAGGAGTATCAAAGATTTCATCCCTGCAAGAGTAAGAAAGTGAAGCGAACAGTTTCACGATGGGAGTGCCCCCCAAGTGGGCGTCTGAAAATCAACATTGATGGAGCTTTTAATGTTTCTTTGGGGCAGGGAGGCATTGGTGTGGTGGTTCGAAATGATATTGGGCAGTGCATGGCTACCTTTGCTCGTCATCTTCCTCATGCCTCATCGGCATTTCATATGGAGGTGGAGGCTTGTAGAGCTGGCCTGCTCATTGCTATTCATCAAGGGTGGAGTGATTGTGATGTGGAAAGTGATTGTGCGGCTTTGATTGCTGCGCTTGGTAGCTCAGACCCAGATTTCTCTGATTTGGGAAGGGTTGTTGAAGACTGCAGAGATTACATGGGAGCTATTAGTTCCCTCCAAGTTAGGCATGTGTATCGTGAAGCAAATTGTGTGGCTCATCGTTTAGCCCACATTGCTAGTTGTTCTAGTATAGGTGATTTTTGGATTGATGAGACGCCTTCTATTATTGAAGATGTACTCTATGAGGACTTGTGTCATTGTAATCGAGGTCAAGGCTCTACGTCCCCCTCACCGAATGTGACTTTTATCTTCCTTTCAAAGAAAGGTTGCTTGCAACCAATTTTGTGTTTTTTCTGCTTTGGGCATTTTAGGCATCCATGTAACTAAAAATAAATAAATAAATTTTAAACTATGTAAACATTTAACACACATGATACCTACATGAAAGATTAATAATTTTCAAAGCTCAAACAATTCAATGTATCTACATCATAGGGTTAAAAAAATGAAACTAAAAACAATACGCAATAATACCCAGAGGTATAGTACACACTAGTACCAAATCAAACTTTAACATTATTCATAATCAAAAGGTAGGAAAAAAAGAATCACCACAACTTACTTTCCCACAACATATGCAAAATACATCTCTCTTTCCATAATATCTCACGTTTGTACTAGGTATATAAAAGATTAAAAGTGCAAAGGTATCTATGCACAAAGTAGAATACAACTCCGTTTAAATGATAGTCATGGAAAAAAGATGGTCACAGAAGAAGAAAGAGAGGAAGGAAGTTTTTTATCAATATGAAGAAGAATGAAACGTTGGGATGCTAAGGTGTTCAAACTAATATATAAGAAATTTATCAAAGTTAATGCACTACTAATTAACTTTGATTAAAAATAATAATTTTAGGAAACTTTGTTAAAAAAAATAGAATAAATTTGTTATTTTACAAAATCTTGTTTGACCTTAATTAATTATTTTAATTATGATGACAAAGTACCACAATTTATTACAAAATGGTATAATAGGAATGTAAAATTACAAAATTAGTTAGATAAAATTGAAAATGTAAGAAATTTTATGTGGCAGGTGAGTCACTGGACCGCAATTAGCAAAAAACATATTTGTTCGGATTGCATTCAATATAGGGCATGATATTTTGACCTAAAATGAATTTTGTCAAAAGAAGAATCTAAAAATATAACAATTATTTTGTAAAGCATCATGAATGAAATTAGGAAATATTATAAGTCAAAACTAATTGCATATAGCAACTATTGCATGACCAGAGCAACGCCATTAGCCAGCTTGGGAACATCGAGAACGGACACTTTTGGATGAACACATAAAAATATCTGACACCTTCCAATAAAATTCCAAATAAATGATAAATCAACATCCTCACCAAATATGTCTTACACTACTTGCAAAGAGCCACTCTCAATAATGAACAAGCCAGACATTCCAGTCGTTAAGAACAATGAAAACAAAGAACTCGCACAAACCTATGTCATCTACTTTACAAATTTATAAATTTTAGGCATAATTGCCAAAACACCTTCTAAACTTGGCTATAATTGTCAGTTTGCACCCCGAACTTGCAAATTTAGAAATTGACCTCCTAAACTTGGCAAAAAATTGTCAATTTACACCCCTCCGTCAATTCTAACTTTTTCCATCCATATATTGGTCATGTGCTACTCATGTGAGGGGCAATATGGTCATTTTGGTCACTTTTTTTTTTATAAATTATTTGTTTTAAAACAAATATATATTCTATGCCAAAAAATACAAATATATATTCGAAAAAAATATTTATTTTCTTTCAAAGCTTTTATTTCTTTCTCTAGAGAAATTATAATTAGAATTATATTCTTAACTTATCATAAATTGTTTCTTATAAGAAAAAACTTGTCATAAATTATTATTTATTAATTTTTTTTTTGTATGAATTATTTCTCCTCACATGAGAGATCATTTTTATTAATTTTTTTGCATGAATTTTTTATTAATTATATATATTTGTTTTTTTAGACCTGAAATGATTATATTGCCCCTCACATGAGTTGTACATGACAAGACCCGCCCCATCTAGAATCCGAGGTGGACCTGTGGAGCCCATTTTAAGGAAATTTCTATCGAAAATTCAGCATAAACTCCTCTAAAATGGACTACCCAAAACCTGTTAAAAACAAATTTAACATTTCTAATAATCCTTTTCCAATCAAACTCCCGAGCCTATTTGCTCGCCACATTAATACAATCTTCCATACAATAAAAAGATCAAGGGTCTCTACCCCAATTACATAAACCTTTAAAATACAAATTTAAACAAGAGAGTTTAATAAATCAGAGCATCTAAAAACATAAGCGGAAGTGTAAATACAATTCAGTAGCCTACAATCAGAGATGAAATGAAAGGTCACTATGCCTCAGCTACTACTACGCGACCTCGATAACTAATCTGCAGACTGCGCAACGTAAAACTGAAGGACCCAATGAAAAGCATTTGAAAGACGTTAGAGTGAGTGGACAAGAATAATAACTGAATATAATAGGATTAAATTCAGTTTACTCCCCTCAACTTTGGGGGAAAAATCATGTCAGTCCCTGAGGTTTTAATTTGATCAGAAACATCCCTAACCTTTCAATTTTAATCACCCGTGTCCAATTTCGTCAAATTGGATGTTAATGCTGACGTAGCACACTAAAAAAACCCATTTTACCCCTGGCTTCATTTGGAAAAAAAAAAATTCTCTCCTTTCCTCCCCTCCCCGACCTCTCTCTCAATTGACAGGAAAAAAAAAACCTCTCCTCCCTGACCTCTCTCAGACCACAACTACCCTCCTCCGTCCGGCCATTTCACGGCGCCGGACCGGTCCCATATTTTTCGTCTCGACGGCACGAACTCAACAGTGGTGGTGGCTCATCCAAACGACGCCGAAAGAGAGAGAAACGAAGGAAAGACATTCCGACTACTCCGATCGGAGTTTCCTATTCCGGTCACGACGGCGGGTGAAACCGGTGTCAATGACTTCGTCTAGGTGAGGCGAGATCGTCTGTGGTCTTGGCTTGCCAAATCGTCAACTGACGAGGGAGAATCGAAGAGAGAAAGGTTTGGTGTTCCGGCGAGTTTTCTTCGAATTCTAGCGACTCCGGTGATCGACTCTGGCCAGAGTAGAGGAGGTGTGGGTGTTGTACGGCGGCGGAGGGAGGAGCGGCGTGGGAGAGAAGGAGGTGAGCACAAAAAAAAACTGGGCTCACGGTGGGTGTCTAGAGTAGAACGGAGAGAGAGAGAGAGAGAGAGAGAGAGAGAGAGATGAACGAAACGGGGAAGAAGACAAGAAGAAAAGAAATGAAAGAAGAAGAAGAAGAAGGAGGAGGAAGAGGAGAGATGAGAGGGGACGGGGAGAGAGAGAAGAAAGAAAAAAAAACTAGGCTTACGGGTGGGTGTCTAGAGTAGAACGGAAAGAGAGAGAGAGAGAGAGTGTGTAATACCCCGAATTTTCGTATTTAATTTCTCGGATATTTGACTAAATGCAAAAATAGATGGTAAGCGATATTGAGATACGGGGATGTCGTTCCACAGGGATTGACGGTCCCTAATCTCTCGGTAGCAAGTAATCGAGTGCTCTAGCTATATGTGGGGATGGCAAGGTGTGATAAGAGTGAGTGAAATGTGTGTATGAACAATGTGTGAAGTGTGAAGTGTAGTGAGGTATGGTGTGTAAAGAGATGGTGGAATGCCAAGACAATCAAAATGCAAGCAAGCAAGTAAATAAAGTGTGTGCAAATATAAGAAAGTGTCGGGGTTTTCGGGCAAACCCCAATTCCAATGTAACAAGCGATGCTCTAATCAACTCAATCATGTCAATGTGTCCATGAATCAAGCCCCGTATCCTAGCCATGTTATGGTTCTAGGACCGTGTTTCCTAAGGTATCCAAATGCCTTATTAGGGCCATTCGAACTCTCTAGGTGTCATAGAGGATTCCTCTAAGTTACCTAATACCGAATCGCCTAAAGTGCTTAAGAGGCGTAAAAGTGTCGAAACTAGGGACTCAAACAAGCAACACATGCTCATCACACATATTGCCAATTGCCTAGAGTAGAATAAGGTTGTCAAGCCATACACAACTCATACAAAATTGATCAAATGCATACCAAAGAGTGACAAATCTTCAAATACACAACCAATACATATGAAAATAGACAATACATATACTCATGAACCAACAAAGGCATTTATTTATAGATCAAAGCATCACAAAGTCACAGTGGACTAGGGCACACAACCCTAGTCCCCAACAAAGTAACTACTCACTAAGCATCATAGTATACATCATCAATTTACAAAAATAAGCTCTAAACATAAGGAAAAGAGAGAGTTGAGATGAGGAATGCTCAATAGATGACTCTCTAGCTCCTCATTGGCTTTGATGATGGATCTTGATGACTTGGTGAGGATCCCAGTTGCCCAAGATGGTGGTGTAGACGTCGTGGTGATGAACTTTGATGAAGGATGGTGGCGGAGAGGAGGTGAGGAAGGCGGAGAAGTGACTGACCCGCCGCTCGTCGACCTATTGTCGACCGGTCGACAGACGTGCAGAGACTAAAATGAAGGGAAAGGTGGAAGAGAGAAAAGGGAAAGGGGAAAGTGAGTGTTTTGGGGCTGATGATGGAATTACCTAAATCAGGTAAGGATGACTATATATAAGCAAGAGAGAGAGGGAATGAAGGGCTAGGATGTGCTAGGGTTAGATCTAAGGGTTGGATGAATTAAATGAAGGGTAAGGGGGTAATTGCTTAAGGGAATGAAATGAGGAATAATCAATGGGTGACCTCACCAAATCTAGCATGATCCTTTGCTCTATTGGAAGCTTGAGTGGATGAGTCACATGGTTAACTTTGCCGTTGACTTTGACCAAGACCTTCGGAGTTGACCAAAGGTTGACTTTAGGCTAAACTTCCGGGATTCTTATGCAACTCACTTCTGGGACTTCATGTTGACTTGTTGACGCTCCTAAGTTGGGGTTGACCACGAGTTGACTTTTGGTCATCGGGTTGACTTTTCGTCCTTTTGCCGGAAATCCACTAAAAGCTCCAAATCGCGTCCTTTTGCTCCCGATATCCATCCGATGCTCATGAACCCTACAATGGTGCAATTCAAGGATTAAAGACACTAAACGGCTATTGGATTAGCATTGCTAGAGTGATTAGAGGCCTAATTTTTATGTAAATAACATACAAATCAATATTCTTGGAATTAAATAAAGGATTGGATGTTAGTTTTCTAGTCTAGTTTGTGAAGTGAAAGTATTTCGGAACGATTATATGCTCGAAATGTTTTATTTTCAAGGGGTCAATAGTTGACTTTCTTATTCGTTAATTTTTTCTGATGACTTCCTTCAAAAAATTCGTAGAGTTTGTCAATACGAGTTCGTAGACACGTGGTACGCTAAATTCCGAAATCATATGAAAGAGTTATGGTCAGCGGAAGTTTATCATATTTTTGGAAGTTTTAGTGTAAATCCTGATTTTTGAAGTTGTTTAAATTTTAGTTTTGAGGTCACAATTAGAAAGTAGACATCTTCATGAGTTCGTAGTATTTTTCGGATAATTTTCGGGCTCCCGAGCTATTTTTAGTGAATTTTTTAAGTTAAGATGAAAATGGAATTAAAATGGTGATGTGGCGCAACACCATTGGTCGGAAGTAAGACTTTGTGAGCAAGGCTTGCAGCAGATGTCATGATGAGGATGTCATCATGAAGTGTTAGTCAAAAGACACTTGCCAAATTTTTATTGGTGACAAGTGGCTTAACAAATGTACCAATCTTTTGATGACAAGTGGCTAATTGCCATTGGTTCTCTACCTCTATAATTAAGCATGATCAGACCTTTCACCCTTGCCTCTTCATTCCTCCGAGAGGTCCTCTGATTTCTCTCTCTTACTCCTCATTCTCTCTAGCTCCTCTCTATCTCTCTTGCTTAATCTCTCCACTTTCTCTCAAAAAATGTTTGTTTACGATCCGTAGCTTCGATTTAGAATCCGCGAAATCCTATGGATTCGTATCGAGGCCATCTTCCTACCTTTGAAAATTCATATAAGTACATAATACATCCTTTTACTCTTTTATCTTTAAGATTTATCAAAGTGCACAAGCAAGAAGAAAATAGAAAGGAATAAATTTTATAGAAAGCTTAAACCTTCTTTTCTGAAACTATTTCCGTCAGTCAACTTCATCAGCTAAATACTCCCACTTATGATCATTTTACCATCTGGATTTCTTCACAAGAGTTGTTCCATATTGTGTCTATTATTCTGTGTTCAAATTTCATGCTCATCCAATGGTCAAACTTTCTGAATCTAAGTGTTTATCCAGTATACTTGCTGGAAAACCCCTTTGTTGTTCATAACTTCAAATGGTCATATCTCACTCATTACCTGAATTAATAATCTGGAGAATATCATAATTAGTGGTCAGGTTTACGGTACGTAACAATTTAGGTTAAAAGGGTTAAAACAGAGCATAACTATTTCTGGACTGTTTTGGACATTTTTCATTTGTGGACTTGAACATCCTGAACATGCTTATTTGGACTATACCATTGGATTTTTTGTGAAAATTCCTTTGAAATGGTGTACTCAATTGCTTAAATCGGACTTGCGATGGACAATATAACAAGTTTTAAAGTTTGATGATTCTAATATGGGAATCATGAACATGGGTGATGAACTTCTGTGGATTTGGACCTAAGAATTGAAAATACTAATAATAATCTGATTTTCTTATATTATAAATAATTTCTCTTTAATGCTTGTTCTTTATTTCTGCCTATATATTTTACTTGAGTTTTGTTGTTAGTAATCTTGTTGTTACATAAGTTTAAGTACTTATGTTTTACATTTATGTACATATGTATATATTGTTCTACTTATGTTTATGATTATTTGCTATAGATTATGTTCTTGTATACTACATGAGTTTAATTACTTATGTTTTACATTTATGTACATATGTATATCTTGTTTTACATATGTTTATTTACTGCAAGGATTATGATATCTGCATGTCTTAATTAAAGACTATATTTGTGAATCTAATTTTGATTATGTTCAAGAAGTTGTGAAGCCAGGTGGATGGTACAACCCCCGTGCTTAGGTGAATTACTGGTAGAGGTTGTTGTTAAGCTGTGGGCTCACGTCCCTTCAGATAGTGCACTATTATACTCATAGGAAGAAATTGTCGACCTTGAGTGTACATGCCTTGGTGTTGGCCTTGGTATGTTGCGGCTTACCCATACTTAATTTGGGTCGGGGGACCCTAGTACGCGGATTTTTACCCATGCTTGGTATTGTAAACCTTGGCTTGAGATTTATATTGGATTGTTACTACCAATCATCCTGAAATATTTACTAAAAAGGGGGAGTACATCTGATTTTGATTGAATATTTGATTGCCATATATTGTCGGTTTGTGAATTTGTGGTTATTACTCATGCTTGGTATTTTGGACCTTGGCCTGAGAATTTTGGTGGGTTTATGAATTGTTACTACCAGTTAAATCTAAAACATTCACTGAGAAGAGAAAATACATATTTAATATTGGAATATGTATTTGTGATTTTGTTATGATATTGAGCATACATTATTTAGAGATAACCAATATCTATTTCTGAAATGTTGATAATATGCTATGTTGCATACTTTGTTTAGAGATAATCAATATCTACTTGTGATATATTGACATTGTGATATGTTGATCGAACATATATTATTTTGGGTTATATCAATGATGTATTATCAGTCGATTACATTTGAGACTGAATTATTTGGGTCAAAGACGTTTTTGATATATGTGGATTATATTCGATAAAATTGGTACGAAGTAATATAAAATGTTCTTAGTATATTTTTGATTGGTTGTTCAATTTTGATGTCTTATAAGATACATTAAGATAAGAATGTAAGTTGTACTTATTGGGCCTGTGTTGCTCATGATGCTACACCTTTTTGTTTTCAAGTTACGATGCTTGGGGGATAACGGGGTGAACCATAAACTGATGTTTTTCTATTATGATTTTAATTGAATAAATGTAATATCTTTTATTCCGCTAAACTCTGGTATTGTAAAATAATAACGATTTTGTTTTCAAATAGAAGCATTATTCAGACATTTGTTTCATTTGATTTATTTTGCTTTTAGAATTTAGTCACACCGCAAATTCGGGTACCATATTTTAATATAATATTAGTCTTGGGTTTGGGGGCATGACATATTGGTATCAGAGCTAAAAAGCTCATTTTAAGTTTTGGTTTTATAAAAAAAAAATTAATATGAACGGGGTGGGTTCTATATATGTATGCTTATACATGTTGTTTAAGTTAAGGAAAGTTTTTTATAGATATTATGCTATTCTATTCTGTGAGCTGCAGTTTTGTTATATATGCTAACTTTACAAAGTTAGAAACTGCTATGATGATTTTGTTTGAAATTTGCTTATTTCTTTGAATGAGCTTGCTGGTATGCTACGATTTTGTAGAAAATTATTTTCCTATAACTTGATTATATGAATCATCAAACGTAGACTATATATTGTGTATAGTTTGATATTCTATTTGCGTATACCAATAATAATAATAAAAAAAAAACAAACTCCACTTAGGAGAAATTGCATGGAGTTCATTCTCCTAATTGTTTGTAACCAATGATGTTCATCATCTTTTTAGTAAATAATTGATCTCTTAGATTAAGAATCTAAGTGAGCATTCATTTGTTCCTCCGATACCTAAGTTAGTATTTGTAGACGGTAAATAAACTTTCTCATGAACGGTTTTTGGGGAGCGTGTAAGGGCGCGTGATAGGTAATTGGGCACAGGGCTTGCTCGGGCTTGGAAGTGTTGTTCTCAGAGTAACCTATGGTTACTCTGGTGAAACTATAGCTTGGTCAGAACAATCACCAGAGGTGTGCTATTTCGGTTTGGCGGTAGGCCGTGTATACATAGAGTTTGCAATAAAAAAAAAAAAAAAGGGGTTGCGAGAGACTTAGTGGCTTGTGGATTCGATAAGAAGAGAAAGATGATATGTTTAGAGTTAAAATTTACATTACATCTCTCTATCTCTCCACTTTTTGAGTAATTTAACGTCTCTGTACTTCACGTTCTTTTAGTTGTCATTTAGATTCTCTCTGCAAATAAGAGGAAACCTAAACTAAGTGAATTTTGAGAAAATACCAAAAGTAGTAGTACTTTTGAAGTTGAAGTTGTAGTTAAACTAGGTTAATGAGAAAATAGTTGGAAGTGTACCAATTTTAAATTGTGGAGTGTATTTTCTCATTAACTTTGCCTCCTTTATTTAGGGGTGGAAATTTACATAATAGAAGTATCCATAAATAAAAGTATTACGAGTAGTTACAACCATATAATAATAAGTAGCAGTTGATCAGTATCTTCAAGTTAGGAGAGCTGGAAATCTCGAGATATTGATGCAAGATTTGGTGTGACCAATAAGCTCAATGTTTCTTCAACAAAAGTATGGCTTGAAAAGATGGGGACATTCTTCATCAGAAAAGCCAAGTCACATCTTCATCCAAAACATGACTCGACTGAGGGACATCGGAACTCCCGACCGTGAAATCAAGAAAGTGGGAAGGCATAGGAAAAGACGATGAAAGAGATAAGGGCATCTCACCAAGAATAGTAGACTTATTGACAATGGGGGCAGGTGATATTGTCAAGGGCTCCCTTGTAGCGACTAAGCTCAGCACGAACCTTATTATTCTCCTCTCTTAAAGCCAAGATCTCATATTCTTCAATTTTGGCTCTCTCTCAGGTGCGCTTATTCTTAAACCAGCGTTTCATTTGGTCAGGCGTTAACCTTGTGGAGGAACTCAGTTCCCTTATTTGCCTGCTATTTGGGAACTGACATATTTCAAAGAAAGCCCTCAACTCCTGGATTTGGCTTGCTTCATGGAATATATTTGTGAGACGCAATTGGGAAGTATCTAGCCTTTCTCCAGAAAGAGTACCAAGAAGTACATCTAACGTTGTTGCAGTGCTTGGTGGCTGTGGAATTTCGGATACGCTTGGCTGAGACATTTTTGCCAAATCGCCGGACTTTTTACCCTGAACAAAGATAGTTGCTAATTCATCGAACATGTTTGCAAAGTATTTTGGGAAATTTTGCTTGATCTTTTACCGGTGACGAGAGTTTGTATATATAGGGGATTCACCTTTAACTGTTATTAGCGGCCAACGAGATTTGCGGAAGGTGAAAGTGATAAAGCCAAAAGTAAAATGATAAAGTAGCACTCAATTATTGAAGGATGTCGTAAGGTGAAAAGTACGCTTCATGAAACTAGAATTTTTGTTGAAAGTTTAGAATCATGATTTTATTTGGATTATTAAGAGTAAGTTTTGACAATATTTGATCTCTTTGGGAATTTAGTATATCTTAGTCTTAGTATGTGAGTTATTATCCATAAACTCAGTTGAGGTATAAGTTTTCATAAGCTTTAGTATGGATTGATAATGGGAGATATTTCAAGCTATGAATGATTTGGAAGATGCAAGTGATAAAATGTGTGAGATTATGATCTAGACTTTGAGGTTTGATTTAATTTTCTATAGAATTGATAAATTACTCAACATTGGAGTGATAGATTTATATTATCGAGGATTATGATTAGGTATATATAATTTTGATCCAGAAATTATATTTGGTGGTTTTAAGTCATTAAGAGATATCGGAACATACTAACTTTGAGGGAGCTTCTCTAGTGAGGACCATTATAATGAGTACCACTTGAGGACTTTTCGATTAGACCTACATGAAGTACATATATATTTGTTCCAAAAAAGCTTTTGTTACATCTATTTGAGGTGGCTAGCTTATTGGACATTTCTGTATATATATAGAGCTTTTTGTAGTTCTGCATTCATGTTTGAGTACTTCAAGTATTTACCATTGCTAGCTAGAGGCCGGAGTGAACCCAATTGATCCATTATCAAATGTCAAAAGCATCTAATTAACTTTCAGGCAAGGAAATGTGAGATTCAACAATTATGGGCAAGAAGATCAGACAAAGCTAGCTAGGTTCAGAATTCTTGAAGCAAAAGCCAAATTTATTTCTAGTCAAGGTGGCCAATAATGAAAAGTAGTAATGAAAGAGATGGGCGTGGTAGCTAGTGTTCCTGATAAGAAGAGAAGACCGTAAAAATTGATCGAGATCATATATTCTTGCATGACTACAAATTGTGCTTTTGATTAGCTAACTTTTGGAATAGTTTACCTATAAGAGTGAATGGTTCGATCACATACTGCAATCCCTAGGAAAATCTGTAGTAAAAGATAAGTCCACTCTATCGAGCCTCGACCACAGTTATGGAACATTGATTAGTACTTGAAAATGTTTCATGCTTACTAGAAGATGAATCTGCAGCTTCAGATGATGAATACTTTCCTACAAACAAACCTGGCCTTTTGGGTTGAGGCAAGGCACTCTCACCACCTAACATCAGAACCACCGATGACATGGTTGGCCTATCTTCAGGAAGCTCTTGAACACATAAAAGACTAACATGTATGCAACGCAATGCTTCCGACAGAGTGCAAGACTCCTTTGAGCATTTGTCAATCACCTCGAAAGACCTTCCTTCTTTCCACATTCTCCACACCTAAGTCACATAGTTATAACAGTAATAAGCGCAAGATTGAACCCTAGTATGTGAGGACCAATTCAACAGTTGATACTTACATGTCCAACAAGATTAAGGTTGTGTTTCGGATCATGAAACCCTCTACTTCTCTGTCCGGTTAGTGTCTCCAGCAGTAAAATGCCAAAGCTGAAAACGTCGGATTTTACAGAGAATTGACCATCAATGGCATATTCTGGAGCCATATAACCGCTGTAGAATACATGTCACACAGAAACAGAACACTTGATTTAAGAAACAAGTAGATTATAGGCAGAAATGTGATAAGTAAGTAAGTGTCTACTTACTAGGTTCCAACAACTTTCTTTGTTACTCCTTCAGTCTCATCTCCTCCGAAAAGCCTAGCCATGCCAAAGTCTGAGATTTTTGGGTTCATCTCCTCATCAAGTAACACATTGCTTGCCTTAAGATCTCTATGAATAATCCTCAGCCTGGAGTCTTGATGCAAATAAAGAAGGCCCCTCGCGATCCCATTGATAATATGGAAGCGCTGAGACCAATCCAACTGTCTACCTTGAGTTTGATCTAGCAAGTGAAAGAGAGATACAATTATTCTAGTACTAAAACTAATTCCAAAAGTATAAGTAAAGTTGAAGTATCCAAACCGAAAATGTAGAAGTCCAAGCTTCTGTTGGGCATATATTCATAAATGAGCAATTTCTCTTCCCCCTCAATGCAACAGCCAAGGAGCCTTACAAGATTTCGGTGCTGAAGTTTCGCTATGAGTCTCACTTCATTTTTGAACTCGGTGGCTCCTTGTCCAGAAGTTTGAGAGAGCCTCTTCACTGCAATTTCTTGACCATCCGTTAGTAGACCCTGAAAGGCTGAAAAGTCTCATTAGCAAAAGGATTACAGAATTTAAACAAAACAGCTGCTTCCGTGATCCGATCTTAATTTACAGTAATTATGTATGCTTACATATTGAAATTTACCTTGTATACTGGTCCAAAACCACCTTCCCCAAGCTTATTGTGGAACGAAAAGCTATTGGTAGCATTGATTATGGTAGACAGACTAAATAGTGGTAGCTCCATGTCTTCATTCTGTCCTTCATTGTTCTGACCCATCGCTCCATACTTTCCAACTTTCACAAATATAAGAGAAGAAACTAAAATATCAGCTTCTCATCAAGTAAAATAAATCAGCAGGGAACTAAACTTGTAACATTTAAAGAATGATGCATGATCCATTCAATTTTCATTAATATCTTCTTTAGCGCAGATTAAGTTCATATACTAATATGGATACATGCATATGCCTCAGCTTTGCAGTTTCTTCTGCATTCATACACAAAAGAACTTTAAGACCTGAATTAAGCTCTGTATACCATGAACATTCCAGGGAGTCATGTGTAAATGTGTAACGCTATCATCGAGCACCGATTAGTTTCACCATGTCATCCTCAAAAATCAGACATTGACTTAACATCTCTATCACTGTGCCAAAAGATTTTGGTTAGGAAAGAAATATTACCTTTGAGCTTTCTCCTCTTTCTGCTAATACAATAGAAGGCTAAGAGCATCCCAAAAACAATGCAAACCGCAGACACAACTGTCACTATTATCTTCAACTTAGACCGACTCGTACCTTCGTAGTTAATTGTGGCATAGAAAATGAACTACAGTCAAATCACAGCTACAATGAAAACTATGAGCATTGAAGAACATAATAAAGCAGGAGAAATAATCAAAGTTTTCTTTCGCATACTTAATTCCGAAGCAGGCACTCGAACATACAGATCCTGCCCACCACTTGGAAGGTTTCTAATGCCGGAAAGACCACCAAACCAGAGGGTGCAGCCATTGACATTAGAGCTTGCATAAGCCATACAAGAACAGTTGCTGAAGCAATTTTCCTTGCATTCCTTGGGACTCAGACTCTGGTTAACCCTAGAGTCTGTGGTCGCCGGCAATTTGACCCCAGAATATGTCACAAACCCATCATCCTTATTTGGACACATGATTGGAGTAACCCGCACACAACCATCTGAGTTTTCCCCAATTCTCCAATTCTCTTCTTCTTTGGGCTTGAATCCTTTTAAGCAACTGCAAACTATTGACTTACTAATGGCACACAGTCCATTGGGGCCGCAAAGGCCATCGTCGTCACAGACGTCTCCTGGAGGAGTTGATACCAAAAGACTCCTATGAAAATTAGTATCTTGATGACTGAAAAAACCCAACTCAAAGCTGCCATTTTTGGAAACCAAGGTGCTACCAGCTGCTGCAGTTGAAGTTTTCAAGAAACAAAGGGACAAGTAAAGTCCAATGAAGATGAAAGAAAGAGTGCCCATTGTTATCTAGTACTCTTGGAGGATGGGAGTATGTTTATGCCTACAACTAAAACAGTAAATCGATAATTACTAGTCTTACCATAGTTGTTGCAGATAGGTACTCCTAGTCAACATTTTGAATTTATGATCATAATGGACGATCTAGAAGGGCATTGACCGTGAGCCAATCAGTTTACTTTTGTGGTCCACTTTGGGCCACACACTAGTCGAGTGTTTGTTGAAAATATCAAAAAATTGGATGTGTAGTAGAATGCTACTTTTGGCATTTAATATCAAAAAAATAAAATAAAGTATTACAATCTTTTCGTAGGACATCCTAAATAAAATTAGATGATATTATAAGTCAAAACTAATTGCATCTAGTAACTATTGCATGACGAGATAAAAGGGCGAGCAACGCCATTCGCTAGATTGGGAACATCGAGAACTGACGCTTTTGGATGAGCACAGAAAAATACTCCAACTTCTTCCGATAAAATTCCAAATAAATGATAAATCTAATCCAAATATGCCTTACACCACTTGCAAAGAGCCACAATCTCAATAATGAACGGGCTAGACATTTTTTTTTTTGATACAAACAATTTATGTAAGAGGGAGGCTTCCCTACACTACTAGGGTCAAGGCAAACCCTGCGACCTAGACTCGAAGGTTTCGGATTTACGACTGGGGGAAATTTCACCATGTTTATTGAGAGGTGACATCCTTCATGGAGACCCAGAGGCATTCTCCAAAGAGACCACACACTCACCCAGCGGCCCAAAGGTCCAAGGACATTTTCTAAATTACCCACCAAGGAGAGATAGTTGGTAGCGGGAATCGAACTTGGATGGGGGCTCCGACACAAATATGTGAATATGTCCATGCCAATTGAACCAACTCTCATTGGTGAACGGGCCAAACATTTTAGTCATTAAGAATAATGAAAACAAAGAAATCACACAAACCTATGCCATCTACTTTACCAATTTATAAATTTTAATCCCACAAAACTTTCAAGATTCAGCACTGACATATTTTTTATAATTATCGTGGCAATTTGATTCCGAGTTTATGTTCATTCAGCAAATTGTTTGGTTCTTTTATTTTGTATTTCTCATATTTTTATGTTAATATTAAGAACTTTAGCCAAAACTTCGCATAACACCCTTTGCACTTATATAGAATTTAATAAATCAAGAACACCCTCGCGAGTTCGTGTATTATGTTTTTTATTCTTTAAACTTTGAAATTTTATTGATAAGAATTAAATGGTACACACCAAAAAAGTGTATGGCTCATCTTGAGGGTCAAGGTTTTTTATGTCCATTTAATTTAGGTTCCAAACTTTCAACAACATTGGATATGTGCATGGTGGTAATTGGCCACCTAGCTAGGAGAAAATTTCAGCAACCTTTCATCATTGGACACAATCTTTGCTATGGGCCTATTGCTTGTAGCTTTCAAGACCTCGGCTATGTTGTTTATCATTTGTAAAAAGGTGTATGGGGCATTGCAAGGCCCAAACCACAAAAAGAAAAGAATCTAAAGTACCAACCCAACCCAACGCAGTTCACTGCAGCCCAAGTAGCCTGCTGGTTTCTTCCCCATCAAGCAAGAGTGATCTCTTTCACCAATGATGTATAAGAGTTTTTTTTTTTTTTAAGCAGATAGACTCTGGAGAATTTATTGACCAGCAGAAGAAATAATTCGAAAGTAAAGTAAAATAGGTTGCTCAAGGCAATAAACTAATGTGCAAATGGTAAACTTTCATTGTACAAACATTAACCCTAAGCAAAAGGAGATGACTAGCAATAGTTAATAGAGAGGTGATACATGCAATCCAACAGTCTGAGCACAGAGGTTGACGATACAAAACGAGCACTCCCATAACCGAGGTTGTCTCTCCAACAAATAATCCAAAGAAAAAAATTGGATGCAAGTATCCACTAAATATATAGGAAGTACCATGAACATAGGACCCACTCGATGAGCTCATCTTCAAACTAATACTTATGTATATTTTTAAATCCTTTGAATTACACTAATACAATCTCAACATTTATTCCAAACTTATTTCTAACCAATAATCTAAACCATGCCCTCTTAGTTAAAGGTTATGCTAAGGATTAGTTGTAACCTTATACTTTTAGCTTCATTTCAAAAGCTAAATATGTGATGTTGAAACTGTCAATGTTTTTTTTAGAGGAAACTGAAATTGTATTCAACAATAGGATTACAAAATATGGAAGTGACTAGTTGTAGCCTTCGCGTCACTTACAACTCGAGTGATTGAAAATTCACGCACATCCCTAAATAAAATATTGGTTATAGGTAGATCATTTAGAACAATCATCATGAGTTAAGGAGACCCAACCTTTAACCACTAGAATGGCCCATTCTCACGAGCTACAAACTGAGCAATAGAATGCGTGCCGCATTCGCTTCCCTCGGAGTATGACATAGTTTGGGAATGTGAAGTAACCTCATCATTCCTCTAATCTGATCAACAGCAACTCCTTCTACCCCATAGCACTCATCCTCTCCGGCCATTCACCATCCTCACGCCCTCCATACAAATCAGACATGTTTATGTAAGAATAATGAAAGATAAAAAAAATTAAATAGGTCGGTAGGTTTTTGAATGGAAATCGGTATTTCTCAATTTTGCATAATTCCTATATGTATTACACTTATTGGAAGTGTTTATTCTAGGTTCTTCTGCAAGACTTGTTCCTAAAATTAACCAAATTGAAAATATTTCGTTATTTGATTATTTTTTTGAAGAAATCAGGTGATAATCATTAATCATGGCCAAAAAACGGTACCTTACATCAATCTCCTAGGGCTGTACCCATAACTCTGAAGGACAGGCAAGCTAAAAAACTAAACAGTACCGCTCATTAGGTCTTGTTCGCTCGTTTATTCAAAACTAGCCTACAAGGATGAAATACATCAAACAAAACTGCCCTAACTAGAGAGAATCCAACTGCCGAGCACGCATTTGTGGTACCATTAGAGACTCATATACCAGCTTTCCCGATAACGTATGTCATCAGTGTAGGCAATACCCAAAACTCTAAGTAATAGATGAGGGTGGCAAGGCACCCTCCCTTAGAGCCCAAACAATCGGAATGACCCAATTCATAACAGACCCAAAGTCAAACCCAAAAGCCTCACCCCAAGCCCATAAAAAGTAAGCCCACCCCAATTGCTCAGGTATGAGCAGCAACCACGTCGACTGGAGCTCCGGCGGCCGCCCTCGCTCATAGATCATGGTTGTCATCACACCAACCCTGAAGAGACACAGGAACCAGTAACTAGACCACCACCACCACTGCCACTTGAACACGAGACTCCAAGCCAAAGAAACCCAGACTGGACTAGCCTAAGCAAAGGGGCCGATCAGAATCTAAGCCACTCACACTAGCCGTCGCACGCCTCTTCTTCTAGAGATCCACCTGCAACAGACCCAGCCGAAGTATTGCCGCTGTCCTTGGCAGAGAACCACCTCTTTAGCCCCGCCTCAATCCGGAAAGTGCAAACTATAGCCCAAAAGTGAACACCGCCGCACCACCAAAACTAGACCAGCCAAGTAAATCAAGGGAAGGAGCACGAGCAGAAAAACTAGGCAGGAGGAAAACCGCCACCAAGATCAAACCCGCACACGTCCACCTTCGTTCGTCCCTTCTCACACCCATTAAGGAGGAGAAGACTAGATTGGGTCGGAACCCACTGGGTTGGAGGTGCGAAGACGACATCGCCGCTAGAGAGAATTAGGGTTTTTTTTCGTTATTTGATTATTATTATCATCATTTTAGTTTTATTCGACATGTTATATTTGTTTGCACTTAGCATAGAGCAAACAAATTTCCAATATGGTATATTTTTCATGGATATGATTTTTCATAGAGGCTAGGTACCTAAAGAATAATGAGTATTGTAGGAACTTGTGGGACTTTAGTCCCACATTGAAGAAATGGTGAAGGTTGATACCCTTTATATGGGTTTACCCATGTAAAGAGTTCAATTGGTGAAAAGTGAGAAGTGGGCTTTTCTATTGGGTTTCATATTGGGTTACACATAGAAATGCACATATATATAAAAGTCAAAATATGGGCCTTGGGCCTTGGGGCTCGGTTGATTAAATCCGAATTAGTTTTTGATTTAATATTTTTATTTTTTGAAATCAAAATTTCAGATAAAGTCGAACAGTTGCAAACGAATGAAACCGATCGTCAGTTGCAACTGCCGACATAACCTCTTGTTCAGACTTTTATATAAAGACGACATTGGTTGTCGTTGTTTCACAAATCATCTTCTCCCTCTTCCTCTTCTGTTATTCTTGAGAAACATAAAGTAAATTCGTCAGAAATAAGTTCTTGTGCAAGAACTTGTTTTTAGATAGTTGTATCATCTAGATAGACGTCTGAAACTGCAGCACAAGTGGGGACGAATTTCTGTCTTAGGTCACTGCTACGCAGGCCTCTATCTGATCAAGTTAGTGAAATTCAATTTCAATTCTTGTTCTTAGTTTCAATATCAATTGATTGTTGTTATAGTTATTGTTGAATATTTTAATTGTAGAAATATATATATACTGTTTGTATTTAGATTACTGATTGGTTCTAACAAGTATGAAGACCGGAAAGATGGACATCCACTCGAAATCTGACATCTCTCTATACTTAAACACTAATTTTGAAAAACTACTATTTCCTTTTAGAAACTTTCTATTGAATTTGGTAAGGTTATGAAAGCAACATCAACAGTTGATCGAGAGTGGCCAAAAGGGTGTCTAGCTATGGGGGGACTGATCCAAAAAGCGCAGAGCAGCTTGTTCAGCACTTACCTGAGTCTGTAAGGGATATCATATAGGGGATAGACAAGAGCTTTTCATATACATATTTGTTCCAAAAAAGGTTTTGTTACATCAATTTGAGGTTGCTTATTGGACATTTCTGTATGTATCTATATTAATATATATAGAGCTTCTGTAGTTCTGCTTTCATGTTTGAGTACTTCAAGTATATATTATTGCTAGCTATGAGTAAGCTTGTTATATATGGAGGCCGGAGTGAACCCAATTGATCAAATATTGTCAAAAGTATCTAACTTTCAGGACAAGAAAAGATGAGATTCAACAATTATGGGCACGAAGATCAGACAAAGCTAGCTGGGTTCAGAATTCTTGAAGCAAAAGCCAAATTTATTTCGATCAATTCAAGGTGGACCTAGCTATATTAAGAAATAATGAAAAGTAGTAATGAAAGAGATGGGGGTGGTAGCTAGCTAGTGTTCCTGATAAGAAGAGAAGACCGTAAAAATTGATCGAGATCAGGTATGCTTGCATGCCTATAAATTGTGCTTTTTTAATATACTAATATAAATCATAATGGTCTAAGCTAAACTGGCATATTCATGCATCCAATGAACTTCAGATTCAAAGAAGATTTAAATAATTGACATGGAACTGTTCCAATTCCCAGTTGCTTTCTCTATTTTCGTTAATGGACAAAATTCTTGTTACTATCTGTATTTTAAGAGTCTAATCAATTCAGTTCCTCAATTTCTAATTTCATCAAAATAATTCATGTACTCTCAATTCTAATGATAGGCGACACGTGTCCTAAATAGACTTATTGGATGAGAATTGATCGAGAGTGCATAGATCATTTTGATGAAATTAAAAGTTCAAAGACTAAACTAATTATACCTCTAAATTATAAGATAGTAACAAAAATTTAATCCTTCATTAATTTAAAACATCTTATTCATCATGTTAGAATTTAAAGATACGTACATTACACATAAACATTTTGATTTGTTTTTTTGCGCATGAAGTCATTATCTGAAGACGTCTAGCTTGAAGATATATAAGAAGCAGCAAAAGCTAGAGATAGTGATCAGCTGCCGGCTATGTATCTAAACTATTCAATGTGATCAGATTCATCAGTCATCACAAGCCTGCTGTACGTGACCAGTGGCTTTGTTTTTGACTTTGATTAATTTATGGGAGGAAGAAAGTTCATTAATTCATTAGTCAATTATTCCTCTCCTAAGAGCAACCATACATCATCGTGACCGTTGCTTACTCATGAGAAGTGGGAATTATAAATAAGGATGAAGAGATGAAATATATATCAGCAAATTAAAATCTTCTAGTATTTCCGGGGTGTAGTGATATGATATGAATCGTCCAACTTCTAAATCATCGATCCGGATCCCTAACACTAGTTAGTACGTAAATAAACCTTCTAAATAATAGTCTTTCATGAAAGTTTACGCGACTTCCCTTTTCGCAATGAAGTGGGACTCGATCACAAGCCCTTTTTGATCGGCGTGAGCAAGACTCTTTTCTACTAAACACCATGACAAACCTTCTCTAGCTAACCATTGGGATAGAGCAGTGGAAGGAATACCAGAATTGGGGTTTAGCTTTTTACATCAAAGTGGAACTGGGGCTTCCAACATTGAATTGTTATCAATCTAGAAGGTGTACAGCTGCAACTATCATGAAATTTTATTTTTCACAATTAAACTAAGGACCCTTGCTTATCCAAGTTTGACAAACTTTTCAATGTAAGTTAATTATGCATAATCAGACATGCCAGCATTGTATGGCCTGTAAACTTTGAATAGATTAATGGGTTCAACTGTTTCTCTTTTAGTCTTTTTAGAATTGGTAGGTAGGTAGGCAGCTGGCGTGAGTCACTTGCGTAATTTCATGCTTTGTTTGGGTCAGCATGCAGCTTCAGATGCGTCATCTCTTTTTTTTTATCCCCATATTTCTGGAAAGAGTAGTCAAATGCTATCAACTCCCTAGCTTTGTCATCTATCTTATATTAACTAGGTTATGTGCGTGCGAAAGGCTGTGTTCGTGCGTGCGTGTGAAAAACGTTATCAGCGATTTAGTTTTTTCACATAATTTTCTCTTTCGTTTAGTATATAATTTTTGAAATCAAATAATAAATAAAGAAAACTTAAAAAATTATAAAATAAACAGACAAGTTGGTATGAGACTTCATATTATTTTTTTTATTTTTTTTAACTATTTTTTTTACTGTTTTGTATTTAATATATTTAAGTTTATATATTGGCTAAAATAGTTGAAGATGGACAAAGATTGAGTTTTTGAATGTTTACTAAGAATTCAAATTTTGACATTATATATATATAGATAGATTAATTTGATAAGAATTCAATAATTATTTTCCTTTAATTAAAATTCTAAAAGACGGCTTGATGGCTTGATGGCCAAAATGTTTCATTGTCTGTACAAAATAAAAAGCTGATAAAAGAGGAAATGATTTCTAACTGAAATCACATTTAGGCGTTTGAAAATTTACCATATACTCAGCACATGTCATGTTCTTACCCCAAAAAAAAATGAATGAAAACCGAGAAATTTGACGGAAATGCAAAAATTGGCCGAAGGTGCAAGACTGATCGAGATGGGAAAAACCTTAGTGCATAAGATTTCAAATATTGAGGTCTATGCCCGAAAGTGCAGATGCAATAAAGGAAACCCAATAGAGATCGAGCTCAAATTGAAGCATTTATTAGAGAGAAATTGCAAACTCAAGAGAGGGCTTCTTCATCTCATTTTGTGTGAGGGACGGAGCACAAAAGCGTAGACGATGAAGGTTTAGGACGAACAAGTCTTTCAACGCTCGCACAATCTAGAATTGCTAAAGACGATGATGGAAATTGATAAAAATGCAACGCTAGTGGCTTTGCCCTAGGATAAAACCATGCTTTTCCATAGAGATGGTAGAAACAACGAATCCAAAGGTTTTGGGGATTAGGGTTTTGGGAACTAGCTTGGGAAATCAAGATTGAGAGACAGTCGATCACCGAGATGAGTTTTTTTTTTTTTAGAAGAAACAACAATTTTTATTCCCACCTCATTCATTCCTATGTCAGTAAGATTCGAACATATGACATTCACTGTGTTAATTTTACCAATAACTAACAGACTACAGCTCACCGAAATGAAAATTTTTAGTCATTAACACTTGCATTATTGGGATATTTAGAATTAGCCATCGACTCCTTGACCTCACCTCACATATCAACACCTTCCTCTTGTCTTTTTATTGATACCCCTAGCTAGTAACAAAGATTAATAATTAGTAAAATAGCAATTGGCATGATTAAGATTGCGACGTCTTCTTCTAGTTTGTTTCAAACCACCATGATGATGATGAGCGTGACACCACCCAAACATCATTATTCATTTATCCTAATGATAGCAAAGAAAAAGAAAAAGAAAAAGAAAAATACATTTCCAGATGCCACGACGTCGTTTACTCAGCCACCCCCATAAGAGATTAAAATTCTTAAACTAATCCCAAACTCAACTATAAAATGGGCTTTACCTCCGCCACTACTATCGTCAACGTTCCAAAAATTTGGCTCGAAAGAAAAAAATCACAGCGAAGTAGTAAAATCACAGACTCGCGAGGATTCCAGTAATGGCTACCAAAGTGTATATTGTGTAAGTATCACTTCTCACTTTCTCATACCAATTCACTATCAACTGCCAATTTGTGTTCTGCTTGGATCCTTTTCGTTTTTGTTTTATTTTCTTGGCCTGCATCTGAATATGGTAGGTCCAAATTAATGATAGAGTTGGTTAATCCTTGTTGGATCTTGGCACTGTTTCTTGAATTGGGTCTGTTCTTGATAGTTGATAAAGGTTTAAAGGTTTGATCTTTCGATTGTTGTTTTAAAGAATTCGATCTGAGGGTGAGACTTTCTATATATTGGGAAGGTTTTGCAAGTCTGAAAACTCTGATCAAATAATAGCTCATTAGCTCCTGCTTTACTTTGTTATGAATCCAAGATCGAAGAGTTTGCAAGTCTGAACTCTATGCAGTAGGAAAGTGTGAGGATTTCTTTTTGGTTATTATGTTGTTGAGACAGTTGAGTGTATAATTGGAAAAACTGTGGCATGCAATGTGCTACTCTTGAAGTAGGTATCTAATGTCTGAAACTACTTGCATTAAGTTTTTTCTTTGAAGAAGTTAGTTTTGTAATATTATAGAAACATTGGACTTTTCTGTAGCGGAGAAAATGGATTTACTTTGCTGAGGCAGTTGTATTCAGTTCCTTATGGCACTACAATTAGGTGGTTAAAAGCAATGCCATTATCCTCTATACTAGGGGCATAGAGGCATGTCATGTTGATTTATTGTAATCTTTGTTCATGGGCTGCTGTGATAAACTTGAAACCTTATAGATTTTGTTTGACTTGCAACATGGGTTTGATGAATATACATGCGGCTTAGTACTTATGAGAAAGTTGACCTTGACTCTTGGGGTTAGTGGTAACATAATTTGGTAACTAGTGATTTGACTAGTAGGCAAAAGTTTGAGAGATGGAATGCTTTGTCACTAAGCTGTTATATTGGTAATTTCGATTTTTGAATTTCTTCACTAAAAAGGTTTATCAAGTTTGAATGTTGAGGGTTATGATTTATGAATAATGAAATAATTAACTCTGGAAGATCAACAGGAGCCATCAGTACAATGAAGGGGAGCTTTTGTAAAACCGAGTTTTCCAGCAATTTACTGATGAATATAGTGATTGAACCTGGATCTTCCTGCCAGTCACAGTTGCACATTCATGTGTTGAAATACTTTAACCTGATGTCTCCCTGTTTTTCCCCCCTTTAAAAGTTGTTAGAAAATAAAGCTTTGCATCCAATTGATTCTCAATATGATCTCCTATTTATTTGACATAAACATAACCCTATTTATGCAAACTTTTTGTTGATTTTACAGGTACTATTCCATGTACGGACATGTAGAGAAGTTAGCAGAAGAAATTAAAAAAGGGGCTGCATCTGTGGAAGGTGTAGAAGCCACACTATGGCAGGTGAGCATGCATTCCCTTTCATCATTGCATTTCGACCTATAAACCATGAAATATAAGCGCGTGCTTAGTTGGAGCTTGTGCAGTAGACGTTAGTATATTAATTTTGAGCAACAACAATTTTAGAAAGAAAAAAAATCAAACTTCAGAGTATATACATAACATGATTTGAAACATGAAACACAGTAACCTCTTACCAAGAATTTATGGTTGGCGCCTTGCTTGTTGGTTAGTCAGAACTCTATAGTAATGACAAGCAATTTACATGCATGTGTCAACATTTTAGGCCTAATTTTGAACTTTAAGACCGACCATCTTTTAAATCCCCATCTAACATCAGTACCTGAGCATGCCCTGGTGTTCTGTTTAAAAGTACCCCCATACTGACGGTTGCGTAGCAAAAATGGGTTCTCTCTATCACGGTTACTTGTCTATATCCGATCTACCTATACATTGCTTTTCATCAATATCTTTGTGTCTCATGTGCCTGTCTTGTATGCTGATTACTGTATATAGCTTCATAATTGGCAACCCTTTTGGTGTGCATGCGTGTCTTGTCTAGTTATTTTTTATTTCCTTGGCCCTCAACAACCCATGACTACCCTTTACTTGTTTGTTCGCACACAATCACAATTTTCCTTTACGTAGGAAGAATCTTGTTTCTAGCGGAGGATAAATTCTGATTTACTTGGTTAATTAAAGTAGATATTCTTCTAATTCATTATTATTTTGTCTTCTAAATATGGTGAACTTGATTGAAGAATGAGACTGACTATAGTGGATTGATCAAACAGGTCCCTGAGACACTACAAGATGATGTGCTTGGGAAAATGAGTGCACCACCAAAGAGTGATGCTCCAATCATCACGCCAAATGAACTTGCTGATGCAGATGGATTTGTTTTTGGCTTTCCAACAAGATTTGGTATGATGGCTGCTCAATTTAAAGCATTTTTGGACGCAACTGGAGGTCTATGGAGAACACAACAGCTTGCTGGAAAACCTGCTGGGATCTTTTACAGCACTGGATCTCAAGGCGGTGGACAAGAGACAACCGCGTAAGTTTTTATTATCACATTTCATCAGCTAAACCAACGTTGGAAACTTTTCTTGTATCATAGATAGAGATGGTAATAATATTGTGATTTCTTTAGGTTGACTGCCATCACTCAGCTGGTTCACCATGGGATGATATTTGTACCCATTGGGTACACATTTGGAGCTGGCATGTTTGAAATGGAGAGCATCAAGGGAGGAAGTCCATATGGTGCAGGAACTTTTGCCGGGGATGGTTCAAGGCAGCCAACTAAGCTCGAGCTCGAGCAAGCATTCCACCAAGGGAAATACATTGCCACCATCACAAAGAAGCTCAAGGGAGCTGCTGCTTAATATCAAGTGCATAAGTGACACTCAAATGGAAGGCCTTGATCAATTCTTTCTCCGTATATTTCAGTTTCCCATTTCTACTTGCCTGCAAGTATATTTCTTGCTTTATCTGGTATATGTTGTGTGTTATACTCAACACAGTTATTATTCATAATGATAAAAAGGCTTTGTTTGCTCATCCATATGGACCATATCTATCATAAATCTCTGGTATGATTGCCTCTAAATGTTTCCCTTCTGCTTTACTTTTTCTCCTCATGAATCAACATATTATTACCAATCTCAACAATGCAAAAGGATTGAAGTCTTCGAATTTGGGCAGGCAGGGCAGCAAAACCCATAAATGGTATACAAAATCTTGTACACGCAGGATCTGCATACTTGAGTCAAAACCATCCCATGTAACTGGTTTTTATGCTTTCTGTCATAACATATTTTGATTGTGTCATTTTAGGTTGATGGGGCATGTGTACCATTATTCTGCAAACCACATTTTTTTTTCCCATTACCTTCGACTCGGACATCTCATTCCAGCGGCCAATACTGAAGTATACTAGGATTTTTTCCCCTCAATAACCAGATAACTTGCATTCTGTTTCAAACAGCTCCAATGGGAAATTATACTACAAATTGATTAAAGAATATGTTAACCAAAGAAAGACACAAAAGGCAAAGCTAAACAGAAGAGCCAAAAGAGGTCTGAACTCTAAAGAAACATGCATCATTGCTGATGCATTTCTGACTTTTGCTAAAGAAATTGTTTCAGTGCTAATAAACAAGAAAAAAATTTCTATGGTCCCGTCACGCCACGTGACATATGTGACGGGCCACTGTGATTGGTGGTTGTGTAATAAAATAATTAGTGAGTAATAAAATATTAAATGAAGAAATCATAAATTATTGAGGTCAGCAATCATAATGACCCGTCACATATGTCACGTGGCGTAACGAGACCATAGAAAATTCCTCTATAAACAATAACTAGTGGATATAATAAGAGAAAAGATAAAAGTGCTTACCAAGAAACTCACAGGAAAGAAGTACGGCAATAGTAAGGAACTTTGTTAAGAATTGGTAAACTTCCCAGAGAAGACAAAAGCAGATGGTAAAGTAAGGCAGAAGATGTTTTAAAATCTTGTACTCGATTAGCATAATGATGATCAGTGCTTGTTAATTATTATGCTTCCTTTATGCATTTTTTAATGTTTCTAACTAAAGTTGATGCTCCTAGAGGAATTATAAATAAATTTACAAGTTTGTGAGAACTTTTACCATACAACATTACAAACGTTATGTGATATTCTACCCGTTTATTTAACTCATCGAATAATAAAAAAAGTTAGAGTATGTTCAACTTTTTTCAAAGACAATTGAAAACGACCGAGTAAAAAATCTATTGAGTAGAAAAAAAAAATAAAAAACATAGAGTATACCATGCCCCGAACTTTGCATGTATTCGAGTTTTTCTTGCTTGGTTTGAATGTTTAAGTATTGCAGACAGAACTTATATAGAGTACTCAATAACAGTAACAGGGTGCCAAATCCTTCAAATCAATTGTTGCGCCAAAAGTCATTAGAGGTAATTAAAGTAGATGCAAAGATTAATTATACCAATCGTGTAGATTTTCAAATGAATGAAATCAACACTTTTATCTTCCTTATTCTTTTTTTTTTACGCCAAAGATATAATCTAATCACATAAAGTTGTTCATAATGAGATTGACGCTTCAAAGATCATCATACAAGAGTTCTTCCTTAAAAGATTCAACCACATCTTCCTAGGACGTCAGGGCTGGGTATCGATCCGTTCAAATCGGTATTAGGCCTCACCAATTACGAAACTAAAACTCTTTCAAAATAGAAATAAATAGCGCGCTATTAATGATGGATAATTTTTTGGTTCACTCCTTGAGTTAACGTATTTTCACCCTAAAACTCTAAACCCTAATAATCACCCTTATTGTGATTAATGTATTTTCACTTTATAATTTTATAATATAACCATTCATATTTTAAATTATCTTCTATAGATCATCTTTGCAAAAAATCAATAGAATCGAAAATTGTTTAACTATTCAATTTTATGAAACAAATGAAAGATTCTAACAATAATTACTACTATTATGATGAACCGTCTATTTATTTCATTTGAATGAGTGACCAAAAGGTCTCCAAATTGCTTGTTTTTTGCATATGTGATCTCTATATTATGTTATAATACTTAAACGGTTAGATTGTTAAAATTTAAATTGAAAATGCTTAAATTGCAAGAGGAATGAATATGACGGTGTTAATTAACATTGAATATCTCCAACTATGAGAAAATGAAAAGGCGTTGCGCAGTTTGTGGTTTCCTTACACACCACGGCAAACCATGCCCTAAGCCTATGCTCTAAGTCTAACACTGGTTTCCCGGCGGTGCACAGTCAATGGCAGAGACAGGAATTTCGATTAGGGTGAGTTAAAAAAAAATATTGGTTGCTTACATTCATTAACACAATAAGCAAAAATCTAAACAGAATATACATTACTAACCATCCATTTTTAACAAATTCCAAAAAAAAAAAAATGAAATAACTCATTGTCAAAGTTTAATACAAATATTGAAAGCAAAAAAAAACTAGATTAGAGAGAAGTGGACTAAAATTCAGAGAAGTGAGTAAAAAAAACTCTATTTTGTCAAACTGAATTAGTTTTCAAGAGGAAGTGGGCTAAAATTCAAAGAGATAGGTGGGTTAAAATTTAAAAGTGAAATAAAAATGCTTAATTATACTTAAGAATTTTTTTTTTCTCGCAATAAGTCACCCGGGCTGGAGCCTGGCTCCGCCCTTGTGCACAGTGGTTTTGTCGTCAATGGCGTTATTGCCAGCAGCAAGCTTCACCTTCATGATGCCCCTTATGGTCTTACACATACGCATTCATCATGCCGAGACTCCCCCAACTTTAACCACCCGGTGTGGCTCCAAAAAGTCTCGACATTAGTGTATGTGGTATCATTCCTTATAATCCAATACTTTCCCTTTCTGCATTTTTGGTTTGCATCTAGCTAGCCACACACAATCCCAACAGCTGCAACTCGTGGCAAGAGTTCTTACGACCCTCAACGATTTATGGTACCTCGTTGCTTCCGAGAGTTTCACTTCTTTGACTTGTGATTTAAGATATTCTTAAATGTTATTGATTGGATAGTAAATCGATGAGTTTCGCTTATAATTATATTATTAGTCTCGTTTGAGCTTCATAAATATTATTTGTCATGTTTAATCCAGTTAGAGATACTGATGTATGTATTTTCTGAGATGATGGAATCAAATTGGGAGTGTATAATTGCTACTCTTTTTCTTAGAAAAGAAAAAAAAATAGATGCAAAGGGGGACCATTCATATTTTTCCAGAAGTCGGATGGAGAAAGAAAAGAGAGTTTTGGTCTTTCTAATTACCTTCCAATGGAAGCCCCTCAATGTGACCATTCGATAAAAAGCACAGAGCATAACTGATAGCATCTCCAAAATACAATTTTCTAATTCTAATAGCAAAAATTCCAAAAGTAAATTGTAAAAAACCCTGAAAAAGAGGAGCTGTGGGTCATCTTCTGACTTCCACTAACATATATTCCAAGCACATAAACAAATCAAAAGTGAGATCTCCAATCAAATGCCATCCCCACACTTGCACACTCCTATTCTAAATTTCAATTATTCCTTTCCAAATTTTTCTCCATCTTCCTTTTTCTCTTAAAATAAAGGTGGTGCCAGCTCTATTCACAATATAGCAACAAGCTAGGGATAAATAAAAAGCTCCTTTTAATGATCTTTGTATTAAAATCAGCTGCTATAACAACAAATTAATTTTTCCTCTTTCTAAACTAATCAGAAAGTACTACTTTCCCTAAATTCAGCATCTGTTCTTATTCTTAATCCACCTCTCTAATCATATAATTCTTCAATTATTACAACAATTAATATAATGGTCCCATAATTGGCCAAACCTGCATCATTTTGCCTGTAGCTTGCCCAACAATGGCATAAGTCCTTTGGAGGGTCGTCATTTGCCTTCACTTTCCATCCCGGACCAGAACAGACATGTGGGCATTCCTGTAATTTCCTGCTGATCTTATCATCCCCAACTTGGCTAGGGTTTGATAAGAGACATTTACATGTGATTAATACAAGTTGCAGAGAATAAGGTCGAGCCCAGATGTAATGTTTTGTACCATTAATTTTGCTTTATCTGAAAGTTCCTCCAAATGTAGGCGTCCAAAAATCAACTGTTGTCTCATGTGTGGCCGGGAAGGTGCTCGAAACCGGAACCAAACATAGTCCACGGCTTCTTAGGTCTTGTTTTGGACCATCAGGGTCCTTTTTATCAGATTTCTGCATTAACCAAACATCACTATGTTACTGTTTCAAAACATATAATTGGATTCAGTACTATATATAATTATATATTAACACTCAAACTTGGAGTGTAGAAAAAGAAACTGAGAGAACGAATAGCAGCTACCAAAAAATAATTATAAATGAGCTGATTATTATGGCATTTCGAATCAGGCAATAATTAGTATATGGTATTATTGTTGGACTAGCAAAAGGGAGAATATTAATTACACACCTGCTGGTGTTGTATGGCAGCTCCACTTTTCATGTATGGGGTGCTTAAAACCTGATATTATAAGAAAAACATTCATACATTAGCATATATTTGTTTTCTGCCATAGGAATGGCTTGCATTGTTATTTATTTTGTTTATTAATAAATAACTGATGACAATATAGCAGAGGTCTAGCTTTATGGGACTTACAGAAACTTGTTCATGGAGGAACTTGATATATTCGATGGCTTCAGAGAGTACTGAGGCTGTATCAGTCTGACTCAAAATAAAACATGATTTAGATCCATCATGTAAGAAGTACATTTGAATATATAAAAATATATATATATAAAAATAAAAAAAAGAGACAGAAGCTTTTTCAAATTCAGAAAGTGAATGATCCATCAATCTACTCTTTGTGAAAGTAAAGGAGATAGATAGCGTTTAGGAGCTAAGCTAAATTTACCTTTCCAAAAGGCGAAACCAATTGCTGGAGTGCAGTGATTCTGTCCCCCATCTTCTCTTTCCTTACCTAAGATCAAAGCTAGAAATTCTCATCTATGGCTATGTATGATGATAAAAGAAAAAGCTTAACTGAACTGATCCCTCTTGTCAAAAAAAAAAAAAGTTCATTGCGGTAATTGTACCTTAAAAGCTGGCAAAGTGGATGACGTTTCATTTCGAGGCCTTTTGGATGCTGCTTCACTCCCACTTTTCTTCACCACCACACCGGAATCCTGATGAACTTCGGATATATTCTGTTCAACAACGAACACGTTAAATCACTTCAATCACAACAATCGAAACCCTAATCACAAAAAATATAACATACTCTAGCCGCTTTTTTTTTTCGCTTTTTTTATTATATATCGAAAGGATCAAACCCATGACCTATCAGATAATTTACCTTTGGTTTTTCATCGAAGCCTGCGGTAGGAAATTGTGGTTGCAATGACGGGAAAAAGGTCGGCCGGACATCTTTCATGGCGGCCTCATGAGGTGCATTCCAAAAGGTTGCGGTATTAGAAAATTGTAAATGGCTATGAGGAGAGTTAGAAGGGTGTTTTGGAGGTGATGTTCTTAGAAACTGAGAGAATTTGTTAGACCAAGAAGGCAATAGCTCAGTAGAGTTAATGCCATAATTTGCTTGATATGGAAAATTAATAGAGGGTGAAGGCGGTTGTGGCTGATTATGATCATGAGGTGATCCCAACAGTCCTTGTAATATGGTTGATGGACTAGTACCGTATAAAGCTGCTGAATCCATTTGAAAACTAGTGGGCAAGCCTTGACATGTCACTGTGCTTTCGCCGGAGCTATATTGAGGACTAAACTGCGTTTGGTCTAAAGAAAAACCCCGGCTCATTTCGCCGGAGCTGCCAGTAAACAACTTGTCTCTCCATTGGAGTTGTTGCTGATCCTGTGTCTCTTGCTGAAAGTTAGCGTTGGAGTTCATGTTTTCTTGTAGTATTGAACGAAAACTGCTCTGGGCCTTCTCACCACGACTGCACACATCAAATTTATCCGATTTCACATTTGAATTTCATGAAATAATAGAAGAAAGCAAGCGAGCTTAATTCATCATAAAATTGAAGATATCTATTCATCCAAAAAAAAAAAACGATTAATTTTATGTACAAAATTTTCGACTTACAATAAGGTTTGGTTCCAATCTGTCGCCTGAGAGTTAAGCCCTAAACCCATCATGTGCAAGTTAGGATCGCCGCCACTGGCAGAATCAGACCCTTGCAGCTTCTGGGTATCATGGAATACCATTGAAGATGTACCCGAGACCGACCCGGAATCCATAGAAGACCTTGCCTTGATTTCAACCATGTCTGGGTGCCATACAAAACTTCCCAAGCTATTGAGGCTTGAAGATGTTGGCGATGCCCCGGTTTCGAACCTGTTTCTTGATGACGAGTCCCACCAGTTCCCAGTTGTCTGAAACTCATCTGCCATGGCTACAAATCAAAGCTCTTGACTGCTACTATATGCTTTACTTGTGGGGTTGCTATAACTTTCTTCAGATATTTCAACCTCTTGGGGTTTCTACTCTTTGGAATCTGCAAGCTGCTCTGGTTTCATAAAATGATTGAAAGCGGTTCGCTGCATCCCAGTATTTATATCTATTTATATTAGGTGAAGCTCAACGGTTTGGGTGAGGAGTGAATATGAAAGACAAGTAGTCGGGATGTGGTTGACATTTCAGGGGTTGATTAGACAAGGGAAAGTCATATTTGAAAATAAATTTCTTTTCATTCTTTTCTTTTGTCTTGTAATGCTTTATTTGCTATGCCTATACATCATTGTTTTTTAAAAAAAAATTTGGGTAGCATATATCTAGGGAGATGTTAATAACACACTAAGGTGTGTTATTGACACACCCTTCTCTCTCTCTCTCTCTAGAGTGTGTACATGAAAGGAAGAGAGAGAGAGAGGAAGGGTGTGTCAATAACACACTAGGGTGTGTTATTAACAACTTCATATATCTATACTATATTTCAGAGAAGATGTTTTGTCAATTATAATAAATTTTTTTACGTTAATACCCCTCATTTATTAAAATATTTTGTAAATCAATTAATCAAAAAGGATAAAAACAACAAATTACAAATAAAAAAAATTACATAACTACCTCCACTCCCACACCTATCGAGTGTGGATATATATTTCTAGTACATATGAAGTTATGAACTAGTGATGAAATTTATTTTTAATACAGTGAGAATTAGGAGACATACATCATACATGGCCTCTGAAAGGAGCCAGTGACCCTACAAATTATAGAATAAAGACAAACCGGTTAGTTATAACCTATGAAACGTTCTCAATTCCTCGTTTTATTATAATACTTTTGAAATCAAATAATAAATAAAATAAAATAAGAAATATAAAATAAATAAAAAATAGGCAAGTAAGCAAGTTAGTGTGAGACCCTCATATTAATTAATTTATTTATTGAGAAATTGTTATTAACACACCCTAAGTTGTTATTAACACACCTTTGCATTTTTAAAGATAATTTTTTAAAATAATGTAAGGGTATTATGAATCATTTATATAATAAAAATAAATTAAAAAATACAAAAATATGTGTTAATAACAATTTGGGGTGTGTTAAGAACAACACTCATTTATTATTATGCTATTTTACTGTTTTAACTTTAGTATATTTAAGTTTATTTATTAGCTAATATAGATTAGGAATGACCAATTTCAGGTTTTTAAAAATTTAACCACAACTCATGGTTTGGTTTTATTAATATAAATTAAGTTGGGTAAAAAACTTACGAAAAAAAAAATGACAGTATTCATTAGAAAAGAAAAATTATATCGTGAAGGTACAACAGTCAATTAACAACTTATCCAGGGCTGGTCCACGCAATTAGGGTGTCCTATGCCAAACTTGAAAATTAAAAAAGAATCTCATACATATATAGATCTCTTAATTCCCTTGTAAACCTACATATCATTACGCCAGTTGTTGCTCATATAACAAAACACCAAAAATTTACAAACCAATGAAGAGTAAACACGTACGTGTAGTATAGTCAAAGAATGATAGCCCAAGAAAAAAGGGGTTGTCTAAATCTCAGCTAAAACCTCCATGAGAGGTTGAGGAAGAGCTTGAAAACCAAAAAAGAAAATAAGGGGAGAAAAAGGGATTTTTGCAGCAAGGCTTCAAGGCTTACTCTTTCTCTCTATATATAGAAGATAAAATTTGGTGCACCTTTCATTTTGGTGCCCTGTGCGATCGCACAACCCAACCATGCTCGGGTCGACACTGAGCTTGTCTATTATATAGTAGCTAACTGACAATTCTTAGGTTCTTTTTTTATATATAAAAAAATAAATTTAAGATTTTATTAAAGAAAAACAAAACGGTACAACGAGAGAGGGGGACATGAAAGCCAAAATCCTTCTAGCAAGAACAAAATAACAAAAAGTTAAATTAAAGAACAATAGACGTCCTTCCAAAGGATGAAGTATGCCAAAATCAAAGATTCAGCTTCATTGTAGACATCTTATTCCGAGTAGGGTAATGAACACCCACACTAAAATAGTGAGGCTTAGATTTTTGGTTCGACGTCCTTGTGAATTTTTTTTTTTGAGCATTCAGATAGATTTCACTAAAACGATCATCATTCAATGTTGCCTCACCTTTCTCCATACTAGCCTCATACCCGTGCGATGCACGTGTTATTGGTGAAGAGAAGAAGAACGTGGAAGTTTTCTTGTTACCCATATATTTTTTTCATATTTATATTTTTCTGCTTTTTACCATAATAACCTTTTTAAAATTATTTTATTAAGTTTTTTATTTTATATTATGAAGGGTATTATAGGTGCTTCATAATTTGGTGAAACCTTTGACACCAAACCCTACGCTTCTATTTATAGTAGTAGAGATAGGCAACAATGAATTCTATCTCTAATTCAACCCAAGATGGCAAAACTTTCTCTACATACTTGAGTGGTGAGTGTTCCACAACCCGCTCGTCTTCAACCATATCATTTCAAGTTAAACGTGACATAACATTAGGATGAACGATTGCCTTAACTCCAACCATTCCACAATTTTCTTGAGCCGAGAGAGGCTTCGAAATTGAAAGAGTTGCATCAATAGGTTTACGCCAATTAGAAGTATTATTAAAAGATTCCACACTTGTGCCCTCCCACATAAGCACACTCTCACTTGGTACATGATTTGTATATATTTTACGTACAAAGTATATATACCTCTAATCACTTGAATTAGACTAAACCTAAGGCTAAAAATGGTGTCACGTTCTAATCCATCTTTGTAAGTTACAAATGTGGAGAAAAATGAAGTAAATAAAATCATTCTAACTATGTCATTACTCTACACCCTTGGATTTAGATTCAAAGGCAGTTGAGCAAAATTGAGTAAAAAATTAATTGAATATGTGAGTAAGACTATATGATCACTACCTTCTTAAATGCTAGGAGTTTTATTTTGAAAGACTAGTTTATTCCTTTTGATTAAGAATTCTCTCCTCAGGAATGATCCCCTCAACCCCCCTCCCTCCCTCTTCCCTCTCCGGAAGGTAAGCCGAGGAGACTAATCTCCCTTCGTAGAACGGGCTGCCACTGGCCATAATTGGAGACTAAACTAGTCAGTAAGCCGAGGACTAGTTTATTCGTTTGATCCAAAATTTCCCAATGAACGGTAAGAGTATTTTCAATTAATATATGATGGTTTGTATTCCAAAACAAAAGGAACAAAAAAAAAATCATTTATTACCGACAAAGGACAAGAAGGAGTTCGAAGCACCGCTGCTTGCTCTCTTCCCCTTCACTTTTTTTTCTTTTTCTTTTCTCCTTTTGTTTTAGTGCATTGCGGTATAAGTCTTTGTAGTGACTTGATCGATCATGGTCATGCTTAGATCTGAGTACCCCGTCAACTTTTATTGGCTTATCTCACAGTGTAAAACTCACTCTATTATTTTTCTTGTTTTCTCTAAATTTAGATCTCTCCATAATTTGAATAATTTCATTGTTCTATCTCAGATGTTTTAGGCCATCTTTGCCAAATCGAGATTCTTGTGGGTTTGGATGAAATTTTGTTTGGCTGATTCTACGCAGTTGGATCATTAGAGACAAAGTCATTCTCAAATCAGTCCTTTATTTTATAATTTTTCTTAGTTAGACGCAGTAGATTATATGACAACATTGTTTCAAATTGTTGAGATAGTCATGATTTAGATTTATGAATTCTTTTTTGGATTTTTGTTGTTTTAGATTGTATGGGGTTGGCTTGGAATCACACTTAATTTCGATCATGGATTTCGTAGTTGTTAGTACAGCTTTGTCCGCTTTAGTTTAGCCCTTTTGGAATCGTTGCTTTTAATGACATTTTAGTTCTAGCATTTTTACTAATCGTTCTTTATTTAATGTTGCAGTTTATGTAATAAAATTATTGATTGGATAAAAATATTTGTATCCCAATGATGTGTTATGCAGTCGATACACAAGAGGGCTGGGATCATACGTTTAAAAAAATTTGTTATAGAAGTCCATAACGAGTTAGCATAAGTACATTCCGGAAATAAAGATAATAAAAGATCAGAAAAAATATTATACTAAAAACTCCTTGTGTTTGCTCTGCTAGGGTTTCCTAGTCGTTTTCTCCCTAGCACCTCATCGAATCTCTGATCACCTTCTCTATGGCTTTGTCAAACCCTAGTCGTCCTTGCATGCTGGCTCCTTGCCCTCGACCTCAATGTCTTCTTCAATGTTCTCTTAGGCATCTTTTTTTAGGTTTTCCTTAAGTAATCCCTAGGGTTTCTTTTATCAATCATCCTCATCTATGGCTCTGGTGTGGGTTTCGTTCTTCTAGGTGGTCTTTGGGTCGTGAGAGTGATGCTCTTTGTTTGTTACTCTTTATCAAGACCCAACTCTAGGATTTTGGGTCATTTTTGGATCCAAATCTGGGATCCAGGTGGTTGTAGGATTTGGATCTGGGATCCAAATCGAGTTCAAATTTTGGACCCAGGTCGGATTCGTGTCTGGGTCCCATGTTCATGGTGCTTCTTATCCATCATATGCTTGCATCCAATTTTTATCACTAATAGCATTCATTTGTTTGGTTTATTTGATGGAGAGATAACAAGCAATGTTCATTTTGTATCGTCAACCTTTGTGTTGGGACTGTTAGATCATTTCTGTCACCAGTCTATTAACTCCTTGCTCAGGGTTAATGCTTGTGCAATGAAAGTTTATCATTTGCACATTAGTTTATTTCCTTTTGGCAACCTATGTTACTTTACTTTGGTTTTTTTTCTTGCTTATGAACAACCAATTTTCTGGGGTTTGCTTATGAGGCTTGTACTTTGATCCTATTTTAATTAATTAACTGTCGTCTTTCGCTTAAAAAAAAGTCCTGAAATAAATGCTGAAAGTGTCAAAGGACAAGTAGCAGAAATATTAGAAACTTGGAAAGTCTATATTTAGAGGTCGTTAACAGAAAATAATTAGGAGTAAAAACAAAGAGTCACTGTCATTCACCTTCAACCTTTTTTTTTTTAATTATAGGATGTAAGTTTACACACACACATATTCTAACAGAGTCGAACTCAGGATCTCTCCTAGAACAACTTTGGTGTCAAATCATTACACTAATAACCTTAGATTCAACCTTTAACCTTGTGTTTACTAACACCAAGGAGAATGGAATTTGTGTGGGACCCACAAAAAATCAGAAATGCCTCTTTCTTATTTTTCATTCTACTGGGAGGGGTAAGTAGGTAGTGACTCCCACTCCTGCAAGATTCAATTTTTCATACCGAAATTACCCTTATATATTTACAGTAATCCAAAATTGAGTAAAATATTATATTTTCTATTCTAATTAGTAATTAATAAAATATAATTTAATTTGTATTAGGGCATTTTAGTAATCAATTACTCATAGAGCTTTGCTACGCACCTGAGGGTATAATTGTCGAATATATAGATTTAGTATAGACTCATGCTATTATTGCGTAACGTTCTCTCGATGCTTATTATACTATGGGGTTTAGGCACCATGTCCCCCCCCCCCCCAAATTGAATTCTACAGTTTCATTAATCAAGCCATGAGGGCAATCGCACCAGCCATTCTTTCAAAATAAAAATAAAAATCCTCATGGAGAAACCTATTGTTCATGAAGTAAATCAAACCCTGCGAGAGTGTAACAAGGTACCTCAAAACAATATTGCCACACGATGAATTAACCTATATAATATTATATCGGTTTATCCACATCTCACATTGAAAAAGTGTGATTTTGCAATAGAATTTACAAGAATTTGGGCCTCTCCAATAATTACCAATTGGTTTTGGTTGTGCGCTCAGATTACTTTATTATGATCCAGAAAAGTCAGAGCCATGATTACTTTACCAATTGGTCTTGGATTCGATTTCCCGCAAGTGTGGCAAATTTGGACTTCTTCAACTATTTGTCAATTGATTTTGATTGTGATGCTCAGATTACTTTCAAAAAAATATTTTATTAAATTAAAAGGGAGAAGAAAATTAAACACCAAAGGCACAAGTATTTTGACCAACAAGGATGGGATGTGGATGAAGAGAGGGCGGCAGGGGATGATTAGGAATTGATACTATTATGACTTCTGAAGACAAGAGTCAACGAGTGGGGTCCAGGGAGCGTGCAAGCGTGCAAAGACACATGGGACCCATTCTCTTTCAAAAATTTCCAGCCACCCTAAGAGTCAGAGCCCTGATAGTGACCCGATCTGTATATTCGTCTCCCATCCTAATCATTCGGCCTACCCAAAAACACACACTCAGACCCCGACCCAGACAAACACACCCACCACCCATCAATCCCTCCATATTCCACCGTCTTCGATCATCAAAATATCCGATCCCCTTAATCACTTTGTTGGCCTTGGTCTAAACCTCTCTCACTCACTTTGTTGACCTTGGTCTGTGCGTGAAAGACAGACCAAAACTATACCTGGTGAAAGAAGTGGCCGGCCGGTTTAGGGTTTGGGAATGGCTGCTATAGTGGCAAGTTGACAACATGAAGTTGGTCAAACAAGAATACAATTCTATAAGCTCTACCTCTCTCGATCTTGAAATTAATTGTATGTTTACTTACTTTGAATAAAAATGTGAATGAATCGGAATTCATCAACCTACCCCCCTTGGTAATCAAACTCTGAATATTCAGGAATTGATTTATCTTTTTTAATCACTTTAACGTGGGACCCACAACCATTCCGATTTGTGCATGTTAGTAAACACAAGAGAACTTAGGAATGTAAAATTAATTCTTTTATTCTCATCATATCCATTTCAAGTAAGTAAACATGTCATAATGGTATAATGAATCGAAATTTAATTAAGAGACCAGCTAGGGTTAACCATAGGATCATGGATTCATGATGAATGAATCATATGTTTAGCGAGCGAGGGAAGGTGCTTCTAATAAGTCCAAATCTGTGAAAGTTTGTTGAATTATAGTGCGCAGACCATATTTGCTTAGATAAACAAAAAATAGATCATACTAGAAGTTTGTATCATTTACTTAAACTAAGGGGGAACTAGGAATCTTAATTGGGGTAGGCTACCCTTATGTAGAAACAGTAGAATTGGAATATTGTTTTTAGTTTCCATCAACTCAAAATTATAAGCTTAGTGGTCTAAATCTATGTACAATAGAGTGAATAATTAATGGAATTCATGCAGGTTAATCCTAATTAAGTAGACTTTTGCACTTAGAGCATTTCCAATAACTTTTCTAAAAATTCTTTATTATAGGGACTCAAAAGTTAAAATCTGTATAATTTTTCTACTATATTTCTAATAGCTTCTATGTCATATATTTTTTAATTTATTATCTAGAATTAAGCTAACTACACTCTAAACCTAATATGTTTACTTTGATCTTAGTGCTATCCAAAGCAAACTTACTTAGGCTTATTCGGTTGCTTAGGCAGTGACTTAATTTTGTCACCACTGTGAGTGGGTCATTGTGTATTCTTGCTTCTTACTACCGATTAATGGAAATGACACCCCAATTCAATTATAAAAAAACCTAACATGTTAGCTTCATAATTCTGACATAATCTAAATCATTAGATGAATCTGAAAGTTAAGATTGTGATTAGTTTTATATTACGAAGCTAACTGGTTAGTTTTAAGGCCCTCATCAATAGTAAATATAATATTATTTTTAAAATTTGAAAATGTAATCAAATGATTTATTATGCAAATGAATATAATTTGAAGGGAGAGAAGAGAGATGAACATTAAAAATAAAAATTCAAATAAGATATTTTCATATAATTTTAGAGTTTGATGTACATAAAGAGAATAAAACTTTAGCTCTTCTCACTTTCTCTAAGATAAGGATTGGTTTAGGGAAGTTGTTGGAACAAAAAAAAAAGCATATTTACCCTAAAATAGTAAAATAGGGAAAATAAATAAATTATAAAGAAACTATTAGAGATACCCTTATGTATTTTTGATTTTATAAGTTAGGTTCAAAAATCGAAATGAGGACATGCTTATTATATTGATATTAAGGGTGAATAATTAAAGGAGAAATTATCATAAATTTAGAGAGTTATTATGCATGATGAAGTTTTCAAAACAATAAGAGAGCATTATGAACAATTTATGTAAAAAAGACAAATTGCAAAGTGAAATGGGTGGGCAGACATTTGGGGTATGTAATTGCAATGCCCTAATATATACACTAGGTTTAAAATTGAGAGGATCAATCATAAGTGTTGTAGATTTTTGGTTTGAATAATTTTTTTAATTCAGAGGGGACTTAAAATATTGGACCCAATTAGCACAAGAGGAGGAAAATCTACAAATAATAAATCCAAAAATTCAGGTAAAAAAGCGGAGACTTTTACCAATAATTGAGCTACAACCGATTTGATTAACATTGTCGTTTCAAAAAATTACTTATACGATGTACAAGTGTAAGAAATCGAAGGCCATGCACCAAAAGTCTGAGGCCCTGTGCAATGGCGCCGCTTGCACGACTTCACGGTCAACCCGGCCCCCCCCTCCACCCCCCCAACCAAGTCTTAAGATTTCTCGAGTGTCATGCATGATTTTTTTATCTTACTTTGATCAATTTATATCATATATAGAGGTTGTACCTGATAGTAATTTACAGCATAATTCATAAAAAGATGACCTGATCGAATTGAACGCTTGCAATCTAAGAGCATCTTCAATATTGTTCTTAAAAATTCGAGTAACAATTTTATGGTTCCATAAGATTACCTTCTAATAATTTTTGACTGCTTTATCGACAAATTTGACGAAAAAATAAAGAATGCCATCGGAGATGCAAATGTTGTCCAACATTTTTCAAGTCTATTATCAAATTAATGATAAATGTGAAAACAAAAAAGTATATTATATATGATGTCATATCGCAGTAAGCTTGAGGTGTGCAAGATGACAATCAGAAAGATGCTTGCTCACACATTTAGAAGACACAAACTAGTGACATCCTTCGTATGAGAGAGAGAGAGAGAGTTACAGAGACAGAGACAGAGGCCCTGAAAGTATATATATTATCGATCCCGATCGATCAAGCTAGCTGACCATGTGAGAGTCTCATTCTCAGTCACACTGATTTGACACAGAATTAAAGCACATGACATGTACCAGGCAAATCAAATGCAAGAAAGAAATACACCACACTAATTATAACCTAGCCCTAGCTAAGCTAAGCTGCTTTAATAATAATCCTGTCTAATTTTCTCAACTCGTATATTTTTATACTCATATTTCTTTAGGTCAACCACAGAACGTACTGAGTGAAAGTGAAACACGCACCGCGTAGCAGTGGGTAGGTACGTCAAGAATCAAGATCGGCATTCACCAAACTTATAATTTAGTCTTTTTTGTTTAACTAGATTAACTGATTGGTTCTCTGTCAAACTAAGACCCAAACACACAGACATGCACTAACTCACTGATAAGTAAGTAATTAATAGCTAATTGTTGTTACATTCACCTAATGGGGACCATGCATGCATAGTCATAAGTCAATACATATATATATATATAAGCATAGTCATAAGTCAATATATATATATATATATAAGCATAGTCATAAGTCAATACATATATATAAGTTAATTAACTCTTGCACAAGTCAACTGGCATGATTTTGGAGCTTGAAAAATGAAGTCGGCTAGCTTTCGGGAGCAATTGGGACGGTTCAGATTAATGGGGGTTGACTTTTGATATAACTAAGTAGCTAGCTAGCATGTAACAATGATGAACCATATTCATATTACATGTTGTTTTTTTTAGCTTGCTAACCACATCAAACTAGTTTTCTACGTGTGAACGCTTTGCATTAGCTATTTGAATTCGTGAAAAACATATAGAGTCTTACACGGCATATATCACACTGCCCGTGTAACGAAAATGGAGTGATCATAAGTATTTGGAGGTTTTGGCTCCACTATTAATTCATTCGTGGTTTTTATAGTTGAGGTTAAATGAATCTTTTTAATTTTCGCTTTGATTAATAATGTACGTTTCTAAGAGATCAATTTAGTATATATGGTCTCCCTCTCTTATTTAGCATCGCTCATATATGTGTGAAACTTTTTCTTACCAAGCATATCAAAATTCAAAATTGCTTGCACATTCATATATATGGTATTAGGAATATCATAGAAAATACTTCGATTTTTTAATTATGCATTTAGGGTTTATTATATCTCTACGTCACAATAAGATCTTAACTTATATATCCTAATTCTAACTCATTCTTTCCACCCTCCCTTACTTGGTTAACCAAAAATATATTCTTTCACGTACAGCTAGTTATCGAAAGAGTGATGCATGTGTGCAGATTTTCCTTTTTTTTTTTTTTTTTTTCATAAAATGTAGGCTCTCCATTTGTATATTCTATTTTTCCGCTTACTACTCGGCCACTGAGAAGTACTAGATATTATACTACTCTGAGTCGACCCACCCATCACTTAATCTTCCCTAAAGAGACCAACTAAGACTTCCACTTTGTTCATCTAGACTGTATGATATTTATATTAGCCGAAAGACTGTTCGCCAACTTTCTAAAAGTTTAGCTCTCCAGAGGAACAAAGCTTATGGATATGTATAAATATAGTGTTATATATTATAATACAATTAGTTGAAAATAATTCAATGATCGAGATCATTAAAAAACAAGAGGCCGCAGCTAGTTCATAGTTTCTTATTCAAGAAAGATTCACAAATGACAAAATTGCGTAGTGGAAAATACTGTAAACTAAGTACATTCTAATCATGATGATAATTCTGTTTGATTAAGTTTTAAACGTGTGGCATTAATCAAATGTGAAAATATCTCCTAATTTTGAAACTTGTCCAAGTTCTTTTCATCCTCACCAACCTTCCTTCATTCTCATCATTTCCTGCATATTTTAGGTTTTGCTTCTTACAATTTTTGCGTAAGCCATATTAGTTGCAAGAGAGAAATGCCCTCCATTACATTATTGAGGATTTTACTTCTGTGCCATATATGACCATCTTTCTTTTCATTGACTTTGTCTGAAGTTTGTGGGGTTTGAAAATTTCATCTGGCAAATTATTTCAAACATATAAAGGAGGCTAGCTAGAGTTCTCTTCGCAAGGGTTTCAACAAGATGATGATAATGAATAAATAATTTGACTAGTTATAGTGGGCTAGCTGATGAATTGTCACCAAAATGAGTCTTCCCCCACCTGGTGGGGTTGACATGGATCTTGACTCTCTTTGATGAAACATTCCCTCGGTCTTGATTGGCCCCCCATCTATATTATGACCTTGTTATAATCCTACAATATTTGAGGACATGGGTTGAAAGTTGAATGCTGATTTATTACTTGTCCTCTTATGCTTTCCTTTGAAAATTATCCTTCACTCGATTATTTCTGTTGTTGTCTTCTGGCTGGTGATTGATGCTATATGAAATTTTCTTATTCTTGACTTCTTAAAGTGAATAGTATTACAATAGTAAGTGATGACAAGCATCTCACTTAAAAAGAGAAAAACACGTATTTCTAGCTTTTACAATATATATTATCATGAACTATTGCCTAGCTTCGATCTTCTCTGGTCTAGCTATAGCTAGCTAGTGAATATAATTTGATGTTTACTGATCAATAATTAAGAAACATTATACATAACATGCGTTCTCATATATACCAACTAAGCATTGATGCTACTATGTTTTATTATGTTTTAGGAAAACAAAAATAGATTGAAGACCACAAATTTTACCAACTGAGCAAAACAAAACTCGAAAATACTTCAACTTACACTTGATCGTGAATTTGATAGTTTCATTTTTCTTAATTTGTTGAGTGGGTTGTTTTAGTTGTCCAGTCAACTAAATTCTTTTTCTTTTTAATGTTATGTCCAAGATAACCAATAAACTATGAGCGAGGGTATGATCGATGTAGAACAATTAATTTGCAGAAAACTTTATGCACCAGCTCGAGAAACACAATGGCAAGCAAGGCATATTGGGCTGTCAACCTTGATTGCAAAATGAGAACTTCTACCACATACTTCGGATTTTAAAACCCTTGATCTATTTTTCAACCCTATTCAACGGTGGATATGTTAGGAATATGTGATACTCCAAAGCATGATAAAACTTTTATTTTTATTTTTTTTATAATATATCAACTCGAAGAGCTTGACAAAGTTGTTACAAAACCTAAGGTGTTGTACATGTTTGAGTTTCAATAATATAGCTTCGACTATTAATAAGAATAAAAAAATTTCTGTAAGAATCACAAGACTGGGTTTTAATAGTCCGCTTTTAATACAAATAAGGTTGTTTCAAAGCCAAACTGGGTTTTAAAGTTTTTTAAGGACTTTGGGTTTTTTGGTTTCTTCACTTAGGGTTTGTGTCACATAATAAGAAAAAAAACTATAGCATATCAATTAGATCTGCTTAAGAAAAAACTAATATATATATATATATATATATATATATATAATTTCCACCATTCTTTCAAATCATGTAACATCATTATATATGTATTCTTAATATGTGCATTACTCTACATGTTAATTAAGTACATAGAAGAACGTAGAACAATTAATTGGTGTTTTTTCCTTGCTTCTTCCTGTTGTATTTTCTAGTTTATTGCCTTGTTTTAGTCTCTCTTGCTATCTAATTTTTTTTGTTCTGAACTTGAGGCATTTGAGAGGTGTCACTGAAAAATACGGGGATTAGTTCCTAATATTGCAAGTAGTTCAGGTGCATGCACACAGCATGACCTCAGATTGATGTCAGTGAAATTTCAAAATACAGGATATTTTTGAGCTTCCTTTATTTATAGTCCTTTTATAGGTGTCTTGGCTTGGAAAAGGGGGTGTGAAGGAGCTTTCAGAATTCAGATATATACATTTAAAGGTTTCATATCATGATGAAAATATGAATTAAGAAAAAGGGTTTCCATCATGGACCTACTTGCTTACTTCCATACCCTTTCTTCACTTGTCATGATTGATATATATTGTAGGGCTACCCTTTACTTATCTAATTTGTTTGGTTTCTGTTCAACCAGTTTTCATACTCAAATTCCAGTTCTCTGTTATTTACTTATTTCCCAACAAAACCATCACTCTCCCTCTTCACTTTAATATTTGCTTGCCTGCAAATACTGTAATTGAAGCTTGCCTTGCACACCAGTTCACCAGCTTTAACTTCATTCATTCGGCTTTGGAAATTTTTGATGGGCTGATAGGTCCAAATTGAGCTGATGGCCTAGTTAAAGAAAAGCTTGTCTCCCATGGCTACAAATTTGTATCTTTTGGACCTCAAATTAGTAGAAATTAAGCCGGAGATAATTAGAGGAATCAAGTTGTTCTGCTCGTTAGGTTACTTATTCAAGTGCTCTACATGATGTAACCTCCTTAAGCCCAATCATTTGGAGATCATATATATCTAGTCTCCTTGCATATATCCTCAACTTCATTTAGGCTTATTGACCAAAAATAAGAAACTTTATTTTAGGCTTGAAAATCTTTACTGGGCTCACATGCCCAAATTAAGTTCATGGACTAGTTTAAGAAACGCTTGTCCTATCCAAATTTGGACCATCATGGTGATCAAGTAGCTATGTGGAAAGAAAAATTTAAAATGAAAAAAAAAAACACAAATGCCTCAGCTTGGGATATTAGGAACTACTAGGGCCAGCCTCAGCTTGGGTTGGTTGGTGTTTGGGCCGAAATAGCTTATCCAACTGACTTACTTGAATGGAGGAATTTTGACACTACAACAGACATTAATAGTGTCGATTAATTGCTAGGGCGTGTTCCGGTGATGGCCAAATGTCGGCTTAGGCAGTAGTTAAATTGCTTCCGGAGCTTGTCTTTATGTAATACTCTGGTAGTGACCTAGTACGGTCGTTTATCAATGGATTTATCCTTCACCTGAAAAAAAAAAAAATAGTGTCGATTAATTGATCACTAATTTTCTGCTATCTAAAATTTAAGCATTTGATAACAAAGAAGAAGAGTGACAATTTTGGTGCATTCGACAACAATGGAGAAGTGAGGAAGATGATTTGGCCCATCTCGAAGCCAATGCTTTTGAGATTCATATGTAGCTAGCTTTCCCTTTAATTTTTTTTGGCTCAAACCCCTTGGGGGAACCAAATGACATCCACTGATAGTCTGGTGCTTTGCTGAACTAAAAACATAAATAAAAGTTAAAAAAGAAGAAGAAAAACAACTGTAACTGCAAAAATAATAGAAACTGGACCTAACCAGCTAGTCTTTATGTCATGGGGTTTGGATTGCTACGTCTCCTATTCTATCTTGCTATCTATATATCTTGGTATCTTTGAACTGCTCGCTAGAATACATTCGTTCAATTTTTGACGAAATGCAATTACCTTTGAGTTGTAACGTACGTTGAATCACCTTTTTTGTTTTTTGAGGAAAAAAAATTTACATTCATTAATCCAAAACATGACATAGGTGGAAATGATTATGTAAGTTCACAACAACTCCAATCGGAGAATATGAACTCTCATATCCTAAAAATAAAATCAGCGGTTACAGACACCATGAGCCAATAAGACACAACCTCTAACGACAATAATCATCGTTACTTCCAGGCTATTACTTATAGGAGACCATTCCAAGAGTTCTGTACGCCCTCAAAGCCAACAAGAAGAGTTGTGCTCTCTTTCGCACTGTGTCCCAAAACTGTCAAACCACATGCAGGGACAACTCCCCATTACATTGACAACAAGAAAATACTTAGAATATAACAGATAGTTCTCAGAAATAACACCATAACAATGGCACCGCATCAACACCAAGATACACAAAATCTAACTCAACAGAGTAGAGACTTATTTTTTATTTTTATTTTTTTGGCAAAGAAAAATTTATTGAATGAAAAAGAATACAACTAAGAGGGGGGGACATGAAGCCGAAACCCCTTAGAGAAAAGAAACAACAATTCAAAAGGCAAAAATCATAGCCAAATGAATCAAAGATTGAGACGCACAGTAGGCGTTCGAACACGTTTGGAATAGCGATCCTGCATGTTCGTTTGACTTTGTTTGTTCTTCAATTTTTTGGGATGAGTCTTTGGAATAGTTTGAAGAAGATTCTCATATTCCAAAGTTGGTTCACCCTCATCAAACCAAGAATTAGCAAAATGGATATCAGATTGAGCATGATTCCCAAGGGGTTCTTCATTTTCCAAATCACCCCAAGAAAATTTAGCTTTCTCAGCTACTGGAGAGCTTGTTGGAATCAATCCCCCACATATATTTTCACTTGGAACAATAAGTCACTATGCCAAAAAATGAATCAGACGACACACGTTAAACGACAGAAAACTTGTTTTCTGTTGTCTAAATTTTTTAGACGACATATAAATTAAAACTGTGGTTTGATTATTGTTGTACGCCATACATGAACATTTTCAGGAAAGTTGGGTGTGTTAAGACAACAGTTATCTGTTGTTTGAAAAATTTCTTTCCAAACTTGGCTAATTCATTAAATGAGGGCACGAAACAAAATATTGGTTTTCCCCCGCAATTTTCCCGCACTTAGTTATTTTTAGCTACACAAACCCATTCACTTCAATTTAATATAGCATTGAAGTCATTGACTCCCATTGACTCTCCAAAACTCCCATAGCCCTCGACAGGAAACCTTATTCTCTCCCACAGCCCCCAACTCGTTTTGTCCAACCCTAGAATACCTGAAACAGTCCTTCACTTTGAACCCTGCGACCGCATCCAGTCCAGTCGGCGTCGGCAACCTCAGTCATCGTCGGCGGCCTCACCCCAGCCGTCGTCGTCGACCGCAAACAAGTCCAGTCGATCATACTCTTGCTTTTGCTTCGCAGCTTCGACTCTTCCTAGCTCAAACCTTTAGGTACCTCATTGCCTCTCAAGCTCCCTCTTTCTTTAACTGTTAAATCAATTAGGTATTGATTTCTACTAATTGAATTAATACAGATGTGTTTGATAAATCTGTCCTGGTTTGAGTTTTACGAATTTGTGGTTTTTTTAGCTTTGTTTAGTTGCATTTCCTGGAGATTTGCCTCACCTTTTTGGGTATGTTTTCTTGTCTCTGCTGAGTAAAGAACACATATGCCCAAGAAAATTGTCAATCTTTGGTCTGAGTTTGTTGATGGAATGATGTTGGGGTTTATTGAATTGCTAATTTTTTTTTGTTGTTGACCGTTGAAGATAAGTTTGTTGGGATTGTTTTAAATTTGAGAAATTTTGTTACTTTAGTATGTTAATTTTCACCAGTTCCTTGGAAGCCAAACTTTGCGTTTCGATTTTGGATTTGGTCCCTTCTCATTAATTCAATTGAGTGATTTTTTTTTTCGTTTGCAGGGTGATCTCAGAATAAGGAAGATTTGGACAAGCTGTTTTCTCAAACTAAGTGCGTAGTTTTTCCTATATATTACTCCTAAGTATGCAATTTTAGTGTTTGGGTATTGATTGTTCTGTTGGATGATGGTATAGATTTGATGTTGTGATCCATTTTGCTGGCCTGAAAGCTGTAGGGGAGAGTGTTGCACACCCACGCTGCTATTTTGATAATAATTTGATTGGCATTCTTAATCTTTATGATATCATGGCAAAATACAATTGTAAAAATGTATGCTTGTGTTTCCCTTCGGAGTTCTGCAATTGCAGCTCAAATTAGTTTGTCAAAGTCCATACATTCGCATTAGGTATAGCATTATCAGTATCTTAAAATGGGCAGTTAGGAATGACTGTTGTTGTAACTTTAAATTGGGGGCTGCTTGATTTCACGATCTCTTGTGTTCCTGTAAAACGAAACAGATATACAAATCAGCATGGTATCTAGGCAGAAAAGATTTCTGTTCTGAATATTGTCTTATTGAACAAAGTGCAACTTATTATTTCTTATTTACTTGTGGCATTCATTTACCATTGAAACCTTGATAGAGGAATTGATTAGCACCACCATGTGGCATTGGTTTTCTGACATGTTGTCATATTTGTTTAGCCCCTGCTAATGTTTGGTGTTATGGACTATAGATGGTTTTCTCTTCATCTACAACTGTTTATGGCCAACCTGAAAAAATTCCTTGTGTTGAGGATTTTGACCTTGTAGCTTTGAATCCATATGGGTGTACCAAGGTATGTTACCAGCATCTCTTATATCCCATATCTTAGGAAGGCCGACTTGATTTGGAATGGCTAATGTTTTGGCTGAAATGAATGCTGCTTTCTTCATTCTCTAATATATAGTTCACTCCATGTTCCTAGCTTTTCCTTGAAGAAATTGCTTGAGATATTCACAAGGCTGAGCCAGATTTATTAACTGAAAACTATGGCAGTGGACAAACTTTTTTTCTTCACTGTGCATGTAATCAAGTGTCTACATTAACCTCTCTTTTGAATTTGTGATTTAACTGCTAAAGATCATCTGTTCGTCGAGTGATTTGTTTTTATTTGTTCAGTCTTTGGTTTCCTGGAGCTTATTTTGTTTTCAGATTTTAGCCATTTTCAGATTTTCTAAATTTTTGACCTAGTCACTTACTTTTGCAAAACTGTACTGATGTACTGGGAATTTGAGGTCGGTTTCTTCTAAAGAGTTTCAGTAGACATCTTAAAGAGTCATTTAGAACTAGAATCACCCAAAACGGATTTTTCTGGAATTAGTTATGAATTTCCAAAGTTTCTGGAGTTTTCTGGAACTAGAAACCTCTTGCTTGAAAAATCTCCAATTTTAATCCCGGTAAGGTGTCTCTCAAATTTTTTTTTGTTTTCAATTTTTTTAGTATGAAGTTGGAAATAATTTTATCGGTTAATGAGGTTATGAGGTGTTCAAGGCTGTGAAGAGAGAGTGGCAGAGAGGGATGAGAGGGTGAACCGCCAGAATTGATCCGAAAAATAAAGGAGAAGGTGTATGATTTGCCTATTAAGGGAAAGGTTCGTAAGTGAACTATTGTTGAGCATATTGTGTCTGGTCAATTCTGAATATGACTTGTTTTCTGTAAATTCTCAGAGTTTGAATCTTACTTAGCAGGTATTCTCATTCTGTACTTAGCAGTTTATAATAAGCTATACTTATTTGGAATGTAGTTAAGTTCAATGATCACTTATGTTCTTGTATTGTGCTTGAAGATGTTCTTGTACTAACAAATTAATGCTTGTCTCTTCATACGAGAATCAACATGCAAAATTAAAGCTGGAGCATTTCCAGTTTTCAGATCAGCACAGTGGGTTGTGTGGCAATTTCAGGTATGTTTATAATTTGGAGCTGGTAATGAGTTTCTTTTGTTTTGACTGGTGTGGTTCTTAAGTTTAATCCAATTCAGTTTTTTTTTTATTTCATTTCAGAGCTTGATAGTTGAAATGGTAATGTTATTTTCTTTTCATGAATTTGATCAGTTCTTATTGGTATTGTTTGTCTTCAGTTCAGTTTTGTCATTTGTCATAGGTCCGCGTTTACTCCTCTTTCATGCTAGCTAAAGTGGATACGACAGTTTGCATCCCTTGAAAGGGATATATTGGAGATTATGGTCTTCTGGAAAACAAGTCATTGCAGGTGTAGTTTTAAGTCTTGTAGAGGAATTGTATGTGCATATCAATGGAGCTTGTAACTACTGTTCTAGGAGACCATGGACAGCGTCCAAATGAAGAATTTGGTACCGAGTGTTTTTCTTCTCTTATTTTTTTTTTGTTTTATTTTGATATTGTTAAAATAGCTTCTTTTTTTTTTTAAACCAAAGGCAAAAACTTGTCCATTAAGTCTTAACGTAAACAACAGTTGCAGCTTTAAGGTCACACATCTTAATACACAATGTCTTTAAGCAAGGCTGCATTTGAAAAAAGGAAACAAAATCTCTGCAAGCAGAACACAATACACCAAAAACCAAAATTAAATCATTCTTTGAGCAGCTTCCTTTGCAAGTAGCCTCTCCTTTGCCTTGGTCTTGGCCTGCGGTTTGGAACCCATAATGCCACCACCCCACTTCTTCCTGTATTCCTCATACTTGTCATTGAAGTTGGCCTTGATTGCCTCTAAGACCTTGCTGAACTCCATTTTATCTTCATTCTTGACAGTTGTCAGGGACAAAACTGATGCGGTCTTCTGATGAACAATCGCTCCCAAGCGTGCTTTGCCCTTCACAATGCAGTAGGGGATTTCCATCTTCCTGCATAACGCAGGGAGCCAGACAACCAACTCAATTGGATCCACATCATGAGCGATAACCACAAGTTGGACCTTGTTCTGCTCAATGAGGTAGGTGACATGGTTGAGACCATATTTCACAACAATAGGCTTCTTGGCCTCAACAGTTTTTCCTTCATTCTCTCTCTGCCTGAGCCCTTTTCAAAAGATGCTCCTTCTCTGCTTTGTCTTCAGGTATGTACTTCATAAGCATCTTGAACAGGCTTGTAGCGAGGTTCTTGTCAAGGGTCTTGGTGAACTGGTTCAGAGCAGGTGCAACCTTCAACCTCTGCTTGAGGATCCTCTTCTTCCTCTGAATCTGAACAGCCTTGGGCCATTTAACGAATCGGGTCAGATCTTTCTTATTTGTGGTTTACTTTTAGTGGTGTTTCCTGGTTTGTAGATGTTATATCTAGCTAATTGATTTTTTATTTGTGTATGTATGTTATCAAAATTCTAATAGCATCTGAAACTTGTATATGGTACTGCTGGAACATATATGTATATATATAGTGGTGTTTTTGATGAGTTGTGCTTGCTCTATTTGGTGTAAATAGTTCCGTAATGTAATTTATTGACCATTTCAGTTCAAGGAAAAAGACACTTACAGTCAAGGAGACGATGTAGTTCGAGTAGAGTGGGCAGAGCTGGTTGATACATGTATCCAGGCACAAGAAGTAGATAGTTAGCATACAACATATTTCATATTTCTGGTATTTTGAAGTTATAGAAGAAACCTTAGATGATTGACATGGTGTGTTATATTAGGGATGTATTTTGGTGTATATAATGACGTACATATTATGAATGTATTGTGGTGAATGCAATGATATTATGGTTAAATAACTTATTTTTGTTGTGTATATGGTTCATAAACAACACAGGAATGATGATAACTATTATGTATTGAAACAAGGGACAACATAATCAAATCTAAATTATGTTGTTGGAACTAACTAAAAACGACAATTTCAAATAAGTAAGTTATGATTGGTAAGTATATCAAACAACAGAAAAACTAAAAATTGTCACTCTAAAGCATGTAAAACAATATATACTTTTCAAAACTGTAGTGCTCTTTAAATTCAAACAACAGATAACTATCTTTGAGATTAACTACAAACCACAGACATTGAATAAATAATGTCTTCCTAACGTCATTCAAACCATATATATTATAAAGAAAATGTTGTTAAAGTCGAATACAAACAACATATAATTGTCTTTGAAGTTGCTTATAGACCATAAATGATCCTATAATATTAATATTTGGGTTTCATTAGACAACAGTTTGTGAGAAGCATCTGTTGTGTGATTGTATATCAGACGACAGAGAATCTCCGTTGTTTGATTGTATATCAGACGACGGAGAATCTCCGTTGTTTGATACTCCTTACAGATATCAGGCTACTAGACAACAGAAATGAATTTCATCAGACGACAGAGTTGCTCCGTCGTCTGAAGCATTTTGTGGCATAGTGAGTTCTTGGGTATTGTCAGTAGTTCTGTTTCCAGATTGAGAGGTTCCCTCAATATGAGAAGAAGAAGAAGGAGATGTCTCAATCACATTCTCACAAGACTCATTCATCACAATGTCAGCAATGCTCTCAATATGTTCGTTTGCCGCGCTTTCAAAAGCTTCATTAACCAAAATAGCATAAGAATTACCATCTATAGGAGCCGCCAGGTTCAGTGATGGACTAACAACCGTATTTGCTTCAATCAAAGGCTCCCGTATCTCGGCACATATGGCTTGAACTACGGGCTCCAAAGTCACAGATGCAGTAATTGGTTAAACAACAACCTTGTTAACCTCATTTGCAGCTTGAATAGAAGAATGATTAACCAGAGCTGCATTGACAACCTGGGCGGCATTCACTGAATCAGGTAAAGGAACCTGTTTATCATTCCCAGTAGGAGGAACATTAGGGGCGCAAGCTTTTAATCGATACTCTTGTTTACCATTTTCATTGTGCCCTTTAGATTTCGCCTTCACTGGAGCATCCTGCTTTCGTAGTTGCCTGCAATTTCGTTGCTCATGACCAATCCCTCCACAATGGGTGCACTGAGGTGGGAGATTTTCATAATCAATAGACACTGGGAAGCAATGATGCTCCCGCTCTACCATAATAGAGGTCGGAAGAGTCCCAAGCAGATCCACATCCACCAAAACTCTAGCATAATAACCGAAGCGTTGTTCCTTAGTAGCGGCATCAAGTTGAAGAGGAGTCCCAACTCCATGAGCAATTTCCATGATGTGATGTTGATGCCAATACTCTTGGCTGAGACCAGAAATTTTTATCCAAATCTGTGCATGAGTTTGTGGCAAAAACTCACTAGGGTTGAAATCAGGCTGCCACTGAGATAAACGAAATAAACCAGATGTCAGAGTGCATGTACCACCACCCCAAACTTTGCGCATATCAGCCTCAGTGGAAAAATGAATATCGAAGTAGCCTTTGCCAATTGGGACAAGCCGCCATGGCCCTAGAGGCTGCCATAAAGAGTGCAGTGATTGCTTTAAATCCTCTGTCTTCATAGGTTTCGTTCCTTTACGAAGAAGCAGACGCCCAATAAGATTAGTGCGGCATGCTTTGATCTGTTCCTGGTAAATCTCCTCATTGATTCGCACATAAACTGTGTTGCCTTTGATGGTAGGAGTTGCCAAATTGCTAATAGGAACATGAGTTTCCTCCGTCCCAGCCAAAATTGATGCGAAGGTTTTTGGACGCTGGGGTTTTGATGGCTCAGGCCGTGGAGGCGCTGAGTGATGATCTGAGAGGGGACCAAGAAATCCCCAAGGGTAGATTGTCACGCCCCGAATTTCCAAACAAATAATAAGGCGTTTTTGCCCTTAATTACACAACCGGTTCGGGGCGCGAAGCATGGAATATCAAATACAAATATGCACAAGAATTTTTTTCCTTTTAATTCAAGTACAACAACACATACTCCATGCCCAACGTATGTAAATGTTGACCCGTTCTTTAGAGTCAAATATTACATACTAATAAATTACATAATAAATTGATATTTACAAAATATTAAGTAATTAATCCAACAGAGTTTATCACAAACAGCGGAAGTCTATAAACCAACAAAATGTATGCAGCCTTGCTTACTCCTGGTTATCCTAACCTGCAGGTATAACCCCTACACCGTGGAATAGTGTACCGGGTTATATCAACAAACCCGGTCAGCTTATGAAGCCGGTATGAGTGATCTAAGTTTACTCACCCTAAAACGTTTAACAAAAGTATACATATATATATTTTGTTTAAAACAATATATATGTAATTTATATTCTTCAAATATAATTCCACTCCCGAAAATTCATATTATAGAATATACTGAACCTACGCGTCCCATACCACGTATTTTAACCCCACACGTCCCATAAACGTGTATGTTAATCCCAGGGTAATTCAGAATATTAAACAATATAAACCTTCCCCAAAATCGTTTCCCAAAATTATGATTTCTTTCTTTTTAAGAAAAGTAAATCATCATAATAATTACTTCAATTTTTAAAGAAGTAAAAACTTCTAAATACAATTCAATAATTCTCCAAGAATTGTAATTCAATAAATCAATGCTTCAATTATTTAAGAAGCAAATTCATATCATACTCACACAAAACCACAATCAACTTCAAATGATTAAAAGCGAGAATACCATTTTTCTTCTCCTTTTAATACATCAAGATAAAGCGAGAATACCATTTTTCTTCTCCTTTATTACATAAAGTATTCATCTTTGTTTTCAATGAATACATGGCTACACAGTCTAGAACTCTAACCTTCACCTTCTGGCTACACAGTCTAAAGCTCTAACCTTCACCATTGGCTACACAGTCTAGAGCTCTAACCTTCACCCATTGGCTACACAGTCTAAAGCTCTAACCTTCACCCATTGGCTACAAAAAACATTCGAGTAGGCAAACACAATATCATAATTTTTGAAATATTGTTTCCCACAAAATCCACCAATTAAAACAATAAAATGAATACTTTCAAATATTGTTTTAACACAAAATCACACATGCTGATATATCAAATTAAAACTGTATTTAATTTATATATCGCAAAATCATTTAAATAAATATAATTATTTATTTTCGCAAACAACACAATATGAATTAATATTCATATATAAAATATCGTGAGATTCACTCACCTCTAATTCCTGCTGCGTCTTCAAATAATACCCCGGAATCGACAAAGCTAGCCAAATGCTTCATGATTCCAAAATACCTATGAACATGCAATTTTCCACTTAGCATATCATAGTTTCCAAATTGATGATTCTAAAATCCAATCACTTCAAATATTCCTCAAATGTCTCTTAGACATCAATAACCATAATTCGGGACAGTTTGACCAAAAGTCAACCGTCGGTCAACGTGGGTCCCACGTCTACTATTCATCAACGGGTCCCACACGAAATCCAAAACTTCCAAAATCCAACAGCATGCTTATTTCTAGCATCCTAACATCATATCCAAAATTGGTGATGATCCAACGGTCGGATCATCACGGATCTAACAATCCATAACCATCGCTTAATTGATCATTGATCAAACGATCGAATTTCACAAAGGTGTAAACACGAAAGTTGTTCGTATCGACGAACCAAGTCAAACGGAGCAAAGAACTGCTCCTGGACCGGTCGGACGCGCCGCCGACGCGCCGCCACCGACGGTGGCCAACCGCCGGACAAAAGTTGTCTGATTGCTATGAAATTTTAACAGCATGTTCTACACATTACCAGAAACAACTTTCATAACTGCCACAAGGGCCAATTCAAAGTAAAAAGTCTCGAATTTACCTCGATAGTTCCAAAACCCTAGGATTTCAAATCCAAAATTCTCCTTCGTCCGAACTCCGATTGAGGCGTACTTTAAGTTGTTAGAAAGCCCCAAGCAAGGCCTACAAAGCCCAGTAGGTAAGGTGGCACGATTTTGCCGGAAACTTGCCCAGAAACTGATGAACAGTTCGGCAGCGTTTCTCCCCTTTTTCTTTTCTTGATTTCTCTTTCTATACTGAAAATCAAAGAATGAAACTAGTATAGAATCGAAGAGTATGAAGAGACAAAGAGATTGGGACAAGTCTCACGCAAATTGGTGGCCGGAGGAGGGAGAAATCACCGGAGGAAGTTTCTGGTTACTGTTCACGGCGGGAACAGTACATTTCTGGGATTATTTCTGATTTTCGGGTGAACAGTAAATCCCAAAATTCTTTTTATAGAAAATCGTCAAACTTCCGACGGCCATAACTTCTTCACACAATGTCCATTTCCGGTTAACCAAATTCCTACGAACTCGATTCGACGAGTTCTACAATTTTCATGAAGGAAGTTTTCCCAAATTCTCAACGGATAAAAAGTTACCTTAATTAACCTTGTGTAACTTATAATTACCACCGTAATTATCGTTTTACGACGAAAACCCCTAAAAATACGAAATCACACCATTTCACTTCAAATTTCACGACCTATTTTATAAAAATAGTATCGAAATTTTCGGGGTATTACATAGATGGCCTGGGGGTACCCATGGCGGTGCCGCGCGCGCGGAGAAGACCCTAGGAGAAAACCCTAGCAGAGCCCATGAGAGAGAAATCCTAGCGGCTCATCAAATCCTAGCGGCTCAACAACTGTCCACTTATTTGATCCAACCAAAAAACCAACAACTAAAGACCAAAATAAACAATAGGGTAATCTGCCATGAAACTCTTTCCTTCCCCAAAAGGTCGACTCCGGCTTCTCGAAACCAGCCGCATCAAGAATGAGATTTCCAGTGATGGTAATCTCAAGCCCAGTACGCACGTACCAAGACCAAAAAAAGAACCACCGCCGCCAACAATAATGGCTTGACCATCTGATCGCTGAATCATCACAACGGTGACCTAATCCCCACAGTTCTCGTACAACATCCCATATCCTCCATGTAGAAGCCTCCATAGCCATAGAGCCGCCACCCCTTTTGCCAACCACTGCACACGTCGGTGAGGCAAGAAGCCACCGCCAAGGCTGGGGCGCTGCCAGAGAAGCATACTTCACAGAGCTCTTTTTTATTCCTTTAGTCAATCAAATGTTTTTGTTAAAAAAGAATATGATGAATCACTATATCCTCACTGTTGCTGATTCGTGTATAAAACCCAAGAGGTTTTGCTCGTTAATTCAAGATGATTGTCTTGTTGTTATGGTTTCGAGATCTATTTTGACTTTGTTCATCATTAACAATCTGAAGCTCATAGTATCATAGGCTCTAACCTGTATGGTGCTGGCATTAATCATCTCTAAGTTCTCAGAATTAATATAATGTGCATGCTTTTGCCAAAATAACTTGAGTTTTGTAAAGAGTTTATTTGTTATATCATCATTGGAGACGATAACGGCATTTTGAGATTCTAACCAGTTAGAGATGACATTGGGATATATATAACGGCTGACATTAAAACTATATATTTTAAAAGTGTATAGTCTTATGCAGTCGAGAAAAATTTTATATATATATATATACTAGAAACTGTCACCACACCCTATGAATGTGGGAGTAGGTAGTTATAAATGATTTTTTATATTGATTTTTTAATTAATTATTTATTTGTATTTTGACTTTTCTATCCCTAATGACTAAATAATGTATATAATTATTTAATCTTTAAATGACATTAAAGTAAAAAAAATCGGTTGAAAAGAGAATGTAAAACCACAGTTTAAACTTGCATAATTGAGCATGCTTATTCTTAAACAAGAAATTAAATTTACTCAAATCAAAGAACCAAATATGACTTGAGTTAATCTTAGGATTGGATTTATTGGTCTCAATGACAATACTTGCCGGAATTTTTATGTTGGAGCTGGCGATTGTTGACAGCAGTAATGCACGGTGTATGTATTGTTGTAGGTTTCTAATCATTGATTAGAGTTTTAGGTTTAGAATCATCGATTAGGCCACTTATGTGGTATGAATTGCTCATTCTTAAGATGTTCATGCTAAACATTGTAATGCTCTGTTGATTAATAAAGTTTCTGTTTTTCTAAAAAAACAAAAAAGTAAAAAAAAATCGGTTATTGTTTTTTTTTTTTAAGAAATAAATTTCATTCATAACAATCGTCAAAATCATAATTAGAGTATTACATACACTAAAACATGAAAATCTGTGGCAAACAAACTGTCTTGCCTACTCGACCTACAAAACGGAAATCAACCTTAGCAAATAACACACATTAAGAGAGATAAAGAGGCTCAATTATTCTAGAAAAACAAACAAGAAACAAAACTACTAACAAAACAATTAAACACCATTAAACCCTTCGCCCATAAACCCCTACCAAGACACTCACCTCAAGATCGTCCCGATGTTGAGAGACACCAGATCCCGTTGTGAAACAAAACCTGGATGGGCCATGCTGCCCTTGCTCTCCGAAATCCGAATGGACCCCAAATAACGTCGGAATTGGACATAAGAGATCCCAGAGAGACCGCCTCCTCCTCTTGCTACGAAACCCACTTTTTCCTAGGTTTCAGCCGCATCCTCATAACACAACTTATACTCTTATAGTTAAATTATAAAAACATCGGTTATGTTTGACAACATGAATTCTCTTAATAATAGTATAAATATGTTTTTTATGAGTTGATTCTTCTCTTAATAATAGCTAATTTATCACAAATTTTCCCTCGAGAAAAATAAAATACTGACCAAAACAAAAATATATACACTGGTCCCTTGAGAAATTGGATCAACTAAACAAAAATTCAGTGTGATTTGTGGAAGCGCCAAAGCTCCTGAGTTGAGACATGGACCTTCTCTGCAAAGCATACTCAAACGCCTCGGACAACGACGACGACGACGAAGAAGAAGAAGCACAGGGAGTCAATCAACCGAGACCCGAAACCTCCACACCCCCGAATTGGAAGCGACACAAACCCGAGAACCCATTTAAAAATACCAACACTTATCATCCTCTGCCCGGCGCAACCCAGTTTCCGGCCGTCCATAGAGACGCTCAAGTTCCTGGCAGATACATATCCAAGAGAGAGCGGGCGCTCTTCGGGTCTCAGCCTAGCGTCCCCGACCCGAACCCAAACCCGGATACCTTGGTCACCACCTCCCCTGGTATTTTGTTGATTTTCAATTTAATTTTTTGTTTACAAATATACTGATGGCCATGCACTTGATTACCTTACTCTTTAAGTAATTTGTCCTACATTCACTATGGAAAATTGAAACTTTATAGCATTTAGGAATGTAAACTGGGAAAAATAGCTCAATAGTCAATACAGGTTCTTTGAAATTGACAATGGCATTCATATGCATATGCATATTGCATTGCATGTGGAAAGTATGCTTGTGTTATGTAGTCATTTTGTTGTTGGCAGTGATGGGGAGTATTTCGGATTCTGATGTTCGTCGCGATATTATGTCATTGTTGAGAAATAAAGCAAAGGGTCGTTCACAGCTTGGTCAAATGCCTCAAAGAATGTCTGTGGCTCTAAATAGACATACCAAAGCTGTCAATGCTGTACATTGGTCACCTAGTCATGGTAGGTAACCTCTGCTCGTTTGCAAACTTTTGTATTAACAATTACCGTTTTGAATTTGTGGCCTTATTGCATTGAGTTTCGCAATAACTATTGATTCTTGAGTGTTCTTCAATTGATTTGTGCTTTCAATGAATTCTCGTAGAAGGGTGTTTTTTTTTAAATTGTTTTGAATTGAAGCATTGAGCAATGTGTATTATATGCCTGTTCTGTTTATTGTCACTTTCCTTATTGATCTGTTCATTGGAGATAGTCTACAGCTCATCTTCTTGCCTCTGCTTCAATGGATCACACAATCTGCATATGGAATGTGTGGAGCAGTGACCAGAAGGTAGCCCGTGTGTTGAGTTTTCACAATGCGGCAGTCAAAGATGTGAAATGGTCACGGGAAGGATTTTTCGTGCTTTCTTGCGGATACGACTCCTCTTCAAGGTTAGTGGATGTTGAAAAGGGGATAGAGACTCAGGTTTTTAAGGAGGATCAAGTTGTCAGTGTTGTTAAGTTCCATCCTGACAATCTAAACCTCTTCATAGCTGGGGGCTCAAGAGGCGGCCTCAAGTTGTGGGATATTAGAAATGGAAAGGTGGTCCATCAGTACATTCGAGGTCATGATCCTATCCTTGATGTCGAATTCACCACCAATGGCAAGCAGATTATCTCCTCTAGTGATGTATCTGGACGAAACCTTAGTGAGAATTCTATCGTTGTTTGGGATGTTTCGCGCCAAGTTCCGCTCTCTAATCAGGTAAGAGACTTGTTCCATTCTTCCTTGAATATCTGTTACAAAATGTTGTGTTTCACTTATTTATCAAATTCCATGACCTTGATCACATATTACAGATGTGGTTGTCTCGATTTCCTGGCTTCATATATTCATCAGAACTTGTATGTACTGCAATTTTGCATTGTCCTGTAAGAATTTGCATTCATCCTTTTTGGGAAAATCTTCTCTTATTAACTCCTTTACACTTCAATATGCTTTGTCACCTAGTCTTCTTCTCTACATTTTGTGTGACTTGGAGCTGCCTATAGTTTTTAATCTGGTCAACAATTTGTAATTAAGCTTTTAATGGCTAAATCCATGTGATACCAAAGATGACTGCTATGCATAGAAATTTTTAAGCCTCTTAATTCAATATCATGATCAATTCCTTTTTCAACTCCTGCTGGAGAAATCTCAATGGTTGGACTTCTTCCTGTTATGTCCTTGAAATGTTGACAATTCGCTTTGACAGTATACAAAACTGTGGTTGTTGAAATCACATAAATTTCAGTATCTTTTGAACACGTCAAATTTATTCAATGAGTCTGACCGAACAAAAATCTTTGTATGAGAAAGAAGAGACATATTTTGACATTCAAACATTAGATATTCAACTTGTTTTAACTAATTTTCGACTGAGTTAATGTTATCGGGGGACAGGGTTGATAATTTTGTCATGAAAGGATTTGGTAGTACTTTTTATAGATAAGCTCAAGGAATCATACTTATCGCCAACAGAAACGAACAGTAGAAAAAGATACTGCATTAGTCATTCACTGACTTGCTTTCAGGCTTTTATAATGGCTTTTGCACTCATGCAGTCATCAACATTCCTTTTGGCACATTTACCCAGCACGTGTCTGATGCAATAGTCAGTTTGTAATTTGTGAAAACCTTTCAGTTTCAGACATCCAGTGGAATTTCTTTTCATGGCCATGTAGATGGGGTTCAGAAGTGAAGGGTTCTGAAGCCTGTTAGTGTCTATAAAAATATAGTTAAGATTATTCTAAAAGTAGAGTTTTGTGCGTTGTCGTTTTTCATTTGATAGTGTACAGAGTATTAAATGACTTAAGTTTTCATTTCTCTTATGTAAATGCAGAACATTCTTATGACTTCAATTTAATTCATTCTTTATGGCAACTATAGTCAGCTTTTACCAAAAAGAAAAAAAAACGTTTGGGCAGCTCTCATTTTTTTTAAGTCTTGTCGTGTATTGAGTTGTTTCTTTGCATCTATTTCGCCAGTCGAAACATATATGGAGTTATTGCCTTGCTTAGTTTTTTAATCGTAGAAAAACCAATCGAAATACATGTCATGGGCATCTTCAAGTTCTTAATGGTCATATATTGATAATAACTTTTTGAAATTAAGACACGGAAATTGTTTTCTAGTTTAGAGTAAGTTCAAACTAGAACTAATATTGGCTTTGAATTTTTCTCAAAAGAAACAAACACTTTTGATTTCATCATGAAGGATGATCATTCTGAGTTAGAATTGAAAAGATTTTGTTAGATAACATGTGTAACTCAAACAAGCCCATGTACCATTACCATTTACCTTTATAAAAACGTTGCTAATGATAACATAGTTGAATCTGACAGGGTGGGACGCTAATGTTTCTACTAGTGAATGGAAAAAACAGTGTGATCAAAATTAAAATTTGTTTAGACTTGAGAGTTATAATGATAGAAGCCATTATGGCTCTGGTTTCTTAGGGATCATCTTATCAAGTGGGCTCTGGTTTCTAAAAGTAAGGAGAAAGGAGGGCTGGAGATTGGTAATTTAGTTGCAAAAAATATATCTTTGATGGGGAAATGACTCTGGAGATTTCCTATTGAGCAAGAATCGTTATGGCACTGTGTAATCAGAAGCAAGTATGGTTATCAAGAAAACGGGTGGGATTCCAATTTGGTTGGTTGAGATTCGAGTAGAAGCCCCTGGAAGGATATATCGGCTGTTTTGTGCGAATTTTCAAAGTGTTTCCAGTTAATAGTGGGTGATGGGAGAAGAGTGAGATTTTTGGAGGATATTTGGGTGGGGGACAGACCTTTGTATAAAGTTTTTCCTAGACTTTTCAGACTTTCAAGACTTCATAACAGCTCAATAGAAAGCTTAACTATTCCAAACACTATCCCAGTGAGTTGGAATTTTGGGTTTAGAAGGAATTTAAATGATGAGGAGACTTTGGAAGTTTCAGCTTTGCTGGTTTTGGTTGAAAGAGTCAGTTTGGTAAGCTCAAAAAAGGATACGAGGAGGTGGAAATTGGAAGCATCTGGTACTTTTTCCTGCAAATCTTTTTGAAATTTTATCAGCAATGATAGTTCTGTTCCAAGTTTTGATCCTGCAATTTTTGTCTGGAAATCCAAAGTGCCTCCAAAAATTAAGATTTTAGGCTGGTTGGTGGCGCATGGAAGATTGAATTCGTGCGAAATGCTTCAGCGGAGGAGGCCAAATAGTTATATCTCACCTCACTGGTGTGTTTTGTGTAAACGGAATGGAGAGAATGCAAATCATATTTTTTTTTTTCAGTGTGAAGTGGCCTCTTATCTTTGGCAGAAGTTCTTTAGGGAGGCTGGGGTAAATTGGGATTCTCCAATACAGATTTCTGCTTAGTTTGCTCAAAACCTTACTAGTTTTGGGAAAGGGAAGAAAGCCAAAGTGTTATAGGGCTGTGGGATCCTTGCAATTTTTTGGGTGTCATGGATGGAAAGAAATAGAAGAATTTTTGAAGCCTATGTGGGGGTAGGGGTTGGGGGGGGGGGGGGGGGGGGGTTGGGGTTCTTTGGGAAAGAGTAAAATTTTGGGTGGCTCTTTGGGCTTTGGTCTCGGAGGTTTTTAAAGATTATAGTTTCTCTTCTATCCTCAGGGACTGGAGAGCGGCAGCAGTTTAGGAGAACTTTTTTGTTTTTATCCTGAGGGAGAATTCTTGTGGGAGGGGGTAGTTGTTTCCTGTTTGTATTGTTGTTTGAGTTCTCTGTTTTTTCTTTTTGTTTTTGTGGATTCCTCATCCACTGAATCTGTATTCGTCTTTTTTATTAATACATTCTGTTTCTTCTCAAAAAAAAAATGATAGTAGCCATTATGGGATTGAAATCTGTTACACAAGATCAATTGAGACAATGCACATGCTACTTCTATGTTTCATTGGTGTGTATCCATTATGGGATTGAAATCTGTTACACAAGATCAATCGAGACAATGCACATGCTACTTCTATGTTTCATTGGTGTGTATCCATTATGGAATTGAAATCTGTTACACAAGATCAATGGAGACATTGCACATGCTACTTCTATGTTTCATTGGTGTGTATCCACATTTGTGATCATCTATGCATGTTTCTGCTACTTAACATCAAAAAACTATGTTGGACAATACTTAATTCATGTTGCATTCCCTTTCTTGAGTTTTGGTTTTGTAGAACTGAAATTCCTCGTTATCAGGTTTATGTTGAAGCATACACTTGTCCCTGTGTGAGATTCCACCCGTTCGAACCATCTTTTGTTGCCCAGTCAAATGGTAATTATATTGCAATCTTCTCTGCAAGCCCTCCTTTCAAGATGAACAAGTACAAGAGGTACGAGAGCCATGGGGTATCTGGGTTTCCCATTAAATGTGCATTTAGCTTGGACGGGGAAAAGCTAGTGTCAGGCTCCTCAGATGGTTGTATGTACTTCTATGATCATCAGTCTTCTGAGCTTACCAAGAAAGTCAAGGCATTTGAGCAGGCCTGCATAGACATTGCTGTCCACCCCATCATACCTAATGTGATTGCTTCATGCAGTTGGAATGGAGAAGTTTCTGTGTTCGAGTGAGATGTTCATCTACATTTTCTCCATTGCAAGGCAGTCAGGTTGAAAGCAATTTCCTATATTTGATTGCCAAGAGAAATCGACGCAGACGGATAGAAGTGGGAAATGAAAAGGAAATATGAATGCGGAAAGAACTTTTTTTTGTTTTGTATTTTTTCATATTGATCAGGTGACATCTGACAACTTGTCTTAGAGATTTTATTATGCGCTTCTTAATTTGTTGACTAGGATTTGATTGTTGTAATGGTTCTACTATTCTAGGGATTGTCGGCTCGTTATTCCTGTTGTAGATCTTTTATCCCAAAAACTTAGGCTCCAAAGAGGCCATGTCACCGTATATTTCACATCATATACAAAGTGTTTGATAACCTGTATTTGAAGCTCCGTCAAGTTATGCTTTCTTTTAAGACATGATTTCTGGAAGTGCTGAAATTTTAATCTTGTCGAGTTGACAATCATCAAATAGGATTTGGGTATAATGGAATCAAAGAGGCCATCATAGATCACCATTAACGGAAAATATTTGACACTCAGTCATCAAGGACTAGTAGCTATATATTCAAATTCATGGCAAATTTCTGTCACGTCGCAAAATGCCCAGTTGCGCACTAGAGGCCGGGAAATTTATTTTGAAGACTAATCAGTTTTTTAACCTAATAAAAACTTTTAATCGCAAAATGCCATGTCGTGCACTAGCGGCCGGTCGTTATTGACCCTAGCTTGTGCAGTTCATGAACTCTCAAGTTTAGTCATGTTTAAGGCTAGCTCTAAAAAGGGAGGGTTAAAGAAGGGTGCAACAACCAAATATATATGGTAAGTTCTGAAAGTTTCCCCAGTGGTATAAGGTCACCTTCTGGTATAAGTCTTGATGAGTTCTTGTCATGACCATACCTCAATAGGGCTATTCAGTTAAATGCATATACTGTTATACACATACATGAAGTCCTCAGTATAACTTCAGTGTTTGACTTCTTTTTTACAATATGGCAGAAGTCCTCAATATGTAAATTTACATAAACATGAAGTCCTCCATTTAGGAGATATTTTCCTCAATCTTGGATCAATATTTGGGAGGATTTGAAGCAAATAAATGAAAGGAGTTGAAGGGTTCATTGCTGTTAGGTATGGGGCAATCTGGCATTACTGGTGCTGCAGGTGAATATCAAAATGCATGTCCAGGTGCTACTAACTCATACCTACCAATCAGCTGGAACACAACTATGATTCAATTAAGAGGGAGGTGTGGGGGTATACTCAAAACTCTGCCTTTGTTCATCACCCACCACCTCCCCTTCAGATTCAACAAGAAGAGAAGAGGGAGAGGGGGGGCCAAAAGTATACTAAAAGAAGACACAATTATGCAATTCCCTTTTCATTCTACATGGGTCAATTGTAAAGGGGACATAACACACCACTTCTCCCCCTTTTTAGATGCATTTGCAAATGGGACCAACCCCCTCTTAAACCCCTATCTTTCAACACCATCTCCACAACAATCACAAACACAAAACATACACATACACAGATCGTAGACAGAAACAAAAACCCAAAATATAATTCCAAGTCAAAATTCAAACAATTCTCTCAACAAATTAATTAAGAAACAGAACAAGCATTCTTATATATATCTCCAATTTTTTCCATAGCACTATCTAGACAGACCAGCAAATTGTTCAAAACATTCATGGTCCACATGCAACCCCCTCCTCTCAAAAAACTGTTTGTATTGGAAAAATATGGCAGTCATCCCTAATCCCATTTAAAGCAAAGGAACACAGTCATGCCACCCTACTTTCCTATCTACATTACTTATTTAATTTCAACCTTCATATCAATATGCTCCCCACCTTAATTGGTCTCAACTCAAGCACCCTCTTCCTCTTTCTCTCTTTCTCTCTCTACAATCTAATCTAGCTAGCTAACTCCCATCTCCATCTATAACTTGTCACTCACACCATTATTTCAAGAAGCAAATGGAAGAGAAAGCTAAAAAGTTAACATAGCAAAGAAAGAAAGAAAACTCTAAAAGGATCCCACTACTACTATTACTCCATATGAGAGCAATCATCGTCTAAAAGAGATGCGTCTTTTGAAAAAAGGAATATAAAATATTTGGTGCTTGTGGTCAAGCGGGTATTCGCTCAATGAGGGACCCAGAGTTTGCCTATCTTGGGACATGAAACGATGGGCTGAAAGGTTTTCACCGATTAGAAATATGATCTGTGTGTTGAATTAGGGTTTAGGATTGGACATGAACTTCATGGTCTTAATCAATTTGATGATGCTTTTGCTTTTGATTAGGGAACCAAAAACAATATTATTGGCCATTGGGAATCTAAGATCATGCTTAACGATGCATAATCGTTGCTTTGGAATCACAAAACTAAACCAAACCGTAGCTATATTATTATTTATTAATGAATATTATATCAGTCACCTTCATTATCTTTTTGTGCCATATATATTTTTTTTTCTCTTTTATGATCCATCTTGTCATATTTTTGTTCAACTTTAGATGAATGTTGTTTATCCTCTCCTACATGCTAGAGTCTAGACCATAATCAAAATGTAATGTTAATTTTGGACACAAAGTGTTATACATTAACATCTTCCAATCGTGGCCTTGAAAAGTAGCCGACAGACTCATATTCATTAGCATTACCATGTGATTAATTTGTGGCCTCAACCAAGTCATATATCGATCCATTTTAATTAGTTTTTCCTTTTTCTTTTTTGATAGCCAAAGCATGCATTTCGTTAATTGTTAAGGGGTAAATCGAGGTTATTTTTTGGAGATGAGTATGGTACGTGCCTCATTCTCCCATATCATTACATTGCCACAATTCAAAGCAAATTTATTTATGAAATAAGCAACAAGATTAATACAAGAACGATGAACGTAGCTGCTCAAAGATGAATTAAAAAGCTTAAGTCCCCCTTCGCAAGTATTTTCATTGAGGTGTCCAATTAACCAATTAAGGATAAAGATTACTGTTGAGCATCGGACACAAGAATTTTAGAGGAGAATATATGCACAACCCTCGATCTCTCATTGGATTAAGGATTGAATTATAGGAAAACAATCAATCGTGATTTTTTTAAATGTCATTTTCTTCATCTTCCCAATTGGGAAGTATTCCTTATTAGGTCTTCTGTGTAGGTAGTGTAGCCATTAAGATCTAGTAATGGCTTTTCATGCATTTTTCTTTAAAGTAATAATTAATTAATTCATTGAGTACTACTACATCTTTTATATCATGTCGTAGAATGCTATGCTCCACAGACAAGATAAACATGATTGATTATAAATGTAAACCTCTGGCTAATATTAAACGTACAAGAAATTTCTAATGGCAATGATATCTTAGAAAGCTAAATAGCCGAGATTATGTCACCGATTGACGCCAAGAGTTTACAAAAGCTGATTCCAGCTAGAATCCAATCTATGTATAATTAAGCATTTTCATTTCATCAGCTTTTGGAAAGAAAAAAAAAAGAATAATCTTTATTGCTCTTCCTTTTCTTTTTTTTGTTTGTTGAGAAGAGATCTTTATTGCTCTTCCTCAAGACACTAGTTGAATTATTAAATAGTAATACTGTTCATGCAGAGATTGCATGAAATTCTAGTCAACTAGAAGATATCAGCTGAGGCATACAGCTAGCTAGGTCTACTGTTTGCCTTATCTTAACATAAAGATTGCTAATTAAGAAAACTAGAGAATGTGACATGACATCAAAGTAATCAATTGTCAAACAGAGTCACTGGTTAATACTAGTAAGTAGTAACGTACAATAACGGTTAATAGAAGCAATTGTGTGTGTCTATATATATATATAGACGGTTGATCAGAATTGCAAGTTAATGATGAGAATTGTTCATATTTTAGGTCCTCATTCAATGATTATTTTGATTAAAAAAATTTTAATTAAAAATTATTTAGCCATTTGTACCACATTTATCGTTTTAGCTTTATCTGACGGACTGTATTTATCTATAAACTATACAACGAACAGATGACAAAAAAATATCCAATTCGGTTGATTTTTTTTGCAAGGATAATTCTTGAAAATAAATCTAAATGATGAGCGGTTCCGATGATTGAGTTATGTTATCAATTGATCGGGATGAAGATTTTCACATTTTAATACAATATGGATGACCACACGTGAAAGGAATTGTGTGTGTGTGTATATATATATAATGATTCTCAAGTGCAGAGGTCATTACTTTATGTGTTACTTCTGCATGTGTTGAACAAATACTGTTTCCAGCTTAATTTTCTAGATTTAAAAGGTCTTGATCATCCATATAAACCTATGAGGTGTAAGGTATATATCTCAAAAACTCCCAGTATATTGTATTAGTAGTGGATGGCCTAACTTATATAGTTATATGTTGTAAATTACAGCATTGTTTGCACAACACAGCCTGTGGCTGTGGGACTCCTAATTAACTTATATAAAGACCGGTAATCTATTGAAAGATTGTATACGAGGCCAAGTCTATTAACATTAGAATTTCATTCATTGTTTTTTTACCTGAGAGAAAACGAGAAAGAAAATGAAGAGAGAATATGAGCAAATTAGTCAATCCAGGGAATTATTAAGGGAAGTTCTGTTAAAATATCACATATTGGTTACCTGGAATATATTATACATATTTCCATGCTTAATATTATACTCTCAAGAACCTACTTGTGTGTCACGTACGTGTGGCTTGAATTAAGTCAAGCACGTAAACAACTCATATTGGGTGTCTAAAATGTGTGTGGTCTTCGAACTAAGACATATGTAGCACTCTAATATATTAACAAGCTAGATGGCTTGAAGGAAAGGATGAGATTGCACAATTATGATAGATAGCTCTCTTTGTTAGTCAAGTCATGGGCACGTACACCAATAATTCTCTGGATTTGTTCGACCAGGTGGGGGAATTGACTTACATGCATGCAGAAGCATCATGAACAGTGTCCCCTAATTTTTGGGGCACTTGACCGACAAGAGTGCACAAACAGCTCGCTAATTCTCTGGTTCTGGATAAAGACTGGCCTTTACATTATCGATCACCATCATCCATGGAGCAGATTATTATTGAAGGTGAAGCTCCCATTTCTCTTACAGGTAAAATCACAGTCACTGTACGAACCCTAGCTATCAAAATTATCGATGCATGAAAAGATTGAAAGGGAAAGAAAGAGATAAATAAAAGCTAGCTAGCGCACAAGTCCAAACAAAAGGCCAAAGGTTTCGGCACCATTTCTTGTTATATGGTTACAAAGTGAGATCATAGATAAGGACTACTCGATCAAATATACATGGGCATGCAGTTCTATCTGGTACCAGTTGATCGAGCAGTGAAGAATTTGACAGGGATCTTTAAGCTTTTTCTATTTGGTTCATGCATGACGTGGTGACGATGGCATCATATATTATATAAAGCTAGTTATCCTTTCCTCCTTTAAATGATTTTTCTCTATTGCTCTTTGTCTTCATGTTTTTCTTTTTTCTTCTTGCTTTTCATTTTGTGCATGTGATTGATCGAGGACATGCCCAAGGGAAAAGGCGCGGTACAAGCCAAGTACTGGCCGGAATTTAATTTGGTGGACAATGTCACTTCCATTTTACCTTTCTGCATATGATCATGATGATCTTCTTGTCGGCCAATTAGTGAGAGACACTGCAATTTGTGTCGGCGAGGAAAGGATAACACAAAGTATATACAACTACAATTTTTCTAAATTACAGAGCGAGTAGTATTGGACGCTTGCATGTTAATCTTCATAATTTAGTTATGTGACTAATATATACCCATTTCCCAATTAGGTTACACTTTCTTTCCTACCCATGTTTAATTAGGAAAGCAAATCTAAGGTTAGACTTTCTTCCCTATCCCTGTTTAATTAGGAAAGTAAATCTAAGGTTATAATTGAACCAAAACTACAACTTTGACAACCAATTGTTCATAAACTTGTAAAATTGTCATAGATGAAGTAATTACCTCGAATATAACAACTCTCGTTACCACAATGATAACAAATTTTATTGTTACAACTGCAAGTAGATGTATGATAAATATCTGAGTACTGTAGAAGTTCTCCCATCTGCATGCCCTAAAAATAAACCAAAAATGTCACAATCATATGAAAAAAAAGAGGTTGATAGTCTAAGAACTCTTTTTTAAGGTCAAAATACAATCAATAGTGATAACATAAATATCCAATTAAGTAGAAAATATGATGAGATTTGGGAACGAATTAAATGATTGTGCGTAATACTAAGAGTTTTCATACTTACAACATAATTTTGCTTGACCGATTAGTGATCAAGATCATTATTAATTATTTTTCATGTAAAATAATTAAGTATTTGCATGTATGTTTGTATGTATGCTCGATTTCTCATGTTGGCGAAGACCTTTACTTGTATTTGGTAGTTTCCGAGGTTGCGGTTAGTGGAGCTTTAGCTCGAGAAGAGCTTGGGGACCAGCTACTCGTATATTATGTCTCTAAAGCTCTCCTCGACCCAGAAACAAGATACCTTAAAATGGAAAAACTCATACTCACATTAGTGATGGCATCCCAGAAATTGCGTCCATATTTTCAAGTGTATATTGTTAACGTCGTGACTGAATACCCAATGCGGTCCATACTTCATGTTTAGATTCTTCATCTCGTGTCACCAAGTGGGCGGTTGAGTTATCCTAGCACGACATCATTTACAAACCCAAGATGGTTGTTAAGGCACATGCGCTTGCGAATTTTGTTGTTGAGTTCACCCTCCCGGAAACTAAGATGGACCGTATGCTCTTGGACCCAGGGGAGCAAACATATGATTGGTGGACTCTTTACACGGACGGCTCATCCAAGGACAACAGTGCAGGGGCTGGTCTTGTCCTTCACACTCCGAACGGAAGCATCTTGGAACAGGCTTTAACCCTTGAATTTCTAGCTATCAATAATAAGGCAGATTATGAGGCACTCTTGGCAGAACTACGCATGGCACTAGAGTTAGGAGTTCGTAGGCTGCAAGTGTATATATTGTGATTCCCTCCTGATTACTAACCAAATCAGTGGAGAATATGCAACGCACAACCCAAATATAGCGGCTTATATGACGAAAGCACAAGAACTCACAAAGCAGTTTGTAGAATGCTTAATCCAACAGTTGCTGATGAAATTGAAAAAGCAGGGACTAACATGATTTTCAAACTAAAGTTCAGGGTGGTAAACTAAATTTAGTCCTTAGTTAAATTTCTTTTTGTTCTTTGATCACTGATCATTATTTCATATTTAATTAGCAAAGTTAGCTATTTTTTAGCCAAATTTTAGTTAAAGTAGGAATCTATTTTGGCTAGCCAATTTTAAAAATACGTCTTCAGCAATGTTCTCTATTTTAACTAATTTTGAAATTATATCATATTTTGAATGAAAAAGATAATAATTTAAGTGTATTAAAAAATTACGAAAAACAATTTAAAATGAATGTTTTAAATTTAGAAAAAAATAGTAGAGAGACTATTTCGCTCTCTATATTTAGCATTTCCAACTAAAATTAAAGTAATATTTGACTAATTTTTTAGGAAAAACACAACTCCAATAGAGTAGCCATATTTGGTTAAAAGACTGTTGAACAAAACCTTCGATGCCTAAGAGTAGACAGTCACTCAAAAGACTGTTGGAGTTGCTCAAATAGCTAAAAAAAAACTAAACATACTCTCTAAAATAGCTAAAAAACTAAAATAAAGAGTTTGTTGGAGTTGCTAAAACAATATTAATAGTGTCGGTGAGCGGTGACCTAATAATTATTTATAAATTAAGACCGTGGAGATGATGAGTTCGAATCTTAAATTTCTATCAAAGAAAATTAAAACAACTTAGACGATAAGAATTCATGCCTAAGTGCGTGGTGAAATGCCAAAAATTCTAGATTGATGACTGACTTTTATGATGAAGAGCTTTGCATGCGTTTGACTTACTTCAAAGTCCCACTTTTTCTTGGCAAGAAAAGACCCTTCAAGGTCCGAAAAATGAAAACGATAGAATTGTACCCTAATATGTACCATTTTCCTCGATCAGGCACCAGCTAATTGAAACTTGACAGTTCATTTGGAATCAATTAAACTGTAAACAAATAATAATTAAACCAGCCGCAACTGTAGATTCGGATTGATCACAACGTACTTAGTTGAATTGCTTGTAGACTTTCATTATTATTGACATGATATATGCTTTAAATTCCTCTAATAATGGAGACACCAATACAGAAAGTCAACAATATTATGACATGACAAAAACACGTTTGATGTAATGCCAACACAAAACCCATTTCTTCTCTAATTATTTGCTCCAGTAATGGAGTATATGTTCACAATCTCTGTTTGGATAGGTCTTTAGTTGAACCAGTACTTTTTTTCGGCTTCTGCAGAAAAGCTGAGGGTTACGATTTTGAGAGGGACAACAGGATTAGGGTTTTTGGAGCTTCGAGACTTCAAGCTACGCTTCTGCAGCTTTTTGAAGAATATATATAAGTGCAACATGTTTTTCCTGCTTTGAACATGTTTCACAAACCCTCATCATTCTGTTACTTGATTACTTTTTTACCTGGAGAAGATAAAAGATTCCACCAATAATTCATGAGCTGTAAGTACTCCTCATGAAGCCATGAGCATTAGGGTCCTGAGTTCCATCATTGCACGAATAGGAATTTTGAGCTTTTTCACTTCCAGCTCCAGTGGGTAGGGTTCAAAAGCCATAAAACTACCGTGTAAAACCAGGAGTTTAAATTAAACCGGCACAATCTCCCAAGCCACTAGCCATGCCTCTTTTAGGGTTTTACCTTGACTAACATACTAATAATTAACTAAACTGGACCCAAAAGTTGCATGTGATTAAGGAATAGTTAGCTAGTTTACACAGATTTGCATCAAAACTTGAATCTCTAACAGCCAATTATGTTCGAGTCAAGCCTCAAAGTACTTAACTTTATTGAATATGCATGGTAATTAGCCCAGAGTACTGTAACATTAGGGCAGCAGGATCCTGGCTTAGCGATACGTTAATTATTCCTTTTACATATGTTTGTGCTGTCAGTGACAATTTTTTCCATGTTACACCCAAAGGGCAACATGATATTAGGGACCACAGTTTGGGTCTCTTAAAGTTAATCATGCCTTAATTAAAAAGCTGTTTAACTAAAAAACCAGGTTTTCTATGTTATCTTTGCTAGCTGTTAAGCTGGAATTTGGTTAATTAATTGTTAAAAACGCAAACAAAGTGGTTTTAATTATCTGCCAGTTACAAGATCTTCATGTGAACACATATATCTGCCCCCACAAATCGTATTACCATCATTCAACAATGTGAATATCTCTGTACGTAGTATACTTGTTCATGCAGATCTTTTATATATATACACTACGTTCAGGAATATCGATCTCTGCATTAAACTAATTAAATATGCTATCTTTGAGTAATTTTAACTGCGTACCATAATGTACCTTAATGGTAAAGTAAAGTTCCCCTTAAAGCTGAATACTCCTTGAATCAAGAAATGTTACCCCCATTATATAATAAATAAATTAATAACCCAAGACCATCTGGGAGAGAAAAGTCTTGAGTTGAATATACCCAAAATTATAAAATCTTATATCAATTTCACAATGTATCTTTGCACTTCTTAAACGCCTATTATATTGCACAAATTACCTTTAGCACCTATAAAATCTTCTCCCATGCAAAGTTGACGACTTTGTAGAGCGTGCTTAATTAATTAGGTGAATTCTTCCACGAGAACACAGAAGTATAAAAATCATGTTTGTAGTTTGACAAGAAGGAGTTTGCAGAAAATCATTGTTGTAATCTTGAAATAGTACGTGCAGTGTACTAATTCTATAGATGAAAATGACCCTAAATATAGAGTAAAAAAAATGTAATTAATTAGTGCTTTGACGTAATTCTCATTCCATGTAGTATTGCAGAAGCTCGCTCGATCTACTCAAACTAAGCTCGCTTGGATCAGGATTCTATAATAGAATCATAATTAAATCGTATCTTTATCCCCTTTTTCTGGAGATGTTAAAACAACAAAAATAATAATTAGTGAACAAAATAGAGAAATATCAGTGATGGAAAGGGAGAAGTCAACGGTCAAAGATTTGCCTTAGCGTCTGTGTCTCCCACACAGGCACCACACTCCTTCCCTCTGTAGATTGCACTAACACACATTCTGTCTCAGAGAGTCGTCGTATTATTGTTAGCTTAACATAGTTCCCAAAATCCCTCCCAAAACACAAACACTCACACGAGATCGCACGGAGCACTAAGGCGTCCCACCTGGGCTCGGCCCTACCTGCCTCCTCGGTGCACCCGCCTCCACCCCGCCTCCTCCTCCCACCACCCAGCCAATGCGATGACCTAGCTGCTGGGCCCCCCACTCCTTCGCGTTTTCCCACCTAACTTCGAAGCAGATTTTGCTGGGTTCCTAGCCGTTCGATCACACTACCGGTCGGGTCTTTTGACGGGTCAATGCGCCTCCGCATGCGACACGTCAGGCTTAGATTAGGGCAAAATGGGGGCGACAACCAAGGGACGGCAGAGGTGGGGCGCTGACACGTGGGTCAGCACGGGGACATTCTTGGTGAGTGATGTTGCGCTGACATCAGCTTCATTAGGGTTATTTTCTTTTTCTTCCTCCTAGTCCTAGGGTTTGGTGGTTCTCGTTCTCTAATCACTTTTCACATAGCTTCTTTTTCTTCACTAGTGATGTTAGCGACTCAATCTAATTATGTACGTTAAAAATATTAATTTTGATAAAAAGTATTCATACAAGGCCTTGCTCTTTTTGTTGTTTTTTTTTTTTCGATCCTAGTTGAAGTAATTAAAAGAAATGCATATTCGTCAAACTGATCCCTGAAAATCTTCAAAGATAATACCAATGTGTTATGTGCAAGATTATCATTGACCTAATTAAAGTAAACTAATCATCTTATATATGGATAATATATAGTTGGTGTGTATAGGACTAATGACTACTGCTACGTACTCCTTGATCAGTCCAATGCTTTTCTAGCCAACTATATAAAACAAAACTTGATGGATCACTTCAACTAATTTTGTCCACATTGAATGTACGTATTTCAGTATTTTCGAAAGTAATCAAGTAACGTATGCTCTTAAGACTCATGTTACCAATCAATTGGGTATGTCCAACTAATCATCGCTTTTATTTCATTTATTTTTCTCGTTTATTTTTAGGAATAAGATTTATGTATTCTTGATCTACTTTTAGTATTTCAATATTAAAGTTAGTATTTACATTTTATAGGGCATCAAATTACTTACCCAACTAAGCTGGACCAAATGCCAGCCTCAAGAACCAAATATGGAAGTGTCCAAACGATGGTTTATTCTTTTTGTTATCCATAAGTCCATAAGATACAAAGCATTAACAACTCCATAAAGAAAAAAAGGGTAGGATAAAGTGCACAAGATACTCGAGGAGGCCAGGCTAGATTGTTTTCTCACTATATATATAGAATTTGAAAGGTTAAGTTGAACATTGATGTCTCTGTGTATCCTCTGCTTTTCCTAATTATAGGAACAAACAAAATCTAATTTGAAAAATTTAATCACTTACTGGTGTGAACGAGGTGATCTCCAACTAGTCATATGACTGAAGTTGTTCTTCCAAGCAAGCAAGAGAAGTTTGTGTGGCTTTCCATCGTAGTATGCCAGCTGCTATAGTTAAAGTTTTCGTGCTTTGATTGGTACTGAACTCTATTTTTAAGAAGTAATAACATTAAGTAGTCTAATTAACCAACTTTTGGGTAAGTGTCTATTTTCTCATCCACTCTAGTAAGAGTTAGGTTAACTTTGCTTTTATTTATAGTTCCAATTGATTTCAGTCTCCTTTTTTTTTGGGCAAATGATTTCAACCTCCTTGAACATTCGACAACGCAAAAGTTAAAGAGAAAAAGAAATGCTATATATTATGCAACAGGTACATGCATGCATGATTGCATGTGCTAATAAAATCTTTTATGAGATTTTTGGAAGATGAGAAGTTATTTTGTGTAACTATAACGGGTATACAAAATTTAGGGTGTATCGTTTTATATAAATATGATCATGTATTAGGATAAAGTGCATGGTAATTAATAAGAACTTCAATCCACAATTCCTATTTCACATCGTGCTTAGAGAACAAGTGGCGAGCCCTCTAAGTCTTATACCACTTCCGCTTTAATTAAACTTTAGTTAAAAAAACAGTGATAAAAATATTATATACATCAAAATAATTAAGCCAACTATGAAATATTTGATTGAGTCTAAGATATCCAAATTTCAAAGCCATCATTTTTGGCAGGAAACACCACCTACGTACGTACCCATATCTACACTAAGGAAAATCATATATATATATATATATATATGCTTCTCATGCATTCCTTTTTCAATGCCATTCACTTTTTCTGTGTAAATAATATTGAGATGAAAAAAGTTCCTTTTATTAGTTGAACGGTCTATTTCTCACTCTCTCCAATCATCTTTTGGTTAGGTATAATCTTATGTGTTATATTTCAAGCTCTTCCACCATCGTTCAATTTAAAGTCAATTAATGTCTCATTGTATATATCGAATTAACATTACAATTCTTCGTACATTTGTATACTATAAATTTTTAATTGGATACCAGTTGATGTTTACGTACCAAACATTATATGATTGTGCATGTTTTTAATTGAAACAGTATGTTTAAGTGGTTATGGACTCGAAGGTGGCAAATTTATTTATAATTAAATTAAATCAAATATTCGATCTCCTCTAATGTGATAAATAAAAAAAATAAAAAATTGTACCTCAGAGATATCATCATACATGATTTTCCTACATTGAGGAAGAAATTGTGGCGAACACACTCCCAGAAAATAACTACGTCAAGGCACTGGCACTGAAAGTCCAGTCGAACAAGTGTCAACAAACCAAGCTGGCAGGCAGCACTAAAATATACCACGTTAAACTCGTTGTTACGCCGTTTTCTTTACCGGGTAATTCAAAGACAAAGTTACCATAATTAAAAAATTGAGGAGGTGGCTGCCGGTATTTCGTCAACATCCGTGGTACAAGCGCGCATGTAATTAGTGTACTTAATCCGGGTTTACCGGATATTGCCGGTTTAAAATGTTTTCTTAGAATCCTAAACGGCCTTTAATCACCTTCAGAATGTGAGTTCTGACCGGGTGATTAGTAATTACGGTTTTCCTTGTACTTGTGCGCCACTACTTTCCCGAGACAAAGGAACAATGGATTTTTAAATTGGGTTAGTAAACTTAAGCTTGGAAAAGTCAAGATTAATATCTCGGTGATGCACATGTTGTTGTTAGATATCATCTTTTACTCTAAGAATATGGAATGAAATTTTCTTTCTTTTCACTTTCTCTTTAATAAGGAGGGAGTCTTTTAAAGAAGTTGTTGGAACAAAATGACCAATTTGTTTTTTCTATAATAAGGAGAAAACTAAATATATATAAGAAAAATTGTTGGAGTTACTTTGACGTACGTAGAAGTATTAAACAAAACTAAGCTGATACCATACAAGGGCTTTTTCGAGTGTTTAATACTATTGTTAATAATATTAATATGCTAGAATGGAAAAATGTTAGAACTAAGAATAATAATTAGGTCCATATAAGCTTTACTTTCAGGGATTCAAAGAGGCCTAAGACGAACAATCAAAATGTAGCCTCACATAAGGTGTCTAATGCAGAGAAGTGAGAGAAAAAAAAAATCAGACAAAAAATTAACGACAACAAGAATCGAACTTTGGCTAAAGCAAAGGGGTTGACACCCTATTTAATAGTTATTTATATAGTTAAGAAAGATATATATAAGTCGGAGGCTTGAGGCGACCGCTTGACCTTACAACCCTTAGGACCGGCCCTGATTTAAATTTATTTGGTGTAATGGAAGGTTAAAATTATTTTTGTTTTGCTAACCGTAAAATGACTGATTGTGACACTAGTAATTTTACCATGAAGTTTCTTTGTGGTGAGATAATTTGACCATGAATTTGAATGCATCGAAACTCCATGTTTCCATGTGTCAAATAAGCATGTTCCGAAAAGAAAAACAAAATGATACCGAGGCAAGGGTGCATGTTGACTGTTTTGCCCTTCGTTATATTTCCTGTTTACTTTCTAATCCCTATGGCCTCTAATCTGAAGCGAGGCCACCTCCATTTCTTGCTCTATATAAACTCCCTTCTCTCTTTCCTTTTCCCCCACACCAAAAACCATCACTTCTGTTTTATAACTACCAATCTCCATCACTCTCTTCTATCTCTCTCTCTCACACACACTTTGAAATCCATCTCGCTAGTTTTCATCTCAAAGTACAAAAAACCATGCCTGAAGCTCCAAAAAGCTCTCTGAAACAAAAGAACGAGAAGGCCCTCAAGTTCATTGAAAGCGTCACTGAAAACGCTGATGAGGTCCAGAAGCGTGTTCTGGGCGAAATCCTCGCTGCAAATGCTCATGTTGAGTATTTGCAGCGACATGGCCTCAATGGTCACACTGACCGTGAGACTTTCAAGAAAGTCATGCCTGTGATCACCTACGACCATATCCAACCTGACATCAACCGTATTGCAAATGGCGACACTTCCCAAATCCTCTGCTCAAAACCCATTTCAGAGTTTCTGACAAGGTTTGGACTTGAACCACAAAATTCTGACTAGTTTTCTTTGTGTTCGAAATCATTTTCTTTCTGGACTCATTTGGCTAAATGGGTTTGTGTTTTTTTGTAGCTCTGGGACATCTGGAGGGGAGAGGAAATTGATGCCAACAATTGAAGAAGAGCTGGAGAGGAGGTCACTGCTCTATAGCCTATTGATGCCCGTGATGAGCCAATATGTTCCTGAATTAGAAAAGGGGAAGGGAATGTACTTTTTGTTCATAAAATCCGAGGCCAAAACACCTGGGGGCCTTGTGGCTCGTCCAGTGCTCACTAGCTATTACAAAAGCTCTCATTTCAAGCAAAGGCCTTATGACCCTTACACAAACTACACCAGCCCAAATGAGACCATTCTCTGCCCCGACTCCTACCAAAGCATGTACTCCCAATTGCTCTGTGGCCTTTGCCAGAACAAAGAGGTCCTCCGAGTTGGCGCTGTTTTCGCCTCCGGATTCATCAGAGCCATCCGCTTTCTTGAGAAGCATTGGCCTCTTCTATGCAAGGACATAGAATCCGGGACTCTTAATCACCAAATCACTGACCCATCGGTCCGTGAATCGGTCATGAAGATCCTCAAACCCGACCCGAAGCTAGCCGGTTTCATTGCCACTGAGTGTGGGAAAAAGTCATGGCAAGGGATCATAACAAGGCTGTGGCCAAACACAAAGTATGTGGATGTTATTGTGACGGGGACTATGTCACAGTACATTCCTACTTTGGATTACTACAGCAATGGGCTGCCTCTGGTTTGCACCATGTATGCTTCCTCTGAGTGCTATTTTGGTGTCAATCTGAACCCAATGTGCAAACCCAGTGAGGTTTCTTACACCCTCATTCCCACCATGTGCTACTTCGAGTTCCTCCCTGTTCACAGAAACAATGGGGTCAATTCGGATTCGGTGTCCGTGCCCGAATCACTCAATGAGAAGGAGCAGCAAAAGCTGGTGGATCTTGTTGATGTCAAGCTTGGCCAAGAATATGAGCTCGTTGTCACAACCTATGCTGGTAATTTACTTCTTTGAGTACTTTCATCGAACAGTTCATGTGCTATTTGGTAAATTTAATATTTGTGATTTGGGCTTTGTGCTTAAAATGGATTTGGTGCTATATATTACAGGGCTTTACCGCTATAGAGTTGGGGATGTGCTAAGAGTGGCTGGGTTCAAGAACAAGGCTCCACAATTCAACTTCATCTGCAGGAAAAACGTGGTCCTAAGCATTGATTCAGACAAGACTGATGAGGTTGAGCTCCAAAATGCTGTGAAAAATGCTGTGACCAATTTGGTGCCATTTGATGCAACTGTGGCTGAGTACACAAGCTATGCTGACACTACATCAATTCCAGGCCACTATGTGCTCTTTTGGGAGCTCAGCCTAAATGGGTCAACCCCAATCCCTCCCTCAGTCTTTGAGGACTGCTGCTTGGCCATTGAAGAGTCTCTCAACAGCGTGTACCGCCAGGGCCGGGTCTCCGACAAGTCGATTGGGCCATTGGAGATCAAGATTGTTGAGGCTGGGACTTTTGACAAGCTCATGGACTATGCCATAAGCTTGGGAGCTTCCATTAACCAATACAAGACCCCAAGGTGTGTGAAGTTTGCACCCATTGTTGAGCTGTTGAACTCTAGGGTGGTCTCAAACTACTTCAGTCCCAAATGCCCCAAATGGGTCCCGGGCCACAAGCAATGGTGCAACAACCATGATTGAATGGAAGAGGAAAATGGTTCCAAGGAAGAAGAATGACTATGCAATTTGCACTCTTAATTGATCATTTTAGGGAAGAGTAACAAGTACCCATTTTAGGTTAACCGGCTTTATGTTTTTATGTTCATCCACCACCCCCTTTTTATTTTTAACTATGCCTGAGTAGACTTTAAATTAGCCCCCAATGTATAAAATCTAGTTCATGTTTCAAGGAAGGAAGCTCCTTTTTCTTTTTCTATTTGTTTAAACTAGCTCTTGTTTCTTCACGGAAATTTGACTCTTAATTCCAGCCAGGTTTCCTGGCCACTGAAGTCTCATGGGCCTCCTCATATACAACTATGAATAACGGCACTTATAATTAAGTCTAGTAGTATTCTCAGATAGCCAAACTCCTCCTTTCTTTTTCTCTCCATCACTTTCTCAAGAAAAAGGCCGCCCACTTTTCCCTTGGTGTATATAATAATGGGGTTACTTCACTATAAGATAAATTATCATCCTCTCTTCCAATGGCTTGGTTAAAGTGACCAAATAATGTGACTACAAAAATTAAGTACTTTGTCAAACCTTATGGGATTTAAATTTCTAAATTGGGCACACATAAATGAAATTGGATAAACTACATTGTTTTTTGATAAACCCTATATATAGTCACCTCTAATTTTGGATTTATATATTAGAGAAACCATAATGTATATCACAAAAATTGCATGCCATACTTGTGGTACTATTATTATAAGGCCAACCCATGAGTCATAATTCCCAATTGTTTTTAAAGAAAAAGACACCAAATGTGAGTGCGTCCAAGATTTGATCAGCGTGTTTATTTTGTGCAGAAATATATGGTCCAGTTGGGGATTGATATTATCCATGAGTAGTCAAAAAGACAAGAGCTGCTGCATTTGCTGGTACTGCAGTGTAATGCATGCAGCTCAGAAAATTGGTCCCTGCATGCTTTTGCTTGCTTGCCATTGTCTTCAATAAGAAAACAAAAACAGTTTTGATTTCGGCAGATTTTGCCGAGTCAGCTGGAGTAGTACTCGCCGAGACGTACAGTCAAAATAGTGAAAGCTGCAGCAGACCAACCCAGAAAAATGATGGAGAGACAAATTCAGAGACATGATTTCAGGGTACGGCCGGTGGTTGTGGTGGTGGTGCAGTGCCTTTTGTTTTTTTTGTTTACTGTGTCCACTCGATCCAATGCCACGCAATATATTAACTTCAATTTTGCAGAAACGGTAACTTTGTTATCAGTTTACGACTTCTCCAAAATTACCGTTATAGTGAAATTAATTCTTGTGATGTCACTGCATGCCTTTCCAATATTCTTCGCCTGTTATCTTCATATCTTTCTCCTTACACACTCAAAAACACTAACTTTTAGATAATCTTTGTAGATAATTTGCAATGTCGTAAAAAAGTTGACTTCCAATCCCATCTATGATATAAGAAGAATTTGTGAACATGTACGTCAATGATCATCTTGCAAGTTCACTTACGAAAGTCTTGCTACGACTGTTTGATGATAAAAATTCAGTGCACTTCTCGTCACGTCGCTTCCTTTTCAATATTATCGCCGATTACTTTTATCTTTTTCTCCCTGATGAACTAATTAGCAAATTATCAACTAGATAAAAATGTAGAGTATGAAATTATGAATTGCGGATATTATACACAGCCAGGTGAAAATGAGACGTAAACATCGGTGAAAAAAAGAAGTAGGATGGTAAAAAATTTACAGTTCCTGGTTGGATTCAAGTTCAAAGCAAAAACTCGGCGAGGTAGGCGACAATTCAAGGTAGCGATGAGCACAGAGTGCCTGCTCCTGGCCTCCTTAAAGAGGAAGGGGACCATCTGCAGGATCTTAACACGTGGCAGCTTAGCAGCGTTGACCTGACGTTCTCGTAAAACTATTCTGTTGCTAGGATTTGGGACGCACCTTGTTGGGCCAATGAGAGCAGAGCAACTCCACGTGGGATGTCGTTTTGAGTTTCGCTTTGTTTGGCCCCTACATAATAGAAAACAGAAAAATCTGGAAGTTTTATATCTTTTTCGTAATTGAGATGTCAAAGACTTGGGAGTTAGGAGAATGAACTAATTTCCAGTTTCAAGTTTCAACCATTGTCCAACCAGCTAAGCTGAATAAAATTAGGAATGAATCTTTTACCCAAAATAACATGCTAATTAAATAACTTAGGTGGCAAATGGTGAACTTTTAGTGTTTTACCTAAAATGATACATCAAATCCAATGAGACCTATTGTCCAAAAAAAGAAAAAAAATCCGATGAGACCAGCTAACTTTGAGAGCCGAACCACCCATCGAAATCTCAGATGCAGACCCAACTTTGGTCTCAAAACCACCTTCGACAATCCTGCCTAGTGTCAGCCATCGAACTGGCAACATTGTTCCAAATCGACACGCCGCCCAAAAGTAACACTATCAATACCACGCGTAGAATCGATCGTCAAATGATTGATGTTAACCCACTCAATAAATGATTCGGGTCACCACACTCATCTTGCTCGAAACCCAAGAGGAGGATTTTTTTTTTCTTTTATATGTATTGTAACAACTCATTACAGTCAAAATTAAAATTCGATTATTCTCAAAGTACATAATAACTTTAATCAACCGACTAAATTTTATTTTGAGAATGATGATGGGCATTATTTGTTTAGGGAGAAGAGAGAAAATAACTACATAAATAGTGTTAAAATGTTTTAGTTTAATGAATCTAACTTTGAGATAGAACAATAATTATTATAAAACCTTTCAAAAAAAAAAAAAAGAAGAAGAAAAAGATACAAAAACTTCGAAAAATTTCAAGTAGCATTTGCTCTGTTCTTGTTCGGTAAGGAAATTACGTATGCCCAGAAAACACGCATTCAACAATATCTCCTGCATCACATGCTGCACTTAACCATTTTAAATAAGAACACACTCATCACGTACATGCATTAATACCTTATCCATCTCAACCTCTCTATCTTCTTGGCTCAAGTCAAAATTGGAGTTAGGGTTTCAAAGATGAAGGTCGACCCCTCTGAAACGACAAACAGGTGTGTAGCCACAAAACACCACACAACACCAGATTAGAATATTAATGATTGGAGGGGTATAAAGCTAATGGAGCTCTGCCCCCACCGGGTGGTGGTCGTTCAAAGATCCGCCCCATGGCCCAGATTTCACGTGAAATGTCACTTGTCTCCGACGAAGGCGACGGCCCAACTTCTACAGGCGGTTGTGGACGGTGGAGAGCTACGTACGCACGCACTTTCCCCATGCACTGTCACTTCACACGTGGGCTGTGGCCCCTTGGCCCCTCCACCCGCACGTGAGGGGTATCCGATTTGTTTTCTTGCCGGGCTCACTTAATGGGCCATCCTCGCCCGGTTTGGCCCAGAACTCGTCATCCACAGTGTTCACGACTGTTCTACTTTATAAGTGTTTTTTTCTTTCTTTCTTGGTTTGGAGTTTGAATAGTGCAGTGGGTTATAGCTGTTTCTTAATCATGCTTATTTTATTCTCATTTGCATGTAATTGGCCATTAACAGTGAGTGGTTTCCAATTATTGTATGGGAATCAGGCTGCTCCTGGATATAATGCAACAATGGGACAAAAAGGAAGAGAAAATTGACTAGAAAAGGGGTAGTAGCTAGATTCATAATTAAATTGAGAGAGGCTCACACTCGTTGAACAATTCCGAACTGGTGATGAGTGCTTTCATTGTGCATGGGATAATTTATGTTTCATCGACAATTTTTAATCATACACGCGAGCGTGAACGACTGACGCTAGCATTTCTCTCGAGCAAAATAAACGAGACTAAAAGTATTGAATCGTTAAAAAATGAGAAAAATTATACCCAATTGACATTTACTTTTTGTTAGTGATCAGAAGAGCCACTAATATGCATGCTTTTTTATTTTTAGCCTTTCAAATTTTTAGAGGTTATGCATTGCATAGGTTTCTGTTGTTTAAACTACGTCCTAAGAAGTAAGAACAAATTAAAGCAATAGTAGTTGATCATGTATCCGTATTTAAGCTACTAATTAATATTCCTCAGGTCAGTACTGCGTGTAGTTTCAACTTCATTGAATATATTTATTCATTATTAGTAGTGACTTTATTATTATCTTTTAATAATTTGGGGCTGTTGGGAAGCTTATTATTCTATGGCACTGTTGAATTCAACTATATATACAGAGTTTCTTCTTTTTTTTTTCTTTTTTTTTTGGACAATGATATATACAGGGTTTCTAGACAAAATAAACAACCAGCTGAGTATATAAGAGCCTTAAATTACTCGTAGGGTGGGAAGAACAGATTCATTAATTAAACAAAGAACATTAGTTGAAGCTTTCATGCATCACTACTGTAACAACTGCAACTAATTAATTCAGACATTAATTCTTTACATAAGCAAATTATAGGAATTGGATTCTCTGCTTACTTTCAAATGCCTTAGTTAGTTAGCTAGTCTCACTGATTTGAAGTTTCTAGCTAGCTAGTCTTCGCAGTCCAAAATAATAAGATGATTATGTCCTTAATTCAAAGATGCATTTCTTAATTTTTTGTTTTGTTATGTTTTGTTCTGTTATTGTTTTAAAGGGTTCCTGTCAAGGCTAGGTGGTTTGTCTGCAGACCAAATGATTAAGACTGAAAACATCTTCAAGCTCACAGTAGATATTATTGAACCATACACAGTAATTTTTTCATGTCCATCAGATAATCGGATATATATGTTATGTTCTTAATCAACGTCCTTCCATTGAAGAATCATATAGACTGAATGTAGGGTTTAGACTAACAGTAGTACGTATGATACACCATTACTAACAGTAGTACGTATGATACACCATTACTAGGGAGTGTACACTAAAAAGAGAGAGAGAGAGAGATAGAGGAAGGGGTGTGTTATTAACACTTTAGGGTGTGTTAATAACAACACCCTATATATATATATCTATATATATGTGTCAAGGTTAAGTCTTCAAGCTAATGGTTACGTACGTAATTCAAAGTTGAATCTAATACAAAAATGTACGTGTGAACAAATTAATAGATAATCTTGCTGAGAGGTCGATCGATATCGAAAATAAAACTAAAGCAATACGTCGTCTTGCAGATATATAATTAGAGACAGTTGAACAAGGTAGACGAAAATGATGAAGTAGTGAAGTTGATATATAACCAAACCAATTCAGCCAATTAAGTACTGCGCGCTATATGATAATTATATCATATTAATCATTTTAAAATCTGATCATTTTGGCTTATCTAGATTAATTAGAAATTAACATGTTGAAAGTAACTTGGAGGTTGCTTCCTACCATCCAACACTTCTAAAAACAACAACTACGTACACTAATCGATCACGCAAACAATTGGGTCTTCAATGATATATATATATATCTATCTATATCATGTACGTGATTTAACGTGATTCAGGTCTTGGAGAAATTAATAGACAATCATGAGGAGGCTTAGTGATATTAACATTAATGCAAATTAAAAGAAGTCACACTTGGCTACCGGCCGGTAGCTCGATCCGTCGATCGGAGATAGCTAGGGTTCTGCTTCCAGTGCTAATTAACTGCTACTTCTATTCATTTTATATAAATGAAGAACTATAATATTATCTCTCGTTTCACATATATGAGTTTAATTTCTTTTAAATTTGGTGATGTACGACAAGTTGTCTAGCTATTGTGATGTTTGAATAAAATAATTCAAGGGTTACTTGTTTCTCTTAATTAATGAATTTTGTCGAATTCAACCTGTACGTTAAAATATGCAAATTCGATTCTTCTACCATACTTATTTTGATTATGACGTTTTGACATAAATATGCTTTCAAATCTTAAGAGAATTAATAACTGTCATGATTGATGCATCCTCAAGACGAGACCTGCATATCCATCTCATATTCAACGTGCATGAGAAACTTACCATTCCAAGTGCGATATACACCGACCTCACATGCATAAAATACAAGTCTCTAAGTCGTAACATCGTTTAGGACATAGTTCTTAAAACTTAACGAAGATACAACTTTTCGGTTATTGTTTACAAAACATTGCTTCCTTCACCGATCAAAACTCCGGTAAAGATGGGCTTCTGCAGATCTAATTAATTTATTACATTACCTTTGGAATGAAACCACGATTGATTGTCTCCCTCTTTAGAATGTGAACTTCCCCCAAGCCCATAACAACCCGGCCCACATATGAAGCCCAGCCCAAAAACTGTCCAACATAAAACCTGAAAATATCGTCAATTCATTTCTCCTTATCTCCCCAACTCTTCCTTCGTCCCTCTCACTGTGAAGTGTGAAAATGGCAGTGGCACCGAGCCTCTATCTCACCCCCAAAACCCTAATCCCAACCCCAAGAATCTCTCTCTTCGCTCCTCATATCCAGCCCTCTATCTCTTCCCTCGGGTTCAGCTCGGCCGCGACTCGGCCCCTAACTCGCTCGGTTCCTTCAAAGCTGAGCGTTCGAGCTGTGAGCGACAGCGAGTACTCGTCCAGGAGGAGCAGTAGCAATGAGCAGAGAGAGACGATAATGTTACCGGGCTGTGACTATAACCACTGGCTTATAGTCATGGAGTTCCCCAAAGACCCAGCCCCTACTAGAGACCAAATGATCGAGACCTACCTCAACACTCTCGCTACTGTTCTCGGGAGGTACTTCTATATATCTCTCTCCGTCTATCAATTTCTATGCGTCTTCTTCGTTCGTTTCTATTTCAAGAGTTATGTGATTTTGTTTGTTCTAATGGAAAATGCTTCTGGGTTCTGTTTTTTGTTTTTGGGGGAAAATTTATAGCTAATGAAGATTTTTTTGGTGAATATGTTTAAGTAAGGCTTGTTGGGTTGTCTTGGTTTTGACCTTCATAGGAGAATATATCAATTTTGAATAACTACTAGAATTATTTATTCTTGCCCAAGTTAAATGCATTGTGTTTTAAATAATGGTTCAATAATGTTGCAAGGAAAGGAAATGTTTTTGCAAGGAAAGGAAATGCTTCAAACTATCTTCTAGTTTCATGAAGATTATAAGTATCATAACTAGCAAAGAAGACATGGAATCATGTTGAACTAGTTTTAATTGATGATCTAGAAGGACCAGACTTGTATGCTTAGATAAGTTAACTTAAGATTGTTTGAACTCAATCTGAACCTATGTGGGTTTCATTACTTTGCTAGTTTGCATAGTTAATGAGAGGCACTTGGTTATTAATCTCACAACTCTTATGGTAATCTATGTTACAGTATGGAAGAAGCAAAGAAGAATATGTATGCTTTTAGCACCACCACCTACACTGGATTCCAATGTACTGTATCCGAAGAAACATCTGAAAAATTCAAAGGTTTGTATTGCAGTTAGGTGCAAATTTTCTTGGTTTTCTCGTATAACATCAATTTTCTAGTGCTAACCTGGTTCAACCTGATGCAGGGTTGCCTGGTGTCCTCTGGGTGTTGCCAGATTCATATATAGATGTTAAAAATAAGGATTATGGAGGTTGGTTATATCACAAGCAAATGGTTTATTTTAGCACTTAAGCACTGTTATTATAATTTCATTTTGGGTTCATATGTAGGTGATAAATATGTTAATGGAGAGATAATTCCTGGCAATTACCCTGTTTATCAACCAAAGAAACGAAGAGAATCAAAATTTGAGAGCAGAAGATATGAAAGACGAAGAGATGGACCTCCACCAGAACGAAGACGACCAAAACAAGAAGCAACTCCATCAGAATCATCATCTGGTTGAGGTAGTAAGTAATGCCATTTAGGGAAGTTTTTCTATTTTGTTTTGAAATTGCTTTAAACAATATTTTCCTGTACTTCTACGGTTGTTTAAGGTGGGACTCCAATCTGCGAAACTACTAGTTTATCCAATGGACGAACTCATCCTGGGGTACTCATAATTGTGCTTGAATTTTTTGGTGAAGCGTATTTTTGCCTGGATAACAATGGTGTCTTATTGGCTTGTAATTGAGACACCATGATCTGTGATATATTTGATCTTAGATTACCTTTGTCATAGTGTTTTTTGTCAAGACTATTTAAGCTCAGCTATATATAGTTGATTTTGATTGATTTTAGTTGTATTGATGTTTGATTTAGTTCTTTTGTTTCTCGTTGTTTTCTCCCTTCAAGCTTGTTAGCATCCATGTGTGAGTGTGCCTGCTGCTCTTGCGTTATCTTCTCTAAATTCTTTGATTCAATTATTCTGGATACATATTAGATATGAGACTGATGATTGGCTTATGCCGAACTCAAAGCTTATGTTTCATTTCCTGCCTCATCTTTGAGGAGTTCTTGTGCGTGACCGTTGTGCTGTGCTGGGCAGCTCTGGCCATCTAGGCCAATAGCATGGTTGTTAAGCTTAACAGCAAAACTGCATGATTATCCTCAAACTATATGCTAGTTTCCGGGGGTTATGAATTTGGCATGTAGATATCAACGCAGCCATGATTCTTCGGGCATTTACCAACGTAATATATATCATATTGAAATTTGGTTTCTATAGATCCAAAGTGAAAGCTTTAAGCACTGTTCCAACCTAATATTTGACATTTTGGAATACTTCCCAGACTCGGTGTGGTTAATTTGGGACCTGTTATAACATTGGGAAGAGAATTACTACGCTAAGAACTTATAAAATTTCATATAATTTTTTGTTGGAAAATAGCATGTGTGCGACACATTGTGCGATCAGCCTGTTGTCCACGATCAACACTTTGTCCCTCCTCTCTCTAGTATTGTAAATTGGCTTGTACAATTCTGTTCCGCTCGTGGTTGGCTCATTTAAAGCTTGTTTGGCTCGTGCTTATAAAAAAAAGGGTAAAAACTCAAAATGGTACATACAAATTTTTTTTATTCAAAATGGTACATGAACTATTGCGCCATTACCCAAAATGGTACTTCCGAAACTCAAAATGGTACCTACAAATTGCGTCATTACCCAAAATGGTACCTGAACTATTGCGCTATTACCCAAAATGGTACTTGAACTATTGGGCCATTACCCAAAATAGTACCTAATTGGATCATACTTAACTACGGAGGTACCATTTTGGGTAATGACACAATAGTTCAGGTACCATTTTGGGTTTTTACCCTAAAAAAAACTAGTTGAGGTTGAACTCAATATTAAGGTTGAACTCAACCTCGTCACAATTGTACAACCACCCTCCTCACATTTCTAGAACTTTGAAGTCCCCTCTCCCTCCCTAGAACTTTGAAGTCCCCTCTCCCTCCCTAGAAAAAAAAATATTGGTTATCTAGAATAACTACCATTGTGGAGGTCACAAGTTCAAATCTCACTAATCGGAAGTTGATAAGTTACCATATTATTTAGCCAAGCAGGCCTTTGAGAGTTCATTAATTGTTCCCTTTGTTGATGTAAGCTCTTGGGTTGGAGCCTTTTCTTCATTACTCATGTTCTAATTGTTTGAATAATCCTCAATTGGTATCTGAACTATCATAAAATGCACTTTTTAGTATCCACAAGGGCTTTTATCATGAACAGTACCCAACCTAAGGGTTGTACACCACTTTGGTACCCAACATTTAAAAACTAGTACATTAGTACATGACCTTTCAAATCCGACCCAATTTTGATACCCACCGTCAATAAATTCGTTTAACCCATGTCCACGTGGTTTTTTTTATGGGCATTTTCATCTTTCCATGTGTTAACCCTTTTTTTTTGTTCTCTCTCTCCTTCCTCCTCCTCCTTCTCTCTTTCTCTCTCTCTCCTTCTCTCCTTCTCACAACCAAAAAGGAGGAGGAAGAAGGAGAAGGAGAGAAGGAGAAAGAAGGAGGAAGAAAAAAGAGAGAGAGGAGGAAGAAGGAGAGAGGAGGAATTGGGTTGGAGGGGAAGAAAGAGAGAGAGAGAGAGAAAAAAAAAAGGGAGACGAAAATGCCCATGAAAAAAAGCCATATCGGCATGACTTAAACGGAGTTATTGACGGTGGATACCAAAATTGGGTTGAGTTTGAAAAGTCAGGTACTAATGTGATAGTTTTTAAATGTTGAGTACCAAAGTGATGTATAATCTTTAAGTTAGGTACTGTTTATGATAATTCCCCTACCCACAAATATTTAGGGAGTCTGGTGGTAGCTGAACTATTGCGCCGTTAGCCATTTTGGTACCTCTATCAATTTCTCCATAAAAAAACAGGGGTAAATATGTCAACCAACATAAAAATAAATATTTATTCTTCTTAGTTATATTATTATTATTCTATAATTAATATTATTTTAATTTCATAAAATTGTAAAATTTTATTCTTCTCCGTTATACTAAAAAAAAAAAAAAAAATTCTCCGTAATTTTTTTAAAATTTTACAGTTTATTTACAATTTTTTAAAATTACATGAAAATTACAATTACACTAAACAAAATTAAAATCGTTTTATTTTAATTTCATAAAATTGTAATGAAAATAAAATCGTCGTTAACCATTTATTTTAGAATTCTTGTAAAAAAATAAAAAAAAGACCAAGAAAAGTTGGCAAAAAAAAACTTAGAAAAGTTAGCAAGAAAAAACACAAAACTGAGAATGAATAATTTGACCAAAATGCCCCTAACAATAAAGACCACTTGTGGGCCACGTAAGCAATTTTGACAGAATTTTGGACGAAAGTGCCATAATGGCTAACGGCGCAATAATATCTGATTTGGAATTCATTCAATTATGTATTTGATTTGACCAATGGAGATCAAATTCATTCTTTTGGGTATGTATTACTAAGCATCAAGCTGATTAAAAATGGTCGGGAAAGATACAAAAGATGTACCTGATCTGGACTCGCAAGGAACTTCAAAGTAACGTCTATCCATGCCTTATTTTGCAGAGGGATTGTCTAACTGACAAATCCCGTCTAAAGATCCACGCCGAAGTCCTGTCAGTTTGCAATCCCCTTGGTAAGTTTTGCCAAACAGTGAACTTTGATAAGGGAATTTCAATCTCCCACCAAATTGTCATCTCCCTCCTATATTTCCCTCACCCAAAGACTGCCTAGGTATTCCTTTATCTTGTTTACTTAACTTAAGAAAGCAAAATTCCTTTCCAAGCTTGTTATCTGATATTCTGCACCAAAAACAGAAAAAGAAAAACGGCGCGCACAAGACTATTTCGTTAATGGGGGTAGGAATGAAGGATGATGAGGAGAATAACAAGGCATATATATATATATTGTATTATATCAAACTTGAAAGAAAATCAAATTCTGCAACAGAAAACCAAGACCATATTTGACTCCCACGTACGAAGCAGCCTTACAGGAAACCAAGCCATGCTAACTGCCACAGATGATTCCTATTTTAACAAAGTAGACTAAACAGCACAGATCTAGAAGTTGAGAAAATTTGTTAATGTATCCTGTGATTTGGATTGGTTGAGGTATTTTTTTTATGTTTTAATCCATATAGTGAACTACTTGATTCAGGTAACTTAAGTCTATCAGGGACTTTCATATGTATCTCTGTGTCTAGATCCCCATAGAGATAAGTTATGACCACATCCATAAGCTGCCTATTCAGTTTTTCGGAAACTACTAAACTGATTAAGTAGCGGAACGTTATAACGTCCAATACGAGAGAATAAGTCTCCTCGTAGTCAATTCCAGGGCGTTGAGAGAAGCCTTGCGCCACTAGGCGAGAACAATCTCATTATTCTCATCACGCTTCCTTACGAATACCCATTTATGACAAATTGGTTTATCATTGGGCGGTGTTGGAGCGACTGGTCCGAACACACTTCGTTTCACTAAGGAATCCAATTAGACCTGGATTGCTTGTTTCCTTTTTAGCCAGTCGTCTCTACGTTGAAAATCATCAACGGAGCAAGGTTCGATGTCATCGCTAGTTTTGATTTCGGTAGCTACCACGAATACAATTATATCATCGATGATAATCTCATTTCGATTCCATATCTCACATAAACATGCATTATCGAGATTTCTCTATTCTCGGAAGTAGGTTTAGATGTTAGAGCGTCCCCCAACGTCGTCTCTTCTAGGACGGACCTATAATCCGGATTATCTCGTGAGATAGATCGATTGAGATTGCAATGGTAAGAGGATTTGTTTATGCCAAATTTACCCTCTTCTGGGGATAAGAATCCTTCACCTAAGTAGTCCATCTCACTTCTGGGCAGGGACATATGACTGGTTTAGCCGCCAAGCCGTATGTCGTCTATCTAGGATGACACGTCCTACTGGGACGTTGCATCCTTCAGGGATGACTTTACGTCCTACTGGGACGTCTATCCTTGCAGGCAAGTTTGCAGCAGGTATATATGATCTCGTCACTTTAACTAGATTAGAGAAAAGTGTCTGGCATATTAGGCTACACTCTGTAGATCTAGAATTCTTCGCACTTCACTTATCACATTTGTGCGGTTCGGGAATCGAGATGAGACATAGTGGGTACATGCCACGTTAATTCACGTCATTCCTTATCAATGTTAACGTGCGAATCTCCCCCTAACGACGGGAAGACAGTCTCATCAAAGTGACAATCCGCAAATGCGGTAAAGAGATTGCCTGTCAAGGGCTCTAAAAAGCGTGTAATGGATGAAGATTCATAATCGACTTCCCCACTAGTTATGCCTAATAGTAGAATAATTTAAAGCCGGTCACAATGTCAAAGAAATTTGCTCAAAAATACTTTAAATTATTTCGAGAAACGTTGAAACATGATATAGAAAAACAAAACCATAATCCAAAAGAAAATGTAAACATTTATGGGCTACACTTAGGCCCAATTATTATCATGAAAATTGAGAAAAATACTAATCCAAATCCATGTCAGCGACAAAGTCGGCTATCTCAAGAGTTGCCTCTGGAGTAATTTCGACCACATTAATTTTGGGCTTAATTTCATTGCCAATTTTCTGTTCCACCACAACAATAGCAGAGATTGGCCTCGAGAGCATTAGCTCTTGCTTTGGGACGACCGGCCCTGTTGTTGTTCCTTTCTCGAGGCTATCTCGGTTGGGCCTAAAGGTCCTCGGTTTGGACAAGAGCCCAAACCTCGCTTGGCTGGACGAGCACGAGGCTCGCGGCGGTTTCGAGGTTAATGGGACGACGGGCACATGTCTCATTTCTCTAATTGTGGACGAAGTCCACGAGCAGCATTAGCCTCTGGATTAGGGTACGTCCAAAAATGGGAATTCAAGTTTGATCGAAATTGTTTCTTCGACGGGAGAAACTGGATTAGTGTATCATATAAATCGACTGGTTTATATGTTCATGATAATGTTTACGGATTAGACATGTAAACATAAGTTCAACTTCGAAAATCTTTTGGTTCGAAACATGTAATCATGGTTTTGTGAGAATTAAAATTCTCATGGATTCATATCGAAATCGACAGGTCGATATTGATGAAATTTTCTGGTCATCATTTGACAAACATATATATAATTTCTACCACATAATTGCGAGAAAATAAACAATTTTAGAGTGAAAAGTTATTTACTCAACCCTTTCGGTAACTTCAATTGAATAAGACCAGGTAAGATAAGGTGAGGTTTTTGGTGGAGCGAGGCTCTCTTAAATACCGAACTGCCGAACCTTGCCTAGACATCGCATCCAACTAGGTGAGCCTAGTCGTAGAAGATTCATAACCTTTCGTGACTTAATGTGGAGATATATGTGCCATGTGTACCATTTTACATGCTTTTATTTTTGATTTAGTGATCATGTAATCAAACAAAAATAATAAAGCATATGCAATCCAAATTACAATTTCTCTTGACCTAAGATTAATTAGGGTTCATGCTCAATGGTTATGGTTCACTATTTTCCAAGGATTGAAAAATTAAAAAAACATAACTTACTTGAGAAATGCACCTAAAAAAATTTAGGGTTCCACGAGTCAAGAAAAAAAATCACCAACAAATTTGGGTTGCTTCCTTCAAACTTTGTGAAGGTGTTCGTCGTTCGTCGTTCTTCCTCCTTGTTCTTCAATATTCGAGCGTGCTGATAACGTGTTGTAAGTCGCCTATTAATTCAAGTAGAAAAGAGAGAAAAACAAGAGAGCGAAGTGTAGAATGAATCGATTGATATTGATCAATTGGTGTATGAAATGGTGATGCCTCAACCTCTTTATATAGTGGAGAGGTTGAAGTGTATTCATGATACATCATAATGAGGAGAAACCCTTTAGTTTCTCCACTATCACCACTAACCCCACTAACCCCACTAACTATACTATTTATGCTCACTCATAAGTAGTGTAACTCTTATGGAGTAAGTAAGAGAAATACAAAAGGTCTTCAGCAATGTATCTAGTCCACATCTTGTATCATGTACGTACGGACTTTAGTTTAATGGACAACCACCCCATAATGTGTCCTACAACAAAAACATCAAATAATTAAAAATAAATAAAAAAAACTAAATACAAATATAAACTAGAAAATGTCCACACCCTATAGATGTGGAAGTGGATAGTTATTGGTTTTTTTTTTTTTGAGAAATGGATAGTTATTGGTTGTAGGTGGGAAGTTAGAGGTAGTTTGATTTTTTTAAATTTTTTTATTAATTAATTATTTGTGTTTGGACTCTTTTATCCCTAACAATTAAAGGGTATTAAAGTAAAAAAAAAAGTTTTGGTTGACAATATGTGTTATTTTAATAATATTATTACTAACATTGTGGACACTTGCTCTGCATGTGTGATAATTTTTTTCTTGGAAAAAAAATGTGGGAAGTTAGCCAGAGAGAGTTGTGGCCTTATTGGTAGTTATTTTCATATAGGTATGGGTACTTGATAGCTATCTCTCTGCAGATTATTTCTGAAAGATAATGAGTAGTTTTTTTTATTTTTAATTCTTTTATTAATTATTTTATTTTTTATCATTTTGTCCCTAACAATTGACTTTTATTCGATGTTATTTATTGAGGGTTGTTTTGGTAAAAAAATTCTGTTTTGATTGACAATATGTGTTCTCATTATAATAGTATAAATTATAGATAAGGGAGACTGATTTTAGTACCCCAAATAATGAAAACAACATTTCCTTGAATATTTAATTTAATGGGGGACAAATTTGGGCATTTGTCATTGATTTATGGTAGAGATATATGGTAGATATACTTTGGCAGTTGATTTATGGTAGAGATATCCCACCTTAATTGAACTCCACAGTAAGTACAAGTGTGGAACTAAAGGGACATAAACCAAGTAAGTCAAGCTATTGTGGTCAATTGGGCCTCCTACAAAAATAATCAGAAGCAAACCCATTTCAAATTTCTGGTCCAATCTCAAAGCTCGTCTTGATGGGTGTCCAAATAAAATACTCTCAGTCAAGTAGTACAATCCTCAAAGCTAAGCATGCCAAACACTTCACCAAAATTGGGGTGTTCACTCAAAATTGTCAATTGACGGATCCATTAAAAGTATCCGTTAATAAATTTGTACAAAACAAAATAAATCTAAATCTGAAGAACTACGGTCGGTTTGATCCACGAAAGGTACGTAGGAAATCTAGTGACCCACTAGATACAACTACCAAATCGAATCCCTGACTTCATTAGTCAAATTCAACCAAACCCAATTTGAATCCCTGACTCCACCAGTTAACTTAAAGAATTATTGTATAGGTTGGATAACAGTAATCTTCATATCTTGTTTGATTGTCTTTTGTTGGAAGTTATATACTGTGTTATAAGATATTTGGAGAATCATATTATGTGCTAGTGAAACTATAGTTATATATATCAAGTTGTTAAGTTGGTTTTCAAACTGGAACTCTCTTTTCACTAACTTGTCTAGTAAGCTCTATGATTGATCAATGTGTATGATTCATTTTATTCTGTAAATTTACTGTGTTTGACAATATTAACATAATTCAAAATGAAGAGAGTACTCAAAGCACAACACCATAGCCAACCTAAAATGAATGGTTGCTCTGTCCATTCAAGTGCAAAATATGGGGTATCTCTGAATTGTGATTGTGTTTCACAGTTGGGAGAGTAGTTGGACTGTTCATTTTAAGGTTAGAAAATTTTAGTAATAAAGGTTTTAAATAGTATTGTGAAGTTACAATGTGAAGAGGGTATTTTGCTGGACACTTGGATTTCAAAATGTTTTTTTAGCTAGTTATGCTTGCTGTTTTTCATGGTCAATGTGATATTACTGCTATTTACTTGTTTGTGTAATATAGAGATGTCGTAGAACTTTAATTTGGTTTAGTTTCTGTCAAGTCTGGAAGTTCGATCCCTTGGAATTATTTACGACATAGTATCATTGTTGGTTGTGTTCCATTTTGTGAACCTTGTTTTCTTCTCTCAAATTCGTTAATTATATATATATATATACCTTTGTGTTTTGAGAATATTCTGAATCAATTGGAGCATGTCTTGGTCATTATTGACACTAATATATTGGATTTATATTGCAAGGTATGTGTTTAGACCTTTAGTTTATCTATGTATATATCTTTTAGATACATGAAAGTCAGCACAGGTTAGTTATATATATAACATTGCAAGGTTTCCATGTACAAATAATTGGAAATGAAATTATCTTCTGCCATTAACAAGTGAGCAGCTTTTGTCAATATCAACAATATTGAAACAGAAGGAGAAAGATGAAGGGGCTCCAGAAAGGTATGTTATTAAAAGTTTTGTTTTAATGACAAGTTTTTGTCAATTGTGTTTCAAATTTTGTAGTTTATATGTAGACTGATATCTCAGTTCCATTAGTCTTCTTAGTTGATCAGTTAATTTATATATGAGTTTTTATCACATATAGTACCTGAACTATTTCTCAATTATATATTTGGTACATGAACTTCAATTTTTGTCTCAAGTAGTACCCAAAGTTTTCAATTTCATCTCTTGTGGTACCTAAGACCATTTTTTTCTAAAAAAAAAGAGACTAAAATGAAAAACTTTGGGTACTACTTGTGACAAACAATGAAAACTTTGGGTACTACTTGCGACAAAAATTGAAAACTTTGGATACTACTTGTGACAAAAATTGAAGTTCAGGTACCACAAGAGATGAAATAAAAAACTTTGGGTACTACTTGTGACAAAAATTAAAGTTCAGGTATCAAATATATAATTGAGAAATAGTTCAGGTACTATATGTGATAATAACCCTTTATATATAACTGCTATGTTTGGATTGGATTATATATGCATGTGTGATTTTCATACTTGTACAAGTAACCTAAACATGATCTAAAAAAAAAAGTGTGAAATTTCCAGATCAATCAAAGAAAATTGCAGAAAATGATGGAATGTGGTGATTTGAAAAGAAATGTAAAGATTCAATTGTTTATGAATTCAATCCGGTTAGGCCCGAGAAATAATTAAGTAGGGAATGTGCCCCCCTAGGGTGAAAGACCCAAAACCTGATTGGGGCTCGGTGGATCGAGCAAGATAATTAAGTAGGGATTGTGCCTAGCACCCTAGGGTGAAAGACCCAAAACCCAATCGGAATCCGCTTAGTACAGGGTGTCCTCGATGGCCTTAATTCGAGGGAAAATCCGCTTGTACGGGGTATTCTCGGTGGCCTTAATCCGAGAGGGAATCCGCTGTGTGCGGGGGATTACTGTTGTGTGCGGTAGGTGATTACATTTTACCGCTGTGTGCGGGGTGTTGGGACTAACCGGGGACAAAAAGGAAAATAATGATTTAAAAAAAAAAATCATGGTACTGTTATGGTCGACCTTTGACGATGTCGTGGTATTGTTATAAAAAAAAAGGAAATAAAAAATTCTTCTGAAATAATTAAAAGTAAAATAAAATTAATGATCCACCTTTGACAATGAAAAAATATTAACTTAATTTTTTTTAATTCGTTGAGTTATATGATATCGATAGACATGTCTACTTTCAGAGCTCAAAAATTAGTGCGACGCGACTATCTGGGTCTCTAGCACATGGGGTTTTCACCTTCAACATGCTTCTCACAAATCGAGCCGCATATCGTTCCATATATACTTTTGGAGTCCGAGTTCCCAGGCAACGGTTGGCAATTAAAAAAATTATCTAAAATAATTAAAAGTAAAATAAAATTGTGATCCACCTTTGAGAACAAATAAATCTTCTGGAAAGGTGGTAAATTTTTATTTTTTATTTTTTAACTAGCCTTCTGACACGTGCGTTGCATGTGCTAATAAATTTTTTTTAATTGAAAAAAAAAGTGATGTGTGATTAATTTAGAAGTAGATGAATTAAAAAATAATAATAATCCTAACATAAGAAAAAACATATATGAGAGAAACTTTGCTCCCACCAAAAATTATTGATATGATATCGCCTTACATGTCTATTTTTAGTGCATAAACAGTAGTGCGACGTGATTATCTGGACCTCTAACATTTCCTTTAACAATAGGGCAATGAGTCTCCAAGATTTTAGAAAGTCCAATTTTTCTCTAAAATCTGTGTGCTACAATACATGGGGGTTCACCTTCGACATGCTTCTCACGGACCGATCCCATTTGTGGGTTCCATCTTCCATATATACTTTACGACCCCAAGTGTATCATGGAACGGTAGCCAAATAAAACAACATTTGTCTAAAATAATTAAAATAAAAAAATTGGTGATACACCTTTACTGACGAACAATTCGTCGGTAAAGGTAATAAATTTAAATTGGCAACACACCTTCGCCAACGACTAATTCGTCGATAAAAGTTGTAGATTTTTAAAAGTTAAATAAAATTGTTGACATACTGTTCCCGACGAATAGTTTGTGAGAAAAGGTGTTTCACTAAATTTTTTGTTTTTATTTTTTAATTCTTTATGTTTTATCACTTTATGATATCAACCAACATGTCTACTTTCAATGCTCAAAATCTAGTGTGAGGCGACTATCTGGGCCTCTAACAATTCCCTTAACACTCGGGAAAGAGTCTCGTAGACTTTTGAAAATCCAATTCTTCTCCGAAGTCTGTGAACAATAAAGAAATGTAGAATGGACAAGCATCTAGATAGTCAAGCCCTGAAAGCAGGCCGTTGGATCGATGGGAGTATGAGTGCTGGGAAGTACTATAGACAACCCCCAATTGCAAGCAAGAATATCTGTCAGGAAGGTACTAATCAAAGTGGAAGTACCAACGACTTTTTTATTTTGATGAAATAAAGTGAATTACAGTGAAAATTAAATTTCTAACACAACTTCTGCCCAACCTATTATGAAATGCTAGACAAAGAGAAAGAGGAAGACAATGAGACCAAACCCGTCAACTGTTGCAACTACAGTTGGGTACTAAACAAGTCCAGTCAAAGCATTCAACAATCTTCCATGATAAAATATTCTCAAATTCAAAGCACTTATCCATGGGACATCTCCGGTCCAGGAGCAAGGTTGACTACCAGTCTAGCTAGTGGGATTAATCACCAATATGTAAGGTTTTGACGTTGAATTTCAGAGCTGGCTAGCCAAGTCTTGAAGAAGCTTCATATATATGGAAGTATAGCACCTACCAATTAACAACCAGGCGCGCATATTCCTCTCCGAAAAAGCCGTAGGCAACCCAAAACGAAAAGCACCCAAGTCTTGGGATAGGCTTGTTCGTTCTTGCTCCCCTTTTTTAACACCTCTCTTTCCACAATTATCATCAACTAAAGAGAGAGAAAAATAAATCAAAACATCAACATGCAAAGGCTTTTCTTTTATCTATATGAGTGTGTTTTAGTGGAACGATGTGCATGTACACATGTTTTGTATGCCTAATTGCCTATAATATATAGTTGAAGCCAAGTGCAGGGGTTGCTTTGCACAAAACCCGGGCGACCGTGATTATTATGTACTACTTTTTTGTATTATATAATTTGTCATCTATTAGAGCATCTTTAGCAATGCTAGCTATTTTTTAACTAAATTTTAGCTAAAGTAGCTAAAAAGTTATTTTGGCTAGCCAATTTGAAAATAGGTCTGCACCAATGCTCTCTACTTTAGCTAGTATTGAATTTAAATTATTTTTTTAATGAATAAAAAATAGCTTAAGTGTATTTAATAATTACACAAAATAACTAAAAAGGAATGTTTTTAATTAACATAAATAATAGAGAGCCTCATCTCGCTCTCTATATTTAGGAGCCATATAGCTAAAAGCTAAAATAGAGAGCCACTTGGGAGGCTGGTGCAGCAGCTAAAATAGCTGAAAAACTAAACAGGCTCTCTAAAATAGCTAAGAAGCTAAGAACATCTTTAGCAATGCTAGCTATTTTTTAACTAAATTTTAGCTAAAATAGCTAAAAAGTTATTTTGGCTAGCCAGTTTGAAAATAGGTCTGCACCAATGCTCTCTACTTTAGCTAGCATTGAATTTAAATTATTTTTTTAATGAATAAAAAATAGTTTAAGTGTATTTAATAATTACACAAAATAACTAAAAAGGAATGTTTTTAATTAACATAAATAATAGAGAGCCTCATCTCGCTCTCTATATTTAGGAGCCATATAGCTAAAAGCTAAAATAGAGAGCCACTTGGGAGGCTGGTGCAGCAGCTAAAATAGCTGAAAAACTAAACAGGCTCTCTAAAATAGCTAAGGAGTTAAGATAGAGAGTCTGCTAAAGATGCTCTAAGATAGAGAGTCTGCAACAGATCAAATTTAAGATTTTCTTTCAAAACTTATGCAACTATATCAAATGGTTGTGGGTGTACTACTTTATTTGATCATAAGTGAATTTTCATATAAAATATCATTGGTTTATTTTTATTTTTTTTAAGTTAACTAGGACGTTGCAATGTAAGCTAGAAACCAACTCGCTGTATCAAACCAACTCATATCCTAGGAGGCCATAAATGCAATTTCTATTCATTACTCCAGGAAAAATACAAGATTGATCTGTTGAAGGAGTCTAAAATATAGCAGATTTCTTATACCCTCTTGACACCTAGAAACTTCAGAATCCATAATACACTGATATGTAGGAACCAAGAAAAACCCTGTGTACTCAAGTTCAAATTAATGAATGAGCGAGGTTTCAAAATATTGAAGGTGGAGGTTTAAAGAAAAAAATATATATTATTTTGTCTTACAACTTAACAATCATTTTATGTGAGGATAACAAATCATTTAACAATATATGAAAGAGGAAGTCAAATGAGTAGATTTGTAGGTTGCAATACAAAAACATTCAAAATATATGGGTAGTGGGAAGTAGAGAAAAAACTACAGAGAAGTTATTTGTAGTGGGAAGTTATGTGCAGTGTTATAAGCTAAACCAGAAAGAAAAATGCAAACCTAGTCTCGCTGCATCAAACCAACTCATATCCTACAAGACCATAAATGCACTTCTTTCATTAGATAGCAAATGAAATACCTGATACGCTAAAATTAGCGTACAAGATATCCTTGCACTCAATTATCGTTGTTAATAATATAGAAGTAAGGAAGGATCATTACCTATGGGAGATTGTTCCTAATAATGCTAATCAGTTATCAAAGTCTCAAAAACACAGACTCAAAATTGTCCAATAAACTAAAACTAAACAGCAGACGAACTTAAACTATTCTAAATGCTACGAAATTAAAACCCTAGACGTACTCTAGACACGCTAATCTAAATACATACTGACAAAGTTTGAGAAGATTTGTGATTGATTTGATATGCGAAATAAATTAAGAAATACAAGGCAGAAAAAGTGACGAAAATAAAAGATGATTAATTTTTGTAAACAATAAGGAATGAAATAGCTAGGAACTACCATACACAACTAGAACATGTGTCACTCAAGACCGATTAACCAAATCACCTCTATCAAATGCCTAAGTCCAGAATTAGCCAATGATTTGTTTAACTAACCTATTAACCTTTCTTACATAGTATGTCAAGTGAATGATTTGTTCGACTTAACCTAGCTTAATTCTGACAATAACCTAGAATGATGTTTTCAAAGATATATTCACATGCCAAAAGTTATTAAACACAAAAAGGTTTTGAACTTTGCTAGATAAATTAGACGCTGATTTTGCTCTAAATACGTACCTAGATGCCAAATTCATATGACTAATCCATAATCACTTGCTACTTGTGAGTTCATGCTTAACATGATGATCAAACACAAAACCCTAGCAGGTTTGACCTTGAAAAAAGGAAATTCCTCCTAAACCTAACCCTTGAAGAAATTTGGAACTCATATAAGTTTAACTTATTGTATGAATAGGGCGGGGTCCTACTTCTGGTTTGTGTTGAATCCTCTTTTAATAGTAAATTACAGACGAATCATAACTAAATGACTTTTTTTAACTTTTTTTGGTAGTGGATCACTACATCAATATTCAATTTAACGTAGCAATACATGCGCGTTCAATCTTTGACTCTCTTCTAAAATAATGAATCCATTTCGATTTTCAATTACAAATCACGCATTTAATTGTTTTCCATGCATGCTTAATTGCACTCCGGAAGTCCGGATGCTTCTGCTTAATTACAAGTCACGCATTTTACTTGTTTTCAATGCATGCTTTAAAACTGATTTAAGTATTACGGATTTACGGTTAATTTTGCTTTACTCAAACAAATTTTAAAATTTCATTTTGAAGAAAATTATGGTTATAATTGATACTAAAAGATCCCACATTCAAGTTAATCATCATTCTCACCAAACAATTAATAGTGGAAATTCAACTAGATAGGTTGAATATTGGAGAGCTAGGGACGTTTACTATCTATAAATAGCAAAGCTCCACAGCTCAACAACTCACCCCACCCTTTAATACAAAACTTGCGCACCTTAAACTACATTCAAAGCACTTCTCTAGCACTTCTCCAGATTTTGAATTAGAAACAACAATGCCTGCCCAACTGTTAGAATCTGAAGCTCAAACCCAAAATGCCACTTCTGACGTTAATCGACGTTCAGCTTATTTTCCTCCAAGCATTTGGGGCGATCATTTTCTTTCATATGCTTCCATGGTATTACGAATTAGGAAATCCTTATTAACGTGTATTAATTGGTTAACACAGTAGCTACATTGCATGATTCATGGATTCAATTTCAGTGGTTTGAATATGCATGCACCCATACATGAAGGTTATAGTTTTTCCTCTTTCAATTTATCTGTGCAGAAAACCAATATGGAAACAGAGCAGCATGTCCAAATATTGAAGGCAGAACTGAAGATGATGCTAAAGGCTCCAGTTGAAAAGCTTTCACAAAAGTTGGACTTGATTGATGACATTCAGCGCTTAGGAGTGTCCCGCCATTTCAAAAATGAGATTGAAGAAATTTTGCAGCAAATTCACAAGAATTCTTATGTCAACTGTGATGACCAAGAAAATGATGTTGAACTACACACTGTTGCTCTTCGTTTTCGATTGCTTAGACAACAAGGTTATAACGTTTCATGCAGTAAGTCTTTGATCCTCTCTATGTTCATATTTTGTTTTATAAGTTTTGATATACGTACGTTCTTCCTCTAATCATACAAATGCATTGGTGATCGATCGAAGCAGACGTGTTTAGCAAGTTCACGAACAATGATGGAAATTTTAAGGAATCACTTGTTGAAGATGTCTTGGGACTATTAAGCTTGTACGAAGCCACACATCTTATGACACACGGAGAGGAACTACTTGATGAGGCATTGACCTTCACCACCACTCATCTTGAGTCGGCAACTCACCATACTTTAAACCCCGTGGTTTTGAAACAAGTAACTCATGCCTTGTATCAGCCTCTCTGGAAGGGCGTACCTAGACTCGAAGCTAGGCATTACTTGTCTGCCTACCAGGATCACAATTCACATAATGAAACACTTCTGAATTTTGCAAAGTTGGATTTCAATCTACTGCAGCAAGTCCATCAGAAAGAACTAAGTGATATTGCAAGGTTAATTTCTTACATGCATGTTTCTCATAAAAATTGTGCTTTTATGTAACTTATACCACAGTAACAACTAATGTGCTGTAATAAGGCCCTCAACTGAAAAAATGAGTTCTCAAATTGATAACTACATCTATGTCATGCATGCACAGTAAAAAAAAATACTAAATTGTTTGAGTGATTCAGGTGGTGGAAGAACTTGGACTTTGCAAACAAGCTGCCGTTTGCAAGAGACAGAGTGGTTGAGTGCTACTTCTGGACTTTGGGAGTATACTTTGAGCCCCAATATCACTTTGGTAGGACGACATTTTGCAAAGTTATTGCCATGACATCCATTATTGATGACATTTATGACGTGTATGGCACACTTGAAGAAGTAGAGCTCTTTACAGAAGCTATTGAGAGGTTTGAAAATATACACACATATATATATGCACCTATTATGCCCATTTTAATTACATTTAGTAATTTTTATTTAACCTTCATTTATTTTGGTCAGGTGGGACGTCTCTGCCATGGATATACTTCCCGATTATATGAAAATCTGCTACCAAGCTCTGTTGGATGTCTATACTGAAATGGAAAACAAGCTTGCAAATGAGGGCAACTTATATGCCATCCACTATGCGAGAGAATCAGTAAGCCTATAGCTAATCTTGTACCTTGTCGATCTATGTAATCGATTATAGAAATTGATTATATATGTGTTTTGGTGCCTCAGATGAAAATCCAGGTTAGAGCTTACTTCCGAGAAGCCAAATGGTTCCACCAGAAATACACACCAACATTGGATGAATATATGTCTTTAGCACTTGTTACATCTGGCTACTTTATGCTAGCAACCATATCCTTTCTGGGAATGGGAGAAATTGTTACAAAAGACTCCTTTGAGTGGTTGTTCAGTAACCCTAAAATTGTCAAGGCTTCAGAGTTAGTTGGCAGACTCATGGATGACATGGTTTCCCACAAGGTACACATACTTAACTACTATAGTACTTACTTACTTACTGATTAATTAATTAGCTAGATAGTTTCTTAATTTTACTTTAATTTTAACTATAATTAATTACCTTCATATATATGCATGTAGTTTGAGCAAAAGAGAGGACATGTCGCCTCAGCGGTGGAATGCTACATGGACGAACATGGTGTCACCGAAGAAGAAGCAAAAGTCGCACTGACTAAACAAGTGGATAATGCATGGAAGGACATAAACGAAGGGTTGCTGAACATTACCATGATTCCGAAGCCCCTGCTATTGCGAATTCTCAATCTCTCGCGTGTGATCGAAGTTGTATACAAGAATGAAGATGGGTATACACATGCTGGTGGTGTGCTCAAGGGTTTTGTGGCTTCTGTGCTTATCAAACCTGTGCCTGTATAAGCCTGATTAAAAGTTTGTACTTTGCGTTTTGTATAAGTACATGGATTATCAGTTCTTGTAGTAAATTAAATAAGAAGCCGGCTGTCTTTTGGAACTGTTTCAAAGACAGCTGTGGGATGTCTCAATAAAATACGTACGTGCTTTCTGATTCTATGTTTGCTTCTGATATCATCTCTAATTGATCGTTACCATTACAAACTTTAATTACGAGCTCAAATCCTATATTATCATGTCGTAAAATATATTAATTAATTACCACTTTTAGGATTTAGTTACTTAAATGAAAACTTATTTTACTTTAGTAAAGAGTTTATTTATCTTAACGAGAACTTTCTATTTTCGTTATGTATAAGAAATGTTAATATACTATAGACTTATTCAATTTTGATCGGCTAAAAACAAAAATCTAATGTTTTTTATTTCATTGAAAAGTTGCGGATCTCTCAGTTTTGATACCAATTGACTGACCGAACTAAATTTAGTTTATTTGGAGTTGGCCCAAGATGGTTAGCAGCTAAATGATGAAATAATGCCCAGCAGTCACGCCCTAAACCGACTTAGTTTGTACGGTTCCAGTCACGCCCAACATGTATATTATTAAAACCTAACATCAGTTTGATTCAAAAAAACGGGCAAGTAAAAATTGTCTAAGACCGATGAGTCAATTCCCTGCAAATGAAAAGATTATAGCAGCACCTTGCAACTGAGAATCTGCAAAGTATGAAACTGATGAAAAGTAAGACTAGCAATTGTAAGAAATTTGTGATATTCTGCCTCATTAGTCATTACCTTTGCTACCTACTTGTGTTTTTCTTCTTTTCTTTTTTATATTGCCTGTATTCCCTAATGTCGAAGAAGAAGCAAAAGTTGCACTGACTAAATAAGTGGATAATGCATGGAAGGACATAAACGAAGGGTTGCTGAACATTACCATGATTCCGAAGCCCCTGCTATTGCGAATTCTCAATCTCTCGCATGTGATCGAAGTTGTATACAAGAATGAAGATGGGTATACTCATGCTGGTGGTGTGCTCAAGGGTTTTGTGGCTTCTGTTCTTATCAAACCTGTGCATGTGTTTCGTATAAGTACATGGATTATCAGTTCTTGTAGAAAATTAAATAAGAAGCCGGCTGTGTTTTGGAACTGTTTCAAAGACAGCTGTGAGATGTCTCAATAAAATATGCACTTTCTGATTCTCTGTTTGCTTCTAACACTATCTCTAATCGATCGTTACCGTTACAAACCTTAATTTTGAGCTCAAATCCTATCTAAAATATATTCATTTAAGTGGCCATAAACAAAAATCTAATGTTCTTTTGATTTCCTTGAAAAGTTGCGGATCTCTATGTTTCGTTTATTTAGAGTTTGCCCAAGATGGTTAGCAGCTAAATGATGAAATGACGCCCAACAGTCATGCCCTAAACCGACTTAGTTGGTACGGTTCCACCGTTCCAGTCACGCCTAGGCGCCCAGCATATATATATATTTTAAAACATAATAGTAAAAAAAAAAGTAAGTAAAATTTTTATAAGACCGATGAGTCAATTCCCTACACGTAAAAAGATTATACCAGTACCTTGCAACTGAGAGTCTGCAAATGATGAAAAGTAAGACTAGCAATAGTACCTTCGCTACATACTTGTGTTTTGCTTCTTTTCTTTTTTACATTGCCTGTATCAGAATCAACTTGGCATGCGTGCGTGCCACATTGAACACAGATAATTAATATAGGTACGTGGGGTTAATAAGGATTAACTGTTTAGTGCCAATTGAAATGCTTTTTCGGGAGGACCCCAATTCTTTATTAACTCTCTTTCTTTACGCATCTTTTCGAACCACTCACTGTCTATTATGCGGAAATAGAATGAGATTATTCCAAATTAGCTCAAATGGTGAGGAAAAGTGATGAATTAAGTTAGAATAAAGGTTCGACTCTCTCTAATATAACAAAATAATAATAATAATAATAATAATAATCTATATTGATCAACATTCTTTATCACTTATAAAAATAAAACTTTATGATACGTGTGAAAGGAAACAACGTATGTATATATTCAAATTACAAACCAAGGTTTAATACTTTGGAAAAAATATATTTTTCTCTTATTCTCACGGGAGAGAATTCTCGCCTGCTGCTAACTTGGCTTAGCGGGAGCACTATATCTACACCGTGGAGAACCTATCACAAGGTACCAAAAGTTGAAATAGAGAGCATCTGATACATATTTGCCACAAAGAAAATGACCGACACCGTTCAGGCCTTGGTAGGAAGAGAAAAGGAAATGAGAGAGTGACAAATTCTGATAATACAAAATTGGTTTTTCCTTTTTTCCTCCAACAAATTAAATATTAGTAGAGAATTGATGTTACTCCCTCCATCCCTTTTTCATTCAAAATAAATAAATAAAAATATTCAATTAGTTTAGTGAATACCAAAGTAAAATAAGCACTGTCCTATTTTTTTTGGGTGATGATTTTGGCACTCCACTTTATCATATATTTTATCACTTGCACTTCACTTTAATGTAGTTAAAAGTGAAGTGCAAATAGTAAAATGGAATGCCAAAATCACTACTTTTTTTTTTTATCAAGCACTGCCCTAGTTAAGTTGGTAATATCATCACCCATGCATGACCATAGGACTAAATCACACGAGGGCTTGTGCCCGCTTCACTAGATTTTGATTTTCACCTCCAGTAGAAATTCAGTAGAATCGCCGGTCACTTATTGCGCCACGTGTGCCATACTCGGGTCCCCTCCAGGTAACCTAATCATTAGGTCTAAAGACTCGTGTATTATATTCCAGCAAGAGAGCCAAGAATACCAAGTACGTACCGTCACTGCGTGAGTTTTCCAAAGGCGAAAGAGACAACATGAAATCTTCTTCATGTCCTTGAAGAACTTCACAATTTCCGCCGGACATTTGAGCTCATAGTCGGCATCCTATGGTTAATTACTGTATTTCATGTGAGCTAATAGTACAAGTATAGTCTGTTCTCTTCTAGACATGCACTGGCTTATTCAAGTGAGAGCTCAAGGCATTGTTGACTGTTGCACCCCAAAAGCAAAGAAGAATGAATTGGGCACGAATCCGGACTGGTTTGGACGTTTGGTTCCATTGTTTATTGATGGGTAGGCTTGATGTATGCACGCCTTGATGTGGTGAAAGTGATTTGACCACACAGATTTTGCATTTTTTTTTTCTGTCTGTGGTGTTGTTGGATGAAGGAGGTTGTGTTGTTTACTCTTGGGTTCGGTTATGTTGCGGCTTGGAGATCACAATTTGAACCCTGTTTTAGTAGCTAGCATGTGGTACTCTTCCTCGGTTCATAGTTTTGTCCCACCGAGTTTTATCCGAACAAGGTTTTAATGAGGCCACTTTTAGTGAAAGTTATAGTCAAAGCACTTAATTAGTAATATGCGATATTTATAGTATTGATTATTATATTATTTTGGCTATATTTCTTATTTATTCTAGTTATTCATTTGGTTTCTTGTATTTTGTAAGATTCAGAAGCAAAGAGTTGGAAGTTGGCTTAAATCTTGATTAAAATGAGGAATTCTAATTGCTTGAGGAAACCTTGATGGGCTAGGAAGACTTGAGCATCCATAATCCTTTTTATCAAGTTTTTTCTTGAGATTAAGGAGTCCATAACTTAAAAGGAAGTGTTTAGGGTTGAGAAATTCATATAAAAGGAACCCTATTCCCAGGATAGAAGGACTTTTGCCTCTAGAGACTCGTGAGTAGCCGAAGCAAAGGAAGAATACAATCCACCGACCATTTGACCAGTCGATCATAACTTCCGACCGGTCATGACAACGAAACCGAAATTCTTTTCGGGTTTTTGGTTTCTCCATCTTCATGTATTCTTTTGGGATTTATTCTGTAGTCATGAGTAGCTAAACTTCTTGTAGTTAGGGCTAGATTGAAGCCCGGCCCAGAATATGATTATATAGATGTTTTGATTTGGATTTTAATCAAGTTTTGTTTCCTGGATGATAAGGATTTCATTGTTTGCAAACCTTAATTCTTTTACATGTTTCGTTGATTCGCGACCTTAGGAGTATGTATTAGGATTGACCATCCATAAGCATATGTTTGAGGACCCATATCTGCATGTGTTTAGTTTATGGTACAACGAGTATTGCGGCCGGTACTTGTATGAAATCATTTCTAGGATACTTATGATACATACCATGTTCTAAGATTCTTGCTATGTTCATATTCTCTTAAATCTTAATGATCTTTATTGTGTCGATTTGAGCATGAGCAAGCTAGATTGCATATTAGGGAATAAATTATGACATCAGACCAGATGCTTAACATACTAAGTAAGAGAGAATGAATACGGATTGCATCCTAGACCAGGGACCTTCCGTGAGCATAGTCATTCATGGAATTCAAAGTCTTGTTAATCTAATTCATGACATTGATATGATTGTTCAGTGGTGGGTTTCGAAACGCTAGCTTCTCCACATCATTGTTTTACAAAACCTAAACAATTCCAGTTTTCTATTTTCGTCAGCTTTTATATTCTGTTTTCCCTTAGGTCTTAAAAAAATCAAATCATCTCCGAAAATTCCCAAACTTTGTCAGTAATTAGTTTAGTGTGTCTATTTTATTGTGTCGAAATTTAGGGTTGTTTCAAGTTGTTTAGAGTTGTCTGCCGGTCAGATCTTTCTGACTAGCCAGTTTACGTTTTCTGTTTTACTTTGAGTCAATGTAGTTGCATCTTTATCCCAATCTCCAGCGGGTTCGATCCCTACTTTCCATACTATATATCTTCGATCCTATTCACCTTTGTAGGGTAATTAATAAGTTGTGATTGTACATCTTAAGTGGTGTGTGAAAAAGGGTTTATCAAATAGTAATGCGTTTTTGTTTCCTGACTTTCATATTACGTTATGAATTGTCATTTTGAATATTTCGTACTTATATTCTGTGTCTTTGTATCTCTTGTGAATAAATTTTTGCATTCATCTAAAAAAAAAAAGTGAGCTAATAGTAATTTTTTCTAGAGAAAAATCCTTATATGGTACTTAAACTACCACCAAATGCAATTTTTTGTATCTGAATTTTCATAAAGAATCTGGTGGTACCTGTACTATTCATCTCTTTGCCATTATATATAGCATCTACCGTCAAATATTCCGTTAAATTGCTTATGTGGTATAGGCAAAAATTGTAATTTGGTGACTAGAGCATGGGCAAAACAGTCATTAAAGTTTTTTTTACTATTAAATTTCAAAATAAAAATAAATTATACAAAAAAATATATTTATATTAACATAATCAAATTAGGGTTTTAATCCCCAAATATTCAAGGCAAACAATTATTTTTATCCCCAAATATTCAAGATTAAAGATGCCATGTAAGTAGTTTTATTATTAAATTTAAAATATAAAAAATAAAAAATATTTTTTAATATAGGTAATTTTTATTTTTTAATTAATTATAAAACCACCTACATAGTTATAAATTATATTAAAAACATAAAAACTAACAATAAATTATATTATAAAAATAAAAATAAATGTTTTAATTTTTAGTCTTGAATATTTGTGGATAAATTATATAAATTTTTTTTTGTATAATTTATTTTTAGTTTTTAATTTATTTTGAAAATTGAATATAAATTAAATGACTGTTTTACCCATGCCACATAAGCAATTTAAAGGAATATTTGACAGAACTATTATAATGACAAACAGAAGAATAGTTAGGTACCACCAGATTATTTATAAAAATTTAAGTATTAAAAATAAAATTTGATAATAATTCAGATACGGTATGAGGATTTTTCTCTATTTTCTAATCCCAACTCTTTTGGACTTGGGATGATGCTTTGGGCATTGCTTGCTTTATCAATTAAAATTAATTACTAATTAGTAATTAATTCTATGATGAATTATGACAGTATCTGTCAGCTGCAGGAATGGATGTCCATGTGGCTGAGCTGTTTGGACCACGTACCTTAGATACCTTTTATTTGTTTGTTCAAAAAAAAAATGATACCTTTTATTTGTACATTTCTTGTAGTGATGTAGTCCAATGATTCTTAGTAAATTTAATTAAAGCATTTATATTATAAATGCATGATTAGGCCATCAAGCTAGACAAAACATGCCACTATTTCATGAAACTTGTCGTTACTTTTGGCACTTTTTTTTTTAATCATCATTCTCACCAAACAATTAATAGTGGAAAATTGGAAATTCAACTAGATAGGTTGAATATTGGAGAGCTAGGGACGTTCACTATCTATAAATAGCAAAGCTCCACAGCTCCACAGCTCAACAACTCACCCCACCCTTTAATACAAAACGTGCGCACCTTAAACTACATTCAAAGCACTTCTCCAGATTTTGAATTAGAAACAACAATGCCTGCCCAACTATTAGAATCTGAAGCTCAAACCCAAAATGCCACTCTTGATGTTAATCGACGTTCAGCTTATTTTTCTCCAAGCATTTGGGGCGATCATTTTCTTTCATATGCTTCCATGGTACTACGAATTAGGAAATCCTTATTAATGTGTATTAATTGGTTAACACAGTAGCTACATTGCATGATTCATGGATTAAATTTCAGGGTTTGAATATGCATGCACCCATACATGAAGGTTATAGTTTTTCCTCTTTCAATTTATCTGTGCAGAAAACCAATATGGAAACAGAGCAGCATGTCCAAAAATTGAAGGCAGAAGTGAAGATGATGCTAAAGGCTCCGGTTGAAAAGCTTTCACAAAAGTTGGACTTGATTGATGACATTCAGCGCTTAGGAGTGTCCCGCCATTTCAAAAATGAGATTGAAGAAATTTTGCAGCAAATTCACAAGAATTCTTATGTCAACTGTGATGACCAAGAAAATGATGTTGAACTACACACTGTTGCTCTTCGTTTTCGATTGCTTAGACAACAAGGTTATAACGTTTCATGCAGTAAGTCTCTGATCTTCTCTATGTTCATATTTTGTTTTATAAGTTTTGATATACGTACGTTCTTCCTCTAATCATACAAATGCATTGGTGATCGATCGAAGCAGACGTGTTTAGCAAGTTCACGAACAATGATGGAAATTTTAAGGAATCACTTGTTGAAGATGTCTTGGGACTATTAAGCTTGTACGAAGCCACACATCTTATGACACACGGAGAGGAACTACTTGATGAGGCATTGACCTTCACCACCACTCATCTTGAGTCGGCAACTCACCATACTTTAAACCCCGTGGTTTTGAAACAAGTAACTCATGCCTTGTATCAGCCTCTCTGGAAGGGCGTACCTAGACTCGAAGCTAGGCATCACTTGTCTGCCTAATAGGATCACAATTCACATAATGAAACACTTCTGAATTTTGCAAAGTTGGATTTCAATCTACTGCAGCAAGTCCATCAGAAAGAACTAAGTGATATTGCAAGGTTAATTTCTTACATGCATGTTTCTCATAAAAATTGTGCTTTTATGTAACTTATACCACAGTAACAACTAATGTGCTGTAATAAGGCCCTCAACTGAAAAAATGAGTTCTCAAATTGATAACTACATCTATGTCATGCATGCACAGTAAAAAAAAATACTAAATTGTTTGAGTGATTCAGGTGGTGGAAGAACTTGGACTTTGCAAACAAGCTGCCGTTTGCAAGAGACAGAGTGGTTGAGTGCTACTTCTGGACTTTGGGAGTATACTTTGAGCCCCAATATCACTTTGGTAGGACGACATTTTGCAAAGTTATTGCCATGACATCCATTATTGACGACATTTATGAGGTGTATGGCGCGCTTGAAGAAGTAGAGCTCTTTAATTACAGAAGCTATTGAGAGGTTTGAAAATATACACACACACACAGATATATATATATATGCATCTGTTTTGCCCATTTTAATTACATTTAGTTATTAATTTTATTTAACCTTCATTTATTTTGGTCAGGTGGGACTTCTCTGCCATGGATATACTGCCCGATTATATGAAAATCTGTTACCAAGCTCTGTTGGATGTCTATACTGAAATGGAAAATAAGCTTGCAAATGAGGGCAACTTATATGCCATCCACTATGCGAGAGAATCAGTAAGCCTAGCTAATCATGTACCTTGTCGATCTATGTAATCGATTATAGAAATTGATTCTATATGTGTTTTGGTGCCTCAGATGAAAATCCAGGTTAGAGCTTACTTCCGAGAAGCCAAATGGTTCCACCAGAAATACACACCAACGTTGGATGAATATATGTCTTTAGCACTTGTTACATCTGGCTACTTTATGCTGGCAACCATATCCTTTCTGGGAATGGGAGAAATTGTTACAAAAGACTCCTTTGAGTGGTTGTTCAATAATCCTAAAATTGTCAAGGCTTCAGAGTTAGTTGGCAGACTCATGGATGACATGGTTTCCCACAAGGTACACATACTTAACTACTATAGTACTTACTTACTGATGAATTAATTAGCTAGATAGTTTCTTAATTTTACTTTAATTTTAACTGTAATTAATTACCTTCATATATATGCATGTAGTTTGAGCAAAAGAGAGGACATGTCGCCTCAGCGGTGGAATGCTACATGGACGAATATGGTGTCACTGAAGAAGAAGCAAAAGTCGCACTGACTAAACAAGTGGATAATTCATGGAAGGACATAAACGAAGGGTTGCTGAACATTACCACGATTCCGAAGCCCCTCCTATTCCGAATTCTCAATCTCTCGCGTGTGATCGAAGTTGTATACAAGAATGAAGATGGGTATACTCATGCTGGTGGTGTGCTCAAGGGTTGTGTGGCTTCTGTTCTTATCAAACCTGTGCCTGTATAAGCCTGATTTTTTTTTTTGGACTTTGTGTTTCGTATAAGTACATGGATTATCAGTTCTTGTAGAAAATTAAATAAGAAGCCGGTTGTCTTTTGGAACTGTTTCAAAGACTGCTGTGAGATATGTCTCAATAAAATATGTCTTTCTTATTCTGTGTTTGCTTCTGATACTATCTCTAATCGATTGTTATCATTACAAACCTTAATTACGAGCTCAAATTTTGTCTAAAATATATTCCTTTGAGTGGCCAAAAACAAAAATCTAATGTTCTTTTGATCTCTTTGAAAAGTTGCGGATCTCTATATTTGGTTTATTTGGAGTTGGCTCAAGATGGTTAGCAGCTAAATGATGAAATGACGCCCAGCAGTCACGCCCTAAACCGACTTAGTTGGTACGGTTCCACTGTTCCAGTCACGCCCAGGCGCCCAGGCGCCCAGCATATATATTATATATTTTAAAAATCTCGGCTACGGAATAGTAAAAAAAAAAAAGTAAACATTTTATATGACCGATGAGTCAATTCCCTGCAAGTAAAAAGATTATAGCAGTAAAACCACTAGGGGTGGTCGGGTGGAAACGAATGCAAGCTGGGAACTCCCCAGCAGAGTTCGATCCTCCACTCGGCAGCTTGGGGGGTTAAAAGCCATAAGGCCCCACACCTTAGGGTGTGGAGGATTCCTGGGTAATAAAGCCTCTAAGTGGCCAGCTGGTTTGAGGGGCCTTCGGGTTCGTGCACCAGCGAGCGGGGGAAATAGTCTGGCTTTGCTGGGATACCCTCGTGGACTTCGGTTCGAATGGTGTGTGTGTGTTAGTGGGTGCTGGTTCCTGACCGGCCCACTCCATCAAACCAAAAAAAAGATTATAGCAGTACCATGCAACTGAGAGTCTGCAAAGCATGCAAATGATGAAAAGTAAGACTAGCAAGAGTACGTAAGAGATGAGTGATTGTCTGCGTCTCTCTCTTTCTGCCTCATTACCTTCGCTACATACTTGTGTTTGTCTTCTTTTCTTTTTTATATTGCCTGTATCGATCAGAATCAACTTAGCATGCATGCGTGCCACACTTAACACAGATAATTAATATAGGTGGGTGTAATAAGGATTAACTTTTTACTTTTTTAGTGCCAATTGAAATGGCTTTTCTGGAGGACCCCAATTCTTTATTAACTCTCTCTTTCTTTAGGCAGCTTTTCGAACCTCTCACTGTCTATAATGCGGAAGGAAAATGATTATTGGCCTCATTAAGGTCTAAGATGTGGAGGCCTTAATACTATATGGCAATACATGTCATATATACATTATTCACAATTTGCCAACTCTAATTATTTAAATTCCACGTCATTTGCGTGAAATACTATACTACCCATCACAATTTAACGACTCTAATAATCGTCTTACTTATTTTATCTTTTAGAAATAGTATAAACATAAATATTATTAAAATTATGTTTACAAATGTCGTGGTCATCATCTACAATTCGAGATCTTCACATGGTCATTGGTTTATCTTCCAACCAAATCATCGATCTACATATACTATATCAACATTGCCATGAAACTTCTCAACTATACGCCTTCCAAATTCCCCCCATATGCAGAAACATCAATTAAAAGATGATATATATAAATATATGTGCTGATATAATAATTAATCAAACCCTCCAAATCGTATATGCCATGTTGATGACCAGATATTATCAAACCCTTATCACCGCCCATTAGATCAAATTTGGTTGAACTAGCAGCTTCTTGTTTCAAATAGAACAGTAACTACCTATGGACATAATTAATTGATTGAACAAATTTTGATTGAGGGAATCATGCATGATGCATCGTTCACTCCTCGAGAAAATTGAGAGCATGTTGCAGACTCTCTTCTATGTTTTTGGTTATGTCATTTCGTATATCTTTCACTTAGAAAATTAGGGTTTAACGATTTGGGGGTTTTAGGGTTTATAATAATTGTTTTAGTTAAATTTGCATAAAAATTGAATGAAATTAAGATATAAAGATTTTTTTTTTTGCAGGATATAAAAGGCTAGTATTGGTTATGTCAAATTTGACTGGACAAGATATATTGACAAAAATATTAAAATATTAATTATTTAATGTGACATGGAATGCCATGTAGGATTAAGGCCTCCACATCTTAGGCCTTAATGAGGCCCCCTAGCATTGCCCAATGCGGAAATAGAATGAAATTATTCCAAGTTAGCTCAAATGGTGAGGAAGAGTGAAAAATTAAGTTAGGATAAAAGTTCAATTCTCTCTAATATAACAAAAAATAATAATAATCTCTATTAATCAACCATATCTATAACTCTATTAAAGATAAAACCTATTGATAGTGTGAAAGGAAACAGCGTATGTATACAGATTACAAACCAAGGTTTAATACTTTGGAAAAAATATCTTTTTCTCTGACTCTCACAAGAGAGAATTTTCGTCTGCTGCTAACTTAATTGGCTTAGCGGCAGCGCTCTACCTACACCGTGGAGAACCTATCACAAGGTACCAAAAGTTGAAATAGAGAGCATCTTATACATATTTGCCGCAAAGAAAATGACCGACACCGTTCAGGCCATGGTAGGAAGAGAAGAGGAAACGAGAGAGTGACAAATTCTGATAATACAAAATTGGTTTTTCCTTTTTTCCTCCAACAAATTAAATATTAGTAGAGAATTGATGTTACTCCCTCCATCCCTTTTTTATTCAAAATAAATAAATAAAAATATTCAATCAGTTTAGTGAATACCAAAGTGAAAAAAGCACTGCCCTATTTATTTTTTTTATCAAGCACTGCCCTAGTTTTTTTTTTTTTTTTGAAATAAGCACTGCCCTAGTTAAGTTGGTAATATCATCGATCAGACCCGATCGTGTCGTATATGATATGAACTGGCTCCGTAAGATCCAGTAGAATAAGTGATTGGCATAATCCAGATTATGCTGTATCTATTTCACTTACTAAATAGTATAGAAATGTATTCATTTCCTCTGCATTGACTCGATTTATGTATGATACTATCGGAGTGAAACAAGGGATCTAAAGAAGAACAGAGGCTCGACTATATTAGTAACAAGTAAATCCTTTGTATGTAAAAAGCCTCGATAGGGGGATAAAGGCCAATTGCAAGGTCTGAGACGACCCATAAAGCACTTGATTATAATCAACGTTATAAGCCTACTTGGGTATTGAGCATTTATCTATAAGGCCCGAATTTCTTGCAATGGGTAGTTGTTGCACCTGCGAAAAAGGGAATTTGATAAAAAATTTCTTAATGGAAACAGCAACCCTAGTTGCCATCTTTTTATCTGGTTTACTTGTAAGTTTTATTGCCTTATATACTGCATTTGAGCAACCCTCTCAACAACTAAGAGATCCATTCGAGGAACACGACCCATGCATGACCATGGGACTAAATCACACGCGGGCTTGTGCCCGCTTCACTAGATTTTGATTTTCACCTCCAGTAGAATCGCCGGTCACTTATTGCGCCACGTGTGTCATACTCGGGTCCCCTCCAGGTAACGTAATCATTAGGTCTAAAGACTAGTGTATTATATTCTAGCAAGAGAGCCAAGAATACCAAGTACGTACCGTCACTGCGTGAGTTTTCCAACGGCGAAAGAGACAACATGAAATCTTCTTCATGTCCTTGAAGGACTTCACAATTTCCGCCGGACATTTGAGCTCATAGTCGGCATCCTATGGTTAATTACTGTATTTCATGTGAGCTAATAGTACAAGTATAGTCTGTTCTCTTCTAGACATGCACTGGCTTATTCAAGTGAGAGCTCAAGGCATTGTTGACTGTTGCACCCCAAAAGCAAAGAAGAATAAATTGGGCACGAATCCGGACTGGTTTGGACGTTTGGTTCCATTGTTTATTTATGGGTAGGCTTGATGTGGCACGCATGCACGCCTTGATGTGGTGAAAGTGATTTGACCACACAGGTTTTGCATTTTTTTTTTCTGCCTGTGTTGTTGGATGAAGGAGGTTGTGTTGTTTACTCTTGGGTTCGGTCTGGTTGCGGCTGGGAGATCACAATTTGAACCCTGTTTTAGTAGTTGTACTCTTTCTTCTGTTTGTAGTTTTGTTCCACCGGGTTTTATCCGAGCAAGATTTTAATGATGCCACTTTTAGTCTAGTTTTGAAAAGAAGTGAAGACATTTTTCCACTTCTTCCGTTTTTTGGTTATAAGTATGTATTTTTCGTGAAAGTTACACACAGCCCACTCAGTTAATTAGTAGTAATGCGCTTTTGTTTTCTGACTTTCATATGACATTATGCATTGTCATTTTAACTATTCCGTACTTATATCATGTGTCTTTGTATCACTTGTGAATAAATTTTTGCATTCATCTTAAAAAAAAGGGAGCTAATAGTAATTTTTTCTAATCCCAACTCTTTTGGACTTGGGGATGATGCTTTGGGCTTTGCTTGCTTATCAATTAAAATTAATTACTAATTAGTAAATTAAACTTAACATTTGTTGTCAATTTCTATGATGAATTATGACAGTATCTGTAAGCTGCAGGAATGGATGTCCATTTGGCTGAGCTGTTTGGACCACCTTAGATACCTTTTATTTGTACATATTTCTTGTAGTGTAGTCCAATGATTCTTAGTAAATTTAATTAAAGCATTTATATTATAAATGCATGATTAGGCCATCAAGCTAGACTAAACAGGCCACTAATTCATGAAACTTGTCGTTACTTTTGGCACTTTTTTTTTGTTAAGAAAAGTAGAATCATTCCACTAATACATTAGTTTTCTAACTAGACCAAAAATTATACCCTGCGTGATACTAACAAAACAGATAAGTTAAACACTCATTTCGTCTATAAATCCCTATAAATTCTAAGTTAGATCAATACTTTATTAGATAAACATAATTTGTCATTGTTAGGTTTATTTTTCGATGTTTTTTTTTATGCCAAGTGAAGCAACGGATCTATAAATCTCAACACCAAGTGACCTGAGTTAGCCCAACATAGTATATGTAATAACCGACATTGACACTGAAACGTACCGCCCACACCAACACCAACTGAAGCTGAGCCAAAACAACCCCAAGAGTTGGAAGGAGGATGACAAAGGAGGAACCCTAACCGCTGCTCTTGGTAGGAGGAGAGAGCACAACATAGCTCTTTTAATGTATTTTCTTTATGTTTTTTGGTTACATCTATTTTTGAGGTAGATTGTCCTAGATGTTTATTCAAAAGAAAAGTTCAAATTAAAATGTTGTAGGATTTTGGTAACAAAAAAAAAATGGTGTCAAGAAACAATATAATTGAATACAACAGCAAGCCAAACACCGAATGATTAACAATAAACAAATCTCAGATCTGGTTAAGGTGCATTAGGTGCTTTAGTACAAACTAATTAAAACTCTTTGGCCCCTCGACGGCTCCACGCCTCCACCCAGTCTCCAACCTAGGGCAACCAAGTAATTTCCCCCTCCCAATTTCCTTTTATGAAACAGTCTCAAAACTTTCCAACTCTCCCAAAAACAAATAAAAAAGGCAAAGCTCATTAGGGATCATCATCATCTCCCCTTAAAACTCTCTATTTGTTCCTCTCTCTCTCTAAAACACTGCCCACAACCATGTCCTTCTTCACACTACTCCTGCCATGGACTCTTCTTCTTCTCACCATCCTTCTCTCTCTACCACCTCTCTCTTCTTCCTCATCCATCCATGACCTTCTCCGCTCACGGGGGCTGCCAGCTGGCCTCCTCCCGAAGGAGGTCAAGTCCTACTCACTCTCCGACAATGGCTTCCTCCAAGTCTTCCTCGACGCTCCGTGCCTCACCAAATTCGAGAACCGGGTTTTCTTCGACAGTGTCGTGCGGGCCAACCTCAGCTATGGAAGTCTCATCGGAGTTGAGGGTCTGTCTCAGGAAGAGCTCTTTCTTTGGCTGCCGGTGAAAGACATCATCGTTGATGACCCGAGATCGGGTCTCATACTTTTCGACATTGGAGTCGCTCATAAACAGCTTTCTCTGTCACTCTTTGAAGATCCTCCTTCCTGTAAACCCTCAGGTAATTATATGATAATTAGCTAGATTAGCTCAGTTAATTGGTTTTCGTTTTGGTATTTATTTATTTATTAATTTTCTTTCCATTTGGGGTTTTAGTTTTGTAACATATGTTGCGGTTTGTATGGATGGTCATGTGGGTTTCTGTTATACTTTTGTGAGTTGAACAGTTTCTTTGGACTTTAATGTCTGCCATGTCTCTGATGATAACTTCAGAAAACTATTAACTCATGGGTTGGTGCTTCAATAACTGATCAAAGAGACCTTATTGCTTGGTTTTATTCATAAAGCTAGAAATCCTTTCTTCTTATTTTTTTTAATTTCTTTCTTACCCCCTTTTTCCTGTTCTTCCACATGATTGATGAAAAATATCCCATGACAATAAATATATGATTTAGAGAAGAAAAAGAAGAATACAATGTACGTAGAAGAGAACTTTCCTATATAACAACAAATAAACCAAAAACATAAAGAAGCTTAATTTGGTTGTTTGCCGACTCTTTTATATATTAAGTAATTGTTTATACTCTAGCATTCTACATGCATGAATAACACACATACAAATTATACAATTACTATTTCGAAGATTCAATTACTTAAAAAAACTTTATTTATCGTAAGGATCGATTATTCTCTTAATTAATTTCCTTAATTTCCACTTTTACAACTACTTTGAAGAACTCTAGGTCTCCTACACTCTTTGTGTGAGTGTTTTAAAAATGGTGGAATCTGAATTTTGGGTACATGAAGACATGATTGAAAAAATGGCAGCTGTTTAATTATACTATATTACTTTTCTGCATGAATGAACTAGCTAGCCAAAATTAGTGTGTGAATAGCGACATTTCTATTGTGCTGTGTATTTTTATCTTTTTTGGTCCACAAAGCTTGCATGTAAAATGGGGTGTGGGTTTGGTTCTTGAGCCTAATTCATGTGACTGTTGCAGGTGTATTGAAGAATCATGTGAACAAGGGAAAAGCTGGGTTTGAGGCTCTCAGATAGGGAGATGCCAACCTGTTACAACTTTGTCTTTTTCTATAATTAAGCATTTTAATATTGATTAGTCTTCTAATTAATTAATAATTAATGATATATATATAAGTATGTAGTTAGGTGGCTAGCTTGATGAGATTAGGAGAGTTTTTGAGGAGGAGAAAAAGAGGAGTTTGTAAAGATGTAAACTCCTGGAGGAATCTGATGTCCTCATCATATTAGCGGTTCTAATCTTCTAACCTTTGTTAATTCCTTTGATTCTCATCTGTTCCTAATCTGTCCTATGTTTAAGCAAAGCAAAGGATCAAAGTTCTTTTATGAATTATTCTCTACTTCAACTATATTAAATTTTCAAGTTTGAATGGGCAAGGCAAGTATTTTTAACAGACAATATTTTGACTTTTCTATTAATTTATAATTTCATGTTTAGCTCACAATCAATTTAATTAGATGGTCTTTCAGTTTAAAGAAATTATCTGTACGCCGATTATCAGTTTTGAATTGAACTCAAAGTCTACATCCTAAATCTATATCAGGTTCAGAGTTTTAGAGGCTAATTAATTCTATTATTCATCAACGGTAATTGAGAAGAAAGTTTATGGTACGTTGAAATTAGAGGTCATTTGGTTGTTAACTTATGATGCCATGCATGCTTCTCAGTATGTTGGTCATCACCGTCAGGGATAAGCACATGTTATTGAGCTATGTTATTAGATTTAGACGGTGTTATCAGTTAGTTGTTTAAGTGGATCGAACTTCTAATCTAGCATAATTGTAACTCAATTTTTCACTCTCTCTCACCATTTTTTATTTTTTTAGAAAAAACGATAATTTTTATTCTCGTCCCATTCATCTCTAGATGCCAGTGAGATTTGAACATGTGATCAACCTCCACAATGATGTTGGTTTTATCAATAACCAACAGGCTATATACATCTTAATTTTCACTCTCTCTCACCAATTGGGCTAACTCCAAGTTGTTGTGATTCATTTTTAGAAAAAAAAAAAATTTAAATTATATCTTATGATTTCTTAAATGATATTGGCTTGAAATTGAATGTGATGACCTTAATATCATAAACTCTTTGGCACCCAATGCATTGGACTTAAGTGATATTGGTGCTGTTCTCAATGATGTTCGTTCGTTGCTGCATGACTTTGTAATGGTTAAATATGGAAGCATGTTCGGAGACAGAACAATCAAGTGGCGGCCCATGCATGGCTTGGCAAGATCGGCTTTGAATCTATGTTTTGTAAAAAGGTAGATGGCCTCCATGGCTTCATATATAGTTTATTGATGTAATCTAGTTGCATTTATGGGGTGGATCTCCAGTTGGAGATCATCTTTGGCCCTTCAGTTGTAATCCTATCCTGAGTGGAAATAAATTCATCTTTGAATAAAAAAAATTATATTGGTTTGTTATTAGCTTAGTCGGATTTCTTTTCACTTCATTAGCAATTGTTTATGTTCCAACTTCCAAGTCATTTACAACTATAATCTTATTTGTCATCAAGGTTTGTATTGTTCGATCTTGTGGATGCATGCATTATCATTCAAATTGTAAATGAATATATTTTTTAAAGTAAATTGCAAATGATTATGCATGTAGTCATTTTCAGAGGATTAGACGTCTAGACGATTCAAGTTTTTGACTCTAAATCCTAGAAATTACAGTATGTAGTTATTTTCAAAGTTTTTACTTCTACACATTGTAAATGTTGAAAAGGTCTGAATTGATAAGTTCTCATATTAAAATCCTCGAGTGTGTAGTCATTTTCAAGGTTTTTTTACTTCTTCACATTGCAAATGTTGAAAAAAGTCTAGATTAATAAGTTCTCATATTAAAATCCTCCAAGTATGTAGTCATTTTCAAAGTTTTTTACTTCTCCACATTGCAAGTATTGAAAAGGTCTGGATTGATAAGTTACGTTAGACATGGTTTACTTTAGGTGTCTAACCTAAAGTCATTTTCACTTTGTATTTCCCATTAACTTTTGGGATTTTTAATTTTTCCCAACAGGTCTGGTTTGGGCATGTTTTACTTCCATTAAGGACAAAAATATTGAATGTTAATTTTTTGTGGCATGTTTACTTACTTGGAATGAAAATGTGAATGAATCGGAATTCATTCCTAATACTTACTCCCTCCTTGGTAATCAAACTCCGGATATTCAGGAATAGATTCCTCTTTTTTAGTCACTTTTACGTGGGACCTACAACCATTCCGATTTATGTGCATGTTAGTAAATACAAGAGAACTCAGGAATGGAAATCAATTCTTTTATTCTCATACCTATTCCAAGTAAGTAAACATGTCATTATGCCCTTGGCATCTGGGCTTTGAATGGTGGTCACGAACTTTGACCACTCGATCCACCGCCGTCCGGCGACGCCTTGAGGTGAGACTGGTGGTGTTGGGTTCGTGGTGAAGAGGGGTACAAAACCCAGTAACAGTTTTCCCCTAACTCGGCCAAAAAAGCCGCTGGCAAAGAAGAACAGTTCCGCCCGAAAATGGATTTTTCCTCTCCTAGATTTCTCCTCCTACACTAAAAATTGATGCAAGAAATTAGTATAGGATTGAAGGGCTCGAAGAGATGAAGATTTTGGGATAAGTTTCAAGCCTTGAGGTGGCCGGATCGAGGAGAAATCGGCCGGCAAAACCAGCTGCTACAATGACGGGAAGAGAAAGAGTGACATGCGCGGGTTTGAGGAGAGAGAGAGAGTAATTCCCGAAAATAGAAACTTTCGAAGTTAAAATTTTATTGAGGTCAATAAAATACATATAGGTGATGCTCCTTTGTTCTTTCTCTCCTACTACGGAAAGTATCGATTCCTTAAAAAGAATTTATTGAGGTCAATAAAATCTGTCAGTGGCAATTTCATAATTTTTATAAAATGTATAGGACGAAAGTGTAAATTGGTCAATTAATGGACTGGGTGGGCACCGTGTTTTTGTCTTGTCCTTGATGGTAAATATTTGTCCAAATTTGGACCTTATGGTCAAGGACCCAAAAAGATATAGGTTTGGGCGTTGCTTAGCTAGGCAGGTTTAGGCAGATCATAGGTGGGTTTAAAAAAAATAAGAAATTTTTTTTTGGGTCAAACACTTAAAAATGATTTTTTGTTTTTGTTTTTGCATGGGTCAGAACACATCGCGACTCTCTCTCTCTCTCTCTCTCTCTCTCTCTCTCTCTCTCTCTCTCTCTCTCTCCCTCTCCCTCTCCCTCTCCCTGCGATCATCTCTCTCATTAATTATATGCATAACTTTCTCTTTATAAGTATTTTTTCTTTATAAATACTCATTATATGCTTAACTTTTTTTCATGTATTCAATCAACTATATTACTTTATATATCCTTCTATTTTACATGTTTATGTTTCCCAATACATGTATAGTTTTTTGTTTTAAGTATGCACTTATTTAGTTATTTATATGTTGTATAATAAAATTAAAATAAATATAAAAAATTTGTCTAAGCGCTAGGTAGGCCTGTCCATGGACCGGGTTTGGAGCGGATCGACCTAAGAATTATCCTTTGTTTTTGGACTGGTAATTTGTCTTTATTTGTCTTTGTTTTTGGCTGTATGTAGATTCTAGGGTTTTTATCATATATAGTATCTGAACTATTTCTCAATTATATATTTGGTACCTGAACTTCAATTTTTGTCACAAGTAGTACCCAAAGTTTTCGATTTCATCTCTTGTGGTATCTAAGGCTATTTTTGTCACAAATATATGCGCGTGAGGGCGCGTGTTTTAAAAAAAAGAGGCTAAAATGAAAAATTTTGGGTACTATTTGTGATAAACAATGAAAACTTTGGGTACTACTTACGACAAAAATTGAAAATTTTGGGTACTATTTGTGACAAAAATTGAAGTTCAGATACCACAAGAAATGAAATCGAAAATTTTGGATACTACTAGTCACAAAAATTAAAGTTCAGGTAGCAAGTATATAATTGAGAAATAGTTCAAGTACTATATGTGATAATAACCTTAGATTTTATATAGTTTCTTCCTTGTTGTTAATTTGCCAAAGTGTGCAGTTGATTTGGGCAATTTGGAGGGCTCGAAACTATGTGGGGTGAGACAATGCTTTGGCAAATGCTAAGGGTACAGTTTTGCTATCCAAGGCTTCACAAGGCATAATTTTGTGTCAATCAATAAGAAACAATGAAAAAAAATTATCGTGCAAATATTATACACGAGTTTATTAATTAACTATAATTAAAGCACAATCATTATAATATTTTACATTAATCGTCGTAGAATTTTGGAAAACTTGATGATATATCATTTCTTATGTGTGAGGAAAAGATCATCCAAGAAGATAAACGAGAGGAAATTGAAGCACTGCATCTTATTAATTTGGTACGTAGGCCTTTTATTTCTCTCATTTCCCGTCTCAACATTAATTACACAAAATGTCAATCTTTTGAGAATAATGAAAATCTAAAAATTAATCTAGACCTAGGCACAAAACCAAACCCGGATCTAGATCGACCCGGGTTTTCATGGCAGCAAAGAAGCCACCTATGAATGGCAATGGGCAGGTTGGGGATGTGGATCACCATATTATCCCCATTTTCAAATCCATTATTCATCCTCATCCCCTTAATAGGATCAGAGAAAGCTAGGGTTTTGGTCTTTGTAGAGTAGATAGAATTTCAGTAAAGACATGAACTCAGATTTTCTATTAATCAAAAACTTACAAGGAATTAATGAGAGAGCTATTTATAGTAACAAGAAACTAATAGAAACTTAACAAACTAAACAGATCCAGCAGATAAGCAACACGTGTCAACAATGATCCCGAAGCTTCTAGACACCGTTAACACATTTAACAGGATAGTTATCACCCTCCCTCAATCTCAGCTAGGGTGACCAGTCTGAGATTGATACAATGAGAACGGAAGAGAGGAGAAGGCAACCCTTTAGTGAAAATGTCAGCTATTTGCTCTTTGGTAGAAACATATTCAAGGCTGAGGTCTTTATTTTGAACTGTCTCTCGAACAAAATGGAAATCATTATCCAAGTGCTTGATTCGAGAGTGAAATACTGGTTCGAAGCTAAGGCTAAGGCTGACAGGTTATCACACTTGAGCAAGGGTGCTTGAGGAATTTGAACCTTTAGATCACACAGCAAGTGACAAATCCAACTAATCTCAGCTGCTGTATTTGCTAGACTTCGGTATTCTGATTCAGTAGAACTTCGAGAAACAGAACCTTGTTTCTCAGATTAATTCCCAATATACGGGGCAAAGACCAAGATAAACTACGAAACTTGTAGTAGACCTCCTTTGAATGACTTCACCAGCCCAGAGAAAGCTAGGGTTTTGGTCTTTGTAGAGTGGAGAGAATTTCAGTAAAGACGTGAACTCATATTTTCTATTAATCAAAAACTTACAAGGAATTAATGAGAGAGCTATTTATAGTACGTAACAGGAAACTAAGAGAAACTTAACAAACTAAACAGATCCAGCATAAGCAACACGTGTCAACAATGATCCTGAAGCTTCTAGACACCATTAACACATTTAACAGGATAGTTATCACCCCTCTCTATCACCAATAAAAGTTTCAATGGATAATTTTTTTTTCTATTATCTTTTTAAAAATTAAACTCAAAACAACATAAATTCATATTTTATAAAATATAAACTACAACAAAAAAAATTATTTGTCATCTCAAACTTACATAAAAAAAAAGGGATGGGGATCATAATATCATCCCCGTTTTTTGAAAAAATGGGATCGGAGATCCCAGTCCCTATTCCCCAATTGTCCTCCAATTTCTCTCCTATTAGGGCCGGGGATCCAATAAGGACCCGCCCCAACGAGGATTTTTGCCATCCCTAAAGCCACCCATTCCGATCTAGCCATATTCCTGCCAACATAGAAGTCGTTGGCTCCATCATCCATAACAACCAAAGAGTGTCGTGCCACACTACCATAACTTAGCTAATTAGACCTGAGATCAGGTCCACTCCTCACCTAGTATGGAGAAACATGCACTAAGGAACCAGCAAAGCAACTCGCTAATCTAATCAATCTCAAAGCAGGATTAGAACAGATACAATCTGGGCCATCAACGGCCCTTCAAAGGGGACCCAAATCCGCCGCATAGAGACGAAGTGGTTCGGCATAGAGATTTGCCGAAAGTGTTTGCCAGCAACCACTGACGAAGGAAAGAGATTGCCTCTGAGAACATCCATCAACTCCTCCAAAATGCAATTAAATTTTACACGAGGGGATTTCTAGCAGGCAATTCACTGGCAGTGAAGCCAATCCGTGGCTGCCATGTAAAGCGCAAGAGAGAGCGCATGCTAGGGTTTAAAACATCTCTAAAAGCTTCCCTAAAAAATCTCTATAGGGACTCCAAATTAAAATCTCTACATTTTTTCTTACGTAGTTTCAACAACTTCTTTATCATCAAAATCCCTTTAACTATGTGAGCGAGAGCTCTCCCTAAAAACCCTAGGAGCCATGGGCAAGGCTTCCAAAGTCGTTTTCATGCGGTTGTTCAACCTCATATTCGGTGGTTGTCGACAACATCAATCATACTCATCATCGTTGTCTCGTTTCACGAGCATGTGTTGTGCGATGGGATCCTTGACGATTTCTTTCGTCAACCATATACGACGGCTTGCTTTCGTCGTCTTTCTGCAGGGCGGATCAGTGTTTCGATTGGCCAACTATTGTTGAACAGGGATGGACCGCCTCTTGTTGACATCTACGGTTTGGTTCCGACTAGATCAGGAGTTGTTCTTCAGGTTAGAGATAGTTCATTTGCCGTTTAGTATGAGATTTATAAGAAGGGTGTCTTGCCACCCTCAATTATAACTTAATGCTTGGTTTTTTTTAGCCCAAAAGTGCGAAAATTTTCGTATAATCATTTGATCGAAGATTTTTTAGTCGTACCACAATTGAGTGCATTAGCGGCGGTTAGAACACCCACTACTTAAGATCCAAGTCATGAGTTCGAGTCACCATGGGAGTAGGAGTGAAATCCTTTGATCCTCTTTCTAATTATAAGAAGAGTGCATTGACGGTGGAATATTTAATTATTTGCTTAGATGATTGGAGACTTTTTGTGTTTTGTAGGCTCGGTTTGAATAAGTGAGCGAAATTGATGTAATGAGTGACATTTCTTAAGATCTTTAGTTGCTTGACCGTCATATTTGGTTACAGGCCGTTCTAACTTTGATAATCTATGATTTGTCTGTTTTTAAAATAAATAAATAAAGAAAACAGCTTCTATATCATATTCTTTATAATTTATCATCCACAATTAAATATGATATTACTTTTTCAATTTGAAAAACATAATCAATTAATTAATATTGGAAATGAATATAATTTGAAGTTATAAAAGAGAAGAGAATAAAAATTTTCAAAAATAAGAGTTTGGTATAAATATAGGGAATCAAACTCTCTCTCTCTCTCTCTCTCCACTTTCTCTAAAATAGGGAAAGTTTTAGAAAAATTGTTGGAATAAAATAATGCATATCTTTCCCTAAACTAACAAAAATAAAAACTTATAGAGTAGCCCTTGTAATTGCTCTTAGTTGGTCGATTATTTATTCTGATAATTACTTTCTTAATGCAAAGGATGATTTTTGTAAAACAATGAGATTGTTATATACAATTTATATAATAAAGTCAAATTGAAAAAAAAAAAATGGTGTGTAGATTGATACCTCGAAATGCAAAATTTATGAATATCTATGTACATAACAAGAAAGAAAGAGACAACAAGACAAAATTAGAAAAATATTTTTCTCATTAAACATTGGTATTCTTTATAAGGAAAATTACAACAAAAATAACTACAATGATTTACAAATGGATAAGGTCATAATAGAATGAAATGGTAAAAAGAAACATTTGAGAGGTAATTAGGGGAAAAAGAAAGAGTTGTAAACAGTAAATACAAGTTCAAATAAAACCACCACTGGTGGTTGAGTTGGTAAGAGCCTCCAGGTGTGGTACCCCCTCACTCGGGTTCGAATCCTGCCGACTACGGATTGAAGTTAAATTTCAATTCATTCTGTGGCTGGCCAGGGGGAGGAAGCGCTTTGACAAGATCCTTGACTACGGATTAGTCATTGGGCCTAGGAAGCCTATGAAATACCGCGGGAGCTCACTCAAAAAAAAATGTTCAAATAAGATTGAAAAAAGCAAATTTATCCTCCACGTGGCAGCATGGTGAGGATCACCAGTATGACACGGCCCCGCGTTAAAAGCAAATCTTAATCAAGTTAATTCCCTCGCCGATGACGCTTCTTCTCATTCAGGCCACTATAAATACCTTCTCTCCCCAGAAACCTTCGGCGTTTAGAATTGCATAAACACTCGGAGAGAATCGAGAGTCTAGGGTTTCCACTCTACAGCGACCTATGGGAGGCGGCGTGATGAGGACGGCGGCCAAGGTGGCCGGGATCGGCAGCGTGATGCACAGCGGGCTTCGCGGCGCGCCGGCCGTTCCTTCGTCCGGGAAGTCGATGCGAACAGCCTCTATCCCCGTCGCGGCGAGCCTTTCTTCTCAGAACATCAAGGGGGCTGACGTGGCGGCGATCGAGAAGCCGTTGTTGGAGGCGACGATGGACGACTTCGTCGACTGGCAAGTGGTGGGCGGCGAAGGGGAATTGGTGATGTCAGCCGGTGAGCCGATGCCGAGGGTTGTGTTCGGCGCAGCTCCGAGCTTCAAGGAGGCCAAAGAGGCCACCGAGGATTTGAAGGACGCCCTCGATAAGTATATTACTCCTCCAATTAATAAAAAAAAGGACTTTTTTTTTGTTATTTAATCTTTTTTTTTTTCACGATTTTGTATTCTGTGTTGAATCATGCGTCATTCTCTATAGAGCATAGAGCAAATGTGCAGAATTGATGGGAATTTGCATTTTCTGCTCGGTTATTGCTAACTATGGTGGTGTTTTAATAAGTGCAACTGAAATGGAATTGTTTTCACTGAATAACGTGTTAACTTTTTAGGGTTTGTAATTCAACTTACAATTCCTTGTAATTGGATAAGTAATTGAACATTTGCCTCAGTGTCTCGTGTCTCTAGGTTTCTTGACTTTGAAATTTGGGACAGTCCCAGCTTCCCCCTCTTTTTGATGGATCGCGTTCATTCTAATATGTACCAAGCACTAATGTTTTCTTTTAAGAGTTTTGCTGTTATTACCAGTTTGGTGGCGTAGTTTGATCTAACATGTAGTCTCATGCTTGACTAATTTTTGTGCTATCATTCATTTAATGCATTAACTTTCAGGGCATATCTATCTTCACCCCCAACTGCTGCATTTGGGGAAATGTCTGCTGCTCATAAGGTGTCTGGGATGTCTCTGCTTTCAAACTCTGAACCAGAGGCAGAATCCCTCCTTATTACTAGGACTTCAGTGCCACAACATGCTTATCAGGCATTTGAATTGCTGAGTCGAAGTTCTGAGGCTCAGGTATTGACTGAACTTCACCTCCCAGATAAAACTCATAAAAAATTGAAGAATTATTTGAACATCCAAGTGTATTTCACAGTGTTTCAGCTTTCTAGCTACCAAAATTATGTTATGAGTGACTTTATTAGGGGAATAATCTAATTTCTTGGTTTCATTCCCAGAATGTTGTTGCCTCAATTGCAAGTGACCCAAATATCTGGAATGCTATGATGGAAAATTCTGCAGTCAAACAATTCATGGAGTCCCAAAAGAACTTTAATCTTGGTCGGTATGAATATGCTTCGGATTCTGAGGTTTTGGAGAAGGTGACCTCTAAAAAGCTTGAAGACGAGTCTGATTCAAGCCAATCTTTTGGCTTGGAACGTCTGTTCAATGGTTTTGTGGATAAGGTCAAGGTTACCGTGAGTACCATTGTCAGTAATTTGTCGACTTACATGCAGAATATTTTTGAACCCCCTGCAGATGACAATGGGAATACCAGAACTGCAATTGCATCTGGGTTCATGGGATTGGCAGTTATGGTTGTAATGGTGGTTTTGCTTAAGCGTGCCTAGAATTTTCTTATAGGTTGTGTTTCTCTGAATTTGCCGAGATAACTATCCTCAATGTTTCTTTGCGCATGAGTGTTGTATAATAAATAAGAGCAAGTTTAATGCCATAATTAAAGCTTATATAGGTGTTTCTCAGATTTTCCTTGTGGTTATCGTTTCTGCAATATTTTTGCACCATGATTGCTGGTGCTTATGTATGACATGTAAATCGATAATTACATAGTTGAGGCTACTTTATTTTATGTTTCAACAGAACAATTAGACTAATACATCCTCATCAGTTTGAGTTCTCTCCCAGTTTTGTTTGGACCTTTAGTTATGTACCAAGAATCTTCCAATATCAATCAAGGAGAAACTTTGAGGTCAGGTTGGTAGAGTTTTCTGTATTGTACCACTATTTTAGTGTACCGGCATAGGTGGCTAAATCTCAGCCGTTTATTTGATAATAGGCATAATTGCCAAAATGCCCCCTGAACTTGGCCATAACTGTCAATTTGCACCCTGAACTTGCAATTTGGTCAATTTACCCCCTGAACTTTAAATTTGGTCAATTTACCCCCTGAATTTGGTAAAATTGTCAATTTGCCCCCTGAACTTGGTCAAAATTGTCAATTTGCACCCCATACGTCAATTCTAATGTTTTTTTCATCCAATTTTGTGACATGTGACATTTACGTGAGGGGTATTTTGGTCATTTTATGATATATATTTTTACAAAAACATAAAAATTACATTAAAAACACAAATATACATAAAAATTACATTAAAACACAAATATACGTAAAAATTACATTAAAAACACAAATATACGTAAAAATTACATTAAAAATGTGAATTTTTAGGGTTTAGGTGAATTCTTAAAAATTACATTAAAAATATACATAAAATTTTACTTTAAAAGGTGAATTTTTAAAAAATGCATTAAAAAGTTGATTTTTTAATTCTTTTTAATGTAATTTTTATGTATATTTGTATTTTTAATGTAATTTTTGTGTAATTTTTATGTATATTTGTGTTTTGCTAAAAATATATATCATAAAATGACCAAAATACCCCTCACGTAAATGTCAAATGTCACAAAATTGGATGAAAAAACAGTTAGAATTGACGTATGGGGTGCGAATTGATAATTTTGACCAAGTTCAGGGGGCAAATTGACAATTTTACCAAATTCAGGGGGTAAATTGACCAAATTTAAAGTTCAGGGGGTAAATTGACAATGTTTACCAAGTTCAGGGGGTAAATTGATCAAATTGCAAGTTCAGGGTGCAAATTGACAATTATGGCCAAGTTCAGGGGGCATTTTGGCAATTATGCCTTGATAATAAGTATTATTTAAATGACAAATATGACTAAGGTTGACTAAGGCTGCTGAGAGAAAAATTCCTTTTTGCCCTCCCACCCCATCTTGTGAACCTAGAAAACTCCCAATTTTTTTTCTCTCCTCTGTTCTTCCACTCATTTCTTTGTTCTTCCCCCTATTTTGATTAGTTTTGACTTAAGGCTGGAATCAAAGTTGATATTTGCTCATCCAGCTCTTCATGTCACTATTTTCCTTCCCCGAAACTACCCCTCCATTCTCAACAGAATTACCCTTCTTTAAAGGTATGAACTCTTCAATCACCAGCCGATCTTCCATTTCCCCACACTGCATTACTTCCTTTTTCAATCTTTCAATAGCTGCAAACCCACAAAACCAAACCAACAAATCATCAAAAACCCAGCTAAAAAAAATTTAAAATCTAAACTTTTACAGAGAAAAAGCAAAATTAACCCACCATCTTTCAATATAATCATGCAAAGAGGAAGCTCCCGCTTGAAAATTTTGATCTTTAGCATTTCATCTTCGAGCCTTTCGACATACTCATCGAGCTTTGACGACATCTGAGAGCCATCTTTAATGGGCGAGAGATTTGTGAGAGAAAATTGGAGATTGGAATCTAAGCGGAGCTCCATTTTATTTTGTTTTACTGGATTTTCTCTTTGTTCTTTTGATTTCTCTCTTTGTATTCTTTGATTGATCTGGGCGATTATGTAAGAAATCTGGGTAGGAATATTACAATTCCGGGTAAAAATTTGGGCAGGTCAAACGGGTTGCTGTACATCATAGGATAATCAAATGCAAGTTTGAGGGCAAACAAGAAATTTTATCTAGCTACAGTTGCTGACGCGTCTCTGGTACAATAAAATGTTGGTACAATCTAGACGCTCCCCAGGTTGGTCAGCTCAAGTGAAAATCAAATTGTAAAATGTTGTGGGGGCTGGAAGCCAAAGGATGAAGTTTCTCACTTTCTTGGGATTTCCCATGTGTGCCATTTTTCAATACCATGTTACATTATACAGTAAATCTCTTGGCACTTTCAATAACGTGAGTAGTCAAATAAAGGAAAACCGTGGCCATAACCCCACCATAACTCCAACCTTTTTATTCATTGTTGCATCGAGCATTCCACAACGACTCGGTTGAATCGTTTTAACCGAGTCGTTTTAGTCAGCAAGGTACTTTTTAGCTGTTGTTTCCTGGACAGCTACCAGTCACAAGTAAACTGCAAATATATATATTTTTTCTTCCATCTTTGAGGAAGGGGATCGAACTTAAGACCTCATCCAATAATGTGGAGAGGAATATCACTACACCAATAACTCGTTTGTAGTAAATTACAAATCTAAGAATGCTGTAAATCTACAAAATTCTCGGAGCTAGTAGTAGAAGTTGAGCTCTTCCCTCTCCTATTTGGCCAAGCAGGGTTCCTCTGTGCTGCAAAACCATTGTTCTTTTCTGCTATGAAAATGGATCTTTGGAACATGTTTGGTGTACCATATACTAATGCTCAACGTTCAATATGTCCTCTTTTGATATATGCATCTTCCCTTTATCTCTTCTAACATTTGCTTGAGTCCGTTCAGGTTGGCCCCGCTGAAAACAACGCAGATTAATTGTTCAACACAATGCAAGTGCAAACAATAATAACGGTGACAGCGACAAAAATGAGGATTGTACAAGTTATTTGGCACCAATGTGCACTCACCTTCCTCAAGACAAATGACAAATACAAATAAGCTACTTCCCATTCATCTTGCGAAAGTGTGCCTGGATGTTACAAAGCAAGAATAAAAAATGTATTAATACTGCAACTGCTCTGAGGCATCATGATGATGACAGATGTTAACAAGTACAAGAAAAGAACATACTCTGATCTTGGTTACCATCACCTAATGCACCAAGCCTTCGCATTAGCTCCACATACTCTGGTTTTTTCATATACTCGTGCACAAATTCATGTGAGTTCTTCACAAAAACCAACTCCATATCATACTGCAAGAGATCAATACATTTTTATATTGTATGAATATTAGAAGAATAAGAGCCCAACACCTAAGTATCAACAACATCACAATTAAACTGTAACTGACTACAAGAAAAACATGTCAATAGCTCCAATCAAATATCAAATAGGGAACTTCTGAATGCACTTCGATCTTCATGTGTTGAGCAGCATAATAGCCATTTTATTTTAAAGAGAAACATCAAAGCCGTTTCAAAAAAAGAAGTTATACCTCTTCTACCAACGATTTGAATACGTGAAAGGGGACAATCCATTCCGGGCAATCAACCGCATCCTGCAAAGGAAGAATTCAAACATAATGATCTACAAATACATTTAGATAACCGATCAATATTAGCAACAGAAAATGTAAAGAAACAAGATAGATACCTCCAGGTGAAACTTGTACTTGATACCAAAGGGACTTGAAGACCTAAATTTCTGAGTCATATATGAAGTATTTCATAAAATTAGGAAAGAAAAATCGTATTTAAAATAAAGTCATGTCTCAGCTTGGAAATGACTAATATATGAAAATCTAAACATGTAACTGCAACAGGAAAACATACCTTTTCAGAAAATTCTTCATCAAAGCGTATCCAGTATACACTATTTCCAAAGAATAATCCTTCAGCTGAAAATTCAGTCAAAATAGCATCACGAATCAATAATGACGAAAGTCATCTACCATGCTCAGAAACCTTATGCACAAAAACAAGGGAGAAAATGCTCCCTTGAGCTTCATCAGGTGATCATACAAACTATTTTGTCCGTCAAGACGAATAACTAACCAGAAGTATATAGCATGTTAGCACCTGACAAAAAAAGGAAAAAAGACGAAGAAAAAAGGATGGTAAAATCTCTTAGGATTGGTTAGAACTATCTTCTAGGCACAACCAGGTCTTTCCTTATGCCTCTCTGCCTTCCCTCTTGTCCTTCTGATCAATTTTCTGACGCTCACTTCAAGAGTTTTTCATTTCAAATCCAGAACACACATAGATCTCTCTTAAGACCAGTAGAGTGGGGAAAAGCAGGGAACATTGCTAATTGAAAAGTCATCTAAATTGAGTATTACAAGGACACTAATTATTTATTATTATTTTGAATTTTTTTTATACTCAGACATCCCCCAAACCCACTTCACCGACCCAGGTTTGAAACTGGGGACAACCACTCCTTCATGCAGTTGGCATAAAAACTTGGTCCTCAGCGACAAAGGATGCTCATTATTGAGGGACCATTTAGTGAAGCCCAAGAAGGTTTGAACACATTGGTAAGGTTGATTAAGGCCTTGGTAATTTCTCAAGAGGGAGTCGGGGAAGTTGTGCAAGTTTCTAATGGTCCCATTCACAGGTACTATAACATCTCTCAAATGTGGATTAGCATGCCATCAAAGATTCCTGTATTCCACAACTCCCATTAAAGGCTCTTTTCACCCCTTTCCTAAAGAACTTCCCTTTCCACACAAGTCAAAGACAATAAAATTGCTTATGTGAGGAGCATCAAATTCCTTGGATTCAACATTTCTATTTTTAGCATTACACTAGAACACAATAAAATAGCTTTTAGGTGTAAAACAAACCTTCTCTAAGCTTTTTGATGATTACATTTGCATCTGGCATTGTTCCAATGAAAGTTCCGCCTGGGCGAAGTAAGGCTGAAACATTAGCCAAGGCTCGCCGTGCGCGTGCCTCAGTGGACCAGGAGTAATGCAAGGCAAACTGCAAAATAAAATGTGCTTTGGCTTATGATGGTTCAGTTTCAAAGACTATCCTCACCTCAATTTTTAATTACATACAGTGGAAATGTGTTTTTGACCTCTATTACTACATGAAGGCTTACCTGGCAACTACAAATATCAAAGGGGGCATCATCTGCTAAGACTTTGTCCAGGCGAACCTGAAACCATGAACACGAAATTAGTAGTCATAAGGCATAGAACTACTCCTAGGATTCCTGTCACACGCTGCTTAGTGGCCGATTGTTTGATTAAGTAAAGCAAAGGCAAGGTCAATTGAGACAAGAGCATGGTTTATCTAGCAACAATTACCTCATAACAATCTCCACAGATAAGCCGTGCAGGAAATGTGAACTTTTTACGGCGTTGATGATGGTCTGCATCACCATTATAACGGGTACGGCAATCTTCTATCTGTAAAGAATTTAGAAGATGATAATAGAATCATTCATAGCAGACTTTTTAAAACCTGAAGTCAAAACGAAGCAGCTTCAGCATGTCTTGATGAGGACTTGAGAGCAGAGATGCCACCTCTTTACCCACAGAAAAAAAAAAAGACCACTCGAGGAAAATGCTATACTTGGAAAACAAGAAATTGGGAAGGGTGGTATTGAAAAATTTAAAATTGATTACTGTGATAAAGAGTCCGCAATAAATCACCACATGATGAGGTTGTGCAGGATTTATTTTTCTTTCCTCAGAAATAAGAAAAAAATAAAATGAAACCAAGCAAATAACAAACGAAGCAAACAGAATCTGCATAGTTCAGAAAAATAGCCTCTCCATGGAGGGAAGATCAAACTCCACTATCAAACAATAAGGATCCGCTAAAAGACCTCTCTGAACCTCTCAACTCAGGACTCCACAGAGACACTAAATATCATCCTTAAGACTGGAATTGCCACATATTTATAGAGTTCCCCCAAACTCACGCCTTGTTTGACAAGGAAAAGACTTTCGAACAACACCAAACAAGTAACTTAAAAGCACTCTACAACATTGACGAAGCCACAAAGTAGAGAATAGAATACAAGACACTTCATGATAGCTATAACGTGGACCAACTAGAAATCTACAAGTACTAGTGCAAATTTACGCATTCTGAGACATAGGTCAGCAATTCAGTAGCAAAACAATGAAAAATGATGCTAGAATCAAATTTTGGACTCCAACAAAAATAGGCTCCCAACAGTTGCTCTAAGTTATATTCAGTGTAGCTATTATCTAAAAGAAAATGTCAACCAATGAGCTAAATATAACAAAATTTCAACACTTACTGAGCCTTCAGCAATATCAATGCCAACATAGTATCCAATTTTCGCCTTGTCCCATTTGATGAGATCACCTCCCTACCGAAAATATGATGTTAGAAATTATTTAGTGAAACAAACGGGCAGGGGGAGATAAATGGACCACCAATACCTTGCCACATGCAAGATCAAGAACAGCATCTCCTCGGCGAGCATAGAGCTGAATTAAGACACTCTTAATCTGCTCGATAAGAGAAGGAACTATAATCAATAACAAAAGTATGGATTGTGATCATACCATTATGGAGTATTTAGAAGATTAAAAGACCAACCCAATTGTTAAGCTTTTTTAAGTGGATGATCGGACTAGCTTCTCGTTCTTCCAGAGTTTGATTTGTCCTTGCACTATAATGATCAGCCACTTTACGTGCAAATATCTTTGTGCTTTCATCCTCCAAGAAATTTGAATCATCTAAGACCACAATGTAAGACACTGTGATTAAGACAAAACCCTAACAAAATGCTTGCATTCGGCATATTGCTAGCGTTGTAGGAAAGAAAAATGAAGCTTTCAAAATCTTTCATTATATGACTATTAGATATATCATTTTTATTTTGCTTTGTTCTAGTATAAAGAAAGTGTAGTTGATTCAGAAAAAAGGGTAACAAGAAAGAGTACCAATTGGACAGTTCAAATTTAGTTATATTCCCCTTATCTCAGTTTCCTCTGTTATCAACAATGTAAGGTGGGTAAGCAAGAATCCGAGCTCAAATTAATCAGCATATTAATGCTACACCAATAAATTACTAATCGAAAACATGCAAAGAATAACAGTTAGTTTCCCTCACTTTCTGAGCAACAAAATAGAGAACAGACTACAAAACTACAGGACCCAGATCCAAAACTCCTCAAACCAACCAAAATGATCAAAACTTTACCACATGAAACTACAAATCCGAACCAAGGAGCAAAAGGGTATGTAAATATTACCTTCTGGGTTGGGTTTGAACCTGGATTGAGGTGGCCCAAGAGAGGTGGAGGATGATTCTGAGTAGCCTCGTTTCATGGCCAAGGATCAAAATGGCACTCGCACACAATACAGGTTTTGCTAGAGAGAATCGAATGCGGCTCAAAATCAGAGCTTTGCTATCGAAAAGCAAAGAAACAAAAATGTTGTTATTATATTTGTGCTTTAATGAGAGAGACAAAGGGTTAGTTCAGTATTGCTGTGAGGATAACAGCTGTGGAAAAACTCAGCGGTGAGAAAACTTAGCTGAGCGTTTTTGGTAAACTGTGTTTTAAAAGTATGGCGATATTAAAAAGAAGAATTTAGCGTTTGGTAAACTTTAATTTAAAAGAATTGTGAATATGCATAACGACTAAAATGGGCATGATGCTAAAATAAGATTTGTTTGGTAAGAAAGACAAAAAAAACTTTCACTCACACTATTTTATTTTCTTATTTGCTCGACCATCTTGAGTGTTCATCTCCTTACACTGCTTCATCTTTTTTTTATTTTTGGCTAATTGCAAATGCTTAATCAAACCGGGAAGAACCATTCTGGTTTTTCTCCAGTAGGTTCCACCCATGTCTTTTACCATAACAATTCCTATTTATTATTCATTAAATTTGTTCAAAAGTTCTACACTTCAACATAATGGAAGTCCAGCCAGCTGGGCTTATTTTGTATCCAGTACATATTCCATCATTGGTGAAGAAGCAATATTTGTTAATGTCAAGTTGTTTACTCAGACGTATGAGAAAAAAGAGACCACTAGAATCAAGTTGACAATTAGGAAAAACACAAATGCAGTTCCATGCCATTTCAAATGGCAAAACACAATTCAACAAACATGCTATTAGAACAATGACAAGCCATTGAACATCAGAACATGCTTTGCTTAAACCAATCAGGAGGGAAGAGCACATAAAAATGAAATGATCACACTTTATACATAACACAATCCCTATAGCTAACACAGTTAGCTAACTTGGTCTGTACAGATGTCAGTAAGCAGTTGTGATAGATTGCTAGAACTCTTGCTGCCCCCTTCTGTCTCTTCTCCTGCGTTCAACTTTTTCTTTTTGGGTTTAAGTATTACCTACTGCATACCTATCCAGAATTTTCTTTTATGATAGTAAAATATAATTTTAAACTACCCAGAGTCCTATACCCAGAATCTAAAGATTAATTACACCTTTCAGCCAAGTGCAAGAGAATTCAATTCTTCTCTCCTTATTATTTGCGGAAGAGTAGATACCATCAAGCACCCAATAAACATGAAAGCAAAACTCAAAAATAAAAAGCATAGAAATACGACCAAAACAATTAAGAAAATAGGTGATTATTGCCCTTAATGTTTGTGAAGCAGACTGAAGTGAACAAATTTGATAAATTGAAGAGAAATAAAACCTAAAGACAATTATAAGAAATTAGAACTTGAAGAGAGGTGAGAAGAACCAAAAATGAGTAAATTGACTAGCAATAAACCCTAGAGTAGACATACCTCACTCTTGCGATCCTTAGAGACTGTGAAGAAGTGGAGAGTCCGTGAAGAAGAGAGGAATCAAGGAAGAGAACACAAACGAGAAGAAAGAAGGGAGCTAGAAGAAAAGAAGGCGTCAAAGATCAGAATGGGACTGCTGGCGTCAATTGTAGTATCTAGTGAGGGTGTTTTAGGAATGGTAAAAAATTCACCGGTTCTCTCTGGGCAAATTCTGGAATGCATTGAGGTTCAGCTGCACTGGGCCACGTGGCTATTTCTGAGCCGTTGATGCAATAGAGAGAGACATGATCTGACAGGACTATTGATGCGGCTCGGCTTGGACGGGGATTCCTCGCATCTCGATCTTTTCTTCAATCCGATAAAAAAAAAGATGAGATCTCCTCTTTGAATCCTCTCCTTCTTCATTCACTCGAACCCAAAAAAAAAAAAAAAAAACTTCTTCACAGGGGACGGATAGTAATCAAAATACAGAAAGAGATTTAACGGATGAGTACAATAGCTAATTAATTAGTTATTTTGTGATGTGGTTAGGGGAATATGAGTACATCGACGTGATCATCAAAGGGGAGAGACTGGTAATCGATATCGATTTCAGATCAGAAATCAGAATTAGCTATTGTATTTTCGTGGGGAAGCTACGAGTGTCATCTTCATCATCGAATTATGTTGTGTTCATTGTTCAATTAACCATCTTCTCCACCCTTTAAGAATAAACAATTAGGCATCGACAACAGAGGAATTGAAAATATCATATTGCACATTTGCACTGAGAACAATAATACGAGGACCAAGACAGAGATTTTACCTTTAGAGGCCGTACCGCTATGGTGGAGATGAGCAGGGTGCGGTGGTGTTGGAGGTGAGTGAAGTCTGAGAACTGGAGAGATGAAGAGAAGAGAAATTGAAGAAGCCGAGCCGCTCAGCCGCTAACCTTTCTTGTCTCGCCTCGACGGCTCACAACTGGCCACGTTGCCAGTGCAACTGCACCTCAGTGCATTCCAGCCGCTCCCCAAATTTTGATAAATGACCAATTTTGAGCCTCCAAGTTGATTTTTAGCCAACAATTGAAAACTGACCATCTAGAGGGATGAAAAGTCACCAATACCCTCGTTAACAGTTTCTTTTCCTTCTTCTCCTATTTTTTTTTTGTCTCCTCCCTTCTCATGTAGACAAAATTTTCATCAGTTTTACTGTTCGACCCCACTTGTGTAACCAAATGCAACTAAAAACAGGATAAAAGCCATTATTTGGCTACTTATTCTCTTACTTTCTGTCCTACCGCTCCATATGCTTTTGTTGGAGAACAATGAAGGTTAAATATATCACTTTGGTCTCTGAATTTTGACATTTACTATCACTTTCGTCCCTGACCGAAGTTTTCACCGAATAAACCTCCGATTCCGGCCAAATCGAACGACACCACATACTGGGCTTTGAAGCCCTCCTTGAGGCGAGTTTAACGCCACCAATCTCGCCTCAAACCGTCACCGGACGGCGGAGAATTTTAGAATTTAAGTTTCGGTCACCACCAGCTTTCGGGACAAATTCGAGCCATTCTATACCGAATCGAGCTTAGTCCCAGTTATAAAAGTTACTCCTCTCATCTTTGTGAACATTTTGGCATAGGTTTTGCACCATTTTTTTTTTCCTGTCAGGGACGAAAGTGATAGTCGGTGTTGAAGTTCAGGGACGAAAGTGATATATTTCAAAGTTCAGGGACGAAAGTGTCGAACGAGTCAAAGTTGAGGGACTAAAGGTGATTTTTTTCCTTAATTAAATTTATAAACATCAAATTAATAAACATCAAAATTGAATGCATAAACCAACTCCAAAACTATTTTTTTTAGGGTTGAATTAAAGTGGAATGACCAAATACAAATGAGAGCGTCGCTCTCCCTCAACCCTAGCCGCCATGGGCTAGGATTCCACCGTCGTCTTTTGCCGGCGACAATTACTATGGGTGTTGTTATGGTCTCGTCTAGTGCAAGTCTGTTTCAACGATCTCTTTCCACAAGGCTGCTTAGGCAGCGTCATCTTGACGGGGTTTTGCTCGGCGGTGGCTCTGATGTTCCTGCTGGAGGAGGCAACCGTCCTCTTGATTTTGGTTTGGGTCATCTTTGGCCTGGACTGCACAGATCTGGAGCAATCATATCACAGAGGTGTAGTGGTACACAAATCAATGGCCAACTGGTTGGAGATAGGGCTTTTCTGCTCTCTTCAGTGAAGGAAGTCGGCGACGGCGATTCAGGAAGGCCACCGGAATTTCGTCTCCGACCGGGTCCGTGGTGGCACAAGTCCGGGCCTTCTGTGGGTGCCCGCTTCTCTTGGGCTTGGTGTGAGGCTTTTGGGCCTTTCGTTGGGTTTGAGATGATGTGGGTTATCATGTTTGGTCTGGGGCCTAGGGAGGGTGTCTTGGTACCCTCTCCTCCCACCTAATTTAGAGGTGTGTTAGCCTACAAAAGTTAACAAGTTTCGCATAGTCATTTAGTTGACGAATTTGCAATTTCACCACAATTGAGTGCATTGGAGATTGTTGGTTCACTAGTTTGATTAGGTATTACTTGAGATTTGTTCTCTTTTGTAGGCTCGTTTGAATAAACGAGCGAACATGATATAGTGAGCGGTGCTTTCTTTTCTAGTATTTTAGCTGACCCTAACAAACTCGGGTTCAGCCCTAGGATTTGATGTATGTACCGTTCTTTGGTATTGATATATAGTATCGTCTGATTTTTCCCCCCTAAAAAAAAATCAAAATTGAATGCATAGGCGAGTAACTTGCTTCTCTTCTTTAATGAATTATATAGTATGTAACAATAACGAAATTACAAAACATGGGAATGCCAAACTATGATATTTCTCTCACCCACAATTTGAGTGATGGGAGAACCACATATAACCCTAGAAATGACATTGGTTAATTACAACTAAAATTTTAAAAACAATCATCATGAGCCAAAAAGGCCCAATCACGAACCACTGGAAATGCCCACACAAACTACTAATGAAGGATAATCCCGAAAGTCCCGATAGTACCTCATAAATAATAGCCAGAAAGACAATGCCCTCTTCCACACCGTATCCCAAAACAAACCAGACCACGTGTAAGAATCAATTGTCATCATATTGACGACAAAGGCCCAACCACGAACCACTGCAACAAAATCAAACCCTAGCTCAAAAGAGTAGGGCCTAACCAAATACCAAAAAATAAAAACCTAAAAGAATAGCAAAAAAAGCCTCTACGTCTCGCCTCCCACCACCATGAAACTGACGCCGCCAGCCTCCCAATGACCACCTCCAAGGGGTTAATGCAGAAAATAGTAGCAAAACCTGCTCTGACTCTCAAATAAGGCCGAAAGACTGTCGAGACCTTAAGCCCATGCTGCCTCTAACTAGAAACATCCCAAGCTCCAAAATTGGGCCGCCCATAGCCACTGCATATCAAACCATAGCCTATAGAACAATGCGACACCAAATCACATATTTGACACTTCAACCACACCAACCACTATCGAAGCAGCCCAATATCATCTCTTTCCACGCCGAACAGGACCCGATCTAAGGCTACCACCCAAGATCACACGCCCAGACTTGGATTCTTTTATGATCGCTCGAATACGGATGGAGGGAGACATAGTCGTTCCAAACAGAGAAGGGAAGACAAAACGCTGGCTAATTAACCACACACCTATGAAAACCAAAAGCAAGCCAATGAACTGCCTTTGTAGATCCCTCGTTCGACAACATCCACCATGCTCTAAAAAAAATTAAACTTCGATGTATGTGAGCTATTGCACCTTTATTTATGTAATTTGGCTTGCTGAAATGTGCTTTGATCAATTATCAATCTTGGTCCAATTTTCACATTATTTTGAACGGATCTGAGATCATTCCACCTTGTTATTGTGTAATCTTTTGGTGGTTGAGCATTACAATACATGGGCTAAACTCTTTTGATTTATAAACCCACCTGTTAGAAATGCAAGTTTGACAAAACTTTATGCAGGATATGGCTTGTTTATATGAAAGACATCAATTTCTTCAGATGATCTAAATTAAAACGTATTATTATAGTTAAGGATCAAATAGGATCCGTGGCGCAATGGTAGCGCGTCTGACTCCAGATCAGAAGGTTGCGTGTTCGATTCACGTCGGGTTCAATAATTTTGTTTGTTTTTGGGACAATTGATTTCAAATATTCTAGAGCTCCAATTGAATTTTTCTTGCTTTATTGATTTGAAATACTCAATGCATTTTATTACATGTGCTTTATCTGCTCTGTGCAGAAGTATGATTGTTAACTTGGAGAAATCTTGTAAACCACTGAACTGAAGATTTAGGAATCCTCGTAAGGTTCTTCTTGTAATCGACATAGTAGAGTCCGAATCTGCGAGTGTATCCCATGTTCCATTCCCAGTTGTCGAGCAACGACCACACAAAATAACCACGCACATCACAGTTGTCTTGCCTGCACTGATTCAGTTTTCTATTAGCTGGGGCATGTACAATGTAGAAGCCCTGAAGCATAGTATGTTACTTTCCATTATTACCTTATAGCAGCAGATAGGTTTGAGAGATAGTCCCTGTGAAATAGTATTCTCTTCTCATCATTTAAAGCCTTCTCTATAGGTATGAAAGGTTTATTTGGATCATCCATACCTGATATCACAATTTAAAGTGTTTGTTATTTCAAGAAAGTTTCATGGATGAAATTTGAATCTGAATCTACTCACCATTTTCTGTTATTATCACTGAGGGGTTCCCATACTTATCTTTGATGTATCTTGCCAACATTCGGATGCCCCATGGGACTATGCGTAACCAGTGGGAAGCTGCCTGGAGGAGGAACAAGCAGTGATGAGCTTTCTTAAATACGAAACCAAGGTTTAATTTAAGGGCTTTATCAAGTGGTTCAGACGTACTTTTTCTCCAATCGCCACTCCTCCTTTATATGCTACAATCAAAATCAGGTATAACAGTTATCAGTTGGAATCCTGATGTTTTTTTTTTGCCCTTTGTTCTATAACATGTACTTTTAGGTAGTGCTTAGTTCACTGGATTGAACCTCGGATGGAATAAGAATGCCCCTTTTGTTGTTTGGAATGGATGATACAATTGCATTGCTGACCAATTTTCATTACTCTCACCTAGTCACCTCTAACTCTTTCAATATTCATTCTTATTTGGATTTCGTTCCATTCCATTCCAATGTTCATTCCAGCAGCCAAACACTACCAGGGGATATAGAAGATTGTGCTTTAGCATCTTACGTGTTGTGATGACTGCAGCATCAGATATAGCATCATGCAACATAAATTTTCGAATCCGTGTCCTGTCATTCCGAGCATATAATGTGGTGTAGTGGTTTATGCCGACAAAGTCCAAGGATCCCACGAGGAATTTTGACACTTCCTGCGAAATTTCTGGTAATCGCTTACCCACAAGCTTCTTCATTGAAAGAGGATAGTTGCCAAAAAATAGTGGATCAAGGAACCTGATTCAATTTTTCTGTGTTATGTTGTGTTTATACACTTTTGTTTTACTCCTATATGGTATGAATAGATAACATATTTACAAAAAATTTACCATCCCAATGTAAACTCATTGGCTCTATGTGCTGCATCTATGTCCTCATCACTATCAGATACAGGTTCATGCCATTTGACATCCAGTGCAATTCCAACTTGACCTCCTTGTTTCTCCTAGGTATCCCATAGAGAAAAAGTTTTTTTTTTTTAAAGCAAGCTTAAATGATTTTCCATTTCCTTGAATATGTAGAAGAATGATTACGTACTAAAGAGTTGAGAGGTATTACATATAGAATTCTGTGTACCTTGAAAAATTTCTGGTAAAGATGAAAAGTGGCAGCATGAGACAGGAGGATGTTATGAGCAACAATGTATGGTTCAACAGATGAATTTCCTTTCTTACAAAAAAAATGACCAAGAATAGAACATCTGCCTGGAGCTTGTATGCCCAAGTCATAACTTTGGAGCGCGTAACCATGAGGCTCGTTGAAGGTGATCCAGTGCTTAACTCTATCTCCAAAAGCTTGGAAGCAGGTGAAGGCATAATGTTCAAAGTCTTTTCTGCAAGTAATTGAGGTAAATATGAAGCTTAATTTATCATTATTTTTATAACATTTTCGGTGTTTGTATGATACTTACACTATTTGTGAGCTCAACCATCCTTCATATCTGTCTTCAAGCATCTGCGGATGATCCCAATGATATAGAGTTACAAAAGGCTGGATCCCTGATCGGAAAGAATTGTTTGACCTTTCAATAATGTTGTACTTCAAAAAAGAATTATATTCCTAAAAGGTCTCATTGCGTTACCTTTTTCAAGTAAAGAATCTAAAAGGCTGTTGTAGTAGCTTATTCCTTCTGAGTTGGGGGCTCCTGTTCCATCTGTTCAAGGATAGTTTCAAAAGCAGTTAGTAGCTACTAGACAACTAGTGCTGAAGAAGATAATCTGAACAGAATCACATCTTACTTGGAAATATTCTCGGCCACGATATTGAGAATCTGTATGCACTTACTCCCATATCCTTCATCAAGTCGACATCACTCTGTAAATTTTGAATGTTTACTTTGTCTAATCATATATTTCATTATGCTTGAAGGTTGGTAATGCATCATTGTCATTATCACTATCTGAATATTCTTACTGTTATATTTTATACTAGTATCATTATTGGTACAAGATTCATATTCAGATAATTTCTTTCTGCTTACTGAACTACTCTTGTGACAAGTAGTTTGCTTATTTGATACGAAAACTTTTTTTCTAAACTATCAAAGACTTGGATGATATGTAAACAAAGTAAGTTGGAAGTATTCAGCTTGCGTATTAGCTTAAAACTCTTGAAAATGAAAATATTGAAGTCAACAAATGCCCTATTCACTTCACCTGAAATCTGTGATATTGATCTACAGCTGTGTCTGCATTGCTGAAATCTAAAATCCTCCCTGTTGCATATTCAAGAAGCAAAACAATTACAAATCTGCTTTTTCAGATGATATCTTCTGTAACTTTTGTTTTGCTTCATTTAAACTTGGTATTGAATTTGAATTCTACCTGGTTCTTTTGTGAAGGTATCCCATACGCTAGCTCCCTTGTTTCCTTCGTTTACAGCACCCTCAAACTACAAGATACAAGATCCCATGATTGTTAAATTGCTCTTATATATGCAGGCTAGCTCCAACATGTTGTTAAAACCGAAGAACACAGAAGTACCTGGTATGCTGAAGAAGCTGTTCCGAAAACGAACCCTTTTGGGAAATCAGCCCTGCTAAGAGATTCAGAGTTTGTAAAGAGCCTAGCTACCAGAATCAGGATGATGCATAGTCTCATGTTGAAATAATCTTCAGTTTCCGAGCAGGAAGTTCCTACGCCTCATTGAAGAACAAAAGGATTGCTTTCCGGGGATTCTTATTTCTTACTTTATAGAGCAAGTTTAAGCTACCTTAACTGTAAAGTGTAGAATATTATGGAAGAAGAAAAGGGCAAAAGCCAGGGACGTTTCTCTTGTTGATGAGCTTTCTTGCCGGGTGGTGACTCATGTGAAAAGTTTATATTTCAAAAAATAGAAAATATCTTCCTATTAACTTGGTTGATAGCTGACAAGCATAAAAATGTTTGTCAAAATAAAAACCTTCACTTCCTAAATGTGTCGATGGTAGTATAGTGGGAAGCAAGAGCCATTCCCGTAGAGGATTGTGTCTAATTGTTATTCTAATATGTTGGGATTTTATTTACAATTATGAACAATATAAATATTTTTGGGTTTTTAACTTTTTATGATTTGAAATTAAAAAGTAAAACAATAATAAGATAACACTACGACTATGGTATCCACCACTAATCTTCTTCCTAAGCATACATGACACAAAATAGGTATTGATGATGATGTTTGTCAACCTAAAGGGATGGGTGTCTCCTCTTTAAGTTGTTGATTTTCCTAAGCAATGCATGTCACCAGCATACCCTCTAGGTTGTTCCATAAGCAAGCATATGCACTAAGAAAATCGACAAACACACAAATCTTAGAACATGGTATCTATTATGGTTATTCATGGTGATTAATTCCCAAGTACCCGCAAGATCACTTGTTGTTACTTTTCATAGGCTCAAGACTCGGTCATCTAAATTGATCTATGTAACAATATCGATTGTAGAGTTAAAAATATGGTAATCAAGCATACCGTAAACCCCCACACTTATTCTCCAAAGCATTAGAAAACAAGAATCTCCATCATTATCCAACCAATTACAAGGAAAAATCAATATAAAAGATATATAAATATGCGCATATCAATAGTGATGATGGTATAAAGTGTCGGAACAATTTAACTTAAAAAAGAAAAGTTTGCCAAATTATTTTGTCAGTCAATACTCTCACGGAGAAGAGCAACCTCGCCTAAGTTTTTTTTGTTGGTGGAAGAAGATGCGTGATTGAGAAGGAATGATAAGAGTCCCAGAGGAGAAGCAAACTTAAACCTTGAGCAATGGCACCATCCACATCAAGTTGAGTTCTGGGTTGGTAAGAAGAGGACGAATAATATATCACCTCCATTGCCGTTTTTTGTTTTATATCTATATATAGGATAGATATTGGTACTCATCCCATTCCTATCTAGATATACACCACAAAAACATTGTCGTCTTATATTAGAATAATGATTAGCTAAAACCGTTGCCTTTTCCTTTGCAAGCAAAAAAGAAAGAAACATTGTACTTTAGGTCTAAATATTATATCTTATGGATTATTCAAACAAAAGGGCCAGAGAGATTGCGTGGAAGATATGAACTCATCAACTTTGAGCCTTCAAAGCAGGAAGACATGGCAACCATCTGGTCTTCATGTTTGTAAGTTTTCATTAGATAATGAGCAATATATCAAAGGGAACCAAAATAAAAGTCTCGTTTGACTTTTCAATATGTATTAGATAATGAGGATGTTTGTAAAGGATTTTCATCCTATATGCATTATTTTTTATTAAAGAAAATCTACCGAGATGTCTTTCGAAACACATACATATTATGAATTCATCGAAGGAAGATTGAGTTTTCTTTTATGACACGTTTACTAATTTGAAATGAGTATGAGAATAAAAGAAATGATTTACAATATTTAACTTCTCATGCGTAAACTAAACACAAAGTGAATAAAGAAGTAAGCAAGTTCCCCTCATTCCTTCAAGGATTCGATTATGTCGTGGGCGTGGGCGTGGGCGTGGGCGTGGGCGTGGGCGTGTGTATTTTGAATTTTGAATTTTGAATTCCTATACCTTCAATAGTTTATTCTCATTCATCATTTCTTCATTCTAAGTAAATAAACGCGATATTAATAATTTTTTTCTTTTTATAATAAAAAGTTTTTTTTATATTATTATTGCATTTTATGATGTATATAATCTTTCATGGAGTAAGATCCAATTCTTTTGTTCTTAATGTAGTAAAACCATCCTCTTTGTTGATGCAAAATATTTCAAAAATGTGAGTTCTCACCATAGGAAATGACTGGATGAGGAAATGGACCGGGCCCAAATACTGTGATGCCCAAGTAAGAAAATGTTGGCCCAAATACATCTGAGTAAACCTCTGAAATTCTTATAAGTGAACTTAGTTGCTCAATTTAAGGTGGTTGGTGCAGTGGTTTGGCAACAAAGTTGTCAAGTGAGATATCCTGGATTCGACTCTCTTAGAATACATGTGTATATGTAAACTGTCGCCCAGAATTAAAAAAAAAAGGATATTGTCCATGTCAATTTGTGGTGTTTAGACAAGTTTTGAATGTGTCAGTTTGGGTAACCTAGCCCAGTAAGGCCCAAGTTGTCAAGGGTCGAAATATACACAACTATTTCCATGGGTATTTATGTCATTTAATCAGCACTAACGATTAGAAACAGAGGCCTGCATCTCTTATTCTCTTGGCTCTCTCTAGAAAAACCAGTGAAAGGGTTTTAGCATAAACCCCTTGAACACAAAACAATGGCTTTGACTCTGAGAGCAGCGGCGGCGGCGGCGGCAGCGGCGGGGCCCACTCGCGGCTTGAGACGGCTGTTCTCAACAAGTTTCGTTCCTCCGCTGAACTCTGCGGTGCCTAATCCTCGAGAAGAGGCTGACCCAAGCACCAACCTCTTCGTCTCTGGTATATCACTCTTTCCCCTTTCTTCCCTTCATTTTCTTCAAATTTACTTCTATTTGCCATTGGGTTATCGGCGGTTTAGTGTATTCCTCTGTAAAATTGCGAAAAGCTCCTAGCTTTATGTTGGTAGTTCAATGATTCTGGACTTTATGAATGTGAGGCTGCTGTGGAAACGAAGAAAATGAGGACAGAAAACTAATTACTTGGGCGACCTAGAAACTGAACACCCGTTAAATTTTATTGTTCTAATTATAGAATCCCTATTGTGTTTCATTGTTCAAAACTCTTGCTTTCTTTTCACATCCATGTTTTTTCTCAGCAACCAAACAGATGCCACTGATTCAAACTTTCATGTTTAATAATATGGCTCACATTGAGATTTTAAGTATCTTGTAGTATTAATTTCTAATTTTGATCTTTCTTTCTTTGACATTAGCCCCAACTATGTTTGCACAAATTTGGAATTGTGGAATAATGTTATGGTCCATTTGAATGGACTGATTCCAAGTATAGGTGTTTAGTTAATATTATAAAACTAAAATGCTTGTTTAGACTATTACGATCCGTGTATGTCAACAATCAAATTAGAAGGAGAAGGAAAATAATCGAATGTCAAATCACTCCTTGCATATGGTCATTACAAATCCATTTCAAATGTACTGCTTCTATTCATCTTAGATACATCCTATGTAATGTTCTTTAGTCCTTTTGAACAAATTCAGCCTTGTTGTCGATAACAAATCCTGTCTGAAATCATTCCATCCAAATGAAGCGTTAGTTTTGATGATTGTTTCTGTTTATTTTGTTATTAAGGGTTGGAAGGGAGTGATCTGTTTCTGTTTTGATGAAATCTAGATCGCGGGGAGTTTTGGGGATTACCTTGTACATTGATGATCTTGCAGGCAATTTTTTGTCTTCGTTTTCTTTCCAACCAGGCTTCTCTTCACTTTTTCCTTGGTTGATATTATTCGTGATACATAGTCTAGATTTTATCACCCTAGAGTTACCTTTTGATGTACTATGATTTCTATTGGATCACATATCTGTTTGTTTGCAGGGCTTAACAAACGTACTACCTCAGAAGGACTACATAAAGCCTTTTCTGCGTTTGGTGAAGTAGTTCAAGGTGTTCTTCTGTGAAATTGTTGTATTTTGTTTTGTTTTTTATTTTTAAATTCTTAAAATGTTAACTAATTATTCTCTAATATGTACAGCTCGAGTGGTGACTGATCGCGTATCGGGATTTTCCAAGGGATTTGGTTTTGTAAGGTATTCAACCTTAGAAGATGCTGCCAAAGGCAAACAAGGCATGGACGGACAGGTCAGTTGACAGTATTCACGACACTGTTAGAGTTTTTTTTGACTTGATAAATTAAGCATAGATAGATTCCTCCAAGTTTACTAATGGGGTAACCAAGTTTCATTGGGCACATATTGGCATGTCAATGCTCACAGCAGTCTAAAAATTGAACATTTCAGAAACTCTTTATTAGTAAAAGCATTAAGCCCCGTCCTTGAGAGAACATTTGTTTAGATAAAAACACAGTTCATAGTTAGCTCCCTTTAAAAAGTATATTCTTTATCTGTTCCTTATCTGAAGGCAGACAAAGTGGATACTCGTGAGAAGTTACTGATCTATAATCAACATGAATACTAGGAAAACCCTAATGTTCACAGGAAACACTGAAGCAGTGATTTGGGAGATACAATTTTTTTTGTAACAACATCTATTTGAAATGATCGTCCTCTCCTATAACCAAGAAATCAACCCTTCAACCAAATAGTTGACCTAATACTTATGTTTCCTTGTTTTTATGGCACCAAAAAAAGAAAAGACAAACAGTGTCATGTAATCATCTACAGTGACAGCACCCTTCTTCTAGGGTATCATAAATGGTCTCTTTTTGGTTGTTTTATTTGGGGGTGTAGGACTCAATCGGCAAGCTCCATCAGCAATTGAATAAGACAGACTAGTACAGGTCCCTGGTGGACATCCCTGGTTAGATAATCTCAAAATTGTTAACATAATCTGTTTAACATTGTGAAACCTTCTCCTATTTGTTTGTGCATTCCCTTACCCGTCAAACCACATAATTTGTTTTCTTCATTCTCCACCAGTTTAAAGAGGCAATATCAATACTTTGTAAATTGTACACCTCCACCTGAGTCATCCTCAGTTCCTCACCAATTATCCCTTTAAGTTGTCCAAACCCACACAAATGCAGAAACTATAGGAATTGAAAATTAATATTTCATAAAAATTATATTTGTGAACTTATGTTTGTGACCTTTTTTTCATTTTTACATATCTATCTTGAACCTGAAACTTTTTGTTTTTGTTTGTGTATACTGTATAGTTTCTGGACGGTTGGGTTATATTTGCTGAATATGCAAGGCCCAGACAGCCAACTTCACCTCCTGAGAACAATATGACTCAGTATGGCCGTTACTAACTCCAGTATTCAAAAGGGCAAGCTTATTCATTCAATATATTTGTCAAGTGGAATTTTTGGTCCTGTTTCATACTTCTTGGTCTGAGGTCTGGTGCTCTTGATTCCCTGTGATTCTTAATGCGGCGGAGATCATCCTAGCCAATAAGGTGGATATTTTATGTATTACAGATTGTCTGTGTTTAAGACAATTATGTGCAAGACACTTTTATTTATTGGAACATGTAGAACTTGTACTGATCTATTCTTATACCACATGTTGAACCTGCACATGATTGTGTTTGTGTTTCGGGTTCTTTAAACAAGTTAGACAGTTGCATTGTTGTAGGCATGGTTCAGGGGAATAATCTCTCATCTCGTCGTTTTGGCCTATAAACAGTAATTTTCTAAAACAACATTCTTGATCATGTTCATATTTTATATATCTTCTACGCATAGTTTTTACATTATTAAACTATCTGAAGTAATATAACTTGTGTAGCCTCCGGTTGACCTCTGAGTTTGATTTCTAATTTCAAATGGAGTTGTAAACCTGTCTACATAGCATGTCTAGCCAATTTACACTTGCTTCGTGAAGTGTAAACCCGAATTAATGTACAAGAAACTAGCCCCCACTAGTGGTGGTCACGATACGGTTTGGGCCTAAACCAAATACTTGAGCAAAGAATTATGACGACCTAAAGTTTATCCAGTCGACGCCGCTCTACATGATTGTTAATCTGGTAAGAACTTCCAACGTTTGTAACTTTCGACTCTAGTGTCCTTTATGGGCACATAACATACTTTCTCGAAGCTCTTGGCATAACGAATAATACAAACACGTGTGATTATTTTTTACTCTTTTTTTTTGTAAGTTCCGCTCAATTTAGAATAGTTAGAAGACCAGTTTATGAAACAATTGGCCTTCAAGGTGTTGTGAGCTAATATTCAAGCTTAGTGACAACAAGCTTGTCTTTTGCCCGAGTTCTTCTCATCACAAGCTTCTAGATGGAATATCATAGGCCCAAACCGAATGCCTAAGAAAATAGTTATGAAGATCCAAAGTTTGGCTTTTTGAGGTCTCATTTGTCTGTCTATCAATCAGGTAAGAACTTTCATCGTCCGTAACTTTTGGCTCCGATATCCTTTTTGAGCATGTAATATATTGTCTCGAAGTACTTAGACTGGGGACTAAGACTCAAAAATTGAACTCATTTGACAAAATTAACAAGAAATCAAAAAGAATTAATGCAACACCTTTGCCGACTAAATGTTCGTCGGCAGAAAATATGAACAATTATTTATTTATTTTGTTGTTCATTTAATTTCTTTTATAGCTTACAAAATTAATGGTCAAAAAACAATTGTTAATTAGCCGAGTAATTTCGCTGCTTGGCATATGCACCAAATTAAGAGTACACATTCTTTGTTTTTGTTCATTAATTAGAGCATTACAAGGCTAATTCTTGCTCGAGTGTCATAGTACCTGATTTGACCTATGGCGTCTAGATAAAGATGAATTCATCAGCCCACAACATTACAAACTGATCGATCAGATTCTCATAGCCTTTCTGCCATTAATAACACTAGAATGTATACAGGGGGGGGTGGCATAAACCAACCAATAGCTTCTGTGCCTTGTGATCGAAGCAACCCATGAAAATTTATAAGATTGAAGCCTGAGGGTAACCAGACATTGGATATTTTTAAAGCAAGAGCCTTGTCATCCAATGGAGACAAACAAATCGTTTTTAGTTAGATGGAAATTAGTTGGGGAGGAATTAGGAGAAAGACAATATTAGATGCGTCGTCGTTTCTCAGCAAGCATCATTTCAGTCCTTGGAGACAGCTGGGCTTCTGAAATTTAGTGAGTCGTGCATAGATCTTGGTTGTTGCTTTCTGATAGAGAATTTGAATTTAAGTGAGAGAGAATTCATGAGCCACCAAGTATGGTATAGTAAGAGGGTTTGAGAAGATTCTACTTTTGCAATTCTGGAAGACTAGAGAATTAGAATTGTGGTGGAAATGAATTTCAATTGCTGAGGAAGGTACAGAAATAAATGGCCTATTGAGGTGTCCAGACAATTCTTGGACAAGCAGTTTGGATAAAAGGTAAACTAAATTGAATAAATTTGAAATTATAGACGACTATGAAATATGTGAAAGGGTACTTAACTTAAAAATCTCATAATTTACAATCAACTAGTTTAAGGACAAACACTTGAGAAGAAAAACGGGGTAAGAAGCAATTAATGGGTGAAAATAATTTTAGAGTGATCATATCTTATGGTGTTTGTATTGGATGGATGATCATATTATCCAAGTTTTAGTGCAGTCGAAATATGCTTAATTTATCTTCTTCTTCGATCAGCTAATAGAGAGGATACTCCATCCATCTCTCTCTCTCTCTCTCGAGCTCTCTCTCTCTCTCTTTTTAATTTCATCCATCTCTCTTAAACGTTCACTTCCCTCTCATCTCCTTTCACCCTCTTTAATTAGTAGATGAATCTTTACGCAATATATACGTACAATACTCCCACATATAAACACTTTCATGCTAAGGAAAAAAGTAATTTGAGCGAATTAATATTAATTAGCTCATGACTTTACCAGGACCAAACCAATTACAATAACCTAACTACGTATGTGATCTTTGGGGTTAACTCAAACGGTGAGGGAATGATGGTGAGAAATTGGATTAGGATTAGGTTAGGTCAGGAGTTTGATCCCCTCCATTGCAACAAAAAAAAAACCTAATTACGTGGGATGTTTTTTCACTAATGAATAAAAATGATCGGCACCTACAAATTATACATGTATGCAATTTCAATAGTAAGTTCAAACCAACCCATGTGGTTGAGTTGGCACGGATGCAAGGTTGGGAAACCCCCAACCTGAGTTCGATCCCCAACTTGGCACACATGGGCACATACTTGAAATATAGTTGTGTGAAGATTGGCCAGCTGGTTTGAGGGGCCCGCTGTGAGTGGGCTCGTGCGCTAGCGACCGAGAGATTAGTCTGGCATTAAGGCTTTGCCCCGCAATACCCCGGTAATGGGTGAGCGGGATGGGCTGCTGGGATACTCGTCGGGGGCTTCGGCCCAAATTGCATGTGTTCTTAGGTGGGTGCTGGTTCCTGACCGGCCCACCTCCAATGGATCAAAAAAAAAAAATAGTAAGTTCAAACAAAAATCAAGCTTGATTAATAGTCAATAGTTGCTTGAAAGAAGGTTTTAAAAGCCGATAAAGTAGTCACTGCATGAGCATTATAATTTTTTTGACCTAGTTGTTTATTAGGTATTATGATCCATCACCAAAGAGAACAAGAAAACGTAGGGTCCGACGGCAAAGTGGTCGTTTTATTGTTTTTGCATTATTGCTAGTAGGTTGCGCGGTCTCTGTCGATCAAATTAAGTAATTGCAAATCCAATCACAAGACTATATATCCATGAGACTCGAGAACACGTATTTTTTTTTTATACAAGTCGTGTTCTTGGTGCAATTTTAATACTGGACGGTGCATGAATGGTTTTTCACATGTTAATCTTCTAACGTCGTCTGAGTCGTCTGCGAGGAGATCCTACTTAGCCTGCCGGCTGGCGGCTGCGGTATCATTGATCTACTGTTTTTTTTTTCGTGGCAGAAAGAAATTTAGGAACGACATCCGAATTAGGTTTTATGAGGGAATTAGGGTTTAGAGTTTAGGACAAGGAGGCAAACTAGGGTTTTCCCTCTCAAAGAGGACTTATTATTTGTTACTTTTTCTCTTGTTTTAGGAACATATATTTTAATATTTTAAGAAGATTATAGTAGTTTTAGTCCTGCTTCGTTTTTCCTTCGACCTTTTACTCCCTATATCTTTTTTTCTTCTTCTTCTTCTTCTAGCAACTCACTTGCACATGCAACACATGCACTTAAACAAAATCAATAGATCGACAACGATCACTTTGAAGATCGATAGGGCACTTGTTGAAACTTGTAAGGTCATTTATAGCTTTTTGCTCGATATGATTTAGCGAACTGTCCAAACCGTTGGTTAGAATCTCACCCAAGAGAAGCTTGAAAAATGTACAACTAGCTTTTCGGTTTGTCATGGATAGTGCTCAATAAACACTATCCATGACATGCATGCCACCCTCGTGTTTGGGTGGTATAGGGATTTCGAGGTTTGATAGTTTTAATTTGAAGGTTTGAGAATTTAGAGAAATAACAGAGAAAGTGCTTATAAGGAGAGCACCCTTTTAATTTTAATAAAAAATCAAAACGGTAAAAATTTAGGAGTTAAGGCCGGTTATTCACAATTTAAAGTTATTTGTTTTTTGTTATAATAGAGGGAGATTGAAACTCTGACCTTAGCCTAGTCCTAATCAAATTCATGAAAATGCATACATTATTAGTTATACAGGATTTTTCAAAGTTCCATTTTATAGATATACACCAAGTAATTTCCCCATATTTTGGCAAAAAAAAAAATGTAATTTCCCTATAAAGGTATAAATTACATAAGTGATTCAGTGTCCGAGCTGTCACCGTATCAAGAGGGAGGGGGGGGGGGGGGGGGGCCTGCCGCCAGGTAGATCCATCATCCAACCAAAACGGGGCACCTTGTAATAACCCCACAAAACCACGGGAAACTAATTCTTGTCCAGAATAAATCCCGAGATCCCACTACACATTATAAAAACCCCGCCTCAGCTCTCCTAACAAAACCAGAACAAAGTCCACTCCCCCAAACCCATCTTCAGGCTGAAGCCAAAAACCTTGAACCATCAATGAGGGAAGAGCGAGTCCATGGTTAAAGCATAAAATAAGCGCAATTCAAAGAGCGCGCCCCTCTTTTTAACCCTGTTCAGGTCGCAGTTACGTCGCGCAAGACGTAACTGCGTAATCAGCATGAAGTTCTTCTTCATTTCGTGCTGCGGGGTTACCCTGACCGCCCGCGCGGGCCGAACTGCTTCTTCTTCTTCTATCTCGCCGCCCACACGCGGCGCGACTATGTCTCCAGCGCGCGGATTGTCGACGTCTCCTCGCGGGTTGGCGTCCCCAGCAGGGCGCCGATTGTCTAATTCGCGCGCTGTTAGACAGACGAGGTCGGAGCTGGCTCCGATCCCACAGCGCCCGCGCCGCAAGTGCGGAAGACCGGTCGGTTCGGCCGCTTCAGCGTTGCCTTATTCCGACTGGACGCCGTCGCTCTGCACGATCGCCGAGGACAACGTTGCGATCGTGAGGAAATCCGTTGGAGATCGGTCGGCTGGAGTTGAGCGAGCGGTTAAGATAAAGAGTGGTAGGGATATATCGCGAGTTCATGGCCGCAGCCAGACCGATGATTACGGGTAAGTAAATAAATAGAAAAACTGTAAAACCTTCCCCTTTTTTTTTCGTTTGTGTATTGCTTTCTATAGAAGTAATGAGACAACGATGTAGTTTTGGATTATGTTGGCATTTTTTTGTTTATTGTTATTAGTGGAAATGATTGGTCAACCTTTATTTGCAGGCGAGCTTCAGTCACAATTGTTCCGGCGTTTTCTCCGACGCCGTTCATGTTTTGAAGGGAATGGACTTTTCGGCTAATTTTTTTTATTATTATTTTTTTTAAATTATGGTGCGAGGGATAGGAATTTACTTGTATTAACAGTCCAGTCAGTCATGTTATTGGTGCTCTTAATTGGGTTGGGGATGAAATTGTGAATATGAAGGAAGCTAGGGAAATAAGAATTAATGTTTCTTATACCTACTGGCTCCCAAAAAAAGAAAAAGAAAAAGAATGTCCTCTTGTACCCTGTACTCGAATAGTTCTTTCTAATATATATTAATTATAATTAGTTTTCCTTTTCTGTCTTTTAATTGCTATTGGATTTACCTACAATCCAACATTTGGTTTGCATCATGTTGTCGAGATCGAAGAAGAACGATTTAATAGTACAAATAATACAACCAAACTCATACAAATTTCTTCAAATATTTCATATCGAGATTTAATTGGATTTTAGAAACGCTGAAATTTTAATGAACTCCCTTCGAAGAAAAAGACCATTAGGATTGAAGAAGAACTAGTTTCTTACCGACCCTAAAGATACTATTAACCGCTAACTAGCTTAATTGGTTTTGGGAAAAGTATGTATGTACAAATTAATAAACATGAAAACAAGGTATGCATATCATTCTCCTCATTCTCAAACTTCCCTCATAATGGTGGTCCATTCTGCCTTCTTTTGCTAGTGCGCACCATTAGAGGGACTTGTCTCATTCTCCTGTTTATCCTTCTAATAGCCTGCCTCATTGTTTATCGTTCTATGTGTACTTTTTTTTTTTGAATTAATAAAACTTCCTCACTCTGTCGAGGTTCACTAAAAGAAAATATCGAGTTTCAATTCTTGGTTCCACCCCTGCTCCCAGTTGCTTAGGATTCTGATTCTCATTGCAACTTGTGTAAAATGTTAGAGTCAGCTATTGAATGAGAATTTGCTAATTTTCATTTCGATCAACAATTTCCTTTCTCTTGTTTTCATATGAATTAATATTTAATAAAAATAGCTCTTACATTTATTATGACCATATGTATATTACATTACCGCGTGATATGAGCATATTTATATATTCCGTTGTATTTAATTCCATATTATTACCTCCATAATCCCTATTCGGGCTATTTATATTGGTTTATGTTTTATAGGACTCTTGGAGCAATGAGGAAGGAAAATGAGTAAATTGGAGGCGAATTGGAATGGTTTTGAAGTTGAAGACGGATTGAGGACAGAAGGAGGTTCGACCGGTCGATGTCCAATTCCAACCAGTCGATCGTGCGTTTTTCAGAATTCTAATTCTTTTAGGAATTTTCTTAATCCTTTTGGGCTTTGAATCCAAATGGGCCAAGGACATCTCAAACCCTAAAAAGTACTATAAAATGTGTCTTGGGCAGCTGTTTAGAGATATCATATACCCAGAGAACAAAGGAAAGCTGTGGAGAGCCGAAGATTCACCGTGTTCTTTATTTCTTCTCTTTCTTTAGAATATTATTAATTATGTTTTTTATTGTTGCTACCATGACTATGAGTAGCTAATTTCCTTAGTAGCTAGGGGTTGTTTCAAGCCCTAGACATTTTGAATCTTATGTGATAATTCAATTGAGACTTCTTGGATAATTGTTTGTATATTGGTTCATTGTTTAATCATTGATAAATTTCTTGTATGTTTATTGTGGTACGAAACATAGTAAGCATGCTAGGATTTTATTGCTATGAATATGTGCATGATCATCTTACTCATAACATGTTCTAGAGTAGCGCATGAATAATTGGCCTATTCATATGAATCAATATATAGATAATTAGAACAACACTAGTATCGAAGTTGTCTAGCATTACTCACAATCTCTTCGTGCTTAATGACTTCTGATTTGTTAAACCTTTTGGAAATATCATCCTAGGCTGCTTAATATAAGCTAAGTTAAGTTGAAAACATCATACACCTAATATACCAAGTCTGAGAGATTAATAGGTTAAGTTCGACATATCATTGGCTTAACTTGAGTAATGACATTCAATTGCTAAGAAGGATAAATTGACTTTTCATAAGTGAGGCATTGTCTAGTGGTGAACAGCAGTCCCTGTTTACATTCTCATCTTTTGGTTTTATCTCATACAATCTTAATCATCTTGAATTGATTTCTATCAACTCAATCAGATTTACTTTATTTGTTTATTCGCATAGACAAACCCACCCACCCCCCCTATTTTTATATTATTGTTTTAGTCGTTATAGTTTTATAATTAGAATCAATTCTCTGCGGGAGACCCTTGCTTATCCATACTACTACGTGACAAATCTTTATATTTGCAAGGATTTAATTGAGTGCTTTTTAGCCCTAACACCGCGCGCGGGAGAAACAATTGAAACACACTTAGAACCCTAAATTAATTAACAGCTTCTCTTGAATCCAATCAGCCCGGAGGCCGGGACATCATATTTTTTTTGTTGGTACATCAAGGTTGTACGTCTTATTCAAACAAAGAGAAAGGAAATCTCACAAACACTTCCATGGAAACCGATTAGCTCGATCAAAGTGGCACAGGATCAATGAAATGTGTAGCAACACAGTCTTTCATAACTTTTCCAACACGGGTGTAGCCGTCTTCTCCTTTGTAAAGCAGATCAGCTACTTTGGTTAAGTTAAGAACGCGCAGAAGCACTTGCATTGGAGCAGCAGTTGGCCTTAGAAACTCTTCGTTTATATCCTTCCAGTAATCCACAACTTGATTGTTAAACACATCAATCACCTCTTCCTCTGATACCCCATGTTGCTTCATGTAGCAATCAATACTCGAAGCAACGTGGCCTCGCTCCTTCTCAAACTGCGAAAAAAAGAACTCGGTAATTAGTATTTTATATCTTATATCTTATATATAGTATGTACGATATCAACTTTTATAATAGCTAGGGTTGTTACCTTGGTTGTAACAATGTCATCCATGAGCCTAAAAAGGGTACCGCAAGCCATAACAATTTTAGGATCATTGAATATCCATTGAAATGTCTCCTCTGTTACATTATCTCCCATGCCAACCAAGGAAACGGTTGCAAGCATGGGGTAACCAGTAGAAAATGCTCCAGAACGCAAATACTCCTCCACGCTTGGGATGCTCTCGTCTTTGAACCATTTGGCCTCTTCAAAGTAAGCTCGAGCAACACCTTTTAACTGCACAAGAAATAATTTATCAAACAAATAGACGAATAAAATTTTTTGTACACGCATGAAATTAATGATCATGATTATAATCATATGGTTAAAATTATTTCGTTTGTGTATGTATGTGATACGTACAGATTCCTTCACATAATAAACTCGGTATGATCTCCCTTCCTTTGCCATCTCTTCCTCAATTTCACTGACCACATTCAAAAGTGCGCCATAAAATATTTGCATATAGTCTGGGAGGTCATCCATGCATTTGACATCCCACCTGAAAATTGCATAACAAACCAGTTATAGTCAATTCAAAGGCATATCAAGCATAAGAGTTTGGGGTCGTAACAAATTAATTAACCTCTCCATAGCTGCAGTAAAGATCTCCAATTCTTCAAAGGTAGCAAATGCATCGTAGATATCATCCATTACTGATACCAGGGCAATCACTTTTGTGAGAATTTTTCTGGCAGCAGAGTAGTGGGGTTCAAAGTAAACTCCCACTATCCAAAAGTACAACTCCACCATCCTATCTCTTGCAAACGACAGCTTCCTTGCAAAGTCTAGTTCCTTCCACCACCTAAATAAGCAATTAATTAATAGTGTTAATTACTTCACTCATTACCGTTTAGTTTTAGGTGTCACATAATTAAAAGAGATTTACATCGTAATCTCACTGAGCTCCTCTTTGTGCAAAGACTGGACAAGATTGAAATCCAACTTGGCAAGTTTCAACAAAGCTTCATTATGATTTATGTGAAGCTTCATCTTGGTAGATTGGCATGTAACGCCTTGCACAAACCCTCTCGAGATCTTTTCGGAGAGGTCTTTGTAAGGCCTGAGTTATTTTTGCTGCCAGTGGATAGCTTACACCAGTTGTTGCCGACTCAAGGTTAGTGGTGGTGAAAACAACAGCCTGGTCTAGTATATCTTCTCCCCGCACCCTGAGATGTGCTGCTTCGTAAAAGCTTAGCATACCCGAGACATCATCGATTAAGCATTTCTTGAAGCTACCATCTGCATCTTTGAACTTGTTGAATATATCTGCTCGAATATTGTCAAGAAAAAAGGAGACATGCATAAGAATAAAATTATAGCTAATTGGCAAAAAAAAAAATACATGGATTTTCTTTACGTACCACATGAAACATTGTGTCCATGCTGCCTAAGTAGCCGAAAGCCAAGAGCGACATTGTATAGGTCACCATCATAGTCATGAAATTTTGCATGCATCTGTTCTAGAGCTTCTTCTATTTCGGTTTCAAAATGGTAAGCCACACCAAGGCACTGGATCGCATCGATTAGCTTCAGTTGATGAGAACAATCAGTTGCCTTGTTTGTGAATACTTCTCTCCTCACTACTACTTTCAGCTCCTCAACTTGCTGCTGCCTACGGGCACGAGTTATCTGCAGCAACACATTACACATTTTAGCAAGCAAAATACATAAAATATATATACATACATATATATATATATATATATTTCTAATTAATATATATGCTATTTCATTACATTGTCTTCGGAATCGCAGTTGATGAACCGTTCTCCCCAAATACTTGGGTGATAATCTGCCGTCCTGCGAACAATTTCAGGCTTAGCATTTGGTGAAAGAAGAGATGGAACAGCTTGGAAAGACAACGACATGATTTGGTTTTGTGTATTAGTAATATCTATGCTTTGAGCTTTGCTCTGCTTAAGTTGAAAAGAATTGCTTATAAGCTTCATGTATATATAGGCATAGCTTAGGGAGAAGATTAAGTTGGAAAGAATCGTACTCTCTCTCGATAACAGAGCTCTCACATAGAAATGTAGAATAGTATTTTCAAAGCAATAATTTGCATCCTACTGGGGGCCTTTCGATCCCTATTTTGAGCTGGAGATGATTTTTCTTACGTAACGTTGGGCCATTGGCCTGAACTAATACAGCATAAGTTCAGTGTATGTTTATCTTTTTCCAGAACGAGTAGGGTCGAATCCAATCAATCAATATATCAATGATCGATCTCTTGTTCAAAATTACAATACATGTTGTAGGTCACTGGGGAAGACCAATCACGAAAAAAGCTATTAGATTTGCATGATCACATTGATCTAGATGTGATTTTTAATGGTAGAAGTATTCTAATTTAAGTAAAAACACGTGTAACATATTTAATTCTCCTCTTCAACTTTGATACACTGCGTCCGCTACTAGCATACTATATCTCACACCGACGTCGGTGAGCACTAAATTAGAACCATATTAATTGGTTGAGCTAAGTTTTTAGGATCGATGGATATTGGTAACAAAATTATATTCTTCTATAGAGACTTGCGTATTTGAAATATACTAAACTCAATTAATTGATAAGGGATGGAGAAGTTTATAATCTTATATACATATAGTACTCAAGCTAGGAGTTACAAAGTCATCCTAGTGACTAGTGTGTTATAGTTGAGCTAAAATTTACTGAAAATTAACACAACTTTGTGTTGGTGTAGCATAGTCGACTGATGCACTTCAATGCGTAGATGTATTAACATATGTAACTAAGAAAATGAAGAAGACGAATAAGAGAGAAAACGGTTTTACTCCATTGGACTACATTTGTTACTAACCTTGATAGAGAATTACAGTCTAGCTAGCTTACATGAACTTTTATATCAATTTTTCTAGCACGTCACGTACATGAAACTACTTCTATAACATTTTCCAATTAAATGTCTTGTACAATAATAGATGCAAGATGGACGAGAAGAAATTACAACATCCAATTGATTTCAAACTAATCAGCACTAGGCATGCAAAGCTAATTTAATTCGAACTGTGTACATAATTTAGTGCTTTGTGAATAAAATAAAACAAATAATAATTAATAGGACATAAGTAAAATATGTATATATATAGAAATGAAAATGTCATCTTCAACCGATCTCTAAGATATTTGTTAAGATATATCTTACACTGCCATGCCCCAGGCTGCTAGGTCAAAATTTAGACTCCAAAAGCTAGCTTAACAGTGTTAATAATAATGCCTTGACCTAAAGCTAGCTTAACAGTCTCTGTCTTCGTTTCCAATGATGATATTGTTCAAAAAAAAAATTAGCCAAAGAGGATACAGGGCCGAGCCGAGTAAAAACTTAAGGGCTCAGGGAAAAAAAAATCAATATTCCAAACAAAAATTTAATCTATAAGCCAACATATTCCTTATTAAGATCACAAACCTTGCTATGCTTGCTAGAAAAGCAGAACAGAGTTAGTGAACCTGTTGCTTGAGAGATTGAACTTCTTGTTTTATGTGTTGGCATATTAAAAGAGAAAAGAATATACACAAACTTTTTTTGAATTGGGTAAATATGTAAAAAATATTGGGGCCAATTGGGTTGAATTTTGAGGCCAATAAAATTGGGGGGCTATAGGCGCATGCCTTGCCCGCCTTGCCCAAGGGCCGGCTCTGAGAGGATAGTGCATCCACCTGTCCACTAAAACAAGAAAATATATGGACAAACATGCATTAAAAACATGCATGCGTTAAAATTATAATTAACTTTGTAAACCCTATAGTACTCCATGATTCCCATGCTTTAATTTAATTTACACCTTCGTGGAAGAAATGTTTTTAATATGCATTAGGAAATTAAGAAAATATGATCTTGTTACTTTACATAAAATCTCAATGTTCTTTTCATTCTTCGTTTTTTTTTGCTGGATTTATCTCATTGATTGATTGATGACTGTGCCCTACAACTCTCCTCTCGACAAATTAAATCTCTCCTCTCCTAGAGTTCTAACGTCACATATACCAATAATAAGAAAAAAAACAAACAAAGATTACCCATTTGGACATTTTACACTTATTTTATAAAGGACCTGTTCTCAGCAGATTTGTATGTTCTAAATATGATCCTAAAGCATCCAAAGTTTCACCATTTGCAAAGGAATACAAATAACCCCCTTACAATCTGTAATCTTGTAACACCCTTTGAAATCATTTACTAAATAATTAAACTAGAAAACCTAAATTATATTCCTTACACTGAAATCTAGTTGGTCCAATGATATTTCTTTTCCGATAAGGTCTCGAATTCAAATCCCCTTCCCCCAAGATATTCAAAAAAAAAAATCTATCCTTACAAAAAAAGGCAAAGAAACGTGATTCAAACTAGAAAACTTAGTCTAAACTTGGTTTGCTAGGAAAATAAAACCTAAACAAAATATAAAATTAAATAAAACACCTAACAACTCAAAACGGAAAATATCAAGACTTTCCATTTTAATTTGCACTAGTTATGAAATCTGTTGGTGAAAGGTCTGCAACCAGTCGTAAGCTCTTTGCTAAGATACATATTGACCAACTAAAAAAACTCTGGTTTTGTTCTTATAGGTCAGGGTCCCTATATATTATGGGTAAGATCAATGAGCCCACCATTACGCCCATCTGAAGTTGAAAATATGTTTTTTTCTGGAGCAACCTGGAATATCCAAAGATCTACTTCTGGGCTATTCCATTGTTGACAAGCCTAGTTGAATTCAAAATGTCTATCTTCAAATCGTTCTTTCTAATGAGCCAACACTTCTTTCTTTCCAATCTTTTTCGTCGAAACTAATAATTTCTCCCTACATCAGTCACCTCTACTTGAAAAGAACTTAACTTCGGGTTCCGCTTGAATTTAGTTCGGCCAATATCATAGACTAGTTTGGAATATGTATCTTGAAACTTGAAATCTCCATGGATGAATCTTCTTTTCTCCCACCCTTTCTCTCTTGGACAAGCACAATATTTAGTTCGAACTTGCTTTACAAATGCATCAGCAAATCTGCCTTGACGTTTATAATCTTATCGATAAAATCTCATATATTGAGTCATGCTTTACTTTTCATAATTGACCACATGCTGATCTTGGTCCTCTAAAATATTGTCACGCCTCGAACTAGGGAGTCGGTGGTTTTTAGAAACTTAAATTCGAATCCGATGTGTAAGCATTAAAAAGTAAAAATAAAAATAAAAGGTACAAAAATATTATTCCGCTGCTAAACTCTAATCTATTTAAAATAACAAAATTTTTACAAATACATAAATAAAACACCTCGTTCTAAGCTCATTATTTTATGGTCGTCTAATAATTTCGATTGTCAATTTCAAAACTTGCAAAATCTATTGAATGGTGAGCAAAATCACGCGATCAGCGAGTAGAATATGTAATATGCTAGTGAAGCCATGTTATTTTATACATGTTTTATATCTATACTATTATTAAGAGAATACATTTTGTCAACCATAACTCACTTTTTTTACCTTAATAACCTTTAAAGATTAACAAATCATTACTAACAACTTAATCATCAAGGAAAAAAGTGTCAAATTTAATTAACAATTAATAAAATAAAAAATCAGCAGCAAAACTACATTTAACCAACCCACTCACTTCCACACTCATCAGGTGTATATGCACTTTCTAGTATAATATATAATAACTCAATTCATCATCACATCACATCATCTCTTTATATCATGATTATCTTTCAAAAGCACATGCTGGCTGTTGACAAGTGTCCATTCGACCAATGACAACTCGACACGTCATTATTTTCATTATTTTATACTATAACTTCAAAAATTCACTAAAAATAGTTCGGGACTCTAAAAAATTACCCGAAAAATACTACGAACTTGTGATAAAGTCTACTTTCTTAATACAAAATCGGAAATAAAATTTGACCAACTTAAAAAAAATCATATAATTTTCAAAAGCTTTTAAAAATAGTATAAATTGGAATACAAATTCTTCAAAAATATTTTGTGACCTAAAAATAAAATTAATAGGGGATCAACTTCAAGAACTGGAGGTTCCTTTAAATTAGGAAATCCCATCTTCAAAATGTCTTCTACTCTTGATGAGTTTCTTTTTTTAATTCAACTCTAATTTGGTTATGGGTAAGGCTATGGTATGTTAACATTTCTCTTACATAATGGGGAGAGAAAGTCCTTGTTAAGATAAATAAGATTTTTATTAGAGTAAATTATGTTCTCGTTTGAGTAACTAAGTCCTAAAAATGGTAATTGTAATATTTTACGACTTGACGACACATATTACAACTTCGACAACTCATGTGGTAAAACACTCATTAAGGTAAATAAAGTCCTCATTAGAGTAAATATGTTCTCGTTTGAGTAATTAAGTCATAAAAGTTGTAATTGTACGTATGAGATATGTTGATAGGGTAACATTACCCAAGGACCAAGCTGATCATACATGTCAAGAAGCTCCACGTATAAGGAATGCTTCAGGAGGTCCTCAATTACAAAGAAGTCCACAAATATATTAATGGACCACAGGTCCAACCCAAGGAGTGCTCCGACTATGAGCCCGAGAGGACAAGAGCCCAAGAGGTTAATAATGGATCACAGGTCCAACCCAAGGAGTGCTCCGACTATGAGCCCGAGAGGACAAGAGCCCAGGAGGTTAATAATGGACCACAGGTCCAACCCAAGGAGTGCTCCGACTATGAGCCCGAGAGGACAAGAGCCCAAGAGGTTAATAATGGATCACAGGTCCAACCCAAAGAGTGCTCCGACTATGAGCCCGAGAGGCCAAGAGGCCAAGAGCCCAGGAGGTTAATAATGGACCACAGGTCGAACTCAAGGAGTGCTTCACTAATGTTAGTGCTCCATTAATGTCAGTGCTCAATTAATAACAGTGCACCATTAATACCAGTGCTCCATTAATGTCAGTGCTCAATTAATAATAAGTGCACCATTGATACCAGTGCTCCATTAATGTCAATGCTCAATTAATAATAAGTGCACCATTGATACCAGTGCTCCATTAATCGTCGAGTGCTCCACTAATGTTAATGGAGCATTGACACTTACATATTAGTGGTACGACCGAATGGGACCATTGGCCGAATGCTACGTGTAAAGGGCAATCAGCTCTGTGAAGCTATACTACCCTACTTCTATATAAAGACCCTCAGACCTCATTGTCAGGTATGCTAATCCTCAACACCAGAGTTATCAATCAACACATCCAATTTCTCTACTAACTTAAGCATCTGAGGGTCCTTGGCCGGTACCACACCGATGCCCTTCACTGCTAGCATTTCTATCTTGCAGGCTTTGGTGGTCAATCAGGGAGGTCACGCCGACCTGATTTGGAGGATTCGTAGGCCTCAACCTCGACGAGGTCACATAACCGTTGATACCAATTTTGGGCATCAACAGTTTGGCGCCGTCTGTGGGAATACGACTTGTTTCTTGCACCTAGAAGCACTGTTACTTGAATACCAGTCTCTATTTTTTCCACCATGGAGGGTTCTGGAGAACATAATGTTTTCACAACTCCTACTCGGAAAGGAAAGAAGAAGAAGTTTGCTAAGCTCGAAGAAGTCATCGATAGAATGAATACACAGATCGACAATTTGTCCACTACACAAAAGAAGCATGATGAAACTCTTGTGGAGATGAGAAGAATACAAGCTCAGCTAGAGAGAGAGCAATCTTTGCGTATGGAGGATGATCGATATGAGGCTAATTCCAAAGATCAACAACATTCCAAGAGCACGCAAGCCTTATCAGGCCGTGCACCATTTAAGGGCTACTCCACCATGGGATCATCATCAAGACAAAAATACGACCAAGCTGTGAAGAACCACTCTGACCTCAGGCATATGCTCAACACTAAAAGGCAAATATATGAAAGAAAAGAAACTACTGAAAATGGAGGAAAGAGTGGACGAGCTGCTGATGACGATGCCCACTCGAAGGTTGACCATGAGAAAGAGAGGAGCAAAGAAGGTCTAACTGATATGGAGAAGATCCTTGAAACAATGAAAGAAATGAATGCAAAGATAGAAGAAAAGCTAGAAGCACGACTAGGAGTCCTCGAAGCTGAGAAGAGCCTCAAGCCGATGGAATTAACCCTAGCTGCCACCTCATCTCCATTCACCAAGGAGATTCTTAAGTTCAAGTTACCCAGAGATTTCAAGCAGCCCAAGATACGACTTTATGATGGAACAACTGATCCTGTTGATTTCTTGAGTGACTTTGCTCTATGGATGGATGTCAAAGAAGCGGGAGATGCTATGAAGTGTCGAGCTTTCCCATTACTTCTGAGTGGTTCTGCAAAGGATTGGTTTCAATCTTTAAAGGCTAATTCTATTAACTCTTTTGAACTACTCAGAGCAAGCTTCATGAACCAGTTCCTGACGGCTTCAAGGAGACGACATCCACCAAGCTATCTTCTCTCAATCAAGCAAAAGCCCGATGAGAGTTTAAGAACATTCCTCAATCGGTTCAGTAGCGAGGTCACTAAAATTCAGAGTTGCCCGACAGACACCGCATATACAGCTCTGTTGGCAGGACTCCAAAAGGGACCATTCCTTTTTCATGTCAACAAGTTCCCTCCTAAAACTTACGCAGATCTTCTGAATGAAGCATATCGACATGCTATTGCAGAAGAGATGACCTACGATGCGCCCGAGCCAAAGGAATCCAAACCGATCACTGGTGAGAAGAGAAGAGGCGATGGAGGTCATCAACAACGCTATAACAAGCATGAAAAAAGGGGACGATATGACAACCAAAACAGAGGAAATGGAGATCGGAATCAAGGTCGAGATCAACCTAGGAGGTACTCACCACCAAAAAGCACTTATACACTATTGAACACGACTCGTGAGAAGGTGCTTCACCAAATACAAGCTGAACTTCCTCAACCTAAGCCCTTAAAATCAGCTAAGCTAAAAAGGGATACGAGTCGTTATTGTAGGTACCATAGGGAGTATGGGCACACTACGGAGCAGTGCTTTGACTTGAAGGATGAAATTGAAGCAATGATAAAGAAAGGGAAGTTGTCTCAGTTTGTTGCTGGGCAAACTTCTCAAAGCAAACCAGCAGCAGAAGAGTCACACAAAGAAACTCAACCGAAAAAGACGATCAATACTATAGCAGGGGGAATGACTTTAGCTGGCAACTCAAACCATGCCAGAAAGGAGTATGCTCGAAGAATGCAGAGCAACTTTGAAATGTTATCGATTGGCTCAAGCCATCGAGCTACCAAGCGCCACAGGTCTGGGTACGCACCCATTATCTTCAATGAGGAAGATGAAATTGGTATCATGCAACCTCACGACGACCCATTTGTGATAGCAGCTGAAATTGCCAATTATGATGTCAAAAGAGTACTCATTGACACCGGTAGCTCTGTTAACATTATCTTTTTGCCTGCCTATGAGGAGATGGGGATTTCCTTGGACGAACTTCTACGAGCAGCAACCCCCCTACAAGGATTTACTGGGGACTCCATTGATTCTGTAGGAAGCATACGTCTCCCATTATCTTTGGGAGCAGCACCTCAGAGGACCACTGTCCTCACTGGCCTTTATATCGTGGACTGTCCTTCAGCTTACAATGTAATACTTGGGAGACCTGCTTTGAATGTACTACGAGCTGTTATCGCAAGTCATATGCTCCTAATGAAATTTCCTACTGAGGGAGGAACAGGCTTTGTGAGAGGAGATCAGCACAAAGCAAGGACATGATATGCTTTGACAGTCAAGCAAAAAAGAAAAACAGAGAAAGAATTTTGTTCTGTTCAGTCCAAGTCTTCCCAATCTCGGGAGGAGGTCATGGATCCAAGAGAGAACATAACCAAGCAGCAAGCCCTACCAGGGGATGAGCTAGAAATGATACCCATCTCGGAGGACCACCCGGAACGACTGGTTCAAATAGGAGCAAAGCTAACCCCAGATGCACGAGTCGGTCTGATAGATTTCCTTAGAAGTAACTCTGAGGTTTTCGCTTGGTCCTATGAAGACATGCCAGGCATTGATCCAGAAATCATCACTCATCGCCTTAGCATCAACCCGAATGTTAAGACTGTGAGACAAAAAATGAGAGCTTATGATGCAAACAAGTATGCGGCCATGAAGGAGGAAGTCGATAAGCTGACGAAGATAGGATTCATCAGAGAGGTCGATTACCCAAGTTGGCTATCTAATGTCGTGATGGTAAAAAAAGCTAATGAAAAGTGGAGGATGTGCGTAGATTTCACCAATCTTAACAAGGGATAGCTTCCCACTACCCAGGATAGACCAGCTGGTGAATGCTACTGCAGGACATGAACTCCTCAGCTTCATGGACGCCTACTCAGGCTATAACCAAATACTCATGCACCCGCCGGATCAAGAGCACACCTCGTTCATCACTGATCGAGGTTTATATTGTTACAGAGTCATGCCCTTCGGATTGAAGAACGCTGGAGCTACATATCAACGACTCGTCAACCAAATGTTTTCTGACCAAATCGGAAGAACGATGGAAGTTTATGTTGATGATATGCTAGTAAAGAGCATCAAGGCTGAACAACATGTCCAGCACCTAAGAGAAGCCTTTGAGATCTTGAAGAAGTATAAGATGAAGTTGAATCCAGCAAAGTGCGCCTTTGGTGTTTTTTCCGGAAAATTCTTAGGATTCATGGTCAGCCAAAGAGGGATAGAAGCCAATCTAGAAAAGATACAAGCCCTTCTTGACATGAAGCCGCCAAGGACCATGAAGGAGGTCCAAAGTCTTGCTGGACGAGTGGCTGCTCTGAGCAGATTCATCTCTAGAGCCACTGACAGGTGCTCCCCTTTCTTTAAAGCTCTTAAAGGGAGGAAGAAAAACATAGACTGGACCTCAGAATGTGAACAAGCTTTTCAGGACCTCAAGGAATATATGGGCAAGGCACCTCTTCTGGTCAAGCCAATGAAAGGAGACGAGCTATTATTGTACCTCCCATTATCACCAACAGCTTTGAGCTCAGTGCTCATCAAAGATATTCAAAACATTGAGCACCCTGTGCAATATGTTAGTAAATCCCTTCAAGATGCTGAGACAAGGTACCCGGAAATAGAGAAGCTAGCACTAGCTTTAGTCATCTCAGCAAGAAAGCTAAGACCATATTTCCAAGCTCACACCATCACTGTCTTGACCAATCAACCTCTCAAACAAGTGCTTCAGAAACCAGAGACCTCTGGAAGACTCATCAAATGGGCAATCGAGTTGGGAGAGTTTGACATAAGATACAGGCCCCGGCCCTCAATCAAGGCACAAACCCTGGCTGATTTCATATCAGAGTTCACAGGCTTAGAACCACCGGAGAGCTGGCCCGATGTCCCTGAGACCAGCACTAACAGGGGACTGAGACCAAATTTTCCATTATGGACTTTGCATGTAGATGGAGCTTCTAATAAACGAGGAAGTGGAGCAGGTTTGGTGTTAACATCACCAGAGAAGATCGAGCTAAAATATGCGATAAGATTTAAGTTCAAGGCCTCAAACAATGAAGCAGAATATGAAGCACTCTTGGCAGGGTTGAGGATAGCTCAACAGCTCGGAGTCAGGCAAGTCCACATCTTCAGTGATTCTCAACTTGTAGTAGGCCAGGTCACTGAGGAGTATCAAGCTCGAGAACACAACATGATGACTTACCTAACAAAAGTGAAGGGATTGCTCGACTATTTTTTAGGGTACGAAATCACTCAGATACCTCGGGAAGATAATGCTTTAGCTGATTCATTAGCTCATCTAGCCTCTGCACCAGACCTCGACCAAGTTTGTACTGTACCAGTGGAAGTTCTTGAACGACCTAGCATCGAAGATGAGGCACTAGAGGTACATTCCATTATCACTGAGTCGAGTTGGATGGATCCCATATTCGATTTCCTTACTCATGGAGTCCTACCAAATGATCACTTAGAAGCCCGACGCCTGCGCAATCGATCAGCTAGGTATACGATCATCAATGGTAGACTTTATAAGAGAGGGTTCTCACTTCCATATCTCAGATGCCTCACCCCACTTCAAGCCCAATATGTGCTCAAGGAGATACATGAAGGAGTGTGTGGCAATCACTCAGGAGCTCGATCTCTCGCTCATAAGACAGTACGACAAGGTTACTATTGGCCTACTCTTCAGAAGGATGCTAAAAAGATTGTACAAACTTGTACTAAGTGCCAAGAATTTGCCACCATACCTCGTCAACCACACCAACCGTTGACATCCCTCAGCAGTCCTTATCCTTTTGCTCAGTGGGGGATTGATTTGATCGGACCAATGCCAAAAGGCAAATGAGCTACCAAGTATGCAATTGTCGCTGTCGATTACTTCACCAAGTGGGCCGAAGCAGAAGCTTTAAGCTCCATAACAGAACACAAATGTAAAGCCTTCATCTGGAAGGACATCATCTGTAGGTATGGAGTACCCTATGCTATCATCACTGACAATGGACGACAGTTTGATAATGCTAAATTCAGGGAGATGTGTGAAGAGATTGGCATCAGACACTTTTTTTCCTCCCCAGCTCATCCTCAAGCCAATGGTCAAGTTGAAGCAGTCAACAAAGTCATTAAGAAGAACCTCAAAACCCGACTTGATAGAGCTAAGGGAGCCTGGCCTGAGATGCTGCCCAATGTTCTATGGGCATATAGAACTTCATATCGAACAGCCACAGGAGAAACACTTTTTTCTCTTGCTTTTGGCTCAGAAGCAGTGGTACCTGTGGAGATTGGCATAACCACTTGTCGATTAGAAGCATTTAAACCTGAGGAGAATGATGCCCAAATGAAGCTCAACCTTGATCTACTTGAGGAGAGACGGGATGAAGCTAATATTAGGAATGCAGCTTATCAACAGCGTATTGCTCGTTATTATAATGCAAGAGTAAAGCCAAAAGTTTTTGGGGTAGGCGACCTGGTGCTACGCAAGGTTTTACCTAACACAAAAGATAGTCGTCAAGGTACACTCGGACCATCATGGGAAGGGTCTTATGTTGTGACTGCAATAGTACGTCCAGGGACCTACAGGCTGGAGGACATGAATGGAAAGGCACTCCCTCATCCTTGGAATGCAGAGCACCTCAAGAGGTACTATCAGTGAAGCACAAATAACACCTGGAGGAGTCCTACTAATCATATGATGTATTCTACCAAGTCTTCAATTGTGAAATAAAAATAAATAAAAGGCACTCTTTCATAAATTTCGTCTTCATAAAATCATTATGAAAGCAATGCTTCACAAAAGATAAAATTCTACAGACAATAGAAGCCATAAAAGACAAAACTAAAGAAGTGTTCAAGACCTTCAACGGCTAAACAAATACAAAAATCAAATGCTTGGACCATTGTTAAGAGCATTGGATACGTCGACCTCCATGTGGGCTTCCTCATCATCATCATCACTAAGCTCGCCCACCTCATCATTCTTGATTGCATCATACATCAAGCTCAAGTTAAGACTATCCTTATATATCTTCTCCACAAACTTCAAGCAACGATTGAACCCTTTCGTCTCAGCATTTTCAACATGGTGAGTGCAATCTGAGACAGTGGAGGATAGCTCCACCACTTGGCTTTTCAACCCTTCAGCCTCTTTATCTTTGGCATGGAGCTCGTTTTGCGCTTGACTAAGGACATCTTGAATTTTCTTCTTTTCAACTTCAAATGCCTCACGTTCCTCCGCTAGCTTCCTCTGAAGGTCCACTATGATTCGTTTCTTGCTATCAAGATCATTGAGCAGTCCTTGATGAGTTTCATGTTGAAGGAGTGCTGCCTATCATCAAATCGTATTATTGAACCATTGCAAAAAAAAAAAGAAAAAAAAAAAGAGAGCTTACCTCAATGGTGGTGATAAAGGAGTTCTCCGCCATCTTTCTTTGAGAACCAATTTCTAGACGACTCCTCTCAGGTTCTCGGATTGCACGACTTACAGCTTGAAGAAAATTGAGAAGTTGAGGATGGACATCAATGGATACGTGGTCACTAGGAGAATAAGCTACATCTTGGACCCTTGTTCTTTTCGGGCTTGACGCCTCAAGAGTAGGTCCACTCCTTTGGTTCTCGCTGGAAGATTCGTCAATCACCACTACCTCTGATGAGGGAGAAGAAATTTGCAAAGGCGCTAAACTATTATGGTGAGCATTGCTTGGACCCGCACCTCGCCTTTCAAGCACTCTTAGCCAAGCTTCATGGCTTTTGCGGGGAAGTGTGGATGTCTTCTTCTTGCCAGCGTCCATTCCTATCATCAAATAATATAGTCAGAACAAGCACATATATTCACGACAAGGTCATTTGCAAAAGCAATGGAGCATACCTCTAGTCTTTGGTCGAATAAAATTATACTTCTCTAAGTTCTTTGTGGTAAGCAAAGTTTGCTTAGACCTATCATTCTCTTTGATTTTGGCTCTCACAAACGCAATCTCCACCAACTCCTTATCTGTTATGTATGGTGAGCGCTCCGGTCTTGTGAAACGTTCTACACAACAGTAACACCTATGAGGGACTCAAGGAACAAACAAACAACAAGCTACATATTTACTCATCATAGAAGTGTTGCACAACTATAAGTCTACAAGACACGAACCTCTACTCTGAAAATGGGTCTTTACACGATCTTGCGAAGGTGGGACGACTCCACCAAATTCCCAATCACCGGAAGCAAAAAAGAATTTTTTCTTCCACGACCAGCTATGAGCTCTCCCATGTATCAATGCACCATTGTTAGGGTAGGTGGATGGGTACCACCAGCCAATGCTCCTAGGGTGTATCTTCAAGTCTACTTGGTTCCTGAATTGATGGAAGGATGGTTCCCCTATACCATTTTCCTTCCACAAAATATACATAGCAATTGCTACTCTAATCACTTCTGGATTTAATTGCATAAGAGCAAGACCCGAGGCACATGCAAACTTTTGCAAATAAGGATGCAGAGGAAGTCTGAAACCACAACGAAAAAAGGCAGGATGGATTAATACCTCACCATCAGGTGGTTGACTGGGTTGTTCATCTTTTCTAGGTAACCTCATTCCAATAGAACTAGGTATCTGATATTGATGCCTTAAAACTTTAAGTTCGCTCTTTTTCATTTGGTTTGCTATTTTGTCAATGGTAAAGCCACCCTCATTATCTCTCCCTACCCCAACCTCTACTTCTTCATCCTCACTACCGTTCACTTCACTATCTTCCATTTCACCTTCCTCAACCTCATACTCATAGTCTTGTTCGTATAAGCATCTAGACATATTTTGTTCATCATCACTTTGATCTTCCATATACGACATTGATACTACATTCAGCCAAAAATTAACCACTCATGAGTTTTTTCTACACACAAAAGTTCCTACAAGATAATTATTCTAGAGATGAACAAATGATTGTCTATGCAAATACAAGACTACATGAGATAATGGTGTATATATGTCCTAACTGTACAAGATGAATACTACCAGTATGCAGAGCACAACGGAGAAATAAGTTACTGAGACAAGTTATTAATTATGCATTACATATGAGCAATTAAGGTGGATAAAGACAAGCCATGTTTTCAGCAATTTGGGAGAATCTTATGCACACGTGGTCATACATATGATCATTAGAAATTTTTTCATCCATGAAGACACTACTGGACGCCATCATTCGAAGTTTGGTAACGTAGGAAAATGCCCATGAAGCTTTCTGAAGTTATTTTCCTCAATTATCATAGCCATTTACTCGTCAATAACCTAGTCTACAGTTTCGTACCCAGAATAGTGCATTTCAAATTAAGCTAGGAAACTAACCTCAAGCTGCTAACAGGTATTTAGCTTGGCTATTTCTTTCTTAACATCTGCAGTTTCGACAAGCCGATCATGTTCAAACTCCCAGGTTACTAGCTGAAAAATCTGGGGAAAAACTCAATTATGTCGAGTTATATATATGCAACGTCAAAGTGGCACAAGTGGTACGTTTTTGCTTTCTTTTTTATTTTTGTTTATTACCCCCACCACTTAGTGTCTGCTCTTCCATGTTACAAACTCAAATAAAAAAAAAAGGGACTTCTTGAGACTTTATTATACCCACAATTAACTCTCATTTGATTTCTTTAATTATTCTTTCTCAATTTTGGGTTCTGTACATGCCTTGGGTTCATTATTCAATCATACCACTTGGTTATACACTCATGATGTTCCCCACGTGAAGGTATGCCCATATCCACATTAACTTAAACTTTGTTATGATTAATCTCCTCACCCTTCACCGAAACGTCCCATTGGTCCCTTCACATGCAAATATGACATCTCTACCATTAATTAAGTTTCTCAACCAATGCCCTTGCTCTACTTCGTAGTACACCTCCATTCCTCATCAATTAGAGCATAAGCTCCATTCCTCTTCAGTCAACGAATGACCTCAGTGCACCTTGTAATTTGACTTGATTTTATTATGCTTGGTCGTGCAATGCCGAAGTAAGAGAGCATAGCTCCCATCTTTATACCTTCACCCACTTAATATATTTTAATTCAACACATCAAGGTCCGCTTTTGGTCTACTCTCCAAAGCTCAAGCACTGCTACCACCTCAAGCACTCCTCACAGCTCAAGCACTCCTCAAAGGTCAAGCACTCTTCACAGCTTAAGCACTACTACCAACTCAAGCACTCCACCACCCTTCTCTAGCCTAAAAACTTCGTTGAATTCTTGGAAATGGTTGGGACTTGGTTTGAATTATCAATGATTAATTATGATTCTACAATGGTAGTTTCATTAATTAAACCTACTTGACGACCATGCTCAAGCTATGCATGCTAAGCTTCAACATTTACATACATAGCCCACTACGCATGCATAGCTTCACTCCTCTTCAATTAGCGCACCCACCTAGCATCTGGTGACATCACATAGCTCTACTCTTCTACAGTGTTCACACCTCAAAAAGTTAGGCTGGTGAACTCGACTATGTTACATTAAATGCCCAACAACACATAGTATTTAATCGAGTGATGGCCCAATCAAGGCGGATTCCCATTAGGTATTCTGCCATGTTGTTATGCTATTAAGCATATAAAGTACAAATTACATTTCCATAAATGTTAGTCTTACATGGCTACATTTTTAATTCGCTCAACCGTACCCTGGATCAAACGAGAAACTTGATCCACTGACCCTTTCTTGTTCTTAAGTAACTCGGTAGAGATCTGGGTTGCTACTGTTACTAGACAACCAATGTATGGATTGTCTGAGATTCCTTCTATTCTTCCAGCAGTAGGCTAGGCATATCTGGTAGAATCGACAAACCTGAAGTTATGAATACAATAGTACCTAACTCACACCCACCTAGTAACTTCTGCACCGTCGACTGACTGATAGGGGCATAAATTACGTATGACCCTGTTGAATCCGTGCAGCTTTCTTGGAGTATGTAGGTGTCATGGATTTGCATCAAGGAGACACAATTGCGTGGATCATGACCAGTTGTGATGTGTGCAACCTCCTGTACTGTTCTTTCCAATGCTTGGTGATCCCACTGGTTCCGAGATTTTACTTCTGTGAGGAAGTCAAATAGTTTCCGGTGAGAGACATGATGCTGGAATATTGCGGTTGCAGTTCGAGTAAGGCCAGGAGGCTTATCCAGCCTATTCCAGATTTTGTTGGTGGAGACTTTTACCCCTGAACCTCTGAATTTTGTTTGTTCAGCTACCTTCCACTCATGAGCAGTAGAGTTGCCGATGTCTCTACAAAAACTTGTCACTATTCTGGATGCCATCTGCAACAAGTTTCTTCTTGCTTCCACAGTTGGTGTGATACAAAAGTCATTGGGTGGATAAGTGACAGCCGCGGAATAATTTAACCGTTCCGCTTGTCTCTCGAGTATTTCTACCCATCGCCTTGCTCCAAAGGCAATTCCTGACTCCACTAGAGTTCGGTATGTGTGGTACATAGTTTGATCATTTACATCAACATGTTCCACCCACACGACACGAGAGCTGCCGTCGAACAAGTCTTGGATTAAGCATCCGGATGGACGCTTCTTGCATTGAGATCTTGAGTGTGGACCCAGGTTTGAGCTTAAACCGTCCACAGAGACATCAACAATTGCCCAACTTTGCTCTGTTTGTTGTTGGCAATAACGGACAAAGTGAGTTACACGAGTGGAGACAGATGGAGTGGTTACCTGGAACTCAGCAGTCATGACTTGGATGGTGTCGTGGTAGCTTTCAGATGTCCCTGTTTGCAAGACATCAAGGATCGTTGCCCTTGAAATGATGCTACAGAACGTGGTAGACCATTGGTCCACATCCATGAGGATATTCACAATTGCAATGGGACTGATGGGAATGGTGGCTGTGTAGCGTGATGCTTCAGCTTGGAAGTTAGTGGGGGTAAGGTCAATACCTTTAGTGAAGATCCTTTTGTACTCTGCCTCATTCAGGAACTCATGAAGTGTGACAGAGCTGGATTGGAGTGCGGAAATCCACAGTGGTGCTGTAGCAGTTGCCATGATGATTAACTCATCTCTGACCGACACAATGATTTGAGAAACCGTGGTTGTGTCTGTCGCGACAGATGCTTATTCAGGTTCTGGACGGTTGATGTTGTCAGAATGTTAGTGTGTAGGGGAAGTTTGAGTTGTGGTTGTCATGAACTTCTGAACATCTCTCCTCATACGAGACCTTTCTCTTGGGCCGATGACTGAGGAAATTTGAAGAAACTCTGGTTGTGGAGGAGTCTCTTCAATCCCAATTAGTAGCTCACTATTGGGAGTTACTCGATTTCCACAATGTTGGCAGGTGATTCTGTTGAAGGCAACCTGGTACTGACTAAGTTGAGCTTGAAGCTCATTAATTTTCTGTCTAAGCAGAAAAATTTTTTGACGAGTTGTTTGGGTGTGCAATTGGGGTCGATTCTTTACCAACCAGGCACTGACTTGTGGAAACGTCAACCCTATCTGATCACCCAAATCTTGTCGCTGTTGAACAGTAGGCTTAGGAAATGCCTCGACGAATGCTTTCAACGCTTGGAGTTGATATTTGGTGAATGACCTCCTCAGTGGAAATTTTTGGGATGGACCAGGTTCGGCATGTGGAGATGAAACTTGTGGACTTGGGGCTGATTCTATAGCTTCGTCTTCTGCTAGAAGCATGTCTAGCATGTTTATATCGTTGTCGAAGCCGATTGCTGGTGGAATTATTTCATCTAAGCCCTCATAAATTTGGCTTTCAGATGGTTCAGATTGAAGTAATTCACTGAACGAATTTACTTTACGTGACATGTTTGAGTAGGTGAAAATTTCTGAGAAGTGGAGTGAAGAAGTCCTCTATGAAAGAGAAAGGAGGTTATGGCACTAATGGAAAGTATCTGTTAGGGGATGCGTAAGGAGTATATTTATTGTTGGTGGATCGTTTGAAAATTCAAAAGCAAAAATGAGCGGCTGATTTACAGCTATTGATCTTGAAGATCTTAGAGATCGTGGAGAATTATTTTTCCGATGCATGGTTTTTCTTCGCACAGTTCCACTCTTGTGAGACCTCGCATCTTTTGAGGAATTAATCAATGCGAAAGTTAAAATAAAGTGGTGTGGTGACCACTGTTAGTGGAAAACTGAGATTTTGTTTGATTAAATCTTGTGGAATCTTGTATCGTGGGCGATGCTTTTGAGTAATTAAGACAGATATGAGCATTAATTATTCTTAGTGGGTTGCTGAGTGCACCGCACTCACATTAAAGAAAGGTTTCCCTTACGGTGGAAAGTTTTGTTTAAATACATGGGATAAGGAGTTGTGTTGCTTAACTCATATCTGTTATCAAACAAACATCTCTACTAGCTTTCGCAAAATGGTGAACAAAGGAGAGTGCAGCAAGCGTTCCAAGAATGCCGAATGGAGTGAACTTCCGGTGGAGATCTGGAAGTACATATTCCAGTTGGTGGCTACCGCATCCCTACAGAGCACAATGGAACTCCGTTGTGTCTCGAAGACCTTCAAGGAGTATGCCGATAGCTGGTCTACCTTTGCGGCGATCGACATGGATGGTTTCGATGGTGGATCCAGACCCACTGGTTCTATAGAAGCGGATAGGCAAGTGCGTATCTTCGCAAATCGTTGCTGGGAAGCGAAGAACCCGGAGTCTTTTTTCCGAATGGGAATACGAGTACTTGTGGAGGCGGCGAACATACCTTTGGCCCTGGAGTACTTCGATGCGGCATGCAAACCAGGAACACTGTATGGTGCACGTCCCAGTTTGGTGGTAGGTCATCATGTTGCGTTTTATGCAGCATGTATGATGAGGATCATTTTGGGAAAACGAGACGAGCAACAAAGGATTGTGCAGCGCCTGTGTGAAGCCCTCATCTGGTGGAGAAGCGGATGGAACATCTACTACTGTAGAGAAGAAGTCGAGCGGATGATGCATCAGGCCGAGTTTTGTCATGAGCATCTACTGTCTTATTTTCCGTCGACTACTGTTTTCTTGCCCGCCGGTAAATGTCTTACTTGCGGTGAGTCAAGCTTTTGGCGTCCTTTTGGCCAGAACATGTGGGACGTGGATGGAGATAGGCATGCAGGTAGAGAATGTTGCGACACTTGCAAGTGTTTCGTGGAGGCAGCATATTTCTACCAGCTGATGATGTATGGAGTTCCACATTATCCGGCCTCTTACCCAAAATGTCACTATTGGAGGTTTAAGGATGGCTTCTGGTAGTTAAAGCCCTGTGAGGCATTTTAATGTTTGTAGTTTGAGTGTTATGCAAGTGTAATGTAGTTTGTTTACTTTGTGGTGTGGTTCTGTAGTACCCGGTTTATTATTAAATACATTTTGGGAGTTTATTTTAAGGATGAGCTAACCTCGGTAAGGGTGGTTATTATTGTTGTCACGTAATGTACATATCGATGGGGAATGAACACCCTTATCTCTAGATTGAGCAACATACTTCAATTTCGGGACGAAATTTCAGGATAATGATGCATAACTCACTCTTCATAGCTTCAACACTTTGACGTACACACTACTTTACAATCTACAAATTGAGGTGAATTTTACATTCTACAAATCGAGATCCAGTCTACTCCTATTTTACACTCTACATTCTCCAGTCCTGACATTTTATTTGGCGAACTTGGGGGACTAATCGGTGGTACGATCAGCTCGGCCCAACAAATAATTTTTTACAAGTCCCCAATCAAAATTTCTTTGACTGGAAACTTGGGGGACTTCTGTTGATAGGGTAACATTACCCAAGGACCAAGCTGATCATACATGTCAAGAAGCTCCACGTATAAGGAATGCTTCAGGAGGTCCTCAATTACAAAGAAGTCCACAAATATATTAATGGACCACAGGTCCAACCCAAGCAGTGCTCCGACTATGAGCCCGAGAGGACAAGAGCCCAAGAGGTTAATAATGGATCACAGGTCCAACCCAAGGAGTGCTCCGACTATGAGCCCGAGAGGACAAGAGCCCAGGAGGTTAATAATGGACCACAGGTCCAACCCAAGGAGTGCTCCGACTATGAGCCCGAGAGGACAAGAGCCCAAGAGGTTAATAATGGATCACAGGTCCAACCCAAGGAGTGCTCCGACTATGAGCCCGAGAGGCCAAGAGCCCAGGAGGTTAATAATGGACCACAGGTCCAACTCAAGGAGTGCTCCACTAATGTTAGTGCTCCATTAATGTCAGTGCTCAATTAATAACAGTGCACCATTAATACCAGTGCTCCATTAATGTCAGTGCTCAATTAATAATAAGTGCACCATTGATACCAGTGCTCCATTAATGTCAATGCTCAATTAATAATAAGTGCACCATTGATACCGGTGCTCCATTAATCGTCGAGTGCTCCACTAATGTTAATGGAGCATTGACACTTACATATTAGTGGTACGACCGAATGGGACCATTGGCCGAATGCTACGTGTAAAGGGCAATCAGCTCTGTGAAGCAATACTACCCTACTTCTATATAAAGACCCTCAGACCTCATTGTCAGGTATGCTAATCCTCAACACCAGAGTTATCAATCAACACATCCAATTTCTCTACTAACTGAAGCATCTGAGGGTCCTTGGCCGGTACCACACCGGTGCCCTTCACTGCTAGCATTTCTATCTTGCAGGCTTTGGTGGTCAATCAGGGAGGTCACGCCGACCTGATTTGGAGGATTCGTAGGCCTCAACCTCGACGAGGTCACATAACCGTTGATACCAATTTTGGGCATCAACAAAATACGTTTACATACACTAAAATTTTTCCTCAATTTGTGTTACTAAACGTACAAATATGAATTATGTAGGTTAGGTTATAACTACCCTCAACATTATTGGGGTCTTCTGAGTAACACATAAGTATCATCCATATCAATCACATCACAAGCAACCACTTTTACAATATTATCTCATAAAAGTTGAAATTTGTAAATCTTTATCGCTTGTGCATATTCATTCTCCTTCAAAAAAAAATTAATTATATGACTTTAAAAATGAAATACAGAGTGACATGGGATATAAATTACACAATAAAGATGAATTATTGTATGGTCCCGGACCATACCTTTATGGTGGTCCGGACCAATGAAAAAATTTCATTCAGTAATATTAAATACAGCGGACCACCAAAATTCCATGGTCCCTGACCATGAAATAATTTCTCCACAGTCAAGAGAAGAGTCATTAAAAGAATAAAAGGTGTCATGTCACCTTTAATTTGGGGTCAATTAATAAATTCTAATTCTGATCATCTGTAGGGACTAAAATCTACAATGCAATATATGCGTCTCTCCTAGGGTGTGACTGTCATTCTTCTGGAAGCTTTCCCTCTGTAATCATATGATTAATTGTAGTTTCAAGGCCAAATCTTGCAACTGCCCATTGGACCTCTCTAAACCCTTCGCCATATTCGTAAGAGCCATGCATTTCTACCACAAACTTGTATGTTTCTACTAAGTTTCTCAGAAACTGAACCTTCTCAGGACTAGTACTTGTTGATGATGAAGTAATTTCACCGTCCAACCAATCCAACCATTTCCGACCTATTACTTGACACATTCCTTCTTCCAGTTTCATGACTTCTCCGACACCTTTTGATCGAAACCATACATGCATCATCTCATGAACCAAGATAGCCTGCGTCATAATCTTAGGCAAACCAAACAAGATTGCTATGCCGGTTCTATACTCATCATGAAGCTGTTGCTCCAGTACTACAATGCTATTCCCTTTCCGCGAACAACTTGTAACGCCGGTGATGGGTCGCATATCATCATCTGCCGCCAAACTGATCCCGAAAGGCGTGGGAGTTCCTTGCTCGCAGCTAAGCCTCGTCATCTCTTTCGTGTCGACCAAGAAAACAGGAATGTCGTCAGGTATATCCATGTTGAGTGTACGAAAAAATTCGTGACATTTAGGGATCATGTGATGTTCACACTGTCGGATATCAAAGATTGCGGTAGAATAACAATCCGGGCATATTTCCCGACCATCACCGAGATTTATATACGTTACATCAGTCGCCTTTAACCTCATGCAGCCAAAGCATATCGGAGTTCCATCAGATAGATGAGTGGGACAAATTGTTTGGTTCCATATTATGTCACAGCATACTGGAGTTCCATCTGGGAGATGAGTGGGACGATGCAAGCTCTTGATAATTGTATTATTACAAACATCGCAAACCAAGCTTGGTTGTTTTGAAGACACAACACTTTCTTCAACAGATCTAGCAAGTTGATGATCTGAAATGGAAATTAGCTGAATGGCACAGGCTATATCGTCAATTACTTGATCTTGATACATAATATCCTCTTTGTATATTTGAGGAAGCATAAGCAATTTCACCATAAAATTTACACCAGACGGGATCGAATCGTAACCCAATTCCTCAACTTCCTTTACTATTTGGGCTAACTTCGAGAGTTTAAAATTTAAAGGCTCGATAATTTTTATTACCGACTATATATTGGAAACTTCTATAGAGAAGAATCCATAATCTAAGAGGTATCTAAATCCTATTCCTTACAGACTAATGCAAGAACCGTATTCACACTGGAAAACTTAAATAAAACTCAAACAAGATATTAAGCTAAATAAAACACCTAACAACTGATCAAAACAGAAAAAAATATCAAAACTTTCCAGTTTTTCACTGGTCACTAAAAACTCTTGGTGAAAGGCCTGCGACTAGTGGTAATTCATATATATTGAAGCCTAAACTCTCTTGTTAGCTAACATCACATAAAATTGTTCTAACAATTCCAAGGCAGGCAGCACCTAATCTTGGTTAGTTAAAGCTGATCTGCAGCTGGAAATATTACATGTAACCCCATCCATGGTGGTAATCGATCACAACATATTCGAAATTTCGAAGTTAAGTGGGTTTCCGGCAATGGAGGGCTCTTTAAGCAACTAAAGAATGGTGATCAAACTCTCTGAGATTAATTAATTCACCAACAACCAACTTATTGCCCTTGAGAATCCAGGAAAACAAGCTTAATACCCAAAACTATCGTTCTGCTGCATTCTGTATGGTTTCTTTTTCCAAAAGTAAATTGTGGTTTGTATATTTGTTGCTGCAGATGGAGTCCTTGGTTAAACTAGAGCTCTTTCAGACACAAATAAATTAAATTCCTTAATCAGATCTAAAACAGAGCATGTTTATGATAGGCTTAATATTTGATTGAAGCAGAACATGAATTGAGTAACAAAGTTACTGCACAAGTGGTTGAATCTGTGATGGTGAGTCCATTCCCTGGACAAAGCTTAGCGCTCTTTGCGTTTCCATGTGCAATCTCAGATGAACATTATAGTCGTCTAGGTTACCTCCAGGAGGCTAAATGGATGGATTCAATAAACAAGAATGAACCAATTAACGACTATATCATAAGCTTTTAAGTTCAAATGGATTAAGGATATAGCTCTCGGCTCATCTAGACCAACAGATCCTGGTGTATGATGAAACAGAATACAAAAAGAGAGAGAAAAAACGTATACACAACTCTTTAATAAAAATCTAAAGAACAAATAAACAGAATATGTATAAAGAACAGTGAGAATACACCTGGTTGTATCAGTTCTGGAATCATTTGTATCAGCATAAAACGGGTATCCTATTCCTATGTATTCTAACAACGATAAACATCAATGCAAACATACAATGGCTGATACCATAGCGCTTCATCATTGAACTAAACAGTAGGCCTGTGCTATCATCATGATTCTATAAAAATAAAAAATAAAAAAAAGTAGTTGTTTCTACTGCTACATCTGTATCTTTATTTTCCGCAATCAGTGCCAGGCGGAAGCTGACACCAAGTTCCTGTCCTTCCATCCCAACAGCATAGCACCATCCTTCTCCTCCAGTTTATAATGCTCTGAGTAACACCTCAGCAGACTCCTTATGACAGAGTTCACATATGAGCTCAATGGGTATGGCCGAAATCCTGCCATTGTCAACCTGGACTTCCACTTTCCAAAAAGCTCATGGCGTTCCACCCTTTCCTTTCCCTCACAGGCAATCACATTCACAATATCGCGAGCCAAACAATGCTGCTCCACGTTGATTCTCTCCTTGCTGTTCCTCGGCAGGGTCACATCAATAGACTCAAACATTGCCAAGTAGTAGTCTAGAGTCTCTATAAACCGATTCAAGAAAGGGGTTGTATTTGTGTTTGATTCTTGCTCAACCAAAGTAGTCACCTTTGGAGATAGTGACTTAACTATCCTCAGAAGCCCATCCCTCGGATTGTTCACATCAACACTTTCATCTGGTGTGTGGTGAAGCTGCAGGGGAAAGTTCACGGCCAGAGCCTCCCCAGGCCTAACATCAAGCATGTCCCGTGTGACATCAGGTGCAAAAACTGGAACTCCGTGAAATTCAACTGGGATGTTAAATTTCTCAGAGATAGCTTTCAACCGTCTCCCTACTGCCTCCAAGCCATCACCACGAGCATATTTAGAAACAGGGTCGTCGATACCTGTAATTCGTACATGGGGAGCCCCACTGGGTCGTGCTGCAAGAGCTTGGAGAAGGGTCACCCACTGTGTACCCTGAGCGATCTGGAAGTCTATAATGTGGATACGGTCCTCATTTCTGCAGGCGTCAGCAATGGCCCCATTGGCTGCCATGTAACCAAACTTTAAGTAGGGGCAGATCTCATACAGAATGTGCATGTATGAGAGTAAGTCATCGCTTTCAGGCTCTCTGCACCTGAGGGCACGGTAAATATTGGTGCCCGAAGCCTCCTTCCTTGCTACCAGCCCTTCTACCATGTAAGCTCCAAGACGCTGGATTGGTTCTCCACTGATAGACACAGCACCTCTAGCCCTTTCAATCAAGTTCTCAAAGCCATCCATGTTGTTGTGAGAGAGAGCTTCGGCACATGCAATCAGCAATTGTCGTAGATTATCAGCTGGGAAACCCTGCAGAGATGCTTCATCGAGCACCTTGTGACGTTTCTCTGACTGCCTATGCCCTGAAGCAAAGGAAGTCTGACGCTGAATCACATGTGAACCCTGGCGCTCCTGGTTCCATGACATGGATCTCTGTCCCTTCCGCCTGCTGCTTTCTCCAAAAGTGGTGGTTGTGGTGACTTCTTCTTCATCTGGCCCCATTAAAGCACTCTCCAATTCCTGCAAAGCGTGTTTTATATTCGGGCTACAATTTGCATCCTGTAACAAAGATGCCCTACCGGAAGAGAGCTGCAGACTGTCTCGACGACAATCCACAGAAGGGCTTAAGCTTAACCGATGAATATAACTGTTGGTTTCAAAAGGAGAGTTAGGGGAAGGGCTGACTCCTGAGAGATTTTCTGTGGAGCTGTGTTGCTCCTGGCTGTCACTCAGTGTCGTAACGGTATCAGAATCGAACTGAGTCGAAAAAGGTGAATTTGGTGAGTTCCCAATATCAAATTTCAAAGACCCAAGCAACCTGTTAGGTATGGATGGAACAGTGGGATGAGAAGCTGTATAAGATAAGCCTGCACCAGTCGCGCTGAACCCAAAATGCTGGCGCGAGTCCATGCTATAAGTTTGGCATCAGCTATATGTGACAAAACATCTCCGATGTATAAATTTGAACAGAATAGCTTTGGTGTGGATGCTTTCACCAGAAACAACTGCCAGCAGCTTTGCAAAATTCTAGCAGGACAAAAAGTTGCGAACTTTCAAAGATGAAATCAACCTGCAATATTGATACAGAATATGGACCAATAAGTAGAGATTCTGATGCAAACATACCATATACTCAAACCTTGCAAATCAGAAAGTTTTTACCATAGCAATAACTTGAAATGAAGATTGAACCCAATTACGCAAGATAATCAACTTCAAAATAGAACCAACATATGACCCAAAGTCCAAAAGAGAGGAAGATTGAGCAAACAGAAAACAGTATTCAGTTAAACATGAGAACAATGATCCAGGAGAAACAAATCATGTCCAGGTGCATAACTCATATCCTAATTGAGCTTATTTGAGTTAGGAAAAATTAATAATAACTTCCGGTGATCAAATTAGAGGTAATTTCCATTTGGAACCAGAATCAATCTGCAAAAACCCTTAAACCCTAAACAGTTAAACCCAATTCTAAACCAGACCTTCCACACAATCAAACCCAGTACCACCTTTAACATTTCTCAAACCCCCAAATCAACAAACAGCTCAAAATTCAAAAGCACTCGGATTCTATTCCTTTCACCTCAACTTTCTCAGCTACCAAACAAAGTACACCTGAAAGCCATCAATTCACATGTGACCAGCTAATTGGCATGAAAGCATACCTGGGTTTTCTTCTGGGTGTATTGGGTCTTCGACTTAAGCTGAAATCTTCGGTTTTGGGTAACCTCTGCTTTGATCCAAGACTGGTTTTTCAAGCTGTGGTAGCTCTGCTCAATTCGTTGAGCTTTCAAAAGAACAAGACGGCGGGTATGCTCGGATGGTATATATAGGAAAGAGAATGAGAATGAGAAAGAGAGAGACTTTGACGGCAAGTTTATACGGAACGTAAGGGTGACGTATGGAGTAGAAGAAGAAGATAGAATTTGCATTCTGGGTTTGTGAGGAGAGAGGTGAGTGATTTGTAAAGAGAGGAGCTTTGCGCCGACCACACGTCGGTCTCTGCGAGAACATTCCAAGCTTTTTCTTTCTCTTGGGTTTTTGCCTTTTTGGTTTCGTTGAAAGTCATGGTGGAGAAGCCGAGACGCGCTGTTACATGGATGTGAGACACTGTTGGTAAAACGAATGTGATGTTCTCATGCGAGTTCTGTCACATCGTCCACGGTATGAAGTCAATGTTGAGCGAATTATTGATGATTTAATTTATGATTAGATTAAAAACATGTCCGATTAGATTAAGAATTTAAGAGTATTTTTAGCAAATTCTCTATTTTAGCTCTTTAGATATTTTAGAGAGCATGTTTAGCTTTTTAACTATTTTAGTAGCTGCATGGCTCCTAAATGGCTCTCTATTTTAGCTTTTAGCTATATGACTCCTAAACTCCTAAATATAGAAAGCGAAATGAGGCTCTCTTTTATTTTTGTTAATTTAAAACATTCTTTTTTAGTTATTTTGTGTAATTATTAAATACACTTAAACTATTTTTTATTCATTAATAAAATGATTTAAATTCAATACTAGCTAAAGTAGAGAGTATTGGTGCAGACGTATTTTCAAACAGGCTAGCCAAAATAGCTTTTTAGCTATTTTAGCTAAAATTTAGCTAAAAAATAGCTAGCATTGCTAAATATGCTTTAAGATTATTGTTTGTTTGAGCTTGGCCGCTCGTGGGTTGGAGTTAACCAAGTTTTAGGTTGAATGTGTTGACTTGAGAAGAACTAGTCTCAAGTTTCTTCTCTAGCTATTCTTTAAAACATATATATATGATTCTTTTATGTACATGAATTCATTTATAAATTACTTTCGTAAGTAGACAGTAGATTAGTTCTTTACATGATAATGTAGCTTTGTATAATGATTGACAACTTCATACTATCAATTAGCTAATCTGTAACTGTAACTACATTGAGTTGATTTTAATTCTATAGAGAGCTAAGTTAGTCTACCACTATCAGAAACTTAATATAGTGATACGTTGGTGCATTATAGATATTTGATATACTATACATATATAACCCAAAAAATGTATGAAATGGTAGTTTCAAAACCTAAGGATTGTAATCACCATCTCTAAAAGAATGAAAAGATTGAGAAGTCTTCTTATATATTAGTGTTATTTTTTGTAGATAGTGGTATTTTTGTAAATAATGAAAAAAATACCGTGACATTTTTGTAAATATTGAAAATTGTAATATTTTGATGGATTGATAAGAGATAAAAATATTTGGTAACTTAGAAAATAACAAGATCATCAAAAGTGACCTTATATGTAATTGGCTAAAAAAAATGATAGTAGCGTTGACTAGTAAAAGTCTCCACCACAGCCGTGTTTGACGGATGACGATCACGTGACAGAAATGCGCCAGTAATAACGGGCCGTCCGTTCGTTAGATTTTTTTTTTTTGGCAATCCGCTTGTTAGATTATTAATTAAGTTTTTTTTTAACACACACCTCCCCCCTTTCCCCTCACCCACCATATCCTACTCTGGTATTTTAGGGGAGTCGAACTTAGAATCTTTCATGAACTAACTTTAATGTCAAACCACTTACCAACAATAAGTAGAGATTAATTGTTGAACGTCGGCCTAAGAAAATGGAACAGGGGCAGACAAGTCTGTTTAGTCCCAATTGCATAGATTAATTGATGAATGTTGAAACAAAGTGGAAATGAGCCCCACGCTTGCAGCGACACTAATGAGGTATACGCACTCCCACGTGTAAATAAAAAAAGGATCTTATTCCTTTTGACTCCTTTGACCTGACCTCCCCGCTCACCAAAACCCTAATTGATATTTCTCTGCAGTCAGCGCACCAAATTAAGCACCAATTTTTTTTATTCATTATTTTTTTATTCTAACCCATCAATTATTCAATTCTTGTTTCAGGATATCATTATTGTGTGTCTTGTCAAACTAGGACTTAGAATAGATTTATCATTCTAAAGTATGGATTGTATTAGTATAGGTTTCCTATATCGATACAGATTGTATCTTGTACTTCTCTATATATAGAGACCCTTATTCATTAATGAAATACATCATATTCTCTGCTATTTCTCTATTGTTATTTACGTTTTCCTTAAACACGTTATCAGCACGAGCCTCTAGCCCTGAGATAAACAGAAAACCCTTGAACCCTAAACCCTAGGTTCACGGTTCATCCGTTGAAGATTGATTGCTGCTGTGCACTATCACCACCGTGCACCACTACTGCCGTACATCACCGACGCCGCTAGCTCCACCGCTCCACCGCCACCAATCTTCGAGAATCTGCCTGCGCAGAACAGGATAATTTAAATTCATTTTTCTTTCTTTTCAGACGTCAGATTAAGACGAGATTTTGCTGATATCTTGCTCTGTGTGTCTATTTTTCGCAGTTCAAATTTCACGCAATTCAGACCGTTGGATCTTCGGATATTCAATTTTAAAGGAGCGGAACTCAAGATCAATATTATCTGCGATTTTGCAATCAAGAAAACCAAGTAAGATTTTCTAAAAGTTCCTGCTTTGATTTAATTTCCGCATTCTTTTTCTCGGGGATTTCAAAGCTTCCCTTCTTCTTCATCCCGACCCCTCTTATGGCGTGGGACTTTATGAGTTTTAATGAATCGTGGGGATTCATAATATATGCTATGATAAAGTAATTTCATGAGCATCAAAGAAATTTTTTGTGATAAAGTAATTTCACAAAAGCATCGAATTCGACCAATTTTTGGTCATAACTTATTCATTACTAGGCTCACCTACTTGGGTATGATGTCTAGGAAAGTGATTTGGGATTAGTGGTGTCAAGTGAGCCTCGCTCTACCGACATCTCATCTTACTTACCTGGTCATACTTGGGTAGAGCTACCGAACGGTTTAAGTTATGGCCATACACCATCTTGGTCTTGTTCTAATCCAAATTTTCTTGGAATTTTATTTAGTGTTCGTGGATGTCTTTTTAGACTGCGAAACTACAGTATCTTCTTATTGTGATAAAGTAATTTCACAAGTGATTAAGTGATAAAGTAATTTCACAAAACCGTTGCTGAATATAATTCAGATATGCTTCAATTATGGTTATGCTTCAGTTTTGTAAGGCGACTCTTACAGAAGCAGAATTAATAGAGAAAACTCTCTCTACCTTCCACGCTTTGGCACTTATATTGTACATACAATATCGATTAAAGTATATTGCCAAGCGAATTTCAATCAGCATATCAATTTTCTGTAAGTAGCTGAAAAACATGACAAGATCATGATGAACAATAATTTTAGGCATGTCGGAACAACGAGAGTTCCAAAAGTAAATTATGGCCAAAGTAGGACAAAACCCTAATGTTAAGGGTAATTCTAATGGACGATCCGGTTCATATAATTGTCCCAATAAGGAAGGAAATCGCAACAACGTTGCACAAAATCGTGGGAACTATTGCACCACGTAAAAAGGGGCAAGGAGGAAGAGGCATGGGCCATGGGGGCCATGCCAACGCCGACAAAGAAAAGCGTGGCAATAGAGTGCCAAGAGCACCAATCCATCCTCCAAAGGCACAAGGTGCCAAACGCGCCAATGAAGCATATGTTGATAATGAGTTATACTTCACTTGATTATGAGAAGCATTAGGGGAGTGACGGGCCTTATATCGCTTGCGGTATATGTAAGACATGAGCACCTCTAATGTCATCATTTTGTAGTGGAAGTTTCTCATAAGAAGATACTAGAGATGACAAAGACGTCAATCTCACAATTGCATATTTTAAGGTCGACCAAAGTAAAGAGAAGACCATGGAAGCTCCAGACTTCAAATAATTGCAATTGTTTTATTTCCAAGTTTATGTAAAGGCTGTTATGCCTTAGTTTATTTTGACTTTTGTCATAGTGATTTGTTTTGGATTAGATTTTCTGGACAAGACCTCGATGTAATCGTTGGCATATGGTTTAATAAAGTTTCGAATTTTTCCTCGATGTAATGAAGGATATTCGTGTCAACGGTTATTATTTGGAAACGTATTGTAAGAATGGACAAGAATACTAATTGTGTATTACTTCTAATGATTGCGGAAGAAAGCGCATATTAGAAAAACTTATGTGTCGCTCTAGTGGGTTATACTTAACCACTATTCGAATTATTGAATCCAACAATGTTTTTAGAGATGATCCTTTTGGATTCCGACACATATAGGCTTTGGCACGACCGTTTGGGACATCCAGGTCGTGATATGATGATCCGTATATTGAAAACCTCATACGGACATCCCTTTTATCGAGCTAATAGAAGCAAGAATCAAAAGATGATTCAAGGAGAGGAGACTTGCGTCACTGACATGCCAAAGACATGAGCACATTTTGTCAAACGCCAGGCGATCGATCGCGGAAGCACGTGCGATCGATCGTCCGCCTCAAGCATGCCTCGGACATCGTCCAGAGAGCATTTGCGATCGATCGCAGAAGAATGTACGATCGATCGCACGTCTCCAGAATGCCTGGACAACGTCCAGAGAGCATTTGTGATCGATCGCAGAAGCACGTACGATCGATCGCACAGTAACGATTGTTACTTCCCCCTCTAATCCTGATTCCAACCTTGATCAGGATACCTCCTATGCTTCTGCAGCCTTCATGGCTAAGGGCTCCTTTTGTAAAGCATGTTCCTTAGGCAAATTAGGATCGAGACCATCCTATGCTAAGGACACAAAAGAAATTATTCCATTCTTATATCGTATCCAAGGAGATATTTGTGGACACATCCAACCATATTGCGGACTTTTAAGATATTTTATGGTTTTGGTGGATGCATCGACATACCGGTCACATGTCGCTTTATTGTCCACACGCAATGCTGCTTATGCAAAACTTCTAGCACACATTATACGCTTAAGGGCTCACCACCCAGATCATCCTATTAAGTCAACTACGTCTTGACAATGCTAAAGAGTTTACATCACAGACAGTTGATGATTATTGCATGTCTATTGGGATTGATGTTGAGCATCCCGTACCCCATGTGCATACACAAAATGGTCTCGCAGAAGCCACCATTAATAGACTTCAAATGGTCGCTTGGACATTGGTAATGCGCACCAATCTCCCATTATCTGCTTGGGGTTATGCAATATTGCATGCAGCTCTACTTATTCGTTTCAAACCCACTACTAATCAACCGTTTTATGAGTACCAGATGGTAACTAGATATGAGCCGGATGTCTCACATTTACGCATATTTGATTGTATGGTTTACGTGCCAATTGCGCCCCCACAGCGCACTCAATTGGGTCCTCAGAGACGTTTAAGTATTTATGTTGGTAACGAATCTCCAACTATTGTCCGCTACTTGGAATCCTTGACAGGCGATCTCTTTACCGCTAGATTTGCGGATTGTCACTTTGATGAGACAGTCTTCCCGTCGTTAGGAGGAGATAAGAACAAGAATGTTCAACATGAACGACAGGAATTGTCGTGGTCTGTCCCCACTCTGTCTCATCTTGATCCCCAAACTCGCACAATGTGATAGTAATGTGCGATGTATAATCAATATTCAGAACATAGCAGATTCGATGCCTGATTGTTTTCTGATATTGATAAAGTGACGAGATCACATAACCAGCTGCAAACGTGCCTGCAAGGTTGGATATCCTCTAAAGGAAGAGAGGATATGGCGCCAATAATGGTGCCACAACCACACATAGTGGAGGTGTGGTTGAGGCCGTGGTTCCCTAAAGGAAGAGGGTGAGACCACTTGGTTCGATGGATACTCGCCAAAGGAAGGAAGCGAGTTTGGCACAGCCTAATCCATTCATCATCAATACCCAAACCCGTCTCATGAGATTATCTCTGATTATAGTTATGTCCAATGAATCAATATTGGGGGACGCCTCAATGATTGATCCGATTTCAGATAATAGAAAAATCTCGATAAATGCATGCATGCTTGAGACGAAATTCTTGATGATGTATTGCTCAATAGATTATAGAGCATGATGACATCGAACCACGCTCTGTTGAAAAATGTCAACGTAGAGCATATTGGCCTAAATGGAAAGATGCAATCCCGATTGAACTAGATTCACTAACAAAGAAATAAGGTATTTGGGTACGTAGTGCTAACGCCCCCAAGTGTAAAGCCTATTGGACATAAATGAGTCTTTGTTAGAAAGCGTAAAGAGAAGAAAGAAGTCTTGAGATATAAGACTCACCTTATGGCGCAAGGTTTCTCACAACGCTCTGGGGATTGACTACGAGAGACATATTCTCCCGTAAAGGATGTTATTACATCCTGCTACCTTGTCAGTTTGGTAGTTTCCACAAAAAAACTTGACATGCAGCTTATGAATGTGGTTACAACATATCTCTATGGGGATCTAGATTCAGAGATATAAATGAAGGTGCCAGATGGACTTCATTCACCCAAATCAAGTAGCTCTAAACCACAGAGCACGTTTGTAAGTTGAAACGTTCACTAAGTGACTACTTGATTGGGAAGGGATATATAAACAATGCTTTATGCCCATGCGTGTTCATAAAGAGAACAAGTTCCGGATTTGCAAATTATTATTGTCTATGTATATGACATGAATTTAATTGGTACTCTCGAAGAACTGAGAGATACTGCTACATATTTGAAATCCGAATTTGAGATGAAAGATCTTGGGAAAACTCGGTTCTGTCTAGGCCTTGAGCTAGAGCACCGAGATAGTGGAATATTAATCCATCAATCGACTTATGTCCACAAGATGTTAAGAAGGTTTAACATGGACAAAGTACATCCAGTTAGCACTCCCATGATCGGTCGGACCCTAGATCCAAAGAAGGATCCATTTCGTCCAAAGGATGATGACGAAGAATTACTAGGGGCCGAAGTGTCATATCTAAGTGCAATAGGCGCATTGTTGTACTTAGCTCAATGCACTAGACCTGACATCTCCTTTGCTGTGAACTTGTTAGCTAGATTTAGCTCTGCACCCACGCAACGCCATTGGAGTGGCATAAAGACAATATTTCGTTACCTTAAGGGTACAATCGATTTGGGCTTGTTTTATCCCTACAGAGAGGCACGAAAATATGGCAAGATGGGTAAGAAACCCGAGCCTACTGCCGTCGGGCGATCGATCGCAAGGAATGCGGCGATCGATCGCAAGGAATGCGGCGATCGATCGCACGGGTACTGAAACTCCCTTCACCGAAAATCCATGTGATGTTTTGGTTGGTTTTGCTGATGCCGGGTACCTCTCTGACCCACACAAAGGTCGTTCCCAAACTGGTTATATTTTTACCATGGGTAACACGGTGATATCTTGGAGGTCTACCAAGCAAACGTTAGTTGCTACTTCCTCGAATCATGCAGAGATAATTGCTCTACATGAAGCTGTTCGTGAATGTGTATGGTTGAGGTCTGTCATTACACATATTCGAGGAACAAGTGGTTTGAGGTCAACCACTGATGAACCTACTTGCATTTATGAGGATAATGCTGCTTGCATAGAGCAGATGAAGCAAGGTTTCATTAAGGGTGACAATACCAAGCATATTTCGCCTAAGTTCTTTTATAATCAGCAACAACAGACTCTCCTCAAGATTCAGGTGAATCAAGTTAGATCTGAGGAGAATGTGGCAGATTTATTTACTAAGTCTTTGCCTAAGTCCACATTTGAAAAACATGTTAAAAACATTGGTATGCTTAAGTTATCCGAGCTCCCATGATTGTAGGAATCAGGAGGAGGTGCAGACTTGAGGGGGAGTCTGGCACATACATGTCACTTTCAAATGTGAAGGGTGCGTTGTACTCTTTTTCCCTTCGACCAATGTTATTTTTCCCACTGGGTTTTTATTGTTACTTGGCAAGGTTTTTAATGAGACAACATGGAAAGCATCACCTAGTTGTGACCGGCACAAGGGGAAGTGTTTCAGAATATCATTATTGTGTGTCTTGTCAAACTAAGACTTAGAATAGGTTTATCCTTCTAGAGTATGGATTGTATTAGTATAGGTTTCCTATATCGATACAGATTGTATCTTGTACTTCTCTATATATAGAGACCCTTATTCATTAATGAAATACATCCTATTCTCTGCTATTTCTCTATTGTTATTTACGTTTTCCTTAAACAATTCTCATATTTTAGTAAAATTCTAACCTATGACTTGCATGGTGTTAATTTTATGAATGACAAACAAACCATAGTTCACCGGCGAATTAATTAAACATTACGTTACATCAAAAATAAAAATCTTTTTTCTATTTCCTAAAGAGTGCGTTTAATTAGGAAACATTATTGCAAAAATCCAAAAACTTAAACAGGTGACAACGTACCCAACACCCGCTCAAGTTTATCGCTTCTTCTATGAAAAATGGAACTTCTTGCTTTTGGCTTGATCGTTGAGTCATTGATGTGATAATGAACACATAAACATCATGGCTTTAACCTTTTCGTTTTTTTATGAATAATGTTTTTACTTTTTTGAGATGATTTATGGATAACCTCAACGCAAGAGTGTGTTGCAAAAATGGCTAATTTGGATAAACATGATGAATAAATGTAATTTTTTTTTATTTTTTTTAGTTAAAAAAAAAGCGTTGAGGAAATATTGCAAAAAGAAACTTGAAGAAAAATCCAACTAATTCAAGTGAAATGACCTGATCTTGATTAACGAATGTCAGCATTTCCATGTGGGTAGGAGATCGAGGAGTAGTACATGCAATGAACTTGAAGGAAAAAAGCCACAATCGATCACCCATATTCACATAATAATTGGTCACAACGTACTAAGAACAGTGATTCTCATGCAGATCGAGTCCGTCCATATACATATAACCAATCCAAATAGTTCATAGTAGTGCCTCCATCACTTAGGCATGTGTCACGCTCTTAATATATATGGCAAAACATTATTGGCCTCCTCATATTTGACACGTTTGCTTCCTTTTAAATTTAATGGCCTTCACACCTAGGAAATTTATGATCAAGGGAATAATGTGACAATACATTTGCCTTTTTTGGAGCATCAAGGAATAAATTAAGGACAATCAAAGAGGCTAAAAGCAAAGATTTGCGGGGCATCCAATACGCTAATTAAACAATGCATGAGCGTCGGTGCATGAACTAAACCACATCACTTTGATTAATTAAGCATTGTTTAATTTACATGGTTGGATGCTGTAACAACTCACAAACACGTACGATTGGGCATATATATATTTATACTAAATTTAAATATGACGATTCAATATATAGAGGTTTCAAATCTCATGTATAGTATTGTATTCTGTGTACAATGATGTTCACTTGGTTAATAATTGACTAGAGAAAATGTGATAATTAAGCAATTTTGGAAGCAAGAGATAATTGTTTTTAAGTTTGAGTTATTTTGTTTTCGGTTTTGATATATTCTTATTATTCTAGATCAATTCAAAAATGATTTATTATAATTTCTTTAGTACGTCTGTAACTAATCAGATGAACACCACTCATTATGCGTATAGTGTCGCACAAAAGTTATGAAATGCTTTGATTGCTCCATACAAGTCAAAAAAAATTGAAGGAGCTAGCTAGGTCATGAAAGTCGTAAATCTTATATATACATGATGGAATTAATTGTGAAAAGTTGACATATATGCATGTATATATCACTTGAGGAACTATCAACTATATGAGTGATTAGAGATCTTGGATTATCGAATGACAACGACGATTGCCCCCACACCAAAATTCTTTTTAGTTGATCCTATACATCATGACCAATGACCCACATTTTGATTCTACAAATACATAGCATCCACCCGGAACCAAATATGTTCAAGTAACATATATAACAAACATTAAAAGATGTTGAAAAATGGAAAAGTACCCTTATATATTGAACAATTATTGGGCGTACATGCATGAGAAATATATAGCTTCAGTAGTACTGTATTCTTTTACTGGCCTATATACGATATTTGTTGATAAATTCTAAAGCCAGATCCGAGAATATAATAGACTATTATCGCTATATTTACTTTTTAACATATCAATGATATGTGAGGAAATGATCCACGTTGATTTGCGATATTCTTTCTTATCATACAACTTGGTCATTCATGAGTCGAACTCATAACCTCCCACATACAACGGGGAGAGAGGTGAGAATGTTTAGTTGCGGTATTGGATGAACCTTAATAATGTAGGATTTTTATCACAAATGGTACCTGAACTTTACCTCAATTATATATATAGTACCTGAACTTCATTTTTGATCACAATCAGTACCCGAACTCTTCGAGTTCATCCTAAATGGTACCTGAACTTCAATTTTTGTCAAAAGTAGTACCCAAAGTTTTCAATTTTTGAGTACTACTTGTGACAAAAATTGAAACTTTGAGTATTACTTGTGACAAAAATTGAAACTTTGGGTACTACTTGTGACAAAAATTAAAGTTCAGGTACCAAGTATATAATTGAAAAATAGTTCAGGTATTATATGTGATAAAAACTCAATAATGTATTATATATGCTTGTGTCGCAAGTTCCAACTGAAAACCCAGCTGCAATGTGATTTGGCCAAATGAATTCAGAACCAGTGGGCGTTGTCACTGTGTTTCCGCGAGTTTTGTCCCAAACATATCCAACCAATTAGGGTAAGAGTCAGAGCTCTGCAATGCAACCAAAAACCAACAAACAAAAACCCATGGGACGTAGAACTTTTTGTTTGCAAACTCTTGGATTCATTCAAACAAGTTGTCCTCTTGTTCTAAGATAAGCTCAAATTGTCCTTTTTATTTTGGTTGATTAATTCCCAACTGTGGAGACGTCGGTACGAAATAGAATAATCGATCAGATTTGCCTTTTGATTTTTGGGTCAACCTTGACAATTCAGAATTTGTAAATCTATGTATGAGTCTGAGTCTCACATGGAAAATGCTTGCAGACGCAAAATTTTAGAGGAAGCGAGAGCGTTCCCATTTCTCACCTATATCCATTCAAACGTGATTATTATATATTATATCAGTCATTGAAAAGATCTACCTGTAATTCTGTGCTCATGCCACGTCACTAGGTCAAACTCGTGTTGGAGTCGAAAGTCAAAACCCTAACGCCTCTTCAATCGTTATCGGAACTCGGAACTCGGAAGGCTCCTTAAGGGTTTGAAGTTTGACCAGGCTTTGAAACATCGTTCGTCTTGTTGACTTTCAATAATATTAATTGCTCTCTGTACTTTTATTTAATTGAAATTCAACCACATGAAAATGAAGTCGAATATATTTAATAATAAAGATCCGATTGGTCTTTTTCTCCAATTTTTCATGTCCTGAAGGGTTTTGAATGCTTTGATGTGATTGTTTGTGATCGAGCCATCGAGGCGAACTGCAATTGTTTTTGGTTCTTTATTCTTTCTTTGAACTTAAGAATAACGATATAATTTATAAGTGTTGATGGTTAAAATGGAAGAGAGAGATTTTCAAAACGTTAAGAAACAAGCACGAACTATAGTCGTTAGATTTTGTAAATAAAAAGTTGTAGGGTCGTGCATGTCCTTCATTGACTCAACGTACTAACCAATTTTTCTTTTCCTTTTTTTAGTGAAAAAGAAAAAAAAAACACGCACACACATTCTTGAGCATGAAGTCATGAACCCTTTATTTTTGGAGATGTCTAGCACATTTTAGTTACAAACTTAACCTGAGCTTGTGTGCGTGCAAATTTCTTTATATAGAAATTAGAAATGTGTTGCCGATGGAGTGCCTTCTTAACCCTAAATCACAAACCAAGTCTCAAACAAAGTTTATGTCAGTGTTACATCCATGGGAGTACGTGCGTGCAGGTAGCTTTGAATTTTCTCTCACTGAAAGTTGGGTTTGTGATCGTGGGCTTAGTTTCTTTGACCTACAGTTGTTGGTGTACGCATGCAGTAAAGTTTGTGCTTGGAAATTTAAGCTCCTCGATGGTCAAAAACGCAGAAGAACACGTTCTCCACGTTAAAAATGACCTGATCTCGTTCTCTTTCTAAATAAATCGTCTTGACTTTAAAACTTGTCAAGGGGGATTACCATGAGTCCAAATTAAACCATCCGACAAAGTGCTTTACCAAAACACAGTTTCTTGTAAGTCCACATCTGAAGTACTTGAATATTTACTTTGGACACCTAATGTCTCATGATCTTTGGGCATCAAACTTGAAGTCGTACACTTTCTTTTGTTCTTGACACCCAGTCACCTTAAATATATCCTTTTCTTTGATTTAGGAAGAGGTAATTAAATTTATATTTAAAACTTTGCTCAAGTTTAGGTGCCCATAACATGCACAAGACTTCGGGTCTCTGTAAATCACTATTTCAACAAGTAGAGGCTTAATTGGTAGAAGAAATTAAACATGTAGCTCTTATTGGTCATCAATCCAATAGGCCCATGATAAATTAGGAGGGGAGGCATTTGAAAATTAAAAAGATCACAATGCTGGACAATGGGTTCATCAACCTCATAGTTGGAAGCCCGTATTTGAAAATTTTGGAACTAGAACAGAAGGCTTTCTTTGGTGGTCCGTGAACAATGTACAGATTCAGTTCTCCTCTTCCTATCTTTTCCTTTTAGTTTAGGGGTTGAGAAATTGAGGATTATATATATATATATATATATTTGTACTCTATTATTGCTAATAGAGAAATTAGACAAATGCAAGTTATGTCTTTCTTTTTTTTCTTGTTTTTTGAGAAAAAGAAAAATTGATTATTCTTTAAAATCAAATACACGACGTGGTTTTGTTCTTATGGTTTTGTCCAAGTGTTCCAGGTTCGTTGTGTTTACTTTCACAAGCGAAACCCAATTGCATCCAACTTTTTGAGTTCATTTCTCTTGTGTTCCAACTAAGCTCACTTAGTTTGACCCCCTATATATATAATTAATCATCCCCCTCCTCCCTAATTGAGATTACAAATGGGATTATGTGAACGTGAAGAGAACAAAACCACATGCATCCACATGTGCCATTTCACATGCCCCATGGACCCCCGGCAATCAAAGTGCTTCAACCTCATGCGACATGGACATGGATATTTATATCTTGTCCTACAAGTTAAGCCCAATCAATTATCAATGGTGGTGGAGCTAGCGCATAATAAAGAAAGAAACCCTAGCTAGATTGACAACATTAATTATTTCATGCACAATATCGTGAAATTTAGTTGTGCTCCATTCCTGCACATAAAGATAATCTGAGCTTGTATATATGAGATGTTTGATTGTCTCCAATATTGTTGCAAAAAATATATTGATGCATCTGTACGTGCTGTTTTTTTTTCTTATTTTTTGAACCAAATTGGCACCTTAATTGGTTTCTTAATTAGGGTTTTAGTTTATAATTGTGACTGTATATCCTACATTGCAATTCAAGACAATATGATTCTCCAGCTGACTTGTACGTTTTTCATACTACTTTTTTCTGCATGTACTTGTCGAGAGTTAATTTTCCGTCATTTGAGTAAATTGAATAAGTCCCTATTATGGTTGTGCCGCCTCTTTGGCTCATGGTGTATGTGAACGATGATTCTCTTTTTTGTTTTTGTCCAATCTCAACAAATTTTTGATGAAGATACAACTAAAATATAAGTAAAACTTTGAAATAGTATAAATGTATAAAAATAGTGAGGCTGCCGCTACAGTTTAAACCCTAGCAAACTATAGACTAAATTTGTCCAACTTTTCTCTTAATATTAGTATAAACTTCATCGTAAGATTTAGATTCGTGAAATAAATTACAAAATGCATATATCACGTAAGCTCATGAAGTGTTTAGGGTTTGTAAGAGTTCAAACTTCAGACTAATTAAGTTAATGATTATCTGATAGTCACTCTTTACAACTTACAATCAATTTTAACTTTTTAAAGAGGGGCCAAATGATCGAAAGGAAATAACAATTTCACAAATGCAAATTTTGATTTCAAACGGTCATCTTGCAAAATTTCCTATGAGAACCAAAACTTTTTGAGGTTTGAGCTCCTCACTTGATTAACTAGCTAATAATTAATAATTAATTACCCACTAAACTAAGCTTTATTATCATATACACAAAGTTAATAAAGTGATCTTAGTGATCCAAGATTTGCTCATTTTGAAACCAACACTATCATTACAAGACAGTGTTTGGTCCCTCACCCCTTCTCTTTTATCTGCTTTTTCTCGTTTTAAAACCCTAAAATGCTAATTTCGAGCATTGTGCATCCGACTTTTGAAGCATTCTTCGATTTCATCGTCAGAAATCAGTCAGAAACATTCTGCTATTATATATATATCACTCACTTTCATACTTCAATTTACTAAATCAACCCCCGCCAAAACAAGTCTCAGACAATTTTAGGAATTCTCCTCCAAGTTGGTATTGATTTATTCTTCGTTGTTTATATTGGTTTATCGAAAATTCTGGCATACACCAAAGTATATATGCACTTGACCCCCTTTTGAATATTTTAATAGTTAGTTTTCAATCTCAGCCGTACTTATGATCCGACCCTCCATTATGTCGTTAGTCATAGTTAACAGTCAACGTGAGTCATGGAAAGGGTTTAGCCTGTTCTCGGTTTCTGCTTTTCTCTCCCATCTCTCGCTCTCTCTCCTCTACACCTCTCACCTCTGTGAACTTCGACGCCGGTTTTCGACACCGGCACACCGCCCACACCCTTTGTCATGAAACTCCCCCAGCCACCTCACGCGGTAGCGAACAGACGCGGCAACACTGCCGGACTTGTTCGTCGATCTCCGACCACGATCTGACGCCACCACCTAGGACCAACTCATGAATCTTCGATCAACAATTTTTGTCACGCGACGGTTTGTCGTGCCCTCCACCGGTTTACCCTGCTGATCCTAACCCGTAGAGCTAGCTACCTACTTTTCCAGTTTTTTTGTTCTGCGTCTGTTGTTTTGTCTCTGCATTTTTCTTTGTCTCCTGTTTTCCTTCTGCTCTTCTAGTCTTGTAGTCTTGCCTTATGTTTTTTGTTTGGCTTTGTGAATTAGAAAGCCTCTTATTTTTCCTACTGTATCTGTTCTATCTCCGGGTTCTGTTGGTATGAGAGAGAAACAAGGTTGGAGCCTTCGAGGGAGGGAGGGAGGGAGGGAGCTTGGAGAGGAGAGAGATGAGACGTGCAAGTGGGAGAAAGCAAACAAAAAAAATTAATATAAGTTAACAAGAACACATGGCAATCTTCCAATTGGTGGGAAAATTCTTGTGTGGGCCAAAAGTGTCTCTCATCGATCATCAATCATCAGCTTTTTGTGTTTTTTTTTGGCAATAAACTAACATAAAATTTTAACAGTTTAGATGTAATGGTTGAAGATCGATCCAACGGATAATATTGTGCCTTTGGAAAATTATTAAAAAAATAATCAAATTTCCGTTGACTATAATTGTCTCATACAATCTCGAGATTACGCGTGTCAGGTGTCTATGAACTCGCCATGACGTTGTCTACATTAGTTTTCTTAAAAAAAATAACAAATAAAAAATTATAATTTGAGGAAATACTAATCGAAACTCATCGAAGTATTTCGGTCAAATTTGTTTTCAAACCATCATTAGTTCATATTTCACTTATAAAATATCTCACTCATTTCATAAGGATATCAATATTAATTACCCTTTTATTTTCTTATTTGATATTTTTTACGAACAACTTAATTGTGACAAGTTGCTAAATTCAATATTTTTACGTTGGTATATCGGTCATGGAAGAATGTGGACAGAAACAGCTCGCAAATCAGAGTTGTGACGGAGCTATTACAAGCATTTTAGTGAAGATGATATTTTTGTAAACGTTCGTAAATATGGATTGACCGCCTTGACCAGGCCGAAACGACAATGAATGTGACTAATTTTTTTTCTTCACATAGTACATATTACTAAGAAAATACAAGGGTAACGTCGAATCTACCATTTTTCATTTTCGATTTTGTGGATCACACAAAATCTCTATATGCATACTAGTGCGGTATAACTTGTTTGTTAGTTATATATAAAAGTAGACCTTTAAGAGCCAACTAGGTGGTGGAAATATAAATTGGACAATCCAACCGTTGATTGTGATCGTTGTGGGTCAAAATGCTTATGATAAAAAAAATAGTTGTTTTCGTCATTGTTTCAAGATCGATCTATGTGGTCAACCATAGTGAGTTAAATACCTCTCACACTAAAATGCTCGTAACAACTTCGACACAACTATTTTTGACGAGTCGTTTGCGCTCACACTCTTGTGGGGTCAAGTTATGTCTACCCATGTAAAAAAAATTGGACTGTTTGAGATTCAGGATCTAGGGGTTTAGAGTTTGGGGTTTAGAATTTAGGGGTTTGGAAATTAGGATTTGAGGTTTAGGGTTTAGAGTTTAGGGGTTTGGGAAATTTATTAGTAATTGTTTTTTTTTTTGGACAATATTAATCGTTTAACCATGGTTTGGGATTTAGGGACACATGGCTTAGAATTTAACAAAAAAAATTATGTTAGTTTTATTTTATGACAAAATCTGATGATTGATGAGAGACATTCCGGCCCATCTTGGAATCTCCCACGAATTGTAGACTGCCATGTGTTATTAACTTTGTTTTTTTATTTTGCTTCCTTCCACTTGCACGTTTCTCTCTCTCTCTCTCACCTTGCTTCTCGTTTCTCTCTCAGACCAAAACAGAAGGCAACACCTTGCTTCTTGTTTCTCTCTCAGATCAAAGATTCAAAGCCAAACTGAAGGCAACGAATCGACACAGGAGCCCGGAGACCACCGTATGCGCCTTAGCTTTCCGGAAGTCTCTGCCGAGATTGATCACTAATCAGAATCGTCGATCTCGTTTTCCGGCCAAATCGACCAGCTAGCCCTTGTGGGTTTTGAAGCTCTCTTCACGGCGAACCCAACGCCACCAAACTCCTCCATCAATTCTTCCTAGATTGGGAGTCTCAGATTTGAATTTATTAGGGAGAGAGAGTAAGGATTTTGCTTTTTGCTGGGTTGGTTTCGGTAAAGGAAGAAGAGAGAATAAAAAATTTCACGATACACGTGTCAATTTTGTATGAGATGGGCAACAAATTTACTACCGCTGCTACCGGGTGACAAACTAACTGTTGGAACAATACTAACGGGCGCGTGTAGTTCACGCTCCCACGTGGAGTCCGGTGTAAATATACTTTGGTGTGTCCAAGACACTATGTCTTACTATTTAAGCACTTCGTCGTGATCTCCACTCCCAGACGAAGAATTGATATTAATATTAATTAATTCAAGCATGACCTAGTGGTCTGTATATATAATCCACATTTTTCAGATGTCATGGAAAATAGCTAAGCTAGCTAGCTGCATGCTTATACCAATTAATTATATATATTCAAGTTGTTCATTAATGTACTTCTAATTTTATTATGTTAGTATTGTGTTTATATGCAACACTAGGTTGTTCTAAATTTGTGTTTGACGTACCGCTTTCTCTCGAGTTGTTGAATTACGCACAATATAATATCATTTAGAGTTTTTAATTGGATGCAAAGTTGTGTAAAACTGTGTAATTATAAGGTTAAAGCACAAAGATTCATTTTCTTTTCCGCTTAAATATGGTAAAACTACCAGCTTCCGGCCGACACAAACAAACACACTAGATATAATGAACATTACGAAACATTATGAAAAGAAAAACCAATACTTAGTTGGTCAAAATGTCAAAAATTAAAACATATTTTTTTTTTGGAATTATACATCCAATATAAAACATATAAATTACATAATGGATCCTAATCTCTGTGGATATTTCTAATGCTAGATCAGTGTAATTCTTCCACGTATCGATCGTTGAGCTTTCTCTACACATAAGATGTTCATAATGATTCTATCGTAATCAATATCCAAAGATATATACAATAGCTGTTCCTCCAAAACCATATTTCTGATTAGGAATTTGATTATTTTAGCATAAAAACCATGACACATGAGTTAAACAAAATGTTATAGAATACAAAAAAATTATTCAGGCCAGGTAACATCAATGTCATATTATAATGTTATGAAAAGTTGAAAATAGTAAAAGCTATAGTTAATTTGTGCTATCAGAAGGTCAAATATATATAATTAACTAGACAAGGCTGCTAATTCTATTCTATTCTTTTACATATATATATATCTGGCTAGAGATAGATGCATGAGGTTGATCTTGAAGACGAACTGGAACAGTCTAATTAGAACAATATTATCACTCTAGAACAAAGTCATGACTTAAACCTAAATCTAAATTAATGTTAATCCAAAGTCATTTTCATTAAGGTCAGAGTCAGATGTGGGGTTTCACTCTTTCACTTGTACTGTTGTACATATACCTAAAATTTTCTTGCTTTGTCTATATTGTTTTTTGTTTTTTGTCAAATGTCTATATTGTTCATTTATTCTTTTTCTTATTGCATTAGGTGGATTTAGTTGACAGTTGCTCACTACCAATATCAATTTTTCATACCCACAATTAACTCCTAAACATCAACAACCACTTCAAATTCTAATTTCCAACACATATAAATTAGATAGCAATAGATTATAGATCAGTCATTACTATTAGCCTTCAATATTATTTGGTAGCATGCAATCCAAACTTCAATATTAATATTAATTTAGTAGGATGTTATCCAAACTTCAATATATATACTAGAAATATTCACACACCCGATGAGTATGAGAGTGAAGGCAGTTACCTTAAGAAAGTGGGTGATTAAGCAGTTATGCAAAGTTTTTTTTATATAATTTGACGTTTTTACCTTTTTTGATTAATTAGTTTTCAAAATATTTTAATATATAAGAAGCATTTACGTAAAAAAACTATTATGGTTGATAAAACCTCTTCTCTTAAATAATAGTGTATATATATATATATATATATATATATATATATATATATATATATATATTTATTCAAAAGTAGTTTACTGAAAAGCCGGGAAATCATCACACACGATAGTTGAGTTATTGATATTAGATATTTTGGTATCTCAAGTTTATAAACCATTAAAATAGTACCTCAACTAGATATTTTGTAAACTTGAGGTACTAAAGTATCATATAAATTGTTGCCCAAAAAAAAAAGTATCATATAAATTATGTACATAGTTGAGGTATTGTTTTGATAGTTTAGTAAACTTGAGGTACCAAAACATTCTATAGTTCATAGTTCATATATTGTTCATGATGTTTTCTCTACTTGAAATGCATTTTTGATTCGTAATTAAGTTTAATATTTTATTTATTTTCTTTTAATAGAAATGACAAAATTGAGTTGATTTTTTTTTAAAAAAAAAATTGTATTTAAGAACTCAGCAAACTCGAAAGTAAGCCATAAGTGGGTGAGAGCCTTCATTAGATATGGATCTCTCTCTTCAACATATGTTACAATTAATAAAATTCCAAGTTGATATCATTTTTATGAAGATTTGTAGCTCGTATTTGAAAACATTTATTTGAACACTTAAAATCTCAAGTTCAAATCACTCATTTCAATATACTATTAATTAGACGAATAAAAATCTTCAGAGAAAAGTAACTTCGAGCATGTCAAATATTAAAACATATTTAGTAAATATTATGTAATTTCCAAATTACTATACAATAATACAAAGCATGTACATGTTTATTCCAGAAGCTGCACTTAATTTTCTCAGAAGAAAATTCATCCATGACTTTCTTCAATACATAAATGTCCACATTATTTACAAGCCAAATGACATTCAACCTTGAAGTTTTGATTATGTATACCAATTTTATAAATAATGACATAATGGTTGAGTAGGACTTGAACTGAGTCATACCAATTAGTCTGAATTAACTATTAAGCAACTCTATCTCCAAGTCTATATATACGCCAATTTCCTAAACAATGACATAATGGTTGAGAATGACTTGAACTGATTCATACCCAGTCTGAATTAAGCAACTCAATCTCCAAAACCAATAGGAAATACATACTTCTGTAAAAGTCAGCCTCACCTAACCACAAACTGATTAATCTGATCTCAGACCCTAATTAATCCCAGTAGCCCCTTATTTGGCAACCAAATGCAGACCTACAAAAACCTCCTATAGTCTTATTGCTTACTCAATGTGGCAAGGTCAAGGACCATATGAACAAATTTATGTGCTACTCTTGGACCACACTCTATGATATTCAAGAACTAGATTGGACAATATATATATAGAATTTTCTTTTGGGATTAAAGTAGTGCACCCAATTGTCATCATGTAATAAATAGTCTCTGAACAAGTGCACCAACCAAGTATATACTCAATTCAACAATGTACTTGTAGAAATTGAAAAAATTAGATAATCCTATTTATCTCCATTGAAAGTACATATAGCATTTACAAGACCAAATCAACTAGTATATTAATCAATCTAAACCAATCAACTAACCAAACTAATTTTATGGTAATTGCAATCAGTTGGAGACTAAATTTGAGTAACACGTATGCAAGGCTTTCGTGTAGGGCTTCCTCTTACAATGAGAGTGTATTTTACCTCATTGTGAGAGGATGACTCTATACTAACGTCCATGCGAGAAACTTTTATAAGATTGCAATTCGTTAAGAGTTTGAATTTAACAATATATTGATTGCAGTGAACAAGTGATGTACCTATGCGAACAATTCTTCAAGAAGACAACTCGATAACAATTTGGATCGACAAAGGGTAGCTTATAATCAACCGAATACATATTAACGCATCAAAGAATTCCATCGTACTCCTTAGCACCACATACTTGAAGTTTTTCCACCGTCGGATTTAGTAAATTAGTATAGATTGATAGTAATGAAAAATATCAGATGTCATGGTAGAAACTCTCATTAGCTTAATGAGTGAGATTGACAGTCTGATTACACAACACGACATATTGTTCCGGATTACTTACCTTACTTGTTAATTTATTTATTAATTTTACCCAAAACCCCAAATTCGCACAGTTTGGGCATATTGGTCCAATCCCACAAAGCAAATGCCATTTAGGATGGCGCGTCTGATTTTTCATTATACAAGCGGCGACTCACGGAATTTAAAAAGCAAAAACCAAAGCACACATACATACCATACTTGCTAATTGCTTCATTATTTTCTCAACACCAACTTGTTTTTTCAGCGTTTTCTTCCAAGTAAATTTGCACAGATCATATTATTCTCATATCCCTTTCTCTTATTCCCTTAGAATCAATCTCTCTCATTTGGTGGTTTTCCACACTTTACTTCCTCGCAACACTTTCACTGTTGTCTTCCATACTCGAAGAAAATGTGTTAAGGGCCTCTCATCATATACACAGGTATTTAGTGTTTAAAGTGTCAGTAAAGCTTTGCCTGTGTGTCAAATTTTTTTTCCGTCTGATTTATTCACTTTGGTTTTGATTCTACTTTCTTGGGTGCCAATTTGTGTTGTTTTTGGTTCTGGGTCATGACCCGTTTCTGGGTTTTTCTTGAATCTCTGTTTGGGTGCTGAGAAAGCAAAAATTATTGAGTTGAAGAAAATGGAAGAAAAGTAAGGCTATATTTGAGTAGGTTCTATATACTTGCATTGGGTAAATTGGTTCTTTGTTTATGAGGATGTGATTCTTTCTTTTTCTATATTTCTGACCAGCCAAACAGAGCATTGTTTGATTTGTTGCTGACCCAATTTCTTAGATTTTCGATTATATCGTACATTTGATCAGTAGCATCGGTTGGGATTATATGGGGATCTCAGTTTAGGTTGATTTGGGTAAAAGAGAGCCAGATCAAGTTGTTTTCTTTCACAAGCTTGAACCAAACATGGACTTCTACAGCATCTAATTTAGTGTTGCTGAGTTTTTCTTTTACCGTAATAATTAAGCTTTTATTTGGATAAAACCGGAAAAAAAGAGAAGTCAATGATAACTGTTATTTTCTCTTATTACTGTTATGATTTTTTTTTTTAATGTTTACAGTTCAACTATTTTAAAGCTTGAAATTGGATTAATTACATGTTAGGCTTATCCAATGCTAGTTTGGTGTTTAATTGTTGAAATGGGTGCTTGTGTTGTAATTTCTACTTGAATGCTACAATGGAGTTTGTAATTTTAAGTTTGACTTCTTTTATGGCTGTAAATATCAAACAAATTGTTCAATATTGACTTAAGATCTTGAGTTTGATTCTTCTTTCTTTTCTGACTGAGTCTTTATATAAGATTGATGGGTCATTTTGCAGGTTTGCTAATGGCTTGGATAATTGAATAGGGAATATTAAAGTGTAATTGAGGAGATGAAAGGCGAGCCAGCTGGGCTGATCATTGGGGTTTCTATAGGGGTAGTGATTGGAGTGCTATTGGCAATTTCTGGATTCTTCTGCATTAGGTACCATAGGAAGCGTATGCAGATAGGGAACAGCAGTTCTCGGAGGGCTGCAGCTCTTCCTATTCGTGCTAATGGCGCTGACTCTTGTACTATGTTGTCAGACTCGACACTTGGTCCAGACTCACCTGTCAAATCTGGACGGACTGGCTCTTCCTTCTGGCTTGTTGAAGGATTTAAGAAGAGTAATGTGGTCTCAATGTCTGGAATACCTGAGTATTCTTACAAGTAATGTTTCTGGAAAACCTATTACTCTCATTGAGCTTTCTTCCTGATTTGGGTGATGTTATTTTATCATATCTTTTCTATTTACATGTGATCAGATTATTCAGCATGATTAATTCAGAACTTCTGTAAATGAATGCTAAGTTTTCTTAGAACGGGGTGGCTTTAGAACGCAGGCACCCGCACCCTTATCTCATACGGAAACATGTCAATCATGTTTATGGAGATATGTGGTACTGTATCTTTAGAATCTTTGTGATAATATGCTGACAATGGTTCAATTCTGAGCACATATACTTTTGATGGAGAAACTAATTGGAATACTTGTAGTAAACATTTGAACGTTAGATGATTCTAATGAGAATAGGGAGGATAGCTTGAATGCTTGTTAGAATTTAACCCCCATTAACCTTTGTTATGAGACAGTCTTGAATTCCATAGAATGCATCCTCTGTTACAATTTATTGAATGACATAAGACACAAACAAGAAGCTCGAAATGCCTAGACATTACCTTTTTTGCTACAGCTATTATGGATGTTTCATTATCAAATGCACAATTTCTTTCTTCTCATGTCTTAACTGCTTCTCAAGTCTTGTTTGTTTATTTGTTGTTAATGAAATTCACAATGACCTTTTATTTCAAACAGCTTATTTTTGCACACCAAGTTCTACAGCTCACTCCTATTCCATTTGGTTTGTTAATTTTGTATCTTGATGGGTTCCATACAGGGATCTGCAGAAAGCAACCTATAACTTTACAACATTAATTGGGCAAGGTGCATTTGGTCCAGTGTACAAAGCTCAGATGTCAACGGGTGAGACTGTTGCCGTTAAAGTGCTCGCAACTGATTCTAAGCAAGGGGAGAAAGAGTTCCAGACAGAGGTAGTGATTGTTTATTGATCAAGTATTTTCTATGTTTAGGATCCCTGCAACAGAGGGTGGTTAATTAAAAATTTATTGGAGATCTATGCAAGTGTATGGGAGCTTGATGAAATTTAAGAATGTTAGTCCACTTGTTGATATTTTCGGGAAGACTATGAAGTTACTATTGATAGACTAAATTCTCTCAGAAGTTATCAAATCCAAAAGACGCTTAGTCATTTACTTCTATCATTTTGAATTGTATTCTCATTTTTCTTTTGCCAATGGCATCATCAAAGTGTCTTGTTACTCATTAGTGTTATATAAATAATTTCTCCCTTCAGGTTAAGTTACTGGGAAGATTGCATCACAGGAACCTCGTGAACTTAATTGGATATTGTGCAGAAAAAGGCCAACATATGCTTATTTATGTCTACATGAGTAAGGGCAGTTTGGCCTCTCATTTGTATAGTAAGTTGGCTATGAACTTCACATTGTTTGCTTTAATGGAATATTTTAGACTTCACACTCAAGTTGTATTTGTTTTAATTGTAACTGTACTTACATAACTTTATAACACTTCCATTCATGTAATGAGTGCTGTGAAGTGCCAACCTTGCAGGTATTTTTGTCATCTAGAATTCGAGGTTGGGATGATTGTAACCTTGCTTGGTTGCACTAAGCTAATCTAGAAATAGAAAGAAGAACATGATTAGAATTCGAATTAAAATGTTCATTCCATGAAACACATATATAAGATATTTAATTGAAAATAACATGTTTTTCATCTTATATAGCACGCTGTTCCTTTTGCAGGTGAAAAGAATGAGCCATTGAGCTGGGATTTGAGAGTTCATATAGCTTTAGATGTTGCGAGGGGCTTAGAGTATCTTCATGATGGAGTAAGTAAATAGTACTAGACTAAACAAGGAACTTTTTTGTGCCTGTACATGCATGTTCTTCTATGAGCAGGGTGGTTATGTAGTATTTACTAATTTGTAAATTTTCACTTCAGGCAGTTCCTCCTGTAATACACCGGGATATTAAATCTAACAATATTCTGCTGGATGAATCCATGAGAGCTAGGGTATGTCTCTTTTGTTAATTTTTTCATTATTATTTCCAAAAACAATTTTCTAACAGAATTTCACTATGCCTGAAGGGGAGTATTTAATTTACTTGATTACATATTTGGTTAATATATATATAAACTAACAAAAGGTTAAGATGCCATTTATATACATTATAATGGGTTTTGCGGGATCAAGCAGGTAGCTGATTTTGGACTTTCAAGAGAAGAGATGGTGGACAAACATGCAGCTAATGTTAGGGGAACTTTTGGTTATCTAGATCCTGAGTATATTTCTACAAGGAATTTCACCAAGAAAAGTGATGTTTACAGCTTTGGAGTTTTGCTATTTGAACTCATAGCTGGAAGAAATCCTCAACAGGGACTGATGGAATATGTTGAGCTTGTAAGACTCTCTCTCTCAAACACACACACACACACACACACACACACACACACACACACAGGAAACAGAAACTTAAGGGGAAGTAATTTTGGCGCTATGACACTTTTCATGGAGGTTGCAACATTGATAATCGAGGAACATGAAGGTTTTTAAATGTATTCTTTGATTGGTTTTATACTTGTCTGCATAGTGATAGCACAGTATAGTACATGAAAAATGCATAGAACGTGTTTTGGTATGTGTGTTTTCACTTACTTTCTTCTCTAGGTGTTTATAGATATGAAGAAAATAGGTGCAAGTGTCTAATCTTTAAAAAAGAAAATAAAATCATATTGCAGTACATATCCACTTAAAAAATCCAGTGAGTGCTATGTACTTGCATATCTAATGAGCTCTCTTTATGAACAATAGGCAGCAATGAATACTGAGGGGAAACTTGGGTGGGAGGAAATTGTGGATTCCCATCTCAATGGGAATTTCGACGTGCAAGAGCTCAACGAAGTGGCAGCTCTTGCATATAAATGTGTCAGCCGCTCCCCAAAAAAGCGGTCTTCCATGAGAGACATTGTACAAGTGCTATCACGAATGCTCAAAGTGAGGCACAATAGAAAGCACCATGGGAAATCCTTGTCAGCCACAGCAGATGAAGTTACGATTGACGTGAACCAACCAGAAACCAAAATTCAAATGGCTGAGCATCAAAGAGATGAGTCTATGGACAGCACAGCCGATACATATGATTTATAGGCATTAGTTTTTCCATTTGTTCATTCGTTTTGCGTTCTTGGTATTTTTGGCTTTGCTTTCTGATATATGTGCAGTCTTTAATGGGATAGAAACAGCAGATAGGATTCAGTTCAGCGTTCTTCTTTGTACACTGTTTTTTTTCCTCTCCCCCTGTATTGCTCAAATGACAGATTTCAGATTTGTATACCATACTTGAGCAATTGAAAGGAAGGAAAATTTACTCCCTTTTCCACTTATTCTCCACTATTCTCTCCACTTATTCTCCAAATTTGAACTCTCTTTTTTGGGTTTGTAGAAATTGACATGTTTTGGACGGAAAAAATCATTTTTGCCCTTAATGAATGACTCAGTTAGCAAGTTTGCGTTGATTATTGTTTGACATGTAAAACACGGGGTTTTCTGGATTGCACCGTGCTTTTATTGCACCGTGCAATCTCAGCCGTTCATTCCATATTAAGTATTTTTTTAATTGCAAATTGACACGCGAATTGACAGTTCTGCCCTTAATTTTTTTTTGGTCTCTCTCTTTCTTCCTCTCTCTCCCGTGCGACTCCTCCTCTCCTCTCTCTCCTCACTATCGCCGGTGCTGCCACCACAACCGGCCACCCCCGCAAGTCACCGCCCCCACCAAAGGTAGCGGCGTGTTCCGGCGACCCTTCCCACCCGGTTTCAGACGAAACCTTGCAGAAAAAAAGCCGCACGCATGGCCGAAAACGGCTTGAATTTCAAGTTTTTGGTCCGGCCATCTCCGGTCACCTCCAACCTTCAAAAGCTACTGGGCTTTGAAGCCCTCAATCCCAGAAACCTTGTGGTGTCTCTAGATTTCAATTTCGACCACCGTAGGAGGCGGATCGAAGTCGGGAAGTTATGGGTTTTGGAAACTTCTGGCGCCGATATCTCATGATCTATTTCGAATCTCACATTGACATAGTTACTAAAATTGTTGGGTTTGTTGTAATAAACACGATGACATAAATTTCGAAGCAATCGGAGAAAGTTGACAACGGCGCCGCCGCCGTCGCCGATGGTAGCGGTGGCTGGCACAGTGAAAAGAGAGAGGGAGAGACTAAACAAAAGAATTTCATTAAGAGCAAAAAAGAAACTTTACCCTCTGGTGCAATAAAATGCAGGTGCAAAGCAGCCGCACCCGTAAAACACTAGTCTTTTAGAGTTTTAGGACATGTAAATAATAGTTTATATTTTTCTAATATATATTTAAAAAGTACGAAATATAATGTGGATTTTTTTTTGAGCGAAAATGTCAATTTATTGATTGTAGCAAAATTATATATCATGATCCATCCGTTCGGGACGTGGCAAAAATAGCCATAATCTAAATAATTTCGCATATTCTCTAATTAGCGAAGAACAAATAAGAGGTGCAGAAATCATGCAATCGGTAATCCATGCATATTCTCTAATTGAACTCCGGCTGGCCCCAATCCAACTGTGACATTTTACTAAAAAAAAATAAAAAATTATTAATAAGGTCACTTTTGGTGACCTTGTTTTTTTTTAAGCCACCAAATATTTTTCTCTCATAAAGCCACCAATATTTACAAAAATGCCACCGCGTCAATATTTACAAAAATGCCACCGCACTTTTAATTTTCATTATTTACGAAAATGTCACTGGATACAAAAACTACTACTAGAGACAAGAAAGCTACTGTCAAAGAACAATAAAACTACTGTCAAAGAACAATAAAACTACTGTCAAAGAACAATAAAGCTACTGTTAAAGAACAATAAATCTACTAGCGAGTAACAATAAATGTACTTCCAAAGAATAATAAAGCTATTGTCGAAGAACAATAAAGCTATTGTCGAAGAACAATAAAGCTACTGTCAAAGAACAATAAAGCTACTGTCAAAGAACAATAAAGCTACTGTCAAAAAACAATAAAGCTCAGTGCGAGGAACAAGAAATGTACTCCCAAAGAATAATAAAGCTACTGTCGAAGAACGAGAAAGCTACTGTCGAAGAACAATAAAGCTACTGTCGAAGAATAGTAAAGCTACTGTCGAAGAACAGTAAAACTACTGTCGAAGAACAGTAAAGCTACTGGCGGTGGTATTTTTGTAAATATTAAAATTTGTAATATTTTGGTGGCTTTATGAGAAATAAAAATATTAGGTGGCTTTTTGAAGAATATAGGTTATGTAAATGACCTTATCTATAATTGGCTCAAAAAAAAATGGCCAGTAGCCTAAATCCAAGTTCTCAGAACTAATCTTTAGTTGGTGAGCTGTGACCTGTTTGGTTATTTGGAATAATTAACAACGTGGAAGTCACGGGGTCGAATCTCATTGGCATCATAGAATGAGCGGGGTGAGGATAAAAGAAAAAAAAAAGTCTTCACAAACCTTCGACACCACCAACCGGTTTTCTATTGGGTAACAAGAGTTGAGTCACAATACAATCACGCTCCTCACTGAAACTCATCATGTCCACCAGAGTCAACATTCTATGTACCACTCTATCGTCATCGATTTGAGCCACGCCAAATGCCGAACAAAATTGGGAACACCGCAAGCCAGCCCTACAAGAGACAAGCAGCCACCACAATCCACTGATCTTAGCCACATAGAGGAAGCACTGTCGCCAATGCCAACGGAGCCATCATGCAAAATCTCGAAGCTGAGCCCAAAAAACCAGCCACCAAAGCCATCCACTCAAATCTCCAAGCACAATTGCAGCCCACACACCAGCACCAAAGCCATCCACTCCACCAAAATCTATCACATAGGAGTATCATTGCCGCTAGTGTCAACGAAGCCGCAAAGCAAAACCCTTAGGGATTAGAGCTCGAAGCCACCACCTCCAAAGCCCTCAAAGACACTAAGTACAGATGCCAAGAACCAAATTTGTATCCGATAGGATCAAAAATAGGGCTTCCTGCCCTAACCAACAAAACCATCACCAATACCACAATGCACCAACACTAAAAGCTAGAATGCTACAACTATGAAAAAAAAGCTTCCCGCCACTGCTAGCACTACCAAGACCAGCCATGCCTGCAACCATGCCAATAAGAAGACCACACCATAAGAAGAATCCCCCAAGGAGGAGGAAAAAGTGTTATTAGAGACCAACAACGTCGGTTCGTAGGTGCGAATTGAGAGCAATACATCAGTACAGAAAGCTTGACGTCAAGGTCAAAACCATGACAACAAGCTTCGAAGGAGAGAGACGAAGGCTAAGAAGAAATCCTGCCACCGATCATGGTGCTCGACAAATGATCTCCTAAGGCTAGATTGTCGCATTTTTGACTAGATGACAACATGTAATTTTTTTTTTGAATTTCATATCCAACGATTGGTAATTGGTGCAAGAATGAAGAATAAAACGGCTATATAATTTAGGGAAAAAATCACCTTTAGTTCCTGAACTTTGACTTATTCGACACTTTCGTCTCTGAACTTTGAAATATATCACTTTAGTCTCTGAACTTTGAAAAAAAACTATCACTTTCGTCCTTGACCGAAGTTTTTACTGAATAAACCTCTGATTCCGACCAATTCGAACGACACCACATACTGGGCTTTGAAGCCCTCCTTGAGGCGAGTTCAACGCCACCAACCTTGCCTCAAACCGTTGCCAGACAGCGGAGAATTTTACAATTAAAGTTTCGGCCACCACCGGCTTTCGGGCTAAATTCGAGCCATTCTATGCCGAATCGAGTTTAGCCCCAGTTATAAAAGTTACTCCTCTCATCCGTGCGAACATTTTGGCATAGATTTTGCACAATTTTTTTCGGTCAGGGACGAAAGTGATAGTCGATGTCAAAGTTCAGGGACGAAAGTGATATATTTCAAAGTTCAGGGACGAAAGTGTCGACCAATGCAAAGTTCAGGGATTAAAAGTGTATTTTTCTCTATAATTTATTACTTTCTTAACTAATATTGTTTACTTTACATCTAATAATTAATAGTTTACCATATATTCATTAAATTTTATTACAATTAAAGAGGGCCTACGGACCAGGCTTTTACGAAACGGGCAGGGAGGGCTCTTTCAGGCCTTTTGCGGGTCTGGCTTGGAACACCTTGCCCAAATCCGACCCTTTATAATAATGGGCCGAGTCGACTGTGGACACATAATGAACCGAGCCGGGCTTTGGTCCGTTGGGCCTCTATTGGCCTATTGACATGCAAGCTAAATGATGAGGCCTACAAAAATATACTAGAATTAGGCTTGGTCGCAGGCGGAGACCGACAACCAATTTGCAGGGACCGGGATTGGACCAAAACTTTTGGGTCTGGCCCAAAATGGGTGTTCGCCATTATCGGGACTAAAGGAAACCCGAACTGAAAATTTTCAGGCCGGTTTCTACAGTTTTCGGTCCGAAAATGCCGGTGGAGGACATGGGCGGCGGTGTTGGGCTGGATTGAAAAGTGGCAACAACAGTAGCATCGATTTTCGATGGTGGCACCGTTCCAATATAGTGCCACAGAATCCACAAAGAAAAGTTGGGTTTATGCTGCTGGGTTTTCATGGTGGTTGCTGGGTTTGGTGATCAGAGAGAGAGAGAGAGAGAGATAGAGAGAGAGAGGAGAAGAACAGAGAAAAGACTCAAAAGAGAAACCACATGAAGAAGATCAAAGGAAGAAAATTAGAATAAGGATTTTTTTTTTGGTCGATGTTGCTACCATTTCATATCTGTCCCGGTACAGACCCCATCATGGGTCAGGAATAGCCCACCATCGCTGAACAGCCCACCTCTGGGCCCATTGCCACGCCCCAACGGCCCAGGCATCGCCCCAGCGGCACCTACTTACTCGGTAGGGATCCCCTACCGAGCGCACTGCCTTGTCAACGCCCCAGCGGCCCAGGCATCGCCCCAGCGGCACCTACTTACCCGGTAGGGATCCCCTGCCGAGCGCACTGCCTTGTCAACGCCCCAGCGGCACCTACTTACTCGGTAGGGATCCCCTGCCGAGCGCACTGCCTTGTCAACGCCCCAGCGGCCCAGGCATCGCCCCAGCGGCACTTACTTACTCGGTAGGGATCCCCTACCGAGTGCACTCCCACTAACAAAGCCCTGGCGGTACCCCAGCGGTACCAGCAATACCAGGCCGGGTGTACCGACAAACAAGCCTTCCCCTCGACCTTACAGGGACATCTCTCGACCCGGTACCGTGGACACACAGTCCAGTCGGTACCAGCACAGCCACCTGGCAGTACGTGCTTATCCACTACCTCGCGGATCGCACTAAAGAATGCCCATACCGCACTAGGCGCCGCCGTCCCTCGACGCGCGTGTCGAGGTAGTGGATTAATAGAGTATTCCCTCGTGTCATGGGATGTCCCCCACGCCAGGGAAGCTTGTCTCCGACCTCAGCTCATATATAAGGAGTCTTCACTCCCCATTCAAGTGAGTTCTCTCCATTCCCAGAAACACTCTCTGCTTAGATCCTCTCGGGACTAACTTGAGCGTCGGAGGGTCTTCGGTCGGTACACGCCGGCCTCCCCTGACCTCCTTTGCCCTTTCAGGTACTCAAGTGCACTCCAGGTGCGTCCCTACCGAGCAGCTGGGAAACGGCAGGAATAGTTTGGCGCCGTCTGTGGGAACAATTTCCACCACTTAGTAACAAAAGCAACCTCACCCAGTGAGGTACTCTACCGGTCAAGCTATGACCAAATCAGCAGGTGATGGCTCACAACCCGCCAAGCAAAGTAAGAAGTCCAAGCAATCAAAGGACACAACGACTATTGCTGGTCTTGAGCCCCTCCACGAGGAAACACCGGCAGCAGTCCACTCCACCGAGTCGGAAACCCCTGAGTCCCACCAGATCGAATCTTCGATGATGGCCAGGCTTGAAGCCATGATCCGGGACCTCCAGGAGAGCAACGAGCGACTACGCCGCGACCAACTCGCGGCGCAAGAAGACAGTGCCCGAGAGATCGGCCTGCTCAGGGAGCGGCTTAGCCTCGAGCATACGCCCAATCACTCGGTCTCGACACAGCTAGGGACCGAGACCCCTCTCAAACCGGCAGAACGCTTGCCAGCCAAGCCAGGGCGTGTGACCAGTCACCCCCAACCGGCAGCATCGACGCCCAAGGTCTCGTTTCTCGATGCCGCGGGAGTGGTCCACTTCCCGGACGAAGACGGGACCGAGGATCACGTTGTGATACCAGTGAGCGCGCCCGCCATAGGTACCAGCGCAGGCGCAGGGGACGAGGGCGCATTGGTCAACCTCTTCCGGGAGCTCAGCGACCGACTCAGAAGGGTCGAGACCGGCGGTGCTAAAAGTGCACCCAGCCTCGGCATAGCAAAGAAGCCAGTCGGTCCGTTCACCAGGAGGATCCATGAGCACAACCGGGACTTCAAGAGCCTGAAGATGGACTCCTATACCGGTAAAGAGGACCCAGTAATGCATGTGACCGCATTCCAATCCGCTTACAATGGCAAGGGCTATACTGACGAGGAGTGGTGCCACGCCTTCGTCAACACCTTGACTCAGGAGGCCATGCTGTGGTTCTATCAACTAGAACCGGAGTCCATAGACAGCTATGAGCAACTAGTCGAGGCTTTCACCACCGAGTATGCCACGAAGTCCAGCTTCTTCTATTCGGTGGGAGAACTTACCGGCTTCCAGCAAGCCAGCGGGGAGCGACTGGCGGATTATATGGAGCGGTTCAAAGCTGCCTACCGGCGCTGTACCTCCAAGGACGATGTCCGTGCAGCCCAAATCTTCCGGGATGGCGTGCAGCCGGACGAGTTCCTCAGAAAGCTCAATGCAACGAGCACTGTCCTCACCTACACCGAGCTCATGAACCGAGCAGGGCAGTATGCCCGGAGCTACTACTTGACCTATGAGAGAAAGTCTCAGCTCAACGCGATGCACAAGTTAAACAAGGCCTCCGCAACCACAGCGGACCCCATCGGGGATAAGCGCAAGCAAGAGCAAGGTGGTGGCTCACGGTCGGACGACTCTCGGCAGAATGACAAGCGCAACAAGTTCAACTCCTACCGAGGGGGTAATCGCGGCAACAACTGGGAGAACCGCGAGAATAACCGAAGATACGATCCCCCCAACCGGGAGCGAAATCCCCAACACCAGGCTCCCCAGAGCCACCAACAACGACCGGTATATCAGGTCGATCCCGGCTATAGCAAGCCCGAAGAACAGTTGTATTCCAATCAGCGAAAGCAAGGGCAGTACTCCGGCTACTCGGGCCGCGGGGAAATCCAGGCCCATCCAAGTCAGTGGCCATACAGCCAACCCGCCGGTATCAACCATGTGGACAACTCAAGTCAGGGATGGACCGAGACCGGGTATAACCGGTACCCCAAGAAGAAAAACCCCAGGAGGCGCAACCGCCCCCTGAAGTCCAGTGAGCAGGACGGTACCGACGACGGGCTGCTAGTCTGTACAACGTTCAATAAACCCTTGGGGGACATCTACAAGGAAAACCCCCAGCTTTTCCCCCAACCATGGGCGAAGCAAGCATACGCCGGCAACCGGACTAATACCGGTAAATTCTGCACCCACCATCAGTCCGGGACCCACAACACCGATGAGTGTCAGGCTCTCCGGGACGTGGCCGAGCAGCTATACCGAGACGGGAAGCTTGGCCAATACACCGGACAAGGCAACCAGGGTTATCGGAAGGAAATCTTCACCATCAGCGGGGGGCCGACCTTATTCGGTACTTCACGATCTGAGCACAAGTCTCACGTGAAGGAGGCTAAGCAGCACCTGCAATGTTTCTCCGTGCAATCCGCACCGGCACAGAAAAGGCCTAAGCGAGACCCGTGGAAGATAGAATTCTCCAACGACGAGGAATCCGGTATCGTGACCCCTCACGACGACCCTCTCGTGATCTCGGCCAAGGTTCACACGGACCTGATGCACAAGGTACTGGTGGATGGCGGTAGCTCCGCCAACATCATTTTCAAAAGTGCCTACCTCAAGCTGGACCTACCGCTCGAGAACATATCGCGGACGGTGAACCCGCTTATAAGCTTCTCGGGAGATCTGGTCCAACCTCTCGGTAGCATCTGGCTCAACGTGGAGGTCGGCCAGTACCCCAGGTCCCGAAAGGTATCTGCCCACATGCTAGTGGTAGACTGTGAATCATCCTACAATTTCATTCTCGGTAGGCCCATCCTTTGCCAGATCAAGGCCTGTGTGTGCTACTACTTGCTCATGCTAAAGTTCCCTACTCCCGTCGGAGTCGCCTCCATCAGAGGAAGCCAGCCAATGGCCCGGTCATGTTATGCTCAGGAAACTAAGCCACGGCGTCCCTGCCGGGACGTGTGCAATGTCACTACCGGCGACAGAGCAGCGACAACCGACAGACCGGATGGCCCCCGGGAAGGAGCAGTGATCATACAGGGCAAACCCCACGAGGAAGTAGAACACATCGCCCTGTTCCCCGAACAGCCTGACAGAGTTGTCAAGATCGGCACCGGCCTACCGGTAACTCTCCGGGGAGGTCTGATCAAACTCCTGAAGGACAATGCCTCAATCTTTGCCTGGTCCTATGCAGATATGCCCGGTATCTCCACCACCATTATCTCTCATAAGCTCGGTATCGACCCCGCCTATCGGCCGGTACGACAAAAGAGAAGGGTAGGAGACCAGGAGCGATACGAGGCCATGAAAGCAGAGGTAGATAAACTCTTGAGCATCGGTTTCATCCGCGAGGTTCAGTATCCTCGGTGGTTGTCAAACCCGGTGCTGGTAAGGAAGCCTAACGGGAAGTGGCGAATGTGCATCGACTTCACCGATCTCAATCGGGCATGCCCCAAAGACAGTTTCCCCTTACCAAGGATCGACCAGCTGGTGAACTCTACCGCTGGACACGAGGCCCTCAGCTTCATGGATGCCTACTCAGGCTACAACCAGATCAAGCTTGACCCCGAGGACCAGGAGCACACCTCCTTCATGACCAACCAAGGTCTTTACTGCTACAATGTCTTGCCCTTCGGGCTGAAGAATGCCGGTGCTACATACCAGCGGTTAGTCAACCGCATGTTCTCCAGGCAGATTGGCAGAACCATGGAAGTTTACGTGGACGACATGCTCGTCAAGAGTATCAAGCAAATTGATCACCTCACCGACCTGCAAGAGACCTTCTCCATCCTCCAAGACTATGGGATGAAACTCAATCCCGAGAAATGCGTCTTTTGCGTCGGTGAAGGTAAGTTCCTCGGCTTCATGGTCAGCCACCGGGGCATCGAAGCTAACCCCGAGAAGATTCGAGCTATCCTGGAGCTAAAATCTCCTAAAACCTTCAAGGACGTCCAAAGCCTCAACGGCAGGATCACAGCCCTCTCCCGGTTCATATCACGGTCTACCGACCGGTGTGCTCCCTTCTTCAAAATACTCAAAACCGGGAAGAAGTTCGAAGGCTGGACCACCGAGTGCGAACAAGCCTTCACTGCTCTGAAAGAATACCTAGCGGCAGCCCCACTGCTCAGCGGACCAGTGCTGGGGGAACCACTGTTCCTATACCTATCGGTATCTAGGACGGCCGTGAGCTCAATCTTGGTCAGGAGCGACAATCGGGAAGACTTACCGGTGGACTATGCGAGCAAGTCTCTACTGGATACCGAGACTCGGTACCCGGAGATAGAACAGCTCGTTTTAGCACTCATGGTGTCAGCCAGGAGACTCCGCCCTTACTTCCAGTCTCACCCCATTGTCGTTCTGACCGACCATCCACTACGGTTAATCTTGCAGAAGCCGGAGGCATCGGGGAGGCTCACAAAGTGGAGCATTGAACTCAGCGAGTTTGACATAGCCTACCGGCCCAGGCCGGCAATCAAGGCTCAAGTGTTAGCAGACTTCGTCTCCGAGTTCACACCCGAACACGCCAACACCAATCAACAGCCATCGGCGGAGAAAGCAACTCCCGCCGAGGACGCCCCAACTACCGTTGGTGATCAGTCATTCGATCCAACCATACCGGTCTGGCAGTTGTACGTGGACGGCGCCTCAAACACCCACGGAAGCGGGGCAGGACTCGTCCTCATTACCCCACATACCGAGAGCCCCGACACATCTCACTTGGAGTGTGCCCTCCGGTTCAATTTCAAGGCTTCTAACAACGAAGCCGAGTACGAGGCACTTCTGTCAGGCCTCAGGCTAGCCGGCGATATGGGAGCCAAACAACTCCAAGTCTTCAGTGACTCTCAGCTCATCGTCAACCAGGTCACGGGGGACTACCAAGCAAAAGACCCCACTATGTGCCGGTACGTGACCTTGGTAAAAGACCTCACACTTGGGTTCTCGTGTTTCAGATTAACAAAGGTGCCGAGGGATGAGAACCAACGGGCTGACGCCCTAGCCAGAATAGCTTCTGCTATTGACCCCAACCCAGGGGCCTCGGTACCCATTATTATGCTGGAGCACCGCAGTACCGAGACGACACCCGTCGAGGTGAACCACTTGCGTCTCGAAGAAGCAAACTGGATGACACCAATCCTAGAGTACCTGCGAGATGGCTCCCTCCCGAGAAAAGATGATGAGGCAAAGAAAATAAGATTCCGGTCCTCCCGGTACCTCATCATCAACAGTCATCTTTACCGGCGTGCCCACTCAATGCCATACCTACGATGCCTCGGACCCACCGAGTCCCGGGAGGCGATCAGGGAGGTACATGAGGGCATCTGCGGCCACCACCCGGGAGGAAGAGCAATGGCTCACAAGCTCGTTAGGCTTGGATACTACTGGCCAACCCTCCTCCGGGATGCCGTGTCGTTTACCAAGCAGTGCAAGTCCTGCCAGTTCAACGTGCCAAATGTACCGAAGCCATCCCAACCATTGGAAACGATGGTCAACCCGTGCCCATTCGCACAATGGGGCTTAGACCTAATCGGGCCAATGCCAAAGGGTACCGGCGGTGTTGAATATGTGGTTGTCGCCACCGACTACTCCACCAAATGGACGGAGGCCAAGGCTCTCAAGTCCATCACTTCCCAGCAAATTCAAACATTCATCTGGGAAAACGTCATCTGCCGCTTCGGTGTCCCTCAGATCATTGTCACCGACAATGGAAGGCAATTCGACTCCAACTCCTTCAAGGAATTTTGCCGGTGCAAGGGCATCACCCTTTACTTCGCATCGGTAGCCCACCCCCAGACCAACGGTCAGGTAGAGGCAGTAAACAAAATCCTGAAGAGGACAATGAGGACCAAGCTGGGCGAAAAGAAAGGCGCATGGCCTGAACTGCTACCGGAGGTACTCTGGGCATACCGCACTTCATATAAGGCTGCGACCGGAGAAACCCCGTTCTCCCTCGCTTTCGGCGCAGAAGCCGTAATACCGGTTGAGATTAATTCCACAACCCACAGGATCGACACTTTCGATCCAAACGAAAACGAAGAGCAGTTGTGCCTCAACCGCGATCTACTCGAGGAACGCCGGGAACAAGCCAACCTCCGGAACGCAGAACACAAGAACAGGCTCAAACGCAAGTTTGACGCAAAGGCAAAGGTCCGGTACCTCAAACTGGGGGACTGGGCACTGCGCCGCGTACGATTAAGTACGAAGGACTCTGCAGCCATGACGTTCAACCAAAAATGGGAAGGCCCCTACCGAGTAGTTGAAGTTGTCAAGCCCGGAACCTACCGGCTAATGGACTCCAACGGGTACACACTCCCACACCCGTGGAACATTGAACACCTCCGCTACTACTACCCGTAGGTCGCGCCCATAAAACACCGGAATACACCGGTAGGAGGGTCCACACCCCCTAATGAAAATTCAGTACAACGGAATGGTCGAGCATGGCTCCCACCGGTACTATTGTAAAAGACCGGTTACATGCCGGCCAGGAGCAACGACTCCTGTTCATATATATCAAATCAGTCACTCACAATCGGTGAAATGTGAAACTCTTGTAAGTCATGTGGCCGGTACCAGTGACCCCCATGCATAAGTTTCTGCTCCTATATTTTGACATGCAGCGTGATCCCCGCGACACCCATGTGCAAAATTTCAAAACATGAGGCCGGTACCAGCTACCCCCATGTGAAACTCTTGTAAGTCATGTGGCCGGTACCAGCGACCCCCATGCATAAGTTTCTGCTCCTATATTTTGACATGCAGCGTGATCCCCGCGACACCCATGTGCAAAATTTCAAAACATGAGGCCGGTACCAGCTACCCCCATGTGAAACTCTTGTAAGTCATGTGGCCGGTACCAGCGACCCCCATGCATAAGTTTCTGCTCCTATATTTTGACATGCAGCGTGATCCCCGCGACACCCATGTGCAAAATTTCAAAACATGAGGCCGGTACCAGCTACCCCCATGTGAAACTCTTGTAAGTCATGTGGCCGGTACCAGCGACCCCCATGCATAAGTTTCTGCTCCTATATTTTGACATGCAGCGTGATCCCCGCGACACCCATGTGCAAAATTTCAAAACATGAGGCCGGTACCAGCTACCCCCATGTGAAACTCTTGTAAGTCATGTGGCCGGTACCAGCGACCCCCATGCATAAGTTTCTGCTCCTATATTTTGACATGCAGCGTGATCCCCGCGACACCCATGTGCAAAATTTCAAAACATGAGGCCGGTACCAGCTACCCCCATGTGAAACTCTTCTAAGTCATGTGGCCGGTACCAGCGACCCCCATGCATAAGTTTCTGCTCCTATATTTTGACATGCAGCGTGATCCCCGCGACACCCATGTGCGAAATTTCAAAACATGAGGCCGGTACCAGCTACCCCCATGTGAAACTCTTCTAAGTCATGTGTCCGGTACCAGCGACCCCCATGCATAAGTTTCTATCCTAGTTCGACATGCAGCGTGGTCCTAGCGACACCCATGTGCACACTGTTGTAAGCCATGCGGCCGGTACCAGCTACCCCCATGCATAACACCCCCCATGCACACATCCACGATGCCGGTATCAACTACCCACGTGAGATGAGATAAAGAAAAGTGCAAAACATACCGGAAGGCAGACTGATGTATCCAGTCCTCCCGAGTAAACACTTGGAAATATTTCGAGAACTGAAAATTTCATAAAATAAAGAAGGCGAAACACGCCATTATTCGACAAGAAATAAAGGCCTTATGGCCAACAAGTACTAGCTCCCGAGAGAGCAGTCCCTACCGGGACAATTGTTCAAAAATGGGTCGAAAATGCACCCACACAACAGAAAAATATTACAAGGCCCTTGGCCTATAACACCCACGCAGGGGGACTTCATTCCAGCTGCTGCTGCTCCGGTTGGCTAGAGGTACCGGCTGCTCCATCGATCTCCTGGAGGATAAGCTTGTGCTCATCATCAACGAGGTCCTCGGTGACGCTAGGCACAAGGAGTTTGCTCCAGTCTTGGGCCGGAAAGGCGTCCTTGATTTTGCCAAGAATGTAGACACCTCCCTCGATGTAAACTGTGGCCTGCTCCACCGCACGCTGACGATCACACCGGTAGGCCATCACAGCCTCCTCCTTGGCCCTACCGACAGCCTCCTCCAGCCGCTTGTCGAAGTCAGCCTGGATCTTGGCAACCTCGGAGGCCACGGCAGCCTTGGCTTTCTCCTCAGCTTCTTGAACAAGCCTACCGGCTTCCTCCTTGACCCTGGCAAGCTCAGCCGTCGCCTCCTCCTTCAGCTTATACATGGTGTTGTAGCCGGCCTTCATATTCTCGACCTGCCCACCGACGGAGCGTAGCTCCTCCCAGTACCGGCGGTCCAGCATCAGCTCCTCGTATGCCAACTGCCAGAGAGTACACATATATAAGTGTCCGGCGCTTCAAAAAAAAAAAAAAAAAAAACAAGACGGTACCTTCTGCTTGCATTGAAAGAGGAGATCCCGCTGCTGCTTCATTGTCATGGCCGGCAAGTCAGCCAACTTGGACAGCGGGAGAGGGTCCAGCAACGCCTTCCTGGCACAGCCAAGGAACAACTTGGCATTCTCGGACTCTACCTCCCTGCCAAAGATGGCATCAGACCCGGTACTGCGGGTAGCCAGGGCGGTACCGGCACCCTCCACGGGCCCTTCAACAGAGGTCTCTGCCACCGACACCTTCTGCTTCTTCCGGTGCTCCCTCACCTGTTTGACAAACTACAAAAACATAAGTACCGGCAGGGCAGATAAAAATCGCAAGAAAGGTTAAGCATGGGGTTTACCTCATCCCGAGCCGTCCTCTTCAGGGACGCCACAGCCACTTCTGTGGAAACCTCGGTCTCAGCAGTTTCGGGGACCCCCGAGTCCTCTCCCTCCCCATCAGCCTCAGCAGTGGCACGCACTCTCTTGGCTTTCTTCTTCCTCCTCCTCCCGGCAGCTTCAACATCAGCACCGGTATCCTCCACCGGAGCACCGGCAGTCTCCGCAGCAATAAGTTCAGCCTCGGGAAGTGGGTTTTCACCCACGGCCTTCTTCAGCTGGTAGAAGTCCCTACGCTCCCGAACCATGCTGAGATCGTCTGAGAGTCGACGGTACCGGCGGAATTGAGGCAAGACTGCAAAGCACAGTACCGAAATCAGACCACAGTATATAAGCATACATGTACAAGTGTGTTACCGGTAGAAACTTACAGGGACACGGGATCGGTGCTAAGCCCGAAAAGTGAAGCGAGTACCGGTTGAGCAGAACGGTGGACCTCCTCAGGACTATCGAGATGTTCTCCCGGATCCACTCAATCTCTTCCTCCTGCCTCTCGGTAAGCTTCCTCCAAGACTGGTCAACTGCAAACAAAACAACAAAGCACACATTAGTACTGAGACACAATAAGGTGCACAACCACAAAGTCTAGACTCGGGAAGGCTATCAACCAGGGGCGTCTCTAAAGCTACAAGGCACTCTCTTCAACGGTGGGTCAGACCCTTCGGGAAACTCCCATTGACCACCAACGAAGAAGTATCGGTGCTTCCAAGTCTGCTGGGAGGTCGGATTACCAAACACCAGCGGGTCCCTGATGATCTCCGGGCTCCCGAGCTCATGAGACTCGATGTCGGCCTCACCGGCCATACCTTCCCGGGCAAGAGCACTTTTCGACAGACAGCACCGGGTTACCTTCTTGTACTTATGTACAAAGTCCATCAATTCAGTGTCTCGGGGACACTCTACACTAGGTTTTCCTACCGACTTGGCCTTGTACCAGCCTTTATCAGTTTTCGAATGCTCCTCCAGGGACCACTGGCTGAAGAACACAGCCAAGTCCGGCTCACCAAAGCCACAGTGCCGGTACAGGGTATACAGTGCGTCAAGACACCGCCAGGTGTTGGGATTCAGCTGAGCAATGGCAAGGCCCACCTCGGCCAAGAACCTCTGCTGGTACGATGGCAACGGAATCCGTAGGCCCTCCCCAAAGAAGAACGGATGTACCAAGGTTTCACCCGGTACTGAAGAGGCACTCCTCAGTTCCCCCATCTCCGGTAGGCGCATAGTCACCGAGTCCGGAATACTAAAAGCCTTCCTCAGGGCCACCAGATCATCCTCGGTAGAAGCGCTAAGCTTCAGGCGGTCTACCGCAAACCCCACAGGTACCGGTTCCTCCGGCACCTCCCCTTCAGCAGTCCCCGCCTCCACCTGGGACTCCTCAACTCCTACCGCGTCGGTGGCCGGCATCGAACTACTACTACCGGGAATAAACTGACCATCCTTGATCGTATTCAACGGCTCTATGTCTTCACCGGCAGTGATGCCCCTCGTGACCGTCTCAAACATGCTCTCAAGGCGGACTGCGTTGGTACCCGACGAGCAGGACTGAGTCTCGCTACTACTACTCCCGGTACTGGAGGCCACGTCCACAATCTCCACTGACGGGGACCTCTCTGGCTCTTCACCAGAGAAGGCGTTGCCGCTTCCTACACTTTGGCTCTCCGAATCAGACATCTGCAAGAAGTAAACTAAGTTCCTTACCGGGACGACAATCCTAAGCCTATGCAACCTAGCTCGGTACTAAGGCAGGACACCGGTACGCAAACTACGTTACAGAAGCAGAAACACACAAAGATAACACAAGAGTTCTCGGTACTTACACTGTCAAACGGCGGAAATCGAGACAACGGTTGGTCAAATAGAACGCTACCGGCAACAAGCTCTCGTACTCTCTACCGACAGGTTTCAGAGCTCTGGAATGAAAAAATTCAAGAATGAGGTGAAGTGAACTCTCTTCACCCCTATATATATAGTGGGACTCGGGACATCTGCACCATACGACACCAACCGTCGCTTCACAGGATGATGACACGTGTCAGTGCAACGGTTGAACTCCTCATGCAGTTCCAAACCGCCCAAGAGGCGACACGTATCGCCCCACTACCTCGGCAGTTATTGCCCCACTACCTCGGCAGTTACGCCAAGCATACCAACAGGCACGACCTTGGCTATTCCCTTAGAACTCGGAGCGGTTACAACTCCCTCCCGGGAGGAACCCCTTGTTCGGGGACTTGGGGGACTACACGGGACAACCCTAAGCGCCGCGGCTGCCCCACCGACACTTGGCTACGTCCTGATATGAACTTCTGGATTAAGTCCCCGACCAAGCAGTTCCTCTTGCTCGGGACTTGGGGGACTTCTGTTGCTACCATTTCATATCTGTCCCGGTACAGACCCCATCATGGGTCAGGAATAGCCCACCATCGCTGAACAGCCCACCTCTGGGCCCATTGCCACGCCCCAACGGCCCAGGCATCGCCCCAGCGGCACCTACTTACTCGGTAGGGATCCCCTACCGAGCGCACTGCCTTGTCAACGCCCCAGCGGCCCAGGCATCGCCCCAGCGGCACCTACTTACCCGGTAGGGATCCCCTGCCGAGCGCACTGCCTTGTCAACGCCCCAGCGGCACCTACTTACTCGGTAGGGATCCCCTGCCGAGCGCACTGCCTTGTCAACGCCCCAGCGGCCCAGGCATCGCCCCAGCGGCACTTACTTACTCGGTAGGGATCCCCTACCGAGTGCACTCCCACTAACAAAGCCCTGGCGGTACCCCAGCGGTACCAGCAATACCAGGCCGGGTGTACCGATAAACAAGCCTTCCCCTCGACCTTACAGGGACATCTCTCGACCCGGTACCGTGGACACACAGTCCAGTCGGTACCAGCACAGCCACCTGGCAGCACGTGCTTGTCCACTACCTCGCGGATCGCACTAAAGAATGCCCATACCGCACTAGGCGCCGCCGTCCCTCGACGCGCGTGTCGAGGTAGTGGATTAATAGAGTATTCCCTCGTGTCATGGGATGTCCCCCACGCCAGGGAAGCTTGTCTCCGACCTCAGCTCATATATAAGGAGTCTTCACTCCCCATTCAAGTGAGTTCTCTCCATTCCCAGAAACACTCTCTGCTTAGATCCTCTCGGGACTAACTTGAGCGTCGGAGGGTCTTCGGTCGGTACACGCCGGCCTCCCCTGACCTCCTTTGCCCTTTCAGGTACTCAAGTGCACTCCAGGTGCGTCCCTACCGAGCAGCTGGGAAACGGCAGGAACAGTCGAGAATTAGAAAAAGGATGGAAGAAGAAGAATATAAAGAGAGACGGCGGAAGAAAGAGAAGAAAAAAAAAACTCTAGCTTTACATCAAAGGAGATTCAAGGCCCAGAACCGGTTTGGATATAATACATATCGGGCCTGGTCCGTAAAAACTTTGAAATTTTTGTATAAACTGGACCGAACCAGCCGGTCAGGACCGGGCCAATGCCAGTCCAGGAACTAGTTCTGAACATATTTAAGCCAACCCAAAAAAATTTCTGTAAGCAAAGACCTGCTACGTCGTCGTTTTTAACTTTTTATCCCAATCCTCTTGCTAAATATTTTTTGGGCCAATATCCTCTGGACCTCTTGCAAGTTCACACTCATTACGTTCTCCTCTCTGTGTTATCCATTTATCAATCACAGCCAAATTTACTGAAGAAACGACAATGGCAGCCATGGCTACACTTCAGAGCTCCATGACCTCTCTTTCTCTCTCCTCTAACTCCTTCCTGGGCCAACGCCTCTCACCCCTCACTATTTACCCTGTTCCGGTACTCTTTCGTTTTCTCCTTCAATTCCTATGTCAAATTTATTGTATTTTGTTGCTTTCAGCTCATTGTTAAAATCGGAAGTTTCAAACTTGGTTTTGTTCCCGTATTTCGGTTCCTTTTTGGTAACGCTGAAATGGGTCTGTGTATAATTGGACTGGCACTTCTTTGTTCTAAATGTTTGTAAAGATTGATGTGATTTTCATGTTCTTTGTGAAAGTGAATTCTAATTTATATGTTAAAACGGCCTTAGGACCAGGAAAATAAAAAGGTAATGGATAACATTGTAATGGGTTACTGTACAATTCATACAAACAAAATGTTCCTTTGGTTTTGGGTCTATATTGTTGGATTCCTTGTTCAAAATTTTCCAGGTGGGTCTTCCAGAGCTAATTACCTTTTTGGAAATTAAACAGAACTCAATGTGGGAATTGTTTTGGATTTGACAGGTAGTATTTAGAAAGTTATATTGCATGTAGACTATTTTGAAGTATTTTGTTGATAAGATATATAAATAATGTGTTTTGTTTCTTAATGAAACTTTTGCCATAATTACTGTATGCTATTCCCACTACCTAAGAATGACAATGTACAAAATCGTCGTAGATGAGCCTCTCTTCATCATCTGTGGGGTTTTCCTGTCGTTTAAGTGAAAATTGTTGCCATAAATTAGGGGATGGTACTTACCTCTACTTTATTGATACAAAACTGAATTGTATGAGTTAATCCTTAGCTGGAGTGGAACTTTTGAGCTTTCCATTTAATGATGAGTTGGCTTTGTTCTTGTGATGTTACATTTGGTTTACATGGTTGTGAGCAAGGCTTTTTCTAGTCCACATACAGACTGTGACACTTCTCAGTTCATTCTACCACTATGATTGTATTTCTTTCCCCAGTTAAAACATCTGATAACTTATTTTCGGAGCCTGAAACTCTATATTGGTTTTGTTTTTATAAGTGGTTTGTTGTCATTAGAGAGAAACAAAATTGTAAACTGTCAGAGTGATGAGATTTGTTTATATGCCAAGCAATTCTAGTTTCAGTTTGAGTTGCTCTGATCACCGGGGAGAAAGAGGAGTCATTTCATAACTGTTTCTTTGTTTGTTCTTTGTGCAGGGTAAGTTAACATCGAAGCCTTGTCTCATTGTAGTGAAGGTTAGTATCACGAGTCCTATCTAGTTTATCAACCTATATGTTTTCCCTCCATTTGTTATAACTTTCTTTGTTCTTTAAAATGAACATGATAATTGTACTAACAAAAAGAAAAGAGTTTGTGAATTTAGGACCAAAAGGATGGTAATGAACTTGCTATCTTTCTAAGAGGGCAGAAGTAATTATTCATCTTGTTTGTAATAGTATCTTTGAAAGCACTTGTTAGTATGCACTATGACTATAATTGTGATGAAATTTACCACTATATGGGATATTCCAGGCTCCCACTTGTGTGGTTTTAGAAAAGCCATATAAAGGACATTCTTCTGCAACTTATTCATGAATGGGGTGGAGATGTGTTCATCTTGATTTAAGTAAAAGTTTATTTTAATTTGCATGGAAATATGGAATGATTCACAAAATTTCAACCTTCATCCTGTTATGAGAATACTCCACATGAATTTATGTAGAATCCTTTTCTTATTGACAATCTATTTTCTTAGATGGGATCTGATATAGCATTATTAGGCTATTCTTTCATTTTCCTCAAATGTTTTTGTTTTCTTCATCTGACAGCTGAAGCGATGGGAGCGGAAGGAATGCAAGCCAAACAGCCTTCCAATTTTACACAAAATGCATGTTAAGGTTGGAGATACAGTGAAAATCATATCTGGGCATGAAAAGGGTAAAACTGGAGAGATATCAAAGATCTTTAAGCACAATAGCACTGTGATTGTTAAAGACATAAATTTGAAGACAAAGCATATGAAGAGCAGAGAAGAGGGTGAACCGGGACAGATTATTAAGGTTCTTTTCTTTCTTAACATCAGAGTCATCAACTTACTGTTTCATCTGTTTTCTTGTTTACTAGTTGCATTCTATTACGAATAAACATTTTAATATATCATGTTCCAGGTAGAAGGTGCTATCCACAGCTCGAATGTGATGCTTTACTCGAAAGAAAAGAACGTAGCAAGTCGTGTGGGTCATAAAATTCTGGAAAATGGACAACGAGTTCGCTACCTCATAAAAACCGGTGAGATAATAGACAACGCAGAGAACTGGAAGAAGCTGAAGGAAGAAAGAAAGAAAACTGAAGTAGCTGTATCTGCATAAGGATCCAATTCTCGAGTCAACATTGATGTAGTTAGACACTCTAGATGTATTAATATCATTTTGTTGTTTGTATTGGTTCAATCTCTTTGTTATGCCCTCTGGACTGCGCACATGCAACAGAAACAGAAGTCCCCCAATGTAATTCTGTTTATTTGTATGTCAATTGGAATGTTGATCTTCATTCAAAATGTGCAAGTCGTTTTATTACTTGTTAGAGTAATGCCTTTGAATGAATTGGATACTGAGTCGTTGGACATTGTCTACACAGCTTAGTCAGCAGGGACTATTCTTCAGGCAGTGCATATGATTAAGAAAATGTTGAGATCAACCGGGAATGCATGTCAGCTTGACTTCTTCTACTCTTGTAGTCTTCACATTCAGGCTGCATTGTTGTTTGCCTCTTCAGTTTTTTTTCTTTTACGGTATTAAAAATGGTTTGCCTCTTTGTATGGTGTGACTGGTAAGTGGTCAGCCATGTCGGATGCGCTTAGTGGTCACCAAATTTTTTTTAAAAAATTGGTATACTCTTACCAGTTCTCACAACCTCCTTTCTCTTCCCTTGCCTCCCTAAATATGCTCTTAAATGAAGTAAAGAGAAAAGTTGGAAAAAAGAAAAATCACCTCAAATGCCAACTAGCATTTGGTCTGCATTTTTATTTGGATAATATTTGGATGCACACCCATGTGCTACAAAACATCTATGTTTTTTGTTATTTGGAATAACCAACAACGTAAAACTCACAGAGTCGAATCTCACTGGTATTAAGGATTGAGTGGGATGAAGTGGGTAGGGTGGGGATAGTAAAAATAAAATAAAAATGTATATCTTTTGAAGTGGCCTCTCAAAAACTCAACCAAGGTCATAAAAATTGAGAATTTCACCGAAATTTTTGTTTTTAAAGGAGCCCTAATTTTTCTTCTTATACCGTCGTAATTTCGGCCAATATTCCAATTTCATTATGAATTTGAAAATTTTGGAAAATCCCACAAACATTTCAAAGGGAACCGAGCTCAAACCTTGTTCCCTTGTTGAACACACCAACCACTCAACCATCCCTTTTGGGATGACATTTGTTTTATTATTACAAATTTTTTCTATATATCTAGTAATATTCCAATTTCATTATGAATCTGAAAATTTTGGTAAATGTCTAATCACTAACAAACTTACAACCTCAAATAATTTACCTACAATTCTAACTTAACAAATTTACAACAACCATTCAAAAAATTTACATGTGAATTATTATTCACCTTCCGCAACTCCATTCTTCACTCTAAATATTTATTCTTCTCCTATTTTGTAATACAAAATTAGGTATGTGATTACTCAATATTACTAAGTATTTGGTTCTTATAGTTTATTTTCTGGTCTAATTAATCATATTTACTATTTTAAGTACTTAGTATTTTAATACTTTTCGTAAACTTCTATGTATATAGAAGATTTAGTAAAGTATTAAGTCAAATTTCAAGAACTGTCAGCGACTTAGAGCATCTTTAATAGACTCTCTATCTTAGCTCCTTAGCTATTTTAGAGAGCATGTTTAGTTTTTCAGTTATTTTAGCAGTTGCACAGCCTCCTAAGTGACTCTTTATTTTAGTTTTTAGCTATATAGCTCCTAAATATAAAGAGCGAGATGAGACTCTCATTATTTTAGTTAATTTAAAACATTCATTTTTAGTTGTTTTGTGTAATTATTAAATACACTTAACCTATTTTTTATTCATTCATAAAATTATTTAAATTCAATACTAGCTAAAGTAGAGAGCATTAGTGCTGACATATTTTCAAACTGACTAGCCAAAATAGTTTTTTTAGCTACTTTAGCTAAAATTTAGTTAAAAATAGCTAGCATTGGTGCATACGTATTTTCAAACTAGCTAGCCAAAATTTAGCGTATACTAATTCACCTTAAATTACTACAACTCATTATATAATAATGTTTGTTCAATATTTTCATTTAAAATAGAGAGATAATTAATCAAATAAACATCTCCTAAAATTTTATTTTAAATTTTCATGTCATTTTCCATAATTTCTTTCGAACATTTATCGATATCGATATTTCCGTCAAAATTTCCTCAAAACTCGAAAAATTTCCTCAAAACTCGAAATTTTGGTTCTTGAACTCAATACATATCCATTTTATTATTATTATTTTTTATGTTTGGGAAATTTTCTTCTTTCCTTCTCTTTCTAAACACCGAAAAGTATTCTATGCACGGACCGTGTCTTTGCACGGGCAATCTTAACCGTCCAAATAGAGGTCTAGTTTTTTATTTCATCAAGGCCGTCCATCATGTTAACCGACGTTATGACGGCTTGCTACTTCAAACTGGGGACATCGATGATTTCTCTCAGTCGACGATTGAGAGGCTTTGTAGCAGGGCGGCTCTGTAGCAGGATTGAAGACATGATCGGTGGATGATGCAATCTCGGCTGGCCGAGTTTCCATGCTGGACTTCGCATATGCTCCCGTCCCCTTTCAGATCCAAGAACCCAATTGCAGAACAACCCAATTGCAGAGAGGATGGACCCATGGCTGAAATTGGTGGAGATGAGCTGAGGTTTGAGAGGTGGAACAGAGAGATATCGAGGATCCGAGTTGAATTGGCGTCGGTGGCTCTGATTGAAGCCATGGCTGGGCTGAATGGGTTCCGAGAACAATTGAGTGCTCTGGGATTGCAGCTTCCAATGGTGGTTTGGATGTGAACACAGTCTTGTGGTAATACTTCTGATATGGTGGTGTTGTTGTGAGTAATTTGGAATTGCATAACAGACTGTGATGATCAATTGCAGATTTGCAGGTGTGGATTTGGGCTTGAGCAATTAGAGACTTTGATTGAATTGTGTTGTTGTGTTGTTGTTGAATTGTGGTTGTGACTTGTGTGAGGTAGTGATGATCTAGAGAGAGAGATGTTGCTGTCGTGAGGGGAGGAAGCCTCAAAGATCCGGCGAAACTGGGTCGAGGGAGACCAAAGGTCGCGGCAAGGGAGTCCAAGGGGTTCTAGCTATGTTTGGAAACTTTCCGAAAATAGTAACCATTATTTATAGTACATACCTGAAATGGAAACACAACTTCCACAATCAATAACACACTCCTACGAACTCGGATTATATCATTCTATGCATCAACGAACTCGTATTTAAGTGCCCTACGATTTTCATGAACAAATTTTTTTGAGAAAATGTACGAATAAAAAGTCAACCTTGCAATGCTTCGAAAACAAAAATGAATCGAATTAATATTTGTTACAAAAAAAATCAAATGTACGCAATTACACTTCACAAGGAAAAAATATAATCCAAAACTTAATAATATTAAAAATTTTAAATAATTTAATTATGAAATTTCAAGTTTTTACAACATCAATGTTGTTGATCACGTGGATCGAGGCTCTAACGGGGACGAAAGTGGCTAATTTTTTTAACTTAAACATTTTACCCTACAATGATCACATTCAACGGTCGGATTGATGAATTAATTTTTCCACCACCTTGTTGGTTTTCAAAGATATACTTATTTGTGTAACCAACAAACAAGTTAGACCGCACTAGTAAGCAAATAGGGATTTCGTTCGATCTGAAAAATCAAAACTGAAAATGATAAAGTTGACCGTTGGATACGATTAATGCAATATTTTATGATCATGAAAAAAATATTAGCCACTTTCGACCTCGTTTCGACCTCGATCAATGAAGTCAACCATAGTGACCCATATTATTTTTATTTCTCAAACTTCAGAAAATCATTAAAAACAGCTCTGTGTCTAAAAAATTCTCCAAAATTTCAATGGACTCGTCGTGACGTGTATTTTATTACGATATTTTACAAGATTTGTCACGGAATGATTACGAGTGGCTTAAAGGTAGGGGTATTACAATCACTACGGTTGACCACGTGGATTGAGGTCAAAATGACAACGAAAAAATCTAATATTTTTACCATAGTTACCATAATAATCGCATCCAACGGTGGATTTGACTATTTTCTTTTTCCTCTATCTTGTAGGTTTTCAAATGTACACTTTTCATTATAACCAATGAACAAATTATACTACATTAGTAGGCACAATGAGATTATGTGCAATCTGAAAAATCAAAATCGAAAATGATAAAATTGACCGTTGGATTCGATTAATGCAATGTTTTATGATCATGAAAAAAATATTAGCCACTTTCGACTTTGTTTCGATCTCGATCAATGAAGTCAACCATAGTGATCCATATTATTTTTATTTCTCAAACTTCAGAAAATGATTAAAAATAGCTATGTGTCTAAAATATTCTCCAAAAATTTCAATGAACTCGTCGTGATGTGTACTTTATTACGATATTTCCCAAGATTTGTCGCGGAATGATTACGAGTGGCTTAATGGTAGGGGTATTACAATCACAACGGTTGACCACGTGGATCGAGGTCAAAACAATGACGAAAAAATCTAATATTTTTATCATAGTTACAACATATTGCAATAATCGCATCCAACGGTGGATTTGACTATTTTCTTTTTCCTCTATCTCGTAGGTTTTCAAATATACATTTTTCATTATAATCAACGAACAAATTATACTACATTAGTAGGCACAATGAGATTCTGTGCAATCTGAAAAATCAAAATTGAAAATGATAAAATTGACCGTTGGATTCGATTAATGCAATCTTTTATGATCATGAAAAAAATATTAGCCACTTTTGACCTTGTTTCGACCTCGATCAATGAAGTCAACCATAGTGATTCATATTATTTTTATTTCTCAAACTTCAGAAAATCATTAAAAATAGCTCTGTGTCTAAAAAATTCTCCAAAAATTTCAATGGACTCGTCGTGATGTGTAATTTATTATGATATTTCGCAAGATTTGTCACGGAATGATTACGAGTGGCTTAACGGTAGGGGTATTACAATCACTACGGTTGACCACGTGGATCGAGGTCAAAACGATGAAGAAAAAATCTAACAGTTTTATCATAGTTACAACGTATCGCAATAATCGCATCCAATGGTGGATTTGACTATTTTGTTTTTCCTCTATCTTGTAGGTTTTCAAATGTACACTTTTCATTATAACCAATGAACAAATTATACTACCTTAGTAGGCACAATGAGATTATGTGCAATCTGAAAAATCAAAATAAAAAATAATAAAATTGACCGTTGGATTCGATTAATGCAATGTTTTATGATCATGAAAAAAATGTTAGCCACTTTCGACCTTTTTTCGACCTCGATCAATGAAGTCAACCATAGTGACCCATATTATTTTTATTTCTCAAACTTCAGAAAATCTTTAAAAATAGCTCTGTGTCTAAAAAATTCTCCAAAAATTTCAATGGACTCGTTGTGAAGTGTACTTTATTTCAACGTTAACCTTGTACTCGATCTATTTTTAATGATATGAGTTTGAATATTAACTCGAAAAACCTTTTCTTTCTCCGAGGGGTCAGCGGTTGACTTTTTATTCATTGAGTTTTTCTGATAACATCATTCATGAGAATTGTAGAGCGCGTCGATACGAGTTCGTGGACATGTGAAATGTTAGAATCGGAGATCGTACGAGAGAGTTTTGAATTTTGGAAAATTAAAGTGAAAATAAATTATTCAATATTATTACTTTTTGGGACGACGCGATCTCGAACGTTGGATCGTTCAAGATATCATCTGGGCCGTTGATCGCTAATTAAGGGATTAACCCTTAATGTCTTCTCTCACTCTCACCGTACACACTCTCTCTCTCACCCCGTACGGCCACCGTCCAACCTAACTGTTCCGGTTACCGCCGGTCGTTACCGCCCCCTGCTGAAGGAGCGGCGAACCCAGTCGGTCCAGCCTCGACCCTTAAGTTAAATCTTCTTCTTCTTTCTTCTTTCTTCCTCCCCCTCTCCACCATACCCATCTTCTTTCTTCTTTCTTCCTCCCCTTCTCCACCATACCCAGTAGCCAATTCTCTTCTCTTTCTCCCTTCCTCATTTCCTCTATTCTTCCTGGTAACAAAATTTTACTTCTTTGGACAAACATCAAACACCCAGCAACCAAGTACGGGAACAATCTCTCTCCCCTCTCTTAGCAGGTCATTCGGTCAGGGGCATCAGGCGCCGTCTGATCCACATGATCTTGAGCTGATTGCATTCACCGTAACAGTTAGCAATTCTTAGCCGCGGGTTTGAGGACAACCTTTAGATTTTTCGGTATCCAGGTCGTAGCATGGATCCGTGTGAAGAGACGAACCCCCCGGCAAAGACTTGACCTTCACAGCTGCAAATTCCTCAGCGAGGCCACCAATTCGTTCATCGAGCTCGAACCGGCCGAGTCGTACGACGGGTGGACAGGGTGGAGTAGCTGGAAGAACCATGAGAGAGAGAGGAAGAACCAGAACCATGAGAGAGAGAGAGATTGTGGGCCATGACCGTTAAAATTTAACGGGAGCATGCTGTACGTACTATTGCACGTTCCGTGCACCGAATCCGTTCCGTCTAAACACATGATTGGTGTTAATGACCGGATTTTGTTGAATTATTAGCAGACATGAATTGATTTTTTTAATAAGCCACATCAAAGTTAAATGCTATACCCATGTGCATCCAAATATTAGCCAATCTCTAACAAATTGTTGATAGAGGTCTCAGTTTGAATTTTTCCTTCCTCTTTGATTTTTTTTTAAAAGAAGTTTATCCTCACGCCCCATACCAATTACCGAACCGACCAAAATCGGTTACCCAAATTCAATACCAGTACCGTCCCAAAAAGTCGGTATACCGAGCCATCGGTATCGGTTGGTTTCGGTTGGTATCGGCTAGTTTTGGCCTTAAACCGAGACTATAATGGAGTTGGACTATTGAACCAGCAGCGGGTGCTCAGAGCAATTGCTCTGGGTATTGTCTGGAGCTGCTGAAAGTGGGGGAGAAGGCCAAAAATCTGAGTTGGGCAGAGGCGGAGAAGAGCACGGGTGTACGGTGGAGGGATGGACGACAGAGCAGCGGCGGTGATTGCAAGTTGTGGGTGAGCTGGATTCCGAGCTGAGTGTTGCTGCCGGCGTTGAGTTTTTGTGGTTGTGATCTGAACAGAGAGAAGAGAAGAGGAGAAGTGCAGCGGAGGGTGGGCTCGAGGAATCGAAAGGGAGAGAGATATTTGCAAGGACTGGAGAGGAAGAACTGGGCAAAAGTGCGGCTGGGTTTGCTGGAAACAGAGAGAAGAAAAGAGATGAAGTAGAGAAGAGAGCAGAAACAGAGGGGAGAGATAAGAAGAAGAAAAGAAAAATAATAAGGAAGGAGGAGAAGACTAGAAGAGGACAAAGAAGAGAGCAGATCGAAGAATAAAAAAAGTAGAGAGAGATGATGGTTTTGGGAAGAAAACAAGTCAACTAATAATAAAAAATTAATAAAAAATTAATAAAAAATGTATAAATTATATATAGCCGGTTGGTACTGTATACCGATGGTATACGAAAACTAATATCAATACCAAACCAACTTCATATACTTGGTACGGTACAATCGTACCTACTTTATCGGTTACCAAACTTTCGGCTACCAATTTAGTTGGTTCGGGTGGTAGTCGGTTGGTACGGTATAATTCGGGAGAAAATTCCAACCCTGTTGAAGGAAACCTACTTTGTGTGTGCCTTGTCAACCTAGGATTAGATTAGTTAGGTTAGCATATGGATTACATATTGAATAGAAGTCCTATTGGGATGTGGATTGTACCCTTGTGTTTCTCTATATATAGAGGCACCTATTCATTAATAAAGATACGATCTATTCCTGTGCTATTTGCTCTGTTATTTACTTTCTGCTTGTGATTGTTTCCATACATCCTTAAACACGTTATCAGCACGAACCTCTAACCCTGAGATCAAGAACCCTAGAACCATAACCCTAGGTTTGCCGTGTTCACCGTGCACCATCCCTCTGCTGCCATGCACCACCCTTTGCTGCTGGCCACTTGCTGCACCGCCACAAACCACCACCGGCTACTACTATATCAATATCTGAGAATCTGCCTGAACAGAACAGCCGACTTCGGAAGCGATTTTCTCCCTTCTCCACCGTTGGATTAAGCCGAAATTTGGACTAGAACTTCCTCCGTGACCCAGTTAAAAATTCAGCCAATTACGACCGTTGGATCTCCATATATTCGATTTCGAAGAAGAGGTACTCAAGAGAATCCGAGAAAAGAATCCAAGTAAGCTTTTAAAAACGTTGCTGCTTTCTGAATTTAATTCAACCTTCTTTTTCTCCGGGGACTTGCAACCTCCCTTCTTCTACCTCCCACCTTTCTTATAACGTGGGATATTATACGAGACTCGCCAAACTATGAGAAGCATTAGAGGAGTGATCGAGCTTCATATCGCTTGCGGTATGTGTAAGTCATGAGCACCTCTAATGTCATCATGCTATTGGTGATGACCTCAAAAGCCGAACTGTGGGGGTTCGAGCTAATACTCCGGATGAGGAATCCGTAGAGAGAAGAGACCTTGAACGAGGAGTTCATTGAATGATTGACCTCCGGATGAGGAATCCGTAGAGAAGAAACGACCTATGGTTTATGACTTATTCCCAACTAGGCTCACCTGCTTAGGTATGATGTCTAGGTAAGGATTTTGAGATAAGTGGTATTAAGAGAGCTTGCTCCACCGACATCTCTTATAACTTACCTGGTTATACCTGAGTAGAGCTACCGAAAAGGTTTAGGGTTATGGCCATACTACACTAAAGTTTCACCTAAATCCAATACATGGAAAAGTTTTCTTTGAAGCATAGCTCAGAAACCATATTTGTTTTCGTGGGAGAAGTTTATGCTCCGAAAACTAACCTCAATTCTCTTGCTGTTTCAGATGGCAAATAACCTGAACAAGTTGGACTTCGCACCTTTGGATACCACGGGCATTGGATACCATAAATGGGTTCGCGATGTACGCAACCACCTGAAAGCTCAAGGAAGCATCTCTGCAATCCGTGAGCCCCCTGCAGCTGCAACTGCCGCCGCCGCCGCACCCGTGGAAGGACCACTGACTGCCGCCGCCGCCGCTGCTGCTGCTGCTACAGCACAGGCCACCGCTGATGCTTTAGAGGCTAAGAATGCCAAAGCTATCATTCTGATGATTCGTCATATGGACGAATCTCTACAAGCCGAGTACCTCAATGAGGAAAATCCCAGAACACTATGGGTTGCACTCGAAGAGCGGTTCGGCAACGTTCGTGAATTCCTGCTTCCTGAACTAGAGGTGAAGTGGCAACTACTGCGCTTCTGTGATTATGCCTCAGTCCTAGAGTATAACTCGGAAGCACTCCGCATCAAATCCCTCATGGAATTCTGTGAGAAGAACATAACCGATGCGATGTTGATTGAGAAAACCCTCTCTACCTTTCCCGTCTCTGACTTGGTAGTTGCAAAGAACTATCGTATTGAAGTACAGAATAAACGGATCACAAGATTCCATGAGCTCATCTCTGCTCTCTCTGTTGCTGAAAAGCACGAGAAGATACTTGTGAAGAATTATAATGCGAGGCCCGTGGGAACAAAACAAGTTCCGGAGACCCATTATAATGGCGCCCCAAAGAGAGGCCGCCGCGGGCGAAACCCTAATCCTAGGGACAACTCTGGACGTCCTGGTCCATATAATCGCCCTGCTCAAGAAGGTAGTCGCCAAACTAGGCGAAGGGGAGGCCGAGGAGGCCGCCCAAGAGGCCATGGTGCCGCCGGCAATACACATGCATCTGGTGCTAATGCCGTGCCACTCAAAAGGAGTGCACCACGCGTGAAAAACGCACCTCAATCAAAGGATTCCGATCAAACATCTCTGTGCTTCAGGTGTGGAAAGACTGGACATTGGTCTAAGATATGTATAGCCACTCAGAGTGTCGCTAATGCATACAAAGCGTATCGCGAAGCCATGGAAGCTCACAACATTGAACAAGAGGATGACGAAGAGAACGTCAAATTGAAGGTTGATGACTTTAAAGCTGGAAAGAGTGATGATACTCCTGATTTCACTTAAGTCCTTTTATTTTTCCATTGTGTTGTTGATTTAGTTTTGGTTAAAGACCAAGTTGGAACTTTGGATGTAATTCATTTGGTTTATATCTTTAATAAAATTTGGAGTTGTTTGCTATACTCAATTTTAATTATGAGCTTTATTATTTAGGAATGAATTCCGGAGAACTTGAATGTCTCGCAGATAGCGGAACCACGCATACCATATTGCGTCATAGGCAATTGTTTCTTGACATGATGCCATCACATTCCTCTGTGACTACGATGGCAGGACCATCTAATCTTGTGCAAGGAAGGGGACATGCCCAATTCCTCTTGCCTAATGGCACCTTAATTGATGTCACTAATGCTCTCTATGCTCCAAGAGGAAATAGAACCTTGTTGAGCTTCAAAGATATAAGGACCAATGGATTCCATGCTGAAACGCATGATGAGAATGGAAGAGAATTCCTTTGCATTACCTCTAATGACTGCGGAAGAAAACGCATCTTAGAGAAGCTTATGTGTCTCTCTAGTGGGTTATATGCTACCACTATCCGAGCTATCGAATCAAACAATGTCATTAGAGATGACCTCTTGGATTCGGACACATATTGGCTTTGGCACGACAGGCTAGGACATCCTGGTCGTGACATGATGATCCATATATTGAAAACCTCAAACGGACATCCATTCTATAGAGCTCATCGAAGCAAGGATAAAAAATTGATCCAAGGAGAGGAAAGTGATGCTTCTGCCGTCCCGGCGACCGGTCGACATAGTCCCGGCGACCGGTCGACGACTTCCAGAAGCAATCCAAAATCGGACAGGAGCTTCGGCGACCGGTCGACCAAAAGTCGGCGACCGGTCGACAACTTCCAGAAGCTGTCCGCCGTCCCGGCGACCGGTCGACATCGTCCCGGCGACCAGTCGACAACTTCCAGAAACTATCCGACACCGGACAGAAGCTCCGGCGACCGGTCGACCAATAGTCGGCGACCGGTCGACCAATAGTCGGCGACCGGTCGACGATTTGCGATTTCTTTCTGAGAAAAACCCTGATTCGAGAAATCATCAGGATGCCTCCTATGCTTCTGAAGCTCCCAAAGCCAAACGCTCTTTTTGCAAAGCTTGTTCCTTAGGGAAGCTAGGATCAAGACCGTCCTATGCCAAGGATTCTAAAGCACTTCTTCCATTCTTACAAAGAATCCAAGGGGATATCTGTGGACCTATTCAACCACCAAGCGGACCATTTAAGTATTTTATGGTGTTGGTTGATGCGTCGACACGTTGGTCGTATGTCACGCTATTGTCCACTCGTAATGCTGCTTATGCTAAACTCCTAGCACAGATAATTCGCCTGCGGGCTCACTACCCGGATCATCCCATCAAATCAATCAGGCTTGATAATGCTGGGGAGTTTACATCGAAAACTTTCGATGACTACTGCATGTCTATTGGGATGGATGTTGAGCATCCAGTTCCCCATGTGCATACCCAGAATGGTCTTGCAGAGGCTGCCATTAAAAGAATTCAAATGGTCACAAGGACATTGGTAATGCGCACAAATCTTCCTCTCTCTGCCTGGGGGCACGCAGTATTGCATGCAGCTATGCTAATTCGTCTGAGACCCACAGCCACTCAACCCTTTTCTGCGCAACAGCTAGTGACTGGGTACGAGCCAAGCATCTCGCACTTACGCATATTTGGGTGTGCTGTCTATGTGCCTATTACGCCGCCACTGCGTATTAAAATGGGTCCTCAGCGACGAATGGGCATTTATGTTGGTTTTGTCGGGGGACGCCCTGTCGCTAAGACCTATCCGTGGGAACCTAGAGATCTCGATTATTACACTAGTGTACATGAGACGTGGGATAGAAACTCCATCACAATTGATGATGTGTTTGCATATGCTTGTGCACAAGAGTTCATTGAGAATGATGATATTGAACCTCGCTCCGTTGATGAATGTCAATGTAGAAGCTTATTGGCCTAAATGGAAATATGCGATCCAGGTTGAGTTGGACTCACTAACAAAGAGAACGGTATTAGGGCCAGTTGTGCCAATACCTTCTGGAATAAAACCTATTGGATACAAATGGGTCTTTGTTAGAAAGTGAAGTGAGAGAACGAGATATAAAGCTCGCCTTGTGGCGCAAGGCTTCTCACAACGCCCTGGAATCGACTACGAGGAGACATACTCTCCCGTAATGGACGTTATAACGTTCCGCTACCTTATCAGTTTGGTAGTTTCCGAAAAACTGAACATGCAGCTTATGGATGTGGTCATAACATATCTCTATGGGGATCTAGATATGGAGATTTATATGAAGGTCCCGGATAGGCTTCATTTACCCAAGTCAAGTGGCTCTAGACCACAGAGCACGTTTGCAATAAGATTGCAACGTTCACTATATGGATTGAAATAATCCGGACGGATGTGGTATACCCGTCTAAGTGACTACTTGATTGGAAGAGGGTATGTGAACAATGATTTATGCCCCTGCGTGTTTATTAAGAGAACAAGTTCCGGATTTGCAATAGTAGCAGTTTATGTTGATGACATGAACCTTATAGGCACTCTTGATGAACTAAGAGAAACCGCTGACTACTTGAAATCTGAGTTTGAGATGAAAGATCTTGGGAAAACACGGTTTTGTCTCGGTCTAGAACTTGAGCACCGTCGTAGTGGGATTCTGATTCATCAATCAGCTTATACCCAAAAGATGCTCAGGAGATTTAATATGGATAAAGTCCATCCTGTTAGCACTCCCATGATTGGTCGCAGTCTAGATCCAAAGAAGGATCCGTTTCGCCCAAGTGATGATGGCAAAGACGTTTTAGAGGCTGAGGTACCATACCTAAATGCAATAGCGCATTATTGTACTTGGCACAGTGTACAAGACCCGATATCTCCTTTGCTGTTAACTTGTTGGCTAGATTTAGCTCTGCACCCACGCAACGCCATTGGACTGGCATAAAGACTATCTTTCGTTACTTGAAAGGTACGATTGATATGGGCTTGTTCTTTCCCTACAGAGAGTCTCGAAAATATGGCAAAATGGGTGAGGAACCCATACATGCCGTCGACCGGCGACCGGTCGACACATTGTCGGCGACCGGTCGACCGACGGGCAGAAAAGATGCTGCCCCCTTTTCCCAAACACCTTGTGATGTTTTGGTTGGCTTTGCTGATGCTGGGTATCTCTCTGACCCATATAAAGGTCGTTCCCAAACTGGTTATGTCTTTACCATGGGTAACACCGCGATATCTTGGAGGTCTACTAAGCAGACCCTTGTTGCCACTTCTTCGAACCATGCTGAGATAATTGCTCTCCATGAAGCGGTTCGTGAGTGTATATGGTTAAGGTCCATATCTACACATATAAGAAGTGCTTGTGGTTTGAGGTCAACCACAGATGAACCTACATGCATTTATGAGGATAATGCTGCTTGTATTGAACAAATGAAGCAAGGTTTCATCAAGGGCGACAACACCAAGCATATATCGCCTAAATTCTTCTATAATCAGCAACAGCAAAAGTTCCTTAAGATTGAAGTCAATCAAGTCCGTTCTGAGGACAATGCAGCAGATTTGTTTACCAAATCACTGCCTAAATCCACATTTGAGAAGCATGTGAAAAGCATTGGTTTGCTTAAGTTATCTGACCTCCCATGATTGTGGAAATCAGGGGGAGACGCAGACTTCAGGGGGAGTCTAGTGTCCATGCAAAGTTTCCAAATGTGAAGGGTGTGTTGTACTCTTTTTCCCTTCGACCAAGGTTATTTTTATCTCACTGGGTTTTTGTTACTTGGCAAGGTTTTTAATGAGACAACGCGAGGAGCACCACCTAGTGTTGACGCCACAAGGGGGAGTGTTGAAGGAAACCTACTTTGTGTGTGCCTTGTCAACCTATGATTAGATTAGTTAGGTTAGCATATGGATTACATATTGAATAGAAGTCCTATTGGGATGTGGATTGTACCCTTGTGTTTCTCTATATATAGAGGCACCTATTCATTAATAAAGATACGATCTATTCATGTGCTATTTGCTCTGTTATTTACTTTCTGCTTGTGATTGTTTCCATACATCCTTAAACAAACTCTAAATAATATATATATACAGAGCTTCTCCACTAAGGAGATCCTTACTTTTTAAGGTGCGGAGTTTTGATTTCAGCCGTCAGATCAGATTATTTAAACGGATCAGACGGTTGAGATCAATACTCCACACTTTAAAAAAGTAATGACCTCCTTACCCGAGAATCATTGTGTATGTATATATATATCAATACGAAAGGTTTAAAAAAATTTGAAATATGGGGCTCTGCTTGGTTGCACTCATTGCACCTGTGTAGAGCCGACCTTGAGTGTATAACCTTGACCCCCAAGTCGGAATAAGCCTACATGAAAGACTAATGCTGTAAAGCATGTCTTTATCGTTCCTCTCCGTATCTTCCAAACCACAATTTACTATTGCCTTACAAACTACGAAAATTACACAAGCTCCAATCTTGGCATTGTTGCGTCATCCAAATGTTACCGATCAAGTGAGTCGGACTGTCGGAGTGACTAGAACATTAGCTTTGCCGGTAAATCGACACTTAAAAATGGACCCAAAATTTACAATTTCAAACACGTGCATTAATTTCTTTCTAGATTTAGAATACCCTAGTAGAAACGTTTGGCACGGATATGGAAAAAAGAGCAATAATGTTGTTCCTTCCTCTGTATTTTCCCATCATATGAATGTAAGCTTGTACAAGTGTACAACTGATCGAAATGACAAAGCAGGATGGGTTTCAGCTACATATCATGGACAGACAACGTACCTATAGATCTCCATACTGGTTCCCTTTTATTGATGTGTCATTACCTTATGCATATTAGATTTCAAATCCTAAATTGATTTGCATCACATGCTTACTTGTCTAGTAGTTTCTTATTATACTATTAAACTGAAACAGACCCGAAATTAAGAATAAATAAAGGAAGTTGTTAATAACACACCCCAGTGTGTGTCAATAACACACTCCCTAAAAAAAATGCAAATGAGTATTATATTCACTGTATGATTCACAAACCCACACCACCCTGATTATATATGCTTCTTTCATTGACTAAACTGATATCAAGCTCTCTCTCTAAGATAGACCAGAGTGGTTTTGTTTCGGCAGCAGACAGTGAATTGAAGAAATGGAGGGTTTAGAATCTGAGGGCGAAAGAAATGGAGCTCCGGCAGTTTACTGTGTCACCGGAGCCACTGGTTATATCGGGTCTTGGTTAGTGAAGACCCTTCTTGAAAGAGGCCACTGGGTTCGTGCCACAGTCCGCGATCCTGGTACCCAATTCAGCTCTCACTTTTCTTTGTTTTGATTTGATCTTGAAGTTTTAGCTAGTTTTCTTCAATTTCATCAGTCGGAAAAAAAAAATGACAGCATGAATCATCAAATTAAGTGTTGCAAAAGAAAATATAAAGGGGCTTTGATTTAGCACAAGCTTCTGAGATTGGTGAAGTTGTTTTGGTCAAACATGAATCGTGCATATATTATACGTATACACACGCACAGACACACGTACGCAGAAGTCATGTAACTATGCAATGTTTAAAATTACATGCATGTTAAAATTCATATGAATCTCATAGATATGATATGCGTGTGAGTACATGATTAGTTTATGTACTTGGAGTTGATGGTGTGCTCTCGATCTGCACTATAAATTAACCATATATAGTTTTGATCTTGGATATGCCTGAATTTTGTGTAAAGCTATGATGCACGAATACTTCAGAAATTTTAGTATGTCGTATCCGTGTATGGATATTGGACGGATAGTCGGATACGGCATAAATACCTATAAGATAATTTCTATTTTCCGATACATGACTTCCACTTGGGCGGATAAAACCCTTATGTTATTGACACACTCTCAATGTTTATAATTAATAAAGTAATAATTTGAAGTGTAGAAATGACTTTTTATTGTGTCGTATCTCGTACATGAATTTGTGCACCACAAATACATATAATGCATGATACTTATATAAAAAAAGGTGAAATAATAGAGGTACTACCTATTAGTGGCCATCAAATTCTAGTTCAATTAGTTTTCCAATTGAAGTAAAATGTTTGACATTGACCAATTTTATGAGATTCTGTTTGTAGCCAGACCAACTTTTGATTGAGGCCTGTTTTTTCCCCTCAATTATTCTCCTTTGAAAATTTCTCTCACTGTGTTTTTTTGGGGGTTCTTTCTTAAATGTTGGTAATATACTAACATATAACTAATATTTTCGCAAAGAGGAAAAAAAAAACACCTAAACCCTAAATGAAGAAGAAAAGATTGAATCTAGATCAATTTTGACCAGGACTTTTCCAAACAACTTTCATCTAACCTCAAATCTTAGCTCATCAATCCAATTTCTACTATGCCCTGATCCCTTATGTTGAATCTCAGGTATTATTACTTTATATTAATTTTAATATATAAATATATATTTTTCAATATATAGGTTCATGCTTCCATGATCATGAAGTAAGCAATTTGTCGTTTTGGTGATCGATAAGATTTTTTTTGAGCAATTGGTGATCGATAAGATAATTTTTTTTTTTTTTTTTTTTTTTGGTGATCGATAAGATAAATTTCTATATTCTTTTTTGGTTTTGAAGAATTCTGGCATTCAGGGAACATGTTGGTGGGAATCAGGTCAGGGACTTAAAGCTAATGTTCTAGTCAGGGAACATTTTGGTGGATATCAGGTCAGGGACTGTTAGGGTGTCTTTTGATCGGGTCTGGGTTTCTGTTAGGATGTCTAGGTAATTGAGAATTGACTTTCTCCACTATTTTTAAAATACCCATGCCTGAAACCTCCTCATCAATTAGTTGTTAATGGCCCTCGTACGTATTATAAGTTTCTACCTAAAAGAATTATTCAGGTACTACTAAATCATATTCTACCTTGATACTTTTATTTCTTTTCTCGAGCATTTGAAGTTTTGAACATAAGGCAACTATATATGTTGTAAGTTCAACCATTTAGTGTTGAGCAGATAGAAATGAGAGTTTTGTATATTAACATGCAACATTTATCAGTACCACTCTAGAGTTCTATTACTTGATCGACAATTTACTAGTATTAATTTTTTTTATTAAATTAATCAATATTATTGATGTTTGTCTTCAACAAAGTGTTGGTAGAAGTACCAAGTTCAACTCTCCCATTTCCATTCGATAAAAAAAAAATGAAAACAATTTCATTCGATAAACATCTTAACATCTACAAAATAGTAAAGACATCAAACTCAACAAGCTATAACTGCACATAATTATAACGGATCCAACATAATTCATCTAGACCTAGCTACAAGAGTTCGACTAGACATGGATAGCCAAAAGCACGAGGGTATATTGCAGCGAAATCCTTCAAATTGGGGGTTTGAGGGAAAGATTGGATTGAGGATTGGAGTATGACTCAAATCACCACCAGGGACTAAACCAACGGCGAAGAAGAAAAGAGAAAAACAGGAAGAGAGGAAGCATATATATATATATATATATATAGGTGCTGCTTCTACGTCTTCCCCCTCAGTTGGCTATGAGTGGTTAGGGTTTTTTTCCTTCTTTTGATTGAGAGAAATTGGATGCTTATTATTACAATGTGTAAAGATAAGAGTTTATGACAATTTATCAACTTTGTATTGTGAATCCTATCTTTAGGCTCACTAGACAATATTAACATATCAAGTAGCCAACTCTTATATTTTCAAAAATTTAGATCTACTTTTAGAGATCATACTTGCAAAACATAAGCGAAAGTTAAAAGAACCGTTTAGCTGTTCAATTACTATTATTATAATTTCACTGTTTTAACACTTTTCATTTATAGTTTGATCATGTTAAATGATTACACGATTTCAATTTGCTTGACTTTTGCAAGAATGAACCCTACGAATGTTGTGATAACATTATGTGGGGAGCCCAAAGGGTAGTTTTTCACATTTTCCCTTTTGTAATTAATTAGTTCACTCTAGACACTAATCGACAATTCATTAAAGCAAAGTTCTTAATTAACTTATAACTTAATATTGAGTGGTATAGAGAGGAAAAGCCATTTGCACAAATTCAGCATAACCAGAAATATAAAATAATTAAGTTCATTGTCCGTGAGAGGATCACAACATAAGGTAATGAAACGCATACCAACTCTGAACTAACTATAATGGAACAAATTAATTATGAGTAGGATCATGCACTTCAAACCAAAGAATTGCTTAAACATGATATGATTTCGATCAACTTGTTCATTCAATAGTTAATGACTAGCTAGTTTCAGTTGTTAAAACTTATTGAATTAATTACAAAAAACTCCCTGAACTATAGAGTTATTTTCAATTTCATACTTAAGTATCAAATTTTGTCATTTTTATATCTCAAATTTGATTTCGTTAACGATTTCATATCTTGGAGGTATTCGTTAACTCTTTCATTAACAAATTCATACCTTGGACGTATGAACTCGTAAACAAAATCAAACGTGAGGTATGAAAATGACAAAATTTGATACTTGGGTATGAAATTAAAAATGACCTTATAGTTCGGGGTATCTTTTGTAATTAATCCTAACTTATTTAAGAGAAAATGCAATCCAGTTCATATCCAATTTCGACTCCGGCCAATATACATTCTATTCTACATGTTGTATCTTTTGTTATGTAATCTGTATGTTATAAAAGCCTAACTGATCAGTTACTGCCTTATATCACAGCCAAGTGTTTGCACCTATTATCATTGTGGACTGGCATGGACCGGTTGAGGTTATTCCGAGCTGATTTGCGAGAAGAAGGAAGCTTTGACGAGGTTGTTAAGGGCTGCGATGGCGTGTTTCACGTCGCAGCATCAATGGAATTCAGTGTTCCTGTGGAAGAAAACATTGGTATATATAATGAGTTCGTGACTATGAATACTTCATCTGCCAAATTTTACTACAAAAATAGAACATGCACTTGCACTCTTAATATAACTTGGTGGAGCATGATACTAATTTTCCTCTCAATTTATTTTTGTACCTCCAAGAGGGTTATGTTCAATCGAATATCATCGACCCTGCGATCAAAGGAACCTTGGACCTCCTCAAATCCTGTGTGAAATCCGGCACTGTGAAAAGGGTTGTGCTCACCTCTTCTATCAGTACTATGACTGCCAAAGATAGCAGTGGAAATTCAATTACTGTTGTTGATGAATCTTGTCAAACTCCGGTCGATCGCGTCTGGGATGCGAAAGCAAGTGGATGGGTAATACTTAATTCATCTGCCTCTTGTTAGTTTTTTTTTTTTATGACTTTTTAATTTTACAAACATGAGAAACTGTTTTTTTCTTTGACAGGTTTATGTACTTTCAAAGATCCTCTCAGAGGAAGCAGCATTTAGATTTGCAAGTGAGAATGGGATTAATCTTGTTTCAGTAATAACAAGTACTGTTGGAGGACCATTTCTCACTTCCAATGTTCCATCAAGCATTCGAGTTCTTGTATCACCATTAACAGGTAGCCTAGCTATATTTATCTCTAATTAATTACATGAATATGTGTATATTGTACACAAAAATAAACATGAAAAAGTACGTACGTACTATCTTCCTGATCATGAAAAGCTAAACTCTCATTACTTAAAATGACCCACTAAGCCGTGATCGATCCACTAAACATGATTTCTTAAGTCTCGTTGATACAAATTAACCATATGGATCATAAACACGATGTGTGTCTAATGTGATGGCAGTTATAGAGAATATGTAAGGGACATGCTCAACAATAAATAAGAATTGTGAATGTAAATGCTTGAATACCATTTGACATGTAGATGACTTTGATTTATGTAGGTGACTCTGAGCTTTATGGAATACTATCTGCTGTAAATGCAAGAATGGGATCAATTGCTTTAGTACACATTGAGGATATATGCAATGCCCACATTTTTTTAATGGAGCATGCTGAAGCAGAAGGTAGATACATATGTGCTGCCCAAAGTTGTCCAATGTCTGAGTTGGTTCTCTATCTTGCTCAGGCATTTCCTTCCTCAAATTCAAAGAGGTAGTTTATATATTTTTTCTGGTATATAACTATATATAGAGTTTTCAAGTTAATGCTATATTAAAAGTTCACACATAACTTTCTGGTACCTTCTGTAATGGTTTATATGTTTATAGCTTTAAAAATTCAGATGCAGGGTTGTGGTGGAGGAAGAGCATAATAATCCAGTACCTTCTGAGATATCTTCAAAGAAGCTAAGAGATTTGGGTTTTAATTACAAGCATGGAATAGAAGATATTATTCACCAGTCAGTTTCTTCTTGTCTAGGTTTTCGCATTCTACCTCCAACTGGAAAGTAACTCTTCAGTAGAATTTGTTGAACTGTAACATATATGACTTTCTTTTTCCTGGTAAATTTTAAAATATATGTCAGCATCAATGAAAGAAACAATTTTCAGTGCTTGGGAAACACCTTTTTTTTTAAAAAAAAAAAATTTACTATTGTTAGGGAGGAAGGAAATTCGAAATTTTGACCTCATCATCGAAAGTTGCAGAGAGAAATACAACTAGAATTAATATGGTATCTGACTAGAACTATGAGTAATTCAAAGAGATCATTTCGGATACAAAAAGAAGAGTATTTGAATTCGGGTCCCAGCCCTATGATACTTGGCACGAAGCCATGTATCCTAAACACCGGTGTGCTCATCGTGTCGAGGCGAACAATATGGGACCAGTCTGGACGGAGAAGCAAATATCAGAGAAGTTCGCGGGGAAAACGGGTCACCTTCATGGGTTGCGAAGTATGCTCCCTTCCAGACTAATATCAGGCTACATATGTACTTGAATCCAACGGTCCGGATCAAACAGTGATAAAGATCAACTGCTGAGATTGAACCAACCAAATTTCTTTTCTTTTATATTTCTTTTTTTATTTCTAAATTTTCGAAAATCATAATAAAAACCTCGGATGTCTGAAAAATTACTCGAAAATTCCTACGGACTCGTCGTTATGTGTACTTCATTTCCAAGTTCATAAATTGGAATTACAACATAAAGAAAATTTCTAAAAATTTCTCGATGCTCCTTAATAATTATCGAGATCACTAATTTAATCCAGATTAATTTCAAATTATTCTTTTAATTTTTTCTGGGCTCACAATGTACCTCTCCCGATGTATTAATCGTCGCTATAGGACATGCTCCATTTGTTTTTCGTTTTATTGAATTTCTATTTTGCTTAAGAAAGTAAATAAAAACGTGCATTTCTATGTCAAGAAAGTTGACGCGATTAGTTGACTCGGTGTTCAATTATGATGTCTCTTTTTTGATGAATAATGTGTACTATAGCAAATGAAACTTTTGTCGGATCACACAAACAATGTCATAACCGGCTTCCATTCGACTTTTGACGTCCAATTTGGCTCCCACAGCTCATCCATGCCAGGAGCCCAAGAGAGTCGACCAACATAGGAAACTAGAATTCGTTTTCTATCACTATATGTCATGCTCTATTTTTTTCTCCTTTTAGTTAATTTTTATTGAGTTTTTCTATTGGGACCTCCAAATTTCCTCACTCGACCTCATATACTCTTTAATCTTTATACCTCCCTTTATCTTTCAAATTACATGATTTTCTCTCTAGAGTCTAGGCCTCTCTTAAATTCTTAAAATAACGTTAGTCATATAATTCACATATAAAACACTATATTACTGATCACTATACCTCCAAATTTACTCATTATACCTTCATTCATTTTTTTATTAAAAGAGAAAAAAAAAGATAATTAATTGTTTTTCTCTAAACCTCCATTGATTATTGAGCAATTCTATTAATTTTTAGATTTTCTCACATGCTCTCTTTAATGTTTTTTTAAAATCATAAATCAATATTCAATTGTAAAATATAATATGCTCTTGTTGAAAAATGGAGTTCCAATATTTTTTTTATTCATTTTTTTTGTTGTACTACTTTAACCAATCATGTAAGTTCTTACAGTCATCACTTGTACTTAGATTGAAAAGAGGATGTAGGCACATATGACATATTAGAGTAAAATAAGAAATTTAAGATTTGTGTCAAATATTAAATTAAAAAGTTTGTACAGAAAATATATTTTGTTTATAATTTATTGTCCATGATAGTAATTTTATATGAGGATAAACACGTCATTTAATAATTGAAATAAGAGGGAGGTCAGGTGAAAAAATTTGAAGGTCCCAATAGAAAAACTTATTTCTATTTCGCTTAAGAAATAAAATAAAAGCTTACACTTTCAAGTTAAGAAAGTTAGCGCAATTGGTTGTCTCGGTGTTCAATTCCGACGTCTCACTTTTGATGAGTATTTTGTGCTATAGCACAAAAACTTATTGTCAGATTACTAAAACGATGCCATAAACGGCTCACACTCGATTCTTGACTTCCAATTTGGTTCCTACAACTCATTTGGAAATCCTAGAGGGGTCAACTAACATACATAAATGAAATTCATTTGATAAAATTAACAGGAAATCAAAAGAAAAAGAAATTGAATGGAGGATGTACCATTCCCGACAACATGGTCGTTGAGATATTTCATCTCCCAATTTTTTTATTTTAATTGAATTTCTATTTTCACTTTAAAAAGTAAATAAAAGTGTGAACTTCCGGGTAAAGAAAATTGACAAGATTGGTTGTCTTGGTGTTCAAATTCGGTGTTACATTTCGAAGTCTCACTTTCGATGAGTAATGTATGCTATAGCAAAAGAACTTTTTGTCGCATCACAAAATTCATGCACAACTTTTCGAAATTACCTTTGAGAGAATGTTGTATTTACAAAAATCGTGAGATTTTGACTGTGAAATTAATGGCGCTACCAAAGTGAATGACAGAGATAAATGTGAGTGACAAAAGTGATACTTTTAAAAATTAAGTAAGTAAAGTGTCGAACGGATCAAAGTTCAGTAATCATTTGTAAATTTTATCTTAAAAAAATATAACTTTAGAAACCCAAAATTTACATAGCTACAAAAAGAAAAAACCAAGATTTTCAAACCTCAACTGTAAGGCCATCTCTAAAAATGGTCATTTTCCATCTCCAATGGCATGTTATGCCAAACCAAAAAAACTTTTTTTGGGGGGGGGGGGGGTGGGGGGGGGTGGGTTTAAAATAAGAGCTATGGGCCAGGCAATGTGTAACCCTTATAACAACCCACTCAAGCCCATGTCACTGGACCCAAAAACTAAATAAAAATAATAAAATTTGGCTTGACTAATTTAACCGTCGGTTAAATTATAACTCTCACTGTTTGGATGAATAGTAATTTCAGGGGGGGACTGAGGAGGCTTAAAGTAGGGGTGGCCTTTTTGGAACCGAAAACAGACAAACTGCACCGAACCGACACTTGCGGTGCGGTTTTAGGTTAGTGCTTATGATAAACCGACAAAAACCGAACCTAAATATAATTAGTTAAAATTTATATTTTTATTATCGGAGGTTAATTCCTATTAATTTTTAATTTCTATTATAGGCTTTCACGTAGTAGAATACTTCAATTCCTACATGTGTTTAATTTTCTATTGCTATTTTTAATTTATTTGAGTTGTAACTTAATTTTAATTGTAGTTTTATTTGCTTATATTATTAATTTTTATTTTTTGTAGATTTAAAATATAAAGAGTAAGCTATATTATATTTTCAATTTCTCTTATCTTGTTGGCATTTCAATGCATGTTTTCGGTTCACATTAAAATTGTAGATATTGATATTGTTTGGTTAATTACTAATTACGTAAAATAAAAATTGAAGAAGTAATTTTTTTTGATAGAAATAGGGGTCAAATCATTAAAGTCAATGTTGCTAAAATTAACCGAAACCGAATCAAACCCAACCGATATGCCGGTTAACCGATACAGTCGGTAACCAAATTTTCGGTGCGGTTTCGGTTAGTACCAAAAAACCGAACCGATATAATCGAGTCCACCCCTAGCTAAAAGTATATCTTATGGTCAATTTTAGCCCCTCTCCATTGAAGATGCCGAGATGGCCTAGGGGCACGGGGCTAGGTGTTGGAGAACCAAGAAGTGCTCACATGTCTTCAAATTGACCCAAAATCTAATATAACTTAAACTTGAGAAACATAAAATTACAGAGATTGTTAAATGCATGAACCAAAGTTGTGAATTCCAAAACAGAAGAACCAAATCACAGTTCTACTGAAACGCAAAGGACCGAAAATCCAATTGTAGTACCATATGGTATGTAAGCATCCCCATCAACTTAAGTAGCAAGAAAATCAAGTTAGGGCTTTATTTTTCTTTTCTTGGTTTCATCAAAGGCTTCTTACTCGGTTTATTATAATTCTTTTTTTTTTTTGTAATTCCAAAACTCTTTGTCTGTATATAACCATCAGCTTCTAGCGGTGTCTGCAGCAAACCTTTCAGAAGCTTGGCATGATCTGCACTACTGACTGTTCATCATTGCTTAGCAACTGGCACATTGAAGGAGAAGAAGAATGGTCCATGTCAAGGAGTAAGATATATCAACTTGAAATGAAGCCTTTCAGTTCTGTTCATCTGCAACCATACTAGCTACCTTCCCTTCAAACATAAATACCCAAAATTGAATTCCCATTCAATTTGATTCCAGACTGGTGATGTGAGCGGTAGGGAAACATTTATGAGGTGCATGTGCCTCAGAGTGACCCTTAAATGGGTGTACAGATAGATATTTTAACCCTTCTAGTCCCATTGGAAAGGTAGATATGCCTTAACAACTCTAAACCCAACAATTAAAATTATCACTTTGAAATGGAGAGATGAGTTCCTGACCTTATCTTGAATGCTAGCTTCTTCTGCACCAAGAAAATCTAAGCAAATATGACACTATTCAAGAGTGAAAATACAGAAGAGATAAAATTAGGTGATAAGATAGGGACAGTGAAGATATCTCATTCAAATTCTTCTTCATATTTTTTTTTTTTTTTGGTTACAATTCTTCTTCATATTTGTCCTCTGGTTAATTTTGGACTAAACAAGGACCACATGATCTTGTCAATATCCAATAATGCTAGTTAGTGGGCTACTAAAAACTCCATTACTTAAAAGGACCATGCAAAGAAGAGCCTTGTTTATTAAGCCTCTTAATAAACAGTTAAGTCACAATTAGTATAGTCCCAATAGTTTAAAATTGGGATGGGATCTAAGATTTGTTTAATTAATAGAACCAGCTTAGCTCGAGGCTAGAGCTAGCATAAAGGATGCTTTTTGTTGTTCTTTTTGTACTTTGATTCCTGAATTAAATGCTAGCTAGCTCCCCACCTGTTTCAAATCTTGAAGGTTTCAATTATATTTTAGAGGTGATAATTCATGAAATTCATGATCAAGTTCAACACTTGGGGTTGGGTGCTGTCTGATTTTGATGTCATTATAATTGACCTTTCTATTAATGCAGTCAATAGAATGCACACAATTCCATAGTTCACTAACTAGCATGATAATTAAACTGTTTTTCCCTTTAAAAAATTACAGGTTGATTTATGAATGAACATGGATACACAAAATCTTCAGACGAATGTTACATTGACAGCATAGCACAGACCTTAACTGAAGAGGCAGAACTACAATTGAGACTGAGAAGCACAAGAGGCTTGACAGAAGAATCAAATTTCTTCCAAAAATAAGTGGGACAATCTCCTACCCAAAAAAAAAATCCAAAAAAAACCAAAAAGAGAAGGAAGGATTCACAGAACATCATAATTAAGAATATGGGCTAGTTTTCTAAACCCCTAAAAAATAAAAATGAACTTTCTTCAGGGTTTGCAGATTACCACAAAGCAAGGAAGTAGTGCTCTAGGATTAAGCAGATAAAGCTCTTCAATATTTGAATAAAGACCCATTTTTCCAGCCAAAGAATCAAACCCAGTTTGTCCAGCAATTTCTTTTATGTTCTCCAAAGGCTTATGAACCCTCCCAGCAATTACTCTGCAGACTATCAAAGCTTTCCTCATACATGGATTCTCTTCCAACATTTCAATGCATTCAAAAGCTCTTGCGCTTGTGGAAGTTGTGAAAACACCTACACCTTCCTTGAGCTCCTTCTTTGCACAAAACCCATTTCTTATAATCCTACAAACACAGCATTTGTCTGATACACAAAGACTTGAGGAGCTATTTAGGCCAAGAGAGCAGGCCACACTAGTCCCATAAAACCTCAAAAGCTCATTCCCATCAGCAATGCACCTTGGGTGTTTCTTAGGGAGTTTGCTTGCTTTGATCTTCACCATCTCTCGATACTCTTCGAATCGAGCAAGAGTTCTCTGCATGTTGTGCACTTTCAACACTCTCTCAATCCTTCCACAATTGTTCTCAGATTTCAACCAGCTCGTCCGGCATATTATCTCAACAATTTTTCTAGATGAGTCACCTTCCATGAGTTCAGTTACTGTCCAAATATCCAGATAGTGTCAGTGGGAAATGAACACTAAATCTGAAGTAAATGAATGAATCAAAAGATAATTTGTAGAATCATAACCATCTGTGAAATCCAGTCAATCCCCAAGTTATAACAAAAGTTTGGGAAATATTAAATTGTAGGGAAGTCTAGATCCTAGTGAAAAGAAGATCAAAAAGTTGACAACATTCTCACATTTCTAATGATTAAAGTGTCTTAGGAACCAGTAAAGCTAATGAGAGATCTTTGCACATTTCCTATGTTTTTAGACAGAAGAAAAGTGCTCATCTTTTTGTGGTCGGAAGAGGATAAGGCAAACTGAGATTTTAGATGCATTAGCCACAATTTACAATGTGAAAAACACATAACTCTTTTCTTAGTCAGAACTAAAGCGCTCATATTTTCATGGTCAAAAGAATTTAGGCCTCTGGTCCTAAGAAGATGAGAAAAACTGAAATATATGCTAATACAAAGAGATTTCAAGAAGGTTTTGGAATAAACCCAGAAACACAAATAAAGAATTAAAATTTGAATAACATTTTCCCAAAATGAGAGTCTAAATAAAAAAGGGGTTCATACCAGCATGTTTAGAGAGATGGTGTGCTTCAGCAGCTTCCCATTTTGTAAACTGCTCACCACATTTGTGACAAGTAATTGAGGTAGAACCATCAAAGGAGACCCTATTGCTTTGACGAAGTCCAATCCCACTACCAGAATTGAAACCTGATGAGCCCTTAAAATTCCCAGACCCTTCTGTATCTGCAGAAACCAGAAAAGGGCTCTTCCTTGGAGGAGTGGTTGCTGAGGTCCTAAAAGATGGGTTGAAATAGTGCATTGTGGGGTGCCCTCCAGGCCCAGGTGTGCCTGGCTTTAGAGTATCCACAAATGTTGAGCCACCATTACTGCTATTTCCACCTCCATTGTTGCTATTGCCGTTGCCAATATCAAAGCTAGTGATTTTGAGTTCACACCTTGAGTTGCTCAAAATGACTTCATGGGTTATTGGGTTGAGGAACTCACTGCTCCCTATGGATCTTGGGCTGCAATTACTTGGTGGCCTCTCCAAATGCCTCTTGCTTCCATGAATCACATCCTTGAGATTGGCTATGGACCTTGAACAACCTGACCTCCCTCCTGCTTTTCTGGTCAAGATTGTGGTCAACTGCTTCCTTGACTTTGGGTCATGAACATCTGATGGCTCTGATTTGCAGTGGAGAGACTTCTTCAGAGAGAACCACACTGTTGGCATATTTGAATTGAGACTTACCCTTCGAGACCCTTTTGAGTTTTGATCTTTTCTTTTGCTACTAGGCTAGGCTTCAAAGGTAGCTTTTTTGGAATACTTGCTCGCTTCAAGTTTCTCCTTTATTTTCAAAACAAAAACACTTTCCATTGCCATTAAAGCTTGAAAAAGTAAGCTAGATATATATATCTGCCAATCACTTTCTCACTTCAATAAGCTTTCTATTTTGGGACACAACTCTATATCAATTGAACTCTAAATTTTCCCCACTTCTAGAAGGAAGTAGTAGAAACCAAACTTTAGTCCAAGAATATTCAAAAGCTAATATAGCAGCATACTTGAGAGAAAGCCATGCTAAGCACTTTTATGAAACACCCAGAAAACATATTTAAAAAGCAAGAATTCTAAGTACCATAATGTTTGTGTAGAGTCTCATTCAAATGAAGCACTTTGGAAGTTTCTCAAAAATGGGTAACGCAAATAATGGATCTCAAAACCATAAACCAAAGTAGACATTTGGATTATAAAACAAAAGATATTCTAAAATTCAAAACAAAACAGAAAAATGGAGAATCTTTGGGCTCTATAGTTGAGAAAACATTGTTCAGTGACACTAATAAATGGACATCGTCGGTAGTGAGGAAGGCACACGTGAAAGAAAGAGACACCAACTCTGAAATCTGAATATGCATTTATGGACTCTCATCAATCTGGTCTCATATCTTTTATCTGGATTTACTTGTGTTTTTTCTCATGATCCCTTATTTTGAATTTGAGTTATCAGATGAACTGGGTCTGAAAGATTTTTTGTGTGTGGTAATGTCATAATGGATTAATGGGGAGTAGCATTGTAAATCCAAAGCACAATGCCCAAGTTTTGTCCCCACTTTTGCCAATTGCTAACTGAGTCACATAACAGGACACATTTTTTTTTTTTTCAGGGAGTACTATTACTATACACATGATCCAATCAAAATTTGAAATGGACAAGACTTGGAGCTTTGTCTAGTTTTCACTCCAAATGAAATATGGTTGTTAAACGAAGACAGTTCCTAGGAGCGTCAGCATGCGATCTTGGCAACCGAAGGCAGTAGAAGCCCAAGCGCTGCTGCAGGGGTTATGGTTTTGTGGTTCAATGGGGTTCACCAAACTGTGAAACTGAAGGTGATGGATGCATTGCGAGTCATTAAAGCTTTGAATGATACCAAAGGGGACCGAAGTGCAGAAACCATTTTGATGGATACGCTCCTATATAGATGTAATAACACCCCGCATAGAACGGCAAAATCTGCGTTGAGTTGTAATTCTTCGATGGTTTGGGTAGGTGTGGAGTTGTCAATGCTTACATTCATCCTCCTCGAAAGCATAGAGTCGTACGTAGTGTATAATATTGTGGTATGCTTTTTCCTTTGTCAAGATTTGTTTCTTAGCATACAAGGTTTTAACGAGGTAACTCTATGGCGAAGGAAAAAAAAAAAAAAATTATTGCCAATTCAAGTCGGGAGTTTTTCGACCTACTGTAGAAGCGGCTGTGGTTTCATCAATTAATCTTGTGGCTGACGGTTCGATTTTCTGTTCACACGGGCAAGAACAAGTAGTTGTACCAGTATTGGCTGGTTCAAAAAGTACGTTAAGCTTCTGAAATGGATGCTGATCAGTGTTCGGGTTCAAAGAAGACCAGAATGCATGGATGTGCATGCAATTCCTTCTATATATATATATATATAGGGAAATATCCAATAGGTACATAAGATTCTCTCTGTCCTCATTTCGTGTCTCTGCAATTCTTTGTCCTTCTTCGACCCAAAGGTGTTCATTAAATCTTGTTGTTCAATTAAAACCTCATCATTAAGGAAAAACTTGAATCTCAAACAAATTAAATCACACACAACTATGCAACAGAAACTTCATGCATGGATTGATTACGTTCATGTCTAAACTACAAAATCAGATCAGATATCACCACTTTCTTATTCAGAATGGCAAGCTACAACAGGGTCTTATTCAGAACTTTTCTTGCCGTTGTTAGTCTCTCAGGTTCATTCTTTTGTCAAACCACTTTCTTCTTCTTCTTTTAGGGTCAATTCATTTCAATTATTCACAACCTTTTCTTATAATCTATATACCATTACTTGTACCCCTTATACTTGAGGGTATGTGGCGCAAATGCTAACAAGTTTTTGGCGTCGATTGGTGTAAAATCTAATCCCTAGCTTAGGTAGCTTTTAGAGATAGCTAGTGATTTTGGAAGTTTTCTTGTTTGATTTGGTTTGCTTTTGTTTTAGAAAGTTTCTTTAGGTTCGTTGTCATCTCTAGGTCGTTTAGAGCTTCATTTTTGTCAAAAAAAAATTTCAATTTCCGATCGCCACCTTTACCGACGAACAATTCGTCGCTAAAGGGCTAACAAAAAAAACCTTCAAATAAAAATTGTTTTGTATTTTTGTTTTCTTAGTTTTAGTTAATATTTTTCCATGGTGGTCGGTCTAGTGGTTTTTCTCCATGGATGGTTTTGGAGTTTGCAGTTTTTACTAAGCGTCATATTGTGGGCAGTGCTCCTAGCTAGCAGAGTAGCAGCTTCATTTTTGTCAAAACAAATTTCAATTTGCGATCGCCACCTTTACCGACGAACAATTCGTCGCTAAAGGGCTAACAAAAAAAACCTTCAAATAAAAATTGTTTTGTATTTTTGTTTTCTTAGTTTTAGTTAGTATTTTTCTTGTGCCTTTTGTTGTAAAAAAAGTATATATATATACATATATCGTAATATTTTTTATATTTCTTTTCTTTTAATTAATTAGTTTTTTTTGCGAGTATTGGTGGCTTCAGCTGCTGGGACGGATCTACAGTTTTTGGTTCCAGCGTTCTTTGCACGTAGATTTTTTGGTGGTGGTGTTTTGTCATGGTGGTCATGGTGGTTGGTCTAGTGGTTTTTCTCCATGGATGGTTTTGGAGTTTGCAGTTTTTACTAAGCGTCCTATTGTGGGCAGTGCTCCTAGCAGATCTAGAGTAGCAGGTGTGTCCTTGTGGATGATGGTGGTGGCTTGCTTGTTTTACCTTCTCATAGTGGGGTTGCATGTGACAAAATACTTTGTGCATGCTTGGCCACATTCATATGTTAGTGGTGGTGGTGTTTCCAGGCATGGTGGTGGCTATAGTTTGTGACACTTCCTGCTAGTGACAGTTCGTTACGGCTGAGAGGCTGGTCTAGGGTTTGGTTTCGTGGTGGTGGCAAGACATGGTTGTACGACTAGTTTAGGGTTTGGATTTTTGTACTGGGCTGGCACAGTTATGTGGGCATGGTCGGGACAAGTGTTGCTTCCTTAGTGTTAGGTCTTTTTGTGATTTTTCCTGACTTCTTACTTTGGATTTTTTTTTGTGTTTTTTTTAGTAGATGCATCGTTAAAGTGGTGTGGCCCTGAGTTCATAAATTTTAATGTTCAGTTCTCACTATACTATAACCAGTAAAGCAAGTGCGAATACTTTAGAATTTAGATGGTAATATTTTATGTCGAGCCCCAATGAGTCAAGTTATTTCGTATTTGTTGAAATAAACTATGTTCTCCGCTAAAAAAAAAAAAGAAAAGGTTAAAGTCTGTTTGCTCCTTTTGACCTCAACAGAAAAACTCTATTTTTATTTTTTAAAGACTTTCTTTCAGAATAACGGTGGTGCGCTTTTCGGTTGCACTGTTCAGACCATTTTTCAGTCGCACAATATGTGAAATAGGCGGGAGCATATCGCCTGGGCTGCACTATTTTCCGGATTTCCACTGCTAGCGAGGTCTGTCTTTCCTTACAACTTTTTTATTACCACGTTTAACTAGTCGTATCTGCAAAGATGTCAATCTACAAGTTCAAATTCCAACCCCCATATGTTTGTTTGAATTGGCAAAAGAGGGCTGCAACTGAATATGGGTTTATGGGTCTCTGTCTTTAGAACGTTGCACTGTGGAAAATCAACTATCTCTTGCTTTTGGGTTTTGGTAAAATCCTGACATTTGGTTCAATATATAAAGAAACATACAAGTTTCTTCGCTAATGTTGCATTACTGAATGACGTCAGCAAAGATAGTAGTACTTAAGAACATGGACTGATCCTGTCAGGGAATAGATGTTCTATTTTATGAAATTTTGAAGAGCAATACTTGTTCTGATGCAGTCTATCTATTAGAAGGAAGAAGCCATCTTTAGCCTTAAAATTGTTAGTATTCTTTGCTTATGATAACTTGGTGATTAGTGATTACCCCTCACTTAGTTATGTATTCATGTGAGCATTGGTTTTGTTAGGCATTCATGTAAAGTCCTAGGAGTATCCTATCCAAAGTTTGTAACTGGCCAACTGTATGAGTGAACTTATATCTGTGAAGGATCCCTTGCCCTTGTGTTTGAATTACATTCAATATTTTGAAGTGCCAGTTTTCAGTTACCACTTACCAGTTGCTTAACTGCTCATGCGATTTTAAGTTGTCATATATTTGTGTGATTAAAGATTGTAAAGAGTTATATATCGCTTGGAAGTTCGAACCCTGTCAAAATTAACCAACAAAAACTTCATTGCTTCAGAATTATGTAATATCCATAACCTTCTCCCCTTCTCACAGCCTTTTACCTTCTTTTTTTTCCTTTTCATTTTATTATTATTTCAGAAACATGTTATTCTACATATCTTTTCAGACATGCTAGAAATTGATGATTTTTTGTCCTGGTTGTGTTATTTTTATTTGTTCACTAAATGTGATAGAACTATATAGTATCTACCAGCAGGAGAATTACTATACAATAATTACTTGCAGGAGGGATACTTATAGCCAGTCTTATAATGTAACTATATAGTCTCATCAATGCATTTTCACATAAACGAATATTAAGTATTTCCTTGTTGCGTTTTCCTTCTTTATTGTCCCCCTCTATTTAAGTACGTGCATAATGCATTATAATATCTAATCACTAAAAAATAATCCAACACCTACTGAAATCCCTCCTGTTAATTTCCTTACGTGAATACAACTTTCTGAAAACAAACTTGAATTACAGTAGATTGTTGAAATGCTAATTTCAGTGCTGCCATTTATTATAGACTTCTAAATATTAATTTTAGACCAATTTAGATTCCCTACTATTTTGTTTGGCTAACATTCCTTTTTAAATTTGATAGCTTTATGAAGTGTAAGTTATGCAGTCTTGTATGTTAGTTTAGTTGGCCAGTGCACTTAGTCCGACTATGTAATTCCAACTCTTTCCATGTCTAAACTCTGAATTTCAGTGGATTGACGTGGTGCTGATCCATATGTCATGCACCATTCTTGATCATACATTGTGCTCACTCATGTTTTTAATCTTCCATGGCATATAATTAGCATCCAAAACTCTTAAGCTATTGAAAGTTATGAGAATTAAACCATGATGGTATTCCCCCTTTATCTTTTTATCAGGTTAAGGCTTCAGATCAGTTTATGTTCTTTAAGTGCATGAAGGCTAACTGGATGGTTAAAACATATTCAGTTTTTTACGCAAGTGCTTTAAGCAAAGGAGCAACAGACATAAATAAGAAATTGATCTACTTACAGTATTTTTCTTTGTAGAGCATTCGTTTTCCACATTCTACAGGTCGAGATTTTTCTCCATGATCTCCAGCTATAACCGTATGAGGTGTAATCACCTAGGTGTGGTTGGTTGCATGTACTTTTGACAAATCTCTCTTTTATCACCTCTATATAAAGCCATGTTCTCCTAAGGGATTCCTCAAAATTCATTGTTCAAGTTTGTTGTCCCTGTTGTGTTATCAAATCTTGTCTTCATTTCTTCCCAAAGATCCTAGAAGCAGTTGAAGGTTCCACTTACAAGAGAAAGTCGTTATCATGGAATATCTTCCTAGTCAATGTGCATACACCAGTGATTCAGTGGTAAACTCTGTAAGTCCTAAGAACCATTACTACATCATATGACTTTTATACAAGTTTGATTCTCCCTCTAAAAATCATACTTGTTGCTAATAAGAACTCAGGTTGATTTGTTAATCTTCGGCATTGATATATTGATACACGATTTCGTTGTTTAGAGGGTGTGTGAATTTTGTATGAATGACTCAAGTTATCATGCCTTTAGGATCTGCAGCTTGTCTTCTTTGCTGTTTAGATTCCCTTGTTTGCTTGATTATAATATATAGATTCTGTCCATGGTCCTGTTTAAAGTTGTGTTTTATTACCTAATGGATTTGCTACACCTATGTTGTTAAAAAAGGAAGAGAGAAATGATGAGTGAAATTGGTAAGTAATGAAAATCTTGCTCTGAAAGGAAAATTATGGATATTTGATTAGATTTAATCAATTATAGAAGTTGCCTTTGTAGCATATCCATGTACATGGTTGGATATTTTGCTGTCATACAAGAATGTCAAAAAAATTACAGGCCTAAGTTGAAGATTCAAGCTAGTTTGCCTGCAAAATCATGCTTCCACCCATTTGTTTGCTTATTTCACTATCTTTAGGCCAAAATAATATTAATTATTGTCATTTTTATTGTAATCTGTAATATTCTGTTGTCTCATATCTGCATCTTATCTGGCCAGACTGTCAATTTGGCACCGCACATTCAAATAGGAGTCCACTTAATTACTGTTCCAGATGTATATATAGTCTCAGAACATAGCGTGTCTCTCGTGCCTATCACGCCACATTGTCTGACAAGAGAACGTTTCCCTTGTTTAATTGCAGAGTCTTTTTTGTAGAATTAATTATGCTTACGCAATTAAAAAAACAAAATTATGTTTATGCAATGACAAGGTTGTAATAAAGGGATTTTTTTTTAATGCAGGATGGACTTGAAGGCATCTTCAAGTCTTTCTTTGTGGATGAACAAACTACAAACGAGCAAGACATGCCTTCAAACCGAGGTAAAAGCACAAATTTATCGAGTTCATCAGGTTGTGCTGCCCCTTTTTTACTCATATTCCAAGCTGTTAAACACTCTAATCCTCACATCCCAGACATTACATAAATTTAACGATATATTAAAACGAACCCTAACAAACCCCCAACAAAAATATTATTAGAAAAACATTAAAAGAATTCTGAACTGCAAGCGTTCTAGGTTGGTATGTGGTTGGCGACCTCGTTGCAAAGAGAGGAGACCATGCATCCCTGGAAATAGCAATTCTTTAACCTTGTCCTCATAATTAAAGGTCAAAGCTGAAAGCCAATCTACCCCCTCCACATTGCTCTTGTTGATGCTTGTCTTTCAGAGAGAGAAGAGTGACAGAGTAGTGTGGAATGTATGAGTGATGGATCAGCCTTGGTTAATTCCATGGTGTGAATCTGTGCAAGTTTGAACACTCTCTGTCATTCACAAACACTCTCATGTCTATAAACACATACAGAAAGACACACAGAATATCAAAACCAAACCAGACCAACCACCACCACCGCTACTAGCTTCTCTGATCACCAACACAACCACCAAAGACCAGCTTTGTTGCCACTCTTCCTCTATGTGTTCACTGTGGTAATGGAGAACTTCCATCAACCTTTCTTTCCTTCCACAACAACCACCATGACCTCCATTTATGAACCTATGAGTTCCTCCCCTTCAACTCTTGCTAGTTCATCCTCTCTGCGCTATTATTATCTGGCATTTCAGTACCTACCACCAAACAAAGGCGGTGGCCTGCTGCACTTTCAAAACCCATACCCTTATTACCAGCCAAAGGCCTCTCAGCCGCCCTTCCTATATCCCATGTATCCAGTCCTGCTCCCTCGGCCGCAGCCAAATCCAGTCTCCGGAGATCAAGGAGGGATTGAATCCAAGGCTGCAAGAATTGAGCGAAGGATGGCACGCCAAAGAAGACTCTTTTTGAGCAGAAGCACTGCTGATTCTGGGTCCTCATCCAGTTCAACGCAGATGGATATATCTGGTGCTGGTTCTGATATGCAGAACAAAGACCTCTACTTCCTCATGCCGGATAAGAAGGTGGCTGCATGGTTCATCTCAAATCTGAGTTTCACTTCTTTTTTCTTTTACATTCCGTATATATGTTTCTTAATTCTTTTTAGCCTCTTTTGGACAGGAATTGAGAGTGTTGTTCAAGAAGGAGTTGAAGAAGAGTGATGTTGGATCCTGGGGCAGGATTGTCATTCCAAAGGTGAGGTCATTACTCTTTTTTTTCTTTTTCTAAATGAAAGAGCCAACCATAAAACATCTATACATTGATTTTTATTTCCTCTTATTGACTTCCCTACTGCAACATGGTTCTGATCGATCTATATTGCCAAATAACTATTTCATTCATCCTGACTGCCATGGTTTTTGCACCAAAAATTTTCTCTATATCACTTTTCTCTTGATCAGTTGACATTTTACACCAAGCTGAACGAGTGTGTTATCTGCCTGCATTCACAGAAGGAGGCAGAGAAATACCTTCCAAGCCTTGATGAAAAACAAGGCATCGAGCTGAGGATCAGAGATGTACATTCCAATCACGTGTGGGGCTTGAAATACAAGTAAGTTTTTGTCACTGTATGATGATATAGCCAGATAACCTCATCTGTATCAAGAGTTTTTGAAAATAAATTATAGCCATTTTTCTTTTCTGCCTGTTGAATTAACACAGGTACTGGGCAAATAACAAAAGTCGAATGTATGTCTTTGAAAGTGCAGGTAAACCCGACACTAATTGATGATAAAATTTCCATTTGGTTTCTCTCTTGGACAAATTAAAATGCAATATATGTTTTAAGTTCACTCACTGGTGTATCGATCCTTTTTTTAATGTACCAGGAAACTTTGTTAAGAAAAATGGACTGGAGGTGGGAGATTGCATTTTTCTTTACGAGGATGAAAGCAAGAACCTTGTGAGTTTCTCTTATTTTCTTTCACAATACAAAATTTATTACAAATAAAAAAGTGGTATGTTGAAAATTGGCCTTGCACCTTTTTCTATTATGAGGACGATATCTTTTGGAGGAGAGTGAAACGGCGATGAATCAAGACAAAATGAGAAGGTAGCATTGAATAGACAGCTAGGACTATGCACATGCTTTGCACCTTGAGAGTTTTCGAAACGATTACCATCGTAGTTGGCAGGAGCTGCAATAGCCTAAGCATCTTCCTCACTAAGACTAATTGAAACTGGTTTCTGGGCATGTTTTATATAGAGTTCAGGAGTAGTGTTCTCTTGGTCAGTAAGTGACCAGGAAAACCTTGGCCAGTAACCGATAAATTTAGGTCCAAGGGTGGGGGAAAAAAAATATTTCCAGTTTAGACCAGGAGAACACCTCCGTAGAATTCAGTTAAGTGGACCACCCTTTCACAAATATAACAAGAGAAATGATAAAGGCAGTTGCGTGTAGACTCACATGCATCTACTATTGAAAGTCATCCACACGTATACAACGAACTGTCCTATGCAGAACCTGATTATTAAATTTTTCGAGAAGATAGAATCTAATTTGGCAAGACCATTAATATGGAGTCATATATATCTACTGTCAATGTTTGCTTCTATGTAACGGGCATCTCTTTTCGTACACTTATGTAAAAATACATTAATGGTAGACCAGCCCTCCCTAATCTATCACTGTAGGGAGAGCCGGTCTACCATTGCATCAGTTATCTACTAATAGTGTATTGTTAAATTAATGCTCTGAAAGTTTTGCCATTATGTATATATCATCATGCATGAACTACAATATGTGTAGTCTGCTTGCTGCAGCTTCTCTTAATTTCTGTATTCTTAACTAGTTAAGCTTCTGTCTTTCCATGCGAGGAAACAGTACTTCTCCATAGAAAAGGCGCAGACAAGACCAATACATGTAGACGAGTCCTCGTATGAACACCAGCACTATGCTACGAACCCTAACAACAATAATAATGACAACAACAGCAGTAGCTGCAACACACAGATTACCGACTCTGACGATAACAACCACAAGAACAACACCAACACCACCACCTTCACGAACTCCAGCAACAATGCCGACATGAACAGCGAAACCAATTCCAACAATACAACCTTGTATACGCCATATACCTATGATGAAGCTAGGACTGAAGAAGATGAATGGTCTCTAGCTGCACTGTTAGAAGATGAATCAAACAAGATGGCGACATTGTCTGCAGATCATGCTCTTTCATATGGACGACTTGAGGAAGCTAATAACTCCATCGACAATGTCATCAATAGTCAATTAGAAAGCTCTAGTCAACCAACTATGCCAGGGATTTGGGCCTCATCATCATCCTCACAGAGCATAGTGAAGATGGTGGAGGATCACTTTGATGACTGTTACAAAGGGCTTGGGACGCTCCCGGAAGTTGATCGTTTTGAGCAAGGTGTTTTTGATTATATTGACGTGATCAACGACGACAAGTCATAATGGGGATAGACCAACCGCAATTGTGATTGCTTGGTCGATTAATATGTTTTTTTTTTCTACTTTTTACTGACATGATCATATAACTGTTTGATAGGAAAACAAATTCTTCTTCCATTATTGTCATACTAGCTATCCTTCACATGTGATTAAACAATAAACAGTTATATATTGTTATTGCATTGAAAAAAAAAGTGGGTTGTGTGGTAGTTACTACTTATCTTACTATATTTAAGAGAAGAGGGCTTGTCAATCAAAACTGAATTTTTTTACATAAATAACCTTGAAATATTAAAAAACTTTGTAAATCAGTTTAACCATCAAGGACAATTATGACAAATGATAAAATAGTTTTTAATAAAATAAATAAATAAAAATTAACCCACAACCCACTTTTTTCTTCTGCAATAACCTTTTCAACACATGCATAGCATGTGAGAGATTGCTAGTTTATTTTATTATTTTGTAATTGTTACAATTGTTACAATTGTTCTTGATAGTTGAACTGATTTTCAAAGTTTTTTTTTAATCTTTTAAGATTATCTATGTTTAAAAAAATGTTTTGGTTGACAAATCCATCTCTCTTAATTTCTTAAATAAGAGTATAAATTTATAACTCCTAAATTGCTTCCCTAATCCACATCCTGGAACAACAAAGTTTTTTTTTCCTATGAACAAACATAGCTAATTTACCAAAGAGTTGTTATCATAAACGTCAATTTATTTAATGTAATTGCATGAGTAAACGATCTTCTAGTTGATTAATTTTCTGTCTTGATGATTTTTAAAAGGTAATTTATAAATTGAATGAATGTGATTATGAAAGTGTGTAACTTGCGGATCCATTAATCACAAGCGGGGGAATGAGAATAAGAAAGGCTCTTTACCATTTTTGCTAAATTAATTTTTTTTTCATCATAGATTACGTAACTTTCTTAGTTATTGGATCCTAATGATTTAGGTAGTTGCTTGCTTTGTCTGACTCTACCGCATCAATTCCAATTGTTCCAAGTTGCTTGTCTTTTCTTTCCCAAGAAGCATGTTTTATGTTCTTTTAATGAATTTTGAAGTTTACAAGAGTCGTGATAACATTTGGTCGAATTAATTAAAAGTTGAATTTGTGTGTATGTTGAGCAGAGTCATCAGACCGTACTCTATTAACTTATTAATAAAATTGAGTTTTCCCCAAAGTTTAGATAAGAAAAATAATCCACTTCATCCTCAAAGGTGTCGTTATTTTGTAACAAAAAAAAAAGGTGTAGTTATTTTGAAACTCAATGTAACAACACCACCTAGATTGAAAAAAAAAAAAAAATAGAAAAACTTGAGCTTTAACCCTCAAAGAGAAAGTCAAGCACGAAAACGGAAAACGCAAGTCAATAAGAAAAAACGCATGGGCATTTTCGTCACTTCATCAAATCCGATCAACGGAAGCTCCTTCAATTAACGCATCTCCACCGTACATAATCTGCCAATCGACGGCTCTCGCTCTCGATCCGCGCACTCAAATCTATTGGTTCAGATTAAAATTCCACCCATATAAATACACAAAAACCGTCTCAGTCTTTCGCCATAGCACCGAACTCATTGTTTCTCTCGATTGCTTCTCGTCCTCTCTCTCTCTCTCTATATATCTTTTTCTTCTCTAATCTCTTTGTGGAAGTCCATCAATGGCGGGTCGAGGCAAAGCTTTGGGATCTGGAGCCGCGAAGAAGGCTACCTCGCGGTCCAGCAAGGCCGGTCTGCAATTTCCGGTCGGTCGTATTGCTCGGTTCTTGAAGGCAGGAAAGTACGCCGAGCGAGTCGGTGCTGGAGCTCCGGTTTACCTTGCCGCTGTCCTTGAGTACCTAGCCGCTGAGGTATACCCCCCTCTAGCTCTATCTTTTATCCATTTCTGTTGACGTGTATATGTGAATCTTTCTCCCCTATTTTGGTAAATCTAGGGTTAGGGTTTCGAATTGGGATAAATTTTGTTGATTGAGTTCGCATATGTGCTACGAAATTGGTAATTGACTGTTGGAAAAGTTGTGGAGAAGAGGTGATTTGTTCTGTTTAGTGCTTTGTAGCGAACAAATCTAGTTAAGATTTTGGATCTAGTTTTTGTGTTTTGAAAAAAAAAAAATATTAGTCTTGAGGTGATTTTATTATTGACTTTTTTATAGTCATAATTTCTTTGGATCTAATTGCATTTCTGTTTGTTGTAATTCAAGTTATTGTTTGGAGTTCAACCTTTTGAACAATGTGGGAATTTTGAGATTGACATTTGATTTTTTGATTTTTTTTTTGGGGGTTCTTTGTGATTTTTTATGGATAAATTTTTTGAACTTATATTGTTGGGCTTTTTGTTTGAAATATCGTTGTGTTCACTTCCAACTTGAATGTTAAGGCAATCTAGCCTTGTGGCTTTCCAATGTATGATACTCACCTTGCTGTTTTGGCGTTGAATTATTTATGATTCTCTTGGCAAAATAGGGGCTATGATTCTAACAGTGAAATTTGTTTGGTTTTGCAGGTTCTGGAGTTGGCTGGTAATGCAGCAAGAGACAACAAGAAGACTCGAATTGTGCCACGCCACATTCAACTTGCTGTACGCAATGATGAGGAGCTCAGCAAGCTTCTTGGAGATGTCACAATTGCAAATGGTGGTGTCATGCCCAACATTCACAACCTTCTGCTCCCAAAGAAGGCCGGGGGATCCTCCAAGGCTGCAGCCGGTGATGATGATTGATTCTTGAATTTGAAGATAAAAGGCCAATCTTCATGGTGTCACATGTTTCGTTTCAGATTTAGTTCCGTATTCTAGGTTCAAGTAGATTATTGAGTCTCTGGTTCTTGAGCTGTAGCTTGGGTAGTTAGGTTGTAGGTAGTATTTTGTGAATATAATCATCTTCTACTAGTTTCTTAATAGAAGAGATTGTGGGAACTTTTTGTTCGTTTTTTTTTGCTTATTTATCTGTATGTGTTCCTTAAATAGTCAATGACATTGCTGGAAATGCTTATTCTGGTTTTACTCATGTTTATCTTTCATTCTTTTCGTGTTAGAGACGTAAGTTCATCAATTTGTATTGGTTGACAAAAAAATAGGTAACTAGTGAAGATTGGTTGTTGTGAACTTTGGCATTTATAGGTGTTTGCTGATTCTCAAGCTACTTCTTTTCGGTTACAAAATGATATCAGCTCGCTTTCCATATGCAAACACAAGTTAATATGCTTAGAAGTTAATAACAACGGTTGAGGATGTTGTGCAATTTGGGCCATGCTCATGGTTGTGTAGCTAAGAAATGTTGATGGAGATGGAAATCAATCCCTAGAATGATTTGGAATAGGGAAATGAAGCAGACTCCAAGTTAACTACGTTTAGGTTTGGTAGTTGATGAAAAGAAATCTCAACTATACTTCTATCCGGTTCACAGAATTGAAGAACTGTAAATAGGTCTCCTAGATCCCAGCGCGCAGAGAAATGTCACTAGGCAAAGTTTTAATTTTAATGACCTTTAGTATACAATGGTGTAAATTCTCCTTGGTGTGACACACATCCCTGTTCAAGAATGGGCACAAAACTCATGTACTTCACCAAGCTCAGATGATTCGGATAGACAATGATGTATTTAATTTAAAAGATAACACTATGACCGGAAATGTCGTCAGCAAAATTTCAAAATAACGTCAAACCAATGGAAGGTAGTTTATGAACCCCACAGTTGAGATTGCTAGAGTGAAATACTTGAATTACTTCTAATATTCATCGCTCACAATATTTCATAGTTTCATGTAGCTCTATAACTTATACAGATACAATACATAAGGTCCATACTTTTTTTTTTTTGGTGGGCCAGACATCAGTTCCTGCAAAATTAGATAAACATGCTTAGTTCATGATGTTTAACTCAGATGAACGCTCAAAATTCTAGACGCATAGCTAATAATCGATCAACACACCTTTTCAGCGCTTCCGCTCTGCCCGCCACTTGAACACAGGTTTGGATGTTGGGCACACAATCTCTTCTTCACGTAGTTTGCGTTTTTTACCCTTTTTCTGTTGATTTCAAATGAAGCATTTTTTTTTAAACATTCTCAATGCGCAACACAAGATATAAACAAAGGGGTTAGATGTCTCTACCTGTAATTCCTTCTGCATTGCCATATCCATATATATTTTCTCCAAATCTTGGACTCTCTTTCTCCTTGCTTCTAGCTCCCTATATGAAGCCGCTGTTTTCCTATTCATTGAATACAAGGGAAAATAAGACTTTGAAAGATATCTCAGGCTAGCAAGGATCCAGGACAAGAATATACACTGCAAGAGAAGTAAGCACCATTCCACCAATTGAAAAGTAGCTCACCTTAAGTTATTGAAGAATAAAAAGAGAATACCTTAATAATTACTGATTTGCCTAGAAGAACTCCACGGATAAAACATAAGATACCATGATAATATAGTTAAAGTTAGAGAGACTTGAAAATGGGGTTAGAGCAACTATTCCATATTGGTTGCTTGGCTCTATAGGTCAGGGTTAACAGTGGCTATACTGTTTCAGTCACCCTAAGAATAAAGATTAAAAAACACTAACTTAGAGATCCACAACTTTTTAATGAGATTAATATGCAAGATAGAGAGGAAAGCGAGAGAGATATTTACGAGACAAAAGGAAAGGTGGGGATTGATTTCCGGTCGAGTCAATTCAAAATTTAATGATCCAAAGTACAGAATATAATCAGGTCTTTTCCAACTAATGTAGTAAAGCAAAATTTTGGGATTTGGTTCACATAACAGGAAATGCCGATTGTCCCATTGATGAACAATACACTACAAGTCGATAACTGTTGCAATAAACTTGCAATCAATAAGAGTTCTTTATTCCTCTTAGGTCAGCTGATGTACTTAACAAATCACAATGATATATTGCAGCCCCTACACTGAAAATTAAGAAACTAGTCTTGCTTCTAACCTTCCTTCTATTACCAAACATTTTACATCCGCACAAAATCTCAGGGATTGATTGGTTTGTCTTACAAAGTAATCTTATGCTTTCAAGAACAAACCAATCAGTGCATAGCTATCCCTAGATAGCGAAACATACAATATTCTATTACGATAATGAGTTTGCATTTGTTTATAAAAAACTGTGATGTATAAAAGCCATAATATATCCTTCAATAATTACATTGATGAAAGTCCAAAAGCCAATTTTGATAAGAAACAAAACCCATCAATCCGAGTCCAATAACAATGAAGGTTTTGTTTATACCTTTTAATACGATCAGGAATGTTCTCAGAAGCGGGCAGTATTCCACCTCTTGAACTACTTGACCGAAGCTCTTTAGCTTCTTCCCTGCAAGAAAGAAAAAAGAAAAGAAAATAAGAGAAAAAATAAATGTATTAAAAAATAAAAAATAAAACAATCTAAAAGTTAGTTTTCTGTTCGAGTTCATTAGAGGGAGAATAAATCAGATGAAAACAAGACAAGTGAGGGAGCAGAAATTTTGAGTAACAAGGAAAATCTCTCACATGCATCCCACAATATTATGGATCTTCTACCATGTGAAAGAGTACGAAAAAGAGTTGGGGAGTATAGCATTTCCCAATAAGTAATTACCAATGTGAAATTTAGCCTAGTCAATTCCTATGTGGATCTTGTAAACTTAGCATCTACTTCTTATCAATAAGACAACTTCTACAACTATATGGTCTAGAAAAGTAGCAATTGGCAGCATCGTAAGAGCAAACTTATACTATTATCATTTTATCAAAAAATTTCTTAAACAGAGTTAACTATAGACTACGAAAAATTTTCCGTATAATTCACATAGGGTATTTGTATGTTTCAATTTACTACGGCCCTTCTGTTTAATGTGTTTGTCGATGACTCTTTGGGTTGTTGATATTGACGATATATTTACTTATTCATATGTTTGTGTGTGGTTGCATGTTCTCTTTGAAAAGAAAGTAAAACAAATCAAGCCAGATAATAACTCAGAAATGATGATGATTCTCTCAGGAAAAAGAGAAGCAGAAAGCTCAAACCTGTCTTCAGCAAAGTAAACGTGTCTACTTGAAGGCCGATTATCAAGAGAATGCAGAGTCGCAGTCAACTTTTCAATTTTCTGCATTGAATAACAAGAAGATTATTACCACCAGGTTAAACTCATAAAAATAAAACTCGATAAACAGCTTCTTGGTAAAATTATTAACAACCTTTTTGTCACTCTGCACTTTCTGAAGTACATAGCCAATATCCTGGGTCTTCATAAGCAAGAGCTCTTCTGGAGTGTACTTGTTAGCCTGACCCCTGTAGCAAAAGCTTATGTCATTTTAGTAGCAGGTGAGAAAGAAAAATGATAAAGAAATATTATATGAGTGGTATATTACTCAGTTTTATGGACTCCATCAACAGTTCGTGTGTTAATCATCTTGAAGTAAAACTCATCTGGGTTTCGAAATCTTGCTTTTTCCTTCAGTCTCTGTTTAGTGAAAATACAGATGAAACAGAGAGGGACGGCATATCCCATACGTCGAAGTTGAGTTACCAGATTGAAGATAAATGAGAAATTCAAGAAATAAGCAACAAAGTCATCATAAGTTTACCCGTAACGTCTCCTCCTTTGTGTGGTACACTTTAGCTCGCTCAACATAGTCCTTGTGCTTTTCAAGAAACCCAAACTTTTTCCTCGATTCCCTGACAAATGTTAAACCAAAAGAACCATAATCACCTCATCTTATGCAGAACAATATTATCCGAAACGTATAACAACAAAAGGAACGTGGTCACTCACGGCTGAGATCGTTCCTTGTGAGCCCGTCTGCTAACAGCATTCCTTAGGGACGACATGTTGAATATTACAAAAGTGATCACCGAAAACTAACTGCCAATGTAGCAAAAAAGCTGAATTAGCGTGGAAGCTTGCAAATTTTTCACAACTCTTCAAGTCGTGGAGTTACAGAGACAACAAATATGCATAGCCATCTTCAGATAAAGGGCATCAAATTCAAATATATTTACAGTGCGTTTGGATGGAGGGAAAGGAATGGTATGGAAATATAAGTATTGATGCAGAGAATCTACCATACCCCTTTCTCACTCGCTCAATGATGAAAAACTCAGCCACGCCTCATTACTTAACTATAGTATTGATGCAAGTGAAGCCATACAAAGTTTGTTTTACAAGATTGATTGTTTGGTAAGTTCGAATATCAATCTTCAAAATCTACAACTATGAAATTGAACTAAAACCCTAACTTGGGAGCACCCAGCTTGTTAAAATCGAACAAGATCAAAGAAAAAATTTAAGGAGAGGGAAATGGAATTCCTTACCAGCCCAATGGAATTCAGAAGCTTCCTTAGATGGTGAGATTACAACGCGAGCAAAACCCAAGACGGAATGCGGCAGAAGAAGACAGTGACAACGGTAGAATCTCCAAACACCCCTTAAACCCCAAAACCCTAATCGAATCACCGCAGACTAATAAGAGGAAAGAGGAGTTTTCCACAGTGACGCAGGTTTAGACTCGCTACTTTGTAAAATTACAGAAAACCCCTTTGAGGTGCAATATTTGTTAATTGGAATTTTTTTTTTCATCGAGGGGCATTATTTGCATCCCTTTAAGCAGAGAGTCTTCGGTGCACGCCGTGCGTATCCACGGCCACGTGCCCGGCACATGTTGTAGGTTTTTTGTCCCTCCGTTAGTTGACTCACAAAACCTCCGTTAGTTAGCTATTTACTCCTCTGTTAGTAAGTAATTTTTTTACCATTCTTACCAATGCCTCATAACCATCGTGTCTATCAGATGAGAATCAAATCTCATAGTCATCGTGTTTCTGAGATGGGGGTTATTTGAGCCGAAAACCGAAATCTAAAGGTTGCCCTCAAACCCGCGGCTAAGAATTGCTAACTGTTACGGTGAATGCAACCAGCTCAAGATCGTGTGGATCAGACGGCGCCTGATGCCCCTGACCGAATGACCTGCTAAGAGAGGGGAGAGAGATTGTTCCCGTACTTGGTTGCTGGGTGTTTGATGTTTGTCCAAAGAAGTAAAATTTTGTTACCAGGAAGAATAGAGGAAATGAGGAAGGGAGAAAATCTGAAGACAAGGAGAAAGAGAAGAGAATTGGCTGCTGGGTATGGTGGAGAAGGGGAGGAAGAAAGAAGAAAGAAGATGGGTATGGTGGAGAGGGGGAGGAAGAAAGAAGAAAGAAGAAGAAGATTTAACTTAAGGGTTGAGGCTGGACTGACTGGGTTCGCCGCTCCTTCAGCAGGGGGCGGTAACGACCGGCGGTACCGGAACAGTTAGGTTGGACGGTCGTCGTACGGGGTGAGAGAGAGTGAGAGAAGACATTAAGGGTTAATCCCTTAATTAGCGATCAACGGCCCAGATGATATCTTGAACGATCCAACGTTCGAGATCGCGCCGTCCCAAAAAGTAATAATATTGAATAATTTATTCTCACTTTAATTTTCCAAAATTCAAAGCTCTCTCGTACGATCTCCAATTCTAACATTCCACATATCCACGAACTCATATCGACGCGCTCTACAATTCTCGTGAATGATGTTATAAGAAAAATTCAATGAATAAAAAGTCAACCACTGACCCCTCGAAGAAAGAAAAGGTTTTTCGAGTTAATATTCAAACTCATATCGTTAAAAATAAATCGAGTACAAGGTTAACGTTGAAATAAAGTACACTTCACAACAAGTTCATTGAAATTTTTGGAGAATTTTTTAGACACAGAGCTATTTTTAAAGATTTTTTGAAGTTTGAGAAATAAAAATAATATGGGTCACTATGGTTGACTTCATTGATCGAGATCGAAACGAGGTCGAAAGTGGCTAATATTTTTTTCATGATCATAAAACATTGTATTAATCGAATCCAACGGTCAATTTTATCATTAATCGTTTTGATTTTTCAGATTGCACATAATCTCATTGTGCCTACTAATATAGTATAATTTGTTCATTGATTATAATGAAAAGTGTACATTTGAAAATCTACGAGATAGAGGAAAAAGAAAATAGTCAAATCTACCGTTGGATGTGATTATTGCAATATGTTGTAACTATGGTAAAAATATTAGATTTTTTCGTCATCGTGTTGACCTCGATCCACGTGGTCAACCGTAGTGATTGTAATACCCCTACCGTTAAGCCCCTCGTAATCATTCCGTGACAAATCTTGCGAAATATCATAATAAAGTACACGTCACGACGAGTCTATTGAAATTTTTGGAGAATTTTTTAGACACAGAGCTATTTTTAATGATTTTCTGAAGTTTGAGAAATAAAAATAATCACTATGGTTGACTTCATTGATCGAAGTCGAAACAAGGTCGAAAGTGGCTAATATTTTTTTCATGATCATAAAACATTGCATTAATCGAATCCAACGGTCAATTTTATCATTTTCAATTTTGATTTTTCAGATTGCACAGAATCTCATTGTGCCTACTAATATAGTATAATTTGTTCATTGATTATAATGAAAAGTGTACATTTGAAAACCTACGAGATAGAGGAAAAAGAAAATAGTCAAATCCACCGTTGGATTCGATTATTGCAATATGTTGTAACTATGGTAAAAATATTAGATTTTTTCGTCATCGTTTTGACCTCGATCTACGTGGTCAACCATTGTGATTGTAATACCCCTACCGTTAAGCCACTCGTAATCATTCCGTGACACAAATTTTGTAAAATATCGTAATAAAGTACACGTCACGACGAGTCCATTGAAATTTTTGGAGAATTTTTTAGACACATAGCTATTTTTAATGATTTTCTGAAGTTTGAGAAATAAAAATAATATGGGTCACTATGGTTGACTTCATTGATCGAGGTCGAAACGAGGTCGAAAGTGGCTAATATTTTTTTCATGATCATAAAACATTGCATTAATCGTATCTAAAGGTCAATTTTTTCATTTTCAGTTTTGATTTTTCAGATCGCACGAAATCCCTATTTGCTTACTAGTGCGGTCTAACTTGTTTGTTGGTTGCACAAATAAGTATATCTTTGAAAACCAACAAGGTGGTGAAAAAATTAATTCACCAATCCGACCGTTAAATGTGATAATTGTAGGGTAAAATGCTAAAGTAATAAAAATTAGCCACTTTCGTCCCCGTTAGAGCCTCGATCCACGTGATCAACAACATTGATGTTGTAAAAACTTGAAATTTCATAATTAAATTATTTAAAATTTTCAATATTATTAAGTTTTGGATTATATTTTTTCCTTGTGAAGTGTAATTGCGTATATTTAATTTTTTTTGTAACAAATATTAATTCGAGTCGTTTTTGTTTTCAAAGTGTTGCAAGGTTGACTTTTTATTCGTACATTTTCTCAAAAAATTTTGTTCATGAAAATCGTAGAGCACTTAAATACGAGTTCGTTGATGCATAAAATGAGATAATCCGAGTTCGTAGGAGTGTGTTATTGATTGTGGAAGTTGTGTTTCCATTTCAGGTATGTACTATAAATAATGGTTACTATTTTCGGAAAGTTTCCAAACATAGCTAGAACCCCTTGGACTCCCTTGCCGCGACCTTTGGTCTCCCTCGACCCAGTTTCGCCGGATCTTTGAGGCTTCCTCCCCTCACGGCAGCAACAGCTCTCTCTCTAGATCATCACTACCTCACACAAGTCACAACCACAATTCAACAACAACACAACAACACAATTCAATCAAAGTCTCTAATTGCTCAAGCCCAAATCCACACCTGCAAATATGCAATTGATCATCAGTCTGTTATGCAATTCCAAATTACTCACAACAACACCACCATATCAGAAGCATTACTACCAGTCTGTGTTCACATCCAAACCACCATTGGAAGCTGCAATCCTAGAGCACTCAATTGCTCTCGGAACCCATTCAGCCCAGCCATGGCTTCAATCAGAGCCACCGACGCCAATTCAACTCGGATCCTCGATATCTCTCTGTTCCACCGCTCAAACCTCAGCTCATCTCCACCAATTTCAGCCATGGGTCCATCCTCTCTCTGTACCGCCGCTGCAACCTCAATCGGACCCAGACAGAAGCGCCGCCGCTTCTCTGCTCTTCGACGCAATCACAGCTTCACCTTGAAGTCGTCGCTGCACCACGGCGTCTCTGCCGTCGTCGATTCCAGCAGTCACCGCCCAGCTTTCCAGCTCTCGGCGCCGCGCCCGGCTCTGCCACCACCCTTCTCACAACTGATGTGCCGCAAGCCCATTTTGCCCACTGCAAATCAAGACCGACAAACCCATTTTCCCCCTCATCGAAATCGGATCCGAATCTGCATCCCCTCCCCGCTCGACATCTCGATTGCGAAATGATCCTCAGTTCGAAGGATTGACATCAGATCGCTCCTATATCCCAAACGCTTCTGTTGTGGAGCTTTTACCCATCTCAGTAGCTCACCCAATTTTACCATGTTGACTTGCTATTTTTTGATCCAACTCTAACGTAGAGGTGGACGTTGACTGGAAAATAAAAGTAAGTATAAACGAACGGCTCAGATTTGATAATAGACAGTGAACGGATGAGATCACATATTTCATATGCCGTGCAAGTGCACGGCGTGCACTGAAGACTTTTCCCCCCTTTAAGATGTGTTGCCATTTCTAGTATTCTTTAGACTAACATATATGCTACTCTACAAACCTAGAACGCCCTATAGAGGATGATTTTGATCTTTTGATATTGCACCACAAACATAACTTTCTTATTCGATGGTTTAGGGACTAAATCGAACTTGAGACCTCTGTCAAGACATTGTTAGTAAGAAATTCCTTACCACTGGACTAAATACTGGTTGGGTTGTAAAACATAATCCGGTAGCACATAAATATTTTAATAAGAATTTTCCTTTTGTTTTGTTTTTTGGTTTGAATAAAGAGGAGGGTGGACTCCAATCTAAGAACAAGGAAGAGCAAAGCTAGAATAAGCTAATGATCCATGCATGAAGCATACGGAAAAACACTTGCCACTTTGCCAGGGAAGGTTGCATTACTCACTACTACCAACGAGACTACGCGAGAGAGAGAGTACTTGCCAGTGATTTAAATTAATAAACAGATCAAAAAATTTCATTCCTGACAGTAAGATTAACAATTCTATAGATCACAAAACTACATTGCTACACCTTTTCACTCCAAAGCGGTCAAAATTATGAACAAAGAATAAGTGAAGAAAATGGTACACTAACTAAGCAACTGATGCGGGCTTTTTCAAGGTAATCATCAAACTGTTTTATCATAATTTGGTTATCAGCAGGACACCAAATAACAATGTACTGCAGTGATGTCGGGTCCAACATGGTTCTATATGGTCAAAACTCCACCTTGATGAGAAGGGCATCTGCCGCGGGATCAGCTCCAGCTTCTGTGAAATGACTTACTCCAGATGACATCAAGGAAAGAACCAAGCAGGCGATCTGTTGTGAGATTCCTTAGTGATGGCCACCTGAGAATAAATACCAAGAAAAAAATTTCTTAATCAAAAGATCCTCGTGAATTATACACAGACCTCCCACAGGGATTGAACATCTAACAGCACCCTACCCTTTGTTCTAAAGGGGAAGGGGGAGGAGCTGCACTAGGCCCAAAGTCCGATGACACATTAACAGTATCCTCTACTATCGCTTTAAAATTATCAAGACTAATTTCCCAAGCAGAACATATACACTACGGGGAAGAACAATTTTTTTTTGTTCTTTAAGTTTAGAAATTTCAATACCTTTCACTAGATCAAATCTATGGACCTTCATCATCTGAGCTAGAATAATCCATGCGCCGATCTTTGATTGCCGGGAAAAGCCGCTGATGGAAATCTGGAGAAGGAGGCTGTCGTAGATCAGGAGAAGGAGGCTGGCGGAGATCAAAGGCAGAAGGTGTTGTAGGAGGTTGGTGGGGATCAGAGGAAGGTGCCTCCTTTTTCTGAACCTTTGTGGACTTTTTTGGTGCCAATCTCACTTCTCTGCATACCTTATCTAATATTATTAAAAAATCCCGCACAATAACAAACAAATGTAAACCCTCATCCTTCCCTGCATTCCCATGGAAATAGTCGCCAGTACTCTTTACCAGAGCCATGATTCTCTTTTCTTCCTCAAGGAGACCCCTGATATCAATATCAGCATTCTGCACAAAACTCTTCAGAGTTTCATGGAACTCACTATCTTCCCCTGAATTCTTCATGTCCGAGTTCAGAAAGTCTCGGGTTTTTTTCAGCGCATTACCAAGTTTGGCAACAGTTCCTGTTAAGCTTTCAGCATCCAAAATTGATGCTCTTTTCACATTCTCCAGTTCATTGCTTAAACCTGAAACTTTCTCAAGACCAAGACTACGATAGTGCTCTTCGGAGTCATGGGAAGTTTCCTCAAGGAGATCATCTGTTTTGAAACTGGAAAAACTCCGGCTCTCTTTCGCTGTACGAGCAGCTCTCACACCCTCAGATCGGATTATTTCCTTAACAACAAAGTGCAAAAGCGTTGTCTTGCCATCTATTCCTTTTACATCTGACAATTTCAAGAGTGTGTCCAGCTTAAATGCTTGTGCACCACCACGAAATGTTCCATCATTCATGCGATTGCCAGTTTTAAGAACAGCTTCTAAAAGCTTGAGGAAAAGCCGGCTGCTTTTGAGTTCCTTGCAAGCAACCTGCCGTAGAAATAGAGGTTCCATATGGTTTAGATAGTATTTAGTAAACTTTAGAAATTGAAATTTGAAGAAACTAGCTATTGCAAATTTGATGTGAACGTTGAACATAAGCAGCAGAATTTACAATGTTTATCACGGCTATTCCAGCTAGAAGTCAGAGTAGAAGTCATGAAATAGTTGTCATTAAGGGTTGTAGATGGATGGAAATCCAAGGCTTAGGGTCCAGAGGCTGCTGCTAATAAAAGAAACCACATGGTCTGCCACTCTGGGAAGTTCTCATCTGAGCATAGGTGCTTAGTGTCAACCAATCCCAAATATGTACTTTGTGATCATAGCATTCATGTTTCTCCTTGTTCCATTAAACTTCTTATTCATGTTATTTAACTGCACATTTTTTCTCTGTCCATTAGCTCTTTATCGGTTCACGTTTGCAGAACAAGGCATGTGTATTCTTCACCATCAAATAATTATTACCACAGCTATAAAGCATTATGTTTTTAATGTAGGATATCAACATTTTAGTAGCATAGGCTGCACTTTGTTCTATGTTTATTATAGTTGTATAAGCTTCATTTAGGTCCAGTCTATTAGTTCTTCTTTAGACCCGCTGCAATATAAGTAAATTTGACAAAACCAAAAACCATGCAAAAGAGCTATGAGATTCAAAATCATATAAGTCATGCAATTCAAAAATTCAGTCTCCTACCTCTAAGGTTGCAAAGGATTCTTTAAGGTTGGTGACCTCCTCCTGAAGAGTACACATAAAAAGTAAGGCTTCCAATCGTTTAAATGCAAAAGGGATGTCGATCAAGGCTTTTAGGAACCGCTCAGCAGGTCCAAGTTGAGAAAGTGCACCATCGAACACCCTAAGCTTTAGTTCTTCTTCTTGCGTTGGTGCCATCTTCAACAAAGTTTGGAGGAATTCAGAGGGAAGCTCATTTCCTGATCCAACCAAGAAATGTTACAATATGCTTCTCATGCAAGCAAATTCAAACACATATGTACTTGACCATCTTTTATTTTAGCTTTCCTTATATGCTTTTCTATTACTCAGAGAAGATATTCCCTAGAGATTTACCGGGAAAATGTCTTAAAGTAAGCACTAGGTTTTCTTTTATGAAAACACAAAGATTTTATTAGAGAAAAAATATCAAAAACAAAAGATTGTCCACAAAGAAAAACATGCAGAACATCTCCTCCAGCAGCCAAAAAAAACATCATACAAATGTCAAAAGAAAACACAGCCAGGGAAAAAAATACATCATGACTACATACATAAAATTTAAGAGACTGCTGCATTCCAATCTGCATAAATGAGGAAGAAAAGTATATCCCCACAATGATGGCCACAAACTTTTTCTTCAATCACTTTCCCCCTTTTGGGTTTCTTTGTTTTTTAGTTGTTTTCTTTAGTTGATATGATTGTTAGATAATCAGTGAACGCCTTGTCCTCTTCTCTGTATTTTCTGCTTTTTGTTAATGAAAGTTCGTTTCTTATCAAAACAATCACTCCCACTGTTTAGAGTCTTCAAAATCCTCTAATTTCATTCCAACCCACAAAATAGCCAACACACAGCAACTCCGGAAGCACTATGGTCATAAACATCTTTCATTGTAGCTTTAATCTATAAGTTATTCTATTACTGAAAGTTGATGTTCCCTCGAGAATTTTCACAAAATAGAAAAAAAAAAAAAGTTTTGAAAGTAAGCAATAGGTTCATAAAATAATTGCATCTGTCACTTAAACTGGCCTAAATCCTCAAACTTCATAGGATGACTAATTGCAAGCCTTGTAGAATAATGAACCAAAAAGTAGAACATATATCCCTTACATTTCCTCACTAACACACTGAATAGCAAGAAATTAAAATACTTGCAACTTATTTCACGTCACGGAAGAAAGGAGTTACCTTCACGAATTGCATCACAGACTTCTTCTATTGTCACATTCAAAGCTCGGAGAAGAATTGATAGATTCTGTGCCTTTTTGGGATTAATAATTTGAATGACCTGGGGCAAATGATCTTGGGATGAAGACTCTTTCTTGCGGTCGTTTTTGTTTTTATCAACAGCGTTATACCCAAACAGAGATTCAATCATGTTCTCATCAAACCTGTATGATAATCACATATTGTCTTCAGCAGCTTATAATCAAATAATTCATGGTCACAAATAAGAAAAGAAAGAGAATTGTTACTAACTGGAATGATCCTGATTTAATCTGATGCCACACCATTGAATGATCAGGGCTTGCTAGAACCTTATCCCAAAAAAAAGGCTTCAGCTTGGTTTTAGGAGCATCACCATCAGCCTCTGAGCCATCACTCGAAGCAGCATTTGATGGACGCTTTGGTGCAAGAGGTGGAGGTCGAGCTACCTTTGAACCTATAGGCATCGATGGAGGTGGCCTAGGAGGAGGAAGACCAATCTTTGGAGGTGGTGGGGGGCGAGGACCAAGAGCTGGAGGTGGTGGGGGAGGGGCTGCACCGCCAGATGGTTTCGAAGTGGGAGGTGGCACAGGAGGCGGAGGGGGAGGAGGAGGACCACCCCTGCTAGGAGGAGGCTTAAAAGAAGAAGGTGGTTCAGGAGGGAGAGGATTTGCTCTGCCAGGAGGGGGCTTCAGAGGAGACAGTCCATTAGGAGCCCTTCCAGGAGGAGGTGGTATCAGTCCATTTCCATAGCTGGATGCCTCAAATATTTCATACCAGGATTTGGAAGCACCTCCGATGGATCCTAATTCTGCAGTATCATTTAGTGAAGTATGGAGAATATCAGACTCTATGAGAAAATCACTATTCAAAGATTAGGCCTTTAAGACCTGAATTCCTTACCCAATGATTGATGCTCAAGCTTCTCTTCTTTTATTGAATTTTCCACAGCATAGGACTTATACGAAGAACCTGAAACATCAAAAGTTCAAAGAAATGTAGAACTGAAATAGTTCAAAAACAATGAAGATAACAGAACGAGATATTAGAACTGTACCTCCAGAGTCGGTTAAACTCAGGCTAAGAAGGGGACTCTCATCATTTTGTCTATCTTTACGCCCTGACCTACAGACTTTGGTACAGCATAAAAAGAGGATTGCTGCAACAGCAAATGTCACTGATGCAGTTACAACAACAGCAATAATAATTGGTTTATGGTTATTTTTTGGCTTATTTTCCTGTACATTGGAAATGGAAGCCGTTTCATTAACTGAAGGTTGTGAACTCGAATTTCTGGACTCTGAAGGAAAAAATGATCCTTGGGGAGCAGGGCGCAAAGACGTAGGAATTCTAGAAGCAGAAGGTGCCGGACCAGGGGATGATACTGGACTGAGTTTCGAAGATCCTGCTGCAGGGGCTGGAGAAGGTACCTCCGCAGAGGTCTGGAGCAATTCACTGCCCAAATTCCTTCTTGGAACAGGTCTGGGAAATAGGGACTGAACATACTTGGCATACCAAATCTTGGAGGCACCCTCTTCTCCGGAGACACGGAATAAGAGATTACTCTTTCTTAAACAATCTGAAAGAGTTTGTTTCACCTGAGGATGCAGGACACTAAAAAGTTTCTGCACGTTTTCTTTTTCCAGTGACCGCCTTTTCGAATTAATTTCATCTGTGCTACTAGATGTATCCTCTGGTAACCATAAATGAAGATCTGGAATAGTTTCCATCAAATGGGTCAAATCTACCTTGCAACGTACCCATAACAGCTGTGCCTGCAGCCCATAGAATTTTACAAATTTTAATTTCTATTACTACTCTGCAGAAATATGCACATAAGCAAAGTTATTGAAGAACACCAAATTTCATTTGTGAAGAGTGGAAGCTGAAATACATTTCATTTTCTCTTGTAAGTTGTTTCCTGTTTTGGTCTATTTCACTTTCAGCCGATATTAAACTTTATCAAAAACTACCAAAACAATTAAGCCTAAACATTTGAGATTAAGTTGGCCAAAATCAAAATCTATTCCAGAAAAGTATAATTGTACCTTATCCAGTTCATAAGCTCTAAAATACTTCTCCAAACTAAAACCAATACCCTAATCATGGAACATGAACAAATGTATGGGAAATCAGACACACCACATTCAAATATGATAAGGTCAAACTCAAATAGAAGTTATAAAGTCTTACCATATCTCCATCAATTTTTCCAGTTGCTGGATCAACTAGTTGACTGAGAAAAACTTCTTCTGTGATCATCCTCTCCTCTGAGCTGATCAATGCTGAAACACATAGCAGAATAGCCAAAACAATGAAACGACTTGTCCTCATAAGACTCATTTGTTGTTGTATTGTCAGTACGAACGTTCAATATCCTTCTCATTTCATCAATCCCTAAACCTTTCATAACCAAAACCCTAGAACAGCTTCATCACCCAAAACTGCACAAAAGCTTCAAACTTCACAATTTGCCACCAACCCAATATTCAAATTTTCCTCCACAAAACACCTATAATTCCAATTTCCGGCTTATACAAGCAAATTCTCACAAACCCACGAGAGATTTTCTTATCAAAATTTGAACTTTGAACACAATAGGAGAATTAATCCCAGAATTCTTCTTCCCCAAAACTGCCAAGATATGGAATCAAATCTTATTCAATACAAAACCCACAAAGAAACTAACCAAAGAGAGCTCAATATGGAGCTCAAACACAAGCATCCAAACAACTTTCACCTCGATTTCTCTCGAAGCAATTCCAGAGGAGAATGCAAAATTGAAATGGTTTCCGTGTGAAACCTTTTAAATGGGTCTTTGATTCTGACCAGATCCACCACACGGAGCTTACACAATGTCAGCTGTTATATGTTTATACAAGCAATGGCGGTATTGACCAGGAGATGTAGGAAAGGTAAATTTTTTCTTCAGAACGTTTCGTCTCAAAGCTGTCAAAGGAATGACTGTTTCCTGTCTCTTTCTTTTTATTTGTTTCTTTGGTATTTTTTATTATTTCCTGTACAGAGTAAAAAATAAAAACAAAAATTCCCATAGTGTATATAAAAATGAAAAATTGTATCACTGTTGATTGTGTGATGTGCCTAATAATTGTTTTATGACTTTATCCACCAATTAGGTAACTACTAACTAGCAAGGCTTTTTTTGTTTTTGAGAAGGTCTAGCAAGGCTTAAGCATTACATAACACGCTAATCTTTGCTTACCCAAAAAAAAAAATAGTATCAACTCTCTTTTCTTTTTTGTTTTTTGCTAATTAAGTGTTACATTATTTCAATATGTCCCTTCCGATAACAGTCAAATGTAGGAGAGAATGGAGGCTTTTATTTGATATTGGGAAGGAAACAATTGAAAGACTAACTAAATAATGGAGTTCAATGGACTTTTAAGAGCATCTCTAATAGTAAAATCTATTTTCACTAAATAACTAGGTAATTAGGTATTGCACGTTGATTTTGGGTTAGGTACATAAATTCTTCATGGTATTAGAGCACGTTGATTTTGGGCTAGCCCACATGCGAAGTCTAACACTATGTGCTTCATGTCAACTAAGCTAAGTCGCCCTGGTGTTTGGATTAGTCTCATCAGTTCGCTACAATGAGGGGGCATGTGAAAATATAGAATGTTATCCCACATTTGAAAAGTAAGGTTTTGCTCGCTCTAGCATTTAAAAAAACTTCTAAAGAACTAGATCTTCACCAAATGTTAGTTAATTTAGATCGGATGCCTAAGTTATTTCATGATTCTAGTTCCTAATTGGAGATGAGTAATTTGTAATGATTAGTTAAGTATTTCACTATACTATTCTTTTTTGCTAAAAAAAAAACCATAAAGTATTGCATTATTATTACTCATAAGGGCGGACTTTCCACTACCAATTAATTAGAACCGTTTTTAACTGTTCCGACCTCATTGTCGATTCGGTCGGTGGTTAGACGTCCCCAAATACTGGCTAAAAATCAAGATGAATGACCGGATAAACAACAAATGGCCGGATCTAGCTATGATATGGCCAAATCTGACCATATAGGTCGGATCTAACCTAGATCTAGTCAGATTTGTAGGATTTTCTAATCTATATCTAGTCGGTGTTGAATTCAGTTTTAAATATAAAAAAACTACGGTGGCTGATTCAGTAATCGGTTATGGCCAAAAAATCAAACTGTCGTCATGGAGTCCACCCCTGATTACTCATAATACCACTCTCCCAATAAAAGTAGCCATCTTCGAAAGTAATAGTGAGATCACTGAGATGTGGTTTTAATGCAAATGATATAGCAACATCAATGGTAAGGAACATTAAATAAAGAACAAATATTTCCTAAAACATGGAAGAACAACATAGTTTTATAATTCATAGGACGGCCACCCCACCACATTGGTCTACCCAATTTGGAACTTAAATGATCAAGAAAGTTGAACACCATTTGAAGCTTTAACCATGATATTTCAATTATCAAAACAAAAATTGTTAACTTATGTTATATATTTTTAAATTTCATGCTTTTATTTCTAGCCCAACATTAATGAATAAAGGTGTTTATAATCGGTGATGGTTTATACCACCTCCCATGGTAAAGAGTAAAAGGTACTTTTCTTTTTGGACAATAAGAGTAAAAGGTAATAATCTATCTTAATGACCAAAGACTTTTTAAGGTTTTTAATATAAATATATAATCCCTCAAAACGAGCCAATGCAATTTAATTCAAAGCTTTAACTATGTAAATAAACAACTAGTTAGACAACTTATGGTTTGTTCTGCCTTAGGTTTTCATATTAACCTTGTTAGGTTAATTATAGCTCCTACTGTTGTTCAGGATGCTCTTATTAACGATTGTAATCGTGATTATATCTAATATATGTTTCTTTCCTTAAAAAAAATGTAATTTAATTCAATATAATCTAAATTGGTCGGTCATTTTCAAAAAAAAAAAAAAAAACTTCGGTTTCAATAAGTTGGTAGATTGAATTTCAAATTAGTATTCAATTAGCTAAAATTGAGTTAATATGCAATTTTACTATTAGAGGAAAAGTTAGGTCTGATTGCAACATGTTGAATAAATATATCGGCAGATAAGAATACATCTGTAATGGAAAATTGGTAGCAAAAAAATATATAAAGCAGTCATATATACTTCCTTCTTCTTTCACCTAAGAGATAACCTAATTTAGCAGCTCTTTCCAAAACGCATGAGGAAAAAAAAAACAAACATCTCTCGCATCTTGAATGTATATGTCAGAAGGGAATTTCTTCAAACTCTTTTGTTAGATGCTTAGTATCTTGAATGATCATTTCAACCTCCAAGGGGTTGTCACACTTCCCTTTTTTGCTGTCAATAATGAGCTTGAAGTCTCCTTCAACTTGAACTTTCGTAAAATTTTGATGAAACTATCTCTGGGAGTTTGACCTTCAACAGTAGCCGTTATTAAATTTCTTGAGGTAGGAAGAACAAGAGAGCCTCAAACGTCACATATAACAAACCCAGAAGCAGTTTTACTGTGATTTGTCAAAGTTGATTTTGACACATCTCGGATTGGGAGGGTTCCATTTGATGGTTGTATGGTATTCTTTTTTTCTCCTAAGTTGAGGAGGATTAATTATGCTTCTAGTAGCTTGCTCTCCTAGCAACTGTAGCCAAAAGAACTTTGAGGGGATGATGAATGACTTGTCTGAAAATTCAATTGTTTCTCGACTCTCGTATCTTCCAGCAAATCAAGAGTCACTTTTCCAAGATGGAAGAATCCTAGTCACTTTTTTAAGAAGGTGATTTTGAACCATTGAGTAATGTTATCCTTGTAATTGGGACCTTGAAGGTTTGTCATGCTTCTTCAAACCTAAATTTGTGTTTAATTTTGACAAGTTTAGTTCAGGTTGCCCAAGAATTTTCTGTTTGTAGTTTGTAATTATTATTATTTTTCACATAGAAAGAAAAAATTTATTAGACTTAAGTTAGGATGTGGCCGGCCAGTTTAAGATATGATGGGAAGATGAGTGAGATTGAAGAATTTAACAAGGATCTAGAGCTATGAACTGTACCAAAATATATCCCAATAGTCAGTTGCTTTCCTATCATCATAGTTGCAAATTTTATCGAGATTTTTGTCAATTCTTGTATGTGATAAACATTCAGATTCACTTTTTTATGATTGATTTATTCATCATAGATTTGGGCACTTACAACTGTACAGTAAATGACAAAAATTTGGATGAAGTCTCAAAAATTCGACGAAAAGAAGTAAATGACTGTTTTAATATTAGTTTATAACTATAAAAAAAGTACGGGGAGGTGAATTAGATTAGAATTATGCTAGATTAGTGGTTCAACTTTTTCTCATGTAATATAAAGAAAAACGCATAGAGGTAACTGACAGAGTCTCACTACTAAACCATTTCTAGTGCCACTGAACTGAACTTACCAATCTAGAAATAAATTACTTTGTCAAGTTGGAATAATTTAGGGGGAGTTTTCCTATTTTCCTATTTTCCTATTGTCCTGTCCTAGCTGCTCTCATCTATTTCCTTTATTCTGATACAGTGCTACTGAAATTACCAGTCTAGAAATAAATTACTTTGTCAAGTTGAAAATAACTGCCTTATCCTAGCTGCTCCTATCTGTTTTTCAACTTTCAAGATATCTGCTTCTATTTTCATTTTTCAATAAGGAAAGACACCCTTTCTGGCTGTGACCCACTATCCAAAGTCGCTCCACAATTCCCACAGTTGGAAATTCGATCAGCCTCAATCATGCAGATACTAAATCTGCTTTAGGGAAAAGTTAAGCTCTGCAGATGCCAATACCCAATAGCCTGCACAAGAAAGATTTTTTAATTCCACACAAAGTGAGGAGGAGGTGCAGTGCATGACAAGAGATATCCACACGCAAGTCTATGACAAATATTCCTTTCACACAGCCCTGTTTTTTTAATATCAAATTAATTAGTAAAAACATTGTTACTGCATGTAAAGCAAAAGTACTCATTTACCACTCTAAGTTAACTCTAGTTTAACAATAGTAAAAGAGGTAATATGCCTTGAAATTGCATCAATTGGGTGTAAATGATGGTGATGTTACAGAATCATTCTTACTCCATCAGGTGAACTCACCTGAGGCTAGAGAGTTGTCTTATTGCTTTTCATAGTATATTAAATTGCCAATCAGAGATGTAATGCATGCAAGTTTGAATCTATGAACCCAAATAATCTCTGTCCGTAGACTTTCAAATAATCTACATGCACCAAAAATATATAGTGCCCTTAGCCGCTATTGATAGTTGGAGAAAATGGTTTACATAATTAGAACCATGTTTATAGTCTCTTGCTTCAACTGAAATAACATATATAGGAGTACATATGACTGAGCTAGTTCTAAAGATTCTTGTATTGATGGCTCAGATTCATTGTTTTTTTCCAAACATGTATTGTGTTGATGAATTTTCTTTTGTGAACAGCTGGTGATGATGAGTTTTAAATAGGTTCTGCACAAGCAACAATTATCAATCATTATTCAGCCTCATAGTTTGAATGGACCTTGTAATTACCTCTTCCATTTTGCCACATTTTCCATAATACAAACTCAGCCTTGGGCTGACTGCCGGCCACATGTAATTTCTTCCTACCAATAAGCAAGATGTAGCTAGAAAAGAAATATTCCCCTTCCAATAAACTTTACAGCCATCCAAATATGCCCAGGGAATTTGTCCTCTACTTTTCTCAAAAGGGCTTCTCTTCTCTCCCACTATAAGTCTCCACACCCCCTCAAAGGTCTCCACACCTCCTCAAAACTCAGAATTTCAGGTTCGATCTTCTCCAAATCTTCAATGACTACCACAACTCACAAACAGCTTGAAGTTGTAACAGATGATCAAACTCCACAGAAATGGTGTGTTTTATTGAGAGAAGAAGTGTTCAAAAAGTTCATGTCTCAAGGTAGTCCAATAGTGCACAAGGTGTTTGGTGGTGGATCATTGTTCAGTCCACTTTTGTTTGGGAAATTCTTTGATCCTTCTGATGCTTTTCCACTGTGGGAGTTTGAGTCAGATATCTTGTTGTCTAGTCTAAGAAGCTCTGGCCAAAGCACTATAGATTGGTTTCAGACAGATCAAGATTATGTGCTCAAAGCAGAACTACCAGGTAAGATTAATTTCCAAGTACTACTTCTCTAATATCTTATTATTGGTTCAGAAATCATACTAGTCACTTACTTATGAGTTTAGTGTTCATCAACCAAGGAGACTGCATACATAGTGGATTATTATAATATATCATTATGAATCATGTTGGCAGGCTGCAGGATTCAACCATACAAATTATTACAAACCTAAGGAGTACGTATAGGCATAATTCCTTAATTCACAAGTAAGACAAGGAGAGGGGACCTTCTATTTAATTTTTTTAGTATTTTCAAAGCTTTATTTTGAGCAGAGTTTTTGACAAAATAATCAAAATTTATTCTTTGTTATTAGGAACTAGGAAGAGACATTTATGTGTATATATACAAGAAATTTAAGCAAATTATGATATGCTCATGACCAAAAACACCCCATACTCAAAACGACGAGAGCCCCTTTGAGAACATACTTGAATCGTCTTCCAATTAATTAATTGTACTCAAAGGGGTTCAAGTTAGGTGTAATTTTTGTTCATTGACATGAAATCTTGACAAACTAATTGAATTTTCTTTACAAAAGGTTAACTTTTTTATCAAGGTAGGGGTAGTTTTTGGCTATTTTTGTCAAAGTCCTATTGAGTTCCAATTAACTAATGAAGAACTGTTAAATGGGTTTAAATAACTTCTATATGCAGAGGGTAAGGTCAGTTTAAGACCTCCAAAATGGTTTAAACTAGAAACTAATTAATCTCATGAGGGTAGTTGATTGATTAACACTGTTGATTCTGGTCAAGCAGGAGAAGGGAGAAGCAGTGTTCAAGTGTATGCTGAAAATGGGAAGGTTCTGGAGATTAGTGGGCAGTGGAAGCAGCAGCAGCAGCAAAGAGATCAGTCCAAGACAAACACAAGAGATTGGAGAAGTGGGCATTGGTGGGAATATGGGTTTGTTAGGAGGCTTGAGCTCCCACAAGATGCAGATTGGAGAAAAATAGAGGCATATGTGACTAATGACCTACTTTTGGAAATCAAAATTAACAAGATCAACAACCCTTTGGATTCTGAAAATAATCAGAATACTGCATAAGAAATTTGATTAAGGAATGAATCAGTGTAAGTAAGCCTAAAACAAATTACTGGGTGACTTGTATATTTTGACATACAAGTAATATAGAGAGTGTGGTGATCTACTTTTACTTCATATAATTAACAGTTACTATACCTATTACAAATTTTGGTAACAGAAAGAACAGACAATGGGGATATAGCTCAGATGATTTGGTAACAGAAAGAACAGACAATGGGGATGTAGCTCAGATGGTACAACGCTCGCTTAGCATGTGAGAGGTACGGGGATCAATGCCCCGCATCTCCATTCTTCAATTTTTATTTTTTTATCTAGGCTTTTTTCTTTTTGGCTAATTTAGTTTTGACCCCTGGCTGTTGTTTATTGTCGTTTCAACGAGCTTACAGAAAAGTAATTTTGGAAGAATTATGAAACAAAATGAAAGTTTGGGAGAAAAAACTAAGTAACATCTAATGAAAGTTTACGAGACAATATCCAGATGTATAGTAGTATATTAGTCTCGAATCAAGTTTTAACATTATTCATAATCAGAAAGTAGGGAAAAAAGAACCATCACAACTTACCTTCTGTTTGACGCGGAATCAAACCCGTCCCTTTTTGGCTTGTGTGGATTGCAGGCGTGCCAGCACCAATAGGTGCAAGTTGTTGTTATAGTTGTTGTTGAAGTTGATTACGCGCTCGTCTTGACTTCTTTTCGTCACGATTGTCACACGAAGAGGGATATCTTCATGTTTAGGTTCTTGTACATGCCTTGTTGATACAAGGACTTCTTCTGTAAAGCTCTTTCGAGTTTTACCCAATCGATACCAGGAACGAGATCCCCAGCAGAGCTTGCGCCGAAGTAATTAAGGATTGTTGTGCTGCGGTGCTGCAGTCGCAAATGCGGTGTTGCAGGTTAGCAAGCAATGAGGATTGCATTCGCTAAGCGTACGTGCAGATTCTCATCTTAGTAATTGCAGTCGCAAGCGTTCGTGCAAATACCGAAGTATAACCCGGAGGTTAGTGCCCGAAGGCTAGCCCGGAGGCTGACAAGGTACTCTGTGAGAGTAATTTGTTTGTGTAGATGATTGAAGGTTTTTTCACCTTTGCATGAAGCCTCTTTATATAGGCTTAAGACTATATAATCATCAGGTGACTAATCTTCAATATGGCATGCATTTATTGACTTTTTAGTCCTTAGGTTTTATTTGTCAAAACCTCTTTTAGCTTTTATGCATTTATATATTCACATTCCCTCCTTCCGTATTGAAACATGAAGACTCTAGCTCTCTTAGGTTAGGCAGCCCATTAAATAGCTAGTAGATATATTGACCAATTTTTATTGCTTTAAGACTTCCATGTCTTTCATAGAGACTTCCTCTCTTTCTGCGACATTAAATGCCGCTAAGAATACTGCTGCTACTACCCAATAAATGCTTTATTGGTTAACAAATTCAGGGCATAGGATCCACATATTGGACTTAGAAAATCGTTCAATGATTCTTTTTCGCAGCCTAGGCTATTTCGCAGCCTCTTTAATTGTGTATGAACAATTATAATTAATCAAAGATAGGCTTTCTCATAGCCTCCGTAATGAACACTTATAATTAATCACGGATTGATTAATATGTTTGTTCACATATGCAAAAATGTCTTGGTTTCACATTTGATTGATACTTTTGCATCACTCTGTAATGAATAATTAATCAAAGATTGATTAACTAAACATTGTATAATATTACTTATAAGTGTGAAACCTCCTTTTTTGAATGACTTTCACACCAATTTGTTTGCCATGATCTTCCTTCTGTGAAAGCGGAAAGAAGGTGCGAAAAGTAGGTGTCGAACGAGCCACTCTTGGCTTTATGATAATTAAATTGTTTATCATATTCCTTTTCACACTGTTCTATGTTTCTGAGTCTTCTGCGAAATGAGAAATGATAGATGTTTGCCACTAGAATCTTGACTTATTTAGCCACAATCTTGATTAAATGGATTTGATGACGTTTGACTATTATTAAATGGCTATTAAGGAGATTGCTCTGGATTTCTCCTAAATGATGAACCACGTTGGTTTATTCGTCAGAGAAGGTTTCAACAAAGGCTGCTCTTTTGTTTAATTATGCCATGATTAAACCACTTTGCAATTGTTTGGATTAATCAGAAAGCCTCATGTGCGAAACGTAGGCTTTGTTTATTATTAAAAAGAGTGCGAAGCAATCATCTAGAAAGCTCCTCAGTCTTATATTGCTGCCGTTTTGTATTATGAATACATATTTTCCCTCTTTCGCACAGTAATAAGGAAAGAAAGTTAATATCAATTAATATCAAAGTAGGCTTAATTTAGCCTCTAGTGACCATTATTGGACTTTTCCTTTTCTTCCTCTTTCATTGTCGGCAAAAGAAAATTCAGTGGTGAAGTGAAATCTCTTTGGCTTCTTCTTTACTAATTTGATCTTGAGATCTGTGTCAATCACTTTAGAATGATTCGTCTCTGAGAAGTTGTTTCCTCTCCGAAGTCTTTTCAAAGGGAAAAAGAAGAAGAGTAGAGACATGAGAGATAAATCAAACAATAAAGAACCATTTATGCCCCTTTTTCGGGCTTGAACAAGTGATGTAGGTCACACGTATTAACCCATTGGTTTGCAGGCCTACAGGAATCCGGGCCAAAATATTTTGGGCTCAAACATTGCCCCCCAAGCTTTGAAATCCGAACAGTGATTAAGAAAGCTTATAAGTAATTCCCTCCTTCGCTAACTTCTCAACTACTTTCACCTCTTTTGAAAATAGCAGTTATTATCCTTTTGCCAAAAAACGCTCCCAATTCTTTCTTTCCGCAGAAACCCTAATTCCCAATTCTCTTCAAATAATTTTCATGGCCACCGAATCGTCTGAGATTTCAGATTATGACCAACTACGCATCGAATCTGAGCGTATGGTAGATCAAATCAGGTCAATCTGTGAGTCTCTGGATATAAATTTTTCCTTCTCTAGATATACTTCACACAAGGAACTTGCCCTTATTGGTCCTCAATATGGTCCATACGACTGGACCCAGATAAATGAAGCTCTCAATCTAAGTTTCGCCCGAACAAAGCCACTTCATAGTCACTCCAGGACGGAAATCGATCTCACTCACAGGCCGACCACCGCGAAGTCTCAGAAAGTTACCGGATACTGGCCTCTTGCTGACGATGATTTCATTAAATGGAGAGATGAGCTGGCACCCCTGCACGAGAAATTATGGAAGGCAACTGGTATTTATGACCCAATTATGCTATCCACTCAACAAGTTAAAGGTGACAGAAATCTCATTCTTGCTGCCTTATGTTTCTGGAACACCTCTAGTAATACCTTTGATTTTCCTAATGGGCATATGAGTATTAGTTTACTAGATATTTTTGCTATTACTGGATTTACCATCCACCATAAGCCATATATTGCCGGTCTTTATCATGATGAATCTTTTGAAACAAATTTCTATCCAAACCGCAAAGTGGCCTCTGATAATTGTAACAGTTATGACAAATGGGTCAAATTTTGGATGGGAAAAGGAGGTGCTGAAGAGCACGTCGCTTTCATTGAAATGTGGCTAAACAAATTCGTATTCTGTATGAATGCGAACAAAGTCACACATCATTGGAAAGACATGGCCATCACCCTTCACAAGGGTGAGAAATTGAGTTTAGGCCACCAAGTACTTGCCTCTCTGTATAGAGGACTTCATCAAATGGTTCTATCTCCCCTGAAGTTTCAATCTGAAGGGCCACTTTGGATACTCCACTATTGGCTCTATGTGTATTTTCCTGATTTTGGCGCAGACGTACATTTTTTCCCTAATAAGGTTATGGGAGAATCTCTGGTAAATGCCGGACCATCTGATCGTACTGTCCGGGAATTTTTCGAAGCTTTTAGGAGTGGCGAATATCGCCCAACGTGGGGAAAAGTTGTGACTAGGAGATATCCTTATCCACTTCAAGGTTCAGGATTTTTCCCAGACCGGCCACAAAAATGGAATAACCCAGTTTATTATGCCATGTTCAGAGCCGCTATTTGTTGCAAAGACTTGCACTATGGTGGAAAACTTAAACAGGACAAGCATTTGCAGATGGAGGTTTATGCCCCAAATTATTTCGCAAGGCAACTCGGCTTTTTCCAGGCCGTTCCTGTGCCCCTAATAAATAGTGTGAACCACTTCACCTCGTGGCGAAAGAACCTGAAGTCTTTGGCGAGTGTTAAAGGCATAAGTGAGCTTGGGGATTCAGATTCTGAGCTCAAATATATTTCTAACACTGCCAAGATTTATTGTGTTCCTGACTACTTGACATGGCTCGAAGATATGAATAAGGGCCTCTTTTCTTCAGACCATCTTCTTAGATTCATCGTCCTTTTCAACAAATTGTCTGGAACCAGTGTTCTAAAGGCTGATTTGTTGATTGAGCCATTGTCGAGGAGAAAGGCACAACTTGATGAAGCAAGGGCTTCTGAGCCTTCGATGTCATCTCGTATGGCGAGTAGCATCCAGGCAGACCAAGATTTCCTTCGTAGAGAAAGAGATAAGGTACTCCAAGAAAAACTGGTAATCCCCTGACTTGGTTGTGAATTAGTATTCTTATTCAAATTGTCATTTTCTTAACCTCTCTTTATTTTTTATAGGCTGAAGCAAAGGCCAAATCAATCGCCTCAAAAGCTGCTGCTTCTCAATCAATGCGAAAACCAGCCACGCGAAAACAGGTTACCTCTAATCCTGCGCAAAAGGCCTCGCAGTCTTCTCATGTGATAAATTCTTACTCTAGGCTCTGCTTAGCCTCAAGATTGTTTCCCTTTCTTAAAATGACTATACTTCCTCTTTTGTGTATTTTTAGGCAGGAGAATCAACAACGGGGAAAAGAAAAACAATTGAAGCCCCCGATAGCCCTTTCCAAAGAAAGAAAAGGGTTAAACTACATGTTCGCAGACCTTCTCCTGTAAGTGACGACGAAAGAACTCCCACTGATGAAGATGTGGAAGATGACGTAGTGAGTGATTTCGTCTAAACTTTCCTCTTTGTACCAATTTTGTCATATGTGACTTGAATTGAACTTTGTTACAGGCTGCTCAAGTAAGAACTCGTCGTCAGGCCAGAGCAAGGATAGCTCAAACTGTTAGTCATCTCACCCTTTTTTAGTATACTAGGTGATATTAGCCTCTATTCTTACTATCCGAATTTGGTTTTAGGTTCGCCCTGAGGATGAACCTCAAGTCCCACCTCTAGCTCAAAACGTACAGGTATAAACACTAGAGTCTGTTATGTGAATGTCCAAATTACGAAATCCACATCTTGGATTTTACAACTTGTCTTCCGCAGGTGGACTTGAGAAATGTCCCTACTGCTCAGAGGAGTAGAAAAAACCCTCAGTCTTCTTTGCATGGGATTCAACAGGTCTACCCTTTTACTTGGCTTAAATTTTGAATACTGGTTCAAATTATTGACACACAAATCTGTCTAATAAATTCTGCTTTGAGATATAGATTATGTCTTCTAACACTTTGTGTTTTTGATCAGGTGGTTCAAGCTAATCCCTCTCAGTCACGGAGAAGTGGGATTCCTATGACTGTCCCCACAGGTTTTGGAGAATCATCAATACTAACTGCTGAAGATCAAGTCCAAGGGTCTGAACCACTTTACTTGGTTCCCTTAGACACTATTGAAGTAGACAAAGCTATATCTCTAATTTCAGCATCATCCCTTCATGAACCAACAACCATTGTCGATTTGTCCACTCCTACTGCTTCCCCTTCTCAAGAAGTTCATCCTGAAATAAAGGTGCAACATGCTGAAGCTTCAAATGCAGAACATATAGATGTGAATTTTGCCATAGAAGGTGCGGAGAGTCACGGCCTTGCAGCCTCTGCAGAAACTGACTCTATGCCCTGCGGACATATTGTAACAGCTCCTGGTTTAGGCATTAACACCTCTGATCCTTTAGTTGATCCCCTTAAAGATGCATGGATTCATAATGAAGATATGAATATTGGGGAAGCTGAAGCTGCTAAGGATCAACAACCATTAATATCCATTGATGCTGGTGATGGCAATATAGACAGTCATGGCCTTGCAACCTCTGCTGCTTTCGCAGCTCAGGTAAATCCATTTCCTCAACAAATAGTTTTATCTTCTTCAAACTAGCATATTTGAACACTTAAATTTAAACTTGTCTTTCCATTTGTAGGGAGTGGATGCAGGCATAGAGAATTTGCCACCTAGTTCCAGTGTTCAATCTGCATTTTTATCAACTGGACTGAGTAGTGCCTCAAAGGCTATCGACTCTTCTTCGCAAACAACAAGTTATTTGCGGAAATGGGCAAAAGAGCATTCTATTATGAAAGACTTATCAGACGAGTTGACAAACGAAGAGCGCGATGCAATCCGGCTCCTTCGTAATTTAGAGGGCGAAATTCTGTCTGAGGAGCAAGAACAACAAGCACGAGAAGCTGTCAGTCTTCTTTCAAAAAATGAGGATTCTTCCTTTTACCAAATTCTTGCTCCTGTTCGAAAATCTCTGAAATTGCTTCCCTCAATTCGAGATATTTATGAGAGTCAGCAAGAGGACCTCGATGAACTGAATGAGCAGACGACAATACTTTTATCAGATCGCCAAAATCTGGCAACTAATGCTCTGCAGGTTGGTGATAGAGAAGACTTGATCACCGAAAAGAAGAAACGCAAGGCTGAAATCCAAGTTCAAATTGCATCCCTTCAGGTTGAACTAGAGCGATTAGACAAAGAAATCCCTGTTGATGAAGCCTCGCTTATTGATGATTTGGGTTATGCTTGTTCTTCTTTACAAGATTGTGACGAAAGCATAAAGAACCATCGAAAGCAATGTCTTGCGAAAAGACATGAGGTTCTAGATGCCAAGTTGAACTTTGAGTTTCAGTGTAGAGCTTTAATCCAATTTTTGCAAGATCTTCCGAACATTTAGAAATTTTAGTACATTTGTTAAACACTTGGTAGTTTATTCAAATTGTACTATGTTTAGATTTTTGCAGAAATTATTGATTATTGATTTCGGGGGCCGTTTCCACATAATATTCTTGAAATATTGGTGGCTTATTCAAAGTCTTGGGCCTAATTATTTGGCCCATTGACCATTGTATCAACAACCCTTGACTTAGTCAACATTGCATTGCCTCAATGATTTCAATAGGCAATAATGATGCGACACAGTGATGGCTATTCTGTTGGTGACCCCCACTCACGTAGGTGACACCGACACTTTTGAGGCCAAATACATTGTATTACCTTATTTTCAAGATTTGGTTGTTGCCGATAAGATATGATCACGTGGAAATCACGACTTTTCGCGTCCTTATAAGTTGTCATCCGAGGCTAAGTTTGAAAAACCACTCTTAAGGCGAAGGTCGCCTCTATCTACTTTCTTAGGCATTTTCCTCTCCATCTCTTGTTTAATGACTTCTATTACCAAAATTCCTTCTTGGCTTCTGTTATGAAGGCCTTTGGGCTTTGTAGTCGAATGTCATGCCATGAGTAGGCTTTATAGTCGAATTTCATGGCGGGACGGCTGGAAAAATGGGAAACAGCAAACTCCAGGTAGTTTGGGTTCCTCATTTTTCCACAATCAGGTTTATCGGAATGTTCCGTTCTGCAACTGAACAAACTTTGCTCCGATTTTCCACCCTAGCTCCTCCCTTTTTCTCTCGTTCTTTCTCTTGTGACTAAATGAAGGAGTGGGAGCGTGGTCGATTGAAGCCCCAAATGCCGCATGTCGCCTCTTGTTGCGGTGCGGGAGTGGAGGCAAGAAGCATAGATTGGTAAGAAATCTCTTGCCCATGCTTCTCCTTCTTGCTGGTCTCGACTCATCACGAAGCGCTCATGTAGGTCAATCGAAGATTGTATCCTCTCTAGAATATTTTGTATGTAATCTTTTGGACACAAAGTTGTCCAATTTATTGTAATATTATTTTACCTCCATATGCGATGTACAAGAAATAATTTATCTCTTAAAAAAGTGACAAATTCATATTTCATGTATTTACCCCTAATGTATATGAAATTTCGTATACTTCTGGATTCATGGACCACAATTAAAATTTGTCTGTTGGTCTTTTAAGGCTTTGGATGACCCTCCTCTTGTTGCTTGTAAAGAAATCCTCTTATTTGCATCCAAGAATATGTGATAGTCCAATTTGTTGAACACACGATCCGGCCATAAACTGAAACACTTTAGTTTCATCATATTTCGCATTTAACCTTTCCCAGATTATTCAGGAGGTTTAAAAGACACTTCTCCTTATCAAAGCTTTTTTCGCACAAATTTAAGCTTTAGTTTGATCTCACAGCCGAATGACGAAGACATGTAAACCCACTGTGTTACTCACCTGCTCTTTGTCATTGGTCATTCAACGATGGGAAAGGCCATCTGCCCTCTGGTAGAAGCATCCTTGTATTTCCTTTATCTAGAATACACGTGCCCCCCTGGATTGGGACCACAAAGGAAGCCAACCCGGACGAGTTTCTGAAATTATATTGTGATGGTTGGTGAAGATTGGTTTTGAAAACCACATTTTCTCCAGCATTCTTCAAGCCCACAAAGTATCAGAGCCTGATTCTATGTAAATTTCTCGTTTGTAAGGTTTATTTTGCTTTCGCATATGTATGTTCTGGCCACAAAGCCATTTATCAATGAATAAATTGAAGTTTGTAGATTCTCATGCTTCATTTATATGTGAAATCAATAATAATGATGATGTCTATTTGCGAAAACCACTACATGGTTTGCGAAAATTTTAGCACAACTTTATTTTCTACTTTCATGAATACTTTAGAAGAATTATTCATGACTGAGAAACAACGCAAAATAACTAGCCATGCTAAAAAGACTAAGCATAACACTGACACTCAATTGCAAAGGTTGTCAACTTACTTTTGACAAAAATCAAAATGTCATTTTGACATTATAAAGTTAGCCTAATAACCCTTTCGGTCATTTGGAGCTGCTTTTAATGCCTGCAATCATTACTCGAACGCGGTTTTTAGCCTCGTTTAAGGGCTTATTGAAATTTTTTAAATTTCGCCCCAAATGTACTACTTTTTGAATAGCAACCGTCAGCAAAGTCCCATAAGTTTTTGTACCACTACTTTCTCTAATTCCCTCAGTAGTAACCCCATCATGTAGTATCGCAAAGCCTGAAGGCAAAACTGCCACGGAATCCGGGTCTGCTCCACTCAATACTGCCTTTATCTCAAAGACATTGATCTTGGTATACACCACATATGATTCGATTGAGTTCGCACAACTTTCTTGGAGGATTAACTTATTGGTCGTTCCAGAAATTGCCCTATTAATACGCAAAATGGATATATAATTTCCTGGTTTTGGGCTCGTGATAATGCGCATAATTTCCTCGAACACGCTATCCTCCGCGAGAATATCCCATTGACGTCGGGTTTGATAGTTCTGGAGAAGCTCAAAAACATCTTTTGGCGAAGTAGGAAGCCACAAAGAAGAAATAGCACTGAAAATAGTGCCATTTGGAATTCCCGGCTCTATCATATTGACCTTCATCATGGACTGTATCTCATCAGATCCGGAATATTTGATGATATAGACCAATGATTGGCCGCTGAAGCGCTGACATCTGAATGGAATTTCAACATCATTCTCCGCGCTAGGTTGTACAAACCTTTTTTTCCTTTATCATCGTAAATAACCCCTAGACTGATTGGGTCAATGGATGTAGCCATTGAGCTTACCAACCGCTCACACTGTCTTTCAAGAGTTGAAACCCATCGTTTAGCTCCAAACGCTGTACCAGATCTAATAAATGGAAGATACAGGTTTTGGACATCTACATTATCCACCTCTGCATTCTCTACCCATGTCACTCCGGAATATCCATCTGGTAAAGCTTGGATTAAGCAACCAGAAGTTCTTCTATGACTTTTCGCAAGAGAATCTTGAAAAATCTCACTGAGATCGGCATCAACCACTACCCAAACATCTTCATAGTATTGGCGGCAATACCTAACGAAGTGATGCTCATGTACTGGGACTATTGGTGAAGGCAAATGAAATTCTGCAGTCATTTCATGCACTGCCTCATTGAAATTTTTATCAATTCCAACTGACAAGACCTTAAGAGTTCTTGCTTTTGAAACTATGTTGCCGAACACAGTTGACCATTGTTTCGCATCCATGAGGATCTTGACAATGTTGATAGGGTCCATTAGAACCACGGCCGAATCTCTTGAAGTTTCTGGCCAAAGATTTGTTGGTGTATGATTAAAATTTCTAGGAAAAATCCTCACATATTCTACCTTGTTGAGAATATCAGATTGATTTGGAGATCCGCTGTCTCTCGCAGAAATCCACAAAGGAGCTCCTGCATGGGCCATCATGACCAGCTCTTCCATAGCTGCAACAACCAACTTTGCAACTAAGTTTTGTCCATCCTTAGTGTGCAAAAATTCTTCCCTCGTTGGTTGAAAGGCCTCCGGAAAATCAAGTGGTGATTTGCCCTTCTCAATGTTAGGGCCTACATTTGACGCTTGTGACCTACAATCAGGGTCTTTGTTGGAGATCCTTGGGCCTCCACAAACCAAACATGTGGTGTTGGCAAAGGCCTCTTCATACCTCTTTAGTTTGGCATGAAGTGTGGCAACTTCTTTCTTCAGGGCAACATTTTCTTCTCGAAAAAACTTGGCCTTTCTTCTTGTCCTGTAATTCTGAATCCAATACGTGATTTTCTTCGGCTGTAAGCGGAGTTGTCTCGCCATTTCTTCCTTTTGATTGTCATCTGGACATGGATTATTTGTAATGAATTCCTCCAATTGTTGGATTGTATAGCCGTCATACTTTGTCTTCTTGGATTTGCGTCGACATGGGCCCATGTCAGACCCTGATGATGGGTCTGATCTTAAAAAATCTTCCACTGGTGATCCTGGGCTGCTTGGGCCTATCAATGAGGAAATTTGCAATTCCTTTTCCTTAGGCATGTCACTATTTGTGACCACGCCTCTTGGTAGTTCCCCTAACCAACCTTCGTAATCAAAGTTGCTAGGTTGAATCAACTCGTCGAAGGACCTGACTTGTTTCGACATTTGATTTTTTGCTGGTTTGAATGAATGTGGATGATGATTACTTGGATGATGAAACGAGAATTATGAAGAGAGACTAGGAAGAAAATATAACGTAACAGAAACAGACAACAACAATTTAAAAGTCAAAAAGTCGACAGTTAAAGTTACGAGTGACTAAACACGTGATGAATTTAAAAATTAAGCATCATGGCCCATCGACAACGAAAGTCGTCCTCGGATCCATGACCTTAATTTTGGGAATAAGTCATTTATAGGTAGCCCTTTTAAATTCTAGGCTTGTTCTTTTAGCCCCAAATTATTAAAGACCCATGCCTCATATATCTTGGGCAATCACCAATGACATACCTCTTTTATGTGATCCTGGACAGCTTTTAGGTGCACCAAGGCCCAAGTCGTCTAAGTAATTTTATCCCTAGCCTATTTCAGGGAATTATTTATTCAACCCTATCTCAACCACAATTTGGTTAGTTGAAGCATAGTTACTACACGTAACCTCTATTTTCTTCCTGCCAGCACGACTTTTGGTCCAGTTAGATCCCCTTAATAAATTTTGAAGATTTGATTACTATTGCCACAACCTGTATGGTTGGCATAGTAGAGTTCCAAAGTGTTATAGATAAACAACCTTTGTTTAGACTTTGGACATAACTCTAAATAACTTTCACGCTAGTCTGGCTTATCTTGATGTTTCGCCCTTCGCACTTGCAAACATTAGGCTTTGTAGTCCAATCTTGTATCATAAGTAGACTTGTAGCCTCTACTTATGATAATACATTAGAAGAAAGGGTAGCACTAAAGTTTAGCTGCAAAGGTATTTCTAAGCATGCTCCCATGATTTTCACAACAACAAGAAGAAGAAGACTCAACATAGTCAGAACACAAAGTTCTCATCTTCTTGTTCTTAGTCTAAATCTGTCTTCGCCAGAAGTACTGCATTGTGATTCGATCTTGCTTTCTTTATGAAACAAAGTCTTTCAGGACTGACCAATTCCACATCTGAGGCAGAATATTTTAGATAAATACTTCTGAAGCCACTGTTGAGCTGCACCTGTCTTAACAGTATTGGTCCGTCCCCTAATTCAAAATTCGAGTTTAAGATTCGAATCTTTGAATCCTGTTTCAACCACTATCTTGTCGGTTGATTTGTTGGTTTACGCGAGATTTCCTCGATCTTATCCCTTTTTCACCTCGTGGGTTTGACCACATTTAATGGCAATAACTTCCCACATGAAAACCACTTATGAGGTTTTTAAGGCGTAATAAAGATTTAAGCGCCTCTTACTTCTTCTATAAATAAGTATCTTTTACTTTAGGAGAACAAAATTCTGAATTCCTACCTTCACCATGTTTAAGAAGAAATTTATTTTCATCTTTTCCCTTCCTCGCAAAGTCTTGCCACAAAAATTAGTCTCTAGCCTCTAGGTAATTTCTAGGCCTCATAGTCTAATCTTGAACCACAGATAGGCTTCATAGTCTAATCTTGTGGTTAATAATGCGAAAATTGGGAACATTTGCTTTCAACAGCTGTTGTTTGCTCTAATAAGTTCCTAATTTTTGCATTACTGGGGAACTGGGATTCCAACAAAATCCTATATTTCAGTAAGGCTGAAATATCAGGTTTTGGGATTTCCGGTTTCCTTTGGCTGCAGCCACTGTGGTGGGAAGGGAAAGGTCCATGAAGGGAAGGCAACCCCACATATGGGTTTAGTGTTTGAGGACTTGAAGAAAAGTTTCATTCGTGATCCTCGTTCTCTTGCAATCACCCCATATGCTTTTCTTCATTTGACCATACTGCTTGAAGAGAATTATCTCTTTTTCCCAAAATCCACAACCAACTTGTAGTTGAAGAATCGGTATTTCGACATACCGCATGGTATCAGAGCCTTGTTGATAGCTCTACTGATGTATTTACATATTTCGCAAGATGTAGTTTCGGCCACAAAGCCGCTTATGAATATATATTGAAATTTGTTGATTCATATGTGTATTCCGAAGTTTTACTTTGTGTGCGAAATAATCTGCAGTTATTTTCCAATTAAGGTAACAATAACCCTGAACATAAAATCACAATAAATGATTTTGCAAAAATCACATAGAAATCTGCAATCTAGTATTTAAGCATAATAATTTCCCACTGAGCCATATTTTTCAAATCCGTTTGAAAATTTTAGGCAAACAATAACGGAGAGTACAGTTGCCATTTTGCTTAATCGAAGAAAGAAAGTTACTAACAAACACCATGCATTTGGAAGGCCAAAACTGAGCCTCTTATTCAAAACTGAAATTTTTTAAAATTTCTCACAAATAAAGTACATGGATAGTTACTTCATTCTTGCATACTCTTGCTCCCCAAGTTTTGATGCATGAGTGAAACCATAGTTTGGTTGACATATGCGAAATGGGTCAAAACTGTGTCAAAGGGAACCACTAAAGAACTTGGTTAAAATTAATCGCAAAGGGAACTTTGAATCAATAAAATGGTTCTTGACAAGTCTTCTTCTTTGGAATGGGATAAATATATGACCACTATATTTGGTATATATAAATCAAGTGCCACTTCTCGGCATATGCTTAAAGCTAGTATAGCCTCCAAGAATTCCTGAGGGACAACTACAAATTGACATAAGAAGTCAAGGACAACTGCGAAGAAAACTAAGACATTTTCTAGTAGCTTTCTTCGCAAGCTTTACTCTTTTATGTCCACTTTTCCTTATACTTGCAACTGTACTTGTTTGGTTCTATCCTCTTGAACAATCATAGCCACTAGAGTAATTGGCTATTTTATATTTCACTTTAAAGATAGGAACCTTCGAATGCACTGCGTCCAAAAATCAAATTGGGCGGGCTATTGCATTTATAGTTTTTATTTTGGAATCACTTTGTTGGTCTAAACATAACTGTCTAGACTTCACAAAATGTCACGAAAGACAACTGCGGAATAAAAGATCCCAAAAGTCTGTACCAAGAAAAGGTCGCCTATCGGCCTTGTACTATCATTCCAATCCTTGTATACACGTTGTAATACAGGACTCTTCACTGCCTCTTAATAATTAACCACAACTTGTGATTATTACTTTTAGTAAGGCAAGCCTCACAGCGGTTATCCGCAACTTGCAAATAAATTCATCTTGCTTTCTCTAAGTAAAGCCTTTCGCATAAAGAACTCGCAAAGTAGGACTAATTTTCGTGCGACTTTAAGGCCAATTCTTCATTCCAAAAAGATATTGGTGCCTCTATAATTTGATAGATATTAATCTATTTAATTAGGCACAAGAAATAAGTTGCTGGAGATGCGAAATGCAGACTGTACTTTTCTTTTACATCTACTGCACTTGCTCCCTTCTGGCAATGAAACAATTACTCTAGTTTGACACCTTCTTACCATAATTATTTCTAGGCTTTAGTTACCAAAGAAAAAGTATCAATATCCTCATGAATCCTAGAATGGATCGTTGACCACTGGAAGTTCAAGGCCACAATTCTAGCCTTTTTGCATATATTAATACTTTCTTCTTCTTCAAGCTCAAAGATATTTCACAATATACATTCCTGCCACAATATTGGCCAATCGTACAACTTGTATGTCTTCAAGCACCAAAGCCATTTCTCTGGCATTTAAAGCTTAATATAAATAGGAGGAAGACTGAAACCTTCTTTAGAACGACACCACGCTCTTTTCCTTTATACCATAATCTGGTAACAAGAATTTTCTCTCCATTCTATGCCACAATTGGCAGTAATTAAGCTTATCACACTATCTGTTTTTTCCCTTTATTAGCTTGCTTCATATGGAGCTTTGCAGAGAACAATTTCGTGGGAAAACTTAAGCCCCCTCTTTAATTTTATCCCCTTTTAGGACCATTCAGCCACTAAGGCTATAACAACCTCTTGGTTGTTATCTAGATCTTTAACCATTGAACATGGCTAAGATCTTGAACAAGTAAAATCAACAGTGATTTTTCTTTCCCCAGAGTCCTAGTCCATAACAGTGGGTTCTTTTCTTCCGTACTTGAGGCAAAAGACGCTCTCCCTGCTGTTTGTGGTGTTAGCTATGCAGCTCAATCCAAGGATCGTGACTTCCATGATTTTAATTGAGGTATGTGAAATCAGAATTAGCTCTTTATTAAGCCAATCCTCTAAATGTCTTTCGCATGCATATTTTTGGCTGTACAACCACTTAATTTAATTATATGGACCTTATTTCACCTTTCATTGTATGCGAAACAGTATGTATTCATTATGCACAAGTTCAGAGTCAAAGACATTGCTATGTTTTGACTTACTGGTTGTGCAAATATTATTTCTCATAAGCTTATATAAAACAAACTGAGTTGACATCTTAAGAATTAGGCCATTGATTTAAGCCTCCATATCATAACGCTTCAAGATGTTCCAAGCTCTTTCACCGCTTCAATTATTTATATATAGCCACCGCGCGCTTTATATATCGCACCAACATGTATAGTCACGTAATTATATATAATCATGTCTTCAATCATATATAATATTGCCACATGATTTGGCTAAAGAATTTTGTATGGCCGTACATTTTCACTGCTTCATATTTCTTTTAGCCATATAAATTTGGCCAAAGATTTTTGTATGGCCGTACTTTTTCCACTGCTTCGTATATCTTTTATCCATATAAACTTGGCCAAAGATTTTTGTATGATTGTAATCACTGTTCCATCTCTTCAAATGCTTATATCTTCAAGTGAACTAAGTGGTATACACTTTTAGCTGCTCCGTATATGCAATTATATATAGCCACATGACTTGGCATTATTTATATAAAGCATGACTACATGATAGCAATATAAATATACATACTAGCATGAACAGTATCATGCATGGAAGCAAAGTCAAGCTTCCTCCTTATTTTCAATGCATGTTTCTTCCTCTTAGAAAATGGTGCAACACCTTTTCATTTCTTTCAAACTTTGCTGCACCTACTACCTAAATCATGATTTTGTTGCCATCATCCGACCATAGTACAAACATATAATATATATATATATATATATATATATATATATATATATATATATATATGAGAGATATAATGATGATAGAACATCACATGCACATGCACACAACTTTTGACTTTCACACATCCTCCACCAAAGGAGGGATATCACAACAATTAAACCATGCGAAATATGATTCCTCGCTACCCAACTTATTGGCATAACTGTAACAGCTATTTTGATCAAGGCCACTTATTTAAGAGCCTTTTCGCAGACATCAAATTGAGATACTACTAATGTTTGATCAATGTCATCAAATTTTTTTTATTTTTTTATTTTTTAAATTTGGAGCTCAATAGTTGTAAGCATGAGTCAGCTTGTATTGATAAAGCTTTAATTAATTTACAACACTGTATAATAAAGTGGCTGCATAAATAATGGTTCCGGCCATCATTGCAATCTGGGGTGTAAATATGCTTTTCGTATCCGCCAAAGCCACCTTTTGGCTGCGAAACGTATATGAAAACCTATGCAAAGTTTTAGTCTGCACTAATCAATAAAACCACGGATAGGTTTGTCAAGATCACAACTTGGCTTGTAACCATATGAGTAATATGGCTATGGGTATGACACTTTTGATCACTGTGATGATCATTTTCCAGGTTACATAATTTATTAGATCCACTAATTTGGACGAGACCATCACCTGGTTCATCATCAGAGAGACAAGGTTGGTTAACCATGTTGTAGATCAAGTCCTTGTTCTTGACAATAAGTGTTTTGGATATTAATCAGAATCATAACAGCCACTAGATATCTTTTTATGAAAACAATTGCTGCTGGCCTCTTTTTGGCCATCATAAAAATGCTTTGTAGCTTTACAAGGGCCACTATATTCATGAGCTGAGGCCACTTTGTTGACATCTTTTGTCAGATGAATACGTGGCTTTTTATGGCTGCAAGGATCATATCTGTCAGTAAAGCCATAATTTTAAAATTGGCTTTGTGGAATTATGATTCAACTCAAAACCATACTTGGCAATAGCACCGAGTGAATAATAATCTTGACCACAAAGTTGGTCATCCTTTTGACCATGAGAGTCATTAACCGGTTTCCCATAAAAATGGAAACTACTGTACACTATTGAATCCTTTAGCATTGGCATCTATGGTATGCCACTGGGAACTTTCTACTACTGTTAGTGTGCTATATGGATATTATGCTACCATTTTGGATTGAGCCAATAACAGTATGAAAAATATTTATTTTCAATGAGCCACTATTTGGCCTTTCCAAAATTTTCATAATCCATGTTGGCTAAATTGACCACATCAAAATTTGATTTTTGCTAGCCTCAATTTGTTTAGGCAAAAGAGCGATTATGATCTTTATACTCCTTTAAGCCATGCGAAGCTTCGCACCAAAGCTTTTGCTGCTATTTTGGGAGTCTTGATCACCTTCCTGGTCATCAAATCCATAATAACCAATAGCATTATTATGAAGACCACTCTACTTGAATAAAAGCATGATTCCTTAGCTTTTCATAATCGCAAGGATCATAATGGTCAGAAAAGAAACACTGTGTAATTTGACTTTTTGAATTGTGTTGGCTATAACTTTTGGCCAAGAAAACAATTATCATCATCACCATTCTTTAGTCTATTCTCTGACTTTTTAAGATGATTATAATCATAATTATGATCATGGGCATCTTTTTGCCCCCCAAGTGTTTTGGCCAATATCAAGTGATCATTGAAAAAAATTAGTTGTTTATTGACAACTTTCATAGTCAGATGACTCAGATCTTTGTTTCCATGATCTTACTTTTTTGGTGAGAGAGATTTGTCACTCAAAGACAAATTAAATTATATTCCAAAGACGAGTTGATCTGGAAAAAATTAAAACTCTCACCACTAGATTGATTATATTAAGTATTGCCACGGTGCCACCTGTAGGAAATTCAATTTCCTTGGCAAAAAAAAAAAAATAGGTCCTTTCAGACTCGTAACTGCTTGACTTATCAAAAAGTTATAATCCAAAGCTTCACAACCTTTAATTGTTTCAGGCCTTACAGATGCCTCTATTGTTCAGCCTTTTTTGCCGTTTTTAGGCTTTTAGGTTGTCTCTGAGTTCAGTCAAAATCAGAATAATAGTCTTAATGCCATTATTGTTGGCAACAGAGTAATCAAAGCCATAATTTGGTTTATCATACTTTACTGAACACGTTATTTTGGCTAGCTTGATTATAGCCACTGTGTGAATATCATTCATCTGTTTCATGAAAAGAGAAAATAGTATTGATGATATTCCATTCGAAGAACACGGTTTGTTCTTGAGAGGTTTTAGGAGTAGCTGACTCCTCTGTGTCGTCTGCCGTCGCTCAGCAAAGCTCTGGAAACTTTGCTAGAAGCTAACATACAGACAAACCACGACACTGAGCCGGGTTGGTTTTCTGAACCCTGTGGTTCAAACAATAGGAAAGATCACTCTTGTAAGGATTTTCCTCTCAGGCAAACCTTTCAACTTAGGTTGCCTCTTCCTCAACGCAATGGTAATACTGAAGAAATTTTCAGTAATCCCACCGGGCGTGCCAAAATGTTTGACGCGGAATCAAACCCGTCCCTTTTTGGCTTGTGTGGATTGCAGGCGTGCCAGCACCAATAGGTGCAAGTTGTTGTTATAGTTGTTGTTGAAGTTGATTACGCGCTCGTCTTGACTTCTTTTCGTCACGATTGTCACACGAAGAGGGATATCTTCATGTTTAGGTTCTTGTACATGCCTTGTTGATACAAGGACTTCTTCTGTAAAGCTCTTTCGAGTTTTACCCAATCGATACCAGGAACGAGATCCCCAGCAGAGCTTGCGCCGAAGTAATTAAGGATTGTTGTGCTGCGGTGCTGCAGTCGCAAATGCGGTGTTGCAGGTTAGCAAGCAATGAGGATTGCATTCGCTAAGCGTACGTGCAGATTCTCATCTTAGTAATTGCAGTCGCAAGCGTTCGTGCAAATACCGAAGTATAACCCGGAGGTTAGTGCCCGAAGGCTAGCCCGGAGGCTGACAAGGTACTCTGTGAGAGTAATTTGTTTGTGTAGATGATTGAAGGTTTTTTCACCTTTGCATGAAGCCTCTTTATATAGGCTTAAGACTATATAATCATCAGGTGACTAATCTTCAATATGGCATGCATTTATTGACTTTTTAGTCCTTAGGTTTTATTTGTCAAAACCTCTTTTAGCTTTTATGCATTTATATATTCACATTCCCTCCTTCCGTATTGAAACATGAAGACTCTAGCTCTCTTAGGTTAGGCAGCCCATTAAATAGCTAGTAGATATATTGACCAATTTTTATTGCTTTAAGACTTCCATGTCTTTCATAGAGACTTCCTCTCTTTCTGCGACATTAAATGCCGCTAAGAATACTGCTGCTACTACCCAATAAATGCTTTATTGGTTAACAAATTCAGGGCATAGGATCCACATATTGGACTTAGAAAATCGTTCAATGATTCTTTTTCGCAGCCTAGGCTATTTCGCAGCCTCTTTAATTGTGTATGAACAATTATAATTAATCAAAGATAGGCTTTCTCATAGCCTCCGTAATGAACACTTATAATTAATCACGGATTGATTAATATGTTTGTTCACATATGCAAAAATGTCTTGGTTTCACATTTGATTGATACTTTTGCATCACTCTGTAATGAATAATTAATCAAAGATTGATTAACTAAACATTGTATAATATTACTTATAAGTGTGAAACCTCCTTTTTTGAATGACTTTCACACCAATTTGTTTGCCATGATCTTCCTTCTGTGAAAGCGGAAAGAAGGTGCGAAAAGTAGGTGTCGAACGAGCCACTCTTGGCTTTATGATAATTAAATTGTTTATCATATTCCTTTTCACACTGTTCTATGTTTCTGAGTCTTCTGCGAAATGAGAAATGATAGATGTTTGCCACTAGAATCTTGACTTATTTAGCCACAATCTTGATTAAATGGATTTGATGACGTTTGACTATTATTAAATGGCTATTAAGGAGATTGCTCTGGATTTCTCCTAAATGATGAACCACGTTGGTTTATTCGTCAGAGAAGGTTTCAACAAAGGCTGCTCTTTTGTTTAATTATGCCATGATTAAACCACTTTGCAATTGTTTGGATTAATCAGAAAGCCTCATGTGCGAAACGTAGGCTTTGTTTATTATTAAAAAGAGTGCGAAGCAATCATCTAGAAAGCTCCTCAGTCTTATATTGCTGCCGTTTTGTATTATGAATACATATTTTCCCTCTTTCGCACAGTAATAAGGAAAGAAAGTTAATATCAATTAATATCAAAGTAGGCTTAATTTAGCCTCTAGTGACCATTATTGGACTTTTCCTTTTCTTCCTCTTTCATTGTCGGCAAAAGAAAATTCAGTGGTGAAGTGAAATCTCTTTGGCTTCTTCTTTACTAATTTGATCTTGAGATCTGTGTCAATCACTTTAGAATGATTCGTCTCTGAGAAGTTGTTTCCTCTCCGAAGTCTTTTCAAAGGGAAAAAGAAGAAGAGTAGAGACATGAGAGATAAATCAAACAATAAAGAACCATTTATGCCCCTTTTTCGGGCTTGAACAAGTGATGTAGGTCACACGTATTAACCCATTGGTTTGCAGGCCTACAGGAATCCGGGCCAAAATATTTTGGGCTCAAACATTGCCCCCCAAGCTTTGAAATCCGAACAGTGATTAAGAAAGCTTATAAGTAATTCCCTCCTTCGCTAACTTCTCAACTACTTTCACCTCTTTTGAAAATAGCAGTTATTATCCTTTTGCCAAAAAACGCTCCCAATTCTTTCTTTCCGCAGAAACCCTAATTCCCAATTCTCTTCAAATAATTTTCATGGCCACCGAATCGTCTGAGATTTCAGATTATGACCAACTACGCATCGAATCTGAGCGTATGGTAGATCAAATCAGGTCAATCTGTGAGTCTCTGGATATAAATTTTTCCTTCTCTAGATATACTTCACACAAGGAACTTGCCCTTATTGGTCCTCAATATGGTCCATACGACTGGACCCAGATAAATGAAGCTCTCAATCTAAGTTTCGCCCGAACAAAGCCACTTCATAGTCACTCCAGGACGGAAATCGATCTCACTCACAGGCCGACCACCGCGAAGTCTCAGAAAGTTACCGGATACTGGCCTCTTGCTGACGATGATTTCATTAAATGGAGAGATGAGCTGGCACCCCTGCACGAGAAATTATGGAAGGCAACTGGTATTTATGACCCAATTATGCTATCCACTCAACAAGTTAAAGGTGACAGAAATCTCATTCTTGCTGCCTTATGTTTCTGGAACACCTCTAGTAATACCTTTGATTTTCCTAATGGGCATATGAGTATTAGTTTACTAGATATTTTTGCTATTACTGGATTTACCATCCACCATAAGCCATATATTGCCGGTCTTTATCATGATGAATCTTTTGAAACAAATTTCTATCCAAACCGCAAAGTGGCCTCTGATAATTGTAACAGTTATGACAAATGGGTCAAATTTTGGATGGGAAAAGGAGGTGCTGAAGAGCACGTCGCTTTCATTGAAATGTGGCTAAACAAATTCGTATTCTGTATGAATGCGAACAAAGTCACACATCATTGGAAAGACATGGCCATCACCCTTCACAAGGGTGAGAAATTGAGTTTAGGCCACCAAGTACTTGCCTCTCTGTATAGAGGACTTCATCAAATGGTTCTATCTCCCCTGAAGTTTCAATCTGAAGGGCCACTTTGGATACTCCACTATTGGCTCTATGTGTATTTTCCTGATTTTGGCGCAGACGTACATTTTTTCCCTAATAAGGTTATGGGAGAATCTCTGGTAAATGCCGGACCATCTGATCGTACTGTCCGGGAATTTTTCGAAGCTTTTAGGAGTGGCGAATATCGCCCAACGTGGGGAAAAGTTGTGACTAGGAGATATCCTTATCCACTTCAAGGTTCAGGATTTTTCCCAGACCGGCCACAAAAATGGAATAACCCAGTTTATTATGCCATGTTCAGAGCCGCTATTTGTTGCAAAGACTTGCACTATGGTGGAAAACTTAAACAGGACAAGCATTTGCAGATGGAGGTTTATGCCCCAAATTATTTCGCAAGGCAACTCGGCTTTTTCCAGGCCGTTCCTGTGCCCCTAATAAATAGTGTGAACCACTTCACCTCGTGGCGAAAGAACCTGAAGTCTTTGGCGAGTGTTAAAGGCATAAGTGAGCTTGGGGATTCAGATTCTGAGCTCAAATATATTTCTAACACTGCCAAGATTTATTGTGTTCCTGACTACTTGACATGGCTCGAAGATATGAATAAGGGCCTCTTTTCTTCAGACCATCTTCTTAGATTCATCGTCCTTTTCAACAAATTGTCTGGAACCAGTGTTCTAAAGGCTGATTTGTTGATTGAGCCATTGTCGAGGAGAAAGGCACAACTTGATGAAGCAAGGGCTTCTGAGCCTTCGATGTCATCTCGTATGGCGAGTAGCATCCAGGCAGACCAAGATTTCCTTCGTAGAGAAAGAGATAAGGTACTCCAAGAAAAACTGGTAATCCCCTGACTTGGTTGTGAATTAGTATTCTTATTCAAATTGTCATTTTCTTAACCTCTCTTTATTTTTTATAGGCTGAAGCAAAGGCCAAATCAATCGCCTCAAAAGCTGCTGCTTCTCAATCAATGCGAAAACCAGCCACGCGAAAACAGGTTACCTCTAATCCTGCGCAAAAGGCCTCGCAGTCTTCTCATGTGATAAATTCTTACTCTAGGCTCTGCTTAGCCTCAAGATTGTTTCCCTTTCTTAAAATGACTATACTTCCTCTTTTGTGTATTTTTAGGCAGGAGAATCAACAACGGGGAAAAGAAAAACAATTGAAGCCCCCGATAGCCCTTTCCAAAGAAAGAAAAGGGTTAAACTACATGTTCGCAGACCTTCTCCTGTAAGTGACGACGAAAGAACTCCCACTGATGAAGATGTGGAAGATGACGTAGTGAGTGATTTCGTCTAAACTTTCCTCTTTGTACCAATTTTGTCATATGTGACTTGAATTGAACTTTGTTACAGGCTGCTCAAGTAAGAACTCGTCGTCAGGCCAGAGCAAGGATAGCTCAAACTGTTAGTCATCTCACCCTTTTTTAGTATACTAGGTGATATTAGCCTCTATTCTTACTATCCGAATTTGGTTTTAGGTTCGCCCTGAGGATGAACCTCAAGTCCCACCTCTAGCTCAAAACGTACAGGTATAAACACTAGAGTCTGTTATGTGAATGTCCAAATTACGAAATCCACATCTTGGATTTTACAACTTGTCTTCCGCAGGTGGACTTGAGAAATGTCCCTACTGCTCAGAGGAGTAGAAAAAACCCTCAGTCTTCTTTGCATGGGATTCAACAGGTCTACCCTTTTACTTGGCTTAAATTTTGAATACTGGTTCAAATTATTGACACACAAATCTGTCTAATAAATTCTGCTTTGAGATATAGATTATGTCTTCTAACACTTTGTGTTTTTGATCAGGTGGTTCAAGCTAATCCCTCTCAGTCACGGAGAAGTGGGATTCCTATGACTGTCCCCACAGGTTTTGGAGAATCATCAATACTAACTGCTGAAGATCAAGTCCAAGGGTCTGAACCACTTTACTTGGTTCCCTTAGACACTATTGAAGTAGACAAAGCTATATCTCTAATTTCAGCATCATCCCTTCATGAACCAACAACCATTGTCGATTTGTCCACTCCTACTGCTTCCCCTTCTCAAGAAGTTCATCCTGAAATAAAGGTGCAACATGCTGAAGCTTCAAATGCAGAACATATAGATGTGAATTTTGCCATAGAAGGTGCGGAGAGTCACGGCCTTGCAGCCTCTGCAGAAACTGACTCTATGCCCTGCGGACATATTGTAACAGCTCCTGGTTTAGGCATTAACACCTCTGATCCTTTAGTTGATCCCCTTAAAGATGCATGGATTCATAATGAAGATATGAATATTGGGGAAGCTGAAGCTGCTAAGGATCAACAACCATTAATATCCATTGATGCTGGTGATGGCAATATAGACAGTCATGGCCTTGCAACCTCTGCTGCTTTCGCAGCTCAGGTAAATCCATTTCCTCAACAAATAGTTTTATCTTCTTCAAACTAGCATATTTGAACACTTAAATTTAAACTTGTCTTTCCATTTGTAGGGAGTGGATGCAGGCATAGAGAATTTGCCACCTAGTTCCAGTGTTCAATCTGCATTTTTATCAACTGGACTGAGTAGTGCCTCAAAGGCTATCGACTCTTCTTCGCAAACAACAAGTTATTTGCGGAAATGGGCAAAAGAGCATTCTATTATGAAAGACTTATCAGACGAGTTGACAAACGAAGAGCGCGATGCAATCCGGCTCCTTCGTAATTTAGAGGGCGAAATTCTGTCTGAGGAGCAAGAACAACAAGCACGAGAAGCTGTCAGTCTTCTTTCAAAAAATGAGGATTCTTCCTTTTACCAAATTCTTGCTCCTGTTCGAAAATCTCTGAAATTGCTTCCCTCAATTCGAGATATTTATGAGAGTCAGCAAGAGGACCTCGATGAACTGAATGAGCAGACGACAATACTTTTATCAGATCGCCAAAATCTGGCAACTAATGCTCTGCAGGTTGGTGATAGAGAAGACTTGATCACCGAAAAGAAGAAACGCAAGGCTGAAATCCAAGTTCAAATTGCATCCCTTCAGGTTGAACTAGAGCGATTAGACAAAGAAATCCCTGTTGATGAAGCCTCGCTTATTGATGATTTGGGTTATGCTTGTTCTTCTTTACAAGATTGTGACGAAAGCATAAAGAACCATCGAAAGCAATGTCTTGCGAAAAGACATGAGGTTCTAGATGCCAAGTTGAACTTTGAGTTTCAGTGTAGAGCTTTAATCCAATTTTTGCAAGATCTTCCGAACATTTAGAAATTTTAGTACATTTGTTAAACACTTGGTAGTTTATTCAAATTGTACTATGTTTAGATTTTTGCAGAAATTATTGATTATTGATTTCGGGGGCCGTTTCCACATAATATTCTTGAAATATTGGTGGCTTATTCAAAGTCTTGGGCCTAATTATTTGGCCCATTGACCATTGTATCAACAACCCTTGACTTAGTCAACATTGCATTGCCTCAATGATTTCAATAGGCAATAATGATGCGACACAGTGATGGCTATTCTGTTGGTGACCCCCACTCACGTAGGTGACACCGACACTTTTGAGGCCAAATACATTGTATTACCTTATTTTCAAGATTTGGTTGTTGCCGATAAGATATGATCACGTGGAAATCACGACTTTTCGCGTCCTTATAAGTTGTCATCCGAGGCTAAGTTTGAAAAACCACTCTTAAGGCGAAGGTCGCCTCTATCTACTTTCTTAGGCATTTTCCTCTCCATCTCTTGTTTAATGACTTCTATTACCAAAATTCCTTCTTGGCTTCTGTTATGAAGGCCTTTGGGCTTTGTAGTCGAATGTCATGCCATGAGTAGGCTTTATAGTCGAATTTCATGGCGGGACGGCTGGAAAAATGGGAAACAGCAAACTCCAGGTAGTTTGGGTTCCTCATTTTTCCACAATCAGGTTTATCGGAATGTTCCGTTCTGCAACTGAACAAACTTTGCTCCGATTTTCCACCCTAGCTCCTCCCTTTTTCTCTCGTTCTTTCTCTTGTGACTAAATGAAGGAGTGGGAGCGTGGTCGATTGAAGCCCCAAATGCCGCATGTCGCCTCTTGTTGCGGTGCGGGAGTGGAGGCAAGAAGCATAGATTGGTAAGAAATCTCTTGCCCATGCTTCTCCTTCTTGCTGGTCTCGACTCATCACGAAGCGCTCATGTAGGTCAATCGAAGATTGTATCCTCTCTAGAATATTTTGTATGTAATCTTTTGGACACAAAGTTGTCCAATTTATTGTAATATTATTTTACCTCCATATGCGATGTACAAGAAATAATTTATCTCTTAAAAAAGTGACAAATTCATATTTCATGTATTTACCCCTAATGTATATGAAATTTCGTATACTTCTGGATTCATGGACCACAATTAAAATTTGTCTGTTGGTCTTTTAAGGCTTTGGATGACCCTCCTCTTGTTGCTTGTAAAGAAATCCTCTTATTTGCATCCAAGAATATGTGATAGTCCAATTTGTTGAACACACGATCCGGCCATAAACTGAAACACTTTAGTTTCATCATATTTCGCATTTAACCTTTCCCAGATTATTCAGGAGGTTTAAAAGACACTTCTCCTTATCAAAGCTTTTTTCGCACAAATTTAAGCTTTAGTTTGATCTCACAGCCGAATGACGAAGACATGTAAACCCACTGTGTTACTCACCTGCTCTTTGTCATTGGTCATTCAACGATGGGAAAGGCCATCTGCCCTCTGGTAGAAGCATCCTTGTATTTCCTTTATCTAGAATACACGTGCCCCCCTGGATTGGGACCACAAAGGAAGCCAACCCGGACGAGTTTCTGAAATTATATTGTGATGGTTGGTGAAGATTGGTTTTGAAAACCACATTTTCTCCAGCATTCTTCAAGCCCACAAAGTATCAGAGCCTGATTCTATGTAAATTTCTCGTTTGTAAGGTTTATTTTGCTTTCGCATATGTATGTTCTGGCCACAAAGCCATTTATCAATGAATAAATTGAAGTTTGTAGATTCTCATGCTTCATTTATATGTGAAATCAATAATAATGATGATGTCTATTTGCGAAAACCACTACATGGTTTGCGAAAATTTTAGCACAACTTTATTTTCTACTTTCATGAATACTTTAGAAGAATTATTCATGACTGAGAAACAACGCAAAATAACTAGCCATGCTAAAAAGACTAAGCATAACACTGACACTCAATTGCAAAGGTTGTCAACTTACTTTTGACAAAAATCAAAATGTCATTTTGACATTATAAAGTTAGCCTAATAACCCTTTCGGTCATTTGGAGCTGCTTTTAATGCCTGCAATCATTACTCGAACGCGGTTTTTAGCCTCGTTTAAGGGCTTATTGAAATTTTTTAAATTTCGCCCCAAATGTACTACTTTTTGAATAGCAACCGTCAGCAAAGTCCCATAAGTTTTTGTACCACTACTTTCTCTAATTCCCTCAGTAGTAACCCCATCATGTAGTATCGCAAAGCCTGAAGGCAAAACTGCCACGGAATCCGGGTCTGCTCCACTCAATACTGCCTTTATCTCAAAGACATTGATCTTGGTATACACCACATATGATTCGATTGAGTTCGCACAACTTTCTTGGAGGATTAACTTATTGGTCGTTCCAGAAATTGCCCTATTAATACGCAAAATGGATATATAATTTCCTGGTTTTGGGCTCGTGATAATGCGCATAATTTCCTCGAACACGCTATCCTCCGCGAGAATATCCCATTGACGTCGGGTTTGATAGTTCTGGAGAAGCTCAAAAACATCTTTTGGCGAAGTAGGAAGCCACAAAGAAGAAATAGCACTGAAAATAGTGCCATTTGGAATTCCCGGCTCTATCATATTGACCTTCATCATGGACTGTATCTCATCAGATCCGGAATATTTGATGATATAGACCAATGATTGGCCGCTGAAGCGCTGACATCTGAATGGAATTTCAACATCATTCTCCGCGCTAGGTTGTACAAACCTTTTTTTCCTTTATCATCGTAAATAACCCCTAGACTGATTGGGTCAATGGATGTAGCCATTGAGCTTACCAACCGCTCACACTGTCTTTCAAGAGTTGAAACCCATCGTTTAGCTCCAAACGCTGTACCAGATCTAATAAATGGAAGATACAGGTTTTGGACATCTACATTATCCACCTCTGCATTCTCTACCCATGTCACTCCGGAATATCCATCTGGTAAAGCTTGGATTAAGCAACCAGAAGTTCTTCTATGACTTTTCGCAAGAGAATCTTGAAAAATCTCACTGAGATCGGCATCAACCACTACCCAAACATCTTCATAGTATTGGCGGCAATACCTAACGAAGTGATGCTCATGTACTGGGACTATTGGTGAAGGCAAATGAAATTCTGCAGTCATTTCATGCACTGCCTCATTGAAATTTTTATCAATTCCAACTGACAAGACCTTAAGAGTTCTTGCTTTTGAAACTATGTTGCCGAACACAGTTGACCATTGTTTCGCATCCATGAGGATCTTGACAATGTTGATAGGGTCCATTAGAACCACGGCCGAATCTCTTGAAGTTTCTGGCCAAAGATTTGTTGGTGTATGATTAAAATTTCTAGGAAAAATCCTCACATATTCTACCTTGTTGAGAATATCAGATTGATTTGGAGATCCGCTGTCTCTCGCAGAAATCCACAAAGGAGCTCCTGCATGGGCCATCATGACCAGCTCTTCCATAGCTGCAACAACCAACTTTGCAACTAAGTTTTGTCCATCCTTAGTGTGCAAAAATTCTTCCCTCGTTGGTTGAAAGGCCTCCGGAAAATCAAGTGGTGATTTGCCCTTCTCAATGTTAGGGCCTACATTTGACGCTTGTGACCTACAATCAGGGTCTTTGTTGGAGATCCTTGGGCCTCCACAAACCAAACATGTGGTGTTGGCAAAGGCCTCTTCATACCTCTTTAGTTTGGCATGAAGTGTGGCAACTTCTTTCTTCAGGGCAACATTTTCTTCTCGAAAAAACTTGGCCTTTCTTCTTGTCCTGTAATTCTGAATCCAATACGTGATTTTCTTCGGCTGTAAGCGGAGTTGTCTCGCCATTTCTTCCTTTTGATTGTCATCTGGACATGGATTATTTGTAATGAATTCCTCCAATTGTTGGATTGTATAGCCGTCATACTTTGTCTTCTTGGATTTGCGTCGACATGGGCCCATGTCAGACCCTGATGATGGGTCTGATCTTAAAAAATCTTCCACTGGTGATCCTGGGCTGCTTGGGCCTATCAATGAGGAAATTTGCAATTCCTTTTCCTTAGGCATGTCACTATTTGTGACCACGCCTCTTGGTAGTTCCCCTAACCAACCTTCGTAATCAAAGTTGCTAGGTTGAATCAACTCGTCGAAGGACCTGACTTGTTTCGACATTTGATTTTTTGCTGGTTTGAATGAATGTGGATGATGATTACTTGGATGATGAAACGAGAATTATGAAGAGAGACTAGGAAGAAAATATAACGTAACAGAAACAGACAACAACAATTTAAAAGTCAAAAAGTCGACAGTTAAAGTTACGAGTGACTAAACACGTGATGAATTTAAAAATTAAGCATCATGGCCCATCGACAACGAAAGTCGTCCTCGGATCCATGACCTTAATTTTGGGAATAAGTCATTTATAGGTAGCCCTTTTAAATTCTAGGCTTGTTCTTTTAGCCCCAAATTATTAAAGACCCATGCCTCATATATCTTGGGCAATCACCAATGACATACCTCTTTTATGTGATCCTGGACAGCTTTTAGGTGCACCAAGGCCCAAGTCGTCTAAGTAATTTTATCCCTAGCCTATTTCAGGGAATTATTTATTCAACCCTATCTCAACCACAATTTGGTTAGTTGAAGCATAGTTACTACACGTAACCTCTATTTTCTTCCTGCCAGCACGACTTTTGGTCCAGTTAGATCCCCTTAATAAATTTTGAAGATTTGATTACTATTGCCACAACCTGTATGGTTGGCATAGTAGAGTTCCAAAGTGTTATAGATAAACAACCTTTGTTTAGACTTTGGACATAACTCTAAATAACTTTCACGCTAGTCTGGCTTATCTTGATGTTTCGCCCTTCGCACTTGCAAACATTAGGCTTTGTAGTCCAATCTTGTATCATAAGTAGACTTGTAGCCTCTACTTATGATAATACATTAGAAGAAAGGGTAGCACTAAAGTTTAGCTGCAAAGGTATTTCTAAGCATGCTCCCATGATTTTCACAACAACAAGAAGAAGAAGACTCAACATAGTCAGAACACAAAGTTCTCATCTTCTTGTTCTTAGTCTAAATCTGTCTTCGCCAGAAGTACTGCATTGTGATTCGATCTTGCTTTCTTTATGAAACAAAGTCTTTCAGGACTGACCAATTCCACATCTGAGGCAGAATATTTTAGATAAATACTTCTGAAGCCACTGTTGAGCTGCACCTGTCTTAACAGTATTGGTCCGTCCCCTAATTCAAAATTCGAGTTTAAGATTCGAATCTTTGAATCCTGTTTCAACCACTATCTTGTCGGTTGATTTGTTGGTTTACGCGAGATTTCCTCGATCTTATCCCTTTTTCACCTCGTGGGTTTGACCACATTTAATGGCAATAACTTCCCACATGAAAACCACTTATGAGGTTTTTAAGGCGTAATAAAGATTTAAGCGCCTCTTACTTCTTCTATAAATAAGTATCTTTTACTTTAGGAGAACAAAATTCTGAATTCCTACCTTCACCATGTTTAAGAAGAAATTTATTTTCATCTTTTCCCTTCCTCGCAAAGTCTTGCCACAAAAATTAGTCTCTAGCCTCTAGGTAATTTCTAGGCCTCATAGTCTAATCTTGAACCACAGATAGGCTTCATAGTCTAATCTTGTGGTTAATAATGCGAAAATTGGGAACATTTGCTTTCAACAGCTGTTGTTTGCTCTAATAAGTTCCTAATTTTTGCATTACTGGGGAACTGGGATTCCAACAAAATCCTATATTTCAGTAAGGCTGAAATATCAGGTTTTGGGATTTCCGGTTTCCTTTGGCTGCAGCCACTGTGGTGGGAAGGGAAAGGTCCATGAAGGGAAGGCAACCCCACATATGGGTTTAGTGTTTGAGGACTTGAAGAAAAGTTTCATTCGTGATCCTCGTTCTCTTGCAATCACCCCATATGCTTTTCTTCATTTGACCATACTGCTTGAAGAGAATTATCTCTTTTTCCCAAAATCCACAACCAACTTGTAGTTGAAGAATCGGTATTTCGACATACCGCATGGTATCAGAGCCTTGTTGATAGCTCTACTGATGTATTTACATATTTCGCAAGATGTAGTTTCGGCCACAAAGCCGCTTATGAATATATATTGAAATTTGTTGATTCATATGTGTATTCCGAAGTTTTACTTTGTGTGCGAAATAATCTGCAGTTATTTTCCAATTAAGGTAACAATAACCCTGAACATAAAATCACAATAAATGATTTTGCAAAAATCACATAGAAATCTGCAATCTAGTATTTAAGCATAATAATTTCCCACTGAGCCATATTTTTCAAATCCGTTTGAAAATTTTAGGCAAACAATAACGGAGAGTACAGTTGCCATTTTGCTTAATCGAAGAAAGAAAGTTACTAACAAACACCATGCATTTGGAAGGCCAAAACTGAGCCTCTTATTCAAAACTGAAATTTTTTAAAATTTCTCACAAATAAAGTACATGGATAGTTACTTCATTCTTGCATACTCTTGCTCCCCAAGTTTTGATGCATGAGTGAAACCATAGTTTGGTTGACATATGCGAAATGGGTCAAAACTGTGTCAAAGGGAACCACTAAAGAACTTGGTTAAAATTAATCGCAAAGGGAACTTTGAATCAATAAAATGGTTCTTGACAAGTCTTCTTCTTTGGAATGGGATAAATATATGACCACTATATTTGGTATATATAAATCAAGTGCCACTTCTCGGCATATGCTTAAAGCTAGTATAGCCTCCAAGAATTCCTGAGGGACAACTACAAATTGACATAAGAAGTCAAGGACAACTGCGAAGAAAACTAAGACATTTTCTAGTAGCTTTCTTCGCAAGCTTTACTCTTTTATGTCCACTTTTCCTTATACTTGCAACTGTACTTGTTTGGTTCTATCCTCTTGAACAATCATAGCCACTAGAGTAATTGGCTATTTTATATTTCACTTTAAAGATAGGAACCTTCGAATGCACTGCGTCCAAAAATCAAATTGGGCGGGCTATTGCATTTATAGTTTTTATTTTGGAATCACTTTGTTGGTCTAAACATAACTGTCTAGACTTCACAAAATGTCACGAAAGACAACTGCGGAATAAAAGATCCCAAAAGTCTGTACCAAGAAAAGGTCGCCTATCGGCCTTGTACTATCATTCCAATCCTTGTATACACGTTGTAATACAGGACTCTTCACTGCCTCTTAATAATTAACCACAACTTGTGATTATTACTTTTAGTAAGGCAAGCCTCACAGCGGTTATCCGCAACTTGCAAATAAATTCATCTTGCTTTCTCTAAGTAAAGCCTTTCGCATAAAGAACTCGCAAAGTAGGACTAATTTTCGTGCGACTTTAAGGCCAATTCTTCATTCCAAAAAGATATTGGTGCCTCTATAATTTGATAGATATTAATCTATTTAATTAGGCACAAGAAATAAGTTGCTGGAGATGCGAAATGCAGACTGTACTTTTCTTTTACATCTACTGCACTTGCTCCCTTCTGGCAATGAAACAATTACTCTAGTTTGACACCTTCTTACCATAATTATTTCTAGGCTTTAGTTACCAAAGAAAAAGTATCAATATCCTCATGAATCCTAGAATGGATCGTTGACCACTGGAAGTTCAAGGCCACAATTCTAGCCTTTTTGCATATATTAATACTTTCTTCTTCTTCAAGCTCAAAGATATTTCACAATATACATTCCTGCCACAATATTGGCCAATCGTACAACTTGTATGTCTTCAAGCACCAAAGCCATTTCTCTGGCATTTAAAGCTTAATATAAATAGGAGGAAGACTGAAACCTTCTTTAGAACGACACCACGCTCTTTTCCTTTATACCATAATCTGGTAACAAGAATTTTCTCTCCATTCTATGCCACAATTGGCAGTAATTAAGCTTATCACACTATCTGTTTTTTCCCTTTATTAGCTTGCTTCATATGGAGCTTTGCAGAGAACAATTTCGTGGGAAAACTTAAGCCCCCTCTTTAATTTTATCCCCTTTTAGGACCATTCAGCCACTAAGGCTATAACAACCTCTTGGTTGTTATCTAGATCTTTAACCATTGAACATGGCTAAGATCTTGAACAAGTAAAATCAACAGTGATTTTTCTTTCCCCAGAGTCCTAGTCCATAACAGTGGGTTCTTTTCTTCCGTACTTGAGGCAAAAGACGCTCTCCCTGCTGTTTGTGGTGTTAGCTATGCAGCTCAATCCAAGGATCGTGACTTCCATGATTTTAATTGAGGTATGTGAAATCAGAATTAGCTCTTTATTAAGCCAATCCTCTAAATGTCTTTCGCATGCATATTTTTGGCTGTACAACCACTTAATTTAATTATATGGACCTTATTTCACCTTTCATTGTATGCGAAACAGTATGTATTCATTATGCACAAGTTCAGAGTCAAAGACATTGCTATGTTTTGACTTACTGGTTGTGCAAATATTATTTCTCATAAGCTTATATAAAACAAACTGAGTTGACATCTTAAGAATTAGGCCATTGATTTAAGCCTCCATATCATAACGCTTCAAGATGTTCCAAGCTCTTTCACCGCTTCAATTATTTATATATAGCCACCGCGCGCTTTATATATCGCACCAACATGTATAGTCACGTAATTATATATAATCATGTCTTCAATCATATATAATATTGCCACATGATTTGGCTAAAGAATTTTGTATGGCCGTACATTTTCACTGCTTCATATTTCTTTTAGCCATATAAATTTGGCCAAAGATTTTTGTATGGCCGTACTTTTTCCACTGCTTCGTATATCTTTTATCCATATAAACTTGGCCAAAGATTTTTGTATGATTGTAATCACTGTTCCATCTCTTCAAATGCTTATATCTTCAAGTGAACTAAGTGGTATACACTTTTAGCTGCTCCGTATATGCAATTATATATAGCCACATGACTTGGCATTATTTATATAAAGCATGACTACATGATAGCAATATAAATATACATACTAGCATGAACAGTATCATGCATGGAAGCAAAGTCAAGCTTCCTCCTTATTTTCAATGCATGTTTCTTCCTCTTAGAAAATGGTGCAACACCTTTTCATTTCTTTCAAACTTTGCTGCACCTACTACCTAAATCATGATTTTGTTGCCATCATCCGACCATAGTACAAACATATAATATATATATATATATATATATATATATATATATATATATATATATATATGAGAGATATAATGATGATAGAACATCACATGCACATGCACACAACTTTTGACTTTCACACATCCTCCACCAAAGGAGGGATATCACAACAATTAAACCATGCGAAATATGATTCCTCGCTACCCAACTTATTGGCATAACTGTAACAGCTATTTTGATCAAGGCCACTTATTTAAGAGCCTTTTCGCAGACATCAAATTGAGATACTACTAATGTTTGATCAATGTCATCAAATTTTTTTTATTTTTTTATTTTTTAAATTTGGAGCTCAATAGTTGTAAGCATGAGTCAGCTTGTATTGATAAAGCTTTAATTAATTTACAACACTGTATAATAAAGTGGCTGCATAAATAATGGTTCCGGCCATCATTGCAATCTGGGGTGTAAATATGCTTTTCGTATCCGCCAAAGCCACCTTTTGGCTGCGAAACGTATATGAAAACCTATGCAAAGTTTTAGTCTGCACTAATCAATAAAACCACGGATAGGTTTGTCAAGATCACAACTTGGCTTGTAACCATATGAGTAATATGGCTATGGGTATGACACTTTTGATCACTGTGATGATCATTTTCCAGGTTACATAATTTATTAGATCCACTAATTTGGACGAGACCATCACCTGGTTCATCATCAGAGAGACAAGGTTGGTTAACCATGTTGTAGATCAAGTCCTTGTTCTTGACAATAAGTGTTTTGGATATTAATCAGAATCATAACAGCCACTAGATATCTTTTTATGAAAACAATTGCTGCTGGCCTCTTTTTGGCCATCATAAAAATGCTTTGTAGCTTTACAAGGGCCACTATATTCATGAGCTGAGGCCACTTTGTTGACATCTTTTGTCAGATGAATACGTGGCTTTTTATGGCTGCAAGGATCATATCTGTCAGTAAAGCCATAATTTTAAAATTGGCTTTGTGGAATTATGATTCAACTCAAAACCATACTTGGCAATAGCACCGAGTGAATAATAATCTTGACCACAAAGTTGGTCATCCTTTTGACCATGAGAGTCATTAACCGGTTTCCCATAAAAATGGAAACTACTGTACACTATTGAATCCTTTAGCATTGGCATCTATGGTATGCCACTGGGAACTTTCTACTACTGTTAGTGTGCTATATGGATATTATGCTACCATTTTGGATTGAGCCAATAACAGTATGAAAAATATTTATTTTCAATGAGCCACTATTTGGCCTTTCCAAAATTTTCATAATCCATGTTGGCTAAATTGACCACATCAAAATTTGATTTTTGCTAGCCTCAATTTGTTTAGGCAAAAGAGCGATTATGATCTTTATACTCCTTTAAGCCATGCGAAGCTTCGCACCAAAGCTTTTGCTGCTATTTTGGGAGTCTTGATCACCTTCCTGGTCATCAAATCCATAATAACCAATAGCATTATTATGAAGACCACTCTACTTGAATAAAAGCATGATTCCTTAGCTTTTCATAATCGCAAGGATCATAATGGTCAGAAAAGAAACACTGTGTAATTTGACTTTTTGAATTGTGTTGGCTATAACTTTTGGCCAAGAAAACAATTATCATCATCACCATTCTTTAGTCTATTCTCTGACTTTTTAAGATGATTATAATCATAATTATGATCATGGGCATCTTTTTGCCCCCCAAGTGTTTTGGCCAATATCAAGTGATCATTGAAAAAAATTAGTTGTTTATTGACAACTTTCATAGTCAGATGACTCAGATCTTTGTTTCCATGATCTTACTTTTTTGGTGAGAGAGATTTGTCACTCAAAGACAAATTAAATTATATTCCAAAGACGAGTTGATCTGGAAAAAATTAAAACTCTCACCACTAGATTGATTATATTAAGTATTGCCACGGTGCCACCTGTAGGAAATTCAATTTCCTTGGCAAAAAAAAAAAAATAGGTCCTTTCAGACTCGTAACTGCTTGACTTATCAAAAAGTTATAATCCAAAGCTTCACAACCTTTAATTGTTTCAGGCCTTACAGATGCCTCTATTGTTCAGCCTTTTTTGCCGTTTTTAGGCTTTTAGGTTGTCTCTGAGTTCAGTCAAAATCAGAATAATAGTCTTAATGCCATTATTGTTGGCAACAGAGTAATCAAAGCCATAATTTGGTTTATCATACTTTACTGAACACGTTATTTTGGCTAGCTTGATTATAGCCACTGTGTGAATATCATTCATCTGTTTCATGAAAAGAGAAAATAGTATTGATGATATTCCATTCGAAGAACACGGTTTGTTCTTGAGAGGTTTTAGGAGTAGCTGACTCCTCTGTGTCGTCTGCCGTCGCTCAGCAAAGCTCTGGAAACTTTGCTAGAAGCTAACATACAGACAAACCACGACACTGAGCCGGGTTGGTTTTCTGAACCCTGTGGTTCAAACAATAGGAAAGATCACTCTTGTAAGGATTTTCCTCTCAGGCAAACCTTTCAACTTAGGTTGCCTCTTCCTCAACGCAATGGTAATACTGAAGAAATTTTCAGTAATCCCACCGGGCGTGCCAAAATGTTTGACGCGGAATCAAACCCGTCCCTTTTTGGCTTGTGTGGATTGCAGGCGTGCCAGCACCAATAGGTGCAAGTTGTTGTTATAGTTGTTGTTGAAGTTGATTACGCGCTCGTCTTGACTTCTTTTCGTCACGATTGTCACACGAAGAGGGATATCTTCATGTTTAGGTTCTTGTACATGCCTTGTTGATACAAGGACTTCTTCTGTAAAGCTCTTTCGAGTTTTACCCAATCGATACCAGGAACGAGATCCCCAGCAGAGCTTGCGCCGAAGTAATTAAGGATTGTTGTGCTGCGGTGCTGCAGTCGCAAATGCGGTGTTGCAGGTTAGCAAGCAATGAGGATTGCATTCGCTAAGCGTACGTGCAGATTCTCATCTTAGTAATTGCAGTCGCAAGCGTTCGTGCAAATACCGAAGTATAACCCGGAGGTTAGTGCCCGAAGGCTAGCCCGGAGGCTGACAAGGTACTCTGTGAGAGTAATTTGTTTGTGTAGATGATTGAAGGTTTTTTCACCTTTGCATGAAGCCTCTTTATATAGGCTTAAGACTATATAATCATCAGGTGACTAATCTTCAATATGGCATGCATTTATTGACTTTTTAGTCCTTAGGTTTTATTTGTCAAAACCTCTTTTAGCTTTTATGCATTTATATATTCACATTCCCTCCTTCCGTATTGAAACATGAAGACTCTAGCTCTCTTAGGTTAGGCAGCCCATTAAATAGCTAGTAGATATATTGACCAATTTTTATTGCTTTAAGACTTCCATGTCTTTCATAGAGACTTCCTCTCTTTCTGCGACATTAAATGCCGCTAAGAATACTGCTGCTACTACCCAATAAATGCTTTATTGGTTAACAAATTCAGGGCATAGGATCCACATATTGGACTTAGAAAATCGTTCAATGATTCTTTTTCGCAGCCTAGGCTATTTCGCAGCCTCTTTAATTGTGTATGAACAATTATAATTAATCAAAGATAGGCTTTCTCATAGCCTCCGTAATGAACACTTATAATTAATCACGGATTGATTAATATGTTTGTTCACATATGCAAAAATGTCTTGGTTTCACATTTGATTGATACTTTTGCATCACTCTGTAATGAATAATTAATCAAAGATTGATTAACTAAACATTGTATAATATTACTTATAAGTGTGAAACCTCCTTTTTTGAATGACTTTCACACCAATTTGTTTGCCATGATCTTCCTTCTGTGAAAGCGGAAAGAAGGTGCGAAAAGTAGGTGTCGAACGAGCCACTCTTGGCTTTATGATAATTAAATTGTTTATCATATTCCTTTTCACACTGTTCTATGTTTCTGAGTCTTCTGCGAAATGAGAAATGATAGATGTTTGCCACTAGAATCTTGACTTATTTAGCCACAATCTTGATTAAATGGATTTGATGACGTTTGACTATTATTAAATGGCTATTAAGGAGATTGCTCTGGATTTCTCCTAAATGATGAACCACGTTGGTTTATTCGTCAGAGAAGGTTTCAACAAAGGCTGCTCTTTTGTTTAATTATGCCATGATTAAACCACTTTGCAATTGTTTGGATTAATCAGAAAGCCTCATGTGCGAAACGTAGGCTTTGTTTATTATTAAAAAGAGTGCGAAGCAATCATCTAGAAAGCTCCTCAGTCTTATATTGCTGCCGTTTTGTATTATGAATACATATTTTCCCTCTTTCGCACAGTAATAAGGAAAGAAAGTTAATATCAATTAATATCAAAGTAGGCTTAATTTAGCCTCTAGTGACCATTATTGGACTTTTCCTTTTCTTCCTCTTTCATTGTCGGCAAAAGAAAATTCAGTGGTGAAGTGAAATCTCTTTGGCTTCTTCTTTACTAATTTGATCTTGAGATCTGTGTCAATCACTTTAGAATGATTCGTCTCTGAGAAGTTGTTTCCTCTCCGAAGTCTTTTCAAAGGGAAAAAGAAGAAGAGTAGAGACATGAGAGATAAATCAAACAATAAAGAACCATTTATGCCCCTTTTTCGGGCTTGAACAAGTGATGTAGGTCACACGTATTAACCCATTGGTTTGCAGGCCTACAGGAATCCGGGCCAAAATATTTTGGGCTCAAACACCTTCTTATAAGATATGCAAAATGCATCTCTCTTTCTAGAATATCTCACATTTGTACTATGTATCTAATTAAAGGTGCAAAGATATCTATGCAAGGTCGGAAAAAAAAGAATAAGGTAACTTTAACATTATTTCTAATCAAAAGGTAGGGAAATAAAAAAGTAAATTTCATATTACCTCCTTCACATTTACACCCTAAATCATTTGTGTCTCTACACTTCTAATTTCATCACATGTGCTCCTGTACTTACCAATTTTAATCAATCTTATCCAATCCTTAGTTTTTTTGTCGACGAATGTATGAAAATTTTTAAATTTTTCGTTGTCTATGATATGATTTTGCCATGTTAATAAACATCATCATAGAAGAGATCGAACACATTAGAGCTACGTTACCAATTAACAAAATAATTGACGGAAAAACTAATGATTGGACGAGATTGATTAAAATTGGTGAGTACAAAAGCACATGTGATAAAATTAAAAGTGTAGGGGCACAAATGATTTAAGGTGTAAAAATCAGGAAGGTAAAATGAAATTAGCCAAAAAAAAAACTAACACAACTTACATTCCATTAAGATATTGAAAATGCATCTCCCTTTCCAGAATATCTCATCTTTGTACTAGGTATATAAAGGTGCAAAAGTATCTATGCACAAGGTAGAATACCACGTACTCCCTTTAAATGATGGTCATAGAAAAAAGATGGTCATGGAAGAATAAGGAAAGGATGAAAAAAATGATTTGGTATGAAGAAATATGAAACGTTGGGATGCTAAGGTATTCGATCAAACCAATATATAAGAAAATTATCAAAACTAAAGCACTAATAATTAACTTTGATTAAAAATAATAACTTTAGGAAACTTTGTTTAGAAAATAAAATAAATTTATTATTTTATGAAATCTTGTTTGACCTTAAATAATTATTTTAATTAGGATGACAATCTACCACAATTTATTAAAATGGGTATAATATTAATGTAAAAGTGTAAAATTAGTTAGATAAAATTGAAAAAGAAAGAAATCATATATTGCAGGTGAGTCACTAGACCGCAACTAGCAAAAAATATTTGTTCGGATCACATCAAATATATGGCATGGTTTTTGGCCTTAAATGATTTTTTTCAATCTAATTTTACCTATTTTGTTCAACTTTAACATTATTTTTTTTTGCGCAAATGAGCTGTGACATGTTGGTTATTGGTAAAACTAATACTGTGGAGGTCACATGTTCGAATCTCATTGACATCTAGAAATGAGTAAGATGAAGAAAAACATTGTTGTTTCTTCTAAAAAAAACATTATTTTTCTTCCTTTTATAAGGCAAAAAGGGATTTGATTTGCTTACCATAATGCTTCAAGGTCATTTTCAAATACTATGGAAATTAGACACTATTAGGCGGATAAGCTATCTTCTTTGCCTATCAGTATGAACATAATATGAAGAGGGATTCCTATGGGCTCGCGCCATAATCTATGATCGATCATAATCATTTAGCTACGGAAATTAGAGTTTGATAATATTCAATCACGTCAAAAAAAAATAAAAAATACTGTTGGGCACCTTCTCCAGCTTATTGATATAATTAAGGAATAATGACAACTTTAGTAACTCAATTATGACTAATTCGATATTTTGGTCACTAAATTTTTATAAAAATCACTTTAATCACTCAACTTAAAGACCGTCTTTCATTTTGGTCACTAGCTTGTTCTTTCCGTTAAAATTTTGTAAATAATATATTTTCTTAAGGACATTTCGGTCAAACTGCTTAAATATTAAATAAATAATTTTTTTGGATTTTTCAGAAGAAAAATTTATTTTAATTTTTTTGTTTAATATTTTCTAATAATTTAAAAAACATAATTTTCACTTTGGTTACTAGTCTATTTTTTCTGTTAAAATTTTGTAAATAATATATATTTTAAGGATAATTCGGTCAAATTGCTTAAATATTAAATAAATATTTTTTTGGATTTTTCAGAAGAAAAATTTATTTTAATTTATTTTTTTAATATTTTCTAATAATTTAAAAAACATAATCATTCTAAATAACTAATAGGTCATAGCTCACCAACAAAGAAGAAAAGTCAAATATAATTTTATGAAATTACCAAATAATCCATCTTCTTTGGAATTGGCCGTAAAATAGTCAAATCTAATTTTACTCATTCTGTTCAGCTTCAACAATTTTTTTTTTCCGCTGATGAACAGAGACATGTTAGTTATTGGTAAAATCAATACCGCCTATCCGTAGGAACATAATATACTGCATCTATTTTAATTTCAAATACATAACAAATTATTTAACCAGCAGAAATGAGGGGAATTGCTATGGACTTGATGCCTTGACCCATGATTTACGATCAATCATAAGCATTTACCTATGGAAATTAAAGTTTGATAATATTCAATCACGTCCCAAAAAAAAAAACCCTTGGGTACGTTCTCCAGCTTAATATCGGTCACCGCAAACCGGCTTCTCTTCTTTGTGACATTCAATTATTCAAACCATTTGGTCACAATTGTACCAAGATTCGACAACACAAGTAATTCGGATAAGTACATAATACGATAAAAATTACTGGGCATGAGACAAAAAAGAAAAAAGAAAAAAAGAGAACCCTAGGGTTTTCTCTCCATGAACGGTGCCGTTGCGGCGCCGTTACCAGTTCAAGGGCCTCTTGCCTTTGATTTCAACGGTCGTTCTTGGGCGACCAAATTATCTCCATATCGCCTCTTTCTATGGTGGTCCAGAGTGGTTGCGTCAACTCTCATGCGGGTGGGAGGTCCGATGGTTCTTCGGCTGCGCGTGATTGGGTTGTTCGTGGTTGCTGTTATTGTCGGGGTCACGTTTCAACGTGTTCTTCCCGATTTCCTTTTTGATTCTCCCACTTCAGATCTGGTGGTACCACTCCTCTTCGGATCTCGCCGAACTGATTGGGTGTTGGTGCCTTGTCTGTTGGGTGTCAAAGATGTACAACTCCAAGGTTTCAAGGTCTGGGATCCGGAAAAGTTTTGGGTGCTTGGTTTTGACGGCTTAGCAGTTTTGGTCTTCCAAGTCATAGATCAAATTTGGTTCTTTGATTTGGATCAATTTAATTTCTTGCTTAAGAATAAGCATGAGCAATTATGCAAGTTTAGATTGTGGTTTTACTTTCTTTTTTCATGGGTCCTAATTGAGCTTGATTGGATTTACTGGTCTCAATGGCAATACTTGCCGGAATTTTTCTGTTGGAGCTGGAGATTGCTGACAGCAGTGATGCACGGTGTATGTATTGTTTTAGGTTTCGAATCATCGATTAGATTCTAGATTTAGAATCATCGATTAGGCCTCTTGTGTGGTCTGTATTGCTCCTTTTGAGGATGCCCATGCTAAGGATTGTAATCCGTTATTAATTAATAAAGTTTCTGTGTTTTCCTAACAAAAAAAAGTAATTCGGATAAGTTAAATTTATAGACTAGTGGTCCAATATTGCACCTCTTACTTATATAATTAATTTTTTTTTTTGGACAAGCGCTCCGGCCGCCCTCAAACCACTTATATAATTAATTACGTATATGTTTTGGTAAAATGGTAAGTTTGGTGTCGGCAGGGGGGGACTTTTGCCTTCAATCATTATTAGTTACTTGTTCTCGTCGTTTGTGTTGACTGACTTTACTCCCCCCCCCCCCCCCCCCCCCTTTGGAGACTTATAGGAAAGTGCAAGTACTTTTCTTTTACAATGGGGCAAAGAAATTGGGGATCTATAATTCTATACGCAGAAGTGCAGAACAATTGGTTCCATTCATTACAGTAAGTGCTTGAATTTGGATTCAGATAATCCGTGATCCTAATTAACTTCCATGTAAGCGCTTCTTGAATCCATTCATTTTCATTCTGTTTCAATTTTTATTTGTATGCATCAATAGCCAGTCTTTTATATGATCATGAACTAAACTAGTACGTTCCACTCATTTTTGTGCACAGCTTGCTTCAATTTGGATGGTTTGGCATTTAAGTGGGATCAGATCTCGGAGACTTGGCTTACTTTGTTGAAAAAATTAACATCGCAAGTGCTTTCATAGTGTTCTCAGAGAAGAGTTGATTGACTTTCATGTATGTGCTTTCTCATCTTGCAAATTAAGGGCACACGTACGGATCAAAACAGTTCAATATGCATCTTTTAAATTAAATTTCGATTTCTCATCAGTTCGACTCAATGAATTGTTGTTAAATTAAAAAAGAAATAATATTTGAAACAATTTTGTTTCAGTTTGTGCAGTTTTGAGTAGTCTTATACAAAGAAACTAAATCATGGGAGAGGCTGTTCTTGGGGCATTCCTTTCGGTGCTGCTTGACAAGTTGGCTCATCGAGAGGTACTCGACTACTTCGGACGCCTTAAGGGGGTTAACAAAAAGGTGCTGGAGAAATGGACTACGACGCTGACTGCAATTGACGCGGTGCTGAATGATGCGGAGGAGACGCAACTAACAGACAAAGGAGTGAAATTGTGGCTAGATGATCTCAGAGATTTGGCTTACGATATTGAAGACATATTGGACATATTTGCTACTAAAATGCTGAAGCGCAGGATAGAGAGACAACAAGGAAGCACAAGTAGGTCATGGATCAACTCACTTTCTAAACCTAAATTCAATTTTAGTGTGAACTCAGAAATCAAGAAGATCAGTGATCGACTAGAAGAGATAACTAATCGAGAAAAGCAGTTTGGTTTGAAGAAACTTGGAGTGTCTACCAAGCCATGGAAAATGCAACCAAGTATTTCTCAACTAGATGGACCTGTGATCGGAAGGGATGAAGAGAAAAAGAAGATTGTTGATGAATTGCTGTCAAAACAAGAGACTTGTACCAGCAATTTTCAGGTAGTTGCCGTTGTTGGTACTGGGGGACTCGGAAAGACAACACTTGCTAAACATGTATTCAACGACGTCACAACTGAACAGTTTTCCCCAAAGGGATGGGTGTCTGTTTCTGATGAGTTCGACCTTGTAAGGGTGGCCACGGCAATTCTTGAATCGGTCACATCAGGAGGTAATGTGAAGGAATACAAGGAGCTTAATGCAGTTCAAGACAAGCTGAGTAAGGAATTGGTTGACAAAAAGTTCTTTATTGTTCTAGATGATGTCTGGAATACATGTAAGTATGATCAATGGACAACATTGCAGTCCTCCTTTCGTGTTGGAGCAGCAGGAAGTAAGATCATTGTGACGACTCGCGATAAAAATGTTGCGAAGATGATGGGAGACAGTAACCCTTATAACTTGGGGTTGATATCAGATGATGATTGCTGGAAAATCTTTGAGCACCATGCACGCTTAAACGACAGACCCCAAAATGTCGAGTTTCTTAAGGAGAAAGTTATTGTAAAATGCAATGGATTGCCGTTAGCTGCAAGGACTCTTGGTGGTCTTTTACGCTGTAAAGAAGTAGACGAATGGGATGAAATATTAGACCACAAGACGTGGAATCTATCGGAAGATATCCTTCCAGCACTAAAATTGAGCTATCATTATCTGCCTTCAAATTTGAAACGGTGCTTTACCTATTGCGCAATACTTCCAAATGATTATGAATTTGGGGAGAAGCAATTGATCCTTTTGTGGATGGCAGAGGGTTTGATTCAGCAAAAACAAGAAAAAAGTAAACAAATGGAAGATTTGGGCAATGACTGTTTTCAAGAGTTAGTGTCAAGGTCATTATTTCAAAAATCAAGAGAAGGAAACTCGCGATACATAATGCATGACCTCGTTACTGATTTGGCACGATGGGCTGCAGGAAAAACATGTTCTAGATTGGAGGATAATGACTCGCAAGTTGGATGTTTGCAGAAGGCTCGTCATTCGTCTTACATTTGTGGCGAGTATGATGGGGTTAAAAAGTTTGAGGTCTATTCTGAAGTTATACGTCTGCGGACATTCTTACCGCTTTCACTTTCATATTATAATCCTTGGAGATATCTGGCTCCTAAGGTTACTTCTGATTTATTGCCCAAATTGCAATACTTACGAGTGCTCTCTTTGAATGGATACCAAATAACCGAGCTGCCAGATACAATTGGTAAGTTGAAGCATCTACGGTATCTTGATCTTTCTCACACACTAATAACTAGTTTGCCAGACTCAACAAGCACTCTTTACAACTTACAGACATTGATATTGGAAGGCTGCAGTAAGTTGAAGGCACTACCCACAAATATGAGCAATCTAATTAATTTGCGTCATCTCAACAATTCAGATGTTTCATTGGAACAAATGCCTCCTCGTCTGGGTCGATTGACCAATTTGCAGACATTGCCTAATTTTGTTGTTGGAAAAGGTAGTGGGTCATGGGTGAGAGAGATTGAGTCCTTGTCGCATCTGCAAGGGACATTGCGCCTGTCAAAACTGGAGAATGTGATTTGTGCTGAGGATGAAAGGAGTGCCAGCTTAAAGAGCAAAGAGAGGCTTGAAGCTCTGTTTTTAGAATGGTCTGATTCGAGTGTCTCAATAGATATTGCAGCAGTTGTGCTTGACATGTTACGACCTCATACGAAGCTCAAAGAGGTCACCATCAAGGGTTATGCTGGATTGAGATTTTCAACATGGATTGGAGATCCTTCATTCTCTAGTATGGTTCGTGTAAGGTTAGAAGGTTGTAATCATTGTCAATTCTTGCCACCATTTGGACAATTGCCTTCTCTCAAAGAACTTCATATACAAGGAATGGATGCAGTGGAAAGTGTTGGTCCTGAGTTTTATGGAGAATGTAACTTGCCTTTTCAAGCCTTAGAGACCCTTGAGTTTGAGAAACTGAATAATTGGAAGGAGTGGTCTTCTTGCCAACAAGATCAGGGAATTGGGGTTTTCTCTTGCCTGAAAATTCTTTCAATCAAGGACTGCCCCAAATTAGAGGGTAGTTTACCGGAGAAGCTTGATTCATTAACAGAGCTTAAGATATCTGGATGTGAGGAATTGGTGGTGTCAATATCCAATTATAAACAACTTCATGAATCAGACATCGAAAATTGCAAGCAGGTGATGCACACAAGTCCGGTTCACTTTGAATTACTAGAGTGGTTGCGTTTTTCAAAAATTTCAGAGTTGAAGATTACTGCGACAGAGGCGTTCATGAAAAGCTTGGAAAAGGTTAAAGATTTGAAGATTAGTGGTTGTGAGGAGCTGACATCTTCCTTTCAGAACGAAGATAGATTACTGCAACACTTGAGTTCTCTTGTACGTTTGCAGATCGAAGACAACTGTGCCCTTGTTGAAAAGCTGGGGAAAGAAGCAGAGCAGTTGCTGCAATTGCGAATACTGGATTGCAAGCTTGAATTTCTGAGATTAAGCAAGTGTGCAAGTCTTTTGAAGGGATTGCATCACCTTACGTCTCTTCAAGAGCTTGACATATATGAATGTTCAAGTCTGGTTTCTTTTTCAGATGTTGGTCTGCCACCTTCTCTTAAAGACATAACCATTCGGAAGTGCGATTCTCTGTTGTACTTTGCAAGATACCAGATTCCTCCAAGTCTAAGAAGAATAAATATTGAGAACTGTGAGAATTTGAAATCATTAATAGAGAAAGAGGAGGAGGTGGTAGACGGTGGTTGTCTTGAGTCTTTACAGATATACGACTGTCCATCTCTGTTGTCCTTATTATGCAAAGGCCAATTACCCAGGGCGCTTAAAGACCTTCTGATTTCATGTTGTAGACAGCTGGAGTTAATAACTGATAGGTTCCTCGATGACACTTGTCAACTCGCGACGATTCGCATCTCGAAATGCCCAAATCTTAAATCCTTACCTGAGGGACTGTGCCACCTCACCAATCTTCAGTCATTTGTTATTGACAGCTGTCAGAGTCTTGTTTCGTTGCCGACTATGAGTGTGAGGCTAAGAGAGATGGATATCACAAATTGCGAGAAATTGGAGGTGGGACCCGTGCTGAGAGACATGCAGCAGCACAATAAGAATCTTGAGCAATTGGAGATTGATGACTGTGAAGGTTTGACTTCCTTTCCCTTTCCCCCCAACCTAACATCACTTGGAATTTGGAAGATGAAGAATTGTAAGGCGCTCCTGGAATCTCAAGGGTTGCACAGACTCACCTCTCTTAGAGTGTTGTGGATCGAGGGTGAAGATGATCGAGGTCTGGTGTCCTTTCCAGCTGCTGCTGAGAAATCATCTTCGCTTCAACTCCCCAAATCTCTCATTGAACTCTACATCAGTGGCTTCCCAAATCTGAAGAAACTGAGCAACGGCTTTCAATTCCTCACCTCTCTTGAACGTCTTGACATCTGGAACTGTCCGAAGCTAGCATCCATTCCAGAGGAGGGCCTGCCTCTTTCACTTGAGCATCTTGAAATTGTTAAGTGTCCTCTACTTGAAGAGAGATGCAAAGGACGATACTGGCCCAAAATAGCCCACATCCCTTTCGTAGAAATTGATGACGAGCTGATACATAAGTGAGAAGTCACACTATAGTCCTTTCCAGGTACTTTTAATTTCAGACAACATCCACATTAATTATAATAATGTTATCAAATATGTTACACGAGTATAAAATTTTGGGAAAAAGTAATAAACAATGAATACCCCAACTTAAAAATATCTTCTTATTGTTTCCATAAAATCTTTGTATAAATGACAATTTTATCAAATAATACTCAGAAATAAGAATATCTTATTATACTCTTCATTCTCAATCATTAATATATTGCAGATGTTACCGTTCACGGGAAGGCCATTTGTTCCAACTACCAACAATAGCATATTTGGATTTTCAACTTTAAGGTTTGATTCAATTGATATCAACTGTATCACATTCAATTCAATTTCTTAGTTCTGTATCTTGCTGGACTATAATGTTCTGCCTTTCAGAGCATTGCACATCCTCAATTCTGTATTTAATTTCTTGAGTTTTCTATTAAAGTTGTTTGTCTTTTTATCTCCCTCTTTCATAGTTGACTATTTTAAATTCTTGTATATAATTCATCTTCTGCTAGAGTGTTGAAAATGTAGTGTACGTTTGAAACTAAATCAGAGAAGAAAATTTTGAATTCAATTCATCTATGGTGCAATCCAGAAAACTCCCACCATTTATAAAGCATTTGGACAATTTAACTTGAGGTTTGAATCAACTATTATGGAGCTTTTGGATTGCTGGTTAGTTTGTGTTTGTGATTTAATTTAAGTAAGAAGAATGAAGCAAATTGTGACTCACCAAAATCATGTTTAGTTGTGGTTAAATGTCAGTCTAATATAAATTAACATGTAAAGATAATTACCGTATGTGGCTAAATTGTAAACAAACAAATATGGTAATTATCCCAATTTAACAACAAACAAATCAAAATTCTTACAAGGACCAAATGGCTAAATTGTAAACAAAGAGACAGATTTGGCTAAAGAGGCTGGTGAAATCCTTTCCCAAAAATGGGATCATAGCTAGAGAAAATGCTTTTCAAAATTTAGAAGGGTTCTTTATAAATTTTCTTGGCTTTTGGATATGAGTTTTGTAGGGCTGTAGGGGATATTTAATATTGGTTGAGAAAGTGACTTCTTCGATTCTTATTTGGATGAATGTTAAAATAATATATTTTTAACGCCAACTAGTAGTAAAATATTGATAGAAGTTCCAAGTTCGAATTGACGAATTCTCCATTCCTCTTGATAATAATAATAATAATAAAACATCGTCTATTCTATATGAGGCTTTCACCGGTTGTTAAAGAAGATTGCACTTTCGGTATGCTAGAATATAATTTCAACATATCAAGTTCAGATGACTCATACATCCCTAGATTTGGAGTCGGAACAGTATAGTTTACCCTTATACCGAGTCTTATATTCCATATGCTTTGTTATAAACATTTTTCAGAACAATCTTCCAGGTTGGCTCCCAAACACCTTGATTAGCCTGTTGGAAAACCCAGATAGGGATACATGAAATATCAGGCTCAGCCACATGAGTGATCTCCAAGGGGAAAAGACTTGAATAAGCTTGGTCTTGGACTTGGTCTGCGACTGGTCCGATTATACCTATTAGAGGGATGCAATGCATTACCAAATGATACATGACTTACATTCTTGTGTATATATTGACATGTCATAATCGTAATTAGGGGTGGACTCGATTTAATCGGTTCGGTTTTTCGGTACTAACTGCTAACCTAATTGATGACTTCGGTGAACATCCATAGATGATATCTCTCTTTCTAAATCAGTAAATCAAGAAACAAGAAAAAACATCTGCTAAAGAAAAATTTAAACAAACTCAATCTAAAAGTAAAGCTCCAACAATCACAAAGAATTATCTCAAAGAAAGGTTGTGCCTGACATCATTGCCATTTCCAACTCCATCCGTCAAGCACACACTCGTAAAAAATGGAGTATCAAGTAGTACCTGCTTGATCCAAGTAATGCTGATACCCTTATATCTTTGAAAATCCAATTAACTACCACTTTGTTAATTTTCTTCTTTTCGATCGAAAACTTCTATCCCTAACTTCAATTCTTTAAAACAGTCGCTCAAGTTAGCCATCTAAACTAGGAATAGATCCACCCGAGCTGTTTTGTTCAAGGCTCCGCAAAATTTGTAAAAGAAAATTCAAAATTGATACTCTCACAATGAAACTATCAATAGAACACTTTTTTATTAGGTTCATTGATATACACGCATGTATTCTTCAGATGTATACTTGATGCAACTCTTTGTAAAGTGATAGAACTAGACATTGATGTGACTCTTCATATCACACAGTAGATTCTAAATTGTGAAGTCAACAGTTTCTCCATTCCTTAACTAAACTTGCATAAAAGCCTATCAGAAGTAAAACTCCAAGGCAATACACTAGTCTTCCTGCCAAGCACAAACAATTGGCTGCCAAAGCCGGCCTCTTTAACTTTAACGAAGCAACTACCATCTTTGTGATAACAAATTTATCATCTATAATAAAGGCAATTAATCAAGAATTACGCAGAAATAATCTAGGATGAGGGATGAAGTAAAGAACAATCGACATACCTCATGTAACAATCAAATCCCTAGCCATTGAAGGAGAAAAAGAATTGTAGTCAAAATACTCAAGAGGGTAATGGACTTTGTTTAGCTTTCATGAATCGAGATGAGTAAAACCTTCAGATATATGATCCAACATTGCTCTGTATATTGAAATGTACTATGCAATTAGCAATTTCAATTGAATTAAGTAACACACTCATGAGCTTAATAACAGCTCATTTTCATATTCATATTGTAGCAGCTAACAACATGGACCATAGCTAGGGAAAAGACAGATGCAACATTTCAAATTATGTGCTTCTGTATAGATAGCCAAATCAAGCAAGAAAAGGTTGACCAAAGTACCTGCATGAATCTAGATCACTCAGAACAAAACTACGTAGGATTTCTGCTAAAAAAGTTTCCCCACTACATTTCAGAATTTGGAGATTTTGCATGAACACCCTACGGATTTGTTAAAAAAAAATTCCAGTGTCTAACGATCAAAGGGATATCAGATGATTTAGGAAATCCCAAACCTCATCAGTCATTTGTTCAGGTTTAACTTTTGAGTTGCTGGCATCATACATGTCTACATTGTGTAAGAAGTGAGCAATTGTGTAAGAAGCCATGTAAATAGTTGAATCAGACAAAGACTCAACTAAGAATTCTTCATCCCACAGGATACGAGTCCCAAGTTCGAAAGATCGTGAACAAGCCCACTGATTCAACCACCCCAATGTGTGTTCAAATCCATGCCTTGTATACAAACTCATGCTGGACAAGCACTCCTCAGCCAATTTTTTCCATTCAGCTTCTCCATATGTGATGTACCATTGATCTGTAAGCGCCACAATGCATTCTTCACCGGACCTTGACACTACTCGCTGCCCAGGTTCACCATCTGGCAGAAGCTGAGATCAGGTCTCTGCAACATTTCAAAAGAAAATTTGAAGGTGACACTTTTAGAATGAAACTACATAAAGCAAAATTTAACGAGTCCATTCAATTACATGTATCTTCCGTTTATAACTTTCAGTTCTCCTATATGACTTACATTATCTCAAGAGCATCCATGGAGCTGAAGTCAGCAAACTGCCCAAAGAGACGAAGCCAACCAGAAACAGGAAACCTGAAAATTTAAAACGCTTGCATAGCAAAATTACCCGTTGTATTGTACAATGTTATCAGAGTATATCAGTCAAAACATTTTTTTTACTTGATTTATTTTTTATCCAACATCTTACTTCTCGAACAGACAAATGTCCAGGAAAGAGTCGAAAAGGTTGAATAAAGGGGCAGACAATAGGTGGGACAAAAAAACAACAAAAAGAATTGTCATTGTGGAAAGAGACGGTCACATGCCAGAGAGAAATACAGAAATGCTATCATATTAACCATAACTAAGCTGGTACAATCTTCATCTAACTTTTAAGACAAGATACACATACCTGACGATAAATAAGATATTTAATACATCTATGGTTGTCTAAGATTCAACAGCTTCAAAGTTCAATGTGTTGATGCATGGCCTGTCGGCCTAGACAACAGTACAAGTGTTTAGTGTAGAGACTAAGTGTTGTGCATGCAAGGATGACACAAGGAAGTATAGTGGTTCACCACTCCCGTGAGGAGAGGCTACGTCCACTTGGAATGTCCACTAGTATGTCTGATAGAGAAGTACAAGTCCATAAGATGGGATAACAAGCTCATGGATCAGACTAGGGATCCATGACTAAGAGGGAGAGGGCTCCTTTTATAGATAAGGAAACTCCTCTCATAATACAAGTCTTCGATGTGGGACACAAGTCTCATTTGCCTATCGTGAACCCTTTTGGCGAGCATGGTAGGGACGCCTCCCGGCGAGGTCTTGGTCGGCTTCCACCATGGTGAGGTAGCTCGGGTGTCGGGCTAGGTCCCACATGTCATGGACGGGATCTCACATGTCATGTGGGTCCGCTAAGAGTATGTTAATTATACTTGGTGGTATGTAGTATACGGGTGTCAACACAATGTGACAGTGAAGATGGTCAAAGATGCAAAATAATGATCTTTTCATCAATGGCAACAAAGCTGGATCTACTTTATCCTTAGATAATAAACCAACTATCAATTCCATTGTTGATGCATCCACAGAGAAACCCCTCTCCACCATTTGATGAATAACTCCCATCACCCTAGATGTCTCATTGTTATTGATAAGCCCTCGGATGATTATGTTGTACGTCCAATTATCTGGAAAACAGGCTTTTTCTTACATTTCTCTAAGAAACTTTTCTGCTTCACCTATTAGGCCCCCATCACAAAGTCCACTAATCATTATGTTATATGTCCACACATCAGGATGAAGTCCTTTCGATGATAAACTGCTGAAGAGATACTTTGCAGCTTCGACTTTTCCAGCTTTGTACATACCATGAATAAGAGAATTGTAACTAACAATATAAGGTTCCAACTTCTTGTCTTCCATCTCTCTAAGCAATTCCATTGCCATACCAAGTTGTTGTTTTTCACGTAGGCCATCCAATAAAATAGCATACGTTTGAGAATCTGGAAGCTGGGAAGAAGCTTTCATCTGAGAGAACAACTTTTGAGCATCTTGTATTCTCCCCAATTTGCAAAAACCATCCATAAGAGTGTTATAAGTAACAGTCACTGGAACAAGTCCCTTACGAGACATTTCCTCAAATAGCATCACAGCCTTATCGATCTTTTTATGCTTGCAATATCCGTTCATCAATATGCTATAACTACGAGCATTCACCATTGAGCCCTTGCTAACCATTAGGTCAAAGACTTTTCTTGCCTCGTCCAATTCTCCTCTCAAACAGTAACCATCCATAAGTGAGTTGTAAGTGACTGTATCAGGTTCAATATCTCTTTGAATTATCATTTCAACCACGCTTTTTGCTTCCACGACCATCCCCTCCTTACAAAGTGTATCTACCAAGACGTTGAAGGTGTACAGATTTGGAAAGATGTTCTTACTCACCATTTCATTCAACAGCCTTGTAGCTTCTTTCCACTGGCCTAATTTGTAAACTCCATGGATGAGAGTGGTATAGGTAATGACGGTTGGGGCGATACCCTTACTGATCATTTCTGAGAAGAGGTTGAATGCATCAACAATTAGCGTATCCTTACAAAGACTGTCAATGATGGTGTTATAGACAACTACGTCAGGCTTACAAGCTCCAGATTGTTCCATCTTCCTAAGCAATTGAAGAGCTGCAGAATTGTTACCCTTCATGCACAGGCCCTTTATGAGTGTGCCTAAAGTAACTACATCGGGCTTACAACCTGTGTCGACCATTTTGCTGAAAAGTCGTGCTGCTTCAGCAACTCTACCCTCAAGAACAAATCCGTTAATTAGAGTGCTGAAGGTCATGACATTTGGTTCAAAACCAACTTTGAAAAATCTTCCCAGCATAGATAAACTAAACCCCATTTCGTTCAAACGACAATAGCAATTAAAGGTGATATTAAGAGTCCAAACATCAGGAGCAATTCGAAGCAGACCCATTTGTTTGTTCAAAGAGATGGCTGCAGAATAGTGTTTCAATTTGGCAACTTGACCCAAGATTTGGTTGAACCGGACAAGGGAAGGGAGAGGTCGCCTTTGAAGCATTTCATCGAACACCTTCAAGGCATCCTCAAAATTGGGTGGCTGGGTGTTTCTAGTTTTGCTTGGATTTAAGGGTTGAGAATGAAACGAGGCCAAGTAATTGTTGAAATAAACAACAAGAGTAGTAGCAGTAGTAGTAGTAGAGTGAACAAGACAAGGCGTACCTCCTCTTCTTCTTGTGCTGCTGCAACAATAAGAAGCAGCAGTTGTCCTCATCATCATCATCTTCAGCATCTCTGAGCCAACCGTTCAAGTGGCTTAAGGAAGCTCAAATGGCTTTTCCTCAGAGTCTGGTGATTCCGTTGAGTGAGAGAAAGAGAGTAATGAATGACTGAACCCTTCGCCAGGAGTAGTCCAGGACCATACTGACTACTGAGAGTGTCTACAAATAACAATTAAAATTGAACCCTTTTTTGGTCGGGGTTAAATTTAGAATTGTGGCCAAACGTAGGGGCCAAATTGCAATGCGATTTTTATGAAATAAAGTCTTGCAATAAAATTCCAGCAAGACTCTCAATGAAGTAGAAACCTAACTCTGCCATCAGCTCTCGGTGAGTCACAGTATTCCGTGATTTTCGATTTCAAAAAATTCACCCTTATTCTAAATAAGGATGACAATGGGTTGGGCCGGCCAAGGTTTGTCGTATACATCCTCGCTCGTTGGGAAAAGGGAAATGTTGGGTTATTTGGGTATGTTGTGCTGCTTTTCTAGAATATACCAACATTGAATTATAAATTAACAAATTCAAATTAAAAAAAAAACAAACTAAATTTAAAAGGAAAAAAATCATCTTTAGTTACTCAACTTTCACTCGTTCGACATTATCGTCTCTGAACTTTGAAAAATATCACTTTTGTCCCTCAACTTCAACATTGACTATAAAAATATTATCCTATTACAAAGACGTTAAGTTGAGGACATTTTTGTCAAATCATTATTTTAATATAAAAAAATATTATTTGAACAAAAAAATACATCACCTAATAAAAATGACAATAGATAAAAAAAATTGTCAATAAATGAAAGTTTTGAATATTTTTGTTTTTGTCAATAAATAAATAAATTATATATATTTTTTAAATCATTATAAAATATTGATAAAAAAATAAAAAATAAACATTCTTATAATTTATAATTAGTAAACAAATAAAATTTAATTTATATTTATCTGCTATTTGACGAAAATATCCTTGAAAGAATGTGTTATTTACAAAATACATTGATTAATAGAATTTTTAACGATAAATTTAACGGAGGGACCAAAGTGATAGTCGGTGTTAAAGTTGAGGGACGAAAGTGACATTTTTAAAATTTTAAAGACGAAAGTGTCGAACGATTAGAAGTTGAGGGACTAAAAGTGATTTTTTTCCAAATTAAAAAATCAAGAAAAAACAATCCATAATATATAATGTTTTTATATGGTAAACGAGTACGCGGAGTGGATCCAACGTCTAGGATGTTACATGTACACATAGGTACCCACATCTATCTAGTCAAGAACCTAGGGTACCTACGCGTATATATATATTGTTACTACCGGATCTCAAACTCCGGTATCCGCTTGGCCAAATTAGAAGGAATATTTGTTACCATACATTTACCAAATGTATGGACGAATGAGCTCCATATGTATCAAGAGTTCTCCACCACATAAATAGATAAGACAATAACATACTTGTAATTAGTACATATTACCTAGCCCACTTGTATGAGGGGTCCTCCACTCCTATATAAGGAAGACACCCTCACACCATAAGGGCTCACTCACACTCACTCAACTCTCTAGAGCTCCTAACTTTCCCCCTTGTAATCTCTTACCCCTATAGTGATTACTACTGAAGGGGACGTAGCCTAGCCTCATATTGAGCTAGGTGAACCACAATACATTGCATCTCTATGTCTCTTTGTGTGTGATTGTGGTTACCAAAGGTCTCTCACTGAACCACTCGGAAAACAGTATAAACATGTACGTTTGGCATCCCTAATCTTAAATTTTTTTTCCTCCAACCTTTTACCACTTGAACTAGTTTTAAGAGCTTGTGTAGATAACCATTAAAATCTTAATTCACATTCTTGTGTATTATATATATATATATATATATATATATATATATATATGTATGTATGTATGTATATAATGATCTCAGGTAAGGAAATCCTTACTTTACAAGGTGCGAAGTTTTGATTTCAGCCGTCAGATCCGTTTAAATGATCTGATATGACGGCTGAGATCAAAACTCAGCACTTATGAAGTAATGACCTCCTTAGTGAAGAAGCCATGTTGATCTTTCAAATTTGGCAAAAAAAAAAAGGTCAAAATTGGTCACTTGATGTAATAAATCAACATCTCATCGATCTAACATTGATAAGTGAATAAATAAATTATGTTTACTATTAAGCAAAAAAAAACTAAAAATATTTTTATAAATTAATAATTATTAATTTATAAATAAATTGATATCTCGCTAAATTAATAAAATTTAAATGGTCTCAAACCTATTAATGTAAAGAGTTTATATTGGATACATAATGCAATCTTTTAAGTTGCTCCAATATAAGGGATAGCTCATTAAGAGAGACTGGCCTCACCATTAAATCAATAATGAGGGGGTGTTTTGCCTTAGTTTAGGGGTCAACGTTAATACACCATATATCAGAATCTGCAAAGTTCATATATAATTTTAAAGTTGCTTGATGTGCACTTGCATCCCGTATGATGGTGCCTCACTACTTAATTAATACTCATAGATATATCTTCTACACAAGAAAAAGGAGCTATATATGAACATCAAAATATATAGACAGGAAGAATTGAAGTCTTTATTCCCATTTGGTAAAGAAGGTCCTGATCAATACTTAAGCAGCAGCTAGCACATGAGCAGCGAAGTCATGATAGCGCATATATCACCTAATTGAAATAATAATCTTTTCAGGGTGAAACTGTTAGCAAATCGAGAGAGAGAGAGAGAGAGAGAGAGAGAGAGAGAGAGGTGTCTAGTTCAATATAATTAGCATGGCTATAGAAGAAGCTTCTTAAAAGGTTTTGGAATTAAATGTTAGATCAGAAAGTGACAACCCAGAATGCAGCAGGGTACCAAGAAATGAAAATAAATACCAACAAACTATATATGCTTGAATCATGAAGATAGGAACTTCCATCCTTTTTAATTGTTTCTGAACTTTACCAAAGAAATGGGTAGAAAAAGTTTTCAGGGAAAAATGAAAGTGAAAATGCTTGACCTCCATTAGAAGCAAGTGAAAATGGTTTTTTTATAATTCTGATGATCTGGGGGACAATGTTTGGGGCTTGGGTTGCTTCAGCTAGAGGCCTAGAGCTAAAAGAATTCGAGTGAGCCTATTACTCGTTAATGGTTTTTAATTTGTGCGTATACATTACTATAAGAAATTAGTTGCACCAAATAAATGTGATCCAGCAACACCAATTATTCCTTAACTAGACTTCCTACACGCGCTATGCGCGTGCAAAAGTCGTGTTCGTTGGTGCGAAATGTTCATATTTTTATTTTCGATTATCAAAAGTTGGTTGATTTTATAAAATGAAAAAAAAATATAAAAAATACAAATCATTAAATAAATTTGGCAAGTGGGCAAGTGGGTGTGGGACCTCCACATCATTAATTTATTTCTTGATTTTATATTTTACTGTTTTGCCCTTTATATATAAAATTTTATATTTTAGATGATATAAATATAAAGGGGCATTTGTTGAGTTTTTAAAAATTTAACCAAACTCATGTTTTGGCTTTATATATATAGATTTCAATATACCAAAAAATGTCCTTCATTGTTTGCTAATAAGTAATAACCTTCCGTTAAAATTGATTCGTGAAACTTCCTGATTTTTTCCCTCCACTCCTCCCCACCTTCACAATCGCACCCCACCCAATTAAGTCACCCAACATCCACCTTTGGTGAGCTTCGAATGATAGTATGGTTTTTGGTGCAATGCCACCAGATAAACAATATTTAGGATAGTACCAAGTGTATTATAGTTTGGTGGACCGCATTTAAACCACATGATATGGTAATTTATGTGACAGTTAAATATTGAATGATGATGCAAACAATGAATATTCGGTTATTATATATGATTTATTATAATGTGGAATCTTGTTGAACTTTGCCGCATTTTTTTGTTCTAGTTTTCCAATCAAACCATTTCCTTTAAAATTATCAAACATTTACATGAAATTGTAAGCAATGCACTTTGCATGAAGAGTGTAGAGTAATGTTTTTTCGGGGAGTGATGTTTACAATTTCATTTTTAATGCTTGCACTCAGCCTTTTACCGTTTTTTTTTTCTTTTCATTACTATATATTTTTCACTTATCTTCTCAAAACTTTCTCTACTAGGGCTTCGGTACTTTTTAAAAAGTGCGGACATTACTATTTCGACAACCACACAATGACTTTTAACAATTAAAACGTTCATCTTTTAGATTCTACATTGATAATGAACTCTGCAAAATTTCAGCCATATTGGAAACCATTTGGTCATCCAAAATGGTGAAACATTACTAACAAATTATTAGCCGTCGGATAGAACTGAAATGATAAAACTTGTAATCCAATAGTCAAAATGGTTTTCGATTTGACTAAAATTTTGCAAGAATCATATTTTAAGAGGGACCTATAGGATGAGTGGTTCAAATCGTTAAACCTTATATTTTAAGTGAGGATGTCCGCACTTTTTTAAAGTGCAGAACCCCTTAGTGGAGAAGGCCAATATATATAGTGTACGTCCACTCCTGTTGTGCGGTTGTGCCCCAACTCACAGGATTAAAGGCCTACTAACATGGCAATGCTTACCATGGGTAAAAGAACTCGATAGTTGGAACCTCCCTCGCCAACCATTCTAGTGGAGGTTGATTTTCATCCCGTGTTAGCACTCACTTCCAAAGAAGGAGCTTTGACCATCTCTCCGGTAGCTAAAGTCAAAGGTATCGTGTTGTAGTGGGTTGAGTCTGCTAGTGTCACCTCTATGTAGGGAGGTCACTCAGGATTAGGAATAAAATTAGACCTCGAGTAGCCTTTAATAGTGGCTATGCTTAAGTAACAAAGTAACCTGACATTACTAGACCTCAAGTTTTAGTTAGGAACCTGGTTTTTTTTTTTCTTCTTTTTTGAGTACAAGCGTCCCAAGATGTTTTTTAAAATCCTGAGTTCCAAACTTTAATGACATGTTTACTTACTTGGAATGTGTATGGGAATAAAAGAATTAATTCCAATTCCTGAGTTCTCTTGCGTTTACTAAGATGTACATGAATCAGAATGGTTGTTGGTCTCATTTAAAAGTAACTAAAAAAGAGGAATCAATTCTTGAATATCCGGAGTTTGATTACCAGGGGGGTAAGTATTAGGAATGAATTCCAATTCATTCACATTTTCATTCCAAGTAAGTAAACATGCTATAAATGTCTTAAGGTTCTAGGATTGGCCTTCTTGTTTGTCAATTTCTATCACCTGCTCGAGCATGTGAAACTGCTTAGGTATGGATTCTTTTTGTCAAGCCCCTTGGGGTAAATAATTATGTGTAATTTTGCTTTTTAAGAAAATAAATGGACGTTTTATGCTAAAAAAAAATTTAATAGTTTATGTAGTATAAAAAATAAAATAAAACGTGATCGTTAATGAGTACTTCATTCCATAAAATTATCAAGTTCAAGATCCGTTTTCACATACAAGGTCCATCAATAAATATGATAATTTTAGTAATATTTTTCAAAAACAATGAGATTTCAACCTAAAAATGTCATCTGCATTAAAACCCAATTTTAGGGTGCTGTTTGCAGATCATTAAGGCCAACAATAGAGGAACTCTTTGTGCTCGCCTCAGCGGTGCCCAACACTGTAACACGTCAAGCCCATCATCGTTGCTATGATTTAGTCTTCGTTAAAAGTTTTTCCGTCTCTCGTAGAAAATGCTTGGGATTATTGACAGAGAAGGGACAATCTAATTCTTCACCATGTCGGGCATTTTTGTTCTTTACTTGTTTGTTACACTTCCTACATCTCATTATCAATGCCATTTACGTTCATATTTCCAAAAATAAAATAAAATATATAACCTAAAAATGGAGTTGGGAAATGAAATGAAATATAAGGGTAGTTTAGACATTAGATTAATGTTTATTTATTTATTTTGGGTCAATATAGCCATACCTATTCAAACCCGCTTGATCCAATTTCAAAAATATTCAAATGCCTAACGGCAGCAAAATACCAAATCTTAAGCTACCTAACAACCACCAATGAGCTAAATAAATATTGAAATTTTAGTTTTAATCTTAAGAAGAACAAATCTTTTCTTTTTTGGAAAAGGTCTGGGTTCCTTGTTTGGGGATCATCATCTTCCTGCTTGTTGAAGCAACGGCTGCGATTACACTGTTCGCTTTGAATACAATTCATGGGCCCACACAACACTTTCTGAAACCCTCCCTTGTTCTTTCTCCTCCTCCTTCAAATATTTTACCAGACACAGAAGTAGTCTTCAAATCTCTTGACAAACATCAACCCCATGAAATATAGCAATTCCAAGTCTTGGGTTTTGGGTTGATTTTATTTGCACATTTGGGTTATAGAATCTGTGTTTGATTTGATATCTTGGTGAAACATTTTTGTGGGTTTTGGAGAAGCAGAGCTAGGACACCAAATATAACATTTTCAAGGAGGGATTCAATCACTGTCGACTTGTTTTTCTTGTGGGTTTTGTCAGTCTTTAATTGGGTAAGCGAGTTTGTTCTTGAAAATTGTTAGATTTTTGAAAAATCTAGTGTTGTTGATGAAGTGGGTGTAAAAAGTTGCAATCTTTGGGTGTGGAAAAATGGTGAGTACGGCGAATAATTGGAGGTTCCGGCCAGCCTATGCAATGGTAAATGGGGGACCCGACTTGGCTCCGAATAGCGCTCCGGCGAGTAATGCGGGTTCGGAGTGCGGCGACATTGAGTTCACCAGAGAATATGTTGAATCATTGTTGAATGAAAGACCCAAAAGGAAGGACAGGTTCAGTCTCAAGGTCAGTGATTTTTTATTTTTTTTTTCAAATTGTTTTGGAATAGTTGGTTTAAATGAAATGGCTTTTGGGTATTTCTTGTTCTGTTTTATCAAATTCAACATGATTGATTTTCCAGGAAAAATGTGACTCTTTGACGGAGTATATCAAAAGGCTGAAACCTGTTATAAGATGGTTCCAAGAGCTTGAGGGAAGCTACTTATTAGAGCACGAGAAGCTACAGAACAGTTTGCAAGTGTCTGAGCTACAACGCTCGGAAATGGGTATGAGCAATATCTTTGTATGTCTGATATTGAATTTCGAAATGAAGTTGTTTCGTTAAGTGATTGTACTTGTTTGAATATAGATCTATTACTGAAAAACAAGGAAGAAGAATTGAATTCAATTATTGCCGAGCTCAGGAAAAACTATGCTTCTTTACAAGAGAAATTTACAAAAGAAGAATTGGATAAGATGGTGAGTAAGGTGGTTTTGATATTCAATGTGGCTGGCTGAGTTTTGTTGATTGATGTGATTATTTAAATTCCTCAATATGTCAATTAGGCTGCAATGGATTCTCTCACCAGAGAGAGAGAGGCAAAACTCGAAATTGAGCGATCAAAGTTTTCCCTTTCGGATGAGCTTGAAAGAGTTCAAAGAGACCTCACAAGTGCTAAACAGCAGGTAAAGCAGAATATGTACTCCTTTTCTGCCTTTCTCTTCCATTATGGGTAATTCTGGTATCTCCTTTCAAGTGCTCTCATTGATTCTTTGGGGCAATTTTCGCAGAACTCTTCACTTAGTGACATGTACAAACGTCAGCAAGAATACATTGCAAACTTGCAACACTACAATAGTAAACTGCAGACCGACCTCTCTACAGTAGAGGAGGACCGTAAGCGTGTGGAGACCGAAAAGGCTAGTATGGTGGAGAATCTAGGCATGTATAGGGGTCAGCTTGCAGTGTCCAGAGTGAGTTTCTTTGTATAGACTTTTTTTAATTGCATCAGGTAGTAGTACGCTTATGACATATCTATAATTCTCTAACTTCAGTGATCTCCTAACGTCCTGTGCGGGTATGCAGTAATGATTTCTTGGAATATTTCTGTATTCCAAAGGTGTCGTTAGAAATTAGGAGTAAGTTGTATGATAATATGATTAATAATTCGGGGAAAAGTTCCCATTGTGGTGTTGGCCAATCTATGAAATATCGTGAAGTGATATTTTGTACTGTCTGCAGGAAGCTTGGAAACTAATCCTAGACTTATAGATTTCTCATGATATAGGACATCTTTTAGCTGAAGATGAATGTGATTATTAAAATGTGAGTTAAATCAACCATTTCAAATGGCTCAGAGAATTGCTAATGATTATATTGTTGTCAAAGGTGTTAGTCAGTTGTCGTACTCTATAATAAGGACCTGCATTCATTAGGGATGATGATTTTATTGGTGAGAGGGTGCCTTTTTCCTTTATGTTGCAGATATGCTTTAATGGGCCTTTCACGGATAAAGAAAGAAAGTTGTTTTATGGTAATTAGGATCTTAGATATCTTATGACTGACTATATGCTTTAGAAATTTTTTTATTTAGAGACAGATTTTTTTGTGTTTTTTGTTTCTTCAGTAGGAGTTAACTAGTAGGAAATGATCTTCTAGTTGGCTTTACTATTGTAGATTAGGCCAGTTCTCAGTGTTTGTAGTCCTGTAGAGTTTTTAGATGGGACTAGGAATAATATTAAAGTGGAGCATCTTCCTGTGTTTTCTTCTTTTAGTAATTTTCTTGGGAAAAGGAACCGTTACAAACTAATATTTTATATTTGATGGATGACATACAGCAATGTCAAGATGATGCAGTAAAGCAGAGGGATGCTTTGGCAAATGAAGTTGCGCACCTTAGAATGGAGTTGCAACAAGTGAGAGATGATTGTGATCGACATCAACTGCAAGTGCAGACTCTAACCGCTGAATTTACACAGTATAAAGAGTCCACCGAAAAATCTTGTTATGAGTGGGGTAACCTCGCATCAAAAAACGATGAACTGGAGGTTGTTATATAATACTGCTCTTTTTTTTTTTTTAATTCAGTTTTGTGTCTAACAACATTTGTTAGCTTATTATGATGTTATTTCAGGCAAGATGTCTATCACAAAGTGACCAGATAAAGACATTGGAGGCCCAACTAATGACTGCAGAAAAGAAACTACAGGTGATAAGATTTTTTTTCTTTCTCTGTGTGTGTGTGTGTGCATGGACCATGTATAACATTTGGCTATGCACGTTTGATTATGGAATGCAATGGTTGAACCAATTACCCATTATGTAGGTTAAATGTGTTAAGTATTGTTGTGTTCTCTTTCTAGATGTCCGACTTATCTACAATGGAAAGAAGAACAGAATATGAAGGGCAAAAGAAACTGATTAGTGAGTTAAGAACTCGCCTGGCAGATGCAGAATTTAAACTTATTGAAGGAGAGATGCTGCGGAAAAAGTTGCACAATGAAAACTTGGTAAGTCTATTTCCATAGCTTTTGTCAGCTAGAGTTGTTTACACCTTGCTAAATGTTCTTATGCTGTAGGAACTAAAAGGGAACATCCGCGTATTCTGTAGAGTGCGACCTTTTTTGGCTGAAGATGGTTCTAACACAGAAGGGAAGGTTATTTCTTATCCAACATCAATGGATGCTCTTGGGCGGGGCATTGATTTAGTGCAAAGCGGTACATTACTTGGAAAACAATAGTGATTTACAATTCTTTCTCTCACGTACTGTACTCACATGTTATTTGTATATGTCATCAGGGCAAAAACATTCTTTCAAATTTGACAGAGTTTTTATTCCTGATGTATCACAAGAAGATGTGTTTGAAGATATTTCACAACTCGTACAGAGTGCTCTTGATGGTTATAAGGTGATTAAAACCCGTTGAGACTCCGTCTTTCATGTTTTGATTTTATATTATGGTTATCAAACCTGAAGTGTTCAATGTGTGCATTGCAACATATGTACATATATGTGTGTGTGCATGTACAGTATTTAGTTGTGTTTGGTTAGAAATTTGGTAGCTTACATATCTCTTGTAGTTACTTTACTTTGTTAATTAGTTATATATACCTGTGGATATCACTATTATTATCCACTTTTAGCCATGATGATGGTGGCATTATCCACTTTTAGCCACCATCATGATGATGGTGGCTTCTTGTTTCAGGTTTGCATTTTTGCCTATGGTCAAACAGGATCAGGCAAAACCTATACCATGATGGGTAAGCCGGGGGATCCAGAGCAAAAAGGGTTGATACCCCGTACGTTGGAACAAATTTTTAAAACTAGACAATTTGTCCAATCACAAGGGTGGAAATATGAAATGCAGGTGAGTGGAATCTCTCTCTCTCTCTCTCTCTCACACACACACACACACACTTTATTACTCTAGTGCGAAAGTCTTTTTAATCTCATTTTCTTTTGCCCTTGGACATATATATGTAGGTGTCAATGTTGGAAATCTATAATGAAACAATTCGTGATCTGTTAGCAACAAATAGATCATCTTCAGATATGTTAAGAACAGAAAATGGTACTGCTGGAAAGCAATATACGATCAAACATGATGCAAATGGAAATACTCATGTCTCTGATCTTACCATTGTGGATGTGCGTAGTGCTAATGAGGTTTCATTTCTCTTAGAACGGGCCGCTCATAGCAGGTTGTTAAATATAAATACTGATCTTATATTCCTCCCCCTCCCCTTGTTCTTTTATTTGTCATTTTTAATCGAAAGTTGTCTACAAGACTAACAAATAACTATACCTCTCATGCTTCTTCAGTTTTACATTTTCTACTCGGGGATGTTGGATTGTTTCTTTTAACTCCTGTTATAATGTTACTCTAACACAATGAAAATTGAAAATGTTGATTCTATTTAACTGAAGAATTGCTATGGAAAGAAAGGTGCTTAATTGATCTACACTGATATAAATGATGTTTTTACTTGAGTGTTAAAGGTTTATTTTGACTCATATTTTTCCTCAAAAAAATCTACTTATCTTCTACTCGGTTCCTTTCAGGTCTGTGGGCAAGACTCAAATGAATGAGCAATCATCAAGAAGCCATTTTGTTTTCACACTACGCATATATGGTGTTAATGAGGTATAAACATCCCTTTTCTCGATAAACACTCTACCGTGCTCATATTGATATTTTGAGTTTTTCATATTTTTATTATTTTGCTTATCTTTCTTTATTTGCCTTTTCACTGTAGAGTACTGAACAACAAGTACAAGGTATCCTGAACCTTATTGATCTTGCGGGGAGTGAACGCCTTTCTAAGAGTGGATCGACTGGGGACCGATTGAGAGAAACTCAAGTATCTTGTCTAAACCTTCATCTCCTATTTTTCTTATACGTTACTCATTTCTCAATTTTATAATCAAATGTTTTTGTTCTTAAATTGTATTAGGCCATCAACAAGAGTCTGTCATCTTTAAGTGACGTTATATTTGCCTTGGCAAAGAAGGAGGACCATGTACCATTTAGGAACTCGAAGCTTACATATCTTCTTCAGGTTGTTGTTTACTTCTTTTAAGCGATACATGGAAATGATTTTAGGTTTAGTCTGGATTATTTCATTCCACCCATCCCATATCTTCTTCTCGGAAGATCTGGAATGCCCACTATAAGTTCTGATAGTTAACCACACTTGAATGGTGAAAAATGTTAAAAGCTTTTAGCTTATTGTGGTTTCCTGTTGAATATATTCTCTAAGTAGGGATTATTTAAGAAATTCTAATATCCTGAAATATCATTTTGACCAGCCATGTCTAGGAGGGGACTCAAAGACGTTGATGTTTGTAAATATTGCTCCTGATTCCTCCTCAGCGGGTGAATCACTCTGCTCACTTCGTTTTGCTGCCCGTGTGAATGCTTGCGAGATTGGGGTTCCACGACGTCAGACTTACACGAGACCTTCAGATTCACGATTGAGCTATGGTTGATCTTCAGTCGCATATATTTTTGTGTTAATTTTAATGATCAATGATTTGTATCTGCATTAGTAGGCAGCGCCATAAAGTAAAATTTGAGAATGGTTCTAGCATAGGCTTATGTGTATAGTAAAATGTATTCTTATCAGCTAAACATGGGAGAATTCTTTGTTCTTCACATTTCTCTGAGCTTGACTGCATTCTCCTGAAGTACTAATTTTGATTGCTCGCTCCATTTACTTTGTTGAAGTAAATGCAACTAGAAGTACAAAATAGAGTCATTGTTGTAACCAGAGTGAACTTAGAAATTGATGGAAATAAATGTGCATTTGTGACTAAATTTGCTGTTATCAACTGAACAAATTGAGTGATTCATGCCATTTGATCCATGACCTCTTGGAGAATAACTGTTGTGTCTTGATAATATGTTTGAGTCTCAGACAGGTTCCTTTGCTTCACAGCACCATCAAGCTGTTGACACATTGAAAAGAGAATGTTGGCATTACCTTAACTGCTGCATAAACATAAGAACATTTTTGACTCTGTTCATTATTTGCTACCTTTTCGACTGTGTTGAACAATCTGTTAGCCAGGTCAGTGAGAGGTTGCTTCTCAGCGACCGGTGCTGCAGTGATGACTTTGTCGAAATCAAAGTACATGAAAGTGGATTTTAGTCGCAGATACTTTTGGACATAGTTAAGTGTATCTTGTTCAATCAAATCTGCCATTGCCAGGAGATCAAAAGCATACTTCTTCAGCCTAAACTTTCTCCCTTTGGTTCCAATGTCTGCCATATAGAGATGATTCTTCAGAAATGAACGAGTCCCCGTCTTCTCATTTGCAATTTCTGCAACAAAACCATGGTTGCAGATCAATAATTGAAGCATTGATACCATGTTATATAACTATTAGACCCCATTTAGGCAATGTTGCTAAGTGGACACAACTTACTGTTATCAGCAGAAGGAACCGGCAGAGGGCCATCAATCCAGAACCCGTTGTTGCCCTCGGCAACCGCGACTCCATTTGAGGAGTTGCTAACAAGTGCAATAGAGGCAAGGCCTAAGGCTAGCCTTCTTGTGGTTTGTAGTGGCTGTTCCACAAGATGATCATCTTTTTTCTTGCCTAAACATCCAATAATGCTAACTCGCTTTTGGGTTCGTTGAATGCTTGGAAGCCTTGGAATAACTGGCAGTGTTTCAGAGATTCCATTTAAGTTTGCCAACTGAGCCATGGAAGAAGAATTGGGTGCAGAAAGAGTGGGTTGGCAAGAATTTCAGTTATATCCGTTAGGAAAGTGCAGGCTACTACTGACCACCAGAAGGATATCCTCACCGGGGATAATTTTGGTAATTATGGAAATTGGCCCAGAAATGTATGGCATGGAATCCTGCCTACCCATTTGAAAGAAAGCCCAAGTGAATATGCAAACAGGTCTACTAGCCCGTTGTTTATACTAAAATGGCCAATAAGTAAACCAAACCCTTTTGTTTTTCGAGAGAGAAAGAAACGAAACCCTTCATACCAACAAAAATTCTTGAATTGGCATTTAAAACTTTACGGTTGGTGTGATTCTCTTTCATTGCTAGGGATTGCGATGGAGTAGATTGGAGATGGATATCAGTATATCACAATACTATCTTCGTTCCTGGATTCATTCCGCCTCAATCTCCATTACAATATTTCATGAATTTTCTGTTTTCATCCTCGTTAGGAAATTGGCTACGAAAACCAGGCTCGGAGAGAGTTTTTTTATAATCAAAACCTCGATATATAGAGGGCAGCTAGGATTAAGGACTCCATCTTTTTTATCTTATACTGTTCATTTTCATGCAGTGATCACATTCAAAATATACAAGGTGGATAGTATATTAGGTATCTTCCACATATGACGTCTTTTTTTTTTTTTTAATAAAAGAAGGACGTCCTCATCCCGATCAATTGACAATATAACTCGATCATCGAAATCGTTTATCATTTAAGTTTCTTTTCAAATATTATCCTTGCAAAAAATCAGCTCAATCAAAGATTGTTTGATCATTTGTTCTTTATGGAGTTTACAGATAAAGACAGTTCGTCAAATAACACGGAAACGATGCATATGATAATTAAATAGCTAAATAATTTCTAATATATATGTATTCAATGTGCAATTGGCGGTATGATTCGGTTAGTTTTGGTTTGTAACAACTTGTGAACCGAATCAAACAAAAAATTTCGGTCTTTGAACGGTATTTTGCATCCTCTGAATTTTACATCAAACACTGCCTCTATGTTCATTTTAGGATGAAGGAGGCCATTTCAATTTCATTCTCACTGAATTTGTTCATGCAAAAAAGTAGCGAGTAGTGCGTTTGCCAGGCCCATGTGAGCAGGCCCAAAACGTGTAAAAAATGCGTTTTACAACTGGTAAGTAGTAGCGTGACGACGACAGACGCACAAAGAGAAAGACACAGGTGCCACCAATTCCCAATTCCATCCATCCCACATCATCAATCAATCAAATCAGCACACAGATTCTCCTCCCCTTACTACAAACCCACTCACCCCCCACAAACGGCGAAGCCATTCACACCGTGTTTTGCTTCCGTCGACAGCTCTAATCCCTAGCCGGAAAACCGCTCTTGTTTTTCCGGCACCAGCATCCGACCATGGTTTCCCCGGAAAACACCAACTGGCTGTTCGATTATTCGCTCATCGACGATAGCAACTTCCCCGTCTCTTCCTCCGCCTTCAACTGGCCTGCTCAGCCCATCCCCGGCTCCTCTAGCGTCAGGTACTTTTCAATTTCGGTTTTGACTGATTGTTAATAAGCTCTGCTCTGTATATACAATCCGAACCAAATTAGGGGTTTTTGGCTTTTTCAATTTTGCTTTTCTTTTGGGTATTCTGGCGATGCTTTGTGGTATTCGTGGTTTATGTGTTGGAATTGAGTGGATGAAATTGCTCTGTTCAATCCCTTTTTGTCTTATTTCCAATAATTTGATTGGGGTTTTGGGTAATTAGGTCTATTTAGGACTTGGAAATGTATCTCAAGGCACTTAAGTTCTAGCTGGTTATTTATCAAATGGCTAAAGTTTTGCTGTCTACTTTTGTTGGTGGGTTGAATGCTATATCTCAAGTACTCAATTATGTTGGACATTTTTTTTATGGTAGGGCATTGTAGGACCTTTTACTGCTGCTTTTTCAGATAGTGGAAAAAATTCAATTTCGGAAAAGCTCCCCTTTAGTGTTTAGCTGAGTAGGTACTAGGTACTGTGAAGGGGTTAGAATCCTAGACTACATGGGAGCAAACATGGGCCTGACCCTCCACGGTGTGCACATTTTGAGTTGTTGCCTATTGAAAGAAGAAAGTGATTTGATGGTGGGGATTGTTAGTTTGAAGGGGTGGAAGCAGTCGGTTCTTTTAGCTATGAACAGTGTTCTTGATAAATAAGTGATACACATATGCATATATTCATACATGCATTATATCCATCCTTTTATCTTGCACTTGCTTAGGGAAATAAATGGTTATAGTTTTGTTTTATTGATGGCTTCCGGTGCTATTAGAGTTGAAATAGATTTGGAAGTGTTCAGGACTAATTGGGAACACTTCATCTGGTGTTCATGGGCATTGGTTATGTTTTGGATTCAATGTAAGCATCTACTAGGGTAGTGAGAAAAGTTTTGGTTAAATTTTATGTATTTTCTGGCTGGTTGGAGACAACAAAAATTGCAGTAAGGTTTTGGGTGTTTGTATTATCATCTGTTTTCAGTGCGTCAAGATTACTTTGTCATTCTTGTTGCAAGTGTTTGTACTGTTCGTTCATTCTTTTAAATTGGGTCATTGTTGTGGCTGCTACTCATTTTATTTATTTGGTGGTGTCATGGTCTGTTCCTTAGTGTTGAAATTGATGGCTCATTGGGGGATGCAGAGGGACTTAAGGAGTCTGGCTCAAAAAAGAGGTACGGAACTTGATTTTTCTCATCAAGGAAAACACAATGTTTAGCACCATCAAAATTTTGTTCTCACCGACTCTTTTCTAAGCTTTATACCTCATACCCTCATATTTGGCTATGTTCTGAATGCCTGTGCTGCTTATGGACAAGATCATTAATTTGTTTTACAGCAGCCATAGTTTGAGATTCTAAATTTTATCATGAGATCTTTAATCACTAACAAGCATGCTTACTTGCCATCATCATCTATCATTATAGATATTGAACCCCCAAAAACAATATCAAACTTGTTTGCTTATCAATGGAATGTGGATTATGGAATTTGGTTAGGACATCCTATAGGCCTGATATAAGAAATGTATTGCTAGTGGGGGGTTTAATGTAGGCTGATATATTTTACAGGGGTCATTACGATCAAATTTTTTTTATTAACTTTTTATAGGATTATAACCAGCATGGCATAAAAATTGCATTTATAAGGTTGGTACAATCAGAATTACGAACTTTGCATATATTTTTCAGTTAACCATGAATTGTGAGTCGGATGGATACAGATATCTCAATGGTATTTGTTATTATTGAGCCAGAAAAGGAAGAAAGATGATGGTCCAAAAGTAGATATCATAGAAGTGTCCTTTTTATTTGGACTGAGAAAGAAGTATGCTTTAAACTTTAACATTTTCTTTATGATTCATCTTTTATAAGGGTGACAATGTTTTTTTGAGGACATGACACAGACACAACAAAAAACGAAGACATGAACATTACATCAGATCGTACTCAACATGGCACAAAACCAACCCACTTACACGAAGCAAGTGCCGCATGTGCTTTAGTTTGAGAGGGTTACTTTTTAATGTATTCAGTTATATCGTGTCAATTTTCATATCAATATGGGCCAATTACATGTCAATTCTGTGTTGGTTAAATATTTGCTTAATTGATGTTAATGAAATCTTGACACCCAATATCTTGTGTTATTTCCTGACATTATCATGTTGTTTTGAAACTATTTGCACGGTAGTATTATAAAAGTGAGCCGATTAAAGTTAGTAATTTTATTTAATCAATCTTATTCTAGCTGTCTTTCTCCATCTGTTGCATTTCTCTCCTTGCAGGGTTAGATCTGAATCAAGCAGTGCAACTAGCTCCAAGGCATGTAGGGAGAAGTTGCGGAGGGATAGACTGAATGACAAGTAGTGTTTTTTATTCTCTCCTTTCTCTATCTCTTTCTACACATCTCCCACTCCCAATCCTCCTGCTCTCTGTAAGGCATTCTTGTTTTATGCTTGACATGAACCAATTATAGGTTTCTGGAATTGGGCTCTATATTGGAGCCTGGAAGGCCACCCAAGACGGACAAGGCTGCTGTTTTGATTGATGCTGTCCGAATGGTGAATCAGTTACGTGGTGAAGCCCAGAAGTTGAAGGACTCAAATTCAAGCCTCCAGGAGAAGATCAAGGAATTGAAGGTAACCCTTTGCTTTTATTTATTTTATGCTTTTTTTTTAGTTATATATTTGAAAATTTTAGGACAATTGCATGTCAGAAGTTTCATTCTGAACTTGCATATCTATTGTCCTTGTGTAGGCAGAGAAGACTGAACTTCGTGATGAGAAGCAGAGGCTGAAGTCAGAGAAAGAGAAGTTGGAGCAGCAACTGAAGGCCATGACTGCACAGCCTAGCTTCTTGCCTCCCCCTCCTGCAATTCCTGCCGCATTTGCTGCTCAAGGCCAAGCTCATGGCAACAAGATGGTGCCTTTCATTGGTTACCCTGGGGTCGCCATGTGGCAGTTCATGCCACCTGCCGCAGTTGATACGTCCCAGGATCATGTACTCCGCCCACCAGTTGCTTAAATCGGCAACTGGTATTCAATACAGGCGATTTGGGATATCATTTTATCCCAAACAAGTGTATTATCTTGTCATTGTCCTTGTCCTTGTCGTGTCTTGTTCTTTTAAGTTTTTAGTGTCTAACTGAATTTGGTGGGTGACTTTACTGTATCTCCAACTTGGGTACTTCTATGAATTAATGCTGGTATTCACTTGTAAATGGTAATAAGTCAATCTGGCAACTTGTTATTACCATTATCTGTTGGGATGTATGGAGATGGGTTGCGCCGTCACCGTCTCAACTTGGTCATAGCTATGTGTACTTGGGTTTAGTTCTAGCCAAAAGAATTGACCACTTCATGGGTTTGTAAAATAGGTGGGGTGGCTTTTTCAGCTGTGTGCTTTGCGGATTTGTAAAGTTAGGTTCACTTGGAACTTTCCAACACCAACAGCAGTATAATACTTTCGGATTTATGCTGTTGTGCAGGCTTCAAATCCTAAATTAAATATAATGTGTGCCTAATGCCTAATGTGTCATTCACAGAGGACCCATACTCGCACTTATTACACTAGTGGTAGAAACTTCAAACTAGAAAGATGAAGTTAGAAGTTAAAAACAAGTGGAATGTATACAAGGCTCAGAACCTGCCAAGAAACCTTATCTTTTAGTGCATCTTTCAACTACTTCGTTCTCTTTCAGCTCATTCCTTCTTTTTTTAAAGGCTCCAATGGCTTCCAATCTTCTCAAAATTCATACAAAAACCATTAGAACACCAAACCCAGCAACCCCATTTTCACTCTCCAAAACCCTCTCCTTCACTTCTCTTCCATTTCCCACACACCACCAACATTCACAAATCTCATTGCCTTCAACTCTCCCCAACAAATCCAAAATCCCCACTCTATCCCCACTCTGCTCCCTATCCTCTCCCACCCCACCAAACTCAAAAGAAGCCGCCATTCAACAAGCCAAAACATGTCTCACAACCACCTTAGAGAAGCCCCTCAACAACCTCAGACTCACCAACAAGCTCAAGAAGCTCAAGCAACCGAGGTTCCGAATCGAAATCCCGGTCGCGGACGACTCGCCCGAGTCCCTATCCCAACTCGCTCTCCAGGTCTTTGGAGACCTACCCATAAAAAGAAAAGGCTCCCCAGTTAACATCCTAGTCCTGTGGCCCGACATTGCCTTCACAAAAGCCGCATTGAAGGCCTTTGAGTCTCGCCCTTCAGGCCCAGTTCAGCATTTTGACATATCCTCAATCGCCAACGGTAATACCAGAATTTTAAGCGATGCTGACGTGGCAGTGTTTTTGGCGCCAGAGGGGTCTCAACTGGCGGTTATGAAAACCGTTGTAGATTTATTGTATCCAAGGCCGGTGGTTATTTTCAACCCCAAGTGGGGGTTTGAGGAAGAGGCTGAGTTTGGTGAGCTGAGTAGCTTTGTGGGTTCGTTTGAGGTCATTTTCTCATTTATGGGTTTGGAGGTTAAAGGGCTTTTGAGTAAGAGAAATGGAGTCATTTTCAAGTGTGTGAGAGATGGGGTTGTGAGCGGTGAGAAGTGGGCGGTTCTTGTTGAAGAAGAACAAGGGGAACTGAAACTGGTTTCGACATTTAAATCGCGGCCTTCCATTGCTGAAGTTGAGTATGTTTTGTATAACTTGATGGCCATGAATTCGCCTGTTACCAAATCCGTCAAGTTCTTCAGGGATTTGGTGTCCAATGTAACCGGAAAGAAGTAAGTGTCGTTGAATGGCAGTTTTGCATAGTTTTTTTTTTTTTTTTGAATGCTCTCAAGGACAAGGTGTTTGTTGAAATGCGTGAATGAATGCAATTTCACTCTTTACTCACTTGTGAGTTGTGACTGTTACATACTGTCAAATTTTCATTCTTTGTTCCATGTATCTTATCTGCCCCTTAGTTTGGATTTTAGGTTCTTCCGAAACCTAATGCTCTTGAGCTTGTAGTTCTCAGTGACTCGGTGAATCTTAAATGTTCGTGGTCTTGCATTAATGCATTTTATGTAGTACATAATTACATTTGGTTATTTAACAAAACTTTATGGTTGGAAGTTCTAACCAGTGAAAAAAAAAATTAAAAAAAATGGGAGAATGCAGAGGGATAGGCTAAGGAATTTCCACTGAGGGGAGAGACTTCTGAAAATTGAAAGCCAGTGCTGTTTCCTCTTGCATTGTACTGCAACTCGAAAGCCTTGAATTTGGGAAGAACTCTCTCATTTCCTTTTCCTCATATGCAACACACTCTTTATGATCAATGTCACCGATATATTCCTCTCAAAATCCAATCTAAGACGCCCTAATATGACAGCCCTTTATGAACTTATCCGAGAAGTCTACATATTTTGCCCAAAATGGCCGAAGTTGTGGAAATGCAATCTCTAGCCAAGGCTTTGCTCTCCCATTGAAATGAATGACACCGGCAGTCTTGGCATAGACAGAACTTGTGTTTTCCTGATATCCAAATCCCAACATGTGCCAAAAGGGATCAATAACATGGACATGACCGTGGAATGCTATTAGACCAGGGGGTAATGTTCCTAGCTGCCACAAGCTCAGGTCTGATTTCAAGTTCTGCATAAAGATAATGCAGAATAGTTGGGATAATGTAGAATGTGATAATCTGAGTATCATGCTTAGTCAAGGGTAAGACCAAAAGAATGATGAATATATAGCATAGCTTACCTGTTCTAGCCAATAGTGATATGTAAGGCTTATGTTAGTTTTCCTCCAAGCCTCTAGATCGAAAATGTTCATGCCATAAGCCCATGCACATGTATTTGGATTGAAATTCTTCGATATCAAAGGATGAGAGAAGTTCAGATAACTCTTAAACCTCTTTGACATCACAAATTTATCTCCTCCTCTGCATGTTTCAACCGCTCCGTTGACCTTTCCTTTCATATCGATATCCCACAGTGGTGAAAGATCAGTCTGAACTACTACGTCATCATCCAGGAACACAACCTTGTTGATACTAGGAAACATCTGCACAGAACATACATTGAGATAAAGCACAAACAAGCAGAATGCTGAGAATGGAAGTACTTTTCTTTCTTTGTCTTAGTCTAGGCGAAGTAGGATATGGAAACATTAGAAGGATTCTTGAATGATATTAAGCACTTGTTAAGCATTATACCTCTGGTAGATGTATTCTGATATGATTCATAACTGAATTATACTTGGGACTAAGTGCCTGCAACTTAGCTGCAATGACATTAGGCTTATCAGTATTATTTGCCACAATGGCTGATGACCCTCCTCTGAACTGCGATCTCACCTTTTGGTCTTTCTCCATTGCTTCCAACACTGGCACCTTACCCTTCGTAAACCAATCAAAATGATGTAATGCCTTGACCTCAATTATCGCAGGCGATAGAGGATGCAACGAAAACCATGCTTGCATAGGAGAATATGTCTTCCTGTCTGTGATTATGTGGAGGACAACTTTGTGAGGACGCAATGAGTTTCGGACCAGGGAAGTGGCAACAACAGAGGCGGCGAGGACATTGTCTGAGGCGAGGACAAAGTGGAAGAAGGAATTGTCAACTAGGGCAGGGACAAATTCAGCAGACGGGAGCTGGAGGCGAGCGGCTGCATTGGTGGAGTGTTCATTGGCTAACCTCAAGGTTAGGCAGTGAAGCTGTTTAGGTATGCTGCTTGATGCTACATGCCGGTACAAGTACTCTTGGATTTTCGCATTTCTGGTTCTTTCCTCAAGAAGTGTGACCTGAAATTAAACTCTTTCACTTTTACCAAACAAAAAATACTATTTCACTAGATTATAATTTTCTGCTATGTCTCAATGAACACGAATTATGCATCTGAAATTTCTTAAAGGTGGCAATGTCAGTAACACATTAGTTATTTTCAATGAAAAACATATTGAAAAGCAATACCATAGCTCTGAGCTTGACAGCAAAGGTCCTTGCGTCTATGTTGATGTCCTTTATCTCAGTCATAAACTCATCTAGGGACTGAGGAATATCAGATCTTCCTTTTAATTCATCTTTGCCAATGGGTTCTTCTAGTACTTGGTAAATAACTTCTGGGACCTTTCAGAGATTAAAAACAAATTTCAATTAGGGAACAAACTGACATGAATACCCAAGCAATTTAATAACATATTTAACCAGAGGTGAGGATGAGGAGATTACACTTGATTCAAACCTTCTTCCCAAAATCCTTGGCCCTAGTCTTTTCCCCAAGCAACCTACCATATTTAACAAACAATTGAACATATAAGTAATTATGATGATGCTTTCAATTAAGAATATTTAGTACTCTATATTAGTATTATCATTGCTATTATCACTTCCCTACTTTTCACAGTTCTCACTCTCAGAATCACTTTCAAACATATTATCATTGCTATGTGAGTTTTTAAGTACAATACAAATATACAACATAAATTACACATGAAATAGAAGGATAAAGACAATTTAAATCAATATTATTTTCATTAATTACAAATATATATATATAAAACTTACATCTACCAAATTGACTTGCTATTTTATCATATCATATGTAATTTTTTTCGGTCATAAAGGAGGACAAAAGGGTACGTGAATACAAATTTTAACTTTGGATGCGATAGTAAATACTTAGCACCACTAGAGCTACAAATTATCACTTGCGATAAATAATTTCACTTGACTATTGAGAGCTACAAAAGAATATTATACACTTGCTCTTTTTGAAGAAAGGGATTTGCATAATTTCCAAACTTATAAATACAATTAAAAAGCAGGGCAGGTTGTTGTCCTATGCCATGCACATGGTTCACATTTTATGGCTTTGAAATCAAATTTCCCTGTGGGATATATACTTTCTGATGTTGTAATCAAGCACCTCTATCATATTTTCAAAGGAGCTTTGAGCCATTAACAATCCCATTTTATTTGATTAAATTAAGGGTGTTCATATGAATTCATCTATTTCACATATATCATAAATTTTAGTTAATTAACAAATCTCAGTAGATTGAATAGCACATGAGTTGGATATCATAAGAAAACAAGGTCATTTAGTTCCTCTTGTCTAGTTGTGAGAATCTTTGTTTATCAGAATAGATTAAGTTTCCTTGTTATGACAATTTTTGCTGCCAAAAATGATCAGGCCAATGGTTTAATCGTCCTATTGTATTATATTATAATTAGCCTGCAGTTGATATCTTCAAGATAGAAGAGACAATGCTTTTATATGAAACCTAGATACTAACCAAGTGCTTTGAACATATGTTTTCAACTTTATTGTTGGAACAATATATATATAAGTTCCAAATATCTTAATGCCTACAATTCTCTTTGAATTTTTTCTTATCCTAAAAGACTAACTAATTTTTACAATACAAAGATAAAAAAAGTATAGTTTTTCTTTCTCAAATACTTAGATATGTTAAGCACGTTGCTAGATTTTCAATCAATACGAACTATATATACATTCAAACAAGAATTTACCTAATTAACACTGAATTCAGAGTCTAGCAACATAACATGTGAGAATATTGCATTAAACTCTGTATATTATACCTTTTTTTTCTGTATAAAACTCAACAATTTTATTGGAGTTTGAGGTTTTTATTTTTTTGACTTGTTATCACAATCCTTGCAGAAACACATGCATTATTCTTCAAGCCCTGAAACCAATGCTACCAAGTTCTTTGGATTTCCCACTAATTTAGTTGTGGGTGTGTGTGTGTAGGGAATGAAAATAAGCTAGTACTAATGGCTTAATTAGCTAGATTAATGTATGCACATACCTATTGTAGAGCACCTGGTTTCTCCATCAATGGTGTCCACTGCTGTCATCACAAACACAAACCTGAGAAGAAATGTGAAGAAGAGGATGGAATAGAAGAGCATCCGATACGAAAGCCGTCTGGACCCGACTTTCACCTTGATGAATTCTCTGACTCCTTTCCCTGGGAAAACTGTCACATGCCTCAAGCTGGGTGATATATGAAGCTGCATTTTGTAACAATAAAATCCAAACCCAGCAAGAGCTTTCTTTTTTCTTTTTCTGTGTAGTGTGGCAATTTTAATCACCCAAAGAAGAAGAGAGTGGAATTGCTAGAATCCATGGAAGATAGCTGTAAAAGGAAGGTATTTTGAATGGTGCTTATTAAGGTACCTGTCTGTTACCTAACCTTGCTTAGTTTTTGGGCTATAGAGATAGCAAGGTTTTATGGGATTATATTATATATTTCTAAGAGAATTTTGAAGAGGATGGGGGGTTGTTAAAGAGAAAGAGACATGAGACTGATGTTGTTTGCTTTTCTGGTTTGGCTTGGTTTTGAAGGAGGGAAGTTGAGGAGCTAGAGGAGAAGAAAATTAAATTAAAATATCAAATGTGAAGGGGATGTTTTGTGTTTGGTGTTTGCTTGGCTTTGCCTCCACATGACGTTCTTAGTAGAACTCACAAATGAGACTATGGAGTTTGAACTATGAGTCTTTGACAGAACAGGGCTTCTAAATGGAAAATGACTCTCAACCTTGGGCTTTGGTTGTTGGAGTGGAATTGCAGGAACCTATGATTTCTATTTAATTAATAGCAGATTAATGAGGGGAAGGAGGAGTCTTAATTTGCCTTGTAAAATTGTAATTGGTTTGTACGCCATTTTCATACTTGTAGTTTCTTGTCTTTGCTATATTTGATGGTAACGGTAAACATTTGTTTATGGTATTAATTGTTTTCTTGCACCCAATTTTGAGTTGGCAATTGTAATTTTTTTGTTTCTATAATTGACTTCAATTTCTTTAAAATTAGGAAAGGGGTTACAACTAGATCATATTGGAATTGAGGGTCAAACCAAGATGGCGTCTCATTTTCACAAACATAATCGGGAATATAATACTTACATGTGGAAATTAAATTCCTAAAATAATCTTTTCACTTTATCAATTAGGTTGCTATTCATCATCATTCTTCTTTTAATTTCTAGCTATTCATAATCTTTTCACATAATCACGCGGGGAGTGGTCATTATGTGTAATCTTCACCCCATTTATAGAATCAACATTTTCACTCAAAAAATTAGTACTAGTACATGTTAAAGGGGATCACGATGGGTACATATACTTTTGCTTAGAAATATTCGTCGGCAAAAGTGCTTCTTTATTTTTTTAATTTCTTATTAATTTTATAAAACGAGTTTCATTTCCAATTGTTGGTTGACACCCATGCGCTCCTAAATGAAGTGTTGGAACTAAATTGGACGATGAAAATAAAGTGGAAGTCGGGTATGGCATGCTTTGTGTGATCCGAAATAAGTTTTTTTTGTTATATATAGCAAACATTATCTATCAAAAGTGGGATCTCGCAATAAATCGAGACTCCGAAGACTGACTAAACCAATCGTGTCAATATTTTTGATCCACTTGTAAGCCGAAATAAATATTAAATGAACAAAAAATAAACAAAAAATAAAGAAAAAAGAGGTCATTATTCGTCGGCAACAGTGTTTCATTTTTTTTTCATTTCATGTTAATTTTATAAAACAAGTTTCATTTCCAATTATTGGTCGACACCCATGCACTCCTATATGAAGTGTTGGAACTAAATTGGACGATGGAAATAAAGTGAAAGTCGGGTATGACATGCTTTGTGTGATCCGAAATATAAAAAAAATTTGTTATATGTAGCAAACATTATTTATCAAAAGTGGGACCTCACAATTTATCAAGACTCTGAAAACTGAGCAAACCAATCGTGTCAATTTTTTTGACCCACTTGTAAGTTCAAATAAAAATTAAATGAACAAAAAATAAACAAAAAAAAAAGAGGTTATTACTTGTGCCGACGAAATGTTCCATTATTTTTTTTAAATTTCTTGTTAATTTTATAAAACAAGTTTCATTTCCAAGCGTTGGTCGACACCCATGCGCTCCTAAATGAAGTGTGTGGGAGCATGAAAATCAACCGGAATCGGGTTCCCATGCCAGTGGAAACGGTTCCAGAAGGCTTGTGGACATGGAACCCGAATCCAACTTCCTGGGGCTTAAGCATATATATTGCCTTAAGGTCCTCACGAATGGATTGAGTAGACCTTGCTCCCTACCTTGACAGAAGACAGATTACAACCTCACCAGGCTGATAGTGGTGGTTTCCACCTGTAACCAGGTGCCAGAATCTCTATCGAATTCCAGGAGCATACAGAATCCCTATTCGATTAGGATTCCTCTATGATTTCTGTCCGAATTCATATCCCAGAGCTTGTGGTAACTGACATCCTTGTTTAGTCCTTGTAAGATAATTAAGGAATCCCCGTGAATCATTACTTACTAAAGAATCACATAACGAATCTTAGAAGGATTCACTTTCTCAATCCAACGCGGGTTAGGATTCCCTTTCTGATTATATGTGAAAGACCTCTTCCTCTATAGCCTATATAAGGAGGGCCAACCCTTCTCTCCAGGTATCGAATTCTCACACTAACAATTTGCTCACTGCTTCAATTGTTAATGACTTGATCGTCGGAGGGTCTTATCCAATAACACACCGGGTACGACTTTGTTTTGCAGGTTATCTTGTATCTGAAATCTCTTGTGAAGTTCAGACTCTCCGAAATTGGTGTTCTAATTTAGAGAATCTAGCAACTCGAAGCTTTCGGCTCTCAAAACTTAGTGTTTGCGGAACACCTTGGTCTCATACTGGAAACAGAAGATTTTTGCTCTCATAAAGTGTTGGAACTAATTGGACGATGAAAATAAGAGCAAGTTGGGTTGGCATGCTTTGTGTGATCCGAAAAATTTTTTTTTGGTATATATAGCGAACATTATTTATTAAAAGTGAGACCTTGTAATAACAATAACAATGTATGATCATAAGCCAGTAAAAAAAAAACCCTAGCAGACAAATCATAGGCTGCTATTGCAGCCTCTCTGGGGCTCAGGCCTTCAACCAACTGGCGCTCGTCGTCGACTGTACCAAACGCTTGTCATCGTTTCCACAATCACTGACTTCTTCTGGTTTAATTCGGCGTGTTGATAATTGGATCTGGTTAGTTTGATCTATTGACAGGAACCGCCCCATATTCCATCCTGGAACCCAAGGTGGCCCTGTGGGGCCCACCTTAGAAGATTCTCTACCGAAAATCCGGCATAAACTCTCCTAAAATCTACCCAAAACCTGTGAAAAAAAAATCCATTTAACACTTCAAAAGACAAATTTCCCAACCAACACATCCAAGCCTACTCGCTCACCACAGAGTCAATTCTCCAAACAGTAAATCTTTGATGGTCTTTAACCCAAACTACGTAAATTTAAATACATTTTTAAAACAATAGTTTGGTAAAATCAGAGCTCAAACTATCTCTCAAAAAGATACAATAGAGGAGAGAAATGTCCTACTATGACAATAGGGAAGCGGTGGGAACTATGCCTCGACTCTGTGGCTCGACCTCAACTAATCTGCAAACTGGGCAACGAAAAATATTTAAGAAAACGTTAGAGTGAGTGGACGAGAATCAATAAATAAATATAATTAAATTCAAAAATATCTTTAGTGTTTTTCCCAATTTAAAAAGAAAATCAAATAATTCAAATAATAGAAACGTCGGCTAAGGGTCATGCCTACTTAGCCAAAAATAACACATTGAGGGTCATGCCTGGCCTACTCGTAGAAAACGCTGAGGGTCATGCCTACCCCGTCGATATACCTGCAGGGTCATGCCTACTACATGTGGAACATTGAGGGTCATGCCTACTCGTAAAACACGCTGGGGGGTCATGCCTACCCCGTAGAAAACGACGGGGGGTCCTGCCTACCCTGTCGATATACCTGCAGGGTCATGCCTACTACAGGTGGAACATACATAAATCAAATTAAAAACAATTACATTTTTACATCCACCACACTAAACACGACAGTCCAATTTCACAACACAATCAAATTCGAGTACCGCACTCATACTACCATCATTCTTTCCATTCCTCAAATATCGCAAACCATTGTTTAAAAACATAATTTACTTTAAAAAAATAAACGTCCACTCACCGATAATTCTGTTATGGCCAACGCCTGAAAATATCTTCCTCGTCGTTCTCCTGAAATAAACGAACGATAAAACCTTAACTTCATCACCTCGATAATTACCCCTCGATATTTCTAATTATCCAAAAATACTCGGCGACTAATCCAACGGTTGGATTGTTACGGTTCGATAAATCGAACGAGCGTAACTAATTTATTCGATCTTTCAATTCCCAATTAAGGTTTAAATAATCTAAAGTCCTAAATCCAAAGATCCAACCGTACACTAAACTCAAAATAATTATCTTAGCAACATACTCAAATTCGGTGACCATCCAACGGCCACACGGTAGAGTCAATCGTAACTCGTACAATAACGAACCTAAATTTAATCGAATAAATTCCTAAACTTGGATAACTTCCAACAAACTATATATCAACATGCTCATAAAGAAATGTGCAAGCCAATAGGCTAAAATGCATCTTCAATCAAGGTCGGACGCGCCGCCACAAGCGGCTGCGTGTGGCCCACGAGCCGCTCGGTCAACCATCTCCGATGGCCACCAAATTTTACCACAACATTCACAAGGATACAAGGAGTAAGTTTTGTAACTATCTCAAAGTTGAAATCCAAGTAGAACTCCACGGATTTGCCTCGAAAGCTCCGGGTGGCCGGAATTTCACTTGCTCGATTCACCGTCGTCCGACCACCAATGGGGGTGAGACCGGTTGGGTTGAGTTCGTGGTGAGGAGAGCTTCAAAGCCCAGTGGGTGGTCTTGGGCGAAACAGCCGAAAACGTCGCCGACAACATGAACAGTTTGACGCGTTTTCAGGGGTTTTTCGGCTTGTGATTTCCCCTCCCCTACAATAAGAATCGATGTACAAGATGGGTATATATGTGAAGAGGAGGAAGAGACGAAGATTTTGGAACAGAGAGGAAGGGTCGGGAGAGAGAGAGAAGGTGGCTGACCCGGAAATGGAAAATTTCCATTTCTGGAAACTTCCTTAAATATAAGTTTCCCGAAATAGTAACTCGACTTCCGTTACCTATAACTTCTTCATACAAAGTCCGATTTTTATGTATTTCGTGTTCACGGACTCGGTTTAACGTGCTCTACAACTTCCGTGAAGAAACTTAAATCAAATTCCTTACCAAACAAAAAGTCACTTCAAGGGCCCCTAAAAGTACTATTTGAAGCTCAAAACCGAGACTTCCGATGATTCGCCGTGAAACACAATAGTAAAAGGGTAAGTTTTGGTCCGAGTCGTTACATCTATTCCATTGGATTTACTCTTGGTGAGGCTTTGGGATTTGTTGCAGGTTTATGGCGTTTTTCTTTGATCGTCTACAAGAGTGGGAGTTTTATAATACTGGTTCTTTGCCAAGTTTGACAATGGGTGTGGGGCCGTGGGCGAAAGTTGCTTCGCGGCAGCTTTGCCGTCCCTTTTAACCTATTTTGAAGGATTAACCAAGATCGACCGTCTTGTTTAGTTTTCTGACGCTTAACGGTCTATGATTCCAGTTTAACCGGGATCATAATTTCCTTATTTAAACATGGGTAATTGTCTCGAATTGTTGGGCTTTTTGTTAGTGTTTTTCGGTTGCTTACAGACAATGGGAAGGATTCATATTCGTTTCTATGATGTGGTATTTCTGTTGACATCACAATTGAGTACCTTGGCAAACGAAGTACTATAAATGAATTTCTCTTAGGGGCGCAAAGTTTTTTATAGTTTGTAGGCACACTTTATGCGAGCTTCAATATTTGTAATGAGTTTTACTTGCTAAAAGTAAGTTCCTAGCCTAAAAGACTAGTTCTAAGTGCTTAGTTTTGATGTATGTATCTCTTTGTCTAGCTTTTGGCCTCCATATTAATGCAATTAAGTGTGCTTCAAAAAAAAAAAATAGGACCTCTCAATTTATTGAAACTCCGAACTCTGAGCAAACTAAATCGTGTCTATGTTATCGATGACAGAATCAACAGTACTAAGTGACACTTTTAGTTGGATGTGTCATTTGAGGGTCTACATGCATATATATATATATATATATATATATATATATATATGGAAGTATCGAACAAATGATCATTCATTTCATATAACATTCGTGTGATTGACTGATTCATTAATATATTGTTTGTGAAAATTAATTAGGAGACAGTTTTGTGCTTTAATTATATGTGAATTCCTGCAAAATGGGAGGTCAAAATTTTGATGATCTGACAAAGCTGCCCCTCAAACGAGCAAAGGCCAAAGGGTAGTTTTCTAGTAGAAGGCCGAAAGAAACGTGCATAGTTGATTTTTAACGTTACTGCCTCTCTCCGAGTCCGAGCCAAATTAAGGACGCAGAAACTTCTGTTTGTTCTCTCCGAGTCGCTAAATTGTTTTGTTCTTTCGTTGGCTTTCATTTTCACAAATGAAAGGATGCCATTCCTCGTTTCATCTCTGTAAGATACGGAAGCCCCTTCTTCCACTTATTGCAAACACAATCCACATTTCCACACCGAGATTACTTGATTGATCTCCATCTCACATTTTTGTTTTTGTTTTTTTTATCACTAGCTCTGCTTATAAACCTATGTCCCCAACTAGGTATTGCATGCATGCATTCTCTTAATCAAGCCATGGTTTCAAAGAAACTAAAGCAGTTTTTCTCACCAAGTAGAAAATTCATATCTGGGTTTTTTTTGGGAACTGTATTCTCTCTCACTGTTCTTTTTATGATCAACTCCTTAAAGAGTAGTCCTATAACAGTAGTGGAACAAGGGTTTTATACTGTTGGTGTAAATTCGTCTCTTGTTTCAAGTACTAGTGATTCTATTGCCTCAGAATTGCTCAACTCTACTGGAGAAGCAAATGGCTGTCTAAGTGCTCGAGAGGAAAATTTTAAGAAAGATGGTGACTTTGATTCAAATCCTGACACTTTGACGTTTGGAAGATTTCATGGTGAAGTAATTGGGAGGCCAGAAATTGGGAATTTAAGCAAAGAAGATGTGCATGCAGAGGAAAGAGTTGAAGGTAGTTTTCCAACGAATTCTAGTAATGGGGATGGTAAGGTCACAGAAGATGGAAATTCGACGGAGAAAGATGAAACCATTGAGTTTGATTCTCCAATTTGGAAATGTGATATTTATGATGGCAAATGGGTAAGAGATGATTCAAAGCCATACTATCCTGCAGGTTCTTGTCCGTATATTAGCAAGGGTTCTAATTGTCACCTCAATGGGAGGCCAGACGATGGTTTTTTAAGATGGAAATGGCAGCCAAATGGGTGTGACATCCCAAGGTACAATGTTTTTTTTTTTTGGGACAATAGGTACAATTAATGCATTTTCAATTCTCCATGCTTTTGGTGATTGTGAACTAAAACATAAAAATTTCAATTTAACAAGTGAATTGAACAATTAATTATGTTAATATTGGTCGAGTATATAATTGGTGTGTGAAGCCTATCCTATGGTGGTGGGTTAAAACACATCTCCAACAATCTAATTCTCAGACCCAAATCTCATAAAAAACCCAAAACTATACCTAAACTCAGAACATTTCTGAGTCCAGACCCAAAAGCCATGTCAGCCCACTTGCATCCACCAAAGTCAAGAAAAGGAAGAGATGCAGGCACCAAGCGTGCATGTCACTTGCAGACAGGGAAGGGAGAGCAAGGGCCACGCGCGCGTCATTAAGAAAAAGAGTTGCCGACATGTGGGGGATTGTATAATCGAACGGCCAGGACTTTCTATTTAAAAATAGACGGTCCTGGCTTAATGTAATATTTTAAACATTAAATTAAATTAGAGTATTGATTAATATTATATTAATATAATATGATTAAGGCAAAAAAAAAAATTATAACATTTGGGTATAAGTTTTTCATTGTTGGAGATGAGTTTGAGACTCATTTGGCCCCTAATTAGGTTTAGGCAAAGTTTAGCTCCAAAACCATTGGACTTGCCCTTAGAGTAGGGGTGGGTTCGGTTTTTTCGGTTTTTTTGGAAAACTATTAGAAAAAAACTAGGTAAAAGTTTATTGGGCAACAATAAACATTCTCAAAGTTTTTTTACTTAATCTCAATAAAGGATTACATAAAATGTAGACTTCATAAGATATATTTTTTTAAATGACAGAGGGGTTCCTTTTATAAGTATGGGAGAACCTCTATTCCTCTCAAAATTCCAATGTGGGATGTTAGGAAAACATTTCCAAAAGTTTTTTATTTAATCTCGATAAAAAGATTACATAAAATGTAGACCTCATAAGAGAAATTCTTTTGAAATGAGAGAATAGTCTTTTTTATAAGTATAGGAGACCCTCTCTTCCTCTCAAAATTCCAATGTGGGATGCTAGTAAACATTCCCAAAAGTTTTTTCATTGATCTTAATAGAGCATTACATAAAAGATAGACCTCTTTAAAGTGAGATATTTTTCTAAGTGAGAGAAGGATCTCTTTTGTAAGTATGTGAGACCCTCTCTTCCTCACAAATTTCAAATGTGGGATGCTAGCAAACATTCCCAAAAGTCATCTCTTCTCTCTAAACTCTTTAGTTTCCATTGATGTATAACTTAGATTTGATGCTAATTTGTATAGTTATGAGTAATTAGTTCATATTTTGGGACTATGGTTGCAAGCCATAGCCAAACTTAAATGTAATAGTTATATATGTTTTGTTCTTAATTGAGTATGCATGTTTGAACTTGATTAATTTGAGCATGTAAACTTGTCAATAATTGAAGAATTCTAGAGATTAATTACCTTTAAGAGACTTGAGCATGAAATATGCGAAAGTGTAGGACATAAAAGCTTTGGGAATGTTCACTAACATCCCACATTAAGAGACTTGTGTAATCCTCTATTGAGATTAAGTATAAAAGCTTTGGGAATGTTTACTAGCATCCCACATTGAAAATATGTGAGGAATAGAGAGTCTCTCACACTTATAAAAGGGACATTTCTCTTACTTAAAAAAAATATATATCTCTCTTAAGAGGTATACATTTTATGTAACCCTTTATTGAGATCAAATAAAAAAAAATTTGGAAATGCATGTACCCAAAAACGACGTCGTTTTGGTTAACTTCGGTTTGTTTGATGCGGTTCGGTTTTTGACAGCCAAAACCGAAACCGAATCGAATAGGAAAGGTTCGGTTTTTCATGTTCGGTTTCGGTTTTTTTTCGATTTGGTTTTTTTCGGCCGCGGTTTGGTTTTTTTCGGCTCGGTTGGCGGTTTTCAGTTTTGCAAACCCACCCCTACCTTAGAGAATGCCATTTAAAAGTATGTTACAAAGTTTGACAAATATTATTGTATCATTTTTAAAATTTAAATATTAGTTCCTATTTTTTATTTATTTATACGTAGTAAATCATGGATAATATTTTTTGATTTAAAGTAGGATCGAGTGTAGCCGGTGTAAGCATCTCCAACAGTAATAGCCATTTTAACTAGTTAAATACTGAAAAACTGTCATATGGCTGAGAGCATCTTTAGCAGACTCTCCATCTTAGCTCCTTAGCTATTTTAGAGAGCATGTTTAGTTTTTCAGCTATTTTAGCAGTTGCACCAGCCTCCTAAGTGACTCTCTATTTTAGTTTTTAGTTATATGGCTCCTAAATATAGGGAGCGAGATGAGGCTCTCTATTATTTTTGTTAATTTACAACATTCCTTTTTTGTTGTTTTGTGTAATTATTAAATACAATTAACCTATTTTTTATTCATTAAAAAAATAATTTAAATTCAATACTAGCTAAAGTAGAGAGCATTGATGCAGACGTATTTTCAAACTAGATAGCCAAAATAATTTTTCAGATACTTTAGCAAAAATGTAGTTAAAGAATAACTAGTATTGCTAAAAGATGCTTTAACCACTATATCTACTTTAACAGTATTAGCTATTTTAAGTAAAAATTGAATTTTTATTGTATTTTCAAATTAAATTTAAAATGAAACAAGTTTAAAAAAAAAAAAAACAACTAACGTAGAAACATTTAACTTTAAGTTAAATTCTCCCTCCTCCCTAGCTAAATATAGTTATCAAATTTGGCTAAAATTAAATATAACTTTACATTAGGTAGTTTGCTGGAGTTGTAACTTTGGGTAGTATGTTGGAGATGTTGTACTATTCGGCTAATATATGAGAAATTACTAACTTTTTTTTTTGGACAATTGAGAAGTAATGGACTATGATTGAAGTCTCACATTTAACGAAGCCATGTCGGAGTCTTTTAAGTAGTCTCATGTACATTTTTTCATGTTATACCTATATGTTTGTTACTTGTGTGATTCTCAGTCTGAATGCAACTGGTTTTCTGGAGAGGTTGAGGGGAAAGAGGTTGGTTTTTGTGGGGGATTCACTGAATAGTAACATGTGGGAGTCTCTGGTGTGCATTCTCCGCCACAGCATCCGACGCAAGAAAAGTGTTAAAGATATTTCTGGAAAGAGGGAATTTAATAAGCAGGGCTTTCATGCAATCAGGTTTAAGGCAAGACTATCTCCATATATGTTATTAATCTTCATATATATTGTCACAGAATACCATTCTTTTAATGGTACGACCATGCATTGCTGCACTTGTAGGATTACAATTGTTCTGTGGATTACGTTCGTTCTCCATTCCTCGTTAGGAAATCATCATTCACCAGTAAAAACCGTTCGTTTGAGACATTGAGGTTGGATTTGATGGACCAAAATACACCAAAGTATCATGATGCTGATGTTATAGTTTTTAATACTGCCCATTGGTGGGTTAATTTTAAAACGGCTAGAGGGTTAGTGCTATGTTATATTGCTAATTGCCTCCTTATTGCTCCTAGTACCTTGAGTTTCTGATTATAATTAACCTTTAATCTGATGAAGAAAACATGTCATTTTTGGTTGACAGACGAGACTTTTTCCAAGAAGGCAACTATGTGCATCCAACGCTCAAGATGCTTGAAGCATACAAGAAAGCTCTCAACACTTGGGCCAGATGGGTCGACAAGAACATCAATGTCAATAAGACTCGAGTGTTCTTCCGAGGATATGTATATACCCATTACAGGTATAGAACAATGCTTTCTCTGTGCTTTGCCTCCACCCTCGATCTAAAATTTTATGTGGTAGTTGGAGGTATTTAGTAGTATGCTTTATCTTTACATTAATTTTTCAGTACAAGAATTGAAAGAACAAGTTTGTGAAACTCTTTAATGTAATTGCAGTAATGGGAAATGGAACTCAGGAGGAGGATGCCACAGAGAAACAAAACCAATCTTTAACGAAGATCATTTATCCAAGTACCCTTCGAAAATGAGAGCTGTAGAGTCTGTACTTCAAGAAATGAAAACTCCAGTGACATATATGAACATAAGTAGGCTTTCAGACTACAGAAAAGATTGACACCCTTCCATTTTTCGCAGATCAATGGAATACAAGACAAAAAAAGAACAAAATGCTGTTGCTAAAATATCTCAGGATTGCGTTCACTGGTGCTTGCCTGGCGTTCCAGATACTTGGAACGAATTGCTATACGCTTTGCTTTTCAAGGAGGGATGGGGATCAGGGCAAAAATGAAGGGATTTTTTTTTTCCTTTTCTCAAGTAATTTAGCTTTACATGCTGATTCATATGTATGTGCATTTTTACTGCAATATATTTGAATTAATTGACTGTATAGATTTGATTAGAAATGGCCAAATGGGGGATTTCCCTGCCCCCGCAACCCCGCTGGGGTTTTCTAAATGGGGGAAACTCCGCCACGCCCCCGCGGTTAATGGGCTCCTTGCCCCGCCCCGCACCACTATTTTTTATCTGCTTTTTATTATTCTGACAAATATTTTTTATTGTATAAATTTTTTTTTTCTGAAAATAATTTTTCTTCTTCTTCATATTTCAAAACCTTCATAGTCCAAGTCCAACCTGATTCAAAGCCCTCAGTTTTCCCAACTCACAAACACTGGTATGAGTACTCAGTCTCTTCTCTCACCTCTGAACCCACACAATTGATCCCCACTGTCTTCCATGGCTTCTCTGCAAAGCTCTCTCCTTCTCAAGCCCAAAAGCTCCAGTCTTTGCCTCATGTTCTGGCTCTCATTCCCGAGCAAGTGCGCCGCCTCCACACTACTCACTCACCGCAATTCCTCGGCCTACGATCCACCGACACGGCTAGGCTTCTCAAAGAATCGGACTTCGGGTCGGACCTTGTAATCAAAGTTATTGATACTAGTGTTTGGCCCGAGAGGCAGAGCTTCAACAACCGCGACCTGGGTCCGGTTCCGTCCAAGTAGAAGGGTCAGTGCGTGGCCGAAGAGAGATTTCAGGCGAGTTCATGTAACCGGAAGCCTAGTGAGTTGAAAGCTTTTCGATCAGTTTTTTCGATAGGGAAGAACAATTTTCATTGCTAAAAAAAGTTTAAAATAGTCAAAATGAAAAAGTTATTTTTTTTATAAAAAAAGTATTAAACGGGTTAAACATGGCCTTGTCTCCCCATCGGGGCTCCCCGCATCCCTAAATGGGGCAAACAGGGTCCCCTATTAACCCCCGTTTATCCGTTATGCAGGGTGAACCCGCGGGGCCCCGCCCCCGCTCCCCGTTTTGCCATCCCTAGATTTGATTGATGAGAATTCGAATGGAATGATTTAAAGGATGTTTTATAAAATGAACGGTTGGTAAAATATGAAACTTCCTTAATTACAAGTGAAGTTTTTCCCTTAATTTCCTCAATATATACGCTTAATTGCTAAAATACCCCATAAACTTGGCTATAATTGTCAGTTTGTACCCCGAACTTGTAATTGTGAAAATTGACGCCCTGAACTTGGCAAAAACTGTCAATTTACATTCCCTCCGTCAATTCTAACTTTTTCATCCAAATATTAGTCATGTGTCACTCATGTGAGGGGCAATATATTCATTTTAGGTCTAAAAAAAATTAATAAATAATAATTTATGACAAGTTTTTTTTTTATAAGAAATAGTTTATGATAAGTTAAGAATATAATTCTAAATATAACTCTTTAGAGAAAGATATAAAAGTTTTGAAAAAAAAAAATATCTTTTTTGAATATATATATATTTGTATTTTTTAACATAGAATATATATTTGTTTTAAAACAAACAATTTAAAAAAAAATATTGACTAAAATGACCATATTGTCCCTCAGAGGAGTAGCACATTACCAAAATTTAAATGGAAAAAGTTAGAATTGACGGAGGGAGTGTAAATTGATAATTTTTGTTATGTTTAGGAAAAATTCTACAATGTCAAAGCACTAGTGCTCAGGCATGTCAGCATTAATCTGGATCGTTGGATCTGTAAATCTCCATCTTACCTTTTATAAGTGAGATCTTAAAAAATCCGGAGTACTAGTGTCTAAAGCACTCAAACCGTTCTCCAAGTTTAGGGATTCAATTACCACAATTGCAAGTTCGAGGTGGAAACTGACAATTATAGCCAAATTCATATGGTGTTTTGGCGATTATGCCCAATATATATGGCACGCTTGACTAATGTTAGGCTCTGGACAACGAGTAGGATGGAGCCTTGACTTGAGCATTGTACAAGTGCTCAAGGCTCCTTCGGACCATGGCAACAAACAACTATTATTATAAGGCAAGGCTTGCCTATCATGCTCGATCACTCCAAAGGTGAACCTATAGCATGTCCATAAAATACAGTCTAATTATTGTGTTATCACACTGTTTTGAGATTTAGATGCATTGTTTCCTTGGTCCATAAAGGACATGAAATGCTGCTTCCACTCATCTACTGTCTTGTATGTTTTTTTTAAATTATATATAGCAAAAATTATTTATTAAAAGTGGGATCTTGCAATTTATCGATACTCCGAAAACTGAGCAAACTGATCGTGTCAATTTTTTGACCCACTTGTAAGTCAAAATAAAAATTAAATAAACTAAAAATAAATAAAAAATAGGCTCTTACTCATGCGCTCCTAAATGAAGTGTGAACTCAATTGGACGATGAAAGTAAAGTAGATGTCAGGACCTAAACCCAACACAGATGAGGTCGAAGAATCCCTAATATATTGTAACAGAAATTAGGCCAGGGAGGGAAGTGTAGGAATGATTTTTGGGGGACATGTATGATATTTTGATCCCTAATCTCGACCCTCCCTATTGTCATCCCTAAACTATTCATCCTTTTTATTATTTTATGGTTTTAATATATCTTTATTTGTTTAAGTAAATATGCAAACAACCACAATACTGAAAGTAAATACAAAGTAAATAGCACAGGAATAGATCGTATCTTTATTAATGAATAAGTGTCTCTATATATAGAGAAACACAAAGGGTACAATCCACATCTCAATAGGACTTCTATTTAATATGTAATCCATATGCTATACTAACTAGATACTCCTAGGTTGACTAGGCACACACAAAGTAGGTTTCCTTCAACACTCCCCCTTGTGGCGTCAACACTAGGTGGTGCTCCTCGCGTTGTCTCATTAAAAATCTTGCCAAGTAACAAAAACCCAGTGGGATAAAAATAACATTGGTCGAAGGGAAAAAGAGTACAACACACCCTTCACATTTGGAAACTTTGCATGGACACTAGACTCCCCCTGAAGTCTGCGTCTCCCCCTGATTTTCACAATCATGGGAGGTCAGATAACTTAAGCAAACCAATGCTTCTCACATGCTTCTCAAATGTGGATTTAGGCAATGATTTGGTAAACAAATATGCTGCATTGTCCTCAGAACGGACTTGATTAACTTCAATTTTGAGGAACTTTTGTTGTTGCTGATTATAGAAGAACTTAGGCGATATATGCTTGGTGTTGTCGCCCTTGATGAAACCTTGCTTCATTTGTTCAATGCAAGCAGCATTATCCTCATAAATGCATGTAGGTTCATCGGTGGTTGACCTCAAACCACAAGTACTTCTTATATGTGTAGATATGGACCTCAACCATATACACTCACGAACCGCTTCATAGAGAGCAATTATCTCAGCATGGTTCGAAGAAGTGGCAACAAGGGTCTGCTTAGTAGACCTCCAAGATATCGCGGTGTTACCCATGGTAAAGACATAACCAGTTTGGGAACGACCTTTATATGGGTCAGAGAGGTACCCAGCATCAGCAAAGCCAACCAAAACATCACAAGGTGTTTTGGAAAAAGGGACAGCAGTTTTTCTGCCCATCGGTCGACCGGTCACCGACAATATGTCGACCGGTCGACGGCAGGCACGGGTTCCTCACCCATTTTGCCATATTTTCGAGACTCTCTGTAGGGAAAGAACAAGCCCATGTCAATCGTACCTTTTAAGTAACGAAAGATAGTCTTTATGCCAGTCCAATGGCGTTGCATGGGTGCAGAGCTAAATCTAGCTAACAAGTTAACAACAGAGGAGATATCGGGTCTTGTACACTGTGCCAAGTACAATAATGCGCTTATTGCACTTAGGTACGGTACCTCAGCCTCTAAAACGTCTTCACCATCATCCCTTGGGCGAAACATATCCTTCTTTGGATCTAGACTGCGATCAATCATGGGAGTGCTAACAGGATGAACTTTATCCATATTAAATCTCCTGAGCATCTTTTGGGTATAAGCTGATTGATGAATCAGAATCTCACTACTACGGTGCTCAAGTTCTAGACCGAGACAAAACTGTGTTTTCCCAAGATCTTTCATCTCAAACTCAGATTTCAAGTAGTCAGCGGTTTCTCTTAGTTCATCAAGAGTGCCTATAATGTTCATGTCATCGACATAAACAGCTACTATTGCAAATCCGGAACTTGTTCTCTTAATAAACACGCAGGGGCACAATTCATTGTTCACATACCCTCTTCCAATCAAGTAGTCACTTAGACGGGTATACCACATCCGTCCAGATTGTTTCAATCCATATAGTGAGCATTTCAATTTTATTGCAAACGCGCTCCGTGGTCTGGAGCCACTTGACTTGGGTAACTGAAGCCCATCAGCGACCTTCATATAAATTTTCGTATCTAGATCCCCATAAAGATACGCTGTGACCACATCCATAAGCTGCATATCCAGTTTTTCTAAAACTACCAAACTGATAAGGTAGCGGAACGTTATAACATCCATTACGGGAGAATACATCTCCTCGTAGTCGATTCCAGGGCGTTGTGAGAAGCCTTGCGCCACAAGGCGAGTTTTATATCTTATAATCTCGTTTCTCTCATTACGCTTTCTAATAAAGACCTATTTGTATCCAACAGGTTTTATTCCAGAAGGTATTGGCACAACAGGCCTGAATACCGTTCTCTTTGTTAGTGAGTCTAACTCAGCCTGGATCGCATCTTTCCATTTAGGCGAATCAGCTCTACTTTGACATTCATCAACAGAGCGAGGTTCAATATCATCAGTCTCAATCAACTCTCGTGCACAAGCATATGCAAACACATCATCAATGATGATGGAGTTTCTATCCCACGTCCCATGTATACTAGTATAATGAATCGAGATCTCTACATTCTCACGGGTAGGTTGTGACATTGGAGCGTCCTCCAATGATGTCTCTTGGACATAACCATAATCCTGAATGTTGGGTTATTAGGTGCCATCGCAGCCCGTTTCCTAGGGTGCGAATCCCTCGAACCTGGTGGCCTCCCACTCTTCCTCAGCGGAGCCACGGCTTGAGCCACATCACCACCATTACTGGTAGTGGCACCACCAGTTGTCCCTCCTATAGGGTTAGCTGCAGTAGTGACTTTGAGTCCAAGTCTTTGTTCAGGTACTTGCATCCTTGCAGGCACATTTGCAACTGGTATATGAGATCTAGTCACTTTAGCAAGATCAGAGAAAGCGTCAGGAAGAGAGTCTGCGACTTTCTGAAGATCTATAATTCTACGCACTTCTATTTCTCTTTGTGCAGTAGGGGGATCATGATGAGACAGAGTGGGGACAGGCCATGACAATTCTTGTCGTTCCTGTTGAATGTGTACATTCTTATCTCCCCCGAACGACGGGAAGACTGTCTCATCAAAGTGACAATCTGCAAATCTTGCGGTAAATAGATCGCATGTCAAGGGTTCTACATAGCGGATTATGGTTGGTGACTCAAAACCAACATAAATGCCCATTCATCTCTGAGGACCCATTTTAATACGCAGTGGTGGCGTAATAGGCACATAGACAGCGCACCCAAATATGCGTAAGTGCGAGATGCTTGGCTCGTACCCAGTCACTAGTTGTTGCACAAAAAAGGCTTGGGTGGCTGTGGGTCTCAGACGAATTAGCATAGCTGCATGCAATACTGCGTGCCCCCAGGCAGAGAGAGGGAGATTGGTGCGCATCACCAATGTCCTTGTTACCATTTGTATTCTTTTAATGGCGGCCTCTGCAAGACCATTCTGGGTATGCACATGTGGAACTGGATGCTCAACATCCATTCCAATAGACATGCAGTAGTCATCGAAAGTTTTCGATGTAAACTCTCCAGCATTATCAAGCCTGATTGATTTGATGGGATGATCCGGGTAGTGAGCCCGCAGACGAATTATCTGCGCTAGGAGTTTAGCATAAGCAGCATTACGAGTGGACAACAGCGTGACATGTGACCAACGTGTCGACGCATCAACCAATACCATAAAATATTTAAATGGTCCGCTTGGTGGTTGAATAGGTCCACAGATATCCCCTTGGATTCTCTGTAAGAATGGGAGAAGTACTTTAGAATCTTTTTCATAGGACGGTCTTGGTCCTAGTTTCCCTAAGGAACAAGCTTTGCAAAAAGAGCTTTTGGCTTTGGAAGCTTCAGAAGCATAGGAGGCATCCTGATGAGTTTTCGAATCAGGGTTTTTCTCAGAAGGAAATCGCAAATCGTCGACCGGTCGCCGGAAATGTGTCGACCGGTCGCCAAAGCTTCTGGAAGTTGTCGACCGGTCGCCGGGACTCCAGGAACCTTCTGGAAGTTGTCGACCAGTCGCCGACTATTGGTCGATCGGTCGCCGGAGCTTCTGTCCGATTTTTGATAGCTTCTGGAAATCGTCGACCGGTTGCCGGGTCGGCAGGAGTACCACTTTCCTCTCCTTGGATCAATTTTTGATCCTTGCTTCGATGAGCTCTATAGAATGGATGTCCGTGTGAGGTTTTTAATATACGGATCATCATATCACGACCAGGATGTCCCAACCTGTCGTGCCAAAGCCAATATGTGTCTGAATCCAAGAGGTTATCTCTTATGACATTGTTTGATTCGATAGCTCGGATAGTGGTAGCATATAACCCACTAGAGAGACACATAAGCTTCTCTAAGATGCGTTTTCTTCCGCAATCATTAGAGGTAATGCAAAAGAATTCTCTTCCATTCTCATCATGCGTTTCAGCATGGAATCCATTGGTTCTTATATCTTTGAAGCTCAACATAGTTCTATTTCCTCTTGGAGCATAGAGAGCATTAGTGACATCAATTAGGGTGCCATTAGGCAAGAGGAATTGGGCATGTCCCCTTCCTTGCACAAGGTTAGATGGTCCTGCCATCGTAGTCACAGAGGAATGTGATGGCATCATGTCTAAAAATAATTGCCTATGACGCAATATAGTATGCGTGGTTCCGCTATCTGCGAGACATTCAAGTTCTCCGGAATTCATTCCTAAATAAGAAAGCTCATAATTAAAATTGAGTATAGCAAGCAACTCCAAATTTTATTAAAGATATAAACCGAATGAATTACACCCAAAGTTCCAACTTGGTCTTAACCAATAACTAAATCAACATTATAATGGAAAATAAAGGACTTAAGCGAAATCGGGAGTTTCATCACTCTTTCCAGCTTTAAAGTCTTCAACCCTCAATTTGACGTTCTCTTCGTCGTCCTCTTGTTCAATGTTGTGAGATTCCATGGCTTCGCGATACGCTTTGTATGCATTAGCTACATTCTGAGTGGCTCTACATATCTTGGACCAATGTCCAGTCTTTCCACACCTGAAGCACAAAGATGTTTCATTGAAATCCTTTGATTGAGAGGCGTTGTTCACGCGTGGTGCACCCTTCTTGAGTGGCACGGCATTAGCACCAGTAGCATGCTTAAGGCCGGCGGCACCATGTCCCTTTGGGCGGCCTCCTCGGCCTCCTCGGCCTCCTCGGCCTCCCCTTCGCCTAGTTGGGTGACTACCTTCTTGAGCAGAGCAATCATATGGACCAGGACGTCCAGAATTGTCCCTAGGATTAGGGTTTCGCCCGCGGCGGCCTCTCTTTGGGGCGCCATTATAATAGGTCTCCGGAACTTGTTTTGTTCCCACGGGCCTCGCATTATAATTCTTCACAAGTATCTTCTTGTGCTTTTCAGCAACAGAGAGAGCAGAGATAAGCTCATGAAATCTTGTGATCCGTTTATTCTGCACTTCAATACGATAGTTCTTTGCAACTACCAAGTCAGAGACGGGAAAGGTAGAGAAGGTTTTCTCAATCAACATCGCATCAGTAATGTTCTTCTCACATAATTTCATGAGGAATTTGATGCGGAGTGCTTCCGAGTTAAACTCTAGGACTGAGGCATAATCACAGAAGCGCAGTAGTTGCCACTTCACCTCTAGTTCAGGAAGCAGGGATTCTCGAACATTGCCAAAAAGCTCTTCGAGTGCAACCCATAGTGTTCTGGGATTTTCCTCATTGAGGTACTCGGATTGTAGAGATTCGCCCATGTGACGGATCATCATGATGATGGCTTTGGCATTCTTAGCCTCTAAAGCATCAGCGGTGGCTTGTGTTGTAGCAGCAGCAGCAGCAGCGGTGGCGGCAGTTTGTGGCCCTTCCACAGGTGCGGCGGCATCAGCAGGTGCAGCTGCAGGTGGCTCACGGATTGCAGAGATGCTTCCTTGAGGTTTCAGGTGGTTGCGTACATCGCGAACCCACTTATGGTATCCTATGCCCATAGAATCCAAAGGTGCGAAGTCCAACTTGTTTAGGTTATTTGCCATCTGAAACAACAAGAGAATTGAGGTTAGTTTTCAGAGCATAAACTTCTCCCACGAAAACAAATATGGTTTCTGAGCTATGCTCCCAAGAAACGTTTTCCATGTATTGAATTTAGGTGAAACTTTGGTGTAGTATGGTCATAACCCTAAAACTTTTCGGTAGCTCTACTCGAATACACCCAGATACATAATAAGAGATGTCGGTGTGAGCAAGCTCCCTTAATACCACTTATCTCAAATCACATACCTAGACATACCCAAATAGGTGAGCCTAGTAGGAATTAAGTCTTGAACCATAGGTCGTTTCTTCTCTACGGATTCCTCATCCGGAGGTAAATCATTCAATGAACTCCTCGTTCAAGGTCTCTTCTCTCTACGGATTCCTCATCCGGAGTATTAGCTCTGTAATACCCCGAAAATTTCCGATTTTATTTTTATTAAATAGGTCGTGAAATTTGAAGTGAAATGGTGTGATTTCGTATTTTTAGGGGTTTCCGTCGTAAAACGATAATTACGGTGGTAATTATAAGTTACACGAGGTTAATTAAGATAACTTTTTATCCGTTGAGAATTTGGGAAAACTTCATTCATTAAAGTTGTAGAGCTCGTCGATACGAGTTCGTGGACATGTGATTCATCGAAAACGGACATCGTATGAAGAAGTTATGGCCTTCGGAAGTTTGGATAATTTTGTATAAATATTGGGTATTTTTCAGAATTTTCATTTTGGCCCGGAACATTCCGGAAATTTCCGAAAATGCTCCCAACGGCCTGATTCCCTTCGCCGGCGCGTGGCAGTGCGTCAAGCCTCCGATGGCGACGGGGCCGGCGGAGTTAGCTTCGCCTCCTCCTCCTCTTCCTTTCTCCCGAAGGTACCTTCCCCAAATTATTGCCGGAAAGTTGTCAACCGGAGCCGACAGTTTCGGCCGAAAATGCCTAGCTTGCCGGCGACGATTCCGGCCACCTCCGGCGATGAGACCGGTTGGGTTCTCTTCCTCTCTTCCCCAGAAACTCATCTGTGGTGGTGGATCACGGCAGCGCGGCCTAGATCCACGGGAGCCTCGATTTGAAGTTTTGGGTTTTCAAAATGTCAACGCCGATTCCGGCCAATTCCACTCCGATTCGGACTTCGAGGTAGTTATCAAACTTGATCCTCTTGTTGAGTTGTACATGCTGTTAAAATTTGGTGGCAATCGGAGCACTTTTGTCCGGCGGCTGACCACCGTCGGTGGCGGCGCGTGGGCGGCGCGTCTGGTCGTTCCAGGAGCAATATTTTGCTCCGTTAGGCTTGGTTCGTCGATATGAACAACTTTCGTGTTTTAAGTTTTGTGAAATTAGGTCGTTTGATCGTTGATCGATTAAATCGAAAATCGGATCGTACGATTTACGATCCGAGAGATCTGACCGTTGGATGATCATAAAATTTGATCGTATGGTTAATATTATTATTACAGACAGGTTGTACGGTTGGATCGCTGATTTTGGAAGTATGGGGTTTCGAATGGGACCCGTGATGAATAGTTGACGTGGGACCCACGTTGACCGACAGTTGACTTTTGGTCAATTTGTCCTGGTTATTATTTGAAGACGCAGCAGGATTTTTAAGGTGAGTAAACTGACTTGATTGATTTGTTGTGAGTAAACTCACTTGATATTTGTGATATAATTGATTGTTGTGATTGATTTTGGATGTTAATTTATATTGTTTGATATTCTGGATCACCCTGGGATTAACATGCATGTTATGGGACGTGTGAGGTTAAAATACACGGTATGGGACGTGTAGGTTCAGTATATTTTACAATATGAATTTTCGGAATTAGATTTGTATTTAGACTTATAATATAAGTTGTTGCATATTTGTGGTGTTGGTGAATATTTGAGATATTGAGTTCATTTGAGGTGTGGCGTTTGGAGTTATTTGTGAGAATACTAAAAATGTATTTCTTGGAGTGGAGTGGTATTCGGTTCGCTAAAGATCCTTGCCAATTGTATGCTTAGGGTTCAAGAATGTTTCACTAAGTATACGGTATTCAAAGTGTTCTAGAATGTTTCACTATTGAATACCCATGTTTTTAAAATGAGTCTCAATAGTATTCTCACTTATAATTGTCCAAAAGCGACATTTTCGATGATTTGCTTTGTTTGCGAATTTGGTGGATTTGGTGGTATTGGTGGTTTGGTGTGTGTCATAAACATTGACATATTATTGATATTGTTTTTGTGTATTATTGAAATTGTGGTTACTCATACCAGCTTCGCAAGCTGACCGGGTTGTTTTTATAACCCGGTACACTATTCAATGGTGTAGGGGTTTATCCTGCAGGTTAGGATAACTAGGAGTTGAACTAAAGGATTCATTGGAATTGTTGGTAATATGAAGCTCGATCGCTCCTCTAATGCTTCTCATAGTTTGGATAGGTTCGAATCAAGAATCCCACGTTATAGAAAGGTGGGAGGTAGAGGAGGGATGTTGGAAGTCCCTTGAGAAAAAGAAGATGAAATTAATTTCATGAAAGCAGCAACGTTTATAAAAGCTTACTTGGTATTCTTTTTCTTGAGTCTTGATTCTTGAACCTTGAGAAGATGGTGTAGATTTCCGGTAAAGAGAAAGATCGGTGTGCTAGCAACAGTAGGGGTGGCCGGTAGCAGCATGGGTGGCCGACAGCAGCAAGGGTGGCCGGCGGCAGCAAAGATGGCTGGTGGTTGAAGAACACGGCAGACTTAGGGTTAGAGTTCTAGGGTTTTGATCTTAGGGTTTAGAGGTTCGTGCTGATAACGTGTTTAAGTAAATATGTAAACAACCACAATACTGAAAGTAAATACAAAGTAAATAGCACAGGAATAGATTGTATCTTTATTAATGAATAAGTGCCTTTATATATAGAGAAACACAAAGGGTACAATCTACATCTCAATAGGACTTCTATTCAATATGTAATCCATATGCTATACTAACTAGATACTCTTAGGTTGACTAGGCACACACAAAGTAGGTTTTCTTCAACATTATTACATTAATTATCCATACATCCTCTAAATTTTACGCATTGAGGGTATTATGAAAAATTTATAATTTTATATAATCAATTACATACTCTGTCATACACTTGGTTTAGTCCCAAGTAACCCTATATTGTAATGACGATTCAAATCTACCACAAGATCAATAAGACTTTTTACAGTTTTGTTCTACCAACTTTGGCATTTATCACAAATGTTTCACTATTTAAAACCAGTTAATTAGCTAAGAATAGTGACATAGCCTTTTCACATATTTACTTCTTTTTTTGTTTTGGACAAATCACATATTAACTCCTATGAGTCCTATCTTCAGCTTAATCTATCTATGTGTCAATGTATGCACTGCAATCTCAATAGTCAATACTGTAATACCCCGAAAATTTCGATACTATTTTTATAAAATAGGTCGTGAAATTTGAAGTGAAATGGTGTGATTTCGTATTTTTAGGGGTTTTCGTCGTAAAACGATAATTACGGTGGTAATTATAAGTTACACAAGGTTAATTAAGGTAACTTTGTATCCGTTGAGAATTTGGGAAAACTTTCTTCACGAGATTTGTAGACCTCGTCGAATCGAGTTCGTAGGATTTCGGTTCACCGGAAACGGACATCGTATGAAGAAGTTATGGACCTCGAAAGTTTGACGAATTTCTATAAAAATGATTTTGGGTTTTACTATTCACCAAAAAATCAGAATTTCCCCCAGAAAATTACTGTTCACCCGTGCTACAGTAACCGACCACTTTGACCGGCGATTTCTCCCAATTCCGGCCATCTCCGGCCATGAAACTTGTCCCAAATTGTTCACCACTCAATTCTCTTCAACCCTATATAAATTTCCTTGATCAATTCTTAGTATAGAAGGAGAAATCAAGAAAAGAAAAAGGGGAAAAACGCAGCCGAACTGTTCATCCGTTTCTGGGCAAGTTTTCGGCCAAATCGAGTCACCTTACCTACTGGGCTTTGTAGGCCTTGCTTGGGGCTTTCTAACAACATAAAGTACGCTTCAATCGGAGTTCGGACGAAGGAGAATTTTGGATTTGAAATCCTAGGGTTTTGGAACTATCGAGGTAAATTCGAGACTTTTTACTTTGAATTGGCCCTTGTGGTAGTTATGAAAGTTGTTTCTGGTAATGTGTAGAACATGCTGTTAAAATTTCATAGCAATCAGACAACTTTTGTCCGGCGGCTGGCCACCGTCGGTGGCGGCGCGTCGGCGCGTCCGGCCGGTCCAGGAGCAGTTCTTTGCTCCGTTTGGCTTGGTTCGTCGATACGAACAACTTTCGTGTTTTGACTTTTGTCAAATTCGGTCGTTTGATCAATGATCAATTAAGCGATAGTTATGGATCGTTAGATCCGTGATGATCCGACCGTTGGATCATCACCAATTTTGGATATGATGTTAGAATGCTAGAAATAAGCATACTGTTGGATTTTGGAAGTTTCGGATTTTGTGTGGGACCCGTTGATGATTAGTAGACGTGGGACCCACGTTGACCGACGGTTGACTTTTGGTCAAACTGTCCCGAATTATGGTTATTAATGTCTAAGAGACATTTGAGGAATGATTGAAGTGATTGGATTTTAGAATCATCAATTTGGAAACTACGATATGCTAAGTGGAAAATTGCATGTTCATAGGTAATTGTGGAATCATAGAAGCTTTTGGCTAGCATTGTCGATTCCTGGGTATTATTTGAAGACGCAGCAGGAATTAGAGGTGAGTGAATCTCACGATATTTTATATATGAATATTAATTCATATGGTGTTGTTTGCGAAAATAAATAATTATATTTATTTAAATGATTTTGCGATATATAAATTAAATACAGTTTTAATTTGATATATCAGCATGTGTGATTTTGTGTTAAAACAATATTTGAAAGTATTCATTTTATTGTTTTAATTGGTGGATTTTGTGGGAAACAATATTTCAAAAATTATGATATTGTGTTTGCCTACTCGAATGTTTTTGTAGCCAATGGGTGAAGGTTAGAGCTTTAGACTGTGTAGCCAATGGGTGAAGGTTAGAGCTCTAGACTGTGTAGCCAATGGTGAAGGTTAGAGCTTTAGACTGTGTAGCCAGAAGGTGAAGGTTAGAGTTCTAGACTGTGTAGCCATGTATTCATTGAAAACAAAGATGAATACTTTATGTAATAAAGGAGAAGAAAAATGGTATTCTCGCTTTATCTTGATGTATTAAAAGGAGAAGAAAAATGGTATTCTCGTTTTTAATCATTTGAAGTTGATTGTGGTTTTGTGTGAGTATGATATGAATTTGCTTATTAAATAATTGAAGCATTGATTTATTGAATTACAATTCTTGGAGAATTATTGAATTGTATTTAGAAGTTTTTACTTCTTTAAAAATTGAAGTAATTATTATGAGGATTTACTTTTCTTAAAAAGAAAGAAATCATAATTTTGGGAAACGATTTTGGGGAAGGTTTATATTGTTTAATATTCTGAATTACCCTGGGATTAACATACACGTTTATGGGACGTGTGGGGTTAAAATACGTGGTATGGGACGCGTAGGTTCAGTATATTCTATAATATGAATTTTCGGGATTGGAATTATATTTGAAGAATATAAATTACATATATATTGTTTTAAACAAAATATATATATGTATATTTTTGTTAAACGTTTTAGGGTGAGTAAACTTAGATCACTCATACCGGCTTCATAAGCTGACCGGGTTTGTTGATATAACCCGGTACACTATTCCACGGTGTAGGGGTTATACCTGCAGGTTAGGATAACCAGGAGTAAGCAAGGCTGCATACATTTGTTGGTTTATAGACTTCCGCTGTTTGTGATAAACTCTGTTGGATTAATTACTTAATATTTTGTAACATCAATTTATTATATAATTTATGGTATGTAATGTTTGACTCTAAAGAACGGGTCAACATTTACATTTATTGGGCATAGAGTATGTGTTGTTGTACTCGAATTAAAAGAAAAAAATTCTTGTGCATATTTGTATTTGATATTCCATGTCGTCACGTTCCCGAATGGTTTGTAATTAAGGGCAAAATGCCTTATTAATTGATTGGAAAATCGGGGCGTGACAAATACTGACACTCAAAGTCCTTCACTACATTTAATTCATTTTGCCTGAGATAGGAGTAAAGAGACAAAATTAATATTACAGGCAGAAGAAATAATTCACGAAGAAAATAACCTCATTGGTAAGACTAGCTTCTATTGAAATCTTAATTTACTTATTTTTTTATAACATAGGAATCTTAAAATTGTAAAATGTCTCTAGTACACTTGAGAGCGACTTTAGTGCTCCAGATACATCAATACATCATGTTTTAGTGTGTCTTACACATGACTTATATTTAAATTTAAAATTAGAAATAAGGGCCAAGTAATTAACAGGTTAAACCAAAAATAATATTTGATTAAAAAATATAATTAATTGTAACCAATATATATATATATATATATATAATATCTCATATTTAAACTCAAAATAATAAAAAGAAAAAAAATACAACTAAAAATTCCTATTTTTCGCTTTGTTTCATTTTTTCCCTAGTTTCATAACTTTTAATCAAATCAATTCCAGTAATTTCTTTCCTTTTTTTTTTTAAAAATATAGATTTATTTATGTTGATTCCTATGAGGAATTGATATCTAGATTAACGATTAGATCGATCGAACTTGATAAATATCTTCAGATTATCGATTATTTCTACCAAGCCAAAATTTGGCCGACTATGATAAAGTTTAACCACCCGATCATTAAGTGATGATATTTAGGGTTTATAGAAAAATAAGTGATCTAGAAAGCAAAAATAAGTTGGACAATTATATATATAAAGGTTTCTTTGTGTTGATCCCTATGAGGAAGTGATATCTAGATTAACAATTAGATCGATCGAGCCTGATAAATATGATCAGATTATCGATTATTGTAACCTTGCCAAAATTTGGCCGATTATGATAAAGTTTGACCACTCGATCGTTAAGCGATTATATTTAAGGTTTATGGAAAAACAAGTGATCTAGAAGGCAAAAATAAGTTGGACAAATTTTTTTATATATATAAAGGTTTCTTTGTGTTGATCCCTATGAGGAAGTGATATCTACAGTAATGATTAGATCGATCAAGGCTGGTAAATATAATTAGATTATCTGTTATTGTTACCACGCCAAAATTTGGCGGACTATGATAAAGTTTGACCACCTGGTCATTAAGCGATGATATTTCGTCTTATGCGTTGATCGAGTTCAACCGTTTTTTTTTTCTCGTTTGAAGTAGTTTAGCTTAACTCGGATTTAATTTTACAGAATTATTGTAGTTAATTAATTTTTTTTATTTTTTTCTTTTTCCCCATCATTATAAATGAATTTTTTAAATTTAATAATATAATTAGTACTTACTATTCAAGTAACAAGTCAAGGATTTTTAACCCTCAGATCAGATTTATGGCTAATATTTTGTCACAAAACATGAAGCACCCATACATCGGGTGCATTACAGAATTTCTGCTAGTACACTAGGAGATAAAACCTATGAAGTAATAGCCAATGCATTACAATAACAACTAAAGAATAAGAAAGCAATATTGCTACAAACAGGAGATTAAACCCATGAACTTTGTCTGGGACTTGTCCTTAGACTTCTCTCTAGTTTATAACATGTCAATATTTTTGATCCACTTGTAAGCCGAAATAAATATTAAATGAACAAAAAATAAAATAAAAAGAGGATATTATTTTTGCCGACGAATCTTTCGTCGGAAAAAGTGTTTCATTATTTTTTTTTTAAATTTCATGTTAATTTTATAAAATGAGTTTCATTTCCAATTGTTGGTCGACACCCATGCACTCCTAAATGAAGTGTTGGAACTAAATTGGACGATGAAAATAAAGTAAAAGTCGGGTATGACATGCTTTGTGTGATCCGAAATATATAAAAAATTTGTTATATATAGCAAACATTATTTATCAAAAGTGGGACCTCACAATTTATCGAGACTCTGAAAACTGAGCAAACCAATCGTGTCAATTTTTTTGACTCACTTGTAAGCCGAAATAAAAATTAAATGAACAAAAAAAAACTAAAAATAAAGAAAAAAGAGGTTATTGCTTTTTCCGACGAATATTTCGTCGGCAAAAGTGTTCTATTACTTTTTTTAAGTTCTTGTTAATTTTACAAAACGAGTTTCATTTCCAAGTGTTGGTCGACACCCATGCACTCCTAAATGAAGTGTTGGAACTAAATTACACGATGAAAATAAAGTGGAAGTCGGGTATGGCTTGCTTTGTGTGATCCAAAATAAGTTGTTTTTTTTCGTTATATCTAGCAAACATTATTTATCAAAAGTGGGATCTCGCAATTTGTCAATACTCCGAACACTGAGCAAACCAATCGTGTAAATTTTTTTGACCCACTTGTAAGTTCAAATAAAAATTAAATGAACAAAAAATAAACTAAAAAAAAAAGGTTATTATTTGTGCCGACGAAATGTTCCATTATTTTTTTTAATTTCTTGTTAATTTTATAAAACAAGTTTCATTTTCAAGTGTTGGTCGACACCCATGCGCTCCTAAATGAAGTGTGTGGGAGCATGAAAATCACGATTGGAACCGGGTTCCCATGCCAGTGGAAACGGTTCCAGAAGGCTTGCGGACATGGAACCCGAATCCAACTTCCTGGGGCTTAAGCATATATATTGCCTTAAGGTCCTCACGAATGGATTGAGTAGACCTTGCTCCCTACCTTGACAGAAGACAGATTACGACCTCACCAGGCTGATAGTGGCGGTTTCCACCAGTAACCGGGTGCCGAAATCTCTATCGAATTCCAAAAGCATACAGAATCCCTATTCTACTAGGATTCCTCTATGATTTTTGTCCGGATTTATATCCCAGAGCTTGTCGTAACCGACATCCTTGGTTAGTTCTTGTAAGATAATTAAGAAATTCCCGTGAATCATTACTTACTAAAGAATCAAATAATGAATCTTATAAGGATTCACTTTCCCAATCCAACGCGGGTTAGGATTCCCTTTCTGATTATATGTGAAAGACCTCTTCCTCTATAGCCTATATAAGGAGGGCCAACCCTTCTCTCCAGGTATCGAATTCTCACGCTAACAATTTGCTCACTGCTTCAATTGTTAATGACTTGATCGTTGGAGGGTCTTATCCGGTAACACACCGGGTACGACTTTGTTTTGCAGGTTATCTCATATCCGAAATCTCTTGTGAAGTTCAGACTCTCCCAAATTAGTGTTCTAATTTAGAGAATCTAGCAACTTGGAGCTTTCGGCTCTCAAAACTTAATGTTTGCGGAACATCTTGGTCTCATACTGGAAACATAAGATTTTTGCTCTCATAAAGTGTTGGAACTAATTGGACGATGAAAATAAGAGGGAGTCGGGTTGGCATGCTTTGTGTGATCCGAAATATAAAAAAAATTGGTATATATAGCAAACATTATTTATTAGAAGTGGTGAAATTTCAGTCAATGGTAAGTCATAAGACACTAACCGGAGAGACTAAGTATAACAAAACTTATCTCTCATACTCAAATAAAATACGATCAAATGCTCAAACAAGACTCAATTGAATTAGCACTAGCTATGCAACAACAACATTCAATCAATAAACAATATAAGCAATAATCAAGCACAACACACAACACCAAATGTGGTCACCCGGAACCTCTATCTCTAGAGAAAAACTGGAGGGGAGCTGTACCCCAGGCTCTTGAATCACACTATGAAAAGGCCAATAGGCAAACACATACAAGGGAAAAATCAATTCCTAACTCAAAAACTATCAACCTATTGACTAGTGGCAGTTCTAACCTTGTGTAGCTCCCAATTGCTCTTCAAGTGCACCTTCCTCAAGCTTCTTCAATTGGACTTCACCGACATGAAACTCCAAGAGCAAGAATCGCGGCTATGCAATGATGTGTGTATGAATGTGGATTGAACCGTTCAACTCAGCAAAACAACAATCAACGTTTGCTAGAGTTGAATAAAATATCTTTAATCCTAACAAAGGCTAAACTAGCAACTAAGTGCAAATCAAATGTGTTTAGCAAGGATTATATGTGGAGCATCAAAGGAGAAACCTATAACATGGAACTAGGCTCACTCATATACCAAAATACTCTCTCAAAACAAATTTTGACAATAGGGAAAAAAGTTAGTCGAAATGAACCAAATGAATTCTATTTATAGAAAACAGAATCAACAACTATGTGATTGATTGTACGACATCACACGATCGATCGCGTAGTGTAAAATTCAGAAGACAGAGACTTCTGGAAACAAAAAATCTCATTTGCGATCGATCGCATAACAGGTTGCGATCAATCACATAAAACTCCTTAATGGATATATTTTTGAATTGCAACGGATCTATTTGCTGAAGTGGTGTGATCGATCGCAGGGTATCATGTGATCGATCGTATAAGGCTAAACAACCTTTTAATCAAAAAGATTGCAAACAAGGATTTAGAAAGATCAAGCAATCCTAAGGTAAAAGTGTATCTTCCTAAGGGTAAAACAAAGTGTATGAGATGCATATGCATGATCCATACCTTAAGGAAGAGAAGAAACAAAGTCACCAAAAGTCATTGAGACGATCGTCGATGAACATCAACAAAGCCGAACGAGCACAAACCTAATGCCACGACTTCTAGACACTTATAATACCCTATCAACTATACAATAGGATGCAATTACAAGAAAGAGGTTTTGTCAATTTAGGAAATAGCCAATTGCAAGAAAACTTGCCCTTACAAGTGGGACCTTGTAATAACAATAACAATGTATGATCATAAGCCAGTGAAAAAAAAAACCCTAGCAGACAAATCATAGGCTGCTATTGCAACCTCTTTGGGGCTCAGGGCCTTCAACCAACTGGCGCTCATCGTCGACCGTACCCAACGCTTGTCATTTCCACAATCACCGACTTCTTCTGGTTTAATTCGGCGTGTTGAGGATCTGGTTTAAGTGGATCTGGTTAGTTTGATCTATTCCATTGGATTTACTCTTGGTGAGGCTTTGGGATTTGTTGCAGGTTTATGGCGTTTTTCTTTGATCGTCTACAAGAGTGTGAGTTTTATAATACTGGTTCTTTGCCAGGTTTGACAATGGGTGTGGGGCTGTGGGGCGAAAGTTGTTTCGTGGCAGCTCTGTCGTCCCTTTTAACCTCTTTTGAAGGATTAACCAAGATTGACCGTTTTGGTTAGTTTTTTGACGTTTAATGGTCTATGATTCCAATTTAACCGGGATCATAATTTCCTTATTTAAAAATTGGTAATTGTCTCGAATTGTTGGGCTTTTTGTTAGTGTTTTTCGGTTGTTTACAGACAGTGGGAAGGATTCATATTCATTTCTATGATGTGGTATTTCTGTTGACATCACAATTGAGTGCTTTGGCGAACGAAGTACTATAAATGAGTTTCTCTTAGGGGCGCAAAGTTTTTTTAAGTTTGTACTTTATGCAAGCTTCAATATTTGTAATGAGTTTTACTTGCTAAAAGTAAGTTCCTAACCTGAAAGACTAGTTCTAAGTGCTTAGTTTTGATGTATGTATCTCTTTATCTAGCTTTTGGCCTCCATATTAATGCAATTAAGTTTGCTTCCAAAAAAAAAAAAAAAAAACCTCTCAATTTATTGAAACTCTGAACCCTGAGCAAACTAAATCGTGTTTATGTTATCGATGACAGAATCAACAGTACTAAGTGGCACTTTTAGTTGGATGTGTCATTTGAGGGTCTACATGCATACATATATATATATGGAGCAAATGATCATTCATTTCATATAACATTCATGTGATTGACTGATTAATTAATTGTTTGTGAAATTTTATTTTTTTTTGGACAATGTTTGTGAAAATTAATTAGGAGACGATTTTGTGCTTCAATTATATGTGAATTCCTGCAAAATGGGAGGTCAAAATTTGGATGATCCGACAAAGCTGCCCCTCAAAAGAGCAAAGGCCAAAAGCTGCCTCTCTCCGAAAGCCAAAAGAAACGTGCATAATTGATTTTTAACGTTACTGCCTCTCTCCGAGTCCGAGCCAAATTAAGGACGTAGAAACTTCTGTTTGTTCTCTCCTCGTCACTAAATTCTTTTGTTCTTTCGTTGGCTTTCATTTTCACAAATGAAAGGATGCCATTCCTCGTTTCATCTCTGTAAGATACGGAAGCCCCTTCTTCCACTTATTGCAAACATAATCCACATTTCCACACCGAGATTAATTGATTGATCTCCATCTCACATTTTTGTTTAATTTTGATTTTTATCACTAGCTCTGCTTGTAAGCCTATGTCCCCAACTAGGTATATATTGAATGCATGCATAGCCTTAATCAAGCCATGGTTTCAAAGAAACTACGGCAGTTTTTCTCACCAAATAGAAAATTCATTTCTGGGTTTTGCTTGGGAACTGTATTCTCTCTCACTGTTCTTTTTGTGAGCAACTCCTTAAAGAGTAGTCCTATAACAGTAGTGGAACAAGGGTTTTATACTGTTGGTGTAAATTCCTCTCTTGTTTCAAGTACTGATGATTCTATTGCCTCAGAAATGCTCGACTCTACTGGAGAAGCAAATGGCTGTCTAAGTGCTCGAGCGGAAAGTTTTAAGAAAGATGGTGACTTCGATTCAAATCCTGACACTTTGATGTTTGGAAGATTTCATGGTGAAGTAATTGGGAGGCCAGAAATTGGGAATTTAAGCAAAGAAGATGTGCATGCAGAGGAAAGAGTTGAAGGTAGTTTTCCAACGAATTCTAGTAATGGGGATGGTAAGGTCACAGAAGATGGAAATTCGACGGAGAAAGATGAAACCATTGAGTTTGATTCTCCAATTTGGAAATGTGATATTTATGATGGCAAATGGGTAAGAGATGATTCAAAGCCATACTATCCTGCAGGTTCTTGTCCGTATATTGGCAAGGGTTTTAATTGTCACCTCAATGGGAGGCCAGACGATGGTTTTTTAAGATGGAAATGGCAGCCAAATGGGTGTGACATCCCAAGGTACAATGTTTTTTTTTTTTTCGGACAATAGGTACAATTAATGCATTTTCAATTCTCCATGCTTTTGGTGATTGTGAACTAAAACATAAAAATTTCAATTTAACAAGTGAATTAAACAATTAATATGAAAAATGGAAAGGGGAGAATTTTGAAATCATGTTAATATTGGTCGAGTATATAATTGTTGTGTGAAGCCTATCCTATGGTGGTGGGTTATACCTATCCTATGCTCATTCTGAGTCAAAACACATCTCCAACAATCTAATTCTCAGACCCAAATCTCAGAAAAAACCCAAAACTAGACCTAAACTCAGAACATTTCTGAGTCCAGACCCAAAAGCAACTTGCATCCACCAAAGTCAAGAAGAGGAAGAGATGCAGGCACCGGCGCGTGCATGTCACTTGCAGACAGGGAAGGGAGGGCAATGGCCACGCGCGCGTCATAAAGAAAAAGAGTCGCCGACATGTGGGGGATTGTATAATCGAACGGCCAGGATCTTTCTATTTAAAAATGGACGGTCCTGGCTTAATGTAATATTTTAAACATTAAATTAAATTAGAGTATTGATTAATATTATATTAATATAATATTATTAAGGCAAAAAAAATATATTATAACATTTGGGTATAAGTTTTTCATTGTTGGAGATGAGTTTGAGACTCATTTGGCCCCTAATTAGGTTTAGGCAATGTTTAGCTCCAAAACAATTGGACTTGCCCTTAGAGCAGTGGTGGGTTCGGTTTTTTCGGTTTTTTTGGAAAACTATTAGAAAAAAAACTAGGCAAAAGTTTATTGGGCAACAATAAATATTATCAAAGTTTTTTTACTTAATCTCAATAAAAGATTACATAAAATATAGACCTCATAAGAGATATTTTTTTTTAAATGAGAGAGGTGTCCTTTTTATAAGTATGGAAGAACCTCTATTCCTCTCAAAATTTCAATGTGGGATGCTAGGAAAACATTACCAAAAGTTTTTTACTTAATCTCAATAGAAATATTACATAAAATGTAGACCTCATAAGAGAAATTCTTTTGAAATGAGAGAAGAGACTATTTTATAAGTATAGGAGACCCTCTTTTCCTCTCAAAATTCCAATGTGGGATGCGAGTAAGCATTCCCAAAAGTTTTTTCCTTGATCTTAATAGAGCATTACATAAAAGGTAGACCTATTTAAAGTGAGATATTTTTCTAAGTGAGAGAAAGATCTATTTTGTAAGTATGTGAGACCCTCTCTTCCTCACAAATTTCAAATGTGGGATGCTAGCAAACATTCCCAAAAGTCATCTCTTCTCTCTAAACTCTTTAGTTTCCATTGATGTATAACTTAGATTTGATGCTAATTTGAATAGTTATGAGTAATTAGTTCATATTTTGGGACTATATATGGTTGCAAGCCATAGCCAAACTTAAATGTAATAGTTATATATGTTTTGTTCTTAATTGAGTATGCATGTTTGAACTTGATTAATTTGAGCATGTAAACTTGTCAATAATTGAAGAATTCTAGAGATTAATTACCTTTAAGAGACTTAAGCATGAAATATGCGAAAGTGTAGTACATAGAAGCTTTGAGAATGTTCACTAACATCCCACATTAAGAGACTTGTGTAATCCTCTATTGAGATTAAGTATAAAAGCTTTAGGAATGTTTACTAGTATCCCACATTGAAAATATGTGAGGAATAGAGAGTCTCTCACACTTATAAAAAGGACATTTCTCTTACTTAAAAAAAAAATATCTCTCTTAAGAAGTATACATTTTATGTAACCCTTTATTGAGTTCAAATAAAAAAAAATTTGGAAATGCATGTACCCCAAAACAACGTCGTTTTGGTTAACTTCGGTTTGTTTGATGCGGTTCGGTTTTTGATAGCCAAAACCGAAACCGAATCAAATAGTCACGGTTCGGTTTTTTATGTTCGATTTTTTTTCGATTCGGTTTTTTTTTGCCGCGGTTTGGTTTTTTTCGGCTCGGTTGGCGGTTTTCGGTTTTGCAAACCCACCCCTACCTTAGAGAATGTCATTTAAAAGTATGTTACAAAGTTTGGCAAATATTATTGTATCATTTTTAAAATTTAAATATTAGTTCCTATTTTTTATTTATTTATATTACTAATCATGGATAATATTTTTTTGATTTAAAGTAGGATCGAGTGTAGCCGGTGCAAGCATCTCCAACAGTAATAGCCATTTTAACTAGCTAAATAGTGAAAAACTGTCATATGGCTGAGAGCATTTTTAACAGACTCTCTATTTTAGCTCCTTAGCTATTTTAAAGAGTATGTTTAGCTTTTCAGCTATTTTAGCAGTTGCACCAACCTCCTAAGAGCATCTCCAACAATGATAGCTATTTTTAAAGTTAAAATACCTAGAAAATTGATATTTAGCTATCAATTTAACAATCTCACTCCAACAACACTAGCTATTTTGTAGTCATATAAAATATTTCATCAAATAATACATTGACACGTGGAGAAAGAGAAGGGAAAAGATGAAAGAGAAATATAGGTATTGGTTTAGCTATTCAGATTTTCTAGCTATATTTAGCTACTAGTTTAACAAAAAGTTAAATTTAACTTTAGTTTAGCTATTCTGCTGGAGCTGTTTTTTGATACAAAATAGCTATAATATTACTAAAAACTCATTTTAGCTACTCTGTTGGAGATGCTCTAAGTGACTCTCTATTTTAGTTTTTAGCTATATGGCTCTTAAATATAGAGAGCGAGATGATGCTCTCTATTATTTTTGTTAATTTACAACATTCCTTTTTTGTTGTTTTGTGTAATTATTAAATACACTTAACATATTTTTTATTCATTAAAAAATAATTTAAATTCAATACTAGCTAAAGTAGAGAATATTAATGCAGACGTATTTTCAAACTAGCTAGCCAAAATAATTTTTCAGATACTTTAGCAAAAATGTAGTTAAAGAATAACTAATATTGCTAAAGATGCTTTAACCACTATATCTACTTTAACAGTATTAGCTATTTTAAGTAAAAATTGAATTTTATTGTATTTTCAAATTAAATTTAAAATGAAACAAGTTTAAAAAAAAAACTAAATTTAACTTTAAGTTTTATTCTCCCTCCTCCCTAGCTAAATATAATTATCAAATTTGGCTAAAGTTAAATTGAACTTTACTTTAAATAGTTTGCTGGAGTTGTAACTTTGGGTAGTATGTTGGAGATGTTATACTATTCGGCTAATATATGAGAAATTACTAACTCTTTTTTTTGGACAATTGAGAAGTAATGGACTATGATTGAAATCTCACATTTAACGAAGCCATGTCGGAGTCTTTTAAGTAGTCTCATGTACATTTTTTCATGTTATACCTATATATGTTTGTTACTTGTGTGATTCTCAGTCTGAATGCAACTGATTTTCTGGAGAGGTTGAGGGGAAAGAGGTTGGTTTTTGTGGGGGATTCACTGAATAGGAACATGTGGGAGTCTCTGGTGTGCATTCTCCGCCACAGCATCCGACGCAAGAGAAGTGTTAAAGATATTTCTCGAAAGAGGGAATTTAATAAGCAGGGCTTTCATGCAATCAGGTTTAAGGCAAGACCATCTCCATATATGTTATTAATCTTCATATATATTGTCACAGAATACCATTCTTTTAATGGTACGTCCATGCATTGCTGCACTTGTAGGATTACAATTGTTCTGTGGATTACATTGGTTCTCCATTCCTCGTTAGGAGATCATCATTCACCAGTAAAAACCGTTCGTTTGAGACATTGAGGTTGGATTTGATGGACGAGAGTACAGCAAAGTATCATGATGCTGATGTTATAGTTTTTAATACTGCCCATTGGTGGGTTCATTATAAAACGGCTAGAGGGTGAGTGCTATGTTATATTGCTAATTGCCTCCTTATTGCTCCTAGAACCTTGAGTTTCTGATTATAATTAACCTTTAATCTGATGAAGAAAACATGTCATTTTTGGTGGTCTGACAGACGAGACTTTTTCCAAGAAGGCAACTATGTGCATCCAACGCTCAAGATGCTTGAAGCATACAAGAAAGCTCTCAACACTTGGGCCAGATGGGTGGACAAGAACATCAATGTCAACAAGACTCGAGTGTTCTTCCGAGGATATGTATATACCCATTACAGGTATAGAACAATGCTTTCTCTGTGCTTTGCCTCCACCCTCGATCCAAAATTTTATGTGGTAGTTGGAGGTATTTAGTAGTATGCTTTATCTTTACATTAATTTTTCAGTACAAGAATTGAAAGAACAAGTTTGTGAAACTCTTTAATGTAATTGCAGTAATGGGAAATGGAACTCAGGAGGAGGATGCCACAGAGAAACAAAACCAATCTTTAACGAAGATCATTTATCCAAGTACCCTTCGAAAATGAGAGCTGTAGAGTCTGTACTTCAAAAAATGAAAACTCCAGTGACATATATGAACATAAGTAGGCTTTCAGACTACAGAAAAGATGGACACCCTTCCATTTTTCGCAGATCAATGGAATACAAGACAAAAAAAGAACAAAATGCTGTTGCTAAAATATCTCAGGATTGCGTTCACTGGTGCTTGCCTGGCGTTCCAGATACTTGGAACGAATTGCTATACGCTTTGCTTTTCAAGGAGGGATGGGGATTAGGGCAAAAATGAAGGGATTTTTTTTTTCCTTTTCTTAAGTAATTTAGCTTTACATGCTGATTGATATGTATGTGCATTTTTACTGCAATATATTTGAATTAATTGACTGTATGGATTTGATTAGGAATGGCCAAATGGGGGATTTCCCTGCCCCCGCGACCTCGCTGGGGTTTTCTAAATGGGGGAAACCCCGCCCTGCCCCCGCGGTTAATGGGCTCCCCGCACCACCATTTTTTATGTGTTTTTATTTTTCTGACAATTATTTTTTATTGTATAAATTTTTTTTTTCTGAAAATCCTTTTTTCTTCTTCTTCTTCTTCTTCTTCTTCTTCTTCTTCTTCTTCTTCTTCTTCTTCTTCAGATTTCAAAACCTTCATAGTCCAAGTCCAACCTGATTCAAAGCCCTCAGTTTCCCAACTCACAAACACTGGTATGAGTCCTCACTCTCTTCTCTGACCTCTGAACCCTCACAATTGATCCACACTTGCAACACTGTCTTCCATGGCTTCTCTGCAAAGCTCTCTCCTTCTCAAGCCCAAAAGCTCCAGTCTTTGCCTCATGTTCTGGCTCTCATTCCCGAGCAAGTGCGCCGCCTCCACACCACTCGCTCACCGCAATTTCTCTGTCTACGATCCACCGACACGGCTAGGCTTCTCAAAGAATCGGACTTCGGGTCGGACCTCGTAATCAAAGTTATTGATACCAGTGTTTGGCCCGAGAGGCAGAGCTTCAACATCCGCGACCTGGGTCCGGTTCCGTCCAAGTGGAAGGGTCAGTGCGTGGCCGGAGAGAGATTTCCGGCGAGTTCATGTAACCGGAAGCCCAGTGAGTTGAAAGCTTTTCGATCAATTTTTTCGATAGGGAAGAATAGTATCCATTGCTAAAAAAATTTAAAATAGTCAAAATGAAAAAGTTCTTCTTTTTTTTATAAAAAAGTATTAAACGGGTTAAACAGGTCCCCGTCTCCCCAACGGGGCTCCCTGCACCCCGCCCTACAAATAAATGGGGCTCCCTGCAACCGCCCCGCATCCCTAAATGGTGCAAACATGGTCCCCTATTAACCCCCGTTTATCCGTTATGCGGGGTGAACCAGCGGGGCCCCGCCCCCGCTCCCGTTTTTGCCATCCCTAGATTTGATTGATGAGAATTCGAATGGAATGATTTAAAGGATGTTTTATAAAATGAACTGTTGGTAAAATATGAAACTTCCTTAATTACAAGTGAAGTTTTTCCCTTAATTTCCTCAATATATACGCTTAATTGCTAAAATACCCCATAAATTTGGCTATAATTGTCAGTTTGCACCCCGAATTTGTAATTGTGAAAATTGAACCCCTGAACATGGCAAAAATTATCAATTTACATTCCCTCCGTCAATTCTAACTTTTTCATCCAGATATTAGTCATGTGTCACTCATGTGAGGGGCAATATCTTCATTTTAGGTCTAAAAAGCCAAATATATATTATTAATAAAAACATTTATGCAAAAAATTTAATAAAAATGATCTCTCATGTGAGGAGAAATAATTCATACAAAAAAAATTAATAAATAATAATTTATGACAAGTTTTTTTTTATAAGAGATAGTTTATGATAAGTTAAGAATATAATTCTAAATATAACTCTTTAGAGAAATATATAAAAGTTTTGAAAAAAAAATATCTTTTTTGAATATATATTTGTATTTTTTTTTTAAAAAGAGGTTATTACTCATGAGCTCCGATATATATGGCACGCTTTACTAATGCTAGGCTTTAGACAACAAGTAGGATGGAGCCTTGACTTGAGCATTGTACAAGTACTCAAGGCTCCTTCGGACCATGGCAACAAACAACTATTATTATAAGGCAAGGCTTGCCTATCATGCTCGATCACTCCAAAGGCGAACCTATAGCCTGTCCATAAAATACAGTCTAATTATTGTGTTATCACACTGTTTTGAGATTTAGATGCATTGTTTCCTTGGTCCATAAAGGACATGAAATGCTGCTTCCACTCATCTACTGTCTTGTCTATTTTTTTTTTAATTATATATAGCAAAAATTATTTATTAAAAGTGGGATCTTGCAATTTATCGAGACTCCGAAAACTGAGCAAACTGATCGTGTCAATTTTTTGACCCACTTGTAAGCCAAAATAAAAATTAAATAAACTAAAAATAAAGAAAAAAAGAGGTTATTACTCATGCGCTCCTAAATGAAGTTTGGAACTAAATTGGACGATGAAAGTAAAGTAGATGTCGGGACCTAAACCCAACACAGATGAGGTCGAAGAATCCCTAATATATTGTAACGGAAATTGTCCAGTTAAAATCTCTGCATCAATAAGGTTATTATATAATCCATAGCATGTTAATCTTCTACCATTGCACAACCCCATTTTCGGGTCAATATTTCTCAAAAGCATAATGGGGGCACCTTTTTTTTTATAGTTAACTGATGTGGTGGCATACCAGAAGGCGAAATTGAATTTAAAGAATTCAGGTTGATATATATTTTTGGTGTCATCCTCAACTAAGTCAAAAGAGTATAGGATGCGCTCAAGCCCCGGAAATTGCTCTATGATCCTTTTCATTGAGTACATCAACATCATCATTTTTTGGAGTAATTATTGCCCTTTCAACCATATACGCAACATCATTTACATGACAATTCAAATTAGTCAGGGTATATTTAAATTTATTAATTTTTCTATTAATATGTAATTTCTACAATCTCTTATAGAATTTCAAATCCGATTTCAAATTATAGAGATGAAATTGTAAACTAATATACAATTATACAATAGCATACAATATAGTAACAACATAAGTATATTAATAGTAAAATATATACAATTTTTTAATTATTATAGAATATATAGAATTACAGAATATATATATATATAGAATAAAATATAGATAGATAATTCTATATCTATATAATAAATATCACCGAATTTTAAAATTATTCGGCGGCGGTATGATTTTCCATATGTTCAATTTCATACGCTAATGCCTAATGTCTTATGTCATTGAACTATAAAAAGCGAATATATGTCTAATGAAGTAAAAAGACTTACCGATTATGAATCGTGAATTCTCTTTTGAATAGGAATTCAAGGATCACAATATGCACGAAAATAGTTAAAACCTGAAAATTAGATTTAAAGATTGGTCAAATTAATCCATATAAAATTTATAAAACTTAAATAAGTTATAGAGTTGTAAATTGTAACTTACTGTACAATTAATAGTCAATGAAAACTTAATTGAATAATAATAATAATAATAATAATAATATATATCAAACTATCAAAACCTTCAATCATCACTCAGTCTTGCGCCTTGCCCAACCAATTAATCCAAGTATTCAAGAGTAAATGAATTTAACAGAGAAGAGAACCTTGATTGAGTTATTGAGAGAAGAAGAGTAACAAGGGTTTTTTTTTTCTTTGTTTATGAATTATGACTGATTGACTTCTAGTGGTTTTAGGTTTTTTGTTGATATTTTTTTTCTTTTCTATTGTTCAAAACGACGTCGTTTTAGGCAAATCTGATTTAAATGAATTGCTCAAAACGGCGTCGTTTTGTGCAGTACTTCAAAAAAAAAAAACCACCATAATCATCGTCTTCAACCTCTGTATGGCGTCTCTTGCCCCCTTTCAGCCATTTTTGCAGATCTGAAGCTCCATACTCCATACATTAGCACGCCTCTCTCTGTCTCCCCAAGTTTGAGTCCGGCGTCGATTTGTTTGAGGCTTGAGGATTGAGAATTGGGCAATTGAAAGTGGCGGTGGTGATTGAACAGCAGCGGTGAGGTTGAAGCTTATGTGGTGTGACTTGGTGATGGGTGCCCAGATTGGGTGCCGTGAACAATTCCAGGTGCGGTGATGGACTGGAGGTGCAATTGGCAGCGGCAGCGTTGTTGGTATGAGCTTGACGGTGAAATGCAGCGGTGAAGAGAAATAGAGAGAGAGGGCGTCGGATTGAAGGCAGCGGTGAAGAGAAATGGAGGAAGAAGAAGTAGGAGAGAGGGGTCGGAGGTAGAGAGAGAGAGAGAGGGAGGGTATTTTAGGGAGTTCAAAAAAGGGACCACCAGGACACCAAAAAACTTTTGGCTTCGCTTTATATATAGAGATGTGAATTCCTGCAAAATGGGAGGTCAAAATTTTGATGATCTGACAAAGCTGCCCCTCAAAAGAGCAAAGGCCAAAAGCTGCCTCACTCCGAAAGCCAAAAGAAACGTGGATAATTGATTTTTAACGTTACTGCCTCTCTCCGAGTCCGAGCCAAATTAATTAAGGACGTAGAAACTTCTGTTTGTTCTGTCCTCGTCACTAAATTCTTTTGTTCTTTCGTTGGCTTTCATTTTCACAAATGAAAGGATGCCATTCCTCGTTTCATCTCTGTAATATGCGGAAGCCCCTTCTTCCACTTATTGCAAACACAATCCACATTTCCACACCGAGATTAATTGATTGATCTCCATCTCACATTTTTGTTTAATTTTGATTTTTATCACTAGCTCTGCTTGTAAGCCTATGTCCCCAACTAGGTATTGCATGCATGCATAGCCTTAATCAAGCCATGGTTTCAAAGAAACTAGAGCAGTTTTTCTCACCAAATAGAAAATTCATTTCTGGGTTTTGTTTGGGAACTGTATTCTCTCTCACTGTTCTTTTTGTGAGCAACTCCTTAAAGAGTAGTCCTATAACAGTAGTGGACCAAGGGTTTTATACTGTTGGTGAAAATTCCATTTCCTCTCTTGTTTCAAGTACTAATGATTCTATTGCCTCAGAAATGCTCGACTCTACTGGAGAAGCAAATGGCTGTGTAAGTGCTCGAGAGGAAAATTTTAAGAAAGATGGTGACTTTGATTCAAATCCTGACACTTTGACGTTTGGAAGATTTCATGGTGAAGTAATTGGGAGGCCAGAAATTGGGAATTTAAGCAAACAAGATGTGCATGCAGAGGAAAGAGTTGAAGGTAGTTTTCCAACGAATTCTAGTAATGGGGATGGTAAGGTCACAGAAGATGGAAATTCGACGGAGAAAGATGAAACCATTGAGTTTGATTCTCCAATTTGGAAATGTGATATTTATGATGGTAAATGGGTAAGAGATGATTCAAAGCCATACTATCCTGTAGGTTCTTGTCCGTACATTGACGGGGGTTTTAATTGTCACCTCAATGGGAGGCCAGACGATGGTTTTTTAAGATGGAAATGGCAGCCAAATGGGTGTGACATCCCAAGGTACAATGATTTTTTTGTTTTTGTGGGACAATAGGTACAATTAATGCATTTTCAATTCTCCATATGCTTTTGGTGATTGTGAGCTAAAACATAAAAATTTCAATTTAACAAGTGAATTGCACAATTAATATGAAGAATGGAAAGGGGAGAATTTTGAAATCATGTTAATATTGGTTGAGTATATAATTGTTGTGCATGTGAAGCACAGTTGGGGCAAGTCCAATGGTGTGGGTTATACAGTTATACCTATCCTATGCTCATTTTGAGTCAAAACACATCTCCAACAATCTAATCTAATTCTCAGACCCAAATCTCAGAAAAAAAAAAAAAAAAAAACCCAAACCTAAACTCAAAACATTTCTGAGTCCAGACCCAAAAGCCATGTGCGCCCCATAGCTCACTTGCATCCCACCAAATTCAAGAAGAGGAAGAGATGCAAGCACCAAGCGTGCATGTCACTTGCAGACAAGGAAGGGAGAGCAAGGGCCAGGATCTTTCTATTTAAAAATGGACGGTCCTGGCTTAATGTAATATTTTAAACATTAAATTAAATTAGAGTATTGATTAATATTATATTAATATAATACGATTAAGGCAAATAGGTTTTTCATTGTTGGAGATGGTAGTTTGGAGATGAGTTTAGCTCCAAAACCATTGGACTAATGCCATTTAAAAGTATGTGACAAAGATTGGCATAATATTATTGTATCATTTTTTATTTCATTTTTAAAATTTAAATATTAGTTCCTATTTTTTATTTATTTATATGTAGTAAATCATGGATAATATTTTTTTATTTAAAGTAGGATCGAGTGTAGCAAGTGTAACCCCATCTGAGAAATTTTTAGATGTGACCGTCACATTACCATATGGCATGACCTTCTATTGTGATTGGACCACACAACCAATCACAATAGAATGTCACGTCATGTGGCAATGGGACGGTCACACTGAAAAATCTCTTGTAAGCATCTCCAACAGTAATATCTATTTTAACTAGTAAATAGTGAAAAACTGTCATATGGCTAACCACGATATCTACTTTAGCAGTATTAGCTATTTTAAGTAAAAATTGAATTTTTATTGTATTTTCAAATTAAATTTAAAATGAAACAAGTTAAAAAAAAAAAAACTAACGTAGAAAGATTTAACTTTAAGTTAAATTCTCCCTCCTCCCTAGCTAAATATAGTTATCAAATTTGGCTAAAGTTAAATTTAACTTTACTTTAGGTAGTTTGTTGGAGCTGTAAATTGCTTCAAAACTACCTAAATTTTAACTTTAGGTAGTATGTTGAAGATGTTGTACTATTCGGCTAGTATATGAGAAATTACTAGCCTTTTTTTTTTGGGACAATTGAGAAGTAATGGACTATGATTGAAGTCTCACATTTAACGAAGCCATGTCGGAGTCTTTTAAGTTTTAAGTAGTCTCATGTACATTTTTTCATGTTATACCGGCCTATATATGTTTGTTACTTGTGTGATTCTCAGTCTGAATGCAACTGATTTTCTGGAGAGGTTGAGGGGAAAGAGGTTGGTTATTGTGGGGGATTCACTGAATAGGAACATGTGGGAGTCTCTGGTGTGCATTCTCCGCCACAGCATCCGACGCAAGAGAAGTGTTAAAGATATTTCTGGAAAGAGGGAATTTAATAAGCAGGGCTTTCATGCAATCAGGTTTAAGGCAAGACTATCTCCATATATGTTATTAATCTTCATAAATATATATTGTCACAGAATACCATTCTTTTAATGGTACGTCCATGCATTGCTGCACTTGTAGGATTACAATTGTTCTGTGGATTTCGTTGGTTCTCCATTCCTCGTTAGGAAATCATCATTCACCAGTAAAAACCGTTCGTTTGAGACATTGAGGTTGGATTTGATGGACCAAAATACACCAAAGTATCATGATGCTGATGTTATAGTTTTTAATACTGCCCATTGGTGGGTTCATTTTAAAACGGCTAGAGGGTCAGTGCTATGTTATATTGCTAATTGCCTCCTTATTGCTCCTAGAACCTTGAGTTTCTGATTATAATTAACCTTTAATCTGATGAAGAAAACATGTCATTTTTGGTGGTCTGACAGACGAGACTTTTTCCAAGAAGGCAACTATGTGCATCCAACGCTCAAGATGCTTGAAGCATACAAGAAAGCTCTCAACACTTGGGCCAGATGGGTGGACAAGAACATCAATGTCAACAAGACTCGAGTGTTCTTCCGAGGATATGTATATACCCATTACAGGTATAGAACAATGCTTTCTCTGTGCTTTGCCTCCACCCTCGATCCAAAATTTTATGTGGTAGTTGGAGGTATTTAGTAGTATGCTTTATCTTTACATTAATTTTTCAGTACAAGAATTGAAAGAACAAGTTTGTGAAATTCTTTAATGTAATTGCAGTAATGGGAAATGGAACTCAGGAGGAGGATGCCACAGAGAAACAAAACCAATCTTTAACGAAGATCATTTATCCAAGTACCCTTCGAAAATGAGAGCTGTAGAGTCTGTACTTCAAGAAATGAAAACTCCAGTGACATATATGAACATAAGTAGGCTTTCAGACTACAGAAAAGATGGACACCCTTCCATTTTTCGCAGCCCAATGAAATACAAGACAAAAAAAGAACAAAATGCTGTTGCTAAAAAATCTCAGGATTGCGTTCACTGGTGCTTGCCTGGCGTTCCAGATACTTGGAACGAATTGCTATACGCTTTGCTTTTGAAGGAGGGATGGGGATCAGGGCCAAAATGAAGGGATTTTTTTTTTCCTTTTCTCAAGTAATTTAGCTTTACATGTTGATTCATATGTATGTTCATTTTTGGTTCAAAAGATACCAAAAATACAATGTCATTCATTTTTTACTGCAATATATTTGAATTAATTGATTGTATAGATTTGATTGATGAGAATTCGAATTGAAAATTTAAAAGGTGTTTTATAAAATTAATTGTTGGTAAAAGATGAAACTTCGTTAATCACAAGTTGTTTTAGGATATATGAAATACAAACCACAAGACTGAAAGTAAATACAAAGTAAATAGCACAGGAATAGATCGTATCTTTATTAATGAATAGGTGCCTCTATATATAGAGAAACACAAAGGGTACAATCCACATCTCAATAGGACTTCTATTCAATGTATAATCCATATGCTAAACTAACTAGATACTCCTAAGTTGACTAGACACACATAAGGTAGGTTTCCTTCAACACTCCCCCTTGTGGCGTCAACACTAGGTGGTGCTCCTCGCGTTGTCTCATTAAAAACCTTGCCAAGTAACAAAAACCCAGTGGGATAAAAATAACCTTGGTCGAAGGGAAAAAGAGTACAACACACCCTTCACATTTGGTATAGCATGGACGCCAGACTCCCCCTGATGTCTGCGTCTCCCCCTGATTTCCACAATCATGGGAGGTCAAATAACTTAAGCAAACTAATGCTTTTCACATGCTTCTCAAATGTGGATTTAGGCAGTGACTTAGTAAATAAGTCAGCCACATTATCCTCAGATCGGACTTGATTCACTTTGATCTTGAGGAACTTCTGCTGTTGCTGATTATCGAATATTTTAGGCGATATATGCTTGGTGTTGTCGTCTTTGATGAACCTTGCTTCATCTGCTCAATGCAGGCAGCATTATCCTCACAGATGGATGCAGGTTCATCGGTGGTTGACCTCAAACCACATGTACTTCTTATATGTGTAGCTATGGATCTCAACCATATACATTCACGAACCGCTTCATGGAGAGCAATAATCTCAACATGGTTCGAAGAAGTAGCGACAAGAGTCTGCTTATAGACCTCCAAGATATCGCGGTGTTTCCCATGGTAAAGATATAACCAGTTTGGGAACGACCTTTATATGGGTCAGAGAGATACCCAGCATCAGCAAAGCCCATCAATACATCACAAGAATTGTGGAAAAAAGGGGGACAGCAGGTTTGGCGACCGGTCGACATGCAACGGCGACCGGTCGACCGTTGGCAGCAAACATGGGTTCCTCACCCATTTTGCCATACTTTCTTGACTCTCTGTAGGGAAAGAACAAGCCCATATCGATCGTACCCTTTAAGTAACGAAAGATAGTCTGTATGCCAATCCAATGACTTTGCGTGGGCGCAGAGCTAAATCTAGCTAACAAGTTAACAACAAAGGAGATATCGGGTCTTGTACACTGTGCCAAGTACAATAATGCGCTTATTGCACTTAGGTATGGTACATCAGCCTCTAAAACGTCTTCACCATCATCCCTTGGGTGAAACGGATCCTTCTTGGATCTAGACTGCGACCAATCATGGGAGTGCTTAACAGGATGAACTTTATCCATATTAAATCTCCTGAGCATCCTTTCCCAAGATCTTTCATCTCAAACTCGGATTTCAAGTATTCAGTGGCACTTGTAAATCCGGAACTTGTTTTCACGCAGGGGCATAATTTATTGTTCACATACCATCTTCCAATCAAGTAGTCACTTAGACGGGTATACCACATCCGTCCGGATTGTTTCAATCCATATAGTGAACGTTGCAATCTTATTGCAAACGTGCTCTGTGGTCTAGAGCCACTTGACTTGGGTAAATGAAGCCCATCAGGGACCTTCATATAAATCTCCATATCTAGATCCCCATAGAGATATGTTATGACCACATTCATAGGCTGCATGTTCAGTTTTTCGGAAACTACCACTGACAAGGTAGCAGAACGTTATGACGTCCTTTACGAGAGAATATGTCTCATCGTAGTCGATTCCAGGGCGTTGTGAGAAGCCTTGCGCCACAAGGCAAGCTTTTTATCTCGTTCTCTCACTACGCTTTCTAACAAAGACCTATTTGTATCCAACAGGTTTTATTCTAGAAGGTATGGGCACAACTGGCCCGAATACCGTTCTCTTTGTTAGTGAGTCCAACTCAACCTGGATCACATATTTCCATTTAGGCCAATCAGCTCTACGTTGGCATTCATCAACGGAGCGAGGTTCAATATCATCATTCTCAATGAACTCTTGTGCACAAGCATATGCAAACACATCATCAATAGTGATGGAGTTTCTATCCCACGTCACATGTACACTAGTGTAATTAATCGAGATCTCTATGTTCCCACGGATAGGTTCTAGCGATGGGGCGTCCCCCAAAGATGTCTTTTGGACATAACCATAATCCGGAACGTTTTCATGGACGGATTTTGAGTATCAATGATGAGAGGGTTATTAGGTGCCATCGCAGCCCGTTTTCTAGGGCGCGAATCCCTCGAACCTGGTGGCCTCCCACGCCTCCTCAGCGGAGCCACGGCCTGAACCACATCACCACCATTACTGGTAGTGGCGCCACCAGCTATCCCTCCCATAGGGTTAGCTGCAATAGCGACTTTGAGTCCAAGTCCTTGTTCAGGCACTTGCATCCTTGCAGGCTGTGAGATCCGGAATTTTTAAAGTGGTCAAATTTTATTTTTTTTAGAGGCACAATTAGAAAATAGACATCGTTACGAGTTCGTAGGAATTTTCGTGGAATTTTCCGGAGACCCGAGTTGTTTTTAATTATTGTTGGAAGTTCGAAATTATTTAAAATTAGGAAATTGAAGAGGCGTGATCTAGACCGTTAGATCTGGGCCATTGGTTTTAAGTCGGTTATGTGTTTAAATCAGAGGCAAAGGGCTGAACAGCCCAGAAAACTCCAGACCTCTCTCACCGACTCGTTTCCCTCTCCGATCACCACCTTCCTCCTCCGGCCACTTCACGGCGTAAAAATGGTACCGGAAGCTTCGTCTCGCTACGGTGAGCATGTGGGTGGTCGTAGCTAGTCAAGCCGACGCCAGAAGAGAGAGAAATGGAAGAGAGAAGTTCCGACTGTGCCGATCGGATTTTCCGATTCCGGCCACGAAGGCGGCTGAAATTGGTGTCTTTAGCTTCGTCTCAATGAGGGGAGCACGGCTGTGGTCTCAACTTCTCAAATTGATGAAATGGAGGATTGAAACTACTGTTACTATACTCGTCTTTTCACCGTTTGATAATCGAAGGATTGAATGATATACAAGCAATTCCGAAGATCCAAAGAAGTGATTACCAAATGAGGTTCGATGGATATCGGTGAATGGGATAGTAGCTGGAGTCCAGTTATCGGTTCGAGTCGTACTGGTGTAAACCTTTAGCAATGTTGGAGTCAAAGCTCAGAAATCCAGGTAGGGATCTCGGGGAACCTTTTCTATAATTTGTTAGTATAATAAATTGGTGAGAATTGTTTGATGTTGATTGAAGTACATATTGAATGCTATTGTTTTCCTTAATTGATGATTTGATATGATATATGATGTTATATTTTTAAAGCATGTGTTATTTAAATTAAAGAACTGTCATACATAATGCATTGTGAGAATTTGTGATTATGCATTGCAAAATAATATGGATATTGAAATCCAGAGTGATTGAGAGAAAAGAGAAAGATCATTTTGTGTGGTTGAGTTTACTACATGGGGTACTAGGTTCTATGGTATGCCCACATGTGCACAAACAAGGGAAAGTATGCCCTGTGAGTTGTCTGCCTAAAAGACAGAAACTCTTACAACCGCCCAAAGGTTGCAAAACGATCTCATCGGGTTTCGGAAATAGTAACCATGAGTAAACAAGATGACCAACAAAAGAGAAAAGTACGATGAGTGTGAGAGTAGTTTTAAGTCATCATTTCATTCATATATTGATTCAATGTTTGATAACTTGTTTGCGACATTTATATAAGAATCACCTAAAAAGGTCCTGCCCTACTGAGCGTAAGCTCACCCCTATAGATCAATTTGTTCAGGTGCGACTTGAGTATCGATTGGACTGAACGAGACGACTCACGAATTTAGAACGGGACGACGTTATGTTCAATTACGACAGTTGTGACGAGAGTGAGTTAGATTGTAGAAGGTGTACTTTCTATTTGTAAAGGTTTTGTAAATTTATTTTTAATGATTTCGGAAAAGTATTCGGTTTTGTATTATTTTTATTTTAGTTTTTAACGCTCACACCTCGGAATCGGATTTCGGCGCTTAAAATCCGCCGACATCGGGTCTCGGCGCTTAAAATCCTCACGCGGTTACTGTTCATCAGGTACTGTTCATCAGGTACTGTTCACTGCTGAAACCTAGGGTTTTGGGGTTCTAGGGTTTTTGGCGCTAGCAGGATGCTATGCTCAAGGGTTTTGGCTTTTTGATCTCAGGGCTAAAGGTTCGTGCTGATAACGTATTTTAGGATATATGAAATACAAACCACAAGACTGAAAGTAAATACAAAGTAAATAGCACAGGAATAGATCGTATTTTTATTAATGAATAGGTGCCTCTATATATAGAGAAACACAAAGGGTACAATCCACATCTCAATAGGACTTCTATTCAATGTATAATCCATATGCTAAACTAACTAGATACTCCTAAATTGACTAGACACACATAAGGTAGGTTTCCTTCAACACAAGTAAAAATTTTCTCTTAATTTCCTCAATATATATGGCACGCTTGACTAATATAATAAAAAGGTCAAGACTCTGGACAACGAGTAGGATGGAACCTTGACTTGAGCATTGTTTCGGACCATGGCAACAAACAACTATTATATAAGGCAAGGCTTGCCTATCATGCTCGATCACTCCAATGGTGAACCTATAACCTGTCCATAAAACAGTCTAATTATTGTGTTATCACACTGTTTTGAGATTTAGAAGCATTGTTTCCTTGGTCCACAAAGGACATGAAATGCTGCTTCCACTCATCTACTGTCTTGTCTGTTTTGTTTTGTTTTTTTGGTCTTGTCTGTTTTGTTTAGTTATATATAGCACATATTATTTATTAAAAATGGGACATCGCAATTTATCGAGACTCCGAAGACTGAGTAACTAATCAATTTTTTGACCCGCTTGTAAGCCGAAATAAAAATTAAATAAACTAAAAATAAAGAAAAAAAGAGGTTATTACTCATGCGCTCCTAAATGAAGTTTGGAACTACATTGGACGATGAAAGTATAGTGGATTTCAGGACCTAAACCCAACACAGATGAGGTTGAAGAATCCCTAATAACGGAAATTGGGCCGGGGAGGGAAGCGGAGAACGATTTTCAGGGGACATGCATGATCTTTTGATCCCTAATCTCAACCCTCCCCATTGTCATCCTTAAACTATACATCCTTTTTATTATTTTATGGTTTTAATATATCTTTAATATATTAATTATCCATATATAATATCCTGTAAATGTTCTGCATTGAGGGTATTATGAAAAATTTATATAATCAATTACATACTCTGTCATACACTTGGTTTTAGTCCCAAGTAACCCTATATTGTAATGACGATTCAAATCTACCATAAGAGTAGTAAGACTTTTTACAGTTTTGTTCTACAAGCTTTGGCATTTATCACAAATGTTTCACTATTTCAAACCAGTTAATTAGCTAAGAATAGTGACATAGCCTTTTCACATATTTACTTCTTTTTTTGTTTTGGACAAATCACATATTTACTCCTATGAGTCCTATCTTCAGCTTAATCTATCTATGTGTGCACTGGAATCTCAATAGTCAATACTAACACTCAAAGTCCTTCACTACATTTAATTCATTTTGCCTGAGATAGGAGTAAAGAGACAATTAATGTTAGAGGTAGAAGAAATAATTCACTAAGAAAATAACTTCATTGGTAAGAGTAGCTTCTATTGAAATCTTAATTTATTTATTTTTTTATGACATAGGAATCTTAAAATTGTAAAATGTCTCTAGTACACTAGTAGATTAAACCTATGAAGTAATATTCGTTCAAACAAAAAAAACCTATGAAGTAATAGCCAATGCATTACAATAACAACCAAAGAATAAGAAAGCAATATTGCTAGTTTGCTACAAACAGGAGATTAAACCCATGAACTGTGTCTGGGACTGGTCCTTAGACTTCCTCACCACTTTGTACGTATCCTCACATCTTCAGGCCTACAAGACAATTTCAAAGATAGGGAGAATCAGACAGAAGATATATTTTTCCCAAAGAAAGTTGTGCATATTGTCATTGGTTTGGCAAAACAAATTGGAGGGTTGGATTCATAGTTTGCTAAGACATAGACAAAACGTCGAATCAACTCAAAAAATGAAAAGAACAAAAAGATGCTATGATACGTTTTTCTTACCTCTGTATCCTCTCTTAACAGAAATGTGGAGTCTGAACACGCTTGGAATCGTTGCTGAAGACTGATCTTATCTCCAGCTCTTTCCCATCTAAGACTATTCCACCAATTTAAGTCTCCTCTAATTTCTTTAATACTTGCTGCATTCTGGGCTCTGAGTGGAAGCTTCTCTAGCTTGGGGCAATTGCTCACTTCAATCCTCTCCAGAGCAGACCACAGCGCTGCCTTTGAACTAATAGTTGTTAAGCTGTCCATATCCCTTAGGTCTATGTACTTCAGCTTTGGAAGAGTTTTGTACAAATTGATGTTTACAATAATTTGCTTCATCCTCCTGCAGTCACTTACCTTGATTTCTTCAACATTTTGAACCCGTCGAAGTAAAGCAAAGGATATGAGAGTCTTTAGTCTTCGACATCCCATCATTTCAATGGTCTTCAATCTGCCAAGGCATCCTCTGGGGACTATCCTATCCACCATGGTTTCTAAGTTGTTTAGGCAATTGAGAGTTAAATGCTCCACATTTGGCAACATGATCCCAAGAGTTTTTTCACCAATTAACAAGCTAGTGATGCAGTCACAGTTTGATATGGTGAGAAACTTCAAATTTGGCAAGCCACACAAACTCCTGTTGGAAACCATATCAGAGAAACTACTTATACCTCCACATGTGACCAGGTCCAGGGAACTTGCACTGTACAATAACCCCTCGAGGCCTCTTTGCGAGAGGTCAACCCCTCTAAGGATAACCCTTTTCTCATCATGTTGAGTTGGTAAATAGCTTGAATCACAGCTTCTTGGACCAATCCAAATAGAAAACTCTTTCAATCTTCCAAACCAAGAGCCATCTGAGTCTAAGGCAACACAATCAACTGTGTCTAGCCTTATGTGAAGAACTGAAAGTTTCTGCAAGGATAAAATCTCATCAAAGGCTGCTCCTTCTACATTACATTCCACATCCCACTTATAAGCACTGAAAGACATGTCCAATGCCTCAAGACTATATAATCCTGATATGCTTCCAGCTATGATACTTTCTAAGTGGTTTGTGTGCGACAAGTTTAGATCTCTCAGATGAGTTAGCGTTCCCATGTCTTTTGGAAGTTCTCTTATTCGAGTGCCATAGAGATCAAGCACCTGGAGTTTACAAAGAGCTCCAAGTTGAGGAAGAATTTCTAGAGAAGAGCAGTCTCTTAAGAGAAGAGTGTGTAGCTCCCTTAGTTGAAGAAGAGAAGAAGGCAAGGAAGATATTTGAGTGCTGCTTAGATTCAAGAATCTTAGGGCTCTAAGTTCTCGAAAGAAACCATCAGGAATTTTATACAGAGGATTACATTGGAGGAACAACACAGTTAGGTTGGAGCAACCTGAGAATCGACTTGGCAAACTGGTTATAGAGTTCTTCATAAATGAAACACATCTTGAAGAACTCTGCAACTTTTCTTGCATTCCTAGCAATGAGCTGCTGAAAAACCCGATTTCTTTTTTATTTGAGGATATCCACAAGGCTACTTCCCTCAATACACTGTGCATCTTTACTGTTCCAATGCCTTCACCCTGTTCTAACATGCAAGAGTCTTTCAAATATTCAATTTTTGCAATCCCATCATTGAAGGACTCCTCTAATGTTTGATGTTCAATAATTAATCCATCCGCTATCCAGCCACATATTAGTTCTCTTGCAGTAATTAAGACATTTTCTGGGTACAATGAACAAAACAAGAAACACCTCTTAAGAATCTTACTTGGTAGAGAGTTATAACTCAATTCCAGTCGCATATGCACCTTGTCAAAGCTCCCATAATGTGATGCTGAAGACTTCAACTGGCATAGTGCATTCCGCCATAGCTGTATCATTGTTTTGTCCCTCATGGACTTCCCCATAGTCTCAATTGCCAGTGGTAAACCACCGCATTCCCTAGCAATAGCTCTTGCTAGAGGATTTATGTCTTCTGACTCCACTACATTTCCTGCATTTCGTGCAAACAAATTCCAAGCCTCTTCTTCATTCAGAAGTTCCATCTTTAGTTCTTTATCGGTCATCATTTCCCTACACACAGCAAGAGATCGAGTTGTCAATACGATCTTGCAGTTTGCTTGGTCATCACCTTGTGGTATCCCCACGATGTCCAAGTCAATTTTCTCCCAAACATCATCAAGAATAAGCAGGAACCTGTGGTAAAAATCACAAGGAGCTTTGACAAATTAGGAAACCATACGTTGTAACTAGTTTTAACAGTGAATTAACATTTAAATCAACAATATATTAGAAAGACTAGACATGAAATTAATATTTACCTTTTTCCTGAATTTAATGCTTGATGTAATCTACAAGCCCTACACTCTATGCTCTCTTCTGCATTCATTGCTAAGTTCAATCTCTCAGCAACTCGAGATTGAACCTTTTTCATATCCAAGTCATTTGAGACAGGGATCCAGATGACCATATCACATAACCCTGAGGCAGAAGACTGAAGCTGATTGTTCAAGGTTTTTACTAGTGTAGTCTTCCCAGAACCTCCCATTCCAAAGACAGCAATCCTTGTGATCTTATTATCAGCCAGAAATTCCATAAGCTGCCTAAGCTTCTCTTGTGCTTTCTGACCAACAAGAGATGGTGCTGGAATATGCTGAATAGGTATATCACGAAGCTTTAAAACATTCCACATGGTTAGGAAATTGTACGATTCAGTAATTAGTTGTTTCACCTGATCGCATTTCTTTGCTGCAGTTTTGCTAAGACAGTATCTCTGGTGCATGTTAGAGTCAAGAAGACATCCCTGGCCATTAATAGAATCGTCCATGCGAACTTCCTGCAAAAATGGCTGCACTTTACAGTCGATCTCCTCCTCAACATCACGTTCGATGGCTTCAACCTTTATAAGCCAGTCCACAACTTGCCTTGCTGGGCACTTCCCTTCTAGTTTTGCCACATCAATATCTTCTGTTATCTCATCCCGTCGGCAAGTGAGCTTTTGCAGCTCCTTCTTCAAAGTTTGGATGTTTTTGTGGAAGTTTTTCAGGGTGGAAAACCGTGACAACATGAATTTGGTTAAAGACTTGCCAACTTCAACTAAGAAAGCACCCACACTTTCCATGGTACGAAATAGTCAGCAGTAGTAGTTGGTTTTGTTATTTTGGCTTCAAAGAGAACTAATGCCAAGGGAGGGGTGGGAGTAACTAGCAAGTACTCTACCAGTGGAGCTATGAGCCCTATAGTTGTTTTGGGATTACACTCTAATAGTTATTCATCACCAGATTTTATAGACCTTTATTTTTGTGGGTTTGTCTTAGAATCCTAGAATGAACAGAGCAAAGCAAATGAAATTTATCGAAAGAGCCAAGAAAATTGAGGGAACAAGAACAAGAAGAGAAAAATAATAATTTATCATTGACTCACATCTGACAAAGTTCCAAGTACACGGAAATCGTCATTAAATTTCCTAGTCAATGACAATTTCCTAGTCCTCTTCATTAACCTTCCTCAGTTGTACTCCAAAAAATTTGAAGCATGTCTTTGATTTACTCAGCCCTCCTGGCTTCTGGGTATTAAACAAGAATAATGCCAAATCCAAGGAATTATGCCAAATGCTTAGTGACAAACTCCACATGCTTAGTGTATGAAAAGGATCCTTATTCAAGACCATACTAAAAGGAGTGTAAAATGTGACCAGACTTTGCGAAACTAACAGAATCATCACAAAAGATTTCATATATCTGCCAAAATCTTCAAGGTTTTGGGATATAACACAATTACATATTTCTGGTTTGTAGAAACTGTAGCAAGTAACACTAGTCTAAGAGCATACCAACATTTCTTGGATATGTCTCTTGCAAAATAGCAGAAACTAACTAAAAGAGCACCAGAAGAAAACGAGGATTAGATATCATGTACAGAGTAAATTAGAGGGTCTTAAAGTCTATCCTATAAATATATACTCCTCTAAACCTGATTTCCAGAAATACCACTGCTATCTATCACTTTATTCAAACGTGGATTGTTCAAAAATTTACCACCAATTTTAGAAACATGATCTCTCTGCTACCTTTTTATGAACCACATAGAAATCTGAAACTAATACACTATTACACTACTTATAAAGAGGAAAAGAGACCATACCATTGGTGGGTTTTGGTCGGATGGTTCAGCTTTCCTTTGCAACTGCATTTTGCCATTTTTGTTTCGCAGGCTTCCTGGGAATGTTTGTCAAAGAATCTCAAGGTCCTTCCAGTAAAGTCATGAAAAAAGCCTTAATTGGCCCACAATAGTTGTCAGTTCTAAATTGTTAATGGGGAGAGCAAAATCTTCTATCAGACTAAAGAATGAATGAAAAATCGTAGTCGCTCATAGGCTCATAGCCAACAACGGAGAGGGACAAGGTAGAAAAACTAAGCTCTCCTCCTCTTTTTTTTCTTTTGAAGGGAGCTCTCCTCCTTTTTTATGGATAATTCTTGAGTTCATATTTTTAATTATCAAATGCGTTAATTGCAAGAATTGCTCCTCTAATTTTTGAGATCATGTTTTTAAAATTGGTGGTAAGTTTTTTAAATTATGGATTGTAAAAACATGATCACTCCTTTTTTTCTAAGAATTCTTGAGTTCCTTTTTTTGAATTGTTTAAATTATTTTTTTATTTTTTTTCGGTTTAATGTGGTAAATAACAAACTAGTGTGTTGTACCGATAAACAAGTTTTCTTGTCATAGAAGCACAAGATTTCATTCAGTCCAAACTTTCGAAAACAAGAAAACCACCCCATTCACTTTGCCATCGGGAAGACAGGACTGAAGCGAACTTGGTGATGAAATTTCAACTTCAAGATGTCTGGGCAGGGCACGACGTCTCTGACCTGATAGTAAACTAATTAAAGAGCAAGAAACTCCAATTGGACGAAGAATGATACACTCATACTTGTGACTTTCTGGTTCAAACAACCATCACTCCGTCTTATTAGAATCAAGAACCCCATATTCAACTTGGACATATCCAAGAGAAAAGGTACGTATAGATTCTCATCCAGGAACTTGTACTAGAAATAAGAATTGTAGGAGATCCCTGACAGTACCACAACTGTTGCAGTGCAGAAACTGCAATATAGTAGCTTTAAATTTCTGGTTTTTTTTTTTATCCCATAACATTACTCGCACTCAATATATGCATCACATATACTGACAACGATAGCAACCAGAGAGAGAGATTGAAACGGAGACATAAAAACGAAATTCTATTGTTATGTACATATTATAACTGATTAGGAAAGTATATGGCCAATTTATTTACAGAGTCAACAGAAGATGAAACCCCGAACCACATAGTATCCACAATTTCCGCATCAGTAAAGCCACCCCTATTGCTCATGCTTCTCTAAAAAACCACCCATAGTATTAACACGGTTACCCTCCCAGGAGAACACAAAGAATATCTGCACACCTGAGACAATAACACAAACAGATATGGACTTAAAACAACACATCAAAATCATACCGATAGAAAACTATGGTCCAAATTTTGACAGCATAAGAGAAGTAATGCGATAAATGGACATCCTAATTTTCTGCAGATGCATAACTAAAAGTGCCCCCAAAAATCTGCAAGCAATAGAAATTTAGTTGTGACATTACTTGCGACCCTAATGAAAATCCCCCCAACAATTCTACACTAGTAAGAGAGACATACCTCTAATCATACTCATCACCTCCCTCTTCAAAAAGATTCCCCATTCCCATGTCTTCTTCTATGTCACTATTTACAAACTTGAGTTGAGCCTCCATTTTTAAACTGTGCTCTCTACTATTTACAGTCTCAAGCTGAGTCTTTGTCTCAGGGCTGTCGTTGTTATTTACAGGGCCCTTGCTTTCTATTGTCATCTGAGGAACACCCCACCCAGTTTCTTCACTGCCATTGCGATGTTCTGTGAGTCCAGCACCACTGTCAGTCATGGTGTGAAGAGAGTTTGAACTGCTGCATGAATGCTTGCCATTTTCAGATATCCCAGACCTCTGTTGAAGAAGTTGCCCACTGATATTGCTATTCATAGCAGCGACCCTGCGTAAGATAAGATACTAATTCATATAGAGTAATATTTACTTGCCCAGTGTGCATGGAAGAGGCAACTTACAAAAAAACATATGCAAAGAGTACCAGACATGCCATGTAAGTGAATAAATGGATGCATAGAACTTCACCTCACCTTGTTTGTTGGAACACTGGAGTCTGAAGATAGTCAAAAACTGGGACCAAATCCTTTGACCTTGCTTCAATCATGCGTGTTGGAATCCTTTCGATCCCAATTTCCCCTCCGGACGCAGTTTCACCATCCATTTTGACACCTTCCACAATCATCGACTGAAAGTATAGCTGGCAAACAATTTTATAAGCGCCGAAAGCATCTTAAACATCATATCAAGGAATTCATATAAATAGTATGCATGACAATTAAGAAATTGTACAATCCGTAAAATAGATACCTCAGGTCTTGCCCATAGTGGACTTCGAGTTTCATGCATCTGCAATTCGGCTTCTGAAATATACAAATGATTTTTTTCCTCAGGGGTGATCTTTTCTTTTGTGACAGAACTCCTAGCTTCAGGATATATGGAGTTCCCCTTCTTCATTCCTTCAGGATATATCTTATTGTTGTCTAAATTTCCATTCTCACCATATATGTCAGTACCATCCTCTCGTTCTCTTCGGTTTTGCTTCTGGCATACGTTCCACTTCTGAATAGCTACTACTAATCTTGCATCACACTCATGATCTGACTCACAAGCAGTGTTTAATCCAGTCACAGTTGTCCAATCTAGACCATTTGGTATTCGCAATGCATATTGTATCATGCAACCAGATGGAGAAAAAACCAAAAGGTGGTACTTAGCCTTCAAAGAGCTGGAATCCACATGGTAATCATTGCCTTTGCTATTGTGGAAAGAGGAAGCAATTGCCCCAGAGAGGGAACTCATCTTGCCAGTGGCAGCTGCTGCAGCACCAGTTACAGTGCCTCTCCAACTATTGTTTCCATTTCTTATTCTACTAACAACAGAAAGTGTAACTGGGGGACCAGCTGAACAGAGGCTCTGCTGATTAGGCATTTGCGAACCTGAATTAGGTGACCAACGAACTGCCGATCTAGTTGTGACACCCGATACAGTATTTTTTGGAATAAAGCTAGCATCAGAACTTGGAATATCAACAGTTCCTCCCCAAGGATTTATAGCAAACAGATGGCTGGTCCCCCTAGAGGAACTAACCATAATCCAGTTGCTGTCGTCACTGAAACTAATGTCCTGAATAATCTGGAAAGGGTACAAACAAATAGGGAATAAAATTAATATCAAACAAGTGATTCTTGCTACAAACGCCATATTCTACACGTGACCAAACAAGAACACGTTCTTACTGCATTTGTAATTCCACGCTGTAGCCTGTAAAGATGTACATAAGGTGCATCAGCATCAGTTGAACAGGGGACTCCAGGAGGTCCGGGCATTATTTTAAAAACATTGATGTTATGCCCCAGAACCGAAGCAGACACTAAAAGCGTGCCACTAGGATCAAAGCATAATGCGGAAATAGGACTCTTGTGAGCCCTGAACTGTGCAATAACAGCTTTACTGACAATATCTCTGACAATGACCTGACAAACCAAAGGAATTAATAAGCACAAGGAACCCAAATAATTGAATATGAAAGGATCAGGAAAGGTGTCCTTTAACCTTATAGCAACTTGATTAGTTGAAAACAAAACAAAAATCATGCACATGATGAGTAAATACCATGCCTAGCATCATATAAATGGTGAATCCATGGAATTCGTCGAGTATAAGAACATATTCCATAACAGATTGTGTGATGCTAGTGAGAGCTCGTGCTCATGAAGTAAGCAAAGTGTTATTCCCAAAATACAATAAGATTCAGTTCAATTCAAGTAGAGCAATTACTTATACGTAAGCGTGAAACCAGAAGTTAGAGAACATGTACCATTCCAACACTATCTGTGTCTGTTGACTGGCCATTGACAGTTCCATTGGCTTTCCAGCCAGGATTCCCTGACTGAGGATAAGAAATACTATCAGGAATAAGCTCAGAGTAGTACCGGGACAGCTTCTTATACCCCATGTCTCCCAAGGTCACAATCCCAGCAGCTAGTTGCTTGCTTGATTCTTTTGCATAGTGAGCAACCAGGCTCCCATTTGAAGGAAAACTTTCAGAAGGTGCCAGATGTTGTGGATTAACACGCCCAGAATTGGTTACTGCAACAGGACTTCCACTATAAGCTAGCCATCTCTTGCCTACTGCAAGAGGTCCACAACCTATACCTCCAGAACCAGGGAATCCCGTAACTATAGGATTGGTAAGAATAGTATATTCCCGCTCTAATGTTGTGGCATTAAAACAGTGTATCTGCAATAAAAAAAACTAGATACTCAAGCATTGGATAAGGAAAAGATTATTATTACGTAAACTTCGCATACACAGGTGTACCTGAGTTGCTTGAGAAATAGCAACTACTCGAGAACTGCACTTTACAGAATAAACAGCTGATCTGAACTTTAGGACATGAACGTAGGATTGAGTTCTCAAGGAATAGAACCGAACAGCAGTAGGCACAAAACTGCTGTTCACTTTGTCATGGCTGTTTGCTGTAACACCATTGTGAGTGGCAGTGCCATCCTGTATATTATTATCAACAGAAATCGACCCATCAGCACAAACTACCAGCAATGGACGGCTTTCTGAAAACTTGTCATCCGATCTCTTTGATGCTATTGGTTTAGGTAGCATTTGCATAAATGAAATAGGACCATCATGTCTGGAAACCAGGTCACGGACATTATCTGCTTCTTCAACATCCCAAACCTGGAAACCAGAGCGGCAACCCAACAGAAGAACTTTCCGGTTGACATTTCCCTCCCCCTCTAACTTGTCAAATCCAGCCCAGTTTACCTTTATTTTTCCAAAAGCAATATGAAAAGGTCAAGACAAAAGGTAAAAATTCACCGAAAACAAAAGGAACAACATCAACAATATAAAGATTATTGATCTGAATGTGCACAGTAAACAATTCTTTGGCCATATATAAAGAGAAGAAAAAATCTTGCTGAGAAACATGAATACAAGAATGGTACTCCAAAAACAACTTTCCTTTTGAGGAATCTGACTTCAATGTTACTCTGAAGGAATGATCAGTTAAGATACTCTCTAATTTCTACGAAAATTAATTTGCACAAGAAATGCATCTTCAAATCTGATTATTAATTGAGTCCTTAGATTCTATATTCTATAATACAACATTAGCCACTACAGGTCTACATCAACTCATATTATGGGAAAACTAGTGGACACTGAAATCAAATTAACTATAAATTTATCAAAAGTTCCACTCCACAATCAATAAAACCAAAATCCATGTTGCAAGGGATCTCTAAAAACTATGACAACTAAAAATGTCACACAAGATATGACGCAGAAGCCATGATCTCCAATTAGAGATTCATTTTGTAAATGACAACCACTTACAAAGTCAAAAACACATTTTTCACGCAGGCACATGATGTCTGTCAAGTCAAAGTAGAACATTGCAAGGTACTTTGGTTACTTAAACACCAACATTCAATCCAGTCCCTCTTGTTTCCATCCATGCCTTCAGTAAATTCTAGCTCTAAATCATACATGATAAGAAAACCTATTATCCTACCTATCTGACAAGGAACCAATAATTTAGTGCTTCAACATATGCCTTACTATTATAACTGAAAATCATGATATGCACTTGAACAGACTAAATTAAGTATACCTTACTCTAAACCAATTTTATATATTATTTCACCTGATTCACATACAGCTTCTCAAAAAGAATGGCTAGCAAAACTTATTTAGAGCATCTGGAATCCATCTGAATCACCTTTAAACTCATGTTTCCAGGCTCATATGAGGCAAGCATTCCAGAATCAATTTTAACTATGACAGGAATACACACAAAAAGTGGACCAGGAATACACACAAAAAGTGAACCATTTCTAATGAACTAAAAATGAGAGCAGTTTTTGAAGGGTGGATGGATCAAAATAAGAATTTTTTCAGACCATGTAATATAAAAATAGCTTGCCAAATCTTTCCAAATCAGTGTACTTAATTGCCATAGAAAGAGCCTAAAATGCAACATCAATGTCATTTGGAATCAAAACACGTAGAATATGTAGCACGCATCCGACAAATATACAGTCAATAATGCTTACGTATCCAAATATTTATTCGAAATAAAACGTGTAGACTCTTGATTACTAAACCGAACAAGCTTGAAACTCCTATGCTATCCGACATTATAGACAAGCGACAAATCGCAATAGACTATTCCAAATTACCTATCTGAACCGATAATACCAAACTGCCACTTTTTTGACATACACGTGGAAATTTTGCTTGCGACATAATCTACTAGATTAGCCACTATGCCGGGCACGAAAATGCCAATATTCCTGGATATTGGCTCAACAAGGAAAACAATCTTGTGAAGCATGCATGCATAACAACCCTAAATGATGTGAAGAACGTATGCATAACAACCCTAATACTTCCTAGCAACTGATGCTTTTTACAACTAAAATAGACACTCATAATGTAGTCATTTGGATACAATCATCAATAATCAATCACACTTGCTCGAAACATATTTCATTAACCACATGGTGCATTTGTGTTCTCTTTCCATGATCAAAGATTTGCATGCAAAAAATCTAACTAATATCCAAGCCACAAATCTTACTACTTGAAATTATTTTCATATAATTCTACATTCAATCAGCATTTACAGTTTGTCCTTATAAATAAAAATCACCGGTGTATATGGTTCCAGCCTTTATTTCCTATCTTTCCGAACCAAAAAGTTTAATCTTTCCTGGCCACAAAGGCAGTATGCCAGTATCATCTAAATTAGATTATACCATCACGTAGATAGAAACTCTCAGTAATACACAATAAATGAAGTGAACGATTCACCTAAAACAAATTCACACAGGTTTGCTAAAACTATCAATCTTTCTCCAATTGCACCCAAATTTTCTTTTTCAAGAAGAATCACAACAAAAACAAAAACCAAAGAAGTGCTCTTACCTGATCATGGTTGGTATCATCATCCCTATCAACAATAGAAGAGGCCACCGACACGGCGGACCTGGCAACAGTTGAAGCCCCAGAAGAAACGATTCTCAAATAGCTCGAAAGAGCACGAAACGAGCTTGGAATGAAGCCGTTGGTCCTGGCATGGCGCGAAACACCACCCTGCTGCTTCTGGCCACCATCATTCATCATCCCCAGAACCACCAGAGCGATCAAACCAAGCAATACCCAGATCAAAAAAACTGCTGATTCTTCTTCTACAGTAACTGTCTTAATCATAACCCTTCAGAGCTGTTTCTCTTTGAACTAAAAGGGCCACCCAAATAAGAAACAGCCCCAAATTCACAAGCTTTAGGTACCAAGTGTCTCCATCTCCTAGTTCCACAACCTAAAGCATCCAAATTTCAGAAACACCCAAAACGCAAACCCAACCCAAATCGCGAAAAAAAATAAGAAACCCACAAAGCTTTGGCCTCTGGTTTTCACGTCGTTTAGTTAATAAAAACAAAGAAGACGATCAGAAGTGCGCAACTGCCTCCAAGAAAAAACAAAGCCCCCCTTAAAGTCTTATCTTCAATAACCCAGAAGCTAAAGTCTAAAAACAGAGCGAAAAAAAATAAAAATATACAATCTTTTCTCTCAAAAGAAGCTTTTTATGTTTCTTAGAATGAAAAAAAAAAAAAAAAATGACAGAACGAAAATAATGGGATTTTCAGAATTTGAAAATGGTTTGAAATTGAAATGTCGAGAGGATTGGAGGAGACATGTTTTAGGGTTTTCTGAAGGAAAAACCGCCGAGAAATCGCCAGAAAACTGGGGGGGGGAGATCGGAGGAGAGAGAAGAGATTGGATAATGGCAAATGTTTTTTTGTTTTGTTTTAGTTTTGGGATTTTATTAAAATCAAAATCAAAATAAAAATGAATGAAAAAGACTATTCGTTTACGACTCTATCAGCTTGCTTCTGCTATGTGCCTATCTTGATCTTCTAAAGATTGTCAAAGTTGGGATTGCTTTGGTTGGTTTAGTTTTGGGTTATTGTATATTGTTGAACCAGAACAACTCAACCCCAACCTCTTCAACTTCCCCTACACGTTTTACCTTCTATTTCATTTTTCTTTTCCTTTTTCTTTATTTCATTTTGTGTAATTTCCCAAGATTATGTGCTAAGGTTTTCATGTTTGTGGTATATTGTCAATTTTGTGACAACACATTTGAGGATATTTATTTGGAATTTTGGATTAGAAAGACCACATAAGCGTGTTGTGTTGTGTTGTGGTTGTAGTTCAAGTTTTTTTTGTTTTGGCTATTATGTAGTTCAAGTTTTTTTTTTTTTTTTTGGCTAATATGTAGTTCAAGTTTCTAGACAAGGGATAAAAGCTACATAAAGAGAGAGGGAAGTAACGAACAACATTTTCTACCTTTTATTAATAAGGAAAAATATTTTAAATAATAGTATAAATATGAGGCTGAAAGAAACTTGAGCCAATTTCTGCAATTGGGTTTGTCTTTCTTATTGAGACCTTATTTAGGCTGGGTGTCAATCCACAATATGCCATGATTATTTTTTTGTACTGAATATTTTTTATTGGTACAAACATAGAAACATTATTTGCAAGGAGCCAAGGAAGAGAAGGTTTCTTCTTTCTCAATAGGGGCTTTGACCTCTTGTATTGAATAGAATAGCTCAACTTGTTTGCATGAAAAAAGGAAAATTAATGCACATAAATGATAACCATTGTATCTTGCTTGTGGTGGTCTTTTCACCTCCACAATAAGCAATTGCAAATCATTGCTTTAAAATTTGCCCATCATATGGGGATATTGATAACATAGATCTTGTAAGTTGTAACAGCAATGGGCATTTATGTGATGAATTGTGAAGACCATTAATGTGGACAGATAATTATTAGTAAGATGAGTTTTGATTTCTTTTTTATAAATAAATTCAAAGTCATAGTACTAACTTTGGAGCTCTCGCAAGAGGAAGTGGCGGCGACATCTCCTTCGCCTCGATCGTCAAGCACAGGTAGTTCATTAACCGAGAGTTCAAGAAGTTACTATGACGTTTTCAAGCCTACATTTGTGTGGGAATGTGGGATAGAGATTGCGTTTGTAACCTTGCTAATGTGCTAAGTAGAGTTGAGCCGGATATCCCTTTGATTCGATGAAGGGCATGGGGCTTGTGGCAGCCGCCATTCCATATGAGTGTAACTCCCTAAACCAACCAAGGATTGGATCGTCTTGGGTCACTTATGGTTCGAGGCTTCTATTTCGATCTAATAGACAACATTGGGTGGCTATCACTTGATGCGATACACTAACTAATATTGCTAGCCATTCTCAAAAAACAAAAAAAAACTAATATTGCTAGCCAATGAATGGTAATTGCTTCGAAAACTTGGGAGCTACTCCCATGTTTCAGTGGTTTGATATTGTTTTCCATCAATGAACTTCTTTGTAGTAAGGAATTCCTCCCTAATTTATTTTATAGTTGGAGCCCCAGAGCTTCAAGTTATCCCTAGTTAGGAGATGATTGGTGTTTCATGTTTGTAACAGGGGCTCAAAAAAATTGAAATTATGAAATCTTCTGGCCTGCAAAAAGTTATTGTGGTGTAATAATTTTACCGAAAAGAAAAATTTGTGCACCTTCTGAACGTTGTGGGAGCCCTTCAAACGGACAAAGGCGGAGCTAGGAATTGATGTAGGGGAGGGCTAAAATTTTACTTCTTTATTAGAGCATAGAGTAATTTTAAATTGGGGTGGGCTACAATCATATTTTTGTTCAAATTTAAGCTAAATATTTATACTTATATTATTTTTTGCTTGCTAAATATACATTAAATTTTTTTTAGGGTAGGCTACAGCCCAGGGCAGCCACCCCCTGGCTCCGCCTGTGCAAACGGATCAGCGATTCTCGCATGTATTGTAAAAATGTCTGGTGCACTTGGAAAAAAGTTTTGGTAAAATGGCTTTATGAGTAAAAAGCTCAAGGGAAAAGAGAATGTAGTTTGTGGAAATCCTTGCTGCAGAAATAACTTTGTTTGTAACTTTTTTTTTTGTGTAATGTTGAACCAATTTCCTACTTTTTCTCGTCATTTACTCATTTAGACTAATCTTAAGGGCTTTTGTTTCTATATTCTTTATTCATAAAAATACAAAAATAAAAATCTTTTGGTTCATATAAAAACAGTTTTATTCCTACTTAAATTAACAAACATGAATCAAGATCTTAGATGGTCAAAAAGAAAAAAGACATCCAACAATGGATGTTTAACATGTTTGGACTTTGGAGTAAGAAACATGATGTTTCGTTAAGTATTGCAGATTATTGAGTAATTGTTTTTGACTTTTTGTTAGAAATTAGTTCGGTAAAGAGAAGGACTTTCAAGGACATACTAGAGTTTTGTATGACTTGTTTACCAAGTATTTTTTTCTTGGAGGTCAAGCATACCACACCATTTCAATTTCTCCCAAGATATTCAATATTCTTGTCCCAACAAACAAAGTATAATCATCTAATGGCATGGGCCGTATGGGAAAGAAAAGCATATTTTACATATTGTGGACCGTACAATTATTAACTGTTTCTCTCTACGACACAGACCAAATAAAGACCAAACCATTTTCCTTAAAACTTTTTCTATCAAATTCTAACCCATACCCTAACGCCCTTCCTTCTTCTTTTTTTATTCGATCCCAAATTTTTATGTGATAAGATATAAATACTCTTTTGAACGTGAATGATGTAGTCTTACTTATTGACTATAACCTATAGAGCATTATTTTTCATTTACTGTTTAATTGGTTGACATGGAAGTTGTCTCTTAATATTCTAAAATTTCTTATAGTCAACCATCAAAATGTCATATCTTTGTCATCAAGTATTGTTGTTTGTTACAACTAGAGTTTCATGCTCAGTTTCGTCCGACATTTGTTCATTGACCAATATGCCTGACACTCTTCGTGATAACAAAACACAACTCTTTTTCTCTTGCAATCTCAAAGCTTTCAAATGATCTTACGATCCCATTCGATAAATCTTGAAAACCTCAAAACTATTTTCATCGAAATCCAAGCTAAATGCAATTTATACAGCAAATATAATATCTAACAAAAGAAGTGATGAATAGCTTGAATAACACCAAGAAAACAAACAAAAAATCCACTAATATCGGGTTTTCTAGAGAGAGAGGCTCCCTCTTCTCTCTAGAATTTTCAAGGATCCCATTGAGAGTCTACCGAAGTCTCCACCCCTCCCCTCCACCATCAGCCATCCCCACTTATCTTCCCTACCCACTAACCCTTGATCCCCTCTCACCTTTGTGGTGATTTTGGCACCCTCTGTGGTGATTTTGGCACCCCATGTGGTGATATTTGCACCCATTTGTAGTGATTATGTTGACTAGTTTCAGATTTAGAGGAGTTTCTTCCTCCTTGTTTTTAATTTTCTTCTTCTTTTATTGCCAATCGACCCAAATTTTTCTCAAATATAGTATCATTATCATTCTTTCCCCCCTCCCACTACCTCATATCAGCTCATCTCTTTCTACCTCTGACCACCTCGATGGTTCTCTCGGCTGCTGTTATAAAGTGGGTGCCACTTACCTAAGGGATTAGGGTGCAAACGCATGGGTTTCACAACCACCATTCTCCATTGGTCCTTGTCACGGGTTTCTTGTCCTTGTCCTTCTCGGCAGTCGCGGCTCCTATCTAGTCTTCTCTTGGGTGGTGAGGATATAGGTGGTGTGAGATCCTTCTTCCACTTGTGTTTTTATCTTGATTTGATCTGCGGATTGGGTTTTCTATGGCATCGGAACCTCGACGTTGTCCTCCTTGCTCTTTTGCATCCGTTGATGAATGGGCGGCATCTGGCGGATTGTGGTGGAGCTTCTGGGATTGGGCGGCAGCTAGGGTTTGCTGGTCTATTGTTTCCTTCGTGTTTTTGTTTTTATGGGCCTTTTTTTGGCTCGCTGCACTAGCATTAGTTTTTTTGTTGGTTTAATTTCTTTGTCCTGTTCTTATTGAGTTTAGGTGGAGATTAAATTTCCTATGTTTTACATTCCGATGGCCCTGTCCATTGGAAGATCTGTTTGTGTACTTGGTAACTGGCCTTTTTGGTCTACCTCGGGTGGGCTTATAAAATTCCATTTGCCCAAAAAAAAAACACCAAGAAAACAAACCTCATAGAATGGTAGATCATAACGCAGCTTTGAACGTTTGATAGTCGATACTTTGGTCGCTACAAACTACCGTCTACCGCTACAATAGATGTGGTGAAATATAATTTACTAAAAAGAAAATGGTTAAAATCTCACACTTTTATCGTATATCCTCGAAGGGGTAAAAAAGAGGTAAAAAAGGTTAAAATTGTAATTGTGTTCCCGAAGGCCGACAAATCCACTGCCATGTCTCTGCCCGTTTCTGACACACAAACACATCCCCAGATCCAACGCACCATAAATCTAACGTCTCACGTGCCCACTCTTACGGTCACGTGCCAACCATCATCCATCCCCCGCCTCTTTCATCCCAACTGTTCTGAGATTCCCACCGGAAAGCACAGAAAAAAAAATTAAAAAAATTAAAAGAAATAAAACACAAAAGCAAGAAAAGAATTTCCCACACACAATTCACAAATCCCAAACCCCAAATGCACACACTGTCAACTACAATATCCGATCCGAACCCGACTCGGGTTCTCGCATTCCGGATCGCGTAGATCCACTGAGCTCCGAAGCGTGATCAGAATTCCGAAGGTCATTTTCGTCAGCTGCAATGGAGTCGATATTGGCTCGAGCGCTCGAGTACACTCTCAAGTACTGGCTCAAATCCTTCTCCAGAGACCAGTTCAAGTTGCAGGGACGGACCGTGCAGCTTTCCAATTTAGGTAAATTGAATTCAGCTATTCATTGGCTCAATTATGTGTTTGTTTGAACCAATTACGCTTCGTTATGAAGATTTCTTATTCGTTGTGGCTTTGGATGACTTTTTCGCAGATATGGACGGTGATGCTTTGCATTCGAGTATGGGATTACCGCCGGCACTGCACGTAACCACAGCCAGAGTTGGAAAGCTTGAGATAGTGGTTGGTGATTCTTAATTCTGCGTTCGCTTAATACCTATTCGATGTTATTCGCTTTTCGAATAGATGTAGCTTAGCCTTGGTGAAAATCAGAAGGAAATGAAATGAGGAGATTCATTACTTTTAAACGGTTTTTTTTTTTGGTCTGGTTTAATAGCTCCCATCTGTGAGCAATGTGCAAATAGAGCCTATTGTGGTACAAATTGATAAGCTGGATTTGGTTTTAGAGGAGAATTCAGATTTGGATGCGAGGAACAACCCAAGCAGGTAATTCCGAATTGTATGTTTAGCTTGATGTTACTTGCGAAGATTGTAACAAGCTTGGCAGCCTATTATAGATACTGAGCACTAAACTCTTGCATGCAGTTCCCCGTCATCCTCTAGTTCCGGGAAGGGAAGTGGTTATGGATTTGCTGATAAGGTTAGGTTTCCTCAATGCAGTTAATGTATGCATTTTATATCAAAAAGCAGATATTCTTGTCCTTCTTTCAGTCTATTCGAACTGTGAGCCTCAGAACTTGTGCCATTAATACCATTTTTCTGGTGGTAGAGGTAGAGAAACGATTACAATATTTGGTAAAAATTGATCACCATTGTTGCCAAAATGGTGATCATAGCTTGTTAGCCGAGTGAAATGTCTCAAGATGCGAGTATCTACCTACACTTTAACCAGCGAGGCAGCTGACCAACCATAATCTTGTGTCTGGGATTCTTTGGACAAAATGTCTCTCCAGGCACTTAACTAGCCATGTGTGATACATTCAGCCCAGTATTTAGCATCATATTTTTCCATTGACTAATTTTTTTTTTCCTCTAGAATATTTGTTAACTGTGAGGCTTTGAATATATTTTTTTCTCTTTTCATTCATGTCATTCTTCCTTTGCTCTTGTATTTCATCTCCCACAGACTTCTCTGAAAGGTACATTATTGATCTTTTTAATATATCAGATTGCAGATGGAATGACTATAGAGATTCACACAGTTAATCTTCTACTTGAAACTCGAGGGGGTGGTCGCCAAGGAGGGGCAGCTTGGTAATTTCTTAAGACCCAGCTGTCTAACTATATCTTTTTGTATACCAATATGGCAGGATATGGTCTTATCTGCTCCATGGATTGGCCTTTTAGGATTTTACTACCTTATTATAGATTGTATAACCTTGGAAGTTATAGTTGGTAGGAACCTCTCAGTAACTGATTTTAATTTGCTGCAAGCAATAATGATCTTTCTGTTTATGGTACTCTGTGCTGGAATATATTAATATAATTGTGATTAAGTACCTTTGGGATCCTAACAAGGAATTGGTTTCATAAATGACCTTGGTCAACAAGAATAAATCTTTCACCCTTAAATGGCATATGTAAATTGTAAGGGATTGTGCACTAAGTTGGTGCTATTGTGCACTATAGCTGCTCGATTGTAATGGATTCCTTGACCATCTTGTTTTGTAATTTCCTTTCTTTTTAAAATAAATTTATTTTTCTTATGAACAGATTAAATTATTATTTTGTTGACATAGTACATATTAGTAATCTGCCTATAGTTAGTCTTACGGTGGTTCAGGATTTGTGAAAAATTAAAAGTTGTTAGTTCTAGGACTGTAAAAGGAGGAACATATACTTTGAAACAACAAAATGTAGAAATTGAATATGATAGCAAAAAGTAGGAGGAAGCTGAAAACTTTGCTTGCTGATATTTTTGGATGGCTATCTAAAGGATTCAAGGATGCCTGCATCATTGCTTTAGATAGGAAAGTGTAGGGTTTATGAGTTCAGGTTTTCTGACAAAAAGAGTTTGGACTGTTGGGTTTCTTCGAATTTTGAATCATGAACTTGTATAAGTAACTTCTTATGCTCATCTTTCTTTCATTGTTTTCTTTTTTTCTTTTTTTTCCTACCCCAGGGCATCGCCTCTGGCTTCTATTACTATACGCAACCTTTTGCTGTATTCTACTAACGAAAATTGGCAGGTAACATATTGTTTATGCTCTGATATGATAGTTTCTTGACTACTTTTGTAAGTTCACTTGCTTATTTGAACAAATGCCCTGTGACAGGTTGTAAATCTTAAGGAAGCACGGGAGTTCTCCACCAACAAAAAGTTCATTTATGTTTTCAAAGTAAAGTGCCTATCTTTGTCTGTTACGAACTTACGATGACTATATCCCTCCATCTTTATTTTTTCTTATATGAGGTGGGGTCAGGGTGCCTGCTCTTTTTTCTGAACTGCTCTTATTATAGTTGCATTTCCCATTGTCTTGCTTCTCAAGTGTATGTACCTGCTTGTTCGCAATTTCATGTTCCATTGTTCTCTGACCAGAGATGTTATACTTCTCTAGTTTAAATTAGTATTACATGATGATAAATTCTTTTCTTAGCAGAAACTTGAGTGGGAATCTTTGTCCATTGATCTTCTGCCTCACCCTGATATGTTCATGGATGCTAATATAGCGTGCACTCAAAAGGGAGGAAACCAGAGAGATGATGATGGTGCAAAGCGAGCTTTCTTTGGTGGGGAGCGCTTTATAGAAGGAATTTCAGGAGAAGCTTATGTAATGCAGATCTAAACTTTGTATTCAGTTCTTGATGGATTTGTTTTATTCCAGTGTGAATCTAGGAATCTTATAGAGTTTCATGGTGTTCATGTTACTGTATCATTCTTGACTTGGTGACTATGACCAGATCACAGTGCAAAGGACTGAATTAAATAGTCCACTTGGGCTTGAGGTTCAGTTACATATCACAGAAGCCATTTGTCCTGCAATAAGTGAACCAGGTAACATTTGGAATGTGTTTAGATCACTTTTCTCATTGGTTTAAAATATACAGTGTACATATAGCTTGGAGCTAATATATGATCACACCGCACAGGACTACGTGCTCTTCTCCGCTTTTTGACCGGGTTATATGTCTGTCTGAATAGAGGAGATGTCGATTCAAACACTCAGCAGGTTTGCAGTTTCCTTTACCCTTACTTCATTCACATAATAATATCGTGCTTGTGGACCATCTTAATTCTTCCTTGTCTCTCTATCTTTCATGGCATTTTTTCAGCGGTCAACCGAAGCAGCAGGCCGTTCGATCGTTTCAATTGTTGTGGACCACATATTTCTGTGCATTAAAGATACTGGTATGTGATTTTCCTTATGCAAGTGTAATAGGGATTTAATACTTTTGTTACCTGGAGAAAAAAGGATTCATCTTAATGAACTGAATTTAAGCCAAAATAGTCTGGGAGTCCAGTTTGTTGGTAGCTATTTTTCTTACTCTGTTCAAGGTTGCATGTTATATTCTTTTTCGGATTATTCTTTTTCGGATTATACTTTTTGTCTTTCTTTATGTAATTTTATTTAATACATTCTTAGAAGTTTTGACTTTACTTGCAGAATTCAAGCTTGAACTTTTGATGCAATCACTCTTCTTTTCACGGGTACTGTTTTGTGACTTGACATCTTTATCAATTCTGCTACCAACATTTTAGTATTATGATACTCTTTTAGACGCAATCTACATAGTGCTGATACTTCAAGGAGGGTAGTATGTATTATACTTCATGAATGTGTCCGGATTTGATTTAAAAAATATTTTGCATTTGAAATGTGTTAAATGCTTAAAATCTTATATATGTACTAAAAGAAAGCCACACTTTTTTTGGTCACACACAGCCATATTTCATGCCATTAGATATCATTGGCGAGCCTACAAATTATAGGCTGTATGCATATCTCATTTGTGCTGTGCCATGTTTTCTCTACTCGTCTACTCGTTTAGCAGTCCTAGATTTTATATGGGTATCCACTTTTGCAGGCAAGTGTTTCTGATGGAGAGATTGACAACAACTTGTCTAAGGTTATGATTGGTGGACTCTTTTTAAGGTAAACTTTGTTCAGTTACAATGTTTCTAGATATTTGGTGCTAGTAAATTTTTTCTGGTGAACATTCTCCTGGAGCTCAATTTTGTGGAGTAAGTTTGGCTACATTTAGCAAGTACACATGTACATACATGTGTTTGTGCATGAAGATTTACCATCCATGCCAGTGGAAAAAGTTATACTATATGCAAATCTACCACTTCTTGTTTTGGGTGTTTGCGATTTTTTTCTTCTTATCTTTTAGTACAAGTGCACACATAGTTAATTTGATTTACTTTCAAGGGTTATATAACTTTCAAAGTATGTGTAGAACTTGACTAGCTGATCCTATATGTTCAGCTTAAGGCATAATTTAGTTAGTTAGTTTTTGTCTGTTTCTTTCCTGTAACAGTTTAAATTAAGCCTCTGCAGAGATATGACACTTTTTAATCCTTATGTGTTCCTACTTGTTGAAGCAAATAGATTTTAATGGTAGTTTATAAGATATATTATAAAGTCGTACGATAGGATAGAATTGTCCCTGCTTTCAATTTCTTTTTATTCTGTCAGATGACTAAATCATAGTTTATGTTGGTGGCTGGAATGTAGGGATACCTATTCAAGACCTCCTTGTACCTTAGTGCAACCGTCAATGCAAGCCATTTCTGAAGAACCTGTGCATGTTCCTGACTTTGGTATTGGCTAAATTTATTATATATTCTGGAGAAAATGAGATTTAATTTGTGTATTAGATTATGGGTATTTGTAATTTGAAATTAATCTCTTCATTTTTTAATTTATTTTTTTGGGACAGGTAAGGACTTTTGCCCTCCCATATATCCTTTGGGAGATCAGCAGTGGCAGTTGATTCAGGGTGTCCCTTTTCTATGCCTCCATTCTCTTCAGACCAAGCCCTCCCCTGTGCCTCCAGCTTTTGCTACACAAACAGTCATTAATTGCCAACCCCTGATGGTATGCAATAATTGTTCCCAAGAACACACTTCTTATTTGAACAATTCTCATTTCTTGTTCTTTTCTGAATTTAATAGCCTTATCAATCTTTTTTATTTTTAATCCCAGATTCATCTTCAGGAAGGATCCTGTTTGAGGATCTCTTCCTTCCTGGCCGATGGAATTGTTGTCAATCCCGGTGCTGTTTTACCAGATTTCTCAGTAAATTCCTTGATTTTCACCCTCAAGGAGTTAGATGTTACTGTTCCTTTGGACATGCACAATTTGCGTAGTCGTGGTAACAACAGGACCAATATCAACCAGAGTTCCTTTTCTGGAGCAAGGCTTCACATTGAGAACTTGTTCTTCTCAGAGTCACCTTCGCTAAAATTAAGGCTACTGAATTTGGACAAGGATCCTGCTTGCTTCTGTCTCTGGGAAGATCAACCAATTGATGCTAGCCAGAAGAAATGGACTACTAGGGCATCACACCTTAGTTTGTCTCTAGAAACATGTAGTGCATCAGCTGAACTTCAGAGTTCTCTTAACGGGACCTCAGGTTTGTGGAGATGTGTTGAGCTGAAAGATGCTTGCATAGAAGTAGCTATGGTAACTGCTGATGGGAGTCCACTAACAAACGTTCCTCCTCCTGGTGGTATTGTCAGGATAGGGGTAGCTTGTGAAAAGTATCTCTCAAATGCTTCTGCTGAACAGTTGTTTTTTGTTTTGGATCTTTATGCGTATTTTGGCAGAGTTGGTGAAAAGATAGTTCTTGTTGGAAAAAATACTAGACCAAAGAAGATTACGGATGATTCGTTTGAGGGGAAGCTAATTGACAAGGTTCCCAATGATACAGCAGTAAGTTTAGCAGTGAATGACCTTCAGCTACGATTTCTGGAATCATCTCCCATGAATATTGAAGGAGTGCCTCTAGTTCAGTTTGTTGGGCATGATCTCTTTGTAAGAGTTACTCACAGAACTCTTGGTGGTGCAATTGCTGTTTCCTCCACTATACGTTGGGATAGTGTTGAGGTGGACTGCGTAGACACTGAGGGAAACTTGGCATGTGAGAATGGCACAGTTTTAAATTCGATTGAAAATGGTCTTTTGGTGAGTGGAAATGGGTATTCTCAACTAAGACCTGTCTTTTGGATACATAACCAAATAAACCATTCATCAAATGGTAAAGCTATTGTAGATCGATTTCTTGACATAAGCGTGGAACATGTAATTCCTTTAAATGAACAAGATGTAGAGTGTCATAGTTTGAATGTGTCGGCTTGTATTTCTGGCATTCGCCTAGGCGGTGGAATGAACTATGCTGAATCCTTGCTGCATCACTTTGGAATTCTTGACGCTGATGGTGGTCCTGGGAAGGGGTTATCAAAAGAGTTAGAGATTTTACGAGCAGGACCACTTTCAAAACTTTTCAAACCATCACCTCTCATTGTTGATTCGAAAGAGGGTATGTGGTAATTGGATTTGGGTAATTATATGTTTTTAGTTACACACACAGAGGTTGTTATGGTGTTCCTTTTTCAGTTCCTTTTATTGATTTTACTCAATTTAATTTTACTGCAATCGCCCTAATGTTCCATTTTCTTCAGATGGAAGTTCAGGAGATGGGAAAGAGAGTGAGGTTTTGCACTTGGGAAAGCCAGATGATGTGGACGTGTCCATAGAATTGAAAAATTGGTTATTTGCTCTTGAAGGTGCACAGGAAATGGCAGTGTTTAAGGGTTACTACAATCATGAGAGTGTGGGCAGAGAAGAGAGGTCTTGGCACACAACATTCCATAATCTGCATGTAAAAGCAAAAAGTAGTCCAAAGCAAATGATGAATGGCAATAGAAAGTCATTCAGGACACCAACATATCCTGTAGAATTGGTCACGGTAAGCATATCTCACTCTTGCTATGATGGTTCCCTATGTTTTTAATGTTTCGTTGTGCTAGCTCCAGATGATGCAAAAAGCATGTTTGATCATACATACGTGACTATTTATCATTGACAGTGAATGAGACCATTGGATGGATTGTTTATTCACCTGCATGCGGCAGCTTGGATTGTTTAATTTGCAATAAATTATTTTTTCATTGATGCATTCTCTCTGCATGTCATGTACTTATCATAGACTAATAGACATATGATTGATTTTACATTTTTGAATTTCAATTTAATTTATAGTAAATATTTATTGTTTCTCTTGACTGTTGACAATATCAGTAAATAGTGTCAGAGGCTCAATGTTGGAATAATGATGAAAATATTGATATCGAAATATCTGTCAATATTTCTGTAACTTTGAGTTCTGATATTTTTGTAACTGGTTCCAACATCAATGTCTGACACCCTAAATATAGTTTACTGCTAGACTGTAATTCAGTACAAATATAGAAGAAATTGTTTGTGATTGGTTTCTTTGCGTGGCTTTATATAATCATAGGATTCATAGAGGTATCCAATTATTGTCTCATACATTTTAAAATTGGTTGCAGGTTGGTGTGGAAGGCTTGCAGATCTTGAAGCCACATGCCCAGAACTGTAATCCTGTGGTCTTACATGTGAATGGGATCAAGGAATCTGCTGAGAAATCTGCAGGTATAAATCTTGAAGTTCGCCTGGTGACAATGGAGGACAGTGTTGATAATGAAATGGTGGAATGGGTTGTGGAAAATGTGAAATTCTCTGTTGAGCAACCGGTAATGAGATTTCCAATTTAATAACGGTCTTATTTTCTAAAATAATGTTCTGCATCATCAAACTTTTGTCTCCACAGATTGAGGCGGTTGTAACAAAGGATGAGCTGCAACATCTTGTTTTTCTGTGCAAGTCGGAAGTTGATTCAATGGGTCGTATAACAGCTGGAATTCTGCGGCTACTTAAGTTGGAGGAGACCATAGGCCATGCTGCAATGGATCAATTAACCAACCTTGGTATGCTATTAAACTGTTTAAATACATCCCATTAATTCTGGTCTGGATGTGTGCTTCTGGTCTTCCAACTTCCAAGTCCGAAGATTGATATGCTTTAGTTCATTCAAATGGCATTTCTTGACATATGCACTCTGCTTCTAAGCCCTAAATGTATTGATTTGCTTGATTCATTTGTGGAATCCAGACACCATTTATGTATATTTCTTTAGCCGTCAAGTTTTATTTCTGGCATATATAGACTCCTGCTCAGTTTTGTTGATTCAATCTTCATTAGTGAGATTTGGAAAATGTCTTGCAGGAAGTGAGGGCATTGACAAGATATTCTCCCCTGAGAAACTCAGCAGGGGTAACAGCTTTTGCAGTACTGGGCTCCCTCAATCAAATTTGATCAGTGAAAGCCCAGTTACAAGTACAACCACCTCAGAATTCACCGTGGCTTCACTTGAGGAGGCAGTTACAGAATCACAGGCCAAGTGTGCTGCTCTTCTTACCGAACTGGGTAGTTCAGAATCTTCCGTGCAGCATCTTGCCACTGTTAAGCAACTGACTCAAAAACTTCAGAGTATGCAGAGTTTGTTGACGCAATTAAAGTCTCAGATATAGTTGGCCATTTTTTCCCCTGTAATACTTCGGGATAAAACTGATCCCATTAGTATAGCTTAGCCATTCTTTTTTGTATATAGAGGCAAATTGGCGTGGTCGTGGGTATATGTACTAGACGGGTAAACAATTTTGTATGGATTTAAGTTACTAAAGAAATATATCATCCTCACCTATTGTCAGTTATAATGATCAATTCGTCAATGTTACATTGATACATATTCATGTCAAGTTCATAGCACATTAGCAGGCACTTATAAAATCCCGGGTGCAATTGGCAGGTCCCTTTATTCAATGTTGGATATCAATCTATAAACTTCTATTCCTTAATGTCATAGGAAAATTTAAAATGAAGGAATTTAAGATGCACATCAGTTGCACAAAACAAAGCAACCAATAAATCTGTGTTGAATGTCAATACATGAGACTAACAATGGTCACCAAAAGCAAAAAAGAAAATGTCTGTCTAACAATATGTAAGTACCCTGAGGGAGGATAGCCATTTCATTCCTACAGGTGACCCATCTCTTCTTTGTTGAGTCAACAAAACAATGAGAACTGAATTGCTGCAATCTACCTTGAAGCATCAAGAAGTTTGGAGTTCCATGACTTCCACGCTTCGCTGTAATGCGAAAACAGCTCCTTCATTGCTTGGTTCTGATACTGAGGAAGATACGAAGCACCCAGACTCTCCCAGCAAACCTTGTTCATGTTACTCTTCCTAGCTCTGGGAACAGCAACCGGAGCAAAAGGACCAAACTGGTAGCTCTTAGCACTCTCCTTCACGGCGCCATCCGAATTGCTCTCATCAACCTCACCCTGATCTTGCATTGGCTTCTCCGCCACCTTGCTCCTCTTACAGCTGACATTCGTCAGATCTGTGCCAAAGCTTCTCCTTTTGGACAGGTCCGAATTCGAATGCAAATCGTCTGTTTTTCCATTCAATCCCAACCACCTATACGCAGGCTTCCCTGTGTCTGCCGTGTGGATTTTCTCAATCAAATTGACAGAGGACAAAACATTCGCAATATCGTAGATCCTTCTCACCTTGGTTCTCATCACTGACACATTCTGTGAATCCCCAACCCCAAGCAACAACTTGGCTGCCTCATCAAGCGAGACCGATTTCGATTCCGCTGCGAATCCAGAACAAACAAACAGCTTCACGAAATTCTGCGCAAGAAGCGCCAGAGACTTTTCTCTTTTGGTCTCATCCAGGGGATTACTATTGCAAGTCGGAATCGGAGTCAGATCCAGGCCCTCTTCCTTGAGCTCTTTCAAGGCGTTAGGGATTGCGCCGAATCCCTTCCACGTGTACGTGTTCTTGGATTTTCTTGCGAGGAGTCCGACGCTCTCCAACACGTTGACGATGTCGTAGATCCGTCGCCGCACGACGCCCAATCGCGAAGCGGCGTCGTCGAGGCCGATCAGGGCGGTGGCGCCGTCGTCGCGGTTGTAGAGGCTGAGGAAATTGGAGCACAGGAGGCTGAGGGATTTCTGCTTGCGGCTGTAGGAGCAGTTGCGTTTGGTGGTCGAAGGCTCTAATGGTGGGGCTGCGACGGCGGAGGACGCCATGGTTTTTGAGATCGAAATGGTCGAGAGAAAGGACCGTTAAGAGAGAAGAGGGTTTGAAATTTATGAGCGTTTGGTTGTTTGGGTTTGGGGATCTTAAGCGGCAGGGAAGGAAAGAGAAGAGAGAGAGAGAGGGAGATGCGCCTACTTGGATTCAAAAATCAAATGTTTTCAATGAGCGGGAATCTTTTACATCAGTTTTTTTTTTTTAGAAGTATTTTACATTGGCTTTTAATTTACCAATTTAACCGTATACGGGGCTCATTTAAAAATTCTTAATTGATCCTTATTGTAATTTACTAATTTGTAAAGTTTTCATTAGAGACTCTCTCTAACATATACACTATATAATTGCCAAAACCGAAAAAAAAAACATGTACACCATATATCATCTTCTTTAGGAGTTTAGGTTCTGTTTTTTCATTCTCTTTGTGTTATTTTCTACATGAGGTAATTCGGTGAAATTTTTTTCTAGTTCAATCATGGACCTTTTGTGTTCTTTGTGCTTACAATTAAATTTGTTGCACCGTTTGAAAGACTCCAAAAATTATTTAGTTGCATCTTTTATGTTGCAGTAATATTCTGTGGTGCAATGAATTTTGAATTTTCACCATTTTTCAAATCAATATGAAGCATAGTTTTATTGGAAGAATTCAATATTGTCATTGTTATAGAATGCTTAAGGGAGGCTCCCGTGCTTCGTTTTCTCTCTGTTCCAACCCTAATCCTAGCAATCTCTTTTGATGGTGATGCTTTTTCCGATGGGGGCTTTCGTTCTCTTGCATCTCGACCCTTTAAGGGTCTCTATGCGGCATCTATGGTCGTGAGTCACAAGTCTTTGCTACAACCCTTTGGTGGTTGTATGAGTGTTGCTCGTCTTCCATGAGTTGGATCTGTCATAGTTGGAAGATGGAAGACATGTTTGGTTTGTGTTTGACGGCAATTTGAGACCATTCGGCGACGCTTGGCAAGTCTAGTGTCATATCTAGAACTCAACTTGGCCTGGTTGTAGTTTTTTGCTGTTGGGTTATAAATTGTTTTATTTGAGGCGATTCTCTAGTGTTTTCTTGCCCAGGATATGGCCACAACGAGGTTTTCTTGATTTTGATCTCGGTCCTGTACATATTTCTTTGTGTTGTGATGATCATGGTGTTGGTAATTGGAGGATCTTTGGTTTGTGGTTACAAGTTCGTTGGTGACAACGAATTGTGCTACTTCTCACTGGTGGTGGTTGGTTGGTTGCAGTTGAGGGATGGTCTTAGGTTAAGTTTCATGGTAGTAGCGAGACACGGCTCAACACATTTTCATATTCGAAGTCCCAAATACTTTTCAGGATTGAGCTTGTTTTTACATGTGCTTTAACCGGCTCAAGTAGGTGAGGTTGTTATGATAGTGACTCTTTTTGTCGTGCCCTTATGGGGTGGGTCATTATATGTAACTTCGTTTTATTAAAGAAATAAATGATTGCTTTCTGTTCAAACAAAAAATAAAAATATGAATATTTTTCTTTCCTACCTATATCCTCTACATTTTATGCTTGTAACATGAGATAAAGAAAATTACGCGTACTATTCATGTATTATTTATGAATTTACGAATCGAGTTTAGCAGTGAAAAATAGGAGTTAGTCTTGGGGCTTCCCGTGTAACCAAAAAAAAAAAAAAGGAGTTGGTGAGTTACATTCAAGTAGAGTTTTAAGCAGTAAATAGCCCAGAAGCGCTGCTTTTGGATATTTTGGGTTGCTCAAGCGGAAACAATTTTCAGCCGACCAATAGATAGGGATGTCAAAACTGGATTTCTAGTTTTTTCTCAATTAAGAAGGAAAACTCGGTACATTTCCGGTAGCGTTCACCTACTGACCAAGGAATTCAAGGTCACCTATCCTTGGATGTAGTATCCAGATTGAGATTAAAACACTAAAAATATATTCATTTCATATTAAATCAAAGTTGGGTCATTGGTGGATTTGATTTTTCATGTTTCGAATCCTTCATTCATTTTCTTGGTGTGCAAGGAAAATTCTATGCTTTCCTACTTTTGTTATTCCTTTATGTTTTAAGGAAACAACCGACTATAAAACATTAATCCTTAAAGTATTTTTGTCTTCAATTACTTGGTTGAAACAGGTTATGCAACGCCACAAGAGGAAATTGCCATCCAAGAACTACAACATAGTTTCAGAATAGATTTCGTTGCAAACTCTAAAATCGAGTTGCAATAAACCTTACATATCTAGGCTAGAGTAAGGTTCACAAAGTCTAATTACCTCTACTCTAAATTTCCATCCGTATTTCATGTCAGTTAGGTCGCCCTGTTGGTATCATAAGTTATATTGCTCTATTCTGAATAACATCAAATACATTACCACAAATGAACTATAGCTGACCCAAATTCAACTCCGATAAGCACTTTGATAAACCCACATAGATAGGCTTTAAGAATTTTCCATGACATCCCACCGCCAAATAGTCCCGTCCTCGCAGCAACTGAGAATGGTGCTGCAATATATAAAGAGGACAAATTTGCACATTATTAATTGTTAATGCAATTACCAATCGTAAAATTTTATGCATAGAATAAATTAACCATGTGAGAATCACCTTCCATCAAAGGACATGGCAGTTTGTCTGATTGGAGATTTTGATTGAGGATGAGACAACCTGAAAAAGGTGCAAGGGTATGATTACTGGTTTACATTCAAAATCACAACTTTCTTCAGCATGAACTTTTGATAAAGAACAGCGAGTCAAACTAACTTTGCAATAAGAACAGGGGGGCTGGATTGTAGTTCCCAAATGAAAATCTTTCCTTCTCTATTCCCTGCTAATCAAAAAACAATAGGCTAAGTAGTCCACATATAGTTGTGTTACAGTTGGTTTTTGAAACTTTCAAGAATCATAACAATAACGTTAACTGTAACTACACCCATGACAATTTCGCATGCAATTTACATTACCTATAGCAGCCGCATTATAATGGAAATCGCAGGAAAACTTGATGAACCATATATCACACCCAGGAACAGGGTACTTTTGAAGGATGTCAACGGTACCCTAATGAGAAAGCAACCAATAATACTTTAAGCCAACAGAAGGAAAATCGCTTTAATCCTATACAACCAAACCAAATCATCAGATAGATGATAGAGATGAGGGTGAGGAGAGAGAATGATTTATAAAATAAAACTAAAAATCAACATCGAATTGTAAAAGAGGAGAGAGAATGGTTAGTTTTTATATATTCCCCCTATCTCCCTCCCTCTTTTCTCCAATATCAAAATGGGCCCTTAAAATTAAACAGAAGAGGGTAGGTATTCTAACCTCCCCAGGAGACTGCTCCTTCATTTTTGGTTCCCACAGCACAATTTCACTGTCAACACTCTGGAAATCCACAACATAATCCATTTACGTAATCATTAGAGAATATATGAAATATGGCTATACGAAGGCATCTAAAAGCAATTCAAGCTACCAAATGTGTAACTCACTTTATATCTGGACAAAATGTATCACACCATGCCAAATGATTCCAAATAGCAATCAAACTTTACTTTGCTTTTCAGTTGATAGAATAAGCTATGCAGACTTTGATACCTCCACAGTAAATTTTTTAAACCAGCTTGTCATGCTAATTTAAGTTGGCCAATTAGAAAAGACAATATATAACTTAACATATTGACATAGATTTTCCATCCGAAACAATGCGACTCTTTTCCATTTGCAAAGCACCTTTACATGTTATATGGATAGAAACAAATAGTGTATGAAGTTCCAATTCACCTTTGAGAGCATAAAATCTCCAAGCCACCTATTACAGTCAACATAGTTTGTATGAATGGAGGCTAGGAATACCTGAAACACAAGAGCAATCTCAGATAAAAATTAGAGTAACTCTAATCTGTAACACAGAGAACAATAAGTACTCACAGGAAATTGCACATATTTGGTAGGGAATTTTGATGGAAGATCTGTCCATGTGAAAGATTTCTCTACATATGTCCAGAACTCTGAAACAAAACCAATTATATAAGAAAAAAAAATAGAAATAATATTCGAATGTACCCCTAGTTGACAACCATCCAAACATACAGTCAAGCAAACTGAGCCTCAGAGAAGAGATTACTTTAGAACAACACCATTCGATAGTCATGCATATAAGAAATAGCAAATTAACAAAAAGGTATTCACCAACTATACCCTCAGAACTCCACACTTATTTTTTCCCTTACAGTCAAACTACTGCCAGGAAGTAAGACTTGGTTGAAACTTGTTGCCAGGCAGTAAGGTTTTGTTGCTCATAGTATTGGGTCATTGACTTGTTTTTACCTCATCTTTTTTTCTTTGCTCGTGAAGCCTAAAAATGAAGAAAATATGATTCTCTTTTTTATTGCAAATAAGGTTGTGAGCTTGAAAAAATGAAAAATCTGAAAGTTACTGCATGTCGAAAACTGCAGAAAGTTATTGCGAAAAAATATCCGCGCCATTTGAACGGTGTGCTGGTCTGCACAGGTATTCTGCTTGGGGCTTGGAGAATACATTTCGTCAAATGACCTTTTGAGTAATACAAAGCTAATATACTATCAAAAAGAAATTCAACATTACCCGTAACTTCATACTTGTACAACAAAGAGAGATGCTTCATATTTTTCTGTTAATAATAATTTTTCCTTTCTTAAAGGCCACAAGTATACACACTACACTGTGACCTTTAAATATCTTATTATTGCCTTTAACAACAAAATTGTCACTTTTGTGATGCATGTCATATACTCGCATCAAATAACAGAAAATATGTAAATTTTCATTTGGACAGCACCATGAATCCTACCTTTCATTGACCAGATCTTAATGGTGTTGTCCATGCCACAACTTGCAATCCGATAAATGTCAGATGGATGGAAGTCCTATAATAGTCAGCACAAGGTAAGTAAAATTAGCAACCCGAATCCTTTTCTTGTATCACAATCTTCATAAAGATAAAGAAATGATGAAATAGAGTTGTCCTTTGCGAGAATTTAAGAAAAGGTAGTCAGGACATAATTCCTTCTCTAATATACTTACCACACTCAAGACTTCATTTCGGTGACCCCCTGCTCCAGCGAATATCAAAATACATATTCCAGTATGAACATTCCACAGTCGAACCGACTCATCCTGGTCAGTTGTAAGATTAGTTATAAAGTAGATATAATAAAATTAGGGGAAGAAAAGAAAAAAAGGTTCTCATATTCACTTTGCTTGCTGACACTACAAGTGATGACTTCAATGGCTGAGTCCTGATTTCATTTATTGAGTCACCATGGCCAACAAAACTCTGCACAAAGATCAGTATGTTAGGCGGGTGGGGGGAAATCATGGAAAGACAAAAAAAAGTCAAGCATGTTTAAAATATTTAAGAAACATCTCATTGCAGGTTAAGCATTTAGGCTACTACTACTGCATCACCAGAAAGTCTAGGTGCTTAGACCCCAGTAACAAGATACCTTGTCTATCTTCTCACTGCCACAATCAATGACACGAATTGTACCATTAAATCCTCCAGCCACAAGAAATGGGGTTCCATCAACGTTGCATGCCCAGCTCACAGTGTAAAAAGACTCATCCTTCTGATCTACAAAGCACACGAAAATCATATTCGCAAACGGTTTTAGAGACGGCCAATGAATACAGTAAATAAATAACCGAATGGTAGCCGTCTTTACTTACATCTTCATCAATGTAAGACTGCAACACAGCTATCACTCCCCCTTCCAGACATTCATATACAGTCACCTGGAAAAAAAAATCCCTTTTCACACCAAAACAAGAAAGAGAGGGATCCTTTTCATATATGTTTCTTCCCCAAATAGAAATTTGACTCATATAATCACAAGGATTTTCAATTACAGTAATTTCAGCAAACAAATCAATATTGTTCATCTGAGAATGAAGTAGTAAACCCTACATTACCAGCTCAGAAAGACCATAATTACCACTAACCTAGCGGAATTGCAAACCACTAATGTAGATATGAAATGTCAAACAAATGTGAAACTCTGTTGTTTTGTTTATAAAGACAACTTCTTTGCTTTGTGGTTTAGTTTTTTACTGGAGGGCTTCTGGAGGATAAGAGAAACAAACCCGATTGCCGCCGACGGTGGCGAAGACGTTGAAGTAGCGAGAGTCGATGAAGTTGAAAACGACGGCGTATATGGGTTTCTTGCCCTCTTGGAGCCTGTTGGTAACTCTGTACTCTCTCTTCTTGGAGGATGCGAGTGAGCCCACCACGGGTTCCGATCCCAAAGCGAACTTGGCCATGTCCGTCCCCAGATATCACAGCAACTACCAACTCGCACCGGGTCGCAGGCAACGGCAACTCATACGACAGAATTTAAACAGAACAAAGATGACCCTTTTTATAAAAAAATTTAAAAAAAAAATCATAGTTTTGGTTGAAAAATAAAATAAAATAAAATTATAACAAATTACAGCGTGGTCAAGTCACAAGTGGCTTGATTTTTTTTTTGAAAGCCGTGCATATACTTTTTTGAGGAATTTACCAATAAGGTAAAGTTGACTGGTCAAAAGACCATTGGAAAAATCAATTTGAATTTGCACCATGCGGTTCATTAATCAACATGATGCGCTAGAAAAGACATCAAAGTTTGCAATAATTACGACATTGCCACCGTGTCTTCAAATGAGCTGATGTTGCCTTTTAATTACAAAATTGCCACTAAAAAAATATATATTAATTATGCTGCCGAAAACAATTTTTTTATTATTTTTTTATTTTTTTCAGTTTTGCCACTTTTGTTCATTACATCATAGGCTAGGTTGAATTACATTCATTAAATATAATACATTCTAGCTTTCGTTGTTTACTTTTCGTTGTCTACTTATTTATATCACAAGTATATAGCAATGACTTGTTAGTGACATGCTCAGTGACTCAAGAGATACATACTTGTGATACAATACCGAGAACAATACAATATTTTTTGTGTTTCAGTAATCACATTATTATTACACTGGTCGATCATATACGATATATAACTTGTGTACAGTTTGAAATCATGATCCTATCTCTCCAGAGAGTGACTTGGTCGGTGACCTGATCAGTGACATGTTCAGTGATATGTTGTGTGACATGTTTAGTATCGAAAAACTCATTTGGTGTTTTAACAAACACACTCATTCACACTCATTTGGTGGGTCATCTTCTTCTACTTCAACCTTTTCTTTGTGGTTGTTATCACCCTTGAACAATTTCTGCACTCACACATAAGATTTCATGGTTAGGTCTGACAGGACCAGTGATATGCTTGAAACACAATAAGTTGGAACATATAACTAAAACGCTTAAGTAACACAACTTAACGATTAGTTAGCCTAGTAGTTTCCGAAGGACTGGAAGCACACATTGAACAGGAAAATTGCACTTAAGTAACACAACTTAACGATTTCTCACGAACAATTGGACCTACTTTCTTAATCAATCTAAATGGGAAACATAACAAGTAAAGTATAGCAACCAAATTCAGAAGGAACATCAAGAAAGAAAGCCATGAAATTCACAATTACAAAACGAAAAGGTGAAGCAAGCAAGAGAAACATTAGAATACCAACGTGAAAGTGGAGAAATTTTGAACATAGAAAATGACTTGAAAATTTTGATTCCAGATAATATTATTAATACACAATGTACTCAAACATAATGAATACTCATTCATAGTGATTGTGGTAATGACATCACCGGTGACATGGTCAGTGACATGGTCAGTGACATGGTCAGTGACATGGTCAGTGACATTGTCAGTGACATTGTCAGTGACATTGTCAGTGACATGCATATATTCATCTCTTATTCGAATTATGACATGGACAGACTAGGTTAGTGACATCACCGGTGACATGGTTAGTGACATGGTTAGTGACATTGTCAGTGACATGTATATATTCATCTCTTATTCGAATTTGTATTACCAAACAACGCATAACAAAAATATAATTGTGCCTATCAGCTGATAGAAGACATCAATTGAATAGTTTTTAAAGATCTTGTGCTTCAAGAACTTTGGCATCACTAAATAATCACTTTCTAAGAGCTTCAAGTTATAATTCTTCAGAAACATGTTTGACCATTGACATAGAATGGCAAAATTATTAGACTAATGTTGATTTTGTTCATTTTCTGCTGAGAAGATGTCATTTGAGGCGTCTTTAATATGCAAACAACACTATTGTTAATTAAAGTACTAAAACCACAACACAAGTATCTAGCTTCCTACCCGAAAGGCAAACTCAATATTGATATAATGGCTTTATTTGTAGAGAATAACAATGAAGCTAATAGAGACCAAAGACACGGTTTAAGAAATACCTTAAAACATACCTGAAAGGTGCCTATTCTACTCAGTACTAAATGTCATTCATTAAGGTATTTTATCAAACACCTACAGAACAAGATGAGATTGCCTTCTTATCATACTTTCAAGAGACCCAAAAAGCACAAAGCATGCTAAAAATCCCCCATAAACATTAACCCACAATTCTGGTCCCAAAATCACATTGATGAGCAGAGAGGTTCATAATTAGATGTTGTATACATTTCTTATTCCATAGAAACGAACACCAACATTCATAACAATTAAGAATTTATAGAATAACATATGGGTATGGATATCGCTATATTGAATTTATATTACCAATACTCAAAACCAAAATCAATAGCAAGTTCAAATAACAAAAAAAAAATAACCACATGCAGAACACTATATTGTGAATTCGATACAAATGAAGTTGAGAAATTCAAAATACAAAAACACATACCTCAAATGGTTGAAAATGCATACCAAACTCCATGTTTGACTGACGATTTCAAATTCTCAGCCTTGGATATCTTCATCTTGATATGGATCCTGATCTCAATCTCGATCTCGATCTCGCTCTGCTCCTTGATCTGGATTTGGATCCCGCCATCTTTCTCTCTCTCTATCTCACTAACTTAGTTGATATGGATCCTGATCAGTGATCTCGATCTCGATCTCGCTCCTTGATCTGAATTTGGATCTCGTCGTGTTTCTCTCTCTATCTCACTAACTCGATCAGTCTCTGTAGTCATCTCTTTAGTGTGCCGACCACATCTACATAAGCGAGGGATAGATTCGTCAATTCTCATCTAGAAATATTGTCCGCATCGACTTTAATCATCCGCTTGGGCATTCCGGACTGCCGCATAGGAAATAGGTTTCTTGGGCTCTCCCGCAAGGAAAAAATTGGGCTGAATTTGTAGTTTATGGTAATTTGCTATACTTTTTTTTACCTCATAAGGCCACTTGTTTTTTTTTGGCTAATACCTCATAAGGCAACTTAAACCATTAAAAAAAAAATCATGCTGTAGAAGATGTAGATCATGACGTGAGAATCAATTTTCATACTTGGATTGAAGCCTAAAGATGGTTGGAGTCACCCGAAAACGACGAAAAATCGTCGGAGAATCCGTGGGCTTTTGAGACTAGATTTGTTGTCATCATTGATCAGATGGTCGATCTATGAGCATGGGTAGACTCACGGTGGCAAGAGGAACACAACGGCACCGGTTCGCTGTCGAAAGGTAGTTGGACGGTGGAGATCTGGCCGAGTCAAGTTTGGCTTAAAAACAGGTCGGTAGCTTTTGGATCTTGTAGTAGCTTTTCAATTTGGAGCATTAGCTTTTTGAAAGATTGCAGTAGCTTTTCGGGCACAGTGACATTTTTGTAAATAATAAAAATTGAAAATGCGGTGACATATTTGTAAATATTGATGTCACGCTCCGATTTTCCAATCAATTAATAAGGCATTTTGCCCTTAATTACAAACCATTTCGGGAACGTGACGACATGGAATATCAAATACAAATATGCACTAGAATTTTTTTTTTCCTTTTTAATTCAAGTACAAAACACAAACTCCATGCCCAACATTGTAATTTCAAACTCAATACAAGAGTCGAATATTACATACCAAATATTTATATAATAAATTGATACATCAAAATATTACATAAATAAATCTTCAGAGTGCGAAGCATTAAATAGCGGAAGTCTTATAAACCAACAAATTGAAAGCAGCCTTGCTTACTCCTGGTTATCCTAACCTGCAGGTATAACCCCTACACCGTGGAATAGTGTACCGGGTTATGTCAACAAACCCGGTTGAAAGTCCGGTACACCGGATTGTCCCAACAACGGTATAGTCGTCTTAACACTAAACGGAGAGTAAACACAACTTTGAACAAATTAAAACTTAATCTCTCCACAACTTAGGTTCTAATTATTGCACAAGCAATACACAATTGATTACAAACAATATGCAACAAGCACAATCAATTGTACAACCTAGAATCCCAAAGTGAGCATCATACTAGCTCACCACGGACTATATCTATATATGAACAAGCATACAATATGCTAAGCAATTAAGTGCAATATAGATAACAACACAATCACACAAGCAACACAACAATGGTCACCCGGAACCTCTACCTCTAGAGGAAAACCGGAGGGGAGCCGTACCCCACGCTCTTGAATCACACTATGAAAAACGCCAATCGGCAAACACGTACAAGGGGAAATCGTTTCCAAACTCAAACACTATCAACCTATTGACTAGTGGCAGTTCTAACCTTGTGTAGTTTCCAATTGCTCCTTCAAGTGCACCTTCCTCAAGCTTCTCCAATTGAACCTCACCGACGTGAACCTCCAATCGCAAGAACCACGGCTGTGCAATGATGTATGTATGAATGTGTATGAACCGTTCAACTCAGCAAAACAACAATTAACGTTTGCTAGAGTTGAACAAAATCTCCTTAATCCTATCAAAGGCTAAACTAGCAACTAAGTGCAAATCAAATGTGTTTAGCAAGGATTATAAGTGGAGCATCAAAGGAGGAACCTATAACATGAAACTAGGCTCACTCACAATACCAAAGAACTCTCTCAAAGTGTATTTTCGACTATGGGGAAAGAGTTGGCTGAAATGAAACAAAAGGATTCTATTTATAGAAAACATCCCAGAAGCATTTACGATCGATCGCACGACATTATGCGATCGATCGCATAGTGTAAAATGAAGAGACAGAACCGTCTGGAAGTGAAAACCCTTGTTTGCGATCGATCGCATAACATGTTGCGATCGATCGCACGAAAAGTTGCAACGGAAATATTGCGCACTAAATTTGAATTGCAACGGAAATATTGCGCACTAAAATTGACGTGGTGCGATCGATCGTATGAACAGTGACGATCGATCGCACAGTGTAAAACAGCCTTAAACATGAAGGAATGCTAATCAAAACAAATCTATAAGAAGATCTAGCAAACCTAACATCATAAACTCAAATGTATGAGACTATGTGGCAATCAAAACTTGTGATACAAGACACAAGTGTGGCAATCAAGCATCCTATACTTATGTGATTCACATCATAAGAGAAAGGAAAACAACCTAGATAAACCTAGGACAACAAGGAAGACATAATATGAATGAGATGCATGTGCATATGCATGAGTCATACTTTGAGATGCTTGAACGAAACTTTCACGAACCATCAACAACCTAAGCCACGACACTTAATCCCTAAACCATCTAGCATTGAGTACAAAAACAAATGCTAATACAAGGGAAGAGGTTTTGACAAATAGGAAATAGCCAATAGCAAATATTTTGCCCTTACACCGGTCAGCTTACGAAGCTGGTATGAGTTAACTCAGTTTTACTCACCCTAAACCGTTTAACAAAATATACATATATAGTTTGTTTTAAACAAATATATGTAACTTATACTTTTCAAAAACAATTCAAATCCCGAAAAATTCATATTATAAAATATACTGAACCTACGCGTCCCATACCACGTATTTTAACCCCACACGTCCCATAAACGTGTATGTTAATCCCAGGGTAATTCAGAATATTAAACAATATAAACTTTCCCCAAAATCATTTCCCAAAATTATGATTCTTTCTTTTTAAGAATCGTAAATCATAATAATAATTACTTCAATTTTTAAAGAAGTAAAAACTTCAAAATACAATTCAATATTGTTCAAGAATTGTAATTCATTTATCAATGCTTCAATTATTTAAGAAGCAATTTCAACAAACTCACACAAAATCATTTATAACTTCGCCTGATTAAAAGTGAGATTCTCCTCCTTTTAATACATCAAGTTATTTTTAACTTCGCCTGATTAAAAGTGAGAATATTATTTTTCTTCTCATTTTAATACATCAAGTTAATCAAACAATACGGACGGATAAAGCGAGAGTACCATTTTTCCCCTCCTTTATTAGTATTACACAGTCTAGAGCTCTAACTGAATGGGCTACCATTTTTCACCCATTTACTTTGTCCAAAATCATTCAAATAGGCAAACACAATATCATATTTTTGAAATGTTGTGTTCCCACAAAATCCACAAATCAAAACAATAAAATGAATATTTTCAAATATTGTTTTAACACCAAATTCACAAAGCCGATATATCAATTAAATTATTTATTTAATTGTATATCACAAAATCATTTAAATAAATGTAATCATTTATTTTCACAAACAACACAATATGAATTAATATTCATACATATAAAAACATCGTGAGATTCACTCACCTCTAATTCCTGCTGCGTCTTCAAATAGTAACCAGGAATCGATCAACGTACGTACGTGTCACCTCTCGTAAACACCTCAAAGTCTGGATCGGAGTGGAAGTGGCCGGAATCGGTGTCGGTCAGTTTTAGATCCAAAAAGTGCAAAACTTCGTTCCCGTCGATCTAGACCGTGCCGCCGTGATCCACCACCATGGGGAGGTTGCTGGAGAGGAGGGGAGCAAAACCCAAGAAGTTTCATCGCCGGAGGTGGCCGGAAACGGAAACGGTGGCCGGGTTGAGAAAACCCGAAACTTGGGGTGTTTAGATTGCCGGTTTCCAGCGTGATCCGGTGGCGGAGACCACCGTGGATCGGACGGCGACCTCAAGGCGCGCCGGTCTGTGGCCGGGACTTGGCCGGAGGTGGCCGGACGTGAGAGAGCCGGCCGGGTCGGGTTACCGGGTCGGCGGCGGGTCTGGTCTCCCTTGGGAGAATTTCCGGAAGTTTCCGGAGTGTTCCGGAGAAAAATGAATTTTCTAAAAAAAAAAATCCTTTTATAGAACTTCGTGAAACTTCCGAGACCCATAACTTCTTCATACGATGTCCATTTCTGGTGAATCGAATTCCTACGAACTCGATTCGACGAGGTCTACAACTTTCATGAAGGAAGTTTTCCCAAATTCTCAACGGGTAAAAAGTTACCTTAATTAACCTTGTGTAACTTATAATTACCACCGTAATTATCGTTTTACGACGGAAACCCCTAAAAATACGAAATCACACCATTTCACTTCAAATTTCACGACCTATTTTATAAAAATAAATCGGAAATTTTCGGGGTATTACAATTGAAATTTCTAATATTTTGGTGGTCTTACCGTCTTATTGAGAAAAAAAAATATATATAAATATATGTGTGTGTGTGGCTTTAAAAAGAAAGAAGGTGTTGAAGGAAACCTACTTTGTGTGTGCCTTGTCAACCTAGGATTAGATTAGGTAGTATAGCATATGGATTACATATTGAATAGAAGTCCTATTAGGACATGGATTGTACCCTTGTGTTTCTCTATATATAGAGGCACCTATTCATTAATAAAGATACTCGATCTCGATTCCTATGCTATTTGCTCTCTTCTTTACTTTCTGTCTTGTGGTTGATTGCACCTTTACTTAAACACGTTATCAGCACGAACCTCTAAGCCCTGAGATCAAAAGCCAAAAATCCTTGAGCATAGCATCCTGCTAGCGCCAACACCCTAGAACCCTAACCCTAGGTTTCCTGTGTGTTCCCGCTGCTACTGGACGACGCACGATCGATCGCAACCTTCCGTACGATCGATCGCACGAAGCTTCTGCCGAGAATCATCTTCTCCTTGCTGCTGCTTCTGCTTGCTCCTGCTCCTCCTACTAGCCGCTGCTACTTCTGCCTGCCGCTGCTAATCTTCTATATCTTCTAAAGTTCAAGAATCAAGACTCAAGAAAAAGAATACCAAGTAAGCTTTTATAAACGTTGCTGCTTTATGAATTTAAATTCACCTTTCTTTTTCTCAAGGGACTTCCAACATCCCTCCTCTACCTCCCACCTTTCTATAACGTGGGATTCTTGAATCAGACCTATCCAAACTATGAGAAGCATTAGGGGAGTGATCGAGCTTCATATCGCTTGCGATATGTGTAAGTCATGAGCACCTCTAATGTCATCATGCTATTGGTGTGAGTTCAAGAGCCGAATTATGGGGATTCGAGCTAACACTCCGGATAAGGAATCCGTAGAGAGAAGAGACCTTGAACAAGAAGTTCATTGAATAATTTACCTCCGGATGAGGAATCCGTAAGAGAAGAAACGACCTATGGTTCATAACCTAATTCCTACTAGGCTCACCTGCTTGGGTATGTCTAGGTGTGTGATTTGAGATAAGTGGTATTAAGGGAGCTTGCTCACACCGACATCTCTTATTATGTATCTAGTTGTGCCCAGGTAGAGCTACCGAAAAGTTTTAGGGTTATAACCATACTACACCAAAGTTTCACCTAAATCCAATACATGGAAAAACGTTTTCTTTGAAGCTTAGCTCAGAAACCATATTTGTTTTCGTGGGAGATGTTTATGCTCCGAAAACTAACCTCAATTCTCTTGTTGTTTCAGATGGCAAATAACCTGAACAAGTTGGACTTCGCACCTTTGGATACCACGGGCATTGGATACCATAAGTGGGTTCGCGATGTACGCAACCACCTGAAAGCTCAAGGAAGCATCTCTGCAATCCGTGAGCCCCCTGCAGCTGCACCTGCTGATGCCGCCGCCGCACCTGTGGAAGGTCCACTGACTGCCGCCGCCGCCGCTGCTGCTGCTGCTACAGCACAGGCCACCGCTGATGCTTTAGAGGCTAAGAATGCCAAAGCTATCATTCTGATGATTCGTCATATGGACCAATCTCTACAAGCCGAGTACCTCAATGAGGAAAATCCCAGAACACTTTGGGTTGCACTCGAAGAGCGGTTTGGCAACGTTCGTGAATCCCTGCTTCCTGAACTAGAGGTGAAGTGGCAACTACTGCGCTTCTGTGATTATGCCTCAGTCCTAGAGTATAACTCGGAAGCACTCCGTATCAAATCCCTCATGGAATTCTGTGAGAGGAACATAACCGATGCGATGTTGATTGAGAAAACCCTCTCTACCTTTCCCGTCTCTGACTTGGTAGTTGCAAAGAACTATCGTATTGAAGTGCAGAATAAACGGATCACAAGATTTCATGAGCTCATCTCTGCTCTCTCTGTTGCTGAAAAGCACGAGAAAATACTTGTGAAGAATTATAATGCGAGGCCCGTGGGAACGAAACAAGTTCCGGAGACCCATTATAATGGCGCCCCAAAGAGAGGCCGCCGCGGGCGAAACCCTAATCCTAGGGACAACTCTGGACGTCCTGGTCCATATAATCGCCCTGCTCAAGAAGGTAGTCGCCAAACTAGGCGAAGGGGAGGCCGAGGAGGCCACCCAAGAGGACAAGGTGCCGCCGGTTTTAAGCAGGCCACAGGCGCTAATGCCGTGCCACTCAAGAGGAGTGCACCAAGCGTGAATAACGCTTCTCAATCAAAGGATTCCGATCAAACATCTCTGTGCTTCAGGTGTGGAAAGACTGGACATTGGTCCAAGATATGTAGAGCCACTCAGAGTGTTGCTAATGCATACAAAGCGTACCGCGAAGCCATGGAAGCTCACAACATTGAACAAGAGGATGACGAAGAGAACGTCAAGTTGAAGGTTGATGACTTTAAAGCTGGGAAGAGTGATGATACTCCTGATTTCGCTTAAGTCTTTTATTTTCCTTAGTATTGTTGATTTAGTTTCTGGTCAATGACCAAGATTGGAACTTTGGATGTAATTCATTCGGTTTATATCTTTAATAAAATTTGGAGTTGTTTGCATACTCAATTTTAATTATGAGCTTTCTTATTTAGGAATGAATTCCGGAGAACTTGAATGTCTAGCTGATAGCGGAACCACGCATACCATATTGCGTCATAGGCAATTGTTTCTTGACATGATGCCTTCACATTCATCTGTGACTACGATGGCAGGACCATCTAACCTTGTGCAAGGAAGAGGACATGCCCAATTCCTCTTGCCTAATGGCACCCTAATTGATGTCACTAATGCTCTATATGCTCCAAGAGGAAATAGAACCTTGTTGAGTTTTAAAGATATAAGAACCAATGGATTCCATGCTGAAATGCATGATGAGAATGGAAGAGAATTCCTTTGCATTACCTCTAATGACTGCGGTAGAAAACGCATCTTAGAGAAGCTTATGTGTCTCTCTAGTGGCCTATATGCTACCACTATCCGAGCTATTGAATCAAACAATGTCATAAGAGATGACCTCTTGGATTCAGACACATTTTGGCTTTGGCACGACAGGTTGGGACACCCTGGTCGAGATATGATGATCCGTATACTGAAAACCTCACACGGACATCCATTCTATCGAGCTAATCGAAGCAAGAATCAAAGAATGATTCAAGGAGATGAGACAGCTATGAGAAAAGGCAAAATTGCCTCTGTCCGACGCTGTATGATCGATCGCACGATCCCTGCGATCGATCGTGACCTTCCAGACAGCGTCGTTGAACGAACCCGAGAGCTCGGGCGATCGATCGCACCATCTTGCGATCGATCGCAGATTTCACCCTGTATGGTTTCAGGGACCAGAGAGCCCGGGCGATCGATCGCACGTCCCTGCGATCGATCGTACGTTCCTTCCTGTACGATTTCAGGTACCCGAGAGAACGGGCGATCGATCGCACCCCCCTGCGATCGATCGCAAAGACAAAAATCCTCTCTCTCGGATGAAACTAATTCCTCCTATGCTTCTGAGACCTCGAAGGTCAAACGCTCGTTTTGCAAAGCCTGTTCCTTAGGGAAACTTGGACCAAGACCGTCCTATGCAAAAGATTCTAAAGTACTTCTCCCATTCTTACAGAGAATCCAAGGGGATATCTGTGGACCTATTCAACCACCAAGCGGACCATTTAAGTATTTTATGGTGTTGGTTGACGCGTCGACACGTTGGTCGTATGTCACGCTATTGTCCACTCGTAATGCTGCTTATGCTAAACTCCTAGCACAGATAATTCGCCTGCGGGCTCACTACCCGGATCATCCTATCAAATCTATCAGGCTTGATAATGCTGGAGAGTTTACATCGAAGACTTTCGATGACTACTGCATGTCTATTGGGATGGATGTTGAGCATCCAGTTCCACATGTGCATACCCAGAATGGTCTTGCAGAGGCTGCCATTAAGAGAATACAAATGGTAACACGGACGTTTGTAATGCGCACCAACCTTCCTCTCTCTGCCTGGGGACACGCAGTATTGCATGCAGCTATGCTAATTCGTCTGAGACCCACAGCCACCCAACCCTTTTCTGCGCAACAGCTAGTGACTGGGTACGAGCCATGTATCTCGCACTTACGCATATTTGGGTGTGCTGTCTATGTGCCTATTACGCCGCCACTGCGTATTAAAATGGGTCCTCAGAGACGAATGGGCATCTATGTTGGTTTTGAGTCACCAATTATAATCCGCTTTGTAGAACCCTTGACAGGTGATCTATTTACCGCAAGATTTGCGGATTGTCACTTTGATGAGACAGTCTTCCCGTCGTTCGGGGGAGATAAGAATGTACACATTCAACAGGAACGACAAGAATTGTCATGGCCTGTCCCCACTTTGTCTCATCATGATCCCCCTACTGCATAAAGAGAAATAGAAGTGCGTAGAATTATAGATCTTCAGAAAGTCGCAGACTCTCTTCCTGACGCTTTCTCTGATCTTGCTAAAGTGACTAGATCTCATATACCAGCTGCAAATGCACCTGCAAGGATGCAAGTACCTGAACAAGGACTTGGACTCAAAGTCGCTACTGCAGCTAACCCTATAGGAGGGACAGCTGGTGGCGCCACTGCCAGTAATGGTGGTGATGTGGCTCAGGCCGTGGCTCCGCTGAGGAAGCGTGGGAGACCACCAGGTTCGAGGGATTCACGCCCTAGGAAGCGGGCTGTGATGACACCAAATAACCCTCTCATCATTGACACTCAAAATCCGTCCCATGAAAACATTCCGGATTATGGTTATGTCCAAGAGACATCTTCGGGGGACGGCCCGTCGTTAGAACCTACCCGTGAGAATGTAGAGATCTCAATTAATTATACTAGTATACATGGGACGTGGGATAGAAACTCCATCATCATTGATGATTTGTTTGCATATGCATGTGCACGAGAGTTAATTGAGACTGATGATATTGAACCCCGCTCTGTTGATGAATGTCAACTTAGAGCTGATTGGCCTAAATGGAAAGATGCGATCCAGGCTGAGTTGGACTCACTAACAAAGAGAACAGTATTTGGGCCTGTTGTGCCAATACCTTCTGGAATAAAACCTGTTGGATACAAATGGGTCTTTGTTAGAAAGCGTAATGAGAGAAACGAGATTATAAGATATAAAGCTCGCCTTGTGGCGCAAGGCTTCTCACAACGCCCTGGAATCGACTACGAGGAGACATACTCTCCCGTAATGGACGTTATAACGTTCCGCTACCTTATCAGTTTGGTAGTTTCCGAAAAACTGAATATGCAGCTTATGGATGTGGTCACAGCGTATCTCTATGGGGATCTAGATACAGAGATTTATATGAAGGTCCCTGATGGGCTTCAGTTACCCAAGTCAAGTGGCTCCAGACCACGGAACGCGTTTGCAATAAGGTTGAAACGCTCACTATATGGATTGAAACAATCCGGACGGATGTGGTATACCCGTCTAAGTGACTACTTGCTTGGAAGAGGGTATGTGAACAATGATTTATGCCCCTGCGTGTTTATTAAGAGAACAAGTTCCGGATTTGCAATAGTAGCTGTTTATGTTGATGACATGAACCTTATAGGCACTCTTGATGAACTAAGAGAAACCGCTGACTACTTGAAATTTGAGTTTGAGATGAAAGATCTTGGGAAAACACGGTTTTGTCTCGGTTTAGAACTTGAGCACCGTAGTAGTGGGATTCTGATTCATCAATCAGCTTATACCCAAAAGATGCTCAGGAGATTTAATATGGATAAAGTCCATCCTGTAAGCACTCCCATGATTGGTCGCAGTCTAGATCCAAAGAAGGATCCGTTTCGCCCAAAGGATGATGGTGAAGACGTTTTAGAGGCTGAGGTACCGTACCTAAGTGCAATAGGCGCATTATTGTACTTGGCACAGTGTACAAGACCCGATATCTCCTTTGCTGTTAACTTGTTGGCTAGATTTAGCACTGCGCCCACGCAACGTCATTGGACTGACATAAAAACTATCTTTCGTTACTTGAAGGGTACGATTGATATGGGTTTGTTCTTTCCCTACAGAGAGTTTCGAAAATATGGCAAAATGGGTGAGGAACCCGTGCCTTCTGCCGTCGGACGATCGATCGCAGGGAATGCCACGATCGATCGTACCAAGCCCCTGCCGCCGAGCGATCGATCGCAGGATGTCACGATCGATCGCACGGGCGCTGCTGCCCGATATTCACAAAATCCTTGTGATGTATTGGTGGGTTTTGCTGATGCTGGGTATCTCTCTGACCCATATAAAGGTCGTTCCCAAACTGGTTATGTATTTACCATGGGTAACACCGCGATATCTTGGAGGTCTACAAAACAGACTCTTGTTGCCACTTCTTCGAACCATGCTGAGATTATTGCTCTCCATGAAGCGGTTCGTGAGTGTATATGGTTGAGGTCCATATCTACACATATAAGAAGTACTTGTGGTTTGAGGTCAACCACCGATGAACCTACATGCATTTATGAGGATAATGCCGCTTGCATTGAACAAATGAAGCAAGGTTTCATTAAAGGTGACAACACCAAGCACATATCGCCTAAGTTCTTCTATAATCAGCAACAGCAGACATTCCTTAAGATTAAGGTTAATCAAGTCCGTTCTGAGGACAATGTGGCAGATTTATTTACTAAGTCATTGCCTAAATCCACATTTGAGAAGCATGTGAAAAGCATTGGTTTGCTTAAGTTATCTGACCTCCCATGATTGTGGAAATCAGGGGGAGACACAGACTTGAGGGGGAGTCTAGTGTCCATGCAAAGTTTCCAAATGTGAAGGGTGTGTTGTACTCTTTTTCCCTTCGACCAAGGTTATTTTTATCCCACTGGGTTTTTGTTACTTGGCAAGGTTTTTAATGAGACAACGTGAGGAGCACCACCTAGTGTTGACGCCACAAGGGGGAGTGTTGAAGGAAACCTACTTTGTGTGTGCCTTGTCAACCTAGGATTAGATTAGGTAGTATAGCATATGGATTACATATTGAATAGAAGTCCTATTAGGACATGGATTGTACCCTTGTGTTTCTCTATATATAGAGGCACCTATTCATTAATAAAGATACTCTCGATTCCTATGCTATTTGCTCTCTTCTTTACTTTCTGTCTTGTGGTTGATTGCACCTTTACTTAAACAGAAGGTATGTAATTGGCTCTATTTTTTTTTCATCATAAGGCCATTTAGACATCAACAAAAAAACAAACAAGAACATACCAAACACGAAGAGAGAGAGAGAGAGAGAGAGAGAGAGAGAGAGAGAGAGAGAGAGAGAGAGAGAGAGAGAGAGAGAGAGAGAGAGAGAGAGAGAGAGAGAGAGAGAGAGAGAGAAATAAAATCATCTTCTTCATACACGGATTAAAGATGAAATCCGATAAATATCATTTTCAAAACCATAGAACATAATTGAAGGGATATTATCACAAATAGTACATGAACACATTTTTTTTTTGGCTGATACATAATACATGAACTTATTCTCTATTAGTCTATTTTATATATGGTATTTAAATAAAAATTGTCCAAAAAAAAAAATATGGTATTTAAATTTACATTTTGATCATAACCGGTACCCAAACTTCTCAATTTTGTCTCAAATGGTACGTACCTACACTAACTTTCCATCAATTTACCGTTAAAATATAGCATGTTTGTGATCAACTTGACCAATTAAATCACAACTTTGCATTGGATTTCCATGTTTTTCTTTTTGCATTTGATGATGGTCCAATTCTAAACATATGCTATGTACTGGAATTGTGTTTTATTTTGGGTTTCAAAAGTTAGTTCTCTCTCTGTAATTCTTAAACGGAAAAACATGCTGATCGAAGTTACCATATGTTTCATCAATTGCATGAATCAAGATGTACTAAATGCATAAACAACATATTTTCATGGATACACAAAAATAACGGTGCAATAGTTGAGGTACCATTTTTGGTAAAAAAAAATTGTAGGTACTAAAATATACCATTTGCAATAGCTTAGGTATCATTTCAGGTTTAATACCCTTACTATGTGTGGTTGTGTGGACCATTTTGTCTCCAAATACATGCCACGTAGGCCAATTTAACGAGAAAGTTAACGAAAGTATAGTACCATATTTGGTAGCGGCGTAATAGTTTAGGTACTATTTATGCTATAAAAAAATTTGTATGTACTAAAAAAGTAAAAAATACAGTTTGTAATAGTTGAGGTACCATTTGAGGTAACAAAATTTGTATGTACTAAACCCTAAAAAAATTTGTATGTACTAAAAAAGTAAAAAATACATTTTGTAATAGTTGAGGTACCATTTGAGATTTTTACCTTTTTATTTTAGATGAAAGCTATGTTGTGGTGGGCTTCTTACCCAAGTTAAATTCGGTCATATGGTTTCATGGGCCTGATGCTGTTATGTTCAGTTGTTTCTATGCTGAAGTGCTTTCTCTCTGGTGGACGTACTCTACGAGTTTCTTAATCAAGTTGTGCCAACTTAGGCTTTTTAGCCAAACTTGCTTCCTTGGGGTAGTTTAGACCCTTTTGTGACTTCAAAGGAATAAGACATTGTTGTGTTTCTCTTTTTTAGTAGAACGTCGTAGAAGCATTAGGCTACGAGTTTCTGTTTTTAACCTTGTTCTTGTTCCAAAATTTGCACTTTTTGTCAACCATGTGCTGCAACAGAGAATATATTAAATTACGTAGGTGATGACTCTTTTTGTCACGTCCTTAAGAGGTGTGTTATTATATATAATCTTTGCACTATTAATAATATTGACGTTTTTCCTAAAAAAGGTATTTTAGTGTTACTGTTTATTTTGGGTATGTAATACTATTTTTTTTCTTGTATTTTATAACTACTTTTATTTGATTTTTGACTTACATAGACTTAAGATCGAGCCAAGTCGAGTCTAACTCAAGCTCAACCTTGTTCCACATTCGAACCGAGCCGAGCCAAAATCGAGCTCGGTAAAAATAGTTCAAACTTGAACCGAGCTCGTGCTTGAGCTCAATAAAAAACACATGACCCGAATTTAATCATATTTCATTTTGATTTTTTTTTATTTCTAAGTGGCGATAGGGACCTCAGTAGTTAAACCACGCCACCACGGGCAGAGGGAAAGCGCAAACCCAGAATGAGATGCCCGCCTCAAAAGCCAAGAACCTGAGCTCTCTCTTCCGCTCTGCCATCAAATCCAAAGCCGCCTCCTCCTCCTCCTCCAAATCGCTATCCTCACCCGCCGAGGACGCAACTCTCAAACACTTCGTCTCCTCCCTCGACGCCAACTCCGGTAATCACTTTAACTCTTCGTTTGGTCCCCTATAAATGGTGTAAAGGGCTTTCTTTTCTCAGTAGCATTTGTTCAATTTTTTCATGGATTTCGTGTTTGAATGCAGAAGATTTGACTAGGCAACTGCCTACAGACATATTTTCGATATTGTGCGGTACGTATTCGTTGATTTTATTGTGAGAATTCAAACAGAAAATCATTTCATGTTCGTCTTGGTTGCTAAGCAAGCATAGGAATATGGACATTATATATTTCATTACCATGCTCAGCTTATGTGTTTCGTAATTCTTTCTTATAAGAAAATGGGAAGTTCTAGGAAGTCTAATTCGATTTTAGTGTATTGATACAATGTCTTAGGTGCATTTAAATGATAAGAAAGCAGAAATTTCCTGATTAATAACTTCCAGAGAAAGTTCATGGGGAACTTGGACGCTGAATGTGCATTAACATATGTGTCATGAATCTTTTTTTCCCCTACATAGTTTAATTTTCTTGTTCATGGGTCATTGTAGCTGTGGGTTCTATCTTTGTTTCAGGTGGTACTTCAGATAGTCCCGATCTCCAGGAAAGCGATGACGAGAAATATTTGGACAAGGAATTGGACTTACCATGGTTTCCAGATTTATCCCATAGTGCGATGCCATTGCGCCGGAAAGAAGTTAGTCGTGAAAGGAAGCAGAAGTGGACTTTTGTCAACACTCAGGGTGGTCGGTTTTATAAATTAGTGGACATGTGTGCCGATAAGCTAGGGACTGAAACAACTATTCAAGTGTTTGATAAATTGGGAAAAGAAACTGGTGTGAAAGAATATAATGCATTGATAAAAAGATGCATTGAGGGGGCTAGGGCTGCTCCTGATGAAGTAGTTGGAGAAACACATATGCATCAGGCTTTCAAAATTTTTAAATCAATGAAGGAACAGGGTTATCAGCTTGAAGAGGAAACATATGGTCCATTTCTTGAATATTTTGTTGACATGGGTATGACAAGAGAATTTTGCTTTTTCTGTGGGGTTATCAAAGCAGAAAACCCTTCTTCACTGTCAAGATTAGGATACTATGAGATGATGTTATGGATCAGAGTCAATGATGAAAAAAAGATTCAAGCGCTCTGTAATTGCATTGAAAGTTATGATGAAGGAAACAAGTCAATTTTACAAGGTAAGTGTGTCCACTTTCCAGGCTATCTATTATTTTTAGCTTTGTTCAAATTAAATTTTAATTGCCTGGATATATTGTTTGCTCAGACATAATAACTATTACTTCTCTAGTTCTCTAGTTATTGCAGTTCTCTTTGACATTCCTTGCCATTTAGGATGCTTTATGATAAATAAAAATTTATAGTCTTAACAAAGAAAAGAATAAGGAAAGGAAAGGAATGCAGAATTCATTCTCTTTGTTGTCACATCTAAGTAAGTTGGTCTCTCTTTTCAAACAATCTTGTTGGATGAGTGGCTTTTTATGTGTTTGAGATGTAACGGTGCCTGAAGACTTGAAATGTATATCTTGTTATTTTGGTTTACTTACTTTATGACAAATTCTAGAATGCGGGATTGCTTGCTGATTAATGATAATGGAAAGTGAATTCAAAATCTCGGATGTTTATTCTTTAAATTCAAAGTAAGGATTGTTAGATTTTAAATGGCATGAATGACGCCATCAGTTTTGGAATTAAATATTTATACAAAAAATATCTATATGCCAATATCAATTTCAAACTGAATATTCAGATAACAACTCTATGGATGACATGGTTGCAATGTAATGTTATTAGTGAGCGATGTGTCTGGCATTTAGCTTATCAAATGTCTCCACTATAGATACCTTGTGCATCTGATAATCAGGATGTGAAAAATGGATGCTGGTCTTTTCTGACCTTTAAGAAGTTTATGTCACAAAGACACAGTTCTTGCATTTGGCATCAATGAAAAATTTACTGGATTTAACTTGTGTTGCAGAGAATTATTTGTTAGCCCTTTGTGAAAGTGACCGGAAGAAGGAGATTTTGCAGCTGTTAGAAAGTATGGACATAACAAAGTTCTCATCGCCGGATTATATCTTTAGATGCTTGGGAAGGCTCCTATTGGAGTCTTTTGCAGAGAAGTTCCTCCTGGAATTTAAAGCCTGTGGTATGCTCATAATTAATATATTTTCCTGACTGGTAGACACTATTATTTGCGTTACATTAAGATTCTGTAATTGGAAATACATTTGGTAACTGATTTTACTTTAGAAAAAAAGAATTTGAAGGAGTGAGTGTTCCATTGATTCCTTAGTATTTAATATTTATGACCTTAAAGTGCTTATCGTGACATGATTATTTTGCTTGATGCAGACTGTGCAACAGGGAATATTTCAAACTTGATCTATAGTTATGTTGTTGGCATTCCAAATTTAGCGGTGAGGAACTTCTCATGAATGCTGCTGGTAATTTCCTAAAGTCCACAATTACGGGAGGCACTTCTGCTTTCACGCAGTTTGCTTCTTTGTAAAAGTTGTGCACAATTTTCTTATAGGAGCTGTTATTGTTATTATTATTATTATTATTATTTTTTAGATGGGCATTATATTTTGGCCACGGAAGATCTTCTTCTTACTTGCAAGTCATTGGGGTGTAAATGTTTAGGACTCAAATTATTAGAATTAATTTTTTTTTGAAGAGTATAATATACTTGTTGTTGGTGATGCCAGTCGATCCTTGGACCGAAGGAACTTTACAAATAAAGCATAGCCCACCAGGCCAAGAAGAATATAATATTCAAACTTTCAAACAATCATCCCAAAAAAAGAGGCAGGAAAAAGAAAAAGAAAAAAAAGAAAGGGAGACATAAAAGAATGGATGCAAATGATACTTGTGCAATCTGTGGGTACGGAGGCTTAGCTACTGATGATGGAAATGATATTGCCTGGAGAAGAGGGGAAATCAGCCTGGGTTTTGGCAGGGTTTGCTTATAGTTTTTTTTTTTTCTATCAGAAAGGCAATCGGATTTCATTCTTTTACTTTAGGGCATTCGACATTCTTTTACATTAAAAGATCCGTGACACTTTTCTTTCCCTCTATAGGAATCAGATGATGGACATGACAGCACCTGCCACAGTTTTCTGTCTTTTTAAAATCCCAGAACAAATGATGTTGGCATGGTCTTCTAACATGTTTTCAAAAGCCATGGCCAAACATCACTGTTTGGCCTTGCGGATGTTGAAAAACTTTACCCAGGAGATGTACACCTATTGTGTTAATGTGCAAGAGGCATGCCCTTTAAGAAAATAGGTGTACACCTCTTGAACGAGGCATTCGCCATGAATGAGGCAAACTCCTTTTTGGAACTTTGTGCAGCAGAGAGACACTGGGCGCCTCTTAACTGAGGTGTACATCTCTTTGAATGTTTGCAAGGAGGCCTTTTTCTGCCACTTTGCTTTGAGGCGCGCCTCAAAAACGCTATTGGAAGGACTGAATGGTGGTACTAGATCTTTTGAAGTTTACGTATTTCAAAGTTTCCCCGGAGTTAAGGGTCATGAATTTAAACTAGCACTTGGTAGGAAAAGTGGATGTGATTCAGGACTGGTTTTCTTCACTAGAGGTAGGAGTTGCTGAATAGATGACTGCCCTCCAGCTTAGATAGATTTTATTCAGGCTTGGCATTCCTTGGAGAGAAAATTAAAACTAAACATAGGATGGTAGAAAACCTAATCAATAATTTGTGGGAGAACTCAGTAGTTTCTAGACTGTTCTTTTTAGGGGCAGTTAAGAATATGATCATTTATGTATTTTTTCTTTGGTTGCACTTGGATAATAGAAAAAGATGTCTACCACTTGTTGTAGATCAAAAAGTTGTCATTGAAGTTGTGGATCTCGTAGATCTTGCCTCTGGTTTCAGAAAATATCATTTTCCTAACTAATCAAAAGCCATTTCTTTTTTGGAATGATACATATTCTTGGTTGATAATTATATGCTATCAGTTTCTACATGGTCTGGGAATAACTGCATAAGAAACTTTCAACTGTAAGTCTGTAATTAAAAATTATTAAGTGAGTAGATGCCTGGATTGTATAATGTTAATTCAGAAATGGCGTTTTATGTGTGTGATGTATCTCATAAGAGTTGAGTTTATACTAATCATGGGTGTTTCAGGTTGAGGATGTCATTTCAAAATTTAAAAACTTGCACACAAAACTCGAGGTGACACCTTCATCTGCATCGTATGCGAAGCTTATCAAATACTGTTGTGATTCACTTAAGGTATGATTTATCTTTTGACTAAAAAGATTTTTAACAGTAAATTATAGGAATCTCTTTGCTTCCTGGCTCACGTCAAAAGGTCGGCTATTCTGTATTTTTCCAAACCATTTCCCGGTTTGAAGATTGCTTTAACGTTGTTGTTGTTGTTTTTTTTTTTTTTTTTCTCTCTCTTTTTCTTTTTCCTCATTCATTTCAACCTAGGTGCATGTGGCTCTTGAGCTTGTGGATGAGATGTGTGAACGGGGTTTGACATTTTCAATGGAGGCATTACACTCCATTTTACACGCTAGTAGTGAGAGCTGTGACTTTAATCTGGTAAGTTGCATTATTCTGCATATATATATATATATATCTATATTTTGTTCATGTATATTGTATGACTTTTGCCATTTCAAAAAGAAATAGTATGATTTCTGCTGTTTCTCTTATCTACCAATGTAATAAATTGTGACAGTTTAATGTAGAACAGTACAAGGTGGGTGCTATCCATGATAGTGGTGGACAGTAGAAGTTAGAAATTTTAATAGTTAAAAGACCCTCACAAAAAATATCACAACCAAGACCCTTGTTTTTTTCTTAAACAGAAAAAAAATTCTCACCATACTGGATTATTATCTCCAACCTTCAGCCTTCATTGTCACGTCTCATATAACTTCTCAACCAAAAATAACCCTGAACCTATGTATTCTGTGGCCGTTTTAAAATTTTAGAGTGTAAAACAACATGGTGAAAAGTCTCATCTCTCTGGTATACTGCAGGGTGTCACTTTAAGAGTTGGATTTAGCTGCTAGTCTCACCCTTCATAATCCGCCTCAGTTGATCCAACCTGTTAGTATTAAGTCATAATCATAATTGATAATCAGAGTTGGGTACTTGGGTTCGTGGTATGGTATGGTGACAAGAAGACGGGGAGATTATGTGGATGAATTTGATTGGTGGGGTGGGTCTGAGCTTGTGGTGGGCCTGGAACAACGTTATTATTTATTAATCCCCAACTCAGACCCTCCATAGAGCAAAATAGCTCTCCAAATTCATGTAATACAGAGCTCCTTGTTATTCCTGTTCAAAGTTACACTAGACCAGTAGACTGTGAACTCTTTTCTTCAGTTGAACTCTGAAGGGTGGGGGTTTGATGTATTCATTTGCTAGCCCACAATAACATTTGTTGATTGTTCTCTGAAGCTCCAAATTTGTATTTGATCATCTTAGATAGAGCTCTTCTACCCCATTGGAGGTTAATTTGATGGAAATTGAGGCATTTTCATGCTGGAATAAATGTTTCTGATGGTACTGTGGTGGTGTTTTAACAAAGGAATATAATCTCCACTATATTAACTTGACGTTCCATAGCTAAAGCAATTGAATTCAGTGTTCGATTGAAATTATAATTTGCAAGACTTACTGTTGTTGGTGGTTGAAAAGGCCTTGAAGGTTGAGATAAACCAGACGATAACATTTTCAGCATTTAAAAATTTAAAGGAAAATAGGGTAAGACCGTAAGAGTATTGATGTTGTGAGCCTTATGATATGAATTGGGCCATGTGGCATCTGATGCTTAAAAGTTGATGTGTGTTGGAAGAGAAACTGCCCCTTAATTACTCTTAGACTATTGTCCAAAAAAAAAAAATTACTCTTAGACTACTTTGAGATGACTTCTAAATGTAGATTGACTCTTAAATGATATAGAATGATGACATAAATGAACAAGCTGTTGGTTAGTTTCTTAGAAATATTGTTTATTTGTTGTGGCTGTTGTTGTCTTTGTTCTTGGTGGCTCTTTTAGTTGTAGCTCTCTAAGTTTAGTGGATTTCTTACCCTTGCTCTCTACATTCTTTAATTTGTTAATAAATTTATGTTCTATATAAAAAAAGCATAAATGGGCTCTCTCTTTTGATTACCATGAACAATGTCTCTTTGGACCAAAAAACGCAGGAAACTTTTGTGGCCAGCCAGGTGCCCTTTGAAGCATTTTGACACCATGTTGGCTGTCTGAGAGATTTGTTAAAGTGATTATATGTACATAGGATTAACTCGTGGTATAGATAATTTCCAAGTCCTAATTACAATTTTAACAAAGAAAACATGGAATATCATATCTATTTATATCCCCCCCAAAAGAGCAACAATATTGAAAAGATAATGGGAGAGATTGAATAACCCATCCGAGCTGAGGATAACCCATTAAAGTTTCTTTTATTTATTGGCCAAAAGAAAAGATTTTTGTTTTCCCCATTACTTGCTTTTGGCTGTCGTTGGTAGCTGGCTATCTTTCTGTAGTATTCAGGTCAGAGTCCTGACTGAAATCTTAGTGGTTTCTTCTGCATTTTTGTGCATGCTATTAATTTACTAATCATTAAGGTTTTAGTCCGTTACCTGTTTCTGGCTGTCTTTGGTAGTTGGATATCTTTCTGTTGTATCCAGGCCGGAGTCCTGCCTGATGTTTAAATGATCTTTCTTTATGTTATCGATTATGTATCGTTGTTCTGATGTCTCTTTTGCCCACCTTATTTTCAGGTTCACCAAATCTATTCAGTGATTAGCCGGCACAAATTGAAGCCAAATAACGAAACTTTCAGGAGTATGATAAATCTGTGTGTGAAAATGAAGGATGTAAGTCTTTCTTCCTTGTTGCCTTCTAAAATATATGTCTTGACAATCTTGTAATATAGAAGTTGAACGGTACCGTACGGCAACTTATCGTATTTCCTTTTCACTGCAGTATGAGGGTGCATATAACATGCTGAGTGATTTGGAAAAACTGAATTTGGCGCCCACAGCTGCCATGTACAATGCTATAATGGTTGGATATTTTCGAGAGGTAACTGGTTCTTGGTCTTATGAGATTCATTCTGTGTTCGTTTTTTTGGTTCACATGCTTTTCATATTTTCTCTCTCTTCCAGCTTTATATATACTCTTGCTATCTTTATATCTCAAACTAAATGAGCTTCTTATGCTCATGCATTGTCTTTGTTTGCATCTTATTATGTTTTCTTAATTGTTTATGGTCTTGAACTATGGTATTTAACACGATTTAGTGCTTGTTAAAGCATTTTATTAATGGTTGGGTCTGTTTCTAGTTTTCCATGATTTTTGTGGTTGACACTTTTTTTATCTTGTTTTTTCCTGAATACTCTGCAGAAGAACATGTTTTGTGGGTTGAGGGTTCTTAAACAAATGAAAGAAGCAGATGTAAAACCAGATTCCCAGTCTTTCAGCCATTTAATAACCAACTGCAACTCTGAAGAGGATATAAACATGGTAATCTGAAATTTATGTTCAGGCAAAAGTTCCATATCTAACTTTCTGTCGTCGTATCGTATCGTACAAAGTTTAACCTTGCGGTTTCCACAAATGATTGGTCCAATTTACTTTATGAGTGTGATTTGAAAAGATACTCATCTGATTGTAGTATTATGAAGAAATGAAGCGATCTGGAATTCAAGTTACCAAGCAAGTTTTCATGGCACTTGTAAATGCATATGCAGCTTGTGGACAGTTTGAAAAGGCAAAACAGGTATCTTCGCTTGTGGCACTTTGCTGTACCAACTTCTGTATGATCCAAGAGTAGATAACTTTATGTAATTGTAATTTAGGTTGGACCTTTGGTGAATAACAGCATATGCTTGCAGATTATGTTCTAGCTTATTATTGAATATGACTTCTAGATTAGTTTGTCTTCGTGTTTTTCTTTGGCTCCATCACTGTAGTTGCTTCTAAAATTGGTAACGCTTTTGGACTATCAAAAGAGTTGACAGCATTTGTCAAAAAAAAACTATAAGTGCTTTTTGAGTTAGAGAAGCACTGTTTGGTGGTTTTTTAAGAAGCACTTGGTACGTGCTTCCTAGAAAAAGCACTTCAAGTGCTTTTACATGAAACACTGGAAATTCTTATGAAAAGCCTCTATGTGCTTCTAACAAAACCACTTCGAGTGGAAGCACTTTGTAACAAAATCACTTCTAGAGAAGCAATGCCAAACAGAGTTGTCTGTCTGTCTACTATGTGATGACTGTTTAACAAAGCAGGCTCTCCTTTTTCTTTTTTCTTTTTTTCGTGGAAAGTATAAAGAGCCTTAAACATCGGTAGTTCGCAGCCAGTTTATTAACACTTCTATAAAAATTTGACATAATTCTTGTTTCTTGCCAGAGTAAAACAAAGAAAATAGTCTGCCTCCTAAATTTAAGTTTTTTTCTTGTTTTTTTTTTTGTGAAGTATCTTTATATCTTCTCCATAACATTCAATAAGGAAATTTTCTTAGAGAGGGGAGGAGAGTAAACAATTTTATTTTGAATTTTTTCTTCACTGTATAGTCTCTTTTCCTTTCTAATAATAATTCTTCAATTCACGCGCTATCGCATTGTTACCTGTATGTTGTGTTATCAGTACGTCGTTCTTATTTGGGTGATCATATGATTTCGTATTTGCCTGGATTCTAGGTTTTAGCATTCTCCTCGGTCCTTACTAATTAATTGCATATAAATTTTCAATTATAACCTACCGGGGTTATGGCCTCTGTATAAATACATATTGTTTCTGGTGATCTTACTGATTCTTTTGTATGTAGGTAGTCTTAGATAAGGGGATTCCAGTAAAGAGCTTGAATGAGATTAAAAGTGTGCTTGTCCAAGCCCTTGCATCACATGGGCAATTGTCTGATGCATTTAATACATATGAAGAGATCAAGCAAGCTGGATGCAGTTTGGAGCCAAAAGCTGTTATAAGTCTTATTGTAAGTTCTTAAATTAATGCTTGAAATTTTTTTCTTGTGAGAGCAATTTTAATATTTATTAATTATCTCTTTAGGAGCACCTTCAATCTGATGAAGAAGCATTAAGCAGATTACTCCTTCTACTTGAGACACTAAAGGATCCAAACTATTGGCTTGATGGTTGCGTGAGAACTATCTTATATTGTGTTCGTCACAAGCATTTAAGGTCAGTTCATACAGTAGTTGTTAAGAATATAAAATCTCACATCGGGTATTTACTTTTTTTCTCAACTTTCCTGCCCAACTTAAGTGATTGGCCTTTTCATGTGCCATGTAAGTTGGGAAGAAAAGTTGAGGAAAAGTTGGAATAGATAACATTTTCTTTCAATATATGAAATCATGAGCCTCCACCCATTGCCAGTTAGTTTCGGGTTGGATGCTCAAGTATAGTAATTTCCATTCATTTGCTTGTTTTTGGCTTCACCTAGTTTCTAATGCCACTCTCTTTCTCTCTGATTGATTTAGACCTGCCGTCGATTTAATTGAGCAACTCAGGGATCAAGTCTATACTGATGAATTATTTCTAGAAGTAATTTTTGATCAGGTTTGTTCCTATTCTTGCAGACATGATGTGTGAAAGAACATCTTATTTTGGAAGCAGCAATCCATCGTAATTTGGTTAAATTATTCTCTTCCTTTGGGTAATCAGATTTTTAAAATTGGGCCAACTCTTTCAGAATCTATTTTGCTTTCTGATCTATGAATATCTTCTGGGAGGTTCTGTTTGAACCTTCCAATTTGGTATTTAGACGGCCAAATATTTTTTCTTCTTCTATACCCCCAAAAACCCAAATCCATTGCAGTCCATCCGTGGTACGCATCACCGGCCGTCAACAGGCATTATGAGTCCCTGTCCTCTGTGAGATATCCGATGCCAGTAAAGTGTAGTTGTTAATTTTCGGCGACGATGGTCAGGATTTGGTGGTAGTCACTGAATCCAACTTTTGCATTATTTTCAGCAGCAAATTGGAAGTATTGTGTGAAATTTTAAAGGAGGTCTAACTTGAACCTCCCTACTAACTTTACAGACTTTTGAGGCTTTTCTTTTTCCATACTGAAATCTAATTGTATGTTTGTACATTCACATGTCTGTTTTCTGAAAGTCTGTATGTTTCAAACTGACAAGACCTACTATATATGGCTTTGCTGTGACAAATATGTAGGTGTTTTCCTACATCGCAGAATCAGAGTCCACATGTTTGCAGTTTGGCCTAGATTTGCTTCATGCTATGAAGAAGGAGCTTGGCCTCACCCCTTCACGAAAATGTCTTGATTTTCTTCTCCATGCTTGTGTTAGTGCCAAAGATCTGCAAAGTTCCCTATTTGTATGGCAAGAATATCAAGCCGCTGGCCTGCCTTACAATACCTTAAGTTTTTTAAGGTAATTTTCAGCTTTGCTTTTGCTCTTGCTTGAGAATTTTGTTCCATGGATGAAAAATGATTTTGCTTACCTTTCGGTTTCAATCTTGGAATGACTGCAGGATGTATCAAGCCCTTTTGGCTGCAGGAGACCGCCAGGCTGCGAGAGTTTTGCAAAGCAAAATTCCTAAAGATGATCCCCATGTTCGTTGTATCATCGAATCATGTAAAACGACTTATTTAGAGAATGAGAAAGAAAAGAAAAAGAAAAAGAAAAAAAACATGATGAGGAATATTTAAATTAATATATAATTAGAGTTAGAGATGCAATTTTTTGTATCAAACCTGGAGAAATAAGTCACCGAAAGGGACTTCAGGTCGGAAAAGTTTCATTTATCTAACTTAATTGTACGAATACTGGTTCTATATTATCCGTGACCATTGTTACAGAGCAAGTTATTTACTTTACCTCTCCCTGTGCTTTAAGAATATTTGCCATGGCTGTGTCTGTTTCATTAACATAAGCAATGCAGATTACTTTTTAAACAGAGGATTTGAAGCTACAATCTTTTCCTCCAACTTACTCATCCCATGTTACTGTAGTTGAGGTTTAAATTTTGAAGCTAGTAGTACAACAGATGAAGTTACCCAACACGAAGTGACTGAGTGCGTCTATTCCTCATTTGCAAAAGCTTAACTAAGTGGGAAGAGACCCGTTTGCCAAAATCAAATTTACAACTCGAAGATTTTTTTTCTTTTTGATCACTCCTAGAACCAAAAGATTATGAATAAAGAGACCATATCCTCCACATTGCTGAGTTGGGTTTCAAAACGACAAGGCAACAAGTATAGCTTGCCTGCACCTTGCCTTGGCTTGCTCAAGCCTCTCACTCAAAGTCTCGTCCTTGACTGCAGCCTTTACCATAACCATGTCCATCTCCATCAACTTCAACACCCTAAACAGTTCAGTGACCATTCTATCTTCCACCTTACCTTCATCTCTCAACACTTCTGCTTCCTCTCTTGCTCTCTCAGCCACAATCTCTGCAGCCTTCACCAGCAATTCTCTGGACCCGAATTCTCGCCCCATTAAGCCCTCCAGCTTCTCCAGGAAGTCAGCTATGACATACCCTACTGGCTTCTCTACTGGAATCTCTTTGGTTCTCTTCCAGCCAATCTCAAAGTTGGGTGGCTCAGGCTGCACCAGGCCGGTTGAGGACTTCCTGTCTCGGTTGATTTCCGATTTTCTTCGCTTTTCGATAGGGAATCTCTCTGCACTGGTGGTGGTTTCGGAGTTTGGACTTGGGAAGTCAGGTTCAGAAGAGTTTGTTTCAGTGCATTTGGTGATGGAGGAGTAGTGTTTTCTGGGAGGTCTGTGGATGATGGAATGCTGTGTTGGGTTTTTGGAGGTTTGGGATGAGAGGAGATGGTTCAGTAGGTGAGGATTAGTATGTGAGAGGAATTGTGGGAATATGGAAGCCATGGTTGGAGCTCAGAAGTGGAACCAAACTCATGAGGGGAAGGAGGAGATAAGGCTATGTCTCTTGTTAGGCTGTCATCGTATATTTGGAAAAAACTATTTGGTAATAAATTAGAAATGGGTATGATACTTTTTTTGGGTACAATTATGGACCTTTTTATTTTTTGTTTTTGCTGAAATTAACATGATTGAATACTTTAAGGTCCAAATTCTTTTTAATGAATAACTCATTTTACCAAATAACATTTCGTAGCAAATTTGGTAGTCTCATTTTCTCTTCTTCTTCCTTCTTAATTTACAGTTTTATCTTATTTTCTATGAATTAGCTATGAGCAACATGATTAAAATCTAGAAACTTTATTCTTAATTGGTAGTCTCATCTTCTCTTCCATGAATTAGCTACAAACAATGTGATTTAAACCCAAAAACTTAAATCAGTATTAGTCTCAGCTACTAAACATCTAAAAAGAACAATCAACACAAAAAACTATGGAGCAACATGGCTCCCAAGGTTCCGTCAACCTTGGTGACTAAAAATTGACATATGCAAACCTCAGACATTGGTAGTTGCTCCTGTATAAGCAATTGAATCAAAGGGTACGAATTTGCCAAGGCACAAGCGACAGAGAACAAATAAAATGAAACACAAGTGAGGAATCAACCTCTAGCCATATGTTTCCAATCGTGAACCTAAGCAAGCTCAATTGCTATAATTACGGCCATCACCTACTCTTCAATATTACTAGGAATATAAAAAATTAGAAGCAAAACCACATAGAAACTGACATTTATAGTTCCGAAAAAGGGCATCGTATCCTCTAACACTCTATTCATGTTTCCAAGCTCCATAAAAATTAATCTTGATCCAACCAAAAGGAGGGGGACCAAAAAGAGATCTTGAGTTCGACTAATAGCAGACTAATTGTTGTAAAATTAAAAACAATCCAAAATTTTCATGGAAAATTTAAAAAGTACATTTCATTTGGCGCCAAAGCTTCTACACACTTACCAATTGAAACGAGGGAACAGAGAAGAAAATGACGTCCTAAATGGCTAAATCCCTTTACCAATTGAAACTAGGAAAACGGAGAAGGAACTTACCTAAATTGAAAATTCCTTTACCAATTGAAACGAGGCAATGGAGAGGATCTTTCCTAAATTGAAAAGTAAAGAGAATTATTCCTAATCGCAAACTGAAATTCTGAAAATCCTTACTTATAAATAGCCAGTCTCCGCTCATCAATTTCATTCCAATCATCAATCACATACCCATCTATTGATATCTCTCTCCTTCCCGTTGTAAGTATCACTGTCTGTTTGATCAAAAATGGAGGAAAAGCCCTATAAAACCCTCAATCTCATCGACAAGTTAACTGGTGAAGTCAAATCGCCATCAATTACTACTACTAGTAGTAGTATTGATCCGTCGGAACACCATGGACAACTCTGCACTGCAGCCACTACTTTCACCCTGCATCAATCTTGGTGTCAGCCGACGCCCTCCACCCCGAAAAAGAGAAAGGAAAAGCGCCATTAATAGAGGAGGAAGAGTCAACAGCTTCTGTTGATCACCCGAAACGTCGAAAAGTAGTACTCTCAGAACATGAGAAAGTGGAGTTGGAGAAACAAAGTGGCTTGGTAATGGAAGACAATGACGATAAGAGCTTTCTTAGTCTTACTTCGGTGGTTTCGCCATTTTCAACCACTGGTCCGAATGATGATGAGAATGAGAAAAAGGATGGTTTGTTGAAAAGGAAAAGGGAAAGCCGAGAAGCAAAATTTGATGTTGATGATGATGAGAGTTTTCTTAGGCTCACTGTGAGGCCTAGTGATCATTATCAACCGCTAGGGGAGGAGAAAGAGTCAACATCTCCTATCAATTATCTGAAACGTCGAAAAGGAGTACTCTCTGATCATGAGAATACGGAGCTGAAGAAAAAAAGTGGGGTAGTAATGGAATATGATAATGAGGATAAGAGCATTATTAGTCTTAATTTGGGGGTTTCGCCGGTGTCAACCACTCGGCCGAGTACTGATGATCATCATGAGAAAGAGAACAGGGATCATCATCAGTTGAAGAAGAAAAGCAAAGATCCAGTACCGGACTGTGTTTACGATGAGAGCCTTCTCACGCTTAATTTATTGGCATCGATGTCAAGTACCACTAGGCCGAATGATTATAATGACCATGAGAATGTGAAGATAGATCAGTTGAAGGAGAGAAAGGAAAACCCAGTAGGGGAATGCGATGACGATGACGACAGCCTTCTCAAGCTTACTGTGGGGCTTAGTGATCATCATCATCTTCATCAACCCAATGATAATGAGCATGAGAATGTAAAGATAGACCAATTGAAGAAGAAAAGGGAAAACCCAGAAAACCAAGTAGTGGAATGTGTAGATGACGACAGCCTTCTTAGGCTTAACGTGGGATCTAGTGATCATCATCGGCATCATCAACCCAATGATAATGATCATGAGCAAGGTTGTAAAAAGCTAGCCTGAGGCTCGCCTCGAGGCTCGCATTCTGCATAGGCTATCGCCAAATGCAGCGACGCCTCGAGTAAAAGCTAGCCTTGCGCCTTTTCCACCGAAAAGGCTATGCGAGGCTGTTTTAAGGCTTAAAAGGCTTAAGCCTTGAAGAGCCTAAGGCTCTTTTTTTGTTTTTGTTTACACCAACAGTCAAAACGATGTCGTCTTCAATTAGTCAATGTGAAGTATAATCTCGCTCTTAGGGATCGAAATATTAGAAGGAGAGACATGGTTGATCCGATTATTGTGGGAGAATTGGACTCCGATGATGAATGGATAACCGAGAAAGAAAATCCAGCTCTTCCCACCGATTCTAGTTGGCTTGATGCAAAAGTACTCGATGTTGATGCGGTAATGAATGTGCTAATCCCTACATATGAAAATTCCCTACATATTGGACAGCCAAGTCTTCCTCCTCGTGATCCTACTCCACCTCGTGATCCTACACCCCCTCGTGATCCTACCACTCCTCGTGATCTTACTCCTCCAATTACATACAAAAGGAAAAATGATGAATCTTCATCTTCAAATAAGTATTATTGAAATGCCTACCATTTTTGTTTGATTTATAAGAGTTTGATAGTTTGATAATAAAATTTCTTAACTCCATGTCCATGAATATTTTGTATAGGAGGAAAGAAGTTTAAGTCCCTAAGAACACTTGGTGATGAGGATGAGATAGTTCATTTCAAAAATCCATATGATCATATCAATCCCCTATTTAATGTTCAACAAGATGCTAGTGATGATAGTGATAGTTTGGATGATGACTTGCTACTTGATGATGAGGAATAAATGGAAGAATGAAGTTGTTTTTGATTTTTATGTATGTTCATCATCGTAATTGTTTGAAGTTTGATTGTTTAAACATGAATTTTATTTAAAATTTGGATGATTTGATGAATTAACTTAGCTATTATTAATGAAATATTTTTTTGTATTGTTATAATTTTATTCCAAAAGGCTTACGCCTTTTAAAATACGCCTCACGGAGCCAAAAACGCCTCGGTAAGCCTTTCGCCTTTTACAACCTTGATCATGAGAATGTGAAGATGGATCAGTTCAGTTGAAGGAGAAAAAGGAAAACCTAGTAACTAGCTAGGGGAATGTGATGATGACGACAACCTTCTCAAGCTTACTGTGGGGCGTATTGACCATCATCGTCATCATCAACCCAATGATAATGTGAAAATTAAACCAACACATGCAGAGCGAGCTAGGAAACTTTGAGCAGGCTCTTGGTGCCGAAAGACATGGTCAAGAACCATGTTTTACCTTTGTTTGAGCTCTTAGTGCGAAGGGTTGACAATCAAGCGGGTTTGCAAGTCACGATTATAGAGTCCGACTCCTTTGAAAACATCGCCGAGCATGAGTTTATTTTCAGATACTTGAGGTCCTCGAAAAGTTATGTTTGCAATGGAAAGAGGGTCGACGTTTGTGAAGAGGAGAAATCTGAAGAAGGATGATGAAATTGGACTTTATTAGGATACTCTCAATTCCAAGTTCCACTTTTCACTTTTAAGTTTCTAACAGTTGCAAATGAACCCAGAAATCCAATCTGCAGCTAAGGTTGCGCCTACTCCTCATCAACAACGATATATTTTGGAGTCTGTGTTAGGCACTCGATCATTACGATCAGCTTAATTTGTTGTATTGATCTTGAGAAGTGTATATTTGATGATGAAAATGCTATACATGTAATGGATTTTAGGTACATATAATTTGCCTCATGATTGACCAAAAGAATTTGGGACAGTTCGATATGGGACTATGGGAGGGATAAGACCTTAATTATTGAAAAGATGAAATTAATGTTGAATTTGTCGCTATGTTTCATGTAATTCAATATCACAGACTGAAGTATATTATAATTTTATGGCAAACTAGACCTCGAATTCAATCTTTCCTTTGTCCTTGTCATTTGGTCTTATAACATAAGTCTCTTTTGTAAATGAGATGTCCTGCATGAGTTCAACTCTCATGGTCTAGTTGTTATATAAATAAAAATAAATAAATTCAATCTTTCATTTCACAAATTTGAATATAATTCAGTGTATTTCAACGAGTTTGTATTGTACATAACATTAGGAAATAAGATTTACCATATATATAGTTCATGATTACCAGTTGGACAAAAAAACTTTCACATCCATTAATCCACGCAAATTATATAATAGGAAAATCACATTCATTAATCAATAACAAAATGTCACATTTATAATCTTTTCAGCATTGTTCTTCTTATGTCTCTTGCTTTCTCAATTTCGCCTTTATGGGTCATTGCTCCAAGATAGAAGTAGTGCTTTTGTTGTATCAAGTTTACTTGTTAAGCTAGGGCCCAATTGTATTTTGGGCCGTACATACAAATGGCGAGAAACTTGTTCGACGAAATTCCTCATTAAAAAACCGTCAACAATCGAAGGGAGCAAGAAAGCTATGCCAAGATATGGAGGCGCGTGGTTTCACTCTCCTGATTTTATTGACTGAATTCTGAATTCTGAATTCTGAATTGGCCATAGCACTTCCAATTATTATTTCAGCATGAGATGCTTTAGGATAATATTAATTTGTTGCCATAGTCGAGATCAACTCGATCTTTTTCATACTTTAGCAGAGTTTACCTATGTTTTGATTTCCAATTCTGCTTAGTTATTCACATCTCAGTGTGGATTTACAATCTTCATCACTTCATGTCATGTGTGATTTGTGAAGTATATATATAGAGTTTGATTTTGATACAGTTTTGTTAGAACTTGCAACAAGCAAATGGGAGCAAATGGGAGTGGGAGCTTGTTTTAGTTAGTAGCTAAAATGACTACCTAAAAACTCTGTTAAAAGTTTAAAACCCATCGAATAGTAAGAGTGATATCATTATCCGAATGAGTGATGCAATGATTAAATGACTAGATTCAATACATGTATGTTTTTAATTTTCATTCAACTTAAATATGTTTTTAATTTTCATTCAACTCAAATGTTGGTACTGTAGAATGTAATAGCCTACAGATGCAATTTAGCTTTACAATTTTAAGTAAATCAATAGATTTGAAATCACTCCATCCAATCCAAACTGGACGGACATTAGAGTGGAACCAATGGAGAATTCATTTGCAAATGAACGGAATTCAAAATTTTCTTCTCTGATTTAGTTTCAAACGTACACTACATTTTCAACACTCTAGCAGAAGATGAATTATATACAAGAATTTAAAATAGTCAACTATGAAAGAGGGAGATAAAAAGACAAACAACTTTAAAAGAAAACTGGAGAAATTAAATACAGGATTGAGGATGTGCAATGCTATGAAAGGCAGAACATTATAATGGTAGTTGTCCAGCCTAAGAAATTGAATTGAATGTGATACAGCCGATATCAATTGTTTCCATAAATACAAAACTAAGAATCAAACCTTAAAGTTGAAAATCGAAATATGATATTGTTGGTAGTTGGAACAAATGGCCTTCTCGTGTACGATAACATCTGCAAGATATTAATGAGAATGAAGAGTATAATAAGATATTCTTATTTCTGAGTATTATTTTATAAAATTGTCATTTATACAAAGATTTTATGGAAACAATAAGATATTTTTAAGTTGGGGTATTGTTTATTACTTTTTCCCAAAATTTTATACCCGTGTAACATATTTGATAACATTAAAACTTTTTTTTTTTGAACAATTGATAACATTATAATAAATGTGGATGTTGTCTAAAATTAAAAGTACCTGGAAAGGACTAGAGTGTGACTTCTCACTTATGTATCAACTTGCCATCAATTTGTACGCAAGGGATGTGGGCTATTTTGGGCCAGTATCGTCCTTTGCATCTCTCTCCAAGTAGAGGACACTGACGAATGAAAAGTCGCTCAAGTGAAAGAGGCAGGCCCTCCTCTGGAATGGATGCTAGCTTCGGACAGTTCCAGATTTCAAGATGTTCAAGAGAGGTGAGGAATTGAAAGCCGTTGCTCAGTTTCTTCAGATTTGGGAAGCCATTGATGTAGAGTTGAATGAGAGATTTGGGGAGTTGAAGCATCTCTTTCTCAGCAGCTGGAAAGGACACCAGACCTCGATCATCTTTACCAAAGATCGTCAAGTGTCTAAGAGAGGTGAGTCTGTGCAACCCTTGAGATTCCAAGAGCGCCTTACAATTCTTCATCTTCCTAATTTCAAGTGATGTTAGGTTGGGGGGAAAGGAAGTAGTCAAACCTTCACAGTCATCAATCGACAATATCTCAAGATTCTTATTGTGCTGCATGTCTCTCAGCACGGGCCCCACCTCCAATTTCTCGCAAGTTGTGATCCCCATCCTTCTTAGCCTCACACTCATAGTCGGCAACGAAACAAGACTCTGACAGTCGTAAATATCAAATAACTGAAGATTGGTGAGGTGGCACAGTCCCTCAGGTAAGGATTTCAGATTTGGGCAATACGCGATGTAAATTCGTTCGAGTTGACAAGTGTCATCGAGGAACCTATCAGTTATTAACTCCAGCTGTCTACAATCACGAATAAAGAGGCGTTTAAGCGCCCTGGGTAATTGGCCTTTGCATAATAAGGACAACAGAGAACTGCACCCCCAAATCTGCAAATGCTCAAGACAACCACCGTCTACCACCTCCTCCTCTTTCTCTATTAATGATTTCAAATTCTCACAATTCACAATCTCTATTCTTCTTAGACTTGGAGGAATCTGGTATCTTGCAAAGTACAACAGAGATTGGCACTTCTCAATCTCTATGGTTTTAAGAGAAGGTGGCAGACCAACATCTGGAAAAGAAACAAGACTTGAACATTCATATATGGAAAGCTCTTGAAGAGACGTAAGGTGATGCAATCCTTCTGGTACCTTCAAAAGACTTGCACACTTGCCTAAAGTCAAACGTTCAATCTTGCAATCCAGTATTCGCAATTGCAGCAACTGCTCTGCTTCTTTCCCCAGCTTTTCAACAAGGGCAGAGTTGTCTTTGATACGCAAACGACCAAGAGAAATCAAGTGTTGCAGCAATCTATCTTCGTTCTGAAAGGAAGATGTCAGCTCCTCACAACCACTAATCTTCAAATCTTTAACCTTTTCCAAGCTTTTCATGAACGCCTCTGTTTGGAATTTCAACTCTGAAATATTTGATAAACACAACGACTCTAGTAATTCAAAGTGAACCGGACTCGTGTGCATCACCAGCTTGCAATTTCGGATATCTGATTCATGAAGTTGTTTATAATTGGATATTGAAACCACCAATTCCTCACATCCAGATATCTTAAGCTTTGCTAATGAATCAAGTTTCTCCGGTAAACTACCCTCTAATTTGGGGCAGTCCTTGATTGAAAGCTTATTCAGGCAAGAGAAAATTCCAATTCCCTGATCTTGTTGGCAAGGACACCACTCCTTCCAATTATTCAATTTCTTAAACTTAAGGGTCTCCAAGGCTTGAAAGGGCAAGTTACATTCTCCATAAAACTCAGGACCAACACTTTCAACAGCATCAATTCCTTGTATATGAAGTTCTTTGAGAGAAGGCAATTGTCCAAATGGTGGCAAGAATTGACAATGATTACAACCTACTAACCTTACACGCACCATACTAGAGAATAAACGATCTCCAATCCATCTTGAAAATCTCAATCCAGCATAACCCATGATGGTGAGCTCTTTGAGCTTCGTATGAGGTTGTAACATGTCAAGCACAACTGCTGCAATTTCTGTTGAGACACTCGGGGAAGGATCTTCTTGTTCCTGTTTAGTCCCCTTCGTTTCGGAAGTTGTTTCTTCCTCACTTTCCCCCTTTTCTTCTGTTTCTGAATAAGACCATTCTAAAAACAGAGCTTCAAGCCTCTCCTTGCTCTTTAAGCTGTCACTCCTTTCATCCTTGGCACAAATCACATTCTCCAGTTTTGACAGGCGCAATGTCCCTTGCAGATGCGACAAGGACTCAATCTCTCTCACCCCTGACCCATTACCTTTTCCAACAACAAAATTAGGCAATGTTTGCAGATTAGTCAATAGACCCAGCTGAGGAGGCATTTGTTCCAATGCATCTACATCTGAATTGTTGAGATGACGTAAATTAATTAGATTGCTCATGTTTGTGGGTAGTGCCTTCAACTCACTGCAGCCTTCCAAAATCAATGTCTGTAAGTTGTAAAGAGTGCTCGTTGAGTCTGGTAAACTTGTGATTGGTGCATAAGAAAGATCAAGATACCGCAGATGCTTCAATTCACCAATTGTATTTGGCAGCTCGGTTATTCTATATCCATTCAAAGAGAGCACTCGTAAGTATTGCAATTTGGGCAATAAATCAGAAGTAACCTTAGGAGCCAGATATCTCCGAGGATTATAATCTGAAAGTGAAAGTGGTAAGAATGTCCGCAGACGTATAACTTCAGAATAGACCTCCAACTTTTTAACCCCATCATACTCGGCACGAATGTAAGACGAATGACGAGCCTTCTGCAAACATCCAACTTGCGAGTCATTATCCTCCAATCTAGAACATGTTTTTCCTGCAGCCCATCGTGCCAAATCAGTAACGAGGTCATGCATTATGTATCGCGAGTTTCCTGTGCCTGATTTTTGAAATAAGGACCTTGACACTAACTCTTGAAAACAGTCACTGCCCAAATCTTCCATTTGTTTACTTTTTTCTTGTTTTTGCTGAATCAAACCCTCTGCCATCCACAAAAGGATCAATTGCTTCTCCCCAAATTCATAATCATTTGGAAGTATTGCGCAATAGGTGAAGCACCGTTTCAAATTTGAAGGCAGATAATGATAGCTCAATTTTAGTGCTGGGAGGATGTCTTCTGATAGATTCCACATCTTGTGCTCTAATATTGCATCCCATTGGTCTACTTCTTTACAGCGTAAAAGACCACCAAGAGTCCTTGCAGCTAAAGGCAATCCATTGCATTTTGCAATAACTTTCTCCTTAAGTACGTAGACATTTTGGGGTCTGTTGTTTAAGAGTGCATGGTGCTCAAAGATTTTCCAGCAATCATCTTCTGATATCAACCACAAGTTATAAGGGTTAGTATCTCCCATCATCTTCGCAACATTTGTATCGCGCGTCGTCACAATGATCTTACTTCCTGCTGCTCCAACACGAAAGGAGGACTGCAATGTTGTCCATTGATCATACTTACATGTATTCCAGACATCATCTAGAACAATAAAGAATTTTTTGCCAGCCAATTCCTTACTCAGCTTGTCCTGAACTGCATTAAGCTCCTTATATTCCTTCACATTACCTGATGTGACCGATTCAAGAATTGCCGTGGCCACCCTTACAAGGTCGAAGTCATCAGAAACACACACCCATCCCTTTGGGGAAAATTGTTCAGTTGCAACGTCGTTAAATACATGTTTAGTAAGTGTTGTCTTTCCGAGTCCACCAGTACCAACAATGGCAACTACCTGAAAATTGCTGGAACAATGCTCTTCTTTTGACATCAATTTATCAACAATCTGCTTTTTAACTTCATCCCTTCCGATCACAGGTCCTTCTAGTTGAGAAGTACTTGGTGGCATTTTCCATGGCTTGGTAGACACTCCAAGTTTCTTCAAACCAAACTGCTTTTCTCGATTAGTTATCTCTTCTAGTCGATCAGTAATGTTCTTGATTTCTGAGTTCACACTAAAATTGAATTTAGGTTTAGAAAGTGAGCAGCTGATACATACCTTGCTTGTGCTTCCTTGTGGTCTCTCTATCCTGGGCTTCAGCATTTTAGTAGCAAATGTGTCCAATAAGTCTTCGACATCGTAAGCCAAATCTCTGAGATCATCTAGCCACAATCTCACTCCGTCTTGTGTTAGTTGTTTCTCCTCCGCATCATTCAGCACCGCTTTGATTGCAGTCAAAGTTGTGGTCCATTTCTCCAGCGCCTTTTTGTTGACCCCCATAAGGCGTCCGAAGTAGTCGAGGACATCTCGATGCGCCAACTTGTCAAGCAGCACCGGAAGGAATGCCCCAAGAATAGCCTCTCCCATGATTTAGTATCGTTGTACAAGAGTACTCAAAACTGCACAAACTGAAACAAGTAGTATCAAAATTGTATCAAATATTATTTCTTTTTTTTTAGTTTAACAACAATTCATCGAAATTTAATCGACGGGCGTATCCACAAATGAAATGGATTTTCTGATCAAATAAAGAGACAAGAAATCGAAATTTAATTTAAAAGAGGCAATTGAACTTCAGATGCTGATTTGATTTAATTTGCAAGCTGAGAAAGCACTTACATGAAACTCAACTCTTCTCTGAGAAGACTATGAAAGCACTTGCCTTGTTGCAGATCTGATCCCGCTAAAGTATCCAAATTGAAGCAAGCTAGTGCACAAAAATGAGTGGACCGTACTAGTTTAGTTCATGATCATATACAAGTCTGAATACTGATGCATACAAATTAAAATTGAAACAGAATGAAAATCAATGGATTCAAGAAGCGCTTACATGGAAGTTAATTAGGATCACAGATCATCGGAATCCAAATTCAAGAAGCACTTGCTGTAAATGAATGCATACAATTGTTCTGCGTATAGATCCCCAACTCCTTTGGCCCAAAGCCCCAGGTAAAGAAACGCACTGGCACTTGCACTTTCGCAACAGTCTCAAAAAGCAACAAATAATGATTAAAGGCAAAGGTTTCACCCTGCCGACACCAAAGTTTACCACTTTACCAACATATATAATTTCATTATCAATAAGCTGGTGAAGCCGTGAAGGTGCCCAACGGTATTTTTTTTTTTTTTGGATGTGATTGAATATTATCAAACTCTAATTTACGTAGATCGATCATAAATCATGAGCCCATAGCAATCCCTCCTCATTTCTGCTAGTTAAGTAATTTGTTATGAATTTGAAATTAAAATAGACGCAATATATTATGTTCATACTGATAGGCAAAGAAGATTATTTATCCGCTTAATAGTGTCTAATTTTAATAGTATTTGAAAATGACCTTGAAGCATCCCTTTTTGCCTTCTAAAAGGAAGAAAAATAACTTCTTCTTTTTTTAAGAAATGACAATTTTTAATTTCTTCCCCATCCCACCCATCTCTAGATGTAAGTGATATTCGAACATGTGACCTCCACAATATTAAAAAGTTCAGATACCATTTTAATCACTTTTGAAAATTAGATACCATTTTAAAGCTATATTTGACAGATCACTAATGAAAAATAGACGAAAGTATCAAGTTGATTTATTTTTAAAAGTTCAGATACCATTTGGATAAGTTTTGAAAGTTGGGTGCTATTTTGTTCGGTACTCTAGTTCCTTAAAGTTTAGACTCCATTAGTGAAAAAAAATTCTAACTTTAATTTATCACTCAAAATAAACAATTTAAGACTATTGTTACAGATAAAAGTTAAGATTTTTAAATATTAGTGTTATTTTTAGGATAAACTAAAACTTACTACCCTGTGCTATGCATGAAAATCTACTTCATGTACTTTCACTTTGAACAATTCATTATCCCAAACTTTTCATAAAATTTCCAAGTTACGTTACCCATCATATTCCTTATCACATTTTTCTTTGGGTAAAAACCTCAAATGGTACCTGAACTATCGCGTAAGGTATTTTTTAGTACCTACGAATTTTAGTTACCAAATATGGTACCTGAACTATTGCATATTTACTTAATATGGTACCTCAGGTACCATATTAGGTAAGAGTGTAATAGTTCAGGTACCATATTTGGTAACAGTGTAATAGTTCAGGTACCATTTGAGGTTTTTATTCTTGCTATTAGTGGTTGTGCGGACCGTTTTGCCCTCCAAAATAAGGGAAAAAGTAACGGAGGTACCATATTAGGTAATTGCGCAATAGTTCAGGTACCATATCGTTCAGGTACCATTTGAGGTTTTTACCCTTTTTCTTTAAACTACTATCGATGTGATGTTGACGCATTCGTCTTGGGTTAACATGTAGTTATTAATTTATGTCAATCGAAAATACACATGCTCTTCGTACCGTTGGGAAATAAGGGTGGGTTCGGCTGTGTTCATTTTAGTTTTTGGCCAAAACCGAAAACCAAACCGACCTTGATTATCAGTTTGGTTTTTGCATCTCAAGTTCGGTTTCAATTTTTGACCTCTTTTATTTTTCAATCACTCTATATTAAAATCTCAATGATCTTAAAATATGACATTTCAATTCTACTACAATTCATAAAGTAAATACTCCATAAAAAGTAGTATAACTCATAAATATTCCACATGCAAATATTTAAAATTCTTAATCCATTTTTTTTTCAGTCATCCCATATTAAAATTAATCTCAATAATCCTTAAATATGACATTCAAAATCTACTAAAACGCATAAAATTACAATTCATATAATAAATACTCCATAGAAAAGTACTATAATTCATAAATATTTTACATGCCAGCGTTAACAATTTTTGTAAGAACTAATTGGATTAAAGTACAAAGTAATGAGATGCAATTTGCCCCGTTCATCTATATATATCTTAATACTCTTCCATCTTTCATTTATCTTCTCTTTCACATCTTCCATTCCTTCACCACTTTTGGATGATCATTTCTTTTCTCACAATTGCTACAGTCATTATAGCTCATTGATGTGCAGTGTTTAATAATCAACATAAATAACCTTGAGATTAGCCCAAGTAACAAAGAACAGTAGAAAAAAGAGTTACGATTGTGATAGACATTTTGGTTTTTATAAATTTGTGATAGACATTTGGTACAATTAGAAGAGAGCTTCTAATACATGTCAGGCCGATTTAATACTACACTTGATACGGATTAGTGATGCTCAAAATCCTCCTTTGCTAACTTTTGCTAGGTGTGTCTTTCCATTTATATCATTGAATTCTGCATAAAATAATTATTTACAAGTTACATGCCTAAAATCCAATATAGATTTTCTATTAGTAAAAGCGTGTCAAAAAGTAAATCTATACTTTTCTCTTTATTTTTCATTTTTTAAAAGAATAAGAAAATGAAAATAGATTGAAAATTGCCACTAGCCCGACTCCCTTTTCTATGATCCCATTAAGCTATTCGTCAAACAGAAACTTTAATATTGAGTTCCTGCTGGAAACACCATGGATGAACAATAACTACAATGTCCAGGTCGAACGAGTTTTCAGGGATATATGGTAGTCTAATGTTTCAAGTTTGAAAATACACATTTAACCCTATTTTTTTCCGGAGTTAGTGTTAGGTTCAAAATTGGTTAACATTCCAAACCACATGACTGAAATTAGACATCAAGAGCAAAAATGAGTAAGACCCCAAACCACATGGATTATTTATAACTTTTACCCATTATTAACTAAACATAAAGGGCAAAAAATTGACTATTAGTCTTGAAGTATCTCATTCACAATAATAGATGAGTTGGAGTTTATGAATTTCCCCTTCTTTAAAATATAGGAAAAAACAAAAAACAAAATTAAGACAATTTTACCGAGACATAGTTTGTCTAATATTATCTCTCTCCACAATGATGGATGAGTTTCCAAGTCAAATTCCCTCCCCCAAGATCAGAAAAAAAAATATTATGAATTTTTTTTTGAATTTTTAAGATAATACCCAAATCATTTAAATGAACTATTCAATAATTTTTCTTAGTAATTACTCAAATAATTTATTTGATTATACCTAAAACCAACTTACCGAAAATGTCCCAAAGAGCAGATCTATATTTTGAAGCCCAACGAGAATAAATGTCCAAAAAGAAAGTATCTGGAGGTACAGTCCAACCAAAGTCACCTCCTACTTGATATATTGTAGCTTCTAATGTAGGCAGAACTACCGTTGTTGCTATTGCTACCACTATTATGAAAGGATTTATAAGATCAATAAATCGTTAAATGACTTTCATTGCTATCTTATTTCATCACGATTATGAATAAGTGACAAATTCTTATCTCTATACGCATCTATATTCACCTAAATGACATTTATAGAGCGACACTTTATTTGTGCGAGATTAATTTAAAATAAAATTAAAGTACATATGTATACGAATAAGATATTCGATTATGGTTCATGTCAGATTACATATTACAATCGGAAGCTTGTAACTATTGATGAGTGGTATGCAGAAACCAATTACAGCATTTTCTCTGAAATTGCACAAGTAAATACATTATTGACCCACATAAACAATTTTTCAGTTTACTAAAGCAAAGACCAATAAATTCCACTGTTATTATTACTCGATCTTGGGATTATATTATAACCCTAATTGCGAATTGTAGTGGGTTGTTTTAACTGCGAGGGGATCTTACAATCAATCTTGCTAGATCGAACAGAGATGTCATTTTATTCCTATTGACTGAATTCTGAATTAGACAAAGCATTTCCAAATGTAATTTCAACATGAGATGCTTGAGGATAATATTAATTTGTTGCTCTAGTCAAAACATTAACTCGATCTTTTTCATACTTTAGCAGAGTTTACCTATGTTTTGATTTCTAAATTAATATGCTTAGTTAATCACATCTCAGTGTGGAGTGTGGACCTACAATTTTCATCACTTCATGTCATGAGTGAAGCATATATATATATGAAGTTTGATACAGTTTTGTTACAACTTACAACAAGCAAATGGGAGGTTGTTTTAGTTAGTAGCTTAAGATGACTACCTAAAAACTTTGTTAAAACCCATCGAATAGTAAGAGTGATATCATTATCCAAATGAGTGATTATTGAACTAAACCCCGACATAAAATGAGTGATGTAATGATTAGATGACTAGATGCAATACATTTGTAATGCCTGTGCAAGGAATCATATGATATCCATGTATGTTTTTAATTTTCATTCAACTTAAATATGTTTTTAACTTTCATTTAACTCAAATCTCGATACTGTAGAATGCAATAGCCTACAGATGCAATTTAGCCTTACAATTTTAAGTAAATCAATAGATTTGAAATCACTCCATCCAATCCAAACTGGACGGACATTAGAGTGGAACCAATGGAGAATTCATTTGCAAATGAACGGAATTCAAAATTTTCTTCTCTGATTTAGTTTCAAACGTACACTACATTTTCAACACTCTAGCAGAAGATGAATTATATACAAGAATTTAAAATAGTCAACTATGAAAGAGGGAGATAAAAAGACAAACAACTTTAAAAGAAAACTGGAGAAATTAAATACAGGATTGAGGATGTGCAATGCTATGAAAGGCAGAACATTATAATGGTAGTTGTCCAGCCTAAGAAATTGAATTGAATGTGATACAGTCGATATCAATTGTTTCCATAAATACAAAACTAAGAATCAAACCTTAAAGTTGAAAATCGAAATATGATATTCTTGGTAGTTGGAACAAATGGCCTTCCCGTGTACGATAACATCTGCAATATATTAATGATCGAGAATGAAGAGTATAATAAGATATTCTTATTTCTGAGTATTATTTTATAAAATTGTCATTTATACAAGGGTTTTTTTCAGCAACAGTGTCTGAACTCTTGTGACCCGGCCAGAATGATACCCAACTATTGAAAAGAGTCAATATGGTACCTGAACTTTAAATTTCTTATCAATTTGATACTTTCGTTACATTTTCTGTTAGTTCAGTTAAAAAACATCACGTGAGGGTCACGTGGGTATTAATCTCGTCTGTCCCTCACCGGTCATCTTCTCCATCTCTCTCTCTCTCTCTCTCTCTCTCTCTCCCTCTCTTGTTCTGCTCTAGATACCCGAAAAGGGCACCCTCTCTCATTCTGCTCTAGACACCCAAAAGGCACCCAGTGTGGGTTTCAAAAGCCGCGTATACAGATTCGAACTCATCCAGGTTGGGAAAGTCAATCCAGAAACGATAATTAGTTCGTAGTACTCGGCACAATTGCTTGGAACAAAATCTTGCCACCGACTCCGAAACCCCGAATTGCTTCAAAATTTCAGGATAATTCGCTCCGGTGGCCAGCCGATACAGACCAATACCGAGACGAAGCTCAGCGGACAGATTTAGAGGCGCCCAGACTGGGTCCCTACACTCCAGCAACGGCTTGAGCAAGGCACAGAGCCATTCGAACGTTGAGGAGGTTATTCTGAAGCAGTTCTTGAATGAGTCAGGATTCCGAGACAGACCCAGACCGATTTTGGATTGAGTTGTGATTGTGATGAACTGTGGTTGTGGATCCGAAATGGGCTCGGATTGTGTGGAGCTTCGAAGGGTACGGCGGCGGGGCTGCTATGGTTGTGGTTGTGCAATTGCAGCTTGTTTGCTTGATTGTGACTGGATGCTTGTTGATTGCAGGTGAAATTGAATTGCTGTAAATTGAAATTGGATGCCAAGATTTGGGCTTGATTGGTGAGCTGCAGCGGGACAAGGCTGCAACGGTGGCAGGTGTGGTGGATCGGCGGTGAATTGGGCACGGGCTAGAGAAGCCGACGGTGATGGTGGCGTTGGTGGATGAGCACGGCAGCTGGAGCTGCGGCGTGACGTGGGTGCAGAGAGAAGAGGAGAAGGTGCAGAGAGAAAAAGAAAGGGAAGAGGAGAGAAGAGAAGAAAAGAAAAGAAAGAAGAGGAGGAAGAAGGAGAGGGGGAAGAGAGGGAGAACGGGAAGAAGAAGCTGGAGAGGAAGAGATCGGGAAGATTCCATTTTTGTTTCTTATTTTGATTTTTCTTGGGAATCGTGGGGTTGAATCTGGGAGAGGAAATACATAGGCAATACCTGGATGTTGATAATTACTTGTGAGTGGACTGAATTGGAAGTGGTCTGTGATCGAAATGGTGGAGCTAGAAGTGGTTTGAATTGTTGGTTGATGAGGACAGTGATGGTCCATGATCGGAATTGCAGAGATTGGGAGTTTGATTGAAGGCTATGAAATTGGCTGAGGGCTACCATGTTGATGATGAACCGGTGGTTGTTGGTTGAAGAAGATGGAGAGGGAGTGACGATGGGTGCCTTTTTCGGGTGTCTAGAGCAGAACGAGAGAGAGAGAGAGAGAGATGAAGAAGATGACCGGAGACTCGGAGAGGGACAGACGGAATTAATACCCCACGTGACCCTCACGTGATGTTTTTTAACTGTACTAACAGAAAATGTAACGAAAGTATCAATTTGATAAGAAATTTAGAGTTCAGGTACCATATTGACTCTTTTTAATAGTTGGGTATCATTCTGGCCGGGTCACAAGAGTTCAGACACTGTTGCTGAAAAAAACCCTTTATACAAAGATTTTATGGAAACAATTAGATATTTTTAAGTTGGGGTATTGTTTATTACTTTTTCCCGAAATTTTATACCCGTGTAAGTGTAAGTGTGTAACATATTTGATAACATTATAACTTTTTTTTTTTTGAACAATTGATAACATTATAATTAATGTGGATGTTGTCTGAAATTAAAAGTACCTGGAAAGGACTAGAGTGTGACTTCTCACTTATATCTGCTTGCCATCAATTCGTAGGCAAGGGATGTGGGCTATTTTGGGCCAGTATCGTCCTTTGCATCTCTCTTCAAGTAGACGACAACCTTCAATTCCAAGTCTCTCAAGTGAAAGAGGCAGGCCCTCCTCTGGAATGGATGCTAGCTTCGGACAACAGTTGATGTCGAGACGTTCAAGAGAGGTGAGGAATTGAAAGCCCTTGCTCAGTTTCTTCAGATTTGGGAAGCCACTGATGTTGAGTTCAATGAGAGATTTGGGGAGTTGAAGCATCATCTCATTCTTATTCTCTTTCTCAGCAGCAGCTGGAAAGGACACCAGACCTCGATCATCTTCACCCTCAATCGACAACTCTCTAAGAGAGGTGAGTCTGTGCAACCCTTGAGATTCCAAGAGCGCCTTACAATTCTTCATCTTCCTAATTCTAAGTGATGTTAGGTTGGGGGGAAAGGAAGTCAAACCTTCACAGTCATCAATCGACAATTTCTCAAGGGAGTTGAGATTCTGCATGTCTCTCAGCACCTCCAATTTCTCGCAACATGTGATCTCCAATTTCTCAAGATTGGTGAGGTGGCACAGTCCCTCAGGTAAGGATTTCAGATTTGGGCAACGGTCGATGTTAATAATCTCGAGTTGACAAGTGTCATCGAGGAACCTATCAGTTATTAACTCCAGCTGTCTACAACACCAAATCCGAAGCTCTTTAAGCGCCCTGGGTAATTGGCCTTTGCATAATAAGGACAACAGAGATGGACACTCCTTAATCCACAAATACTCAAGACAACAACCGTCTACCACCTCCTCCTCTTTCTCTATTAATGATTTCAAATTCTCACAGTTCTTAATATGTATTCTTCTTAGACTTGGAGGAATCTGGTATCTTGCAAAGTACAACAGAGAATCGCACTTCCGAATGGTTATGTCTTTAAGAGAAGGTGGCAGACCAACATTTGGAAAAGAAACAAGACTTGAACATTCATATATGGCAAGCTCTTGAAGAGACGTAAGGTGATGCAATCCTTCTGGTACCTTCAAAAGACTTGCACACTTGCTTAATCTCAGAAATTCAAGCTTGCAATCCAGTATTCGCAATTGCAGCAACTGCTCTGCTTCTTTCCCCAGCTTTTCAACAAGGGCACAGTTGTCTTCGATACGCAAACGACCAAGAGAACTCAAGTGTTGCAGCAATCTATCTTCGTTCTGAAAGGAAGATGTCAGCTCCTCACAACCAGTAATCTCCAAATCTTTAACCTTTTCCAAGCTTTTCATGAACGCCTCTGTTTGGAATTTCAACTCTGAAATATTTGATAAACACAACGACTCTAGTAATTCAAAGTGAACCGGACTCGTGTGCATCACCAGCTTGCAATTTCGGATATCTGATTCATGAAGTTGTTTATAATTGGATATTGAAACCACCAATTCCTCACATCCAGATATCTTAAGCTTTGCTAATGAATCAAGTTTCTCCGGTAAACTACCCTCTAATTTGGGGCAGTCCTTGATTGAAAGCTTATTCAGGCGAGAGAAAATTCCAATTCCCTGATCTTGTTGGCAAGGAGACCACTCCTTCCAATTATTCAGTTTCTCAAACTCAAGGGTCTCCAAGGCTTGAAAAGGCAAGTTACATTCTCCATAAAACTCAGGACCAACACTTTCCACTGCATCCATTCCTTGTATATGAAGTTTTTTGAGAGAAGGCAATTGTCCAAATGGTGGCAAGAATTGACAATGATTACAACCTACTAACCTTACACGCACCATACTAGAGAATAAACGATCTCCAATCCATTTTGAAAATCTCAATCCAGCATAACCCATGATGGTGAGCTCTTTGAGCTTCGTATGAGGTTGTAACATGTCAAGCACAACTGCTGCAATTTCTGTTGAGACACTCGAATAAGACCATTCTAAAAACAGAGCTTCAAGCCTCTCCTTGCTCTTTAAGCTGGCACTCCTTTCATCCTTGGCACAAATCACATTCTCCAGTTTTGACAGGCGCAATGTCCCTTGCAGATGCGACAAGGACTCAATCTCTCTCACCCCTGACCCACTACCTTTTCCAACAACAAAATTAGGCAATGTTTGCAAATTGGTCAATCGACCCAGCTGAGGAGGCATTTGTTCCAATGCATCTACATCTGAATTGTTGAGATGACGCAAATTAATTAGATTGCTCATGTTTGTGGGTAGTGCCTTCAACTCACTGCAGCGTTCCAAAATCAATGTCTGTAAGTTGTAAAGAGTGCTTGTTGAGTCTGGCAAACTTGTTATTAGTGTGTCAGCAAGATCAAGATACCGTAGATGCTTCAACTTACCAATTGTATCTGGCAGCTCGGTTATTAGGTATCCATTCAAAGATAGCACTCGTAAGTATTGCAATTTGGGCAATAAATCAGAAGTAACCTTAGGAGCCAGATATCCAGAATGAAAGTGGGGATCTGAAAGTGAAAGTGGTAAGAATGTCCGCAGATGTATAACTTCAGAATAAACCTCGAACTTTTTAACCCCATCATACTCGGCACGAATGTAAGACGAATGACGAGCCTTCTGCAAACATCCAACTTGCGAGTCATTATCCTCCAATCTAGAACATGTTTTTCCTACAGCCCATCGTGCCAAATCAGTAACGAGGTCATGCATTATGTATCGCGAGTTTCCTTTGCTTGATTTTTGAAATAATGACCTTGACACTAACTCTTGAAAACAGTCACTGCCCAAATCTTCCATTTGTTTACTTTTTTCTTGTTTTTGCTGAATCAAACCCTCTGCCATCCACAAAAGGATCAATTGCTTCTCCCCAAATTCATAATCATTTGGAAGTATTGCGCAATAGGTGAAGCACCGTTTCAAATTTGAAGGCAGATAATGATAGCTCAATTTTAGTGCTGGGAGGATGTCTTCTGATAGATTCCACATCTTGTGGTCTAATATTTCATCCCATTGGTCTACTTCTTTACAGCGTAAAAGACCACCAAGAGTCCTTGCAGCTAAAGGCAATCCATTGCATTTTGCAATAACTTTCTCCTTAAGTACGTAGACATTTTGAGGTATGTTGTTTAAGAGTGCATGGTGCTCAAAGATTTTCCAGCAATCATCTTCTGATATCAACCCCAAGTTATAAGGGTTAGTATCTCCCATCATCTTCGCAACATTTGCATCGCGCGTCGTCACAATGATCTTACTTCCTGCTGCTCCAACACGAAAGGAGGACTGCAATGTGGTCCATTGATCATACTTACATGTATTCCAGACATCATCTAGAACAATAAAGAACTTTTTGCCAGCCAATTCCTTACTTAGCTTGTCCTGAACTGCATTAAGCTCCTTATATTGCTTCACATTACCTGATGTGACCGATTCAAGAATTGCCGTGGCCACCCTTACAAGGTCGAAGTCATCAGAAACACACACCCATCCCTTTGGGGAAAACTGTTCAGATGCAGCGTCGTTAAATACATGTTTAGTAAGTGTTGTCTTTCCGAGTCCACCAGTACCAACAATGGCAACTACCTGAAAATTGCTGGAACAATGCTCTTCTTTTGACATCAATTTATCAACAATCTGCTTTTTAACTTCATCCCTTCCGATCACAGGTCCTTCTAGTTGAGAAGTACTTGGTGGCATTTTCCATGGCTTGGTAGACACTCCAAGTTTCTTCAAACCAAACTGCTTTTCTCGATTAGTTATCTCTTCTAGTCGATGAGTAATGTTGTTGATTTCTGAGTTCACACTAAAATTGAATTTAGGTTTAGAAAGTGAGCTGATCCATGAGTTACTTGTGCTTCCTTGTGGTCTTTCTATCCTGCGCTTCAGCATTTTAGTAGCAAATATGTCCAATATGTCTTCAATATCGTAAGCCAAATCTCTGAGATCATCGAGCCACAATCTCACTCCGTCTTGTGTTAGTTGTTTCTCCTCCGCATCATTCAGCACCGCTTTGATTGCAGTCAACGTTGTAGTCCATTTCCCCAGCGCCTTTTTGTTGACCCCCATAAGGCGTCCGAAGTAGTCGAGGACCTCTCGATGCGCCAACTTCTCAAGCAGCACCGGAAGGAATGCCCCAAGAACAGCCTCTCCCATGGTTTATTATCTTTGTATAAGACTACTCAAAACTGCAGAAAGTGAAACAAGTAGTATCAAGATTGTTTCAAATATTATTTCTTTTTTTAATTTAACAACAATCATCGAAATTTAATTGATGGGCGTATCCACAAATGAAATGGATTTTCTGACCAAATAAGAAGGACGAGAAATTGAAATTTAATTCAAAAGAGGCATATTGAACATATTCAGATGCTGATTTGATCAGTGTCCCCTTGATTTGCAAGATCAGAAAGCACTTACATGAAACTCAACTCTTCTCTGAGAACACTATGAAAGCACTTGCCTTGTTGCAGATGTGATCCCGCTCAAGTATCCAAATTGAAGCAAGCTGGTGCACAAGAATTAGTGGAACGTACTAGTTTAGTTCATGATCATATACAAATCTGAATACTGATGCAAACAAATAAAAATTGAAACAGAATGAAAATGAATGGATTCAAGAAGCACTTACATGGAAGTTAATTAGGATCACGGATGATCTGCATCCAAATTCAAGCACTTGCTGTAATGAATGCAACCAATTGTTCTGCGTATAGAACTATAGATCCCCAATTTTCTTTGCCCAATAGTAAAAGAAAAGTCTCCAAAAGGGGTAGTCAAGTCAGTCAACACAAACGACGAGTACATGCAACTAGTAATAACCATTAATTAAAGGCAAAGGGTTTAATTTAATTAAATAAATAAGAGAAGCCGGTTTGCGGTGGCCGATATGAAGCTGGGGAAGGTACCCAAGGGTTTTTTTTTTTTTTTTGACGTGATTGAATATTATCAAACTCTAATTTCTGTAGGTAAATGATTATGATTGATCGTAAATCATGGATCAAGCCCATAACAATCCCTCTTAATATCTGCTGGTTAAATAATTTGTTATGTATTTGACCATTTTTTTCATAAGTTTTTGTTTTTTGTTTTTGTAAAGTTTTGGAATGACAATTGAGGCGTCTCCAAATTAAGAACATGTAAACGCCCAATTTCTAGAGTCCTTTTAGTTTACTTGTTATATGCCCGATTTCTACATAGATCACTACTTCCTTGGTATTTTTCATGTATGTGAGATCGTGAGGCCATAATTTGTAAGACCCTAATCAGATTTTCGCATCAGATCTAGACATCCGAAATCGCAAAACCAAACTGTGACTGATTGACTGATTGCTAGTATGCATGTTACTAAACTCATATATAAGGCCTTCAGATTGTGGGAAGAAGATTTGAAAGAGTTGACATAGCATTTCAAGTAGCAGTGGCACTGGAAAAATATAAACTCATCATTACATCTTAGTCTTCTTGTTCACAATCGAGTATTTTGATTAAACCGACCTCTAAATTCTGCCGTTGCTTAAAACCAATGATGCAATTTTTCTGGACATGTGAACGAATGAAAATCCGCAAAAAGTTCAAAGCTTTGTCGACAGTATAGACTAGGCTAGAACATCACTATCCATTTTGGAAATGAAAATAAAAAATATAACTTCTGTTGCAGCAAAGATTTAATTGAGATGTGTGTAATTCAGTCTTGTGAGGTCTACATGCTAAACTTGATAAATGATTCATAAGTCTAGCTAACCAATGTGATGTAAGATAGCAATTGGAGCTTCTAAATAGTAAATACCAATGTGAGTTTATCTACAGCTATAAGCCAGCAGGAGAATGAAATCATTATAATAGTGCTAGGAGAGACTTATAAAATCAAAGCCCTGCCAACAAAAATAACAGAGCTAGCTAGAAATTAAATTAAAGATAGTAGTATTGAACAATGAGACATACTAGGTAAACTAATGAAGCAATAATTAACTATAACAGCAATGTACCAATTTTGTTCTCCTAGCTGCTGCTCAGCAACTTCTTCCCAGTTTTGTAAGTAACATAAGCATCAATAGTTGCACACTCAATCTGCTCCGCCGTCAGAAACTCCGCGGTCCAACTCATCCACATCACATTCTGAGGCTTCTGATCAATCCCAAGCTTCAAAACCTCCCTTGCCAAATCCCTAGGTCCATAAGCAACGAGCCGGGGTTTTCGAAGAACATTGGCTGCCAATTCACTCAGCTCCACCACATTCCTAACCTCAACCCCAAAATTCTCCTTCAGCTTCCTCACATCCTCTTTGACATGAACCCCAACAAACACAATGTCCTTCATCATGAAAAAGTTTATCAGCGAGGAGCACACAGGACCTGACTTATGGTCCAATCTTATGAGCACACACCCAACGCAAGAGAAGAGCTTGATGAGGACCACCCGAGGTTCGACTCTGCCGTCGTCCATGACCACTAGAGACCATTCCGTGTCGAACCCAACCACCATGTCCTTACCGTCGCGGATTTTCTGGGTTATGAGGTAGAGGCAGAGGTGCACTGCGCCGCGATCGGAGACAATCTCGGTCACTACCTTGGTGCCGTCGCTCATGACGTTGGCGAACCCTCTTAAGGGCTCGCTCATTTTGGAGTAGTGGTCCATTTTGAGAGGGATAGAGATGGGAAAACCTTGAAATGAATTGTGAAAGGGAAAATGAATGCAATGCAGGTGATAATGAGTTTCTGGAATCCATTCTTGTCGTGCCAAGAGTGGTGCTGTTGGGTACGTACTCTCTCCAGTCTGTCTCTCCAACCGTGACATGCTGTTGGTTTCTATACACGTCAAATCTGCTCAACGAATTCGAATTTCTCTCGTCGGTTTGAACAAAAAATTGACACAAAGTTAATTCCTTTACAGCCTTGCAGATCAATTAAAGTTTCCAATTTTTTTTACTGTTATACAGTAAATTTAAGATTAATTATACTTTTGTAACAGAAAAAAAAGATTACTTCTACTTTTTTTAATTTTTTTCAAGCATCGATATCTTCCAAAAAGTATATGTTTGTCACACAGCGAAATATCCCAAAAAAACGAATCAAATGATTGTTCGAGCATTGAAAATATTTATTTCATTTACAAAAATACAAAATACAAAATTCCCCCTACATAATGTCATCGGAAGAAGTGGGTTTTGAATTTTTTTTATTTAATTTGAAAAATTCGAAAATCGATTGTTAAGGTGAATAATATTTCAGTTACACTATTAGGGTCTATATTCCAACCATGAACTCTAGGAACCACAACGAAGATCGGATAGAGTGACCAATCAAAGTGTCGAAATTGTCATAGTTGAGTAATCATTTGTAAAATTTATTCTTTTAAAATTTCATGAAATTTTGGGAGCGGGTACCAATGCAAAAAGAAATCTAACACAAAAAACAACTTTTAATTGCAAATTACAAAAGTACCTAGAAGAGAAAAGGCTTCAGCACTAGGCAAATACCAAGTACTGTAGACTTAAATTGAGAAAAGGCTTCAGCACTAGGCAAATACCAAGTACTGTAGACTTAAATTTGGGCCTTTCCAAATGTTTTTTTTTCGCTCTTTCCAAAAGAAAAATGTTTTTCGCTTGTCATGTAAAAAAAGAGGCTCCGTGACTGAAAATTACACAATATTTTTGGCAAGTTTACTCTGAAAATCATTCTTCTTTTCGGGTCCCACCCAACAAGAACTGGGTTAGTGGGTTGGACTGTGGGGACCCGCTGAGAAAAGGTTTGTTTGATTGTTTCTGACTTTTCTGGGCAAACACAGACATGTCAGTGACTCAGTGTGTTATATTTACGAAGTCATGGACGCTTTGTGTCCATAGTCATCACTTTGGCCGTTAAAAATGCTAACAACCTTCTCTTTTCGACTTTCACTCCGGCCATTCGCGCCATTTCGGTGGCGAATGGCCGGCTGTAATTCATATATTTGTCTGCAATGCTATGCAAACAAACGCACAATTCTATCAAGATGGTCAAGATCCTTCCTTCTCTCTTCAGGCAACTGGGAAACGTCCGCCCCAATTCCCTCTTCTGCAACTTGGCTGTGCATGCAGTTCTGCGCAGATCGAGAGGTACAATTTTCACTTTTTCCTTGGTTATATATAAATTTCATTTCATGCTTTTCAGTGTTCTGTTCATTCTTTCTTCAGTTACAGCAATATGAAACAGTAAAGATCTAAGATTTGAGCGTTTAGATTTAAGCGAATATTTTTAAATTTGGTATATTTTGTTTTCTGATATGATTATGATCAAATACGAGCCCACAGAGAGATCATGAACCTTGTATACAGGATAGATGGTATTTAATGACATGTTTAATTTTTCGTTTTGGCTTGGTTTTCTTATTTAATTTTGATAATGTATGCAAAGCAAACCTTATACTATTGAGAATACTAAGAGGACTTCACTATTTCAGTTTTGTGGTAGAGTGAAACTGAGTGAGAAATAATCCAAGGAATAAAAATGAATTTAATGTAAAGTAAGGCCAGGCATTAGGCTGGAATGAAAATTAATAGGTTTGAACTTCTCTCATATAATCCATATTCAAAGTCCCTAGTTCTGTCTAGTATTAAATCCAATTTTACCAAGGGATTCACTTTCTTGCAAAAATGCTGTATTGTGGCATTATGATCATGAGTCGATGAATTTATGATTATAAGCTTTTGATATCAATCTTAGTACTAAGAGATTGCCATTGTAATGCGACTTGTACCCAATTTCTGATGTTAACCATTTCGTCCTTCTGGTACTTTATCGTCATGATTCTTGCCTCTAATAGTAGGCGTTTAATTTGCTCATGCCAATAGAATACTAACTTGCTATTATCAGTTGATTGCATTAATGGTGTCTCTTAGTATGGTGAAAAATGATCTGTCTTTTTCTCTGTTTCTTGGGGTCTCATGTGTCAAATTACACACTGCAGTGACTAACATGCATAACATTTCTCTGGAAGATTTTATCTCAGCTTTGTTTTTAATAAAACCATGATCTGATATAAATAAGTTGTACTCATAACTTAAACCTTCGAATGTTTCACTCATATCAAAACTATCACAAGTTGATTCCTGCACACTGTTATAGCTGTCACCGGATTTTTCAGTATGTTATTGAAGATAATAGTTAATATTTTCAAGAAAGGCAACAAGCTTATTTACTTGGTAAATACTAAATATTACAACTAGGTCATGACAAAATGTCCATAATTTTGCTCATTCCATAACCAGAAACTTATTAATCATTAGAGCAATCTCTTTTCCAGCTTACAAACGATAAAGCTCGATAAAACTCAACCGTTTAGTATCCTTTACTTTCTCGAGATTCTCGCTCACCAATCCCATTTCACCTACCACTTGTTGCAATGCAAAGGCTTATATTGCCAGGTGACAGAACTGCTGAAATTTATAGGTTTTAAGTTTCTTTCGCCCTCATTTGAGAGAAAATGCAGTCTCCCTTCGAAGACGGATCTGTAGGGTATATCTTAAACGGTGAGTTCCCCATTTTGTTATCCAATTTATCTCAACTAGTAATCCTTTCACATTTTTTTTTCTTTGTATTTTGAAAGAGGGAAGAATTCTTAGGATTTCATCATATGAGATTGCAAAATTGTGTCATTTAACAAAATACATTCCACTAAAATTTTGTTAGGATGCATATTTTTTAAGTAACAATTCAGACCTTGAAATAGGTAATAAACAAGGGTTGTAATTTTGCAAGCTCATGATGAGAGCAAGAAGTCTAGTGAGGTTGTAAGTTTGCTAGTTTATGAATGAGGGCAGAAGTCTTTTTACACCAGTGTAAGGTCTTTTATTTAATTATTTATTTATTCCTGGTGATTTCTTGTAGTGTTACATTTTCTTATGGCTTGGTAGAAGACCAGTATCCAGCTCTCACAATTATAAGATTGTTGGTTAGAATAATCCTATCTTATCTAATCAGTTCCAAATTCTTTATTTACCAGAATTCTTGTGATGAAAAAAATGATACTAATTGGATCAAGTTGGTTCACATTAGTGGAATTCTTTACCATATGGAAAATTGAATTCTTATCACGTGTCCATATTTGTGTGTGTAGTTGAGAGAGAGAGAGATTTCATCCTGCAGTTAGTTGGATAGTGGCACTAAAGCTTAATTATTGTACATGACAATCAGTTATATAGTGACAGTTCCAAGCTGTTGTAGATAATTTTTGATAGGAAGAGTGACTATGATTTAGATATGGATTATTCGGTTAAACTTGATTCTGCTTGTTCTTCACTGGTACTATTTCTCGTTTCCTTTTTCATTGTTTCTGGTTAAATACAAATATGCAGTATGTCCCTGTGGGCTGTGGAGAAACCTCTGTGGTAAATTTCTTTCCAAGGCAAATTAGCCTTGGTTCAAACCCATGGCATATCCCTCAGTTGCCTGGTTTCTTATCCATTTTGATTTCCAAAGTATGTCTTATCATTTTCTTCAATTATTTATAGTTAGATGCTAGAACTAATACTGTACGTAAGTGAAAATTGGAAGGCTTTGAGCTCTTGTATTACTTTTTGGTTGTTTGTAAGTACTGATATTCCTGTTCAAAAAGAAAATCTATTAAGATTTAGTCTTAATAAACTTGAAGGACAATAATACCTTGAATGCGGTGGAGTCTCCCTTCATAGAGTGCATCTCCACTGTGTGAAACAGAAAGAACCTTAGCTGAAATATGTTTCTCTATTTCTCTATGTTGTGGATGTTGTTACTGATATTTGTTCCCCCATGAAAACAATTTGAAACAAAAGTTTGACATCTTCTTATTGCAGTTTTGGATTTCTCTTGAAGCAAAATAGAAGATGAAAAGGGATGAATTTGTTGGTAAGCATATCCAGAGGAAGAGTGCTGGTTGGTTCACTGTGGAATCTGCAGAAGATGTGCTTGGCAATATTCTATCCAGGCTTCCCGTTAAGCTCCTTTTAACTCTCAAGGTCATTTCAAAACTTTGGCATAGATTGATTCGCAGTCCAAATTTCACTAAACTGCATTTAAGCCAATCAAGAGAAAAGTCCATCTATATACTTTATCCTTTTATGGATGCTATAAGAAGTCTGTATTTGATGGATGCTGATGGGGTAATCACTGGGACAATCAGTCTTCCTGGTTTACAAAATCTACCATCTCTTTGTATGATTGGTTCCTATAATGGCTTGATATGTTTCACCAATTATCCTTGGTTTCCTCATTCATTTAAGACTAGAGCAGTAGTGACAGACTTGGAAATCCGAATTTGCAATCCCGCTACTCGTGAAGTTTGGTTACTTCCCAATGGGAGCCCGCTGAAACGGGAGCTAGGCATTGGGGTTGCCTTTGGCCCGGGAATCAGCGAGTATAGGGTACTTCGGTTTTTCTGTTCCAAATCCAAATCTGAAGTAATCCACCGTGAGTGTGAGATATTTTCATCAAGCACCAGAACCTGGAGAAGCATAGGTTTCGTTCAGCATTGTCCTATGGGTGCACATCATGCATTTGTTAACGGAAAAGTTTTCTGGTTCATTCCTTCAGAAGAAGATCATAATATCCCTGGATCCATTCTTTCAGTTGATTTGAACGAAAATTTCAAAATTATCAGACTTCCGGTTGCAGTCACTGAACACGCCTTCTTGGTTGATCTTGAAGGTTGCTTATCATTGATTGTTGTTTTTGATGATGATGACATTATGGTTATATGGATTTTAAAGGATGAAAATGAGTCTGTTTGGGAGGAGAAATGTCGTGATGGTATTCCCTATGAAACTGTGGAGTGTCTCGACTCTGTAGCTGCAAGAAAAAATGACATTTTTTTCATAACTGAAGAACGCTATTTCATCTTCAGTATGATCAAAATGTCCTGGAAAGAACTTGATTTCGAAGAACTATTTGAACAGCATTCTCCTGTTGTTTTTACATACACAGAAAGCCTCCTCCCCTGTAAGTACTATAAATCCTTTCAGTTTATAATCTTTCTTCTCATTGTTTAAGTTCACTAATTACTACTTCTCCTTCAAACTAGTGGGTATCTCCAAGTTTATTGGTTTTGTTTAAGCATGTTCTGGCGTGTCTTTCAATATCTTAAACAGGTCGCTGACTTATGCATTCGACAAGAAAAGAGATCAGCTAAAGATCGAATTGAAGCATGATTCTGGTTCCTTTGGTTTTGTTCAAGTATGACAGCATTCTGGTGGGGATACTTTTCGATCATTCTTGGCAAACTCTCTTCTAGTTTTGTTATTTTACTTTTCCTTTTCTGATACATGTGAGAAACTGAGAATTATTACCAGTGTCATTCGTTGATATGGCGAGTGTTTTAATATTATCCTCTTCATTGTTTCTTTACCATATGTTTTGCTTGTTTTCTTTACCAAGTTCCCTAAACCCTAAGTTCATATGAGTATCAAAGTGAAAGAAGTGAGATGGCAACTCCTCAAAAGTTGGCTCTTCCCCATTAATATACACTGTAATGTTGTTATTGTGGTGGTTGCAGACTTGCAGAGATAAGCTCCTAAAGGAAAATCATTTTCTGAAAATGTAATCAAATGGAAAGTCTTTCTGAAATAAGCAGTATCTATACAGTATGTATCCAGTGATGTCGCTCTAAACAGTATCTATCTGTTCAGTGATTCTACGTTTAAGTTGATTTTCTTTATGCTACGGTGGGTTCGGTTGTGTTCGTTTCGGTTTTTGGGCAAAACTGATGATAGAACCGAACTTTATTTTCTGATTGGTTTTCTGCATTTCAAGTTCGATTTTGGTTCAGTTTTGGTTTTTTACTCCTCCATTTTTTTTCCGGACATCCCATATTAAAATCTCAATGATCCTAAAACATGACATTCCAAATCTACTACAATCTTTAAAATTACAATCCATAAAAAGTACTACAATTCCTAAATATTCAACATGCAAATAAATTCAATTGGAAGTTCAGTTCGGTTCGGTTTGGTCAAAACTATCAAAACAATGCGTTTTATAGGAATTTTGGTTTGATTCAAGTTCAATTCGATTTTTGAGGGATTGAAATTGAAACGGAACAAAACTTATTCAGTTCGGATTTTTTTTTTTTTTTTATAAATTTTCTATTATTTCGGTTCAATTTTTTTTCGATTTTTGGTTACTTTATTAAATGAAATTTCCATCCTGATTAAATAAGAAGAAGAAAATAAAGGACCCAAAAAAGAGAAGAGTCCTAATCCTTGTGTGACCAAGAAGCTAAACTTGTATTTGGTACCTAACAAAAAATAAGAATCTTGTATTTTGGTAAAGCAAGGGAAGCTAAACTTGGCGTGCATGCCAGAGAAAAGCGATTAGTCATAACACGTGGCTCGCGTCCCTTGGATTGCTCCATTAGGTTTTCTTGATTGAGTCGGCATATGGTCCTATATAAGAAGGCTGTTTCACCACCAAACCCTTCATCATTCAGAATTCAGAGGCAAGCCATTCGTTGAAGCTCTTCAAAGTTCTCTCTCTCACTCTCAAGGTTCGTAGTTTTGTTTTGGAAGTCTATCAATTTCTTGTGTAATTAGTCTAGATCTGTATGATTGTTTACAACACGTATAAAATCTTCGATTCTTTCCAGATCCAATTTTGTTTGAATGAAATCCGAGAAGCACCACCGCGAATTTAGATTAATCTGCTTTGAATCGAATAACACCGAGATTTTGTTTTGTTATAGATCTAGAAATTATTGGATGCAAATTTGATTCTGGTTTGAACTTTGTATTTTGCAATTTGTTTACGCCAATTGTGGATGATAATTGTAGTTTATTGTCGTTAATATCTGCTTACAATATTAAAATTGATTAGAATTGTTCCGTCAGGCTTCAGAGATTTAAAAATTCAATGATAATGAAACTTCCTAGCGTCTGATCAGATTGATTATACTAGTTTTCTTTGTTCTTTCCTAATTGTTGAAAATTCTAGTGTGACGAGAGATTTGTCTGCGGAAATCTCAAGCTTTTCAATGGGAGCAAACAATTTTTGTGTTTGGAAATCTCATATTCTATTGCCTTGTGGAGCAGCGTTGCTGCCTTTACCATTTTGGAATGGCCATGAGACATACATATGCCTCTGCTATTTGATATTACTGCCATACACCAAGATTTTGTTTTTGTTTTTTTATCCCATGGGTTCATATTTTGGGTTTTGTGATTCCTTAATCTCAGATTTGTTTGATTGTTCAATTGTGGATGAATATTAATTCAATCCTTTATAAGTGGATGAGTTTGTTTACAATCTTCAAGTCCTTGCGTAGTTGTTTCAACAAGGCCAATCTGGATTGTTCTCTTTTGTTTTGTTTTACATATGGAAAAGAGTTTGTATTTTGTTTTGGAAATTCCTTTACTTCAACAAGTTTTTTGTTTGATTGTAAGATGTGTATGAATCTATTCCTTTGTAAGATCAATGCGTATGAAGAGATTCTTTGAATAAATTGATTAATGTGACTGATTTAATTTGTTTTGTGCCAGCAGATGCAGATCTTTGTGAAAACCCTCACAGGTAAGACTATTACCCTTGAGGTTGAAAGCTCTGACACTATTGACAATGTCAAAGCCAAGATCCAAGACAAGGAGGGAATTCCCCCAGACCAGCAAAGGCTGATCTTTGCTGGCAAGCAGCTTGAGGACGGCCGGACACTTGCTGACTATAACATTCAGAAGGAGTCCACTCTCCACTTGGTGCTCCGACTCCGTGGTGGCATGCAAATCTTTGTCAAGACTCTCACAGGGAAGACAATCACCTTGGAGGTCGAAAGCTCTGATACAATTGATAATGTCAAGGCAAAGATCCAGGACAAGGAGGGCATTCCCCCAGATCAGCAGAGGCTCATATTTGCTGGGAAGCAACTA